>CM046953.1:20774963-23220601 GCA_025698515.1 Gossypium sturtianum | reverse complement strand
CGCAAAGAAGAGGAATTTAGGACTGAAAAATGTGTAGAATGGAAGTTGGAACTCTAGAAAACTCGGGGTTATGGAAAACCTCTAGATTCCTTTATTAATTTCATAAGTAATAATCGGGGAAGTTATGATGTAAATATACTAAATTGTGGAGAAAAACAATTTCTTTGCTCTATATCTAATTCATAAGAAGTATTTAACTTATGAAGGTTATCCTTCTTCTATCTTTTTACTTGCAAACCAACTTTACTTTATTAACTTGTACTCATACATGGGGCACTAGTTTCTTTTTGTTTTTATTTCTTATCAGATCGTTTCATTGTCATTGCTGCTCTCTTAGTTCTTGTGACCATATTTAGGTATCAGAAATGGTTTCATTCATGACATTACGTATATCTAGTTATAACTTGACTCAAAAATTCTTCCTCTTAACTTTTTTGAACAAAATCTTATAGCAATATATCAAGCAAAAAACAACAGACTCAACACTCTTTCTTTAATCCAAGGACATTTTTAATTGTGAATTAGAAAATCATTAAGGTGTGAAAATACCCTTAATAGAAAACAAGCTTAATCAAAACAAACTTCATGTTCAACAAAAATAACTATCTTCTTTGAAAGTAAAGAAAAAAATCCATGGCCAGTCATAATCGAGTAGTGTAAAATCACGACAATATGAGGTCTTCCCAAGAAGTTTATACATTGAGTCATAAAATCCCTTAATCAAGCTCTGTTACATACAATACTCTACTTGATCTGAAGTCTATGCTAAAGCTATTTGCCTTCTTCTTTTTGGGGAATATTTGGCTAATAAGCAAGATATAACAAAGAAAAATTTCCTGATGAATCGGTTACAAAGCACATACCATCGAATGAGACAGAGAAAATCTAACAAAAATTTGATTCAAAAATAGTAAGAATTACTCAAAACAATAACAAAATCTTGACGAACTGCAACAAGAAGGTGAATCGAAGAGAGATCAAAAGAAAAAAAAATGGGTTAAAATTTTAGTTTACTAAAGAAAACAAGAAGAAAAAAACAAATGTAAGAAAAAAATGTGGACAAGAAGAAAGGCATAAAATTTTAAGCTTAAAATTCATTAAAACTGTGATTAAGTAAAGAACAAGAAGAAAAAAGCTTTACTCTTAAGCCAAGACCTGGTGCAAGGAGCTTTATGCAGAACTAGAAAATGCTCAAGCGAAAGAGAGAGAGAGATTGCATGAGAAAGAGAAGAGAGAGGAGAAAGCGGAAATGAAAGACCAACATGAGAAAAGTAAGATATATACAATGATGAGTAGAAGATGGAGAACGGAAATTGAACAGCTAAAGAAGAGAAGGAGCCTTACATGGATGAAGGAGAAGCATCGGGAAAATATCTTACGAGAAATTGAAAATGTAAGACATTTTCTCAAAATGTACGTGGATTTTACGTGGTGATTTGGAAAATGTTTTCCAAATGGAAAAGGTTTTCAGAGCTACAAACACTAGAAAAGAGGAAAATATTTTTTCGGAAAATCAAAGCTACAAAACAAAAACAAACGCACCCTAAGTATATATGAAAGTCCCGATTGAAGTTGAATTTATTGAGGATGCCTAATCTACCATGAGACAAGAAAGCTCAGAGGTCCATGTCAAGACATGGCATCGCAACAAAGTTAAGAGATCATGTAAGTCCAAGCCAAGGCATGGCATTGATAAGTTCCAAAGTTAAGAGAATCATGTAAGTCCAAGCCACGGCATGCACAGATAAGTTCCAAAGTTAAGAGATCATGTAAGTCTGCCAAGGCATGGCATTGACAAGTTTCCACTTCAAGTATGATACGTAATGGTAAGCCCATGTTAAGACATGGGCAATAGTAAGTTTCAAGGAAACACCCAAGGAAGATTTAGTGTAAAGACCATGTCAAGACATAGCATCGATACTAAGTTGAGAGATCCCATGTAAGACCACATCTAGGATATGGCATTGGCATCGAAACATGTGGGTTGAGATTCGGTGATCCTCTGCTATTCGAGGTAATTCATCGGGCAAAAGAGTAAAGCATGAATGAAGGATAATAAGAAAGTTAAGCAAGCAAAGCTTATTATATCAAGCATGTTATTCTAAGTTGATTAACACGTATTATTCTAGACAAGAAAGATGAAGTCTGAGTTTACGCCATACAACAGCCAAGTATACTAATCTATGTGATTGAAGTGATACATGTATTATGTTTACAATACAAGCATGAGGACTAGTAAGTAAATATGAGATGAGTATGAATAAGTAAGAGTAAGTAAGCTCAAAGCAATTGAGGTTTAATGATGCTATTGTTTTATGATGGATGAGATATGATACAATTATATTTGCCATATGCACATAGATGCAAACTTATTAAGCTAAATGCTTACTTTTTATTTTCACTTTCCTTGTAGTCTCGCCAAACTAACTCGTGGATCATGACGTCGTGAGCTCGGAACACACTATCAATCACTTATTTTGGTATAGCCAAGTTGTTTATATTATTGCATGGCATGTATAGGAAACATTTCATTTTGAGTTGGTCAAATCAAGAGGAGCCAAAGTGTTGGCTATCAAGTTTATTATTCTTTTGTATATGGCTAAAGAGATTGGTCAATATTTACTAAGTTTATATATATCAATGTCGATGAATTATGCATCATTGTTCATGTTTTGATGAAGCATTTGAATTGTTGAATTGGTTATAGATTGAATCTTGATTTCTGTGCTTGGTGGCAATTCTAAAAATAGCCTCTAAAGTGTCTACATGGATAGACACACAGCGCAGTGTCTAAAGCCATGTGTGACACACCCATTAACTCAACCTACCGTGGGGTGTGTCAATGGGCGTGTGTCCTCTGCATGTTAATGTTTGGAGTCGAGAATAGACCACGGGGTAGACACACTGGCGCTGTGACTATGCCGCAGAATCGTCACAGTCCACCACTGGGCTAGCTACGACGGCGCAGTGCTTAGTCCGTGTGGAAACTCCGTGAGATTCAAAAAATGAATAAATTGTACACGGGCTAGAGACATAGACGCAGTGAGATCACACGGCCAGAGAATAATGCGGGCGTGTCCCAAGTCATACGGGCGCAGACCCTGCGCCTGTAAAAGCTTTCAAAATGAGCAAAAGTTTCCGTTGAACTTCTTCAAAGTTTCTGGATGTGAGTTTAAGGACTCGTGAGGCCCATGGGATGTGGCGTTATGGTTAAGAGAGAAAAGTTTTTAAGTTGGAATGAAATTTTATAGCCCGTAAATTGTATGTACAAGCAAGTTCAAGCATGGTAATGCCTCGATCCGGCTTCCACGCGGACACGGGTAAGGGGTGTTACATTTAGTGGTATCGGAGCTACGGTTTAGTTCCATTCTAGGACTAACGCAGCATAAGCACGAGTCTAGTTGTACATGCCGATAAACCGTAAAAAAGTAACATATTTTAATCCCACATTTAGCATACTTTTGGATGATTTATCCTTGATTTATGTAAAAGGTGCTCTTAATCCTTTCTTTTCATGTTTTATAATCGTGGAAAGCAACGGGAGGATGGAAAGAACTCGGAACGGGCTCAAACGGACTAAATTGGGCCAAAGTAAAAATCGAGACATGGCACTGACTTGAGCCAACACACTCGGTGTTCTCCGATAGACTAGAACACGGCCTGATCAAGATCTACACAAGCGTGTCACCTCATTAAAGTCCGAACATCGTGGCCTAAAGACGGCGATTCACAGGGCGTGTGCTATGGCTTTATCCCCTGCCGTGAAGAAGAGCAATTTCACTCGGGAAAAAGGATACTTAGGGGCAAAGAAACCTATTTCAAAAGCCTATATAAACACCCCAAGTATAACCTAGAATCGAGGGCTGTGAGCTAGGCCATGAGCCTGAGCCGCGAAAGGTCGGGCCAGTGGGAAACACTCAGAGATAAAACTCGCTGATCCATCTCAACAATCCCGAATTCTACCAAGACGGTGGATCTCTCCTTCAATTCCTTCCAGGGGTTTAGGGATTTCTTATGTTTTGGTTTTATCTTTTCTTCTCGAGATGTTTTTATTATTATTATGATCTAAACCTCTTAGGATACACGAAGGGATGAAACTTAGATGAATCTTGTTATATCGCTTATTTGAACTATATGATAAATACTTGATTTGTTCTTAATTATGTGTTCTTAATTCTGTGTTGATATTTCCGAGATATTGATTCAAGTTTGATGTGCTTAGTGGAGGAGCAAAAGTCCCCCGCTAAGAGTAGATTCTAGCATAATTAAGTAGATTTGATCGCGCATCTAGAGATATGGTGATTTAGATTTTGCGGATGATTAGGGGGAAACCCTAATATGGGAGTCCATAGATCGAAAGTTAATGCAATTTAGGGTTTTAATTAGAAAGAGATTTCAATTAATTAACCTAGGGTTAGACGTTATTCGGCCTTGAGAGAGGGTTTAATATACATTGGGGAGTCTTACTTGATCAAGTCAAGTGAATAAATTGTCCGTTCGAGTTAGATAACAAGTTAGAAGTCTAGTGGATTCTTTCTATGGTATCGCCTTAATCAACCGAGTTTTTCAATGATTTCAATTCATTCTTTTTGTCTTTGCATCTTTAGCTTAGTAGTTAATTAAATTTAGATTAAATAACAACTTCACTTATTTTAGGCTAGATAATAAAAAGAAAGTTAGTATTAGTACTTTTGGTTCCTTCAGTTCGACAATCCGGCCTACCTAAGCTATACTACCATCGCCTCGATAGGTGCGCTTGCCTCAAATCGTTGTCATAGTTAGTTTCGTGTTCGATCATTCTTTTTATAAATTTAAAACTCTGAAATCACAAACATCAAGTTTTTGGCACCGCTGTGGGGAACTAAAAATATTAAGAAAGCTTCATTTTTATTACTTTAGCCATTATTTTCCGTGCATTTACTTTTTATTTTTATTTTTGTTTTTGTTTTGTTTTTTAACTTTGCTAAATTTTTCTTTCTTTCTTTTCCCACAGGTACCTCTAGTTTATGACTAGAAGAAACCCGAGAGGACCACTAGTATACGACATGTTGATATTGAAGCTACCGCTAGCAGAATCGCAGAGAAATTAAAGCGAGCCCTAAATTACACTGTAAAAGAACGAAGGCGATCCAATCCTACTGAAGGGATGGACGAGAATAATCCACCACCACAAGAAGTGGCAGAAAATAATGCTCCGCGACTATGTATGATTATGCTAAACCTCATTTAACAGAGCAGTAATCAAGTATTGTTAGCCCGCTATAATCAAGTAATAATTTTGAATTAAAGCCTAACACTATACAAATGATTCAACAATTTGTTCAATTTGATGGTTTACAAGACGTAAGACCCAAATACTCATATAGCTAATTTTTTAGAGTTCTGTGATACCTTCAAAATAAATGGCGCTTCGATGATGCCATCCATCTTCAATTATTTCCCTTTTCATTAAGGAATAAAGCCAAATAAAGGGGTTAAACTTCAAGTACCACGAGGTCAATCACTACATGGGATCAAATGACCAAAATTTTTTATTAAAATATTTCCACCTACCAAAACGGCAAAATATGGAATGATATCTCTCTTTGTACAGATAGATTTGTAGAGACATTATACGACGCATGGGAGAGATACAAGGATCTCTCGAGAAGGTGTTCTGCACCATGGTTTACCCTCTGTGGCTTCAAGTCCAAACTTTCTATAATCTGTAAACCCCTCAACGAGACAACTAATTGATTCAAATTTCGCTGGAACCCCAACAACATGTAACTCTCGAAGCACCCTACGAGTTTATTGAAGAGATGTCACCAATAACTACGCTGGTAGGTTACAAGGACAAAACCAACAAAATCACCGAGTTTTCAACCTCGACGCAAAGAACCATGCTATCAACACAGTAGAGATGATGAATAAAAAGCTTGATAGTTTGTGTTCTTCGCAGTACATCCAAAGAATGCAAAGCGACGCAAAGTGGAATTGTGGCTAATCCCGAGCACCCACCCTACCAACCGGCACATGAAAAGCTTAATAGATGAACTATATAGGTAATGATTTCGCATCTAATAATAACTCTTATTGTAATACTTATAATCCAAAGTTGAGGAACCACCCAAATTTTTCATGGGAGGTCAAGGAAATCAAGGAATTCAAAGACAACAAAATTTCCTCAAAATTTCCAAAATCAGCCCTATCCACAGAAAAGAAACCGAACCTTGAAGAGATGCTGACATAATTCATAGCAGCCACACGCATACCCGCCTCCAAACAACCAGACAACGCTTGATAATCAACAAGCATCGATCAAAGTGATCGAGAAACCAAGTTGGGGAACTTACGGGTCGGGCTTGACAACTTACTAAGATGGTTTCAAATTGATCGTAGATTTTTCTAAAGGAAATGTAATGTGTAAAGGCGGTTACAATCGAGAAGTGGAAAGGAGTTAGTCTAACCAAAGGAAAAATACCACATGAAGATGACAAAGCAAAGGATGAGGAGTTAAGGATGTAACTCCAACAAGCACAAAGAAAGTAAAGCACCAATCTCATACCCAAAGAAGTTGAAGAAAGACCGATTAGATGCTCAATACGGTAAATTTCTTAAACTCTTAAACAAATACATATTAACTTACCCTTTGTTGAAGCCATTTCATTTCACAGATGCCGACGCATTTGCAAATTTCTAAAAGAACTCCTCTGATTTAATAAAAGGAAGCTTGAAGAAGTATCAATAGTGGAACTTAATGAAGAATGTTCACCATCCTCCAAAAAAAGTTACCAACCAAATTAAAAGACCCGTGAAGTTTTACTATTCCCCTGCTTAATTGGTAATTTAAATATTAAGAAAGCATTAGCCGATCTAGAGCCAGATAATTTAAAGCCTTACAAAATGTTTAAACAACTAGATCTTGGGGAACCAAAACCCACTAGGATGAGTATTCAAAGAATGATAGATTTATTAAATATCCTAGAGGAGTTATCAAGATGTCTTGGTAAAATTGATAAATTTATTTTCCCCGTTGATTTTGTTGTGCTAGACATGGATGAGGACATCGAGGTTCCCTTAATTTTAGGGGTGCCCTTTTTAGCTACTGCTAGGGTCATATATCGATGCGTAGGTGATGTGAAACTTGCATTAAGGATAGGCTATGAGGAAATTATTTTTCAAATTTATGATGCCATGCGATATTCTAGAGAACAAGATGATTCTCGTTATTTTGTTGATACCACCGATCATATCACCAAAACTCATTACAGAAATTATACATGATGACACGATGGAACTGCGGCTCGACTCAAGAAGAGGGGGAAGAAGATGAAGTTGACGAGCTGAATTTGAATACATCTTCATCTAGACATACGAAAGAAGAGAGCATTAAAGTCAATGACGAACTAAAACAAAAACCTCCATTGATGAGCCGCCAAATTAGAATTAAAACAATTGGTCCAAACACTTAGAATATGCATTCCACGGGGACAATTCTACACTACCGTGAATTATCTCTTCGTAATTAGAACCCAAGGAAAAAGAGGAGTTGATACAGTGTACTAAGAGAAAACAACATTCACATGCCCATACCAGACGCTTGCTTATCGAGAATGCCTTTTGGATTATGTAATGCCCTCACTAATTTTCAACACACAGCATGTTGGCAATCTTTGACTAACTTGTGGAAGACATTATGGAGGTATTTATGGACGATTTTTCTGTGATTTGATAATTCTTTCCATCTTTGCCTTAAAAATTTAAAACGAGTTCTAATGAGATGTGAAGAAACAAACCTTGTTTTAAATTGGGAAAATGCCACTTTATGGTACAAGAGGGAATTGTATTGGGACATAAAATTTCTAGTAAGGGAATCGAGGTAGATAAAGCAAAGGTCAAAACTATAGAAAAATTACCTCCTCCTAGTTCGCTATAAGGCTATTAGAAGCTTTTTTAGGACATGCAGGATTTTACAGTAAGATTTATTAAAGATTTTTCTAAAATAGCTAAGCCTCTAACGAAATTGCTAGAAAAAGATGTACCTTTTAATTTAATCGAGAACGCTTAGATGCATTTAATATTCTTAAAGAGAAATTAATGAACGCCCCAATTATAATTGCCCCTCGATTGGAATCTCCTTTGAACTAATGTGTGATGCGAGTAACTTTCATGAGGTGCGCTTTAGGACAAATAAGAGACAAGCACTTCCAAATTGATCTATTACGCCAAGAAGACATTAACAACCGCAAGAAAATTATACCACCACCGAAAAGAATAACTAGCTGTGGTCTTTGCATTTGATAAATTCTGCATAATATTTAGTATTATCTAAAGTTGTCGCTATAATCGCCCACTCCGCTTCTTCGTTATCTTTTAACTAAACCCGATGCAAAACCTCGACTCATAAGATGGATTTTACTTTACAAGAATTTGATTTGGAAATACAGATAAGAAGGAGCTGAAAACCTTGCAAAGCAGATCACCTCTCCAAAGCTTAAGAACCCACATATCAAGAGAGCTCGATTTAAAGAGAGATAAACGACTCTGCTCTCAAGAACAACTCTTTCTATAACCAACTTCGAGGTACCATGGTTTCATGATATTGCGAATTATTTAGCAAACTAACATCTTACTGAAAAGGTTAACACATCATCAAAAGAAACGATTCTTTGCCGATGCAAAACTATTTTTGGGAAGATCCTTTCTTTTCGTGATATGTGCAGATCAAGTAATTCGGAGATGTGTTACAAAGGCGAAGCAAGCAAAATCTCGAACATTACTGCTCAGACCTTCAGGAGGACACTACAAAGGCATTAAGACAAAGACATAAAATACTCGAATTAGGTTTTTATTGGCCCACTCTATTTAAAGATGCCAACAGTATGTCGCCGTGATATAAATGCCAAAGAATGTAATGCTTCTAAACGTGATGAAATGCCTCAAACATATATGCTATCATGTGAAATATTTGATGTATGGGGTATTGATTTTATGGGTCCATTCCTAGTTCATTTGGAAATAAATACATCCTAGTGGCAACTTGATTACATGTTAAAATGGGTGGAAGTCAAGCTTTACCTACCAATGATGCTAGAGTAGTAGTTAAGTTTCTCAAGAAACTGTTCTCTCGATTTGGAACACCTAGAGCTATCATTAGTGATAGGGGCACTCATTTTTGTAATACTCAATTTGACAAAGTCTTAAAAAATATGGAGTACACTCACAGATAGCTACCCCATATCACCTCAAACCAAAGCCGGGCAAGTTAAAGTAGCAAACCGAGAACTTAAACGCATCCTAGAAAAAAACGGTTGAATCAAACAGAAAAGATTGGGCAATAAAAGTAGATGACGCTTTATGGGCCTATAGAACAGCCTTTAAAACCCTTTTAGGAACATCCCCATACAAACTTGTCTATGGAAAAGCTGTCATCTACCATTCGAAAGTTAGAACACAAAGCTTTTTGGGCTATAAAATTTTAAATTACGATCTTAAAGCCAGCAGGAAAGAAAAGAATGATGCAGATATGAACGAGCTAAACGAATGGAGAGCCGATGCCTACAAGAACTCAAGCTATACAAGGAGGCAACAAAGCGACGCCATGATGCTCGTCTAAAGAAATCAAACAATTCGGCAGTAGGGACTTGGTCCCGCTATACAACTCAAGGCTTAAATTGTTTCCTGGAAATCAAATCAAGATGGTCAGCCCATTCATGATTAAAACAATCTTTCCCTATGGCACAATAGAGGTAACTCATCCTACTCAAGGCACATTCAAGGTAAATGGTCATCGACTCAAAATCTATAATGGTGAAGATTTTAGGATATGAGAGAGAGCTTCACTCCGTGAACTTTCTTCTAGAAATGAAAATAGGTAAGTCTAACTTAAGACTTTAAACAAGCGCTTCGGGAGGCAACCCGAGCACTAACCTCACTAACATTAGATTCTTAATTTTTAGCATTTAATCCCATACTAATTAATCCAATAAAGCGCAGGTTTTAGACCACACGGCCTTGTACACAAGCGTGCCCATGGCCAGGTGGAAGCCAGGGACAAACCACGGGCGTGCTAGTAGCCGCACGACAAAGAAGAAATTTTTCCCCAACACGAGTCGCGACAATAGTCCACGCCCGTGTCGACTTTCCGTGGACTATACTGACTTACCAAACACGAGCAAGACACACCCGTGCTGAGCAACCGTGGACTATACTGACTTGTCGAACACGGGCTAAACACGCCCGTTCTAAACAACCGTGTGAAGAAGAACACGGGCGTGGCACCTTGACCACGCCATGGCCAAACACCCTAAATGCGCCCCAAAATTCAAAATCACGAAAAACACGGGCCGATTAAAATCGAACACGAGCGTGGCTCCCCGCCTGCTCCCACCCCTATTTAAGGAACATAAACTCTCATCTTCCCCAAACCCTAACCCTAACCGATTCTCTCAACACTCTCCTCCCTAATCCTACGCCACCATAAAGAAATCACCACCATTTTGACCCCATAACTCCTCCACCTTCCCTCCTCTCAAATACCCATACAAAAACGCAGCCACACACCTGTGTCAAAAACAGAGCCCACGCCTCACCACCACCGTGTGTATCCAGAATTTTCACAAAGACACGATCTGCACCACCGTGTTCGCCACACGCTTGCCACACACCCCAAAACACCGCTGGTCACCCTTCAATATTTCATCTTTCTATCTATTTAACGATTGTTTGATTAAATTTTCATATTATTTAGTTTCTTTTACTATTAGTATTATTTATTTATTTTAGAATAATTCTTGAATTTTAGAACTAATTAACTATTTAAAATTTCATGTTATTTAGTTTCCTTTTCCTATTATTATTATTTACTATTAAGTTTAATTCCTTGCAATTTTAGAATTCATTCGATTGTTATTTTTCTTAAGATATTAGAATTAGATAGAATTAATAATCGATTTAATTGGTTGCCCATGGTTAAAATAGTCGATTTATCCTTTGAATATTTTAGGTTTAGACAAAAGTACTTGAATTTTTTTTTACTTGAATATTACTTATTTTCGTGTACAATGTCATCATCAAGAGGAAAGTGAACTGCAGCCGCCACTTCCAAGAAACGAAAAGGGACCTGGCTTTGTCCTCCGCTGCCTCCTCCGGCGCGCCACCGGCTCTTCCAATTTACTCAAGAGGCACAAGAGGAACGATATAAGACACTACGGGCACGACCTCCTCAGACGGTAGATGCATCGATTGGGCCGCATTAGAGCAGTGTCCGCCCACGCATTTATGTCTGAGCACTTCTTACAACCGAGCCGCGGACCACCCTTTACCATCATCGAGCCCACATACTTGGAACTTACCTTAGAGTTTTGTGCTACTTTTCAACTACATGTGACGGTGATGGCGCAATACGATGATCCGGCACGATTCAATTCCGCCTAGAGGCACTCAGACGACGACTAAATGTACCACAATTTGGGGCCACACTGGATCAGATACTGGATGTCTTCGTAGCGTAGAATGATCTTTTCGAGCTACACCGCCACATCCACTTTACCCCTCGTGAGCGGCCGGTACAACTTAGCCCCGACAAGGGCAATTACGACCCCACCACCCAAGGCGCATGTGACATTGTCCCGCCCTTGCGGTACATCCATGCCATTTTGGCTCACACTATTACAGGACGACGCGAGAGCACCGGCATGGTGAATACTCACGACGCCTACTACCTGTGGTGCATGTCGAACGGGCACATTTTCGATCTTGCATATTTCATAGCCCGCAAGATTTAGCACCGCATTTAAGCACACAAGAGGGGGATTCATCGATGGGTCCATACATCACACGGTTGGCTCGATACTTTGGCCTCTCAACACCGACGCCCGCAGTTCCTCCTCACACCGACAGGGGCAGATGGCACCCCAGACATCCAGACGATGTCCGCACATGATCAAATATCATCGTGGGGACCGATCCTCCTCAATACCGACAGCCCTTCCCACCGACGCAGGAGGAGCCCGATGACATTATTGATGATGTCCCACCACCACAGAGGCACCACTCGAGCCGGCGGCCTCCCATGCAGCAGCCTTCACTTTCGGACATTTCTGCATGCCTTACTCAGCCGAGCAAGATCTGCATTTAGCAATTCACTAACACAATCGACGCTTTGACGACATCAAGGCCACCCTCCAAAGAAATTTGTCATCAGCCCCACATTTCTTCACCGACACCACCGCAGACTCCAATTGATGATGAGGACCTCTGAGTCCTTTTATTTTCCTTATTTTTAGTTTTCTTTTCTTTTTAGTTATTTCTGCTTTAATTTTTATTTGTCTTAATTTAAAATCTTTTGCCTTTTATGTTTCATACCTTTATTTTATTCATGTTATCATTGGCTATCTAACCTTAGAGTATTACTAACAAACACTTGTTTAATTCTGCCCCCCGAGACATCTAACTGATGATTTCGCAGTTTCAATTATACACTAAAAATAACGAACAAATTACTAGGAGTAACTCATCGCTACATAAGTCATCTGTCACCTCCGACTCAAGGAATCCATCCAAAATTCAGAAGTGTCACTTCTCTCTCTCTTTGGTTTAAGTATTACATGCTTATTTATTCATCTTTGTACATTGAGGGCAATGTACATCTTAAGTGTGGGGGAGTAAAAGTGCCAAACTTTTGCATTATTCTAAAGGTGCCTAACTTTTTTTCATTATTCTCAAATTCCCGAAATTAGGTGCCACACTTTTGCATTATTCTCAAATCCTCGAATTATGCCTTGTCTTAAAATAAATTTCTCATATTATCATTAGAATGAAATTTCCATGATTTATGATCTTTATTGATATGTTTTAGATTAAGTCATTGATAATTGTGCATTGATAATTAAATTCTAAGATACTAGAGAATCAAGCATGATAAGTCTATTTTTCTTTAATTAAAATTTTTCTAGGTTGTCTACCCGAATTTGAATATTACTTTGAAATTTGAAATTTACGAGGTTGATATCAAAATACCCATAATTTTTATGCGATATTTTGAGCCTTATAAGAGCATATATCATTTTTCATGCTCACTTTTGATTATGAGTGTGTCAACATTGAACTGTTATTCTAGAACTTGCCTCGATTATACATGTTGAGACCACATCTTTGATTTGATATACGTAAATGATAAAGGCACCTAGGATTTAACCCACTTACTCCATAAAAGCCTACCTTATAATTAACCCCTAGTGAACCCCTTTGATCCTAACAACCCTTTTATTGACTCACCCACTAATATTAACCTAAAACCCTTTGTATTTGTTATCACCGCTCTTCTTGACTACCCACTAATAAATCGTCTGTTCAGAGTTAGATAACAAGTGAAGTCTAGGTGGATTCTTCCTAAGGGTATCGCCTTAATCAATCGAGTTTTTCTAACAAAGATTTCCCCAATTCATTCTTTTTGTCTTTAAGCGCCTTTAGCTTAGTAGTTAATTAAATTTAGATTAAATAACAACTTCACTTATTTTAGGCTAGATAATAAAAATAAAGTTAGTATTAATACTTTTGGTTCCTTTGGGTTCGATAATCCGGTCTTGCCTAAGCTATACTACTGCTCGATAGGTGCGCTTTGCCTCAAATCATTGTCATAGTTAGTTTCAAGTTCGATCATTCTTTTATAAATTTAAAACTCAAATCACAAATGATCACATGCCATACATAAGAGTATTTGTATAATGATAGTGTGACGACTTCCTACGACTCCTAAAATATGTTTCTATTTAGTAAATGGATCCCAAAGAGCTGTGGGCAGATGATGTAAAAAGTAACGCACCACTCCCACCAAGGGACAAAGCAAATGAGAATGAGAATAGACCCACTACGGTGAGTCGAGAGAGGAGAAGAGGCTAGAGAAGCCTTCCTCCATATGATGAATACGTGGTACACGGAGTTCGTCTCTCAGACGAACCCGAATGCACAACCCCTCCACCCCGCCTATTCCTTAGCCTATCCCAAAGAAACCTCAAGTAGTAGAGGTGGTAAGAGGAGAGAAACCTCTGGTTGATAGGATTTGGAAACATGGAGCAGATGGATCCGAGCTAGAAAGGATGACGATCCGTAAAAGGCAGAGTTCTTGCTTGAAATGCACATCCGAGGAGTGCATGAAGTGTGTAGTCTCTCTTTTAAGAGATTCTCGCTATCAATGGTGGAACACCTTGGTGCTCGGAGTGCCAAGGAAAAGATCACTTGGAATTTTTTCAAGAAGAGTTCAAAAAGAAGTACATCAGCCAAAGGTTTATTGATCAGAGAAGAAAAGAATTTTTAGAGTTGAAGCAAGGCAAGATGTCAGTGATTGATTATGAGCGTGAGTTTGTAAGACTAGGCAGATACGCTCGAGAGTGTGTATCCACCGAAGCCATCATGAGCAAGAGATTTGAAGATGGACTAAATGAGGACATCAAATTGTTTATTGCTGTCTTAGAACTAAAAGAATTCGTTGTGCTAGTGGAGTAGGCTTGTAAAGCCGAGGAGTTAGTAAAGGAGAAAAGGAGAACTGAAATGGAGTCTCGTGACTCGAGAAAGAGACAATGGAATAAGTCATTCCAATCCTCATCCAATAAGTCAAGAGATTTCTCCACTCAATCGGTTACTTCCACCGGGTTTTCGAGTAGAAACAAGGGTAAACCATATTCGGGGAATAAGACTCAAACTACCTCGGGCCTAGTTTTCGAACATTCGATCTAATAGACCGAAATGCCCACAAGATTTGCAGACGTCATCTCGGTGAGTGCCGAGCACATGAAAATGCTTGTTTCAAATGTGGTTCCCAAGATCACTTTATAAAAGATTATCCCGAGATGATGAAAGAAGAGAAGACTAAGAATACGAGATCCGAGAGCATGGTCGAGGAAGACCATAGAGGAACCTCGGGAAGTGGGGCGAGTGGTAGAGGTAACCCTGCAGAGCAGTCATGAGACCCGAGGGTAGGGCACCTGCAAGGACCTATGCCATTCGCGCCACAAGAGGCATCTTCTCCCGATGTTATTACTTGATACATTTTCTCTTCATGATACTAAAGTTATTATTTTAATAGACCCCTGATCTACTCACTCGCACATTTGCATGAAATTAGTACCCAGTGATGAGTTTGCCCATGAGTCTACAGCACTTTGTGATAAAGGTGTCTAATCCATTAGGCAAAAGAGTGTTAGTTGATAAAGTATGTAAAGATTGTCCATTGATGATTAGAGATCATTGCTTTAAGGCCAACCTCATGTTATTACCCTTTGATGAATTCGATATTATTCTTGGTGTGGATCAAGTTAGCCACTCATGATGTGATAGTAAATTGTGGAAAGAAATATATAGAGTCGAGATGTGAAAATGGGGACACCTTCATGTAGAATCGATGAACAAGATAGATTGCCGATAGTGATCTCTCATATGACGGCTCGTAGATATGTAAGAAAAGGGTATGAGGCGATCTTGCCTTTGTGATGAATGCCAAAGAAATAGAGTCAAGGATTGAGTCAAGACTCGATAGCAAGTGAGTACTTGAATGTTTTTCCCGAGGAATTGCCGTGACTACCTCCTGTTAGAGAGGTTGAGTTTGGCATCGAAGCTAATTCCCTGCATCGCATCGATATCTATTACTCCTTACGTAATGGCTCCAACGGAGTTGAAAGAACTAAAGGCACAGCTTGCAATAATTAATGCACAAAGGTTTTGCTAGACCAAGTTATGTTTCATGGGGTGCTCCGGCTTTATTTGTGAAAAGAAAGATGGCACCATGAGATTGTGCATAGATTACCGATGTACTTTAATAAAGTGACAAAGAAGAACAAGTACCCATTACCAAGGATCGATGATTTGTTCGATCAATTGAAGGGAGCCACCGTGTTCTCCAAGATAGACTTGAGATCGGGGTACTATCGCTTGAGAGTAAGGGACTCGGATGTGTCGTAAGATCGCCAACGAGGTATGGGCATTATGAATTTTTAGTCATGCCCTTTGGTTTGACAAATGCTCCTCGCGTGTTCATGGATCTAATGAACTGTATCTTTAAGCCATACCGATGAGTTTATGGTCGCTTTTATTGACGACATATTGATTTATTCTCGATGAGCCCGAGCATGCCGAACATCTACTGACGGTTTTTTACAGATTCTATGAGAAAATTGGTTGTATGCTGTTCAAAAAAAGTGAATTTTGGCTCAAGGAAGTTGGATTTCTGGACACATTGTCTCGGAGATGGAGTCCGAGTAAACCCAAGTAAGATTTCGACTATTGTTGACTGGAAACCATCGAAGAATATATCTGAGGTTAGAAGTTTTCTAGGCCTAGCTGGCTATTATAGATGATTCGTCAAGGGATTTTCCATGATTGCGACTTCGATGACGAAATTGTTACAGAAAAATGTGAAGTTTGAGTGGACAGAAAAATGCCAACAAAGTTTCAAGAAACTGAAAGCCTTGTTGACAGAGGCTCCAGTTTTAGTACAACCCGAGTCGGGGAAAGAATATGTGATCTACAGCGATGCATCCTTAAATGGATTAGGCTGTGTACTTATGCAAGAAGGCAAAGTAATAGCATATGCCTCAAGACAGCTAAAGCCACATGAGAAGAACTATCCAACGCACGATTTAGAGTTGGCTGCCATAGTCTTTGCATTGAAGATTTGGAGACACCATCTATATGGTGAAAAATGTCAGATTTTCACTGATCACAAAAGTTTGAAGTATTTGATGACGCAAAAGGAGTTAAATTTAAGGCAGCGGAGATGGTTAGAGTTGATAAAAGATTATGAGTTGGTCATTGACTACCATCCGGGAAAGGCGAACGTGGTCGCCGATGCTTTGAATAGGTCCTTATTTGCACTAAAGGCATTGAATTCGCGAATAACTCTATCTGATGATGGTTCTATTCTAGCTGAGTTGAAGGCTAGACCAATATTCCTTCAAGAGATTTATGAGGCTTAAAAAGATGATAGTAAATTACAAGCCAAGAGAGCTCAGTACGAGTCAGATGTTAAGTTCGATTTTTGAATTAATTTCGATGGATGTCTGATATTCAAAGATAGAGTTTGTGTACCGAGAAATGAGGAGCTTATACAGAGGATTTTGCATGAGGCACATAACGGATGTTTATCTGTACATCCAGGTAGTACCAAGATGTATAATGACTTGAAGCAACGGTATTGGTGGCCAAGAATGAAGAAAGATATGTCTGAGTTTGTTTCAAGATGCTTAATTTGTCGCCAAAGTGAAGGTCGAACACCAAGTACCTTCTGGTTTACTCCAACCTATTATGGTTCCCGAGTGGAAATGGGACCGTATCACTATGGACTTTGTAACGGGTTTGCCGTTGTCACCGAAAGCAAGAAAGATGCTCAGATGGGTTGTGATCGATAGACTCACTTAAGTCACTTATTTCATACCTATACGAGTTGATTACTCACTCGACAAGTTGGAAAACTTGTATGTTTTAGAAATAGTAAGGCTTCACGGAGTTCCTTTGTCAATCATATCGGATAGAGATCCGAGATTCACATCCGTGATTTTGGAAGAAGTTGCAAGAGGCCTTGGGTACAAAGTTGGGTTTTAGTACAACTTTTCATCCCCAAACCGACTGGCCACTGAGAGGTTAATACAAGTACTGAGGATATGCTCAGATGTTGTGTTCTAGAGTTTCAAGGTAGTTGGGAAAAATTTCTACCATTAGTAGAATTTGCCTACAATAATAGTTTTCACTGCTTAAAGATGGTGCCTTATGAGGCTTTATATGGGCGTAAGTCCCGAACGCTTTGTATTGGATCAACTCAAGGAAAACCAAGTTCACTGGTTGATTTGGTTAGAGAAACCAAAAGAAAGTGAAAGTGATTAGAGATTGTTTAAAGACTCGCTTCGATGCATAAAAGTCCTACTCGGATTTGAAAAGAAAATAGATAGAGTATCAAGTCGGTGATAGAGTTTTCTTGAAAGTGTCACCATGGAGAAGGGTTCTCAGATTTGGCCGAAAAGGCAAGTTGAGTCCACGTTTTATTAGACCATATGAGATTACTAAGAGAGTTGGGCCGGTAGCTTATCGATTGGCTTTGCCGTCTGAGTTAGAGAAGATACATGATGTGTTTCACGTGTCTATGCTGCGACGCTACCGATCAGACCCTTCGTATGTAATCACACCGACAGAGGTGGAGATTCATCCCGACATGACTTATAGTGAAGAACCAATTAAAATTTTAGCTTGGGAAGTTAAGCAGCTAAGAAATAAAAGTATTGCCCTTGTAAAGGTATTGTGGCAAAGACATGGGATAGAGGAAGCTACATGGGAACCAAGAAATCATGAGAAACCAAGACTCAAACTTTTGTCGGTAAGATTTTCGAGGACTAAAATTCCTAAGGGGGAGAATTATAACAGCCCTGATTTAGGGCCTAGTCTTAATAGTGGTGCGAGACCACAAATTCAAGTAGAAATATGAGTTTTAAGGTTTATGAGATGTTTGCACATTGGTATGAAAGTTTCATGAAGTAATTTTGTTAAATTATGATTGAATTGTCCATTAGGACTAAATTGCAAAAGTTGCAAAATATGAGATTCTAGAAGCTTTAAGTATGAAATATCTTTGGATTATTAATTAGAGGTCCTTAAATAGCAATTTGCCCAATTTCTAATTTTTGGACAAAATGGGCATGAGTTAGTAAATTTTGAAAACTTAGCAAAAAGAGCGGCTTGGTCATTTATCAAATAAATGATTAAAAATGGAAAAGAAGAAAAAATTATGTTCATCTTCTTCCCATTAGTGCCGAAATTTTCAAGGAAGCCATAGTTAGGGTTCTTCAATTTTCAAGCTTGCTAGTAAGTGCATCCTAGCCCCGCTTTTAGTATTCTTCGTATTTTTGAAGTCCTCGTAACTTGAGTTAGCTATTTTTAGCTATATGTTGAGCTAGGATTCATGTTCAAAAATTTACCCATGTATGACATGCATGTATTTTCATGTTTTAAGGAAGATTATGAGAGTTTGATGTAGAATAAACATCTTTTTCTAAGTGAATTTCATGAAAAATGCTTGTAAGGACTAATTTGTAAAAGTCATGAAATTGGTCATACATGAGTGAAATAGTGAGAAATGAATATTGCTATAGTTAATAAAATGAATCAGCTAAGCATTAAATACAAGAAAGTTGAATGAAAATCATAGTACGAGCCTAGGGGCAAAGTGTAAATATGAGAAAGTTTAGGGGCAAAATAGTAATTTTGCCAAAGTATGAGTTAAGAGTCAATTCAGTCAATGTGAGTATTAAATTAGTTAAATTATTATTATAGATCAAGAAAACGGGTCCAATCAAAACCGAGGCAAGAACAAAGTCGTGGACTAAATTGACTATTTTCATACATTTTGCATAACCGATGTAAGTTTGTATGATTTTAAAGCTTTATAAGTATTTTCATCGAATTACTTATATATGTTGTTATTGTACATTATTTCCATGAAATTGTTTAATAATGTTTAAACAAGGAAATTAATGAGATTAAGTATATGAAAGTCCCGATTGAAGTTGAATTATTGAGGATGCCTAATCTACCACATGAGACAAGAAAGCTCATATAAGTCCATGTCAAGACATGGCATCAGCAATAAAGTTAAGAGATCATGTAAGTCCAAGCCAAGGCATGGCATTGATAATTTCCAAAGTTAAGAGATCATGTAAGTCCGCCAAGGCATGGCATTGACAAGTTTCACCAAGTATGATACCACGTAAGCCCATGTCAAGACATGGCAATGGTAAGTTTCAAGGAAACACCCAAGGAAGATTTCGTGGTAAGACCATGTCAAGACATGGCATCGATATTAAGTTGAGAGATCCCATGTAAGACCATATCTAGGATATGGCATTGGCATCGAGACACATGTGGGTTGAGATTTAGTATCCTCTGTTATTCCGAGTAATTCATCTGGCAAAAGAGTAAAGCATGAATGAGATAATAAGAAAGTTAAGCAAGTAAAGCTATTATCAAGCATGTTAGTCTGGTTGATTAACAGTATTATTCTAGACAAGAAAGATGAAGTTTGAGTTTACGCTATTAATAGCCAAGTATACTAATCTATGTGATTAAGTGATACATGTATTATGTTTACAATACAAGCATGAGACTAGTAAGTAACATGAGATGAGTATGAATAAGTAAGAGTAAGTAAGCTCAAGCAATTGAGGTTTGTGATGCTATTGTTTTATGATGGATGAGTTATGATAAGCAATTATATTGCCATATGTATTACATGCAAACTTATTAAGCTAAATGCTTACTTTTTATTTTCTACTTTCCTTGTAGTCTCGCCAAACTAACTCGTGGATCATTGACGCTGAGCTCTAACACACTATCAATCACTATTTTGGTATAGCCAAGTTGTTTATATTAAGTATGGCATGTATAGGAAACATTTCATTTTGAGTTATGTCTTAAGAGGAGCCAAAGTGTTGGCTATCAAGTTTATTATTCTTTTGTATATGGCTAAAGAGATTGGTCAATATTTACTAAGTTTATATATATCAATGTCGTATGAATTATGCATCATTGTTCATGTTTTGATGGAGTATTTGAATTGTTGAATTGGGTATAAGATTGATCTTGATTTCGTGGTGGCAATTGGCTTAGAAAATAGCCTCTAAGTGTTCATGAATAGATAGACACAAGCGCAGTGTCTCAGGCCGCAGTGTGACACACTTCAGTCAACCCACATGGTGTGTCAATGGGCCGTGTGTCCCCGCATGTCAATGTTTAAGTCGAATAGACCACGGGTAGACACACGGCGCAGTGTGACTATGCCGCAGTGAATCGTCGTCCACCACGGGCTAGCTACACCAAGCGCAGTGCTTAGGCCGCAGTGAAAACTCCAGAGATTCAAAAATGAATAAATTGTACACGGGCTAGAGACATGGGCGTGTGAGATCACACGGCCTCGCATAACACGGGCGTGTCCCAAGTCACATGGGCGTGTGACCCTCTTCAGAAAAAATTTTCAAAATGAGCAAAAGTTTCCGCTGAACTCCGAAAGTTTCCTGATGTGAGTTTAAGGACTCAGAGGCCCATGGGATGTATGTTATGGTTAAGAGAGAAAAGTTTTAAGTTGGAATGAAATTTTATAGCCCGTAATTGTATGTACAAGCAAGGTCAAGCATGGTAATGCCTCGATCCGGTTTTGGCGCTTGACACGGTGTAAGGGGTGTTACATCTCAATTCAAAACACACCTTTCAATTTAATCACAATTCAATTTAATATATTTTTTCCACTTTCCAATCAATAAACGATTTAAATACTCAAATATATTCATACTTCATTTCAATTTCATTCATGTCAATAGTAATACTTACCTTATAATTTACTTACCATACATAAAAATTTAAATATAACATTAACTAAATAGTAGTTTTAATTATAGTAATACAAACCCAAATTTGCATTACTCCTCGATGATCTTCTCTTTTCCTTTCTCGTGTCGATGCCTCGGGTTCTTTATTAGCTACGAAAAATTAAAATAATTTTTTTCACTATTAATACAACACCAATCTATATTAAATAATTGAATTTCTATTCAATTTCTATCTTAATTTCAATTTGGCCCTAACTAAACTCATTTACTTTTCTAACTCAATTCACACTTCATTTCTACTTAATCTCTTGCCATATTCAACTTGACTATCCAATGTTCATATTAAAACCCTAAATTCAAATCTCTTTCAGTTTAGTCCTCTAACACAAAACTTATAGCTTCTTTTACAATTTAATCCTCTATCAATTCTAACTAGAAATTCTATCAATTAAACCCTAATTCATCATTTTGTTCAACATGAATTATGTTCAAAAACCTAAGAACTTCCAAAACTTCAACTTAATTTCAACAAAACTTTGTTCTAAAGCTTCTAAAACATCAAAATTAAAAGAAAATGACTTAATTGACTTACCAAAATAAGCTTTAAGCATCAAAACCCTAATTTTTCCTTTTTCTTTCTTTCTCCTTTCTTTCTCCCTTCTCGTTTGAGCTTTCTGTTTCTTTTATGCTTTGTTTCTTTTAACCTTTGTTTTATTTACTTTCTTTATATTATATTTGTTTATTAATTTAATAATAATATAATATATAATTATAACAAATATCTATTACTTAAATAATAAGTAAATTAAATACATATATTACAAATGTTCATATTTTAATTAACACACTTGTATTTTATCATCACCTTACACTTGTTTTTATTTATTTTATTTCATAATATAATAATAATAATTAATAAATATTTTTACTTATTATTTAAGAAAATATACAAATATATTACAAGTGTATTTTCATGTATTTTACACATTTTTATTATCATTACCATACATTTGTCACTATTTTAATTTAAGTTAATAATAATAATAATAATAATTTAGTATAAAACCATAATAATAATAATTATTATATATAATATATAATCTAAGAAAATCTTAGAAATAGGCATAATTGCCTATTTAATCCCCTTTATTTTATTTTAATCTATAATTAAACTTTTACCCTTTATTCAATTTAGTCTTTTTTACTAATTACTCTAAATTAAGCTAAATTCACTTAATAAAAACCTAATTAGACACACCACTAGACTCATAAATATTTCTAATAATATTTACTAATTCGGTTTACTAAGACGGAGGCCCGATATTGCACTTTTCCGATGCCTGTAAATTTTGGATCATTACAAACCATCTTATGGAGTCCTTCCGATTATTTACGTCTTCGCAAAATATTACCGAAGCGAGAAGCATTTCATTCTTTCAAGTCCATAGCCACTTGTAATTTGGAACCCAAATTCTCGCTAGCCTTAAAAAGGTCATTGAACTCATTATGCAAAAGCCAAACACCTCAAAACGAAAATGACGTTTTGATTTGGGCAGAGGGGAGAAACCTTGCAACTAACTAGAAGTGGCAATGATTCGATTTAACCTGAGGCAGATGAAAGACAACCACATTTGGGAAGAGTAGCTTCTAGTCAACACTACAATAAACCTTGTCAAGTCTTTCTTGAGTAGAGTACCAACTGTTACGAGAACTGACCCAAGTATATTTCGAACCAACAAAGCCTAAATCAAGCAACTGAAAATCCTGTAGCACTCCTTATTATTGTGGCAACCATTGCGGTTCAAATATTTGAAATTAGACTTCTCCAAGGAGGTCGAAATTTCATTGAAGCCACCCCCACTAACAAAGGAAGTTCTAGCGAGACCAATCAATTTGAACCACTACTTAAAATAAAATATTCTATAAAAAGATTACCCTCTTTTAAAAAACAGCCATTTATTTTTAAAATTTTACCACTTATTTATATATATTACATAAATTTTTATTAATATATTTTTACATAATTTTTTTTACCTAGGGTATGAGATAATTTATTATATTTTAAAACAAATCCCAAACAATGCATTTCTGATGAATTGCTTAGAGAAATACTTCCTCCTATTTTGATTGGTGACATGAAGAATGTATTTATTGCTCCTGTTCCTTCTGAAGAAATTAAGTTTGGAATGAATGGTAATAAAGCCCTTGGGCTGGATGGCTATTTTGCTAAAAAATTTCAAGCATGTTGTAGTATTATGGCCTATGGGGCAAGATGTTATAGAGGCTGTGAAGTATTTCTTCTCTACCATCTTCACTTTAGTGTAAAAAAATCCCCAACCTATATAGGTTTATGATTTTTTTTTATCTATCTCTTGATGTTAAATTGTATACAAATGTGTCAGTAAAATCTTTACTAATAGAATTAAACAAAGCTAATCAGAAGGCTTTTTTGGCTGGTAGAAACTAGGCTGATACTCTTCTGTTAGCACAAGAATTGGTGCATGGGTATAGTATGTCCCCAAAATGTGCTTTAAAGGTGAACCTTGGGAAATTTTTTGACTCCCTTCACTATAAATTCATTTTTTTAGATGTTGAAAGTTTTGGGTTTTCACGATGTTTGTAGAATTTGAGTTTGTGCTATCTTCAGTGGCTTTGAATAAGGCAGGGGACCCCTTATCCCCTTCCCTATTTTGTCAAGTCTCTTAAATCTTGTTGGTAGGTATAAGGGTTTCGTTTATCATCCAATGTGTAAGAAATCACAGTTAACTCATTTGTGTTGGGAGATATTTCTCTATAGATTTTAAAAAAAAAAAAATCAGGTCGGAATTGATTTAATGGAATAGTTAAAGATTTTGAAGGCTCAACCAAATCAGTTTTTTCAAGTAATTATAAGTGATAACCCTGGTTCACATTATTCAAACTTCAGTACTCAGCTGGCCGGTCGCAAAACTACATCCTTTTGTAATACCAGTTCATGCCAACATTCAAAAGACAGGTAAAATACTAAATTGTACCTCAACCCATCATTTATGAAAGCTTTGAACATTTCTTTCAAAAATAAAAACAAAAGCTTTCCAAATAAATAAAAAGCTTTGAAAGGATTTGATGTCAATTGATTGAAATAAAAAGATTATTTTTAAAAAAAAAAATAAATATTATTATAAGAATTTGTATACCTTTTAGTATTTTATTTATATATTTTTTTAAAAATAAAATGTTTATTTAAAAAAAGTTACATCCTTAAAAAAAGAAAAAAAAGAAGATAATTTGTCAAAGTGAAACTTAAATCAAAATCATGAAAAATTTCAACTCAAGATATTATTTACAACCAACATAGATGTTTATATATATAAGCACAAGATATTTTGTTTGTTGAACCTACTTATATCATGAGGCTAGAACTTTAATGTCACGGGATTAGAACTTTAGTCCGATAAACTGCGCGACCTTAGGCGATTTCTTAGGTTCATATTTACCTAAGTCAGCTTTACTCTCGAAAAATAAAAATTTTCGTAGAAATTCTCTAAGATATCAAAGTAAAAAGCCATGAATAAACAGAAAAATCATAAAAAAAAAATAGCACGTGTCAAGTGTTTGAGTAATGCTCTCAAAAGTATTCTATTACTTTAAGTTTACAATTGAGTGATTACGAACGAGGAGAATGCCTCTATTTATAGTTGAGCTCCCACAAATCCAACGGTACAGATCGAATTACATCGACGACTAAGATTAATGTCTATCTACAATATGAGACTTCTAAGGATTTAAACTATATACATTATAATAATTATCCTGATAAGTACTCTAGTTTTACTAGAGTGCTCCACTGGGTTACTAAGGCTTCAAGTAAATGAGTTTCTCAATGTGTTTCACGAATCATGCCAGTGTAAATGATTTGAATGAGCGTCATTTAATCGATTGACCTCCATGGGACATACTTTGCACATTCGTCACAGGCTTTAATCCGTGGCCGCCCGTGACACTTAACAACTTAATGTTACTTAGTAAGTGTAAGTGTAAGTTAATTTATTTTATTATTATTTTAAAAGAAGTAAATAAAACGAAATCCCGTTTTTGCTAAATTCAAAATGGGACTAAATATGAGGTTAACAAATATATAGGAAAGGGTCAATTTAAGGTAAGGAGCATTTATCACGTTTACACGGCAGGGAGAGTCTCAAGGGTTTTAGTTGAAGTCTCCTCTCCACCACCCAAAATTAAATCATCCTCCTAATAATTTCTTTCTTTTTTTTAGGATCATAATATTTTCCAGGAAAACAATTCCCTAACGAAAAAAGAAAAAATCATTCTAGGTATTATTGAAGATAAAGAAAAAAAATTAAAGCTTTACAAAAATCAATAATGCCTAGCAAGTTAAAAAAGGCAATTGGTGCAGTGAAAGACCAAACCAGCATTAGCCTTGCCAAGGTCGTCAACACCAATTCCGCCAGCCTCGAAGTGGCGGTCCTCAAGGCCACCACCCACGACAAAGCCCCCTTCGACGAGCGTTACGTCGATGAAATCCTACGAACCGTCTCCTCCAACAAGCTCTTCGCGGGGATTGCTGCCCGTGTCATCGCCAAAAGATTAGGCAAAACAAAGAACTGGGTCGTCGCCCTCAAATGCTTGATGCTTGTCCTTCGCATTTTCCAAGATGGCGACCCTTATTTCCCTAAAGAAGTCCTCCATGCAATGAACCATCGAACCAATATCCTGAATCTCCCCACTTTCAGAGATGAATGCAGTTCCAGTCCTTGCGATTACACCGCTTTCGTCAAGTCCTTCGCCTTTTATCTCGAAGAACGCTTGGAATGCTTCCTCACGGGGAAGCTTCAAAGGCGATTCACGTTCAAAGAGAAACAACTTAGCCATCCCAGGGCACGTCGAGTTAACCAACAACCTGTTCGACACATGAAGCCCCCCATGTTGCTCGATCGGATTTCCTATTGGCAACGGTTGCTTGCTAAAGCTATTGCCACAAAGCCCATAGGTTCAGCCAAGACGAACCGCTTGATCCTGGTTTCCTTCCATGCTATTGTACGAGAAAGCTTCGATCTTTACAGGGACATATCTAACGGGCTCGGTCTTGTCTTAGATGGTTTCTTTCATTTGCAGCATCAATCATGCGTTAATGCCATCAATTATTGCGTCAAAGCCAGCAAACAATTCGAAGAGCTTTCGAGTTTATACGAGTATTGTAAGAGCTTGCCAATTGGGAGAACCTCGGATTATCCGAGTGTGCAGAGGATATCAGAGGAGCTTATTGAGACATTGAAAGTGTTCTTAAAAGACCAAGCTTCGTTCCCATCAGCTGGGATATCACCACCTACGAAACCACCTCGTTTGCTTCGTCTCCTAACGTCAGCCGCCAAGGATCTCTCGGTTTTGGAGATAGAATCTCAGGCCGGTTCGAGCTCGATTGTTTGTACATCGTTGGAAGAATTGATGAATCAAGATGAAGAACCTGTTGTAACAATGAGGTCATCTTTCTCGACGGGGACTTTCTGGGAGTTGTCTGAAAAACAGTATCGCGAGCAAGAAGATTCGTATAATGCCGCTGAAACTGGCTCCAACCATTCCTTACCCATTGATCAAGATCAAAATACGAGTTTAGATTTTATATCCTTCGATGAGTGGCCAGCAGTAGATGCTAATAAAACCCAAGGACAACAAAGTTCAGAGCCATCATCGTCTTCAGCTAATGGTGACAAGGGTTGTTGGGAACTTGCTTTAATAGAGCCCACGCCGTCGCCACAACCTGTGCCACAGGCTTCCCAAAACTTGGCTAATAATAACTCTTTCTTCGACAACTGGTTTCAGCAAGACCAAGCTTCTCAAAATGGAGCTAATGGTGCCTCTTTTCCCTACAATTGGTTTCAAGAAGATCATAGAAATGATCAGCAAGCTTCTCGAAATGGAGCCAATGGTGCCTCTTTTACCAACAGTTGGTTTCAAGAAGATCATCAAAATGATCACCAAGCTTCTCAAAAAGGAGCCAATGGTGCTTCTTTTTACAAACAATTGGTTTCAAGAAGATCTTAGAAATTATGAGCAAGCTTCTCAAAATGGAGCCAATGGTGTCTCTTTTACCAACAGCTGGCTCCAAGAAGATCTTAGAAATCAGCAAGCGTCTCAAAATGGAGTCATGGTTCATTCATATATCGATGACTGGCTACTGCAACAACACCATCAACAACAATGGCAAGCTTCCAATGATGTAGCCAATGGCCATACGTGTTTCGATGACTGGTTAAAGGAAGATAAAAGTCCAGAGCATGCCTCTAATCAAATTGTCGTATCCAATGGCCGCTCTTATTTCGATGATTGGTTTCAAGCAAACCAAAGAGACCAAGAAGAACGAAAATCAGCTTCGAATTGGAGCAACAATGGCGGTAACGAAAGCTGGGAGCTTGTGTTGGTAGAAGGCACAACGCCACCTTCACAAGCTTCTCAACATTTAGCCGACGGAATCCAACCTTCAATGGCGAATCATTTATTTGATCACAGACCCATAGTGCCTCAACGCCAATACAATCCATTTCTCGAAGATGAAACAAATATATCAGCAGCCATTGCCACCACTGCCAATGACAATGTTGCTGGTTTCAAGAAAGGTTCTTCCCAATGGAACCAACATTTCATGCAACACCAACTTTTTACGCTCAAAGTTGTAATGAAATACCGACACCGACGTTTCATGCGATGCCAGGTTCGGTTTCCCAGCATCCTAATGGGACAACAACAGGATTTCAGGGTGGTGAAACTGGCGAGCCTTTCGCTCCATGGCCAACTATGAAAGCTAACAACAATGTGTCAGTGGATCAACAAATGTATTATTTCAACGACAGTTGTGGTTGCAGTGAAAACACGATCGTTGCAAGGCTTTATAGTTTGATATATTTGTTGAATGAAAATGTATACAATTCAATTTGTAAATACCTTTGTAAAACAAATTCACTTGAAAAGATAAGAGAAATGGATTGCAAATATTAATTCAAGTGTTCATATGACCAAATTTCACTTCAAAAATATTGACCAACAAAAATTTCACTGCAAAAATGACTTTCCTAATTAATTCTTCGTGAAGTTGCAACATATAAGCAACAACCAATAAACTACTTGCATCTATTTTGAAAAAAAAAAAAAACAGTAAGAACAAGTTTCCATTTAAAATTCCACCTACTTTTAGAGGTGTTCATAAAAATTATAAGCTAAAAGGGATTTTTGGTGTCATAATCATTCCAAATTTCAAGCAAACGATCAGGGAACAAAAAATTAAATTAAATTGAGTTGTGGAATGTTGAGGAGAAAGGATAGGATGAAATGCATTCTTATGAGAAAAGATTGTATATCATGTTTTAGTGTATATATATAATTTCATTTAAGCCAGAATAATACTTTTAGAATAAATTAACTATTAACATGTAATGAATTAATTATTTCTTATAATAAATAGTTGATTTTAAAAAAATATTTAATTGAATAAAATAGATATTTTTATACTTCATATAAGGTAATCATTTTTAAAGTTTATAACTATAATATAATTGTAAAAACATAAATAATAATTAAAATTGCTGATGGGTATCAATAAAGGAGGAGGAAGCGGTGGAATAAAGGAGACCGGTTCATCAAAATAGCTAGGTAGAGGGTCAAAGAAAGTTAAGAGGAGGAGGAGGAGGATCGCTATGAAAGTAAAGGAGACTGAGTGTAGAGAGTAAGTATTTAGGGTTGCTAATGGGGAGAAGACCCTTTGTCATCAAGTAGAGAGGGTATTTAAAGGAGAGACCCTCTTGTCTCAGAGTGGTGATGTAGTAGGTTATTACCAATGGGTTATCATCATGGAATGCATGGGAGACATACATGGTGAGACCTATTTTGTTATTTAGGCATTACAAGGTTATTATGCTCAAGTGGAGCTCAATGTTTCCTAAAAGAGCATTCACACTTGGAAAGTGTTCACGTTAAAAAGCATGTGGCCTAGAGGATGAGGGTTAAATTTAATCCTTTAGGCTTATTAGTTTCAAAAATTTCTAATTTACTTCCAATAAAAGAGCAAAGGTCAAATCGAATAAATGTGCAAATGTTGAGGGCTAAGTTTGTTATTGTATCTTATATATGAACACCAAAATAAACATTTAACAAAAGGGCTATTTTGCTTACTCGTCTAACATATATGGATTAATTTTTTTATTTTTCTGGTTAATTAGTTAAAATGCAATCCAAGATATAATACAGGAAGTTTTGTGGTACTCTTACCTAATTAAAATTTATACTAAACTTTGAGTGTGACGTAGAAAAAAAAAGTGACATGGATTAATTTAATTGATGAAGGTCTAGATAATAATTGTTTTTTTTTCAAAATGATAAAATGAATTGTTACGTTTGCAAGATCATTTTAGTCTAGTAAGGGTGGAGGGAGAGGTAGGTAAATAGTCCTTTATTAACTCCTTTAATTTTTAGGAAAATATTAGTTAATATAATAGAAAAATTATATTTTGACTCTTAAAATTTATTACTCCTTTTTAGTTTTCAAATTAATTTTTTGACTTTGCCCTACAATCAAATATCAAAAGAAGAAAAACTTTTTTTCATGAAAATACTAAACTGACTTAAAAACGTAACCAAAGTACTTATGTTTTTCACGACTAAATCATTATCTAAAACTTTGCATTTGTAAAGAGATGAAATATTCAAGTCTTTTTTCTGCATTAATCCTTAAATTTAAGTTTCTTCAAATAATTTAATTTTTTTTTAAAGAGTATTAGGAAGTAATGATGTGAAATTCTTTGATAGTAGCGAACAACTAATACCTCCAACTTTGTAAAATGTTAACGAAATCCACTTTCTTTGTTTTTTTAAATGTAATACCATGCACCAATGTTATGCCGTAGCAAACAACAGCGGCTAACCTTCTAAATTCAACCGCCTCCAGTTCGCGGTGACTGAGTTCACAGGGTATTTACAAATAATGAGCTTTAAATACATTGAAAATCAATGTTATAATAAAATAACTGAACAAAAGCATTGGACTTTTTAAAAAAAAAGAGAGAGAACCCTATAACAGTAAACAATAATGTTTGTTTTGTTTGGCGGGAGAGAGTAAAGGAAGATGGAAAAGGTTGAACACAATTGCCAATGGTAAATGATAGAAGCATTAGAGAGAGAGAGGGGGGGAAGCATAAAGCTTTAAAAAGGGCATGACCAAGTAATTTATATGTCCTTTTTCCAACAGTTTGCTTAGCAGTAGCATTTAGCAGGCATATAGTGCTGCCAGGAGTGTGCATGATAGGGTAATTTCATTATATATATATATTATTGGTAGTAATGTCCATTAATAAAACAATCAAAGATTTAAAAAAAGAAGAGTGAGGAAACGAGAATCAAGCAGAGCATTGACATGTGAAGGTGTGGGGAAGGAAGAAGCTAAAATAATGGACCACGCAATCTTTGGGTATATCTAGTGTTGTAGTCAGGTAGTTGTATATATATTTTATATTGTTTGTTTTCCCCAAGTGAATGCGATGTCGCTGTAATCTTGCACTCTTCTGGGGACCCGCATTTTCTGCCTTCTTTTCTATGTCCCTGACTCTTCATAATATATGCAACTTTTAGCCTCTGTTTCCTATATCTGCGCCGACCCTCTCTCTCACTCCGCACCCTTCCCCATTATTTTTCATTTCCTGGCTGCTGTGCTTGCTGAATCTATGCTGGCCTCATCTTCCCAATCCTCCTTTTCACACTCTCACCATCATTCATGCTCATGCTCCACTGTCCCCCCGGGCCCTTTTATTTTACACTCAAAACCACTTTTCCTCTTGTTATATTTATTATTTAATACAACAATAAGAGTAATTAATGCATTAATTATAAAACATTTTATTTAAACTATGACGGATAAATAAATGTATTTACATTTGTCTTACTTTTAAACTTATTTGATGTTATTTACTTTGTAAAATCCGTCCCAAGAATACATGATGTCTCCTCTTTTCCCCCCTAGTCCCAACATTGAAGATTGCAAACAAAGTGAGGAAATGAGGGGATCCACCACCTGTACCACCTACATAATCATTACCGTCGATTTGGATTGCTTCCCTCCCATTTACCTACCTACTTGGAAAACCCTAAAGCTTTCCACAAGTAACTGTCAGCCATATATTCCCCCGAATTTGATCACTAACGTCCCACCCCATAATATCAATATCCAAACTAACATCACAACAATACCTACCAAACTAAAATTCAATACCGAATTACATTACACATTAAGATTAAACAAACAAACAAACCTTTAATAATTTACATTATAGAACAAAGTACAAACATTATAATTAGGAAAAAAAAAGGGGAAGGAAACATAACAATCATCATACCCTCCTCTTACAGCTCAGCTTTCATCAGTGAATCAAATATTACTAATAAAAAAAAAGAGATACTCCCTAAAAACCGCATCCATGCCTTTAGTTATCATCATTTAAATTAACATAGTGTTTAAATATATAATAATAATAATAATTAATATTTTGCTTTTGAGGTAAAGTTTTGGAGTATACGAAGTGTGTTTGCCGCGTTTTCAACCACAGCAGTTCTGACAGTTAGAAAATTCCAAACCTCCTCCTGCATTACAAATTAAAAAAATGAATTCACAGTAAAATAATTCACGTGCCATACGACGTATCTACAAATCTACTACGTTAATTTAGACGCTACTCTACTATGCTATGCACCGCATGGTGTTATCTACTTAATCTTCCTTCATTACCACGTCAGCATATTATTACGAATAATAATAATAATAAAGAAGGGTCCAACGAATTTATCATTGTGAACATAAACATCTATCTATGGCTTCGCTGTTTTAAGTTTTAGATTATCCATCATTTTCCCCCGGATTTAGGTGACAAAACTGAGTACCAGTAGTGAGGGGGGGGGGGGGGGGGGGAAGCAGGGGTAATATCGTACTTTAACCGGTCAAGAATGGTGCTAAAATAGAGGACAGTTATTCCACGCGCCAACAACCACCTTTGATTGAAACCCTAACAGAATCCTGAATTACCAATTATATCCTCGTAAAAGGAACATACCTTAGTTGGCGGGGAGGTGAGTAGCTTTACTGGTTATTCCCTCCAAGTCCTGCTGAAAATGCTTTTTAGCCTATTTCCAGCTAGTCTCTGAAGCGCTTTCTTTGCTCCAGCGACTTCAATTTCCGCCAGACTCTGCAGGTGCTTATTGGCACCGGCAGCCGTCAGTCTCTTCCTACAACCACCGCTTCCTCCACCCAACACTGCAGTCACCACCATCAGTGGAAACTTCTTTGACACAGCCTCATTTTTGGGGTCCAACATCTGCACCAATCTCATCACGCTCTTCTCATCCCTAACCAACTCCTTCCTATTTGACCGGACCGTCAGCAGCGAAACAAGCGCCTGGGCTGCCGCCTCCTGTAACCCTACTGGCTTTGGTGATTCCATTAATTTTACCAAAGAACTAATGCAACTAGAAATGGCACGCTTGTTTCCATCACTAATCGATAACTTTGATAACAAACAAGCTGAAATCTGTTGCAAAATCAAGTTCCCGTGCTTAATAAACTCGCCCAATTGGATAATGAAGGCCGTCGAAGATGATAAAATCCGTGAAACGGAATCTAAAACCGAAAGCGAACTGATCGTGCGGAGAAGATGCTCGACTGTATCTGAACTTGATAAATCTTGAAGTAGATGCATTAATCTTGGCAATCCCCTTTCTTGTATAATCAATGCACGAAAATATTCGCCCGAAGAAGCGAGTATCGAAATGCAATTGGCTGCTTTTTCTTGGGCAGCGCTGGTACCCGAGATTAACAGCTGGAATAAAACAGGAACCGCACCTTCTTCACCCAAAGCCATTCTAATATCTTCCACGGAAGCCACGTTTCGAAGAGCGCCAACCGCGTGGGTTTGTGTCGGTTGGGAGCCAGATCGGCAGGCTTCTATTAATACCGAAACTCCGCCGTATGCTGAAATTGCCCAGGTGTTTTCGGGATCGGCGGTGATTGCTTCAACAGCAATCGCGGCCTTTTCTTTTAAAGCAATGGAACCTGTTTCAAGGATTCTCAGTAAAGGCCCTAATCCTCCTTCCTCGAAAACAATTTTTCTCAAATCTTCGCTTGAAGAAGCCAGCACCGATACTGCCAAAACGGCTTGTTCTCGAATTAAAGGTTGGCTGTTAACTTCGAGAAGACTTATCAAATAGCCAACATTTCCCTCTTTAGCAACCAGCGGAGTAGATTTCTCGTTGTCGTTGAGAAGCTGAAGAAGTGATTCTAAAGCTTTCTTTTTGAACTCGATGCCTCCGATCTGAAGTCGGGTAAAGAGATCCCTGATGAAAAATCCCAAATCGTCTTTATCAGATCCAGGTCCAGGGTGAGACAAAACGATGGCGTTGGACTGGTGAAGAACGCCAGACCTAAGAAGCAGATCGAGATCATGGAGATGGTTGGAGAGAGAAGACGAAGCCATGTCTAGGTCGCTTTGCATGAGGAGTTTGCCGCCGGTGAATGAAGAGAGGATACATTGATCGGAGAGAGCTTTCAAACGCTGAAGGGTGGAGAGAAGGGAAGGGAAAAGATTATGAAGCAAAGAGTTGTCGTTCCAGTGAGGAGATTCGGAGATAGAGGAGAGAGATGATTGGAGGGAACAGAGCTTCGATCGGAGGACTTGCCACCGTCCGACGAAAGACCGGACGGTGAGAGAAGAAAGGAGGAGGAGAGAGAGAACGCCGGTGATTAAGTCGAGAAGCGTCTGCGGTGGTTGAGTTTCTGGTTGCTCAGACAGCGGCCGCGGTTGTTGGGGTGGATGCATTTGCGGTTGAAGCCCGGATTAGGAACCGGAACTACAGGTATTAAGGTGTTAATAAGTGAGAAGGGAAACACATGAAAAGACTTGGGGAAAGAAAAAAGGCACTTTGGTTGGACGGAAAAGGGAAGCCAAGGAAATGGAGAGAAGGAGAGTTCCAATAATGAAAAAACAAGTCCAGTACTGGACTGAGTTCACGGGGCAAATAACATTGGATTCGAAAAAAATAGAAATACCTAGTAAATTAGTAATGTTGGTTGTATTTGGCGCGAGGGAAAAGGCTGAACACAATTGTGAAAGGTAATGATAGAAGCAGTAGAGGAGGCAGAATGAAGCTTTACAGCTTGTTCACACAGCAGCTTTAAATAAAAGCCTTTTACCAACACTATTAAACAATAAATAAAAAAAGAAAAGTGGAACCGTTTGCTTAACACTTAGCAGGCATAGTGACTGCAGGCATTGGTAGGGTAATTTTCAGTTTTTCACTGTATATATTGGAAATAACGACCACTAATTGAACTGTACATCAAAGATTAAAGAAAAGGGAGGAAAGGAGCATGAAGCAAAAGCATTAGCATGTGAAGGTGTTGGGGAGGGAGGATGAAAGAAAAATGGACCACTCAATCTTTGGGGGTGGGTAAATCTAGTGTTGGAGTAGTCAAGTAGTATATTTTTATAATGTTTCTTTTTCCTAGATGAATGTGATGTCGCTGTACTCTTGCTTCTTGGGACCCGCTTTTTTAGCCTCTTTTTACTGTATCAAATTTAGACTTTGTTTCCTATAACTGCGCCGAGCCTCACTCACTCCGCACTTGGCTGTGCTTGCTGAATGCAGGGCTCCCCTTCCCATTTCGTTTTTCCTTTTGCAGATTCTGAGTATCATTCCCCCTCTTTACAGTCCTCTTATATTGTATACCATAAGAGTAATTAATTAGTTCGTGTATTTTTTGACTCACAAGTATAGATAATATTTCATTTAAATTATGAATCTTTGTCTTGTTTTAAAACTTATTTGATGTGTAAATATTGAGGAAAGAGACCCGTAATTATGTGATTTAGATTAAATAATACGTACATGAAAGCTAGTTTACTTTTTTTTTGTAAGCCCAACATTAAAGATTGCAAACAAAGTGTGACAATGAAGGGGGTCCACCCTCACCATTACATCCATCATCGGAAGCATCGCTAAATATTAACAACATAATCATTACCCTCCATACAAGTGTTAGGGTTAAGGTGGGAAGGGAAAGAAAAGCGTTTGCTAGGACATAAACCCAAGGAGAGGAAAAGGGGTTTTCTCAGTGTGAGTGAAGCGTTAGAGGCGAAGGGAGACCTGGCTTCGCTTCCTTGCTTACTGGGCCCTGCTTTGAGCTAAAACAGTCGGTCAACTACGGAACGTTGACTCAACATTTTTCTGCCACGTCAAATTAGATAATACTTTTTTTTATACAAACGACGACTTTTGTGAAAAAGAGAGAGAGAGAGAGGTTGACTTATAAATTGGATATTGTATACACACTATTTCCAAGGTGATACATTAATTAAGTAATTGTATTGGTTTTTCTTAATGTGACAAAAAGTATGTAACAATTTATTATATTTTCTCCCTACATATGAGTAGATGAGGGATGAAGATGAATTCGTTTTGGCCGCACTAGAATTGGATATTTGCAAAAATCATTTTAGATGAATGCCGTGGGCCTCTAAATTTGCAGGCGGGACGTGCATATCATTAGGAGTTTTATTTTCAATCCATTTCTTTTATATAAGATCTTAACAAAAAAAGAAGACATCTTTTATAAGAGGAAAATAAGACTTTTTAAAAAAAATTTATTGTTATATGTAGGGAGAAAATATTTTCTATGTCAACTGGAACGGATAATTTAAAATAAGAGAAACAAGGAATAAATAATAATAATATTTTTGAGGTTTTTTTTCCCAGAATACAGAAATTATTTATCAAATTAGACGTGATTGTCAATTAATGTGATAGAGATAGGAGCAGCTAGAAGCTGGGAGATGGATCCATATTTTTCAGACTTTAATCTTCATATCATCATATAATGTGGAGCAACCACCTGACATTTTGCTTCTTATTTCTATTGGGAGTACCTTAATGGCCGCATCAAAGACTGCCTTCACCTTCTGCATGTAAAGCAGTTGCACACGATTCCACCATTAATTAGAATTAAACACAAATTTTCAGTTCAAGGATTATGAAGATCATGACGTTGAAAATAGTTCACCTGCTGTGTTTTTGAGCTACACTCGATGTATGCAGGGGCCTCATTCTATTTCTTTCATTCCTCTCCCTTAGAAAAAGAAGCTATGCAAGAAAATTATTTTAAATGTTAAGTGGAACGTGTTACCCTTGAATGAAAAATACAAACTAATAATCTGTAAATATGTACCTGAGCTGTAGAAATAGGCAGTGTGTTAGTTGATGTCATGAAGCTTGGCCAATGAAAATTTTCAGAGTAAACTGCTTCTGAAACTCCCAATTACTTTCATTCTCAATCATCTTTCGGCCCACATTTTCAGAGTAAAATGCTTGCTTAGTTAACACCATATTTACCTATGATGGTAATAATCACAACAGGAACTTAGCTTTTGTTCTGTGTCATTTGCCTCCGCTTCCTCGTAAGAGTTTTATATGGTAACACTCCATCATGTTAAAACAAACACACACACACACACACACACTCACTCACTCTCATACATACCTATGCACTTTGACATGTATGGTTTGGCTGGAACCTGGCAAGCTTGTCTTAGTTTTACAGTTAGTTGTTTTCTGTTAGATACAGTTGCAGAAGAGGTTTAGTCTAGGTTTACTGTTAGAACTAACCATACTCTATAACTGACCTAATTCTCTCTGTATATAAATCAAGCTCGTCTCTATTGAGATATTAGACCTTTTATTAATAAAATAAGTAGATCATATTTTCCTTAGTTCTTGGTTCTTTCCATTCATTCAATGTTGTATTCAACATTATGTCAAGAGGGATAAATCTTTGTGGTGTTTTTGGGCTCCGACTCAGCTTCCATTGACCACCCACAGATACATTGAAAGTAAACAACAGATTAAGAATTGTATAACAAGCCAGACTTGACAAGTACTTGGAAGAAACCAATCACCTATTGCCAAATATATGAAATTAAAAAGAAAGATTGGTGAAGTGAAGTCGATTCCCAGAGAAGGTGCCGACTTCAACCCCTATACGGTAGAAATGCATCTATTTGCTAAATATTTTTTTATAGCGCTGATAGTGAGGTAAAAATTACTTTTGAAGATATCATGCGAGATCATACTGGCAACTGGCTCGCTGGATTTATGAGCATTGGCAGCACCTCTGTTATGGAAGCAGATACGATACATGGAACTCTGCCACTTAAGGATGAAAAGCAATTCATTCGTGATATCAAGCAATTAAAGCAAACTCATGAAAAGCTGTAGTCAACCATGAGTGAACTGGACGAAATTCAACAAGGTTTGGACAGGAAAGAGCGCCTGAAGGTAGCATGTCCTTACTCGGTTAATACTGCTTTCGGTCACTTATTCGGTTCTTCCGTTTGTACTGTCTTTAAAGAAAGAAACGAACCAATTGAAAAAGGTTGAGGCAGCTAAGACAAAATACCATGACGAAACCGAAAAGTTAAACAAATTGCAGTTCCGGTTCAAAGCTGCGGATGACATCCGGCAAAAAACTTATGCGCAGTTGCAGGGTTTGAAGAAACAAATCATATGAGAAGGTACTTTTAAATCCCGTAAGCTTAGAGTGAATGAACATAATCGTGTCGGACACTTAATCATATCTGAGAAACCTATATTTTCGTTCCAGTTCTTATCGAACATGATATAAGTAGAAGTACAATAAAAATATGTCGATGCTACTCTTGTTTGAATTTTGCAGAACCAACACTTTTGGCAGTTCGTGGATGATTTCTGGAGTTCTAATATCGTAGTAATCATTGTAAGTTCTATCTTTTATCTTCAATTCTGTTTGTTTTATTGTGGTTTTATCTTAAAACCCATATATCTGTGATTCTGTCTTCTTGTTGCCGTTTAGTCCGAGTGGGACGTTGTAGGCGTTGAGTGAAGACGCTTAAGACACATGACGGTTTTAGGTACCAGAGATAAAAACATGGAACAAATGGATTGTTTATACAAAGATAAAACTTGTAATCATACTATGCATATAGACTCTAAGAATGAAAATAATATTTCGGCTCTTAGTAAAGGTATCAATAGTTTAATAGATATGACATCTATATATTTTAATAAATTATATACTAAGGTTAGTAAAATAGAAGAAAAAGTAGATAATATGGGAGAAGTAATCGATTTAGATTTGAACAACAAGTCTAAAGAACTTTTATCGATGTTAATAATAAATTAGATCAAGTTATTAATAATAATAATATAGAATCGGATTTAGATTTAGGACCTTTATATTATGGTAATAGTAATGTAATATTAGCTTTATCGGATGAAGATGAGTCTTCTGATGAATCTTCTACCTATCATAATATTAAAAAGAAAAAAAAAAGAAAAAAAGTTAAAAACAAGAAAAATATGATTTTGAATCTTATAAAACTTTAATAGAACATTGGAAAAACCAATTTTCTAAAACAAAAGATAAGAATGAACAAGTAGATTTTATTTTACAAGAGAAGATAGTAGATAATTTACAAAGGAAGGATTTCTCTTGATATCTTGAGAGAAAGAGTATACAAGAGAATCACTAATTCTAAAAAGCTATTTCTATTTTTCGATGCCTTGTTTAGGCTACAACAACTCCTATTTATAGTGTAAATTCTAAACTCTAATTTATTTACAATTGAAGTCCGCATAAGATCCCGATAAGGATGACTTTATTATTGGCTCGATAGTTGCTTCTACGTAGCCTTCGAATCGACAAAATTGATGTAGTTGTTTCTACAATTTTCTTGCAATAATTGCTTTGTTTGCATCATTGCTTACATCATTGATGACTTCTTGATGACTTCTTACATCATTGCTTGCATCATCTTCTATGGATGGTGATGGATTGTCACATCCAATAATTAAATTTCTCCTTTTTGGATTTGTCTTTATCCTTCTTGGATATTTCTCAGATTCATCTCCTCGATTTCATCAAGGTGTAATGACTCGTGAAGGAACCGTGTATTCCAATTTTCCCACGTGTCTTTGATCTCCGCTGCTAGCGGATAATCATCTATCTCCATGTCCGCTATCTTTTTAATAGTTGAACAACTTCTCTATTTCTTTCTTCCCGGGTTCTTCCAAAGGTCATATGCTAGAATTCTTTTCCATCGGTCCGTAATAAATAAGTTTCTTGATGAAGAAGATGTTTGGCCATGGTTATCATATCAATTCCGCTTGGATTTGATAATTGGAAAAATTATTATAACACTTGTCAATGATTTTTGCCAAGTGTTGTTGGTCTTCTTCTACTACTGAAAGGGCTTTTCCCAAAACATAGTACGAAGATTCCAAATTTGATATGGTGATAAAATTTTTCTTTCTCAAAGAATACCTATGAAACTACATATTTCTATATGAAAATAATAGACAAAATCATCTATATCAACAAAATTTGTTAATTTAGATTTTACTATAGCAGGAAAATCTTTTAATAAATGAAAAGAAAGATTTTGGATCTGTTATTTCTTTAACAAATCCCCATTCAATACAAGTTATATCAAATGGTTCATGATTAAGCCTAAATTTGATAGTAGGAAATTGTTCTCCTATATCATTGGTAAAAACATAAGCTTGTAAAAATATTTTGAAAAAGTTTCTATAAATTGAGCTTGCTTTGGTTGCAAATAGCTCTCTCTATTTTTGAAAATAATTCTTGTGGTAGAATTTGTCTACATTTATTATATAGACATATTCTAAACATTTTATTAATAATAGGATTGCTTTGTTCCTTTATTAATAAAATATTGGAATATATCAAGAAGATTGTTTATCTCCTTAATATCTATATATTCGATTAGGATTTCATCCCAATCTCTCAGTATAAAATGATTTAAATAATAAATCATGAGATTCATTTTCTTTAGTTGTTTTTTCAACTAAAAATTGTGAAAACTGTAAGAGTTTTTCTCGAAATTTGCTCTTTGATCGTAAATATGGGTTTTCCATATTTTGTTTATAAAATTATAATATTCCGAGAGGTAATCCTGGATTATAAAAATCTTTGATTTCGTGAATTTGTTGTTGTTTCAACAAATCTTCTGCTTGTTTTATAATTTCAAAGATAATCGGTTTGTGATGCCGAATTTGGATCTTGAGACCAATTAGAAAATCTCACTGGGTTGGTGATTGTGTTCAATGATTGGTTTATCATTGGATATGGTACATAATATCCTTGATTAGGATAAAATGGTACTTGAGCAGTATAGTAATAAAAATCCTTGTTTAGGACTTATTGTTTTCCCTTTGTTGGGTTTTTTATGGACAGCTTGTCCATTCTCCAACTTTTTCTAGAGGTTTTACCTCTATCCATAAGGCCCACTAAGAAAATCAAAGAATCATATTATTAGTTCCTTTAATATAAATAACTTCAAAATTAAATTGGCATAATTCATTATACCATCTAATTCTTCTAGGTACAGCTTCTAAGCTTTTGTTAGTTAGAAATTGTTTAACCGCTTGATTATCGCTTTTATAATAAAATGTTCAAAGCTAAATATATTAAGAATTTTTTATTCCTTTTTTATTGCTAATAATTCTTTTCATAGATAGCATAATTTATTTCATTTGGTTTAAATTTTCCTAACTATATCCACAAATTAATTCTTCATTATTTGTTTTTGCTTTTAAAACACATCCCCAATTTTTTCTCGAGGCATCTGCTTTCTAGAATTAATTTATCACCGGTTTAGGTAAATAAACTTTAGGAATATAATTTATTTCATTTTATATTTTTATAATATCTCAATCTCTTTTAGACCATTCAAAAGGTTTTTCCTTTTTAGTTTTTCATATAACTCATCTAATTTTTTAGATAAGTTAGGAAAGAAATTTCTTCCATAATTAACAATTCCTAAAAATTGTTGAAGTCGTTTCTTATCAACAATATTTTCAGAAATTCTTTTATTTTTACTATAATGTGATCTTGGAGTTTAAGACCATCACAGAGATAATATTAATCCTAAGAATTCTATTTCAGTTTTTTCTAATTCAATTTTCTTAGGACTTAGTATAATTCCATGTTTTATGAATTCTCTAGATATAATATTTAGATGTTTTCTATGATTTTCTAATGTATCGTAAAATATTAAAATATCATCTATATATACGACACGTAATTTTTATATTTTTTAAATATAGAGTCCATCCATCTTTGGAAGACTTGTGGTGCATTACAGAGTCCAAATGGCATTACTCTCCATTGATAATGTCCATTAGGAGCACTAAAAGTCATTAATGGTTTAGATTCTTCATTAGCATAATTTGCCGTAATCCTCGATTTACAATCAAATTTACTAAAATATTTTGCTTGTTTAGCTTGATTTATTAAAACTTCTTTTCTTGAATAAAATAACCATCAAAAATAGTATTTTGATTTAATCTTTTATAATTAATAACCATTCTAGCTTTTCCTCTTTTTATTTCTCGCATGGTTTCTTACCATAAAAGCAGGACTAGAATGTGGACTATTAGTTTCTTCTATTAATCCTTTTTCTAATAATTCTTTTATTTGTATATCAAATTCATCTATATCTTGTTTAGTATAGATCATAGGTTTTACTCTAATAATTTTATTAGGATTTTCTAATTTAATAGTACAATATCTAGGACTATTTTTCCATAATTTTAATGGTTCTTCACTAAAATTATTTTCTAATATTTTAAACAACCAATGATTTGTTTCAAGTTGTTTAACATGTTCTTTCTTAGAAGGTGAAAAATCTTTATCACAAATAAATTTATGGTTTTCAACTAAAGGTATTTCTACTGAAGTTTTTCAATAGTTAATATAACAAAATTTTTATCAATAGAAAATGGTAAATGTTGATATATAAAATTATTACCTAATAATATATCTCCATGCATTTCATGAAAACATAATATTTTAGGTATCACAAATCTTACATTATTTATGTAGATTGGTATATTTTTTGCTTTAAAAAGAATTAAAGTTTCATTACCATCTACTCCAATGAAATTTATTGGATTTCTCATAAGTTCCCACTTTTCTCGATGGAATAGCATTTTCTCTACAAACTACTAGTTGTAGCTCCTGTATCTAATAGAGCATTTAAAGAATATGAATTATATTCTCTAAACTGAAACGAAATTTCAATATAAGTATAATATTTCCTGGGTTGGAAATGTGAAAATGTAATAATATCTTTTTTTCCAAGTTTCATTTGTTGAATTATTGGTTTATCTTTTATTTTTTTATTTTTAGATATGTTATCTAATTTATTAGTAAAATGAACTGGTTTTAGTTCAATAGGTAAATATTGGTTTTTCCAATATTGATTATCAAATATTCTAGTTGTGTTTTCAAACTTTTCATAATTTTTATTAATAGATCTCGGATAATCATCCGCTTGAAGATCTGAATCTATCTTTCTTTTACCATAAGGATCTTGTTTATCAATTTCCCTAGGTTTCGGTATTTCATAATCATATGGATCTGGTTGTTCAAAGATCCATTGGTTCAGAATTTCTATATTTTCATCCTCTTACATTTGAAGTTTTTTCTTCATCGAATTATGACTAGTGACATTAATATCTACATTAGAATTATCGTAACTACTACTACCTTCCTGTAGTATCATAATTTAACATATAGTGATAATTATATTTTGTAAATAGATCTTTATGTTTTTCATAAAGTTCTTCTATTAATTTTAAATATTCTACTTGTTCATTCTTATCTTTTGTTTTAGAAAATTGGTTTTTCCAATGTTCTATTAAAGTTTTATAAGATTCAAAATCATATTTTTCTTGTTTTTTAACTTTTTCTCTTTTTTTTTTCTTTTTAATATTATGATAGGTAGAAGATTCATCCAAGACTCATCTTCATCCGATAAAGCTAATATTACATTACTATTACCATAATATAAAGGTCCTAAATCTAAATCCGATTCTATATTATTATTATTAATAACTTGATCTAATTTATTATTAACATCTCGATAAAAGTTCTTTAGACTTGTTGTTCAAATCTAAATCAGCCACTTCTCCCATATTATCTACTTTTTCTTCTATTTTACTAACCTTAGTATATAATTTATTAAAATATATAGATGTCATATCTATTAAACTATTGATACCTTTACTAAGAGCCAAATATTATTTTCATTCTTAGAGTCTATATGCATAGTATGATTACAAGTTTTATCTTTGTATAAACAATCCATTTGTTCCATGTTTTTTATCTCTGGTACCTAAAACCGTCTGTGTCTTAAACGTCTTCACTCAACGCCTACAACGTCCCACTCGGACTAAACGGCAACAAGAAGACAGAATCACAGATATATGGGTTTTAAGATAAAACCACAATAAAACAAACAGAATTGAAGATAAAAGATAGAAACTTACAATGATTACTACGATATTAGAACTCCAGAAATCGTTACTCCGGGGCTCCTCTGATACCAATTACAGGGGGAGGGAGGGATATATGCACAAACGGAAGGCTATTATAATATCGTAGATTTTATTTTACAAGAGAAGATAGTAGATAATTTACAAAGGAAGGATTTCTCTTGATATCTTGAGAGAAAGAGTATACAAGAGAATCACTAATTCTAAAAAGCTATTTCTATTTTTCGATGCCTTGTTTAGGCTACAACAACTCCTATTTATAGTGTAAATTCTAAACTCTAATTTATTTACAATTGAAGTCCGCACAGTATCCTGATAAGGATGACTTTATTATTGGCTCGATAGTTGCTTCTACGTAGCCTTCTGAATCTGACAAAATTGATATATGCACAAACGGAAGGCTATTATAATATCGTAGATTTTATTTTACAAGAGAAGATAGTAGATAATTTACAAAGGAAGGATTTCTCTTGATATCTTGAGAGAAAGAGTATACAAGAGAATCACTAATTCTAAAAAGCTATTTCTATTTTTCGATGCCTTGTTTAGGCTACAACAACTCCTATTTATAGTGTAAATTCTAAACTCTAATTTATTTACAATTGAAGTCCGCATGCAGATATCCGATAAGGATGACTTTATTATTGGCTCGATAGTTGCTTCTACGTAGCCTTCTCCGAATCGACAAAATTGATGTAGTTGTTTCTACAATTTTCTTGCAATAATTGCTTTGTTTGCATCATTGCTTACATCATTGATGACTTCTTGATGACTTCTTACATCATTGCTTGCATCATCTTCTATGGATGGTGATGGATTGTCACATCCAATAATTAAATTTCTCCTTTTTTGGATTTGTCTTTATCCTTCTTGGATATTTCTCGATTCATCTCCTCGATTTCATCAAGGTGTAATGACTCGTGTGAAGGAACCGTGTATTCCAAATTTTCCCACGTGTCTTTGATCTCCGTTGCTAGCGGATAATCATCTATCTCCATGTCTGCTATCTTTTTAATAGCCGAACGACTTCTCTATTTCTTTCTTCCCGGGTTCTTCCAATTGTCATATGCTAGAATTCTTTTTCCATCGGTCCCGAATAAATAAGTTTCTTGATGAAGAAGATGTCTTTGGGCCATGGTTATCATATCAATTCCGGCTTGGATTTGATAATTGGAAAAATTATTATAACACTTGTCAATGATTTTTGCCAAGTGTTGTTGGTCTTCTTCTACTACTAATCGAAAGGGCTTTTCCGAAAACATAGTACTGAAGATTCCAAATTTGATATGGTGATAAAATTTTTCTTTCTCAAAGAATACCTATGAAACTACATATTTCTATATGAAAATAATAGACAAAATCATCTATATCAACAAAATTTGTTAATTTAGATTTTACTATAGCAGGAAAATCTTTTAATAAATGAAAAGAAAGATTTTGGATCATTATTTCTTTAACAAATCCCCATTCAATACTGGTTATATCAAATGGTTCATGATTAAGCCTAAATTTGATAGTAGGAAATTGTTCTCCTATATCATTGGTAAAAACATAAGCTTGTAAAAATATTTTGAAAAAGTTTCTATAAATTGAGCTTGCTTTGGTTGCAAATAGCTCTCTCTATTTTTGAAAATAATTCTTGTGGTAGAATTTGTCTACATTTATTATATAGACATATTCTAAACATTTTATTAATAATAGGACTGTTTGTTCCTTTATTAATAAAATATTGGAATATATCAAGAAGATTGTTTATCTCCTTAATATCTATATATTCGATTAGGATTTCATCCCAATCTCTGTATAAAAATGCAGTTTAAATAATAAATCATGAGATTCATTTTCTTTAGTTGTTTTTTCAACTAAAAATTGTGAAAACTGTGTAAGAGTTTTTCGAAATTTGCTCTTTGATCGAAATATGGGTTTTCCATATTTTGTTTATAAAATTATAATATTCCAGAGGTAATCCTCGGATTATAAAAATCTTTGATTTCAGGAATTTGTTGTTGTTTCAACAAATCTTCATTTTGTTTATAATTTCAAATAACTCGGTTTGTGATGCCGAATTTGGATCTTGAGACCAATTAGAAAATCTCACACAGGTTGGTGATTGTGTTCCGAATGATTGGTTTACCATTGGATATGGTACATAATATCCTTGATTAGGATAAAATGGTACTTGAGCGGTATAGTAATAAATCCTTGTTTAGGACTTATTGTTTTCCCTTTGTTGGGTTTTTTATGGACAGTTGTCCATTCTCCAACTTTTTCTAGAGGTTTTTTACCTCTATCCATAAGGCCTGCTAAGAAATTCAGCAATCATTAGTACAAATAAATTTAGGATTTTCTACTAATGGGATTTCTATAGAAGTTTTTTCTATAGATAACATAACCGATTTTTATCAATAGAAAATGGTAAATATTGATTTATAAAATTATTTCCCAATAAAATATCACCATTCATATTAGGAAAACATAATATTTTTGGAATTTTAAATCTAACATTATTTATGTAGATTGGTATATTTTTTGCTTTATAATAGATATTAGTTTTATTACCATCTACTCCATTAATTTTTATTGTCTTTTTTACAGGTTTCCAATATTTTTCTGGAATAGCATTCTTTTTACAACTACTCGGTTGTAGCTCCTGTATCTAATAAAGCATGTAAAGAATATTTTTATATTCATTATGCAATGTAATTTGAATATATTTATTGTTAATAATATCTTCTACTGAAAATTGTATATCTTCTATTCTAGTGTTTCTAGAATTTCTACTAGGTGTAGTAGGAAAAATAGGAATATGAACTGTTTTCATACCTATTGGTGTCGAAGTACTTATATTATCCTCCTCTTCTTCGGGTTGAGAATTAGAGGGTAAAACTAAATTATCATCTGTATTAGTAATCGATTATTTTTAAGATATAACTTGTCACCGGATGACATATATTCTATAGTACTTACTGGTTTAGAAGTACTTGCATTATTAACCTTTTCTATCATCCAATCTTTTGGAATTGATAAATCTTTTAGATGTAATAATTTTGGTTGTATTTCAGTAGTAAACTTATTAGGCTCAAAAGCTCAATTATTTTATTATTGATTTCTTTTATTTCTACTTCTGTTTGTATTAGTATATTCATTAATAGAAGTCCACTTATTGCTAGATCTTCACTAATTCACTAATATCGAATTTTTTTATCCGAATTCTAAGACATAGACACTCTTCTATTAGAGGTCTCATTATAGAGATAAAGTAATTTGGTTTAACTTTAAATCCTATAACTCCTGTATGTAAATTAGATTGAATTCCTCCAATAAGTGCTTTTATTGGATTTTCAAATCTTTTATCTAATAATACTTGCTATAATAGGAATATCATGACCTTTTCTAAATAAAGCTCTAATCGTTATCATAATTATTCCTAAATGTATGTATCTAACTTTGAGGATATTTTTTCCTAATCCTTTTTATTTTATCCTTAGTAAATAAAGGGATTTCTGTTAATCCACCTTTAGTATCTTTAGCGATCGTGTTACCGCTAATTTTTTCTATGTGTCTTTGTGACCATATTTTAAACTTAGATATTTTATAAATTTCTTCTTTAGAAATATGATTTTTAGTAATTTTATCTATTATTACATCGAAAAGTCTGTTTCTTCTCCGATTAAATTTCCTAATTTAATATCCTGTTGTTCAGATTTTGGAATTTCTTCTAATTGATGATTAGAACTAGTTCCTAACATAGAAATATATTCATCTTCGTAATTAGTATCGAAATCTGCTTTCTGATATTAATTCATATACTATTTCAAAGAGGATTGATTTCCTCACTTAAACATACTTCTAAATCTTGTTCTTCAAGATTTTTAATCATTTTTCTAGCACTTTTTCCTTTGTTAGGACAATTTGTTGCTATATGACCTTCTTCATCACAAATGAAACATTTACAAATTTGTTTTTAGTATTAGAAGTTTTTCTCCTAACAAATTTTTTTCTTTTTATTATTATTATTATTATTATTATTATTATTACGAGTATAATTTTTATTACTCGGTTTCCATTTAGCTAATTTATATTTTTATGTTTTTATAGGTTTTAGGCGTATAGGATTACATCCAAACTCCCATTCATTTTCTAACATCTTGGTACAATATTTATGACTCAGTTTATTTTTGACTTGTTTAGCCGCCTTACTTTGTAGACAATGTAAAATTATTCTTTCTTTAGCAAAATTAATTCTATTACCTATAGTGTCTATATTTGCTATTTCTATTCCTGAATTTTGACTATGTTTATATATATAAGAAGTATATTTATTAATACATATCTCATCCCAAGGTGGTGGTAATTTATGAAAATATTGGTTTTTCCAAAATTCTATACTATCATTTTTAACTTTTGATATTCATGAAGAAATTTTTTAGAAAATTCTTCTAAATATCTTATGTCACATAATTTTAATTTTGACAAGATATAACTGGATTGGCTATCCTGATCTTTTTATTAGTATAACCACAAAATTCTGCTTTTAGAATTGAAGTTAACCCTTTTAGTAAATCTTTAGGAGTACTTATTTGATTAATAAGTTGACCTTTTTGTTCTTTTCCTTTCTCGATTCTTCCCATCGTCTCGAGAAATTGTAGAACATCTCCTTGAAATGTTCCTACAAAATAATTTAAAAACTTTTCTTTTGACCAAGTATTATCATTGTTGTTTTTACAACAATAGTCATAGATTGTGCCCAATCATCTATGGTTTTTTCATAGTCCGATAAAGGAATATTAATTAAATCTAAATATATTCCTCCTTGAGCAACACTTCTTTTATTTAAATCATCTACCCTATATGGTATAGGTATAGGATGACTAGATTCACCTGTGTTTTCAGATTTTATCTCATTAGTAGCTATATAATCTATTTGATTACCTATTATTCTAGTTGTATTTTCAAACTTTTCATAATTTTTATTAATAGATCTCAGATAATCATCTGTTTGAAGATCTGAATCTATCTTTCTTTTACCATAAGGATCTTGTTTATCAATTTCCCTAGGTTTCGGTATTTCATAATCATATGGATCTGGTTGTTCAAGATCCATTGGTTCAGAATTTCTATATTTTCATCCTCTTACATTGAAGTTTTTTCTTCATCAGAATTATGACTAGTGACATTAATATCTACATTAGAATTATCAGAACTACTACTACCTTCTGTAGTATCATAATTTAACATATAGTGATAATTATATTTTGTAAATAGATCTTTATGTTTTTCATAAAGTTCTTCTATTAATTTTAAATATTCTACTTGTTCATTCTTATCTTTTGTTTTAGAAAATTGGTTTTTCCAATGTTCTATTAAAGTTTTATAAGATTCAAAATCATATTTTTCTTGTTTTTAACTTTTTCTCTTTTTGTTTTTCTTTTTAATATTATGATAGGTAGAAGATTCATCCAAGACTCATCTTCATCCGATAAAGCTAATATTACATTACTATTACCATAATATAAAGGTCCTAAATCTAAATCCGATTCTATATTATTATTATTAATAACTTGATCTAATTTATTATTAACATCGATAAAAGTTCTTTAGACTTGTTGTTCAAATCTAAATCAGTTACTTCTCCCATATTATCTACTTTTTCTTCTATTTTACTAACCTTAGTATATAATTTATTAAAATATATAGATGTCATATCTATTAAACTATTGATACCTTTACTAAGAGCCAAATATTATTTTCATTCTTAGAGTCTATATGCATAGTATGATTACAAGTTTTATCTTTGTATAAACAATCCATTTGTTCCATGTTTTTATCTCTGGTACCTAAAACCGTCATGTCTTAAACGTCTTCACTCCAGCGCCTACAACGTCCCACTCGGACTAAACGGCAACAAGAAGACAGAATCACAGATATATGGGTTTTAAGATAAAACCACAATAAAACAAACAGAATTGAAGATAAAAGATAGAACTTACAATGATTACTACGATATTAGAACTCCGAAAATCGTTACTCAGGGGCTCCTCGATACCCAATTACAGGGGAGGGAGGGATATATGCACAAACGGAAGGCTATTATAATATCGTAGATTTTATTTTACAAGAGAAGATAGTAGATAATTTACAAAGGAAGGATTTCTCTTGATATCTTGAGAGAAAGAGTATACAAGAGAATCACTAATTCTAAAAAGCTATTTCTATTTTTCGATTTGTCTTTATCCTTCTTGGATATTTCTCGATTCATCTCCTCGATTTCATCAAGGTGTAATGACTCGGTGAAGGAACCGTGTATTCCAATTTTTCCCACGTGTCTTTGATCTCCGTTGCTAGCGGATAATCATCTATCTCCATGTCTGCTATCTTTTTAATAGCTGAAACGACTTCTCTATTTCTTTCTTCCCGGGTTCTTCCAGTGTCATATGCTAGAATTCTTTTTCCATCGGTCCAGAATAAATAAGTTTCTTGATGAAGAAGATGTGGGCCATGGTTATCATATCAATTCCGCTTGATTTGATAATTGGAAAAATTATTATAACACTTGTCAATGATTTTTGCCAAGTGTTGTTGGTCTTCTTCTACTACTGAAAGGGCTTTTCCAAAACATAGTACGAAGATTCCAAATTTGATATGGCTGATAAAATTTTTCTTTCTCAAAGAATACCTATGAAACTACATATTTCTATATGAAAATAATAGACAAAATCATCTATATCAACAAAATTTGTTAATCTAGATTTTACTATAGCAGGAAAATCTTTTAATAAATGAAAAGAAAGATTTTGGACTGTTATTTCTTTAACAAATCCCCATTCAATACTCAAGTTATATCAAATGGTTCATGATTAAGCCTAAATTTGATAGTAGGAAATTGTTCTCCTATATCATTAGTAAAAACATAAGCTTGTAAAAAATATTTTGAAAAAGTTTCTATAAATTGAGCTTGCTGGTTGCAAATAGCTCTCTCTATTTTTGAAAATAATTCTTGTGGTAGAATTTGTCTACATTTATTATATAGACATATTCTAAACATTTTATTAATAATAGGACTGTTTGTTCCTTTATTAATAAAATATTGGAATATATCAAGAAGATTGTTTATCTCCTTAATATCTATATATTCGATTAGGATTTCATCCCAATCTCTGTATAAAATGATTTAAATAATAAATCATGAGATTCATTTTCTTTAGTTGTTTTTTCAACTAAAAATTGTGAAAACTGTGTAAGAGTTTTTCGAAATTTGCTCTTTGATCGTAAATATGGGTTTTCCATATTTTGTTTATAAAATTATAATATTCCGTAGGTAATCCTGGATTATAAAAATCTTTAATTTCAGAATTTGTTGTTGTTTCAACAAATCTTACATTTGTTTTATAATTTCAAAGATAACTGGTTTGTGATGCCGAATTTGGATCTTGAGACCAATTAGAAAATCTCACCTGGGTTGGTGATTGTGTTCCGAATGATTGGTTTACCATTGGATATGGTACATAATATCCTTGATTAGGATAAAATGGTACTTGAGCAGTATAGTAATAAATCCTTGTTTAGGACTTATTGTTTTCCCTTTGTTGGGTTTTTATGGACAGTTGTCCATTCTCCAACATTTTCTAGAGGTTTTTACCTCTATCCATAAGGCCTCATAAGAAAATCAAAGAATCATATTATTAGTTCCTTTAATATAAATAACTTCAAAATTAAATTGGCATAATTCATTATACCATCTAATTCTTCTAGGTACAGTTTCTAAGCTTTTGTTAGTTAGAAATTGTTTAACTGCTTGATTATCGCTTTTATAATAAAATGTTCAAAGCTAAATATATTAAGAATTTTTTATTCCTTTTTTATTGCTAATAATTCTTTTTCATAGATAGCATAATTTATTTCATTTGGTTTAAATTTTCCCGAACTATATCCACAAATTAATTCTTCATTATTTGTTTTTGCTTTTAAAACACATCCCCAATTTTTTCTCGAGGCATCTGTTTCTAGAATTAATTTATCACCTGGTTTAGGTAAATAAACTTTAGGAATATAATTTATTTCAGATTTTATATTTTTATAATATCTCGAATCTCTTTTAGACCATTCAAAAGGTTTTTCCTTTTTAGTTTTTCATATAACTCATCTAATTTTTTAGATAAGTTAGGAAAGAAATTTCTTCCATAATTAACAATTCCTAAAAATTGTTGAAGTCGCTTTCTTATCAACAATATTTTCAGAAATTCTTTTATTTTTACTATAATGTGATCTTGGAGTTTAAGACCATCAATGAGATAATATTAATCCTAAGAATTCTATTTCAGTTTTTCTAATTCAATTTTCTTAGGACTTAGTATAATTCCATGTTTTATGAATTCTCTAGATATAATATTTAGATGTTTTCTATGATTTTCTAATGTATCGTAAAAATATTAAAATATCATCTATATATACGACACGTAATTTTTTATATTTTTTAAATATAGAGTCCATCCATCTTTGGAAGACTTGTGGTGCATTACAGAGTCCAAATGGCATTACTCTCCATTGATAATGTCCATTAGGAGCACTAAAAGTCATTAATGGTTTAGATTCTTCATTAGCATAATTTGCGTAATCTCGATTTCTGATCAAATTTACTAAAATATTTTGCTTGTTTAGCTTGATTTATTAAAACTTCTTTTCTTGAATAAAATAACCATCAAAAATAGTATTTTGATTTAATCTTTTATAATTAATAACCATTCTAGCTTTTCCTCTTTTTATTTCTGCATGGTTTCTTACCATAAAAGCAGGACTAGAATGTGGACTATTAGTTTCTTCTATTAATCCTTTTTCTAATAATTCTTTTATTTGTATATCAAATTCATCTATATCTTGTTTGGTATAGATCATAGGTTTTACTCTAATAATTTTATTAGGATTTTCTAATTTAATAGTACAATATCTAGGACTATTTTTCCATAATTTTAATGGTTCTTCACTAAAATTATTTTCTAATATTTTAAACAACCAATGATTTGTTTCAAGTTGTTTAACATGTTCTTTCTTAGAAGGTGAAAAATCTTTATCACAAATAAATTTATGGTTTTCAACTAAAGGTATTTCTCTTGAAGTTTTTCAATAGTTAATATAACAAAATTTTTATCAATAGAAAATGGTAAATGTTGATATATAAAATTATTACCTAATAATATATCTCCATGCATTTCATGAAAACATAATATTTTAGGTATCACAAATCTTACATTATTTATGTAGATTGGTATATTTTTTGCTTTAAAAAGAATTAAAGTTTCATTACCATCTACTCCAACAGCTCTTATTGGATTTCTCATAAGTTCCCACTTTTACGATGGAATAGCATTTTCTCTCTGACTACTAGTTGTAGCTCCTGTATCTAATAGAGCATTTAAAGAATATGAATTGTATTCTCTAAACCAAAACGAAATTTCAATATAAGTATAATATTTCCTAGGTTGGAAATGTGAAAATGTAATAATATCTTTTTCCCAAGTTTCATTTGTTGAATTATTGGTTTATCTTTTATTTTTTTATTTTTAGATATGTTATCTAATTTATTAGTAAAATGAATCGTTTTAGTTCAATAGGTAAATATTGGTTTTTCCAATATTGATTATCAAATATTCTAGTTGTGTTTTCAAACTTTTCATAATTTTTATTAATAGATCTCGAGATAATCATCTGTTGAAGATCTGAATCTATCTTTCTTTTTTACCATAAGGATCTTGTTTATCAATTTCCCTAGGTTTCGGTATTTCATAATCATATGGATCTGGTTGTTCAAGTATCCATTGGTTCAGAATTTCTATATTTTCATCCTCTTCATTTGAAGTTTTTCTTCATCGTAATTATGACTAGTAACATTAATATCTACATTAGAATTATCGAACTACTACTACCTTCTGTAGTATCATAATTTAACATATAGTGATAATTATATTTTGTAAATAGATCTTTATGTTTTTCATAAAGTTCTTCTATTAATTTTAAATATTCTACTTGTTCATTCTTATCTTTTGTTTTAGAAAATTGGTTTTCCAATGTTCTATTAAAGTTTTATAAGATTCAAAATCATATTTTTCTTGTTTTTTAACTTTTTCTCTTTTTTGTTTTTCTTTTTTAATATTATGATAGGTAGAAGATTCATCCGAAGACTCATCTTCATCCGATAAAGCTAATATTACATTACTATTACCATAATATAAAGGTCCTAAATCTAAATCCGATTCTATATTATTATTATTAATAACTTGATCTAATTTATTATTAACATCGATAAAAGTTCTTTAGACTTGTTGTTCAAATCTAAATCGTTATTTCTTCTCATATTATCTACTTTTTAATAAATTATATACTAAGGTTAGTAAAATAGAAGAAAAAAGTAGATAATATGGGAGAAGTAATCGATTTAGATTTGAACAACAAGTCTAAAGAACTTTTATCGATGTTAATAATAAATTAGATCAAGTTATTAATAATAATAATATAGAATCGGATTTAGATTTAGGACCTTTATATTATGGTAATAGTAATGTAATATTAGCTTTATCGGATGAAGATGAGTCTTGGATGAATCTTCTACCTATCATAATATTAAAAAGAAAAACAAAAAGAGAAAAAGTTAAAAACAAGAAAAATATGATTTTGAATCTTATAAAACTTTAATAGAACATTGGAAAACCAATTTTCTAAAACAAAAGATAAGAATGAACAAGTAGAATATTTAAAATTAATAGAAGAACTTTATGAAAAACATAAAGATCTATTTACAAAATATAATTATCACTATATGTTAAATTATGATACTACGAAGGTAGTAGTAGTTCGATAATTCTAATGTAGATATTAATGTTACTAGTCATAATTCGATGAAGAAAAACTTCAACGAGAAGAGGATGAAAATATAGAAATTCTGAACCAATGGATACTTGAACAACCTGATCCATATGATTATGAAATACCAAAACCTAGGGAAATTGATAAACAAGATCCTTATGGTAAAAGAAAGATAGATTCAGATCTTCAAACAGATGATTATCCGAGATCTATTAATAAAAATTATGAAAAGTTTGAAAACACAACTAGAATATTTGATAATCAATATTGGAAAAACCAATATTTACCTATTGAACTAAAACCATTCATTTTACTAATAAATTAGATAAAATATCTAAAAATAAAAAATAAAAGATAAACCAATAATTCAACAAATGAAACTTGGGAAAAAAGATATTATTACATTTTCACATTTCCAACCCAGGAAATATTATACTGAAATTTCGTTTCAGTTTAGAGAATATAATTCATATTCTTTAAATGCTCTATTAGATACAGGAGCTACAACTAGTAGTCAGAGAGAAAATGCTATTCCATCGAAAAGTGGGAACTTATGAGAAATCCAATAAGAGCTGTTGGAGTAGATGGTAATGAAACTTTAATTCTTTTTAAAGCAAAAAATATACCAATCTACATAAATAATGTAAGATTTGTGATACCTAAAATATTATGTTTTCATGAAATGCATGGAGATATATTATTAGGTAATAATTTTATATATCAACATTTACCATTTTCTATTGATAAAAATTTTGTTATATTAACTATTGAAAAAACTTCAATAGAAATACCCTTAGTTGAAAACCATAAATTTATTTGTGATAAAGATTTTTCACCTTCTAAGAAAGAACATGTTAAACAACTTGAAACAAATCATTGGTTGTTTAAAATATTAGAAAATAATTTTAGTGAAGAACCATTAAAATTATGGAAAAATAGTCCTAGATATTGTACTATTAAATTAGAAAATCCTAATAAAATTATTAGAGTAAAACCTATGATCTATACCAAACAAGATATAGATGAATTTGATATACAAATAAAAGAATTATTAGAAAAGGATTAATAGAAGAAACTAATAGTCCACATTCTAGTCCTCGCTTTTATGGTAAGAAACCATGCAGAAATAAAAAGAGGAAAAGCTAGAATGGTTATTAATTATAAAAGATTAAATCAAAATACTATTTTTGATGGTTATTTTATTCCAAGAAAAGAAGTTTTAATAAATCAAGCTAAACAAGCAAAATATTTTAGTAAATTTGATCAGAATCGAGATTCGCAAATTATGCTAACAGAAAGAATCTAAACCATTAACAGTTTTTTAGTGCTCCTAATGGACATTATCAATGGAGAGTAATGCCATTTGGACTCTGTAATGCACCACAAGTCTTCCAAAGATGGATGGACTCTATATTTAAAAATATAAAAATTTACGTGTCGTATATATAGATGATATTTTAATATTTTCTACGATACATTAGAAAATCATAGAAAACATCTAAATATTATATCTAGAGAATTCATAAAACATGGAATTATACTAAGTCCTAAGAAAATTGAATTAGAAAAAACTGAAATAGAATTCTTAGGATTAATATTATCTGTGATGGTCTTAAACTCCAAGATCACATTATAGTAAAAATAAAAGAATTTCTGAAAATATTGTTGATAAGAAACTTCTCTATTTCTTTCTTCCCGGTTCTTCCAAAGTCATATGCTAGAATTCTTTTTCCATCGGTCCGAATAAATAAGTTTCTTGATGAAGAAGATCTTTGGGCCATGGTTATCATATCAATTCCGCTTGGATTTGATAATTGGAAAAATTATTATAACACTTGTCAATGATTTTTGCCAAGTGTTGTTGGTCTTCTTCTACTCTTTGAAAGGGCTTTTCCGAAAACATAGTACGAAGATTCCAAATTTGATATGGTGATAAAATTTTTCTTTCTCAAAGAATACCTATGAAACTACATATTTCTATATGAAAATAATAGACAAAATCATCTATATCAACAAAATTTGTTAATTTAGATTTTACTATAGCAGGAAAATCTTTTAATAAATGAAAAGAAAGATTTTGGACTATTATTTCTTTAACAAATCCCCATTCAATACTGGTTATATCAAATGGTTCATGATTAAGCCTAAATTTGATAGTAGGAAATTGTTCTCCTATATCATTGGTAAAAACATAAGCTTGTAAAAATATTTTGAAAAAGTTTCTATAAATTGAGCTTCTTTGGTTGCAAATAGCTCTCTCTATTTTGAAAATAATTCTTGTGGTAGAATTTGTCTACATTTATTATATAGACATATTCTAAACATTTTATTAATAATAGGATTGTTTGTTCCTTTATTAATAAAATATTGGAATATATCAAGAAGATTGTTTATCTCCTTAATATCTATATATTCGATTAGGATTTCATCCCAATCTCTGTATAAAAACAGATTTAAATAATAAATCATGAGATTCATTTTCTTTAGTTGTTTTTTCAACTAAAAATTGTGAAAAACTGTGTAAGAGTTTTTCTCAAATTTGCTCTTTGATCGAAATATGGGTTTTCCATATTTTGTTTATAAAATTATAATATTCCGAGAGGTAATCCCGGATTATAAAAATCTTTAATTTCGAGAATTTGTTGTTGTTTCAACAAATCTTACATTTGTTTTATAATTTCAAAGATAAGCTGTTTTGTGATGCCGAATTTGGATCTTGAGACCAATTAGAAAATCTCACCGGGTTGGTGATTGTGTTCGAATGATTGGTTTACCATTGGATATGGTACATAATATCCTTGATTAGGATAAAATGGTACTTGAGCGGTATAGTAATAAATCCTTGTTTAGGACTTATTGTTTTCCCTTTGTTGGGTTTTTATGGATGATTGTCCATTCTCCAACTTTTTCTAGAGGTTTTTACCTCTATCCATAAGGCCTGCTAAGAAATTCAAAGCAATCATTAGTACAAATAAATTTAGGATTTTCTACTAATGGGGTTTCTATAGAAGTTTTTCTATAGATAACATAACCGATTTTTTATTAATAGAAAATGGTAAATATTGATTTATAAAATTATTTCCCAATAAAATATCACCATTCATATTAGGAAAACATAATATTTTTGGAATTTTAAATCTAACATTATTTATGTAGATTGGTATATTTTTGCTTTATAATAGATATTGGTTTTATTACCATCTACTCCATTAATTTTTATTGTCTTTTTTACAGGTTTCCAATATTTTTCTGGAATAGCATTCTTTTTACAACTACTGGTTGTAGCTCCTGTATCTAATAAAGCATGTAAAGAATATTTTTTATATTCATTATGCAATGTAATTTGAATATATTTATTGTTAATAATATCTTCTACTGAAAATTGTATATCTTCTATTCTAGTGTTTCTAGAATTTCTACTAGGTGTAGTAGGAAAAATAGGAATATGAACTGTTTTCATACCTATTGGTGTCGAAGTACTTATATTATCCTCCTCTTCTTGGGTTGAGAATTAGAGGTAAAACTAAATTATCATCTGTATTAGTAATCAGATTATTTTTAAGATATAACTTGTCACGGATGACATATATTCTATAGTACTTACTGGTTTAGAAGTACTTGCATTATTAACCCTTTCTATCATCCAATCTTTTGGAATTGATAAATCTTTTAGATGTAATAATTTTGGTTGTATTTACGTAGTAAACTTATTAGGCTCAAAAGCTCAATTATTTTATTATTGATTTCTTTTATTTCTACTTCTGCTTTGTATTAGTATATTCATTAATAGAAGTCCAACTTATTGCTAGATCTTGACTAATTCACTAATATCGAAATTTTTTGTCTGAATTCTAAGACATAGACACTCTTCTATTAGAGGGTCTGTTATAGAGATAAAGTAATTTGGTTTAACTTTAAATCCTATAACTCCTGTATGTAAATTAGATTGAATTCCTCCAATAAGTGCTTTTATTGGATTTTCAAATCTTTTATCTAATAATACTTGCTATAATAGGAATATCATGACCTTTTCTAAATAAAGCTCTAATCGTTATCATAATTATTCCTAAATGTATGTATCTAACTTTGAGGATATTTTTTCCTAATCCTTTTATTTTATCCTTAGTAAATAAAGGGATTTCTGTTAATCCACCTTTAGTATCTTTAGCGACTGTGTTACCGCTAATTTTTTCTATGTGTCTTTGTGACCATATTTTAAACTTAGATATTTTATAAATTTCTTCTTTAGAAATATGATTTTTAGTAATTTTATCTATTATTTCATCGAGAAAAGTCTGCTTTCTTCTCCGATTAAATTTCCTAATTTAATATCCATTTGTTCAGATTTTGGAATTTCTTCTAATTGATGATTAGAACTAGTTCCTAACATAGAAATATATTCATCTTCGTAATTAGTATCGAATCATTTTTCGATATTAATTCATATACTATTTCATGGGATTGATTTCCTCACTTAAACATACTTCTAAATCTTGTTCTTCAAGATTTTTAATCATTTTTCTAGCACTTTTTCCTTTGTTAGGACAATTTGTTGCTATATGACCTTCTTCATCACAAATGAAACATTTACAAATTTGTTTTTAGTATTAGAAGTTTTTCTCCTAACAAATTTTTTTCTTTTTATTATTATTATTATTATTATTATTATTACGAGTATAATTTTTATTACTCGGTTTCCATTTAGCTAATTTATATTTTTATGTTTTTATAGGTTTTAGGGCGTATAGGATTACATCCAAACTCCCATTCATTTTCTAACATCTTGGTACAATATTTATGACTCAGTTTATTTTTGACTTGTTTAGCCGCCTTACTTTGTAGACAATGTAAAATTATTCTTTCTTTAGCAAAATTAATTCTATTACCTATAGTGTCTATATTTGCTATTTCTATTCCTGAATTTTGACTATGTTTATATATATAAGAAGTATATTTATTAATACATATCTCATCCCAAGGTGGTGGTAATTTATGAAAATATTGGTTTTTCCAAAATTCTATACTATCATTTTTAACTTTTGATATTCATGAAGAAATTTTTTAGAAAATTCTTCTAAATATCTTATGTCACATAATTTTAATTTTGACAAGATATAACCTGGATTGGCTATCCGATCTTTTTATTAGTATAACCACAAAATTCATTTTTAGAATTGAAGTTAACCCTTTTAGTAAATCTTTAGGAGTACTTATTTGATTAATAAGTTGACCTTTTTGTTCTTTTCCTTTCTCAGATTCTTCCCATCGTCTGAGAAATTGTAGAACATCTCCTTGAAATGTTCCTACAAAATAATTTAAAAACTTTTCTTTTGACCAAGTAATACTGTTGTTGTTTACAACAATAGTCATAGATTGTGCCCAATCATCTATGGTTTTTTCATAGTCTGATAAAGGAATATTAATTAAATCTAAATATATTCCTCCTTGAGCAACACTTCTTTTATTTAAATCATCTACCCTATATGGTATAGGTATAGGATGACTAGATTCACCTGTGTTTTCAGATTTTATCTCATTAGTAGCTATATAATCTATTTGATTACCTATTATTCTAGTTGTATTTTCAAACTTTTCATAATTTTTATTAATAGATCTCAGATAATCATCTGTTTGAAGATCTGAATCTATCTTTCTTTTACCATAAGGATCTTGTTTATCAATTTCCCTAGGTTTCGGTATTTCATAATCATATGGATCCTGGTTGTTCAAGTATCCATTGGTTCAGAATTTCTATATTTTCATCCTCTTACATTGAAGTTTTTTCTTCATCAGAATTATGACTAGTGACATTAATATCTACATTAGAATTATCAGAACTACTACTACCTTCTGTAGTATCATAATTTAACATATAGTGATAATTATATTTTGTAAATAGATCTTTATGTTTTTCATAAAGTTCTTCTATTAATTTTAAATATTCTACTTGTTCATTCTTATCTTTTGTTTTAGAAAATTGGTTTTTCCAATGTTCTATTAAAGTTTTATAAGATTCAAAATCATATTTTTCTTGTTTTTAACTTTTTCTCTTTTTTTTTTTTTTTTAATATTATGATAGGTAGAAGATTCATCCAAGACTCATCTTCATCCGATAAAGCTAATATTACATTACTATTACCATAATATAAAGGTCCTAAATCTAAATCCGATTCTATATTATTATTATTAATAACTTGATCTAATTTATTATTAACATCGATAAAAGTTCTTTAGACTTGTTGTTCAAATCTAAATCAGCCACTTCTCCCATATTATCTACTTTTTCTTCTATTTTACTAACCTTAGTATATAATTTATTAAAATATATAGATGTCATATCTATTAAACTATTGATACCTTTACTAAGAGCCAAATATTATTTTCATTCTTAGAGTCTATATGCATAGTATGATTACAAGTTTTATCTTTGTATAAACAATCCATTTGTTCCATGTTTTTATCTCTGTACCTAAAACCGTCTCAGTGTCTTAAACGTCTTCACTCCAACGCCTACAACGTCCCACTCGGACTAAACGGCAACAAGAAGACGAATCACGATATATGGGTTTTAAGATAAAACCACAATAAAACAAACAGAATTGAAGATAAAAGATAGAAACTTACAATGATTACTACGATATTAGAACTCCGTAAATCGTTACTCAGGGCTCTCGATACCAATTACGGGGAGGAGGGAGGATATATGCACAAACGGAAGGCTATTATAATATCGTAGATTTTATTTTACAAGAGAAGATAGTAGATAATTTACAAAGGAAGGATTTCTCTTGATATCTTGAGAGAAAGAGTATACAAGAGAATCACTAATTCTAAAAAGCTATTTCTATTTTTCGATGCCTTGTTTAGGCTACAACAACTCCTCTTTATAATGTAAATTCTAAACTCTAATTTATTTACAATTGAAGTCATACGATATCCTCGATAAGAATGACTTTATTATTGGCTCGATAGTTGCTTCTCGTAGCCTTACGAATCGACAAAATTGATGTAGTTGTTTCTACAATTTTCTTGCAATAATTGCTGTTTGCATCATTGCTTACATCATTGATGACTTCTTGATGACTTCTTACATCATTGCTTGCATCATCTTCTATGGATGGTGATGGATTGTCACATCCAATAATTAAATTTCTCCTTTTTTGGATTTGTCTTTATCCTTCTTGGATATTTCTCGATTCATCTCCTTGATTTCATCAAGGTGTAATGACTCTGGTGAAGGAAGCTGGTGTATTCCAGCTTTTCCCACGTGTCTTTGATCTCCGTTGCTAGCGGATAATCATCTATCTCCATATACTGCTATCTTTTTAATAGGTGAACGACTTCTCTATTTCTTTCTTCCGGGTTCTTCCAATGTCATATGCTAGAATTCTTTTCCATCGGTCCGAATAAATAAGTTTCTTGATGAAGAAGATCTTTGGGCCATGGTTATCATATCAATTCCGGCTTGGATTTGATAATTGGAAAAATTATTATAACACTTGTCAATGATTTTTGCCAAGTGTTGTTGGTCTTCTTCTACTACTGAAAGGGCTTTTCCCGAAAACATAGTACGAAGATTCCAAATTTGATATGGTGATAAAATTTTTCTTTCTCAGCAATACCTATGAAACTACATATTTCTATATGAAAATAATAGACAAAATCATCTATATCAACAAAATTTGTTAATTTAGATTTTACTATAGCAGGAAAATCTTTTAATAAATGAAAAGAAAGATTTTGGACTTGTTATTTCTTTAACAAATCCCCATTCAATACTGGTTATATCAAATGGTTCATGATTAAGCCTAAATTTGATAGTAGGAAATTGTTCTCCTATATCATTGGTAAAAACATAAGCTTGTAAAAATATTTTGAAAAAGTTTCTATAAATTGAGCTTCTTTGGTTGCAAATAGCTCTCTCTATTTTTGAAAATAATTCTTGTGGTAGAATTTGTCTACATTTATTATATAGACATATTCTAAACATTTTATTAATAATAGAATTTGTTTGTTCCTTTATTAATAAAATATTGGAATATATCAAGAAGATTGTTTATCTCCTTAATATCTATATATTCGATTAGGATTTCATCCCAATCTCTCGTATAAAAACAGATTTAAATAATAAATCATGAGATTCATTTTCTTTAGTTGTTTTTCAACTAAAAATTGTGAAAATCTGTGTAAGAGTTTTTCTCGAAATTTGCTCTTTGATCAGAAATATGGGTTTTCCATATTTTGTTTATAAAATTATAATATTCGGAGGTAATCTGGATTATAAAAATCTTTAATTTCAGAATTTGTTGTTGTTTCAACAAATCTTACATTTTGTTTTATAATTTCAAAGATAATCGGTTTGTGATGCCAATTTGGATCTTGAGACCAATTAGAAAATCTCACAGGGTTGGTGATTGTGTTCGAATGATTGGTTTACCATTGGATATGGTACATAATATCCTTGATTAGGATAAAATGGTACTTGAGCGGTATAGTAATAAATCCTTGTTTAGGACTTATTGTTTTCCCTTTGTTGGGTTTTTATGGACAGTTGTCCATTCTCCAACTTTTTCTAGAGGTTTTTACCTCTATCCATAAGGCTCGCTAAGAAATTCAAGAATCATTAGTACAAATAAATTTAGGATTTTCTACTAATGGGATTTCTATAGAAGTTTTTCTATAGATAACATAACCGATTTTTATCAATAGAAAATGGTAAATATTGATTTATAAAATTATTTCCCAATAAAATATCACCATTCATATTAGGAAAACATAATATTTTTGGAATTTTAAATCTAACATTATTTATGTAGATTGGTATATTTTTTGCTTTATAATAGATATTAGTTTTATTACCATCTACTCCATTAATTTTTATTGTCTTTTTTACAGGTTTCCAATATTTTTCTGGAATAGCATTCTTTTACAACTACCGGTTTGTAGCTCCTGTATCTAATAAGGCATGTAAAGAATATTTTTTATATTCATTATGCAATGTAATTTGAATATATTTATTGTTAATAATATCTTCTACTGAAAATTGTATATCTTCTATTCTAGTGTTTCTAGAATTTCTGCTAGGTGTAGTAGGAAAAATAGGAATATGAACTGTTTTCATACCTATTGGTGTCGAAGTACTTATATTATCCTCCTCTTCTTGGGTTGAGAATTAGAGGTAAAACTAAATTATCATCATATTAGTAATCAGATTATTTTTAAAATATAACTTGTCACGGATGACATATATTCTATAGTACTTATCGGTTTAGAAGTACTTGCATTATTAACCTTTTCTATCATCCAATCTTTTGGAATTGATAAATCTTTTAGATGTAATAATTTTGGTTGTATTTACGTAGTAAACTTATTAGGCTCAAAAGCTCAATTATTTTATTATTGATTTCTTTTATTTCTACTTACTGTTTGTATTAGTATATTCATTAATAGAAGTCCACTTATTGCTAGATCTTCACTAAATCACTAATATCGAATTTTTTGTCTGAATTCTAAGACATAGACACTCTTCTATTAGAGAGGGCATTATAGAGATAAAGTAATTTGGTTTAACTTTAAATCCTATAACTCCTGTATGTAAATTAGATTGAATTCCTCCAATAAGTGCTTTTATTGGATTTTCAAATCTTTTATCTAATAATCTTTGCTATAATAGGAATATCATGACCTTTTCTAAATAAAGCTCTAATCGTTATCATAATTATTCCTAAATGTATGTATCTAACTTTGAGGATATTTTTTCCTAATCCTTTTTATTTTATCCTTAGTAAATAAAGGGATTTACATTAATCCACCTTTAGTATCTTTAGCGATCGTGTTACCGCTAATTTTTCTATGTGTCTTTGTGACCATATTTTAAACTTAGATATTTTATAAATTTCTTCTTTAGAAATATGATTTTTAGTAATTTTATCTATTATTTCATCAGAAAAGTCTGTTTCTTCTCCGATTAAATTTCCTAATTTAATATCCTGTTGTTCGGATGTTGGAATTTCTTCTAATTGATGATTAGAACTAGTTCCTAACATAGAAATATATTCATCTTCAGAATTAGTTAAAAAACAAGAAAAATATGATTTTGAATCTTCTAAAAAATTTCTTCATGAATATCAAAAGTTAAAAAATGATAGTATAGAATTTTGGAAAAACCAATATTTTCATAAATTACCACCACCTTGGGATGAGATATGTATTAATAAATATACTTCTTATATATATAAACATAGTCAAAATTCAGGAATAGAAATAGCAAATATAGACACTATAGGTAATAGAATTAATTTTGCTAAAGAAAGAATAATTTTACATTGTCTACAAAGTAAGGCGGCTAAACAAGTCAAAAATAAATGAGTCATAAATATTGTACCAAGATGTTAGAAAATGAATGGGAGTTTGGATGTAATCCTATACGCCTAAAACCTATAAAAACATAAAAATATAAATTAGCTAAATGGAAACCGAGTAATAAAAATTATACTCGTAATAATAATAATAATAATAATAATAATAATAAAAAGAAAAAAATTTGTTAGGAGAAAAACTTCTAATACTAAAAACAAATTTGTAAATGTTTCATTTGTGATGAAGAAGGTCATATAGCAACAAATTGTCCTAACAAAGGAAAAAGTGCTAGAAAAATGATTAAAAATCTTGAAGAACAAGATTTAGAAGTATGTTTAAGTGAGGAAATCAATCCTACTGAAATAGTATATGAATTAATATCGAAAATGATTCGATACTAATTACGAAGATGAATATATTTCTATGTTAGGAACTAGTTCTAATCATCAATTAGAAGAAATTCCAAAATCTGAACAACGAGATATTAAATTAGGAAATTTAATCGGAGAAGAAACAGACTTTTCGATGAAATAATAGATAAAATTACTAAAAATCATATTTCTAAAGAAGAAATTTATAAAATATCTAAGTTTAAAATATGGTCACAAAGACACATAGAAAAATTAGCGCGTAACACGATCAAGCTAAAGATACTAAAGGTGGATTAACAAAAATCCCTTTATTTACTAAGGATAAAATAAAAGGATTAGGAAAAAATATCCTCAGGTTAGATACATACATTTAGGAATAATTATGATAACGATTAGAGCTTTATTTAGAAAAGGTCATGATATTCCTATTATAGCAAAGATATTAGATAATAAAAGATTTGAAAATCCAATAAAAGCACTTATTGGAGGAATTCAATCTAATTTACATACAGGAGTTATAGGATTTAAAGTTAAACCAAATTACTTTATCTCTATAACAGACCCTCTAATAGAAGAGTGTCTATGTCTTAGAATTCGGACAAAAATTCGATATTAGTGATTTAGTGAAGATCTAGCAATAAGTCGGACTTCTATTAATGAATATACTAATACAAAGGAAGTAGAAATAAAAGAAATCAATAATAAAATAATTGAGCTTTTTGAGCCTAATAAGTTTACTACTGAAATACAACCAAAATTATTACATCTAAAAGATTTATCAATTCCAAAAGATTGGATGATAGAAAAGGTTAATAATGCAAGTACTTCTAAACCAAGTAAGTACTATAGAATATATGTCATCCGGTGACAAGTTATATTTTAAAAATAATCTGATTACTAATACAGGATGATAATTTAGTTTTACCTCTAATTCTCAACCCAAGAAGAGGAGGATAATATAAGTACTTCGACACCAATAGGTATGAAAACAGTTCATATTCCTATTTTTCCTACTACACCTAGCGAAAATTCTAGAAACACTAGAATAGAAGATATACAATTTTCAGTAGAAGATATTATTAACAATAAATATATTCAAATTACATTGCATAATGAATATAAAAATATTCTTTACATGCCTTATTAGATACAGGAGCTACAACCATAGTTGTAAAAGAATGCTATTCCGAAAAATATTGGAAACACGTAAAAAGACAATAAAAATTAATGGAGTAGATGGTAATAAAACTAATATCTATTATAAAGCAAAAAATATACCAATCTACATAAATAATGTTAGATTTAAAATTCCAAAAATATTATGTTTTCCTAATATGAATGGTGATATTTTATTGGGAAATAATTTTATAAATCAATATTTACCATTTTCTATTGATAAAAATCGCTTATGTTATCTATAGAAAAACTTCTATAGAAATCCCATTAGTAGAAAATCCTAAATTTATTTGTACTAATGATTGCTGAATTTCTTAGCAGTTCCTTATGGATAGAGGTAAAAACCTCTAGAAAAAGTTGGAGAATGGACAATCATTCCATAAAAACCCAACAAAGGGAAAACAATAAGTCCTAAACAAGGATTTATTACTATACCTCTCCAAGTACCATTTTATCCTAATCAAGGATATTATGTACCATATCCAATGGTAAACCAATCATTCGAACACAATCACCAACCCAGTGTGAGATTTTCTAATTGGTCTCAAGATCCAAATTCGGCATCACAAACCGATTATCTTTGAAATTATAAAACAAATGAAGATTTGTTGAAACAACAACAAATTCCTGAAATTAAAGATTTTTATAATCCGGATTACCTCGAATATTATAATTTTATAAACAAAATATGGAAAACCCATATTTCTGATCAAAGAGCAAATTTCGAAAAACTCTTACACGATTTTCACAATTTTTAGTTGAAAAAACAACTAAAGAAAATGAATCTCATGATTTATTATTTAAATCTGTTTTATACAGAGATTGGGATGAAATCCTAATCGAATATATAGATATTAAGGAGATAAACAATCTTCTTGATATATTCCAATATTTTATTAATAAAGGAACAAACAAATCCTATTATTAATAAAATGTTTAGAATATGTCTATATAATAAATGTAGACAAATTCTACCACAAGAATTATTTTCAAAAATAGAGAGAGCTATTTGCAACCAAAGAAGCTCAATTTATAGAAACTTTTTCAAAATATTTTTACAAGCTTATGTTTTTACCAATGATATAGGAGAACAATTTCCTACTATCAAATTTAGGCTTAATCATGAACCATTTGATATAACCATATTGAATGGGGATTTGTTAAAGAAATAACGATCCAAAATCTTTCTTTTCATTTATTAAAAGATTTTCTGCTATAGTAAAATCTAAATTAACAAATTTTGTTGATATAGATGATTTTGTCTATTATTTTCATATAGAAATATGTAGTTTCATAGGTATTGTTTGAGAAAGAAAAATTTTATCACCATATCAAATTTGGAATCTTCGTACTATGTTTTCGGAAAAGCCCTTTCAATAGTAGAAGAAGACCAACAACACTTGGCAAAAATCATTGACAAGTGTTATAATAATTTTTCCAATTATCAAATCCAAGCCGAATTGATATGATAACCATGGCCCAACATCTTCTTCATCAAGAAACTTATTTATTCGGACCGATGGAAAAAGAATTCTAGCATATGACACTTTGGAAGAACCGGGAAGAAAGAAATAGAGAAGTCATGTTCAAATTATTAAAAAGATAGCGGACATGGAGATAGATGATTATCCGCTAGCAACGGAGATCAAAGACACGTGGGAAAGCTGGAATACACCGGTTCCTTCACGAGTCATTACACCTTGATGAAATCGAGGAGATGAATCGAGAAATATCCAAGAAGGATAAAGACAAATCCAAAAAGGAGAAATTTAATTATTGGATGTGACAATCCATCACCATCCATAGAAGATGATGCAAGCAATGATGTAAGAAGTCATCAAGAAGTCATCAATGATGTAAGCAATGATGCAAACAAAGAATTATTGCAAGAAAATTGTAGAAACAACTACATCAATTTTGTCGATTCGAATACACGTAGAAGCAACTATCGAGCCAATAATAAAGTCATCCTTATCGAGATATCTTATGCGGACTTCAATTGTAAATAAATTAGAGTTTAGAATTTACACTATAAATAGGAGTTGTTGTAGCCTAAACAAGGCATCGAAAAATAGAAATAGCCTCAAAAGGCTCAATTTGGCCGATTGACTACCGCTACGTAAATGTTAATAAAGTGGATATTTTTGGCATTATCGTATTAGAAATTATTAACATTGAGGTTATTGATGTCCACTAGAATTAGTAAAGTTAGGGTGTATTTAGAAAAAAATGGCTATTTCTAAAGTTTCATCCGATGACCGGAAAGATGCTGGAATTATCCCCAATGAGGAACGTAACACCAAAAAGGTCAGGTTTAAAGTGGTGGGAGAGGATTCAATGGACAACATGGAGGTCGACATGATTCCAGTGAGAGAAGTTTCTTGGAAAGAGAAGCTTTTGGGAAGGAATGGATCTGAATTTGGTGATGGTAATTCCGATAGAGACCTTGTAACTGAAGATGGTGACATTCTTCGATCCTCCATTAATGGAATCCCCGCCATTGACTTCTCGGAGCGTTTAAGGAATATTTTGGTTAGGGATATGGAGACTACCATTGTTGTCAAGTTGTTGGGACGGAACATAGGCTACGGGGTGCTATACAATCGTATTTCTAGCCTTTGGAAACCCTCCCAACCTTTTCAACTGATGGACATCGAGAATGGATATTATCTTGTCTGATTCCAAAGCAGAGTTGATTATGACTTGGCTCTAACTCAAGGCCCCTGGATAGTGTTTGGACACTATCTAACCGTTCAGCCATGGACGATCGAGTTTGATCCACTGAAACCCTTTCCTAGCATGGTTACGGCTTGGATCCGCTTCCCAAGATTACCGGGCTTCCTGTATAAGAAAAGGATATTAGAGGAGATAGGAAGCTTGGTTGGATAAGTGATGAAATTAGACTTCAAGACGGATAGTGGAGCAAGAGGCCAATTTGCTAGAATGGTTGTGTCGATAGATCTGGAAAAGCCACTTACCTCACAAGTCTCGGTCAACGGCTGGATCCAAAGAGTGGAATTTGAAGCTCTTCCCACGGTATGCTTTTATTGTGGCAAACATGGCCATTTAAAAAATTCTTGTTCTTCTTTTTTGGCAGATCAGAGCATGCAAGGGGAGAAGAAAAACTCACCTGTGACGATGGACAAAGATGCAGATCCGGTGATGGCGACTGACGCCTTTGGTCCGTGGATGGTAGTCCAGCGCAAATCAAGACGTAATTAGGCCGGAAAGCCAAATCAGTAAGCAAAAGTTGCAGAAGAAAACCGGGATGGATCAAGATTCACGGCGCTAATTACTGGAGACAAACAATCGATAGATTTAGGGGCTAGAAACTCGGAGGCTAAAAATTCGGGGGCTGAAACTTCGGGATTGAAAAAGGTTTCTTTCAAACAATGAGATTTTATCAGGAAATTAAATGAGATTAGGCCTAGGGGAAATTCTAGGCTGCAGGCTGAAGAGAATAAGGGTAAGGAAACATTGGATCTTAATAGATTTATTGGGCTGAAGGATAGGTCTAGTGGACTAGTCCATTTGGATGCTGAACAGGACAAGGCTGGTCAAGACCTGACGCATGGGGATTTAATTATAGGGAATAATATTGGCCTTAATTCGGACAGGTTGCAACCTATTTCGACAGGCACTTTGATTTTGAATAATTCAGGGAAATTAGACCATATTGTTCAGTCGGGTCCCACACCTGATTTACAAAACAAAAGCTCTTCCTTGCACGTTAATCCCACATTCGAAGGTCCTATTGAATGAGAGGTGGTTTTAAATTCTAACTTGTTGGACCCCAAACGATATTCGGCTGTAATTTTTAAAGGAAATGCAGACCAAAATTTCATAGTATCAAGGTCGAATAATAGATCAGGTAAATCTAATATTTTGATCGCTCCTCCAAAAGGAAACGAACTTGACAATAAAAAAAGAAGTGGGCGCAGTGGAAGATCACTAAATAAGACAATTCGTGGACAAGGGAGACGTTTTAAAATTGCTGAAAATTCACGTGTCTCATTCCCTGTAGCTATGAATTCCATGGCAAAGCTTATTGGTGAGCAATTGGAGACCTTTACTAATAAGGTCATCACTAATTATGAGGGAGATAAAGCTTCCATTGCCCTTTGAAAGGTTAGTCCTCGTGCTTTTAATTTTTATTTATGAATTTTACTATTTTTTCTTAGAATTGTCAGGGTTGTGCTAGTTCGAAGTTTATTCGGGTTTTTCATGAACACAATCGGGAACATAAAGCTGATTTGATCAGCCTTATTGAAACAAGGGTCAGTGGGGGAAAAGCTGATTCGATTATTGCGAAGCTTGGTTTTCATTACTCACATCGTGTTGAAGCAGTGGGCTTTTCAGGTGGTATTTGGATTGGTTGCAAAGAATTCGTTTGTGTGGAGGTTCTCAAAAACCATTCGCAATTTGTGTTAGTTAGAGTTACTGGTACCTCTTTCTCACAGCCTTTGTTAGTCACTTTTGTGTGTGCCAGCCCGAATCATAGTAAATGGAGACTTTTATAGAAGGCTTTACAGAGAACTATTCCAGTGGATGGGTCTCCATGGATGGTGATTGGTGACTTTAACGCTATTCTTTCTCCTATTGAGAAGAGAGGGGGCCGGAATCTAGGGAAAAGATGCCCCTTTTTTGGTGAGCTTATGGACTTCGCCTTGTTGCAAGACTTAGGCTTTAGAGGTCTGCAATTCACTTAGCAGAGAGGGAGGATTATGGAGCGTCTCGATAGGGCTATCTGCAACAATGCTTAGTCTACTCTTTTTCCTAATTCTCTGGTGACCCACTTGCCACGACTTAAATCGGACCATAGACCCCCCTTAAACTAATTTTTATGCCAAATTTTCTTTCCTCACAAGGGCGTCCGTTTAGATTTTTAGAAGGTTGAGTTGAACATCCATTATTCTCAGATTTCGTTAAAGAGAATTGAAGGTTTCTGCTAATATGTCGACGATTCACTCCGAGTTTACTGATCAAGTCAAAAGATGGAATAAAGATGTGTATGGTCATATTCCTACCCGCAAGAAGTTTCTAACAAAGAAACTTCATAACATTGAGATCGAGCGCAACAGAAGAAACTCGACATTTCTCAGCCAAGTTGAGATGGAAGTCAGAGAAGATTTGGAAAATGTGCTGCATCATGAGGAGATTCTCTGGCGACAGAAAGCTCGGTGCGACTGGTTAGTCTTGGGGGATCGCAACACTAAATTTTTTCACACACGCAATTTGAGAAGAAGGAAGCAGAATCAAATCACCGCTTTAAAAAATGATTTGGGGGAATGGATCATGGATGAAGAGGAGCTAAAGATTGAAGCGGTTAATTTCTTTAAAGCTTTGTATGACGAACATCCCGGTCCGATGAGAGGTTTACCCATGAATGCTTTTCCGCCCCTCACTTACGAGGACTTTAACCTCCTCAATAATCCAGTTTCTGATGAGGAAATCAAAGTTGCATTGTTTGACATGGAACCTTTGAAGGCTCCAGGAAGTGATAGTTTTCACGCCCTTTTCTACCAAAGCCAGTGGGAACACGTTGGCGCCTCCGTTTGCAGTTGGGTTAAAGGTATTTTTGCTAGTAAAAGCATTGATTCAGAATTAAATAATTCGCTTATTGTTCTTATACCTAAAACTCAAAACCTGGAAGGCTTCGCTCAGTTTCGGCCAATCAGTTTATGTTCTGTTCTATACAAACTGGTTATGAAGGTTATTGCTAATCGTTTTAAAGTGGTTTTCCCCAAGCTTATAGCTCCTGAGCAGACTGGTTTCTTAGCAAGACGGAATATCACAGACAATATTGTCATTGCTCAAGAGGTTATCCACTCTATGAGGAACACGCAACAAAATAGGAGGTGGATAACCATCAAAATAGACCTGGAAAAAGCTTATGATCGAGTGCGTTGGGATTTCATTGACTCGTCGCTCCAAGCTGCAGGTATTCCTAATTTTTTACGTAACGTTATTATGTCTGCAATTTCCAGCTCTACTATGCAGGTGTTATGGAACGGGGTCCCAACTTCGAAGTTTCGACCAGCTAGAGGCATTCGACAAGGTTGCCATTTATCTCCGTATTTATTTATTTTGTGCATGGAGTGGCTGAGTCACAGTATTTATGCTGCCATTGGTGTTGGCAATTGGACTCCTATTTGACTGGTTCGCAATGGTCCACTGTTTTCTCATCTTTTCTTCGTGGATGATTTGATTCTCTTTGGTCATGTTGAGGAACATCAGGCTCGGATCATCAAGAATATTCTTGATGATTTTTGTAGCTACTCGGGCCATAGAATTAATAAGAGGAAGACAAATATTTTTTTCTCCAAAGGCGTGGACGACAGCTTAAGGAGACGTATCAGCAGTTTTTTTGGTTTTTAGGAAGTGAACAACTTGGGGCTTTACATAGGTGTTCCCCTTTTCCATGAGAGGGTTACAAATAATACATTACGCATTGTGGTTGATAAGGTGCGCAGCAAGCTATCTAATTGGGACGCCAGGCAACTTTCCTTGGCAGGTAGGGTGACTTTAGCTCAATCTGTCCTTCTGTCGATCCCAAGTTACTTTATGCAAACAATGATAGTTCCTAAGGTCTGTGTGATGAGATCGAATGTATTGTGTGAAAATTTGTTTGGGGATCCACTAATGGCAATGCTAAGGTAGCTTTGGTGTGTTAGGATTTGGTGTGTCAACTGAAAGCTCATGGGGGCCTTGGTCTGAGACAATTGGAGAATTATAACACTTTTTTCATGATGAAGATGGGTTATAACATAGTCTTTAATATCAATGCTTTATGGGTTTGGGTCCTCCGGTCTAAGTACGGAATCCTCAGTGGTTTACCCGAAAATGTATCGAGGGGGCGTTGTTCCTTCCTATGGAAATCTATTGCTAAGGTATGGCCCCTTATCTATGGAAACCTTTTATGGTCCGTTGGAGATGGTAAGAGTATTCAATGTTGGCGAGATCCTTGGATCCCAAATTGTGGCCCCTTATTATCTTATATTCCATGCTCTTCTAACCTTATTATGGATTGTACGCTTAGTAATATGATTGCAGGTGATGGATCGTGAAATTTAGATCTTTTTCGCTTATGGATTCCAGAAGAGATCGTTAATAAAATTGTTGGAATTCCACCACCGCACCCTTCTTTGGGACCTGACAAAATCGTGTGGGGGGCTACCTCGACTGGATTATTTTCTATCAAAAGTGCCTATGAGAAGATCAGAAAAGGTTAATTGAATCCTAAAGAATGCATTTGAGAGATGCCTTGGAGTTTTAAAGGTCCCCAGCGAATCTGGTACTTTTTATTGCTCGCCCTCAAGCATCGCCTTCTAACGAATGCTGAAAGAACAAGGAGAGGTATTAGGAACAGCAGCGCTTGTGGATTTTGTGGACATGAATGCGAGGATGTACTACATGTACTTTGAGACTGTTCTGCAGCTAGAATCATCTAGGACAATATTATTCCAAATGAAAGACGATCCAGGTTTTATATTGGTTCCCTTCAAAATTGGATGACGATTAATCTCAAAAATCATTTCTCCTTTTCTTTTGATGGAGTGGACTGGCCGTGTCTTTTTGGGATTATTGCTTGGCGCATCTGGAAGAACCCCAACTTTTTTATTTTTCAAGACTTTTCTTGGAGTTACGAAGAGATTCTTAAAGTTTCCTGCAGTTGGGCAAAGCAATACTCATTAGCTTCAAAAACAACTCATCACAAGGCGCATGGTTACTCATACATTTCGCATACAAACAACAATTGGGTAAGCTTGAAATCAGATGGTTCGGTTAGACTTGATGAAGGCTTTGCAGCTGTTGGGGGGTTTGTGTGTTATCATAATAATGGGTGGATCATAAGTTACTGCATATATTTGGGTAATTGTACGGTGGTCGAGGCTGAGCTTTGGGCGATTTTAGATGGCTTCAATCTTATCTTGGATAGAAATTTCGAAAATGTCATTATACAAACTGATAGTATTGAAGCTGTTAATGCTATTCAAGAAGGTTCTTCAGGGATTTCTAATTCTACACTCGTCAGAAGAATTCATTTTACTCTTACAGCTCTAAAGCAGTGGAAGATTCAGCATATTTCTCGCGAAGAAAATCTAGTCGCCGATAGCTTGGCCAAGTCAGTTCGTTCTAGAAGACTAGGCTTAATATTGATTGAGGATCCTCCTATGAGGATTTAGTTTTTGTCTTTTTGTAATCTTTTCTTTTCACCAAAAAAAAAAAAGTTAGGGTGTATTTGGTTTGCTTTAAATTAGTGCGAAAGCTCCTTTATCACGTAATTATTGTATGAGTTTTAAATAATAAGATATTTAGTAGTCTCGATAAATATTAACAATCTATGTTAAAAGTATGTTTTAAATATCATTATTTTTACTCAATTTCAATTAATTTTGTTTTAATTTTATCCTCATTAAACCTATCCAAGGGTCGGGTCACTCAGCCCGGCCCGAATGCCTTCCCGAAAAGTGAGAGGGTTTGGGTAAAAATATAAGCCCGAAAAATGAGCTTGGACAAAAAAATAAGTCTCGTTTGGAAAACGTTCCGAGCCTCGGGTAAAGTTTTTCGGCCTGAGCCCGACCCAAATAAGCAAAAAAAGTTGTTTTTTTTACTGTTTTCTTGCTGTTTTTTTACTCTCTTTTTTCACTATTTTTGTTACCATTTCACTATTATGTTGTTACCATTTTGTTGTTACTGTTTGGATATTGTATAAATTTTGTTTTATTATTAATTTGTTACTATTTTAGAGGCATTTGCTTGTTAAGTTGTACCTATGTTAGTATTATTTAAATATACATATTGTTTTTTAATTTATTTTCAATTTATTGGGAAACATTTATTTTAATGTTTTTAATGTTTTTAATATTTTTAATATATTATATTTAAAACAATATATATTAAAAAATAATATAAAAATTAATACGGACTGGTCGAGTTTTATCATTTTTATTTGGGTCGAGCTTGAGCAAAATTTTAGGCTCATTTTTTGGGTCAGGTCAAGCCTAAAATATTGGTTGGGTTCGGTCCGACCCATGGATACATCTAATCCTCGCCCAACAACCGCATATTATAAGTACAACCGTTCATGGGTCCGGTGGCCCATTTGATCAGGTCAGCCTAGTCTGTCTTGACTCGGTCCAATTTTAAAATTAAATGATTTTTAAAAATATTAAATTTAATTATATAAACATATAAATATTAATATAAAGTTATATATTTTATTATTTTTAAATAGTAATGTTTTGTTATTTTATATATTTAATATAAAATTGTAAAATATATAAAACTATAAAATTATATAATTATTTTATTTTATTGGTATTTGATAATACTCTAGAACGTCATGTTTTTATGTGCTAATTGCATATTTATTTTGAGTATGATTCTACTAATTTGGGCTATTTATGGTCTTTTATCTTATAGGGACTAAATTGGAAGCAAAAGAGAAATTAAGGGCCAAAAGCGTGAATTTAGAGATAAAATAGGCCAATGTGCGACACATGGAAAAGTTGGTGCCAAAAGTGCAAGCATGGATGACACAAGGGTTGAAATGCAAAAAGAAGAGTTTTTATTCTATTAGACTCTATTTTGATTATATTAGGATAATTAATATTAAGATAATTATTAAGGATTATTTAATTTAGGATTTATTTAATTTATCTTTATTTATCTTTGATTATTTGTAATTATCTTTAGGAATTTAAGTAGGACTAGTCTATCTATCTTAGCACTATAAATAGGGGATGAAGTGACTCAGTTGGGGTTTTATCTTTTTCTGTAAACTCTCTCCCCATAAGGCTTTTGTTCTTTCCATTTTCCCTTTTAATAAAACTTCCATTTTTATATTTATTTTCTTTTCCACCACAATTATGAACCACTAAAACCCTTCTAGCCAAAGGTTGCCGAAAATCCCCAAAAAGGGTTCTTGAGGCTTAGAATCCGTACTTAGCCTTCTCAACAGGGTATTCATCGTTTCTCCGCACTACGGGGCTAACGCTTCCGTCCATGTCCCTTAAAAAGTAAACTTTTCAATGTATGCAAAGGCGGCCGCTTTGTATGTTTTGGAAGGATTGCACAGTCGGTTCGTTAGCTTACTGCGTTAGAGGTTGGCGAGCCCAAGAAACAAAATGGCGTGGGATTCGCCATTGAGAAACGTTGATCTAGCATAAGATGATCCCGCAAGAGCGATTGTTGACTAGAGTCAGGTTCCACCGATTGAAGTCTAAATCTTTGAGTCAGGGTCGAGGCGCCCTCTTCCACTATAACTGGCTTATTCGGTTTGAGAAGGATCATCTAAAAGCCAAGGATTGAGCCCAAGGTAGATCGAAGCAATCGGAGGCTGGAATCTCCCCATAAGAATTTCTTTATCTCAACTCTACTTTTTATTTTTAATTTTCGCAATTTCCATTCGACTTCTCAAATCTATTTTTTTATTTTATTTTCGTTTCAGATCCAACCTTTTAAATTCTGCTATTTTTATTTTTTTTCAGGAACGTAGGCTTTCTTGGGCACGATTCTGCCCAGGATTTCGAGAAACAAGCATTTGTATAATCTGATCCCTGAGGATTCAACCCTACTTCCCCTTTACTGTTATTTTCATTATTTTGCAGGGAATATGATATATTTGATGCTTTCAACGACGCATCAAATTTTGGCGCCGTTGCCGGGGAATCGGTAATGTACTAATCTTGTTTTTTGTTTCTTATGACCAGATCTGCTCCAGGAACTCTTGCGTTTGACTCGAAAATTGAAAAGACTGCAAAAGCTAATCGCAAGGAAACAAAGCTAAGAAAAAAGCAGTCAACGGTGGTTGGGACTCAAAGTAATCCATCGCCAGAAATCAGAATCGACGATGAAGCAGAGTCTAGGGTTAACGAAAACCCTACTCATACTTTTGAAGGCGAAAAAGTAGAAACCAATTCACCTGGATAAGTTCTTGAAACTAGGGTTAACGAAAACCCGAATTTGGCACGTCAACCAATGGCTCAAACAATTCGGCAACTGGCCGAAGCTCCGACAGAACAACCGCCATTGTGCATCGCATATCCTACTATGGATACCGATTTTGAATTGAAATCAGAGTTAATTCAGTTGCTGCCAACTTTCCGAGGGTTACAAAATGAAAACCCCCATAAACATTTGAAGGAGTTTCATATGGTTTGTCTGAGTATGAAACCTCAAGGCGTGAATCGAGGATCAAATTAAATTGCGCTTTCCTTTTTCCCTAGCAGATTCAAATAGGGAATGGTTATTTTATTTACCTCCTGGATCTATAACTACTTGGGCTGATTTATCTCGTTTATTTCTCAACGTGTTTTTTCCAAAGATCTAGAGCAGCTGAGCTAAGAAGGGAGATCGTTGGAATAAGGCAAAAAGAAGCTGAGTCCCTTTACGACTATTGGGAGCGGTTTAAGAAATTGTGTGCAAGCTGCCCACAACACGGTATAACAGAACAATCTCTCCTTTAGTACTTTTATGAAGGTTTGAAACCAATGGAAATGAATATGGTAGACGCCGCTAGTGGATGAGCGTTGGTCAACATGACCCCCCAACAAGCAAGGTACTTAATCTCCACAATGGCTGCAAATTCTCAGTAATTCCGAGCCAATACTGAACCCCCTAGAAGGGTTCACCAGCTAAGTAATTCAACCTTAGAGGATAAAGTTGATAGACTCACTAATATGATGAATTCTCTTATTGTAGAAAAGGCTAAACTAGCTCGGTTATGTGGAATATGTGCTACACCTGATCATGCAACTGACACATGTCCCAGTTTGTATGATGACTCTATGGCTCATTTAGATGCAGTGGGAAATTTCCCTGGACCACCACAGAGGCGATATGATCCCTACGCTAATATATCCTATTTGATGCATAGAGTTGAGAATTTTGCCAAAGTTTTTGTAGGGAATAGGATATATTTGATGCGTAGAGTTGGGAAATTTTTGCAGGGAATAGGATATATTGCGTAGAGTTGAGATAAAGAAATTCTTATGGGGAGATTCCAGCCTCCGGTTGCTTCGATCCGCCTTGGGCTCAATCCTTGGCTTTTAGATGATCCTTCTCAAACCGAATAAGCCAGTTATAGTGGAAGAGGACGCCTACGACCACCAGCTCCAAAGATTTAGACTTCAATTTGGTGGAACCTGACTCTAGTCAACAATCGCTCTTGCGGGATCATCTTATGCTAGATCAGCGTTTCTCAATGGCGAATCCCACGCCATTTTGTCTCTTGGGCTCGCCAACCTCTGACGCAGATAAGCTAACGAACCGATCGCAATCCTTCCAAAACATACAAAGCGGCCGCTTTGCATACATTGAAAAGTTTACTTTTTAAGGGACATGGACGGAAGCGTCGACCAGTAGTCTGGAGAAACGATGAATACCCTGTTGAGAAGGCTAAGTACGGATTCTAAGCCTCAAGAACCCTTTTTGGGGATTTTCGGCAACCTTTGGCTAGACGGGTTTTAGTGATTCATAATTGTGGTGGAAAAGAAAATAAATATAAAAATAGAAGTTTTATTAAAAGGGAAAATGGAAAGAACAAAAGCCTTATGGGGAGTGAGTTTACAGAAAAAGATAAAACCCCAACTGAGTCACTTCATCCCCTATTTATAGTGCTAAGATAGATAGACTAGTCCTACTTAAATTCCTAAAGATAATTACAAATAATCAAAGATAAATAAAGATAAATTAAATAAATCCTAAATTAAATAATCCTTAATAATTATCTTAATATTAATTATCCTAATATAATCAAAATAGAGTCTAATAGAATAAAAACTCTTTTTTTTGCATTTCAACCCTTGTGTCATCCATGCTTGCACTTTTGGCACCAACTTTTTCATGTGTCGCACATTGGCCCATTTTATCTCTAAATTCACACTTTTGGCCCTTAATTTCTCTTTTGCTTCCAATTTAGTCCCTATAAGATAAAAGACCATAAATAGCCCAAATTAGTAGAATCATACTCAAAATAAATATGCAATTAGCACATAAAAACATGACGTTCTAGAGTATTATCAAATTCCCCCTACTTAGCCCATGCTTGCCCTCAAGTATGGTTCCTATCCACTGTGAAAATTAGATCCTGAAAGAAATTCTACTCCAAAGTTTTATAAAAATTAGTCAAAAATGCATATGAAAAATAAAGAGAACTTCTAAGCTTGCTTTAAGTAAAATGTAAAAGTTTTCTAATTAACACACACTGAAATTAAAATCGTCTTGAATTATTTCATGCTATTTAGGTAGATTACCAAACCTACCAAGACACTCATTTATTTCCTCCTTTAGTCCCCAACTGAAATTTTATTAGTACTATTTTTTTCTCTTTTTCATTTCCTTTTTTCTTTTTCTTCTTTTTTTTTTTTTTTATTATTATTACTTATTTACTTAGGAATATATTGAACCTTTTGACGCAAAGAGAGATGACAACCCAAGCACCCCACCCTGTTACTCAAATTAACATACTCCTAAAAATTATTTATTTCTCGTTAGCGGAGTTTTACCCATCACATCACACAACATTTTGACGCTAAGTAGAATGACAACCCAAGCACCCTACCCCGGTTACTCGATCGACCACGCTCGAGCCGCACTCATAACCTTGGTTAGCGGAGTTTTACGTATCACGCCACACAACCTTTGACGCTAAGTAGAATGACAACCCAAGCACCCTACCCCTAAGCATTCACTACCACGCTTCTAAGCTGCACTCATAACCTTGGAAACATTTATTAAACAAAATTTACAAGAAATTTTAATTTTAAGAGGACCTAAGAGAAATAATCAAGTGTCGAAAATAAGTTTTAGTAACCACCTAATAGACATGAACATAATTTAGGCATGCAAATGTATTAAGTGTCCACTTGATATTAAACTTGATCAATTTTACGAAAAGCAAGATAGAGTTAACTTATTAATCATAATTATTTTTAGCCTAATAAAAATAAAACAAAGGAGATAAATCAAACAGATGCATGTAATCATAACTAACTCAGTAGCCAAGAATCATGCATGTAGGTCAAACAGTGGCAGGTCGTGGTTAAATTCTTGGGCATGAAAAGCGACAGAATATTCTTAAAAAAAAAGGACAAAATGGAGCCTCAAGCAGCAAACACAAATCACAGTAGAAGACAATAATAATACGAAGAGTACCTCCCCCCTACTTAAAACACATTGTCCTCAATGTGGACGCAAAAGAAATAAATAGGTAGAAAAGTTTAGAAAAACTCCCCGTGTAGCTACTATCGATTTCGGTGGACTTGCGTGTGAAGGGGACGATGTGGTGGGCCCGACGACTTGTGGTGCAGAGAGGCAGCGACGGCGCGAGTTGATGGAGAAGGGAGGCTCGGCGGTGGCACGGCTTCGAGTTCGCACCATTTGAACGGCGAACGGTGGTGGTTGGTGGAGAGGGGTGAGTTTTCGGCGGTAATGGAGTTAATGAAGGAAATTTGGGAAAAAATTTAGGTTTTGGAGGTTTTATTTGGCTGAAAGGGGATGTTTGGGTGCAGGGATAATGATGGTTGGGTGCAGGAATGGGGTAGTTTGGCTGCAGGGATATGGCATTCTGGGCTGGAATAGTATCTGGAATAGAGGCTGTTTGGTACCATGGATAGGGCTGTTTGGTTCTGACTTGTCTCCCTTTTCTTAGTATTTTCGCTCCGTTTTACCTAGATGGAAGAAGAGAAATTTATTAATATTTAAATAAAAAAAAAGAAAGGAAAGGAAAGGAAAATAATAAATAAGAAATAATAATAAAAATGAAAATAAATAAAATAAAATAAAGATTGGGTTGCCTCCCAACAAGCGCTTGTTTAACGTCATTAGCTCGACGACTTAAATGGTTCTACGGTGGCTCAAAATAAATCTTTTTAATCGTGTGAGCTTGGAAGTTCTCATTTATCACATCCACCATATTTGGGTTTAATCGTCCTTGCGCCTCTTTCATTGGTTTCATATTTTCCTCCAAGGGGTTAATCCCTTTTAAGCCGGCAATGGTCTCATCATTTTTCGAAAATGTGAATTTGAGATGCTCAAGAAGTGGTTTTAATTTCGGATCTGATTCCTGCACAACAGAAGGTAGAAGTTTAGTATCCATAGGAGCCAATAATTTATTAACAGATTCAAAATCATCAAACATCATTTTAGATTTATCTCCATAAATTGACTCAAAATTTTCTTCCACTAAAGAGTCAATTATGTCGACACAATTTACGCTCAAGATTTCACTGGGATGGCTAATGGCGTCGTAGACATTAAACTTCACGATCTCCCCATCAAACTCCATCGTGAGAGTTCCACTTCGAACGTCGATTTTAGTACTAGCCGTACTAAGGAAGGGTCGTCCTAACAAAAGATCTGAAGATCCGGGAGCACTATCTTCCTCCATTTTTATCACATAAAAATCTGCAGGAAAAATAAGTTCGTTAACTTTTACCAACACGTCTTCGAGGACTCCTTCGGGGTGCACAACGGACCTGTCTGCCAGTTGAATGTTAACACTTGTTTTTGTTAAAAAACCTGCGTTAAGTGATTCATAAATAGAATATGGCATTACATTTATGGAGGCTCCTAGATCACAATAGCATTTTTAATTCCCAAATGACCTATTTTGCATGGTATTGCAAACATGCCCCTATCCTTACATTTTGCCGGCATTTTTCGCTGTAACACTGCGGACACATTTTCACCAACATTTACCCTTTCATTACCTGTTAACTTTCGTTTGTTGGTGCAAAGCTCTTTAAGAAATTTAGCATACCTCGATATTTGCTTGACGGCGTCCAACAACGGAATGTTGATCTCGACGTTCCTAAATGTTTCGAGGATTTCCTTATCCTCCTTACCTCTTCGACACTAGTGGAATCGTTCTGGAAATGGAGGTTGAATTATGGGCAATGGGGGTTTCGTTCGGACCTGTTCACCTTTCTTGGGCTTTTCTTGGGCGATTTCTTGGCCAAGATTCCTATCAAGAATTGGTTCCAGTACCTTTCCACTTCGCAACGTCACTGTATTCGCGTTTTGTCTTGGATTCGGTTCTGTTTGTGACGGCAGCTTCCCTTGAGAGTTCAAATTCTCAACTGATATGGTCAATTCTCTTATAGACACCTTAGTTTTCTGTTGAAAACCTGTCATTTCTCTTTGAAAGTTAAGAGTTTGCTGTTGAAAATCTAGGACATTAGCTGCTAATTTATTGACCATGGTTTCTAAGAAATTACCTGAATCTCGAGGCTGTTGTGGAAGTTGATTTTGGCATGGCTGGTTATACCGTGTGTTGGTCCCATAACTCAAGTTGGGATGGTCCCTACATCCTGGGTTGTAGGTATTAGCGTAGGGATCATATCGCCTCTGTGGTGGTCCAAGGAAATTTCTCACAGCATCTAAATGAGCCATAGAGTCATCATACAAACTGGGACATGTGTCAGTTGCATGATCAGGTGTAGCACATATTCCACATAACCGAGCTGGTTTAGCCTTTTCTGTAATAAGAGAATTCATCATATTAGTGAGTCTATCAACTTTATCCTCTAAGGTTGAATTACTTAGCTGGTGAACCCTTCTAGGGGGTTCAGTATTGGCTTGGAATTGCTGAGAATTTGTAGCCATTGTGGAGATTAAGTCCCTTGCTTGTTGGGGGGTCATGTTGACCAACGCTCCTCTACTAGCGGCGTCTACCATATTCATCTCCATTGGTTTCAAACCTTCATAAAAGTACTGGAGGAGAGATTGCTCTGTTATACCGTGTTGTGGGCAGCTTGCACACAATTTCTTAAACCGCTCCCAATAGTCGTAAAGGGACTCAGCTTCTTTTTGCCTTATTCCAACGATCTCCCTTCTTAGCTCAGTTGCTCTAGATGCTGGAAAAAACCTGTTGAGAAACAAACGAGATAAATCAGCCCAAGTAGTTATAGATCCATGAGGTAAATAAAATAACCATTCCCTAGCTGAATCTGCTAGGGAAAAAGGGAAAGCGCGCAATTTAATTTGATCCTCAGTTACGCCTTGAGGTTTCATACTCAGACAAACCATATGAAACTCCTTCAAATGTTTATGGGGGTTTTCATTTTGTAACCCTCGGAAAGTTGGCAGCAACTGAATTAACCCTGATTTCAGTTCAAAATCGGTATCCATAGTAGGATATGCGATACACAATGGCGGTTGTTCTGTCGGAGCTTCGGCCAGTTGCCGAATTGTTTGAGCCATTGGTTGACGTGCCAAATTTGGGTTTTCGTTAACCCTAGTTTCAAGAACTTCTCCAGGTGAATTGATTTCTACTTTTTTGCCTTCAAAAGTATGAGTAGGGTTTTCGTTAACCCTAGACTCTGCTTCATCGTCGATTCTGATTTCTGGCGATGGATTACTTTGAGTCCCAACCACCGTTGACTGCTTTTTTTCTTAGCTTTGTTTCCTTGCGATTAGCTTTTGCAGTCTTTTCAATTTCTGAGTCAAACGCAAGAGTTCCTGGAGCAGATCTGGTCATAAGAAACAAAAAAACAAGATTAGTACGTTACCGATTCCCCGGCAACGGCGCCAAAATTTGATGCGTCGTTGAAAGCACCAAATATATCCTATTCCCTGCAAAATAATGAAAATAACAGTAAAGGGGAAGTAGGGTCGAATCCTCAGGGATCGGATTATACAAATGCTTGTTTCTCGAAATCTCGCGTAATCGTGCCCAAGAAAGCTGCGTTCTCAAAAAAATAAAAATAGCAGAATTTAAAAGGTTGGATCTGAAACGAAAATAAAATAAAAAAATAGAATTGAGAAGTCGAATGGAAATTGCGAAAATTAAAAATAAAAAGTAGAGTTGAGATAAAAAAATTCTTATGGGGAGATTCCAGCCTCCGGTTGCTTCGATCCGCCTTGGGCTCAATCCTTGGCTTTTAGATGATCATTCTCAAACCGAATAAGCCAGTTATAGTGGAAGAGGACGCCTACGACCACCAGCTCCAAATATTTAGACTTCAATTTGGTGGAACCTGACTCTAGTCAACAATCGCTCTTGCGGGATCATCTTATGCTAGATCAACGTTTCTCAATGGCGAATCCCACGCCATTTTGTCTCTTGGGCTCGCCAACCTCTGACGCAGTAAGCTAACAAACCGACTGTGCAATCCTTCCAAAACATACAAAGCGGCCGCCTTTGCATACATTGAAAAGTTTACTTTTTAAGGGACATGGACGGAAGCGTCAGCCCCGTAGTGCGGAGAAACGATGAATACCCTGTTGAGAAGGCTAAGTACGGATTCTAAGCCTCAAGAACCCTTTTTGGGGATTTTCGGCAACCTTTGGCTAGAAGGGTTTTAGTGGTTCATAATTGTGGTGGAAAAGAAAATAAATATAAAAATGGAAGTTTTATTAAAAGGGAAAATGGAAAGAACAAAAGCCTTATGGGGAGAGAGTTTACAGAAAAAGATAAAACCCCAACTGAGTCACTTCATCCCCTATTTATAGTGCTAAGATAGATAGACTAGTCCTACTTAAATTCCTAAAGATAATTACAAATAATCAAATATAAATAAAGATAAATAAAATAAATCCTAAATTAAATAATCCTTAATAATTATCTTAATATTAATTATCCTAATATAATCAAAATAGAGTCTAATAGAATAAAAACTCTTCTTTTTGCATTTCAACCCTTGTGTCATCCATGCTTGCACTTTTGGCACCAACTTTTCCATGTGTCGCACATTGGCCCATTTTATCTCTAAATTCACGCTTTTGACCCTTAATTTCTCTTTTGCTTCCAATTTAGTCCCTATAAGATAAAAGACCATAAATAGCCCAAATTAGTAGAATCATACTCAAAATAAATATGCAATTAGCACATAAAAACATGACGTTCTAGAGTATTATCAGTATTCTTTTTGTTCGTTTTACTGTCCATATTTGCGTTTCTTATATTAATGTTAAAAGTATACATTTTAATGTTAATATATTAATATTAATATAAAATTATATATTTTATTATTATTTAAAAAGTAATAATATTAATATATTATTTCTAAACAATAATACTTTTATTTTATTGTTTTAATATCAATATAAAATTAAATATTTAAATATTTTGTTATTTTAATATTCTATTATATTTCATTTTAAACTATATAAAAAATAAATATATTAAAGATAAGATGGTACATTAACAAATAACACTTATGTTTTAATTCAAAGTGAAAACATGAAAAACATATCACAATTTTAAATAACCAAACACCCTAATGGAGTAATATTTATATTTAATCCATTATTTTGAAACTTAATTTTTATTTAACATAACACTCATACCAAAAGTGAATTTATTATTATAATAATTTAAAAATCATAAATTTTGAACATGTTTAAACTTTAATACCACAGCCAGAGACGTAAAAAAGTGAGTTTTTGCCCATCATGCATGTTTCAATGCCGATTTGGCTAATTTTAAATTTATTTTCTTCCACACCATTGTTTTAAGTGGCCAATTGGACTGTCAAGCAGATACATGTAAACTGGTCATCCCTTTTTTTCTTCTATATGAATGGTGTATGACCTTTTGTTTATGTCATAAGCAGGATATATATGCAGTGTTAAATCATGGGTCATAGAGATAGATTATCTAAGTTGAATCAAGTGTGTAGTTTTCTTTTGCTTATATATAATAGGTAGAGGAAAGGTGTTTGTAGTTTATTGATTTCTTTTGTTGGATAAAGAAATGCAGTGGTAAGTGTCTTTGTTCCAAAGTATTTGTTCATGCATAACATCATTTTATAGAATTAAATGCATTCAAACCTACATCTTTCAAATCACAGCAAGTTATAATAAATGCATGATGAAAATATTTGGGGGAAATTGTAAAAAGGCAGACTTGGGAAGGGCCCTGGAAGATCCAAAGTCTGAACTCACTAATCATCATTGCATGTTGCTCGTAATCATTTACATTCCTTTTTAAACCAAAAGCAAGCATTCGAAGTTCATCGCCTTAATTTTAGAAACCAAAAAAATGGGTCTAATACTACGCTAACTTACATTAATTTTTGACATAATGTCAAATTTAGTAATCAATATTTACATCTTTTATCAATTTAACTCTTATTCCTTTTTTTAGTTAAATTTAACTCTTAAACCTTTAAAAATAATCTAATTTGACCATCAGCCTTTTAAAAAGATTTAGATTTTTGTTGTTCTTCAAAAAAAATAAGGGCTAAAATGTTAAATTTTAAAACATGGTTAGCTCGCATGGCAATTCACATGTATTTGATGCTTTTATTTTGAATTTTTATAAAAAAATTATAATTTTTAACTTTTTTTTTAAATTTTTTTTGAACATTTTTATAATCTTTAAATCATTTGTTACCATGGCATATAAGATGAATAGTGACATGCCGGCCTTGAGTATACGTGGATTGTAACCCGGATTGCTATGCCAACCTTGTTAAAGAATTAATGTTTTAGTTAATATTTCTATATGGAAATATATAATGTAACTCTTTTTTTCTAAAGACTAATAATTAAACTTAGTTAAAAAAATAAAAATAAAAAAACAAAAAAATATAATCATTGAAAACTAAATTTAACATCATATTATAAATGTATTAACTATATATGTTGATATCATATACTTTTTTTTTTTTTTTTTTTTTGCCATAATCGTGCTTAAGAGATTGTATAGTTAATAAAGATTTGAGCCCTCGTTTTCCATGATTAATTTAGGTGTTGGAGTACCTAACTCATAATGCCCGGATTTCATGGCTTTTTTGACTTTGAGAAGCAAAAATTAAAAGGATGTCCCATTCATCTCCTTTTCAAAGAATATATATGAAAGATTTACTTGTGTAAGTGTAAAATTATTAGTTTTACATATGATAATATTTTAATAATTTAATTGTAATTATATTTTAAGGTTTGAAAGTTGTTGTGTATAAAAAAAAAATTGTTTGATAATAATAAAGTAATACTACTTTGTTGGCTCCAAGAAGCATCCATCGTAAAGTTAGTAGTGACTAATTGATTGTATCTAATTAACAAATGTAAAACATTTGATTTGTAAGTCCTCTTACCCAGGCCCCTACAATCCATCATATATAGTTTAACTCACCGAACACCCATATATCATGTGATTCACTATCCATTGAACAATAATCAAGGAAGATTACTTCCATTATTATAGAATTAAACTATTGTTATATGTTTTAATAAATATTTGCAATACTGTAAATTAATCTGAAGATGCAGGAGAGCTTAAGTTAAGCAATAATTTGAGAGTACAGTAACTAAAAAGGGTGAGAGAGAGAGAGACTTAGCCATGTCAAAGGGTGCAATGTTTCCTTTTTCAATTTCTTTCTGGAAAGCTTGGTGAGAATGGACCCACTCTTTTCTTATGTCTCAGTATCACTCCTTAAATCACATTCCCATCTCTTCACTCTTCACTCCATCGCCACTCTCAGGTTTTGCTTCTACTTTCCAATTTTTTTTCAATTGAAATGAATTAGCATGTGCTCATCCATACATTTGATTTTCCTGGTATTTGAATATATATATATATATATATATATATTTGCAGTGAATGATCATCATATTAAACATTTGTGCATGTAGAAACACCGAGTGGAAGAAATGGAGAGCAGAATAACCAAGTGGAAGAATCTGAAACAAAGGTTAGGTTTGAAGGCAATGGGGATGGGTTGCTGTGGAGCCACATGGAATCCCAGACCCAGAATCTCCACCATTTCAATCCTCGACGAAGATGAAGAAACACCTCAATCACAACAAGTTATTACCAGGACCACCACACGATTCAATGTAGTAAACAGCGCCACCGTCCCCCTGTTGCTGGCCCGCCACCACCAACAACAACAGCAAGCGGTACCCACCCCGCCAACATCCGCCTCGGGGATGAACTTAGCAATGGCGCTGGCCGCGGAGCGTAATTTGCAGGGAAACAACGACAACACCAACAACGTGGGTCCCAGACCGGTGCAGGTAAAGACATTGATGAGATTGATTGAAGAAACGGAGGGTGAAGATTGTTGGACACAACAAGAAGAGCAACTGAAGAAGAAGCAGAGGAAAGAGGCTGTTGAAAATGAAGGTGGAGGAGGAGGGAGCTGCGATTGGATGTGCTGCGTGTGCATGGAGAGGAAGAAAGGAGCGGCTTTTATTCCATGTGGGCACGCCTTTTGCAGGGTATGTTCCAGAGAAGTGTGCCTCAACCGTGGATCCTGCCCTGTTTGCAATCGTTCCATCCTGGATATTCTTGATATTTTCTAGATTAATTGAGATGGGGTCTGAAAATATTCTTTTGAATTTTACATGCACTCTACCACAATAACATCTTCATTTGCACCATCAATTCTTCATTCCATTCACTACATATGCCCACATCCCAATCTTTATGTATATCTTTTGCATGTAAAATTTTCTGCACTTTGGACAAACCCAACAGCTAACTTTGGGTATCTTTACGAGCCCAAATTCCTCGAGGAACCGATGAGTTGATCACATTTTTCTTTCTTATGATAATATTATTGATTAAATTAGTATCATAACTTAATTCAATATTAATTTAAAATTGATAACAACACCATAATAAATAATTATATTTAGTATTTTTATTTCCATGTATTTACGTGTTTAAATTTTGTTTTACTCACAATTTAATATACTTTTTTTTAATTTTAATATCATACATATTTCATGTGTTATTATTCTTACTTAATTTTAAACCATAATTTCATTATTTATTGTATGTTATTTTTAAACACTCATTTATATTCTAAATATGTAATTTTCATATAAATATTAGGGTAAATTATAAAATTAGTCACCCAATTATTAGTGTGTTTCTGTTTTGGTCACCCAATTAAGAAAATTTTCAATTTAGCCACTAACGTTTTTAGATCATTTTTATTTTGGCCACTCACGTTTTAATTCATTTCTATGTTGGTCACTCTCTGTTAAATAGTTAACAGAAGTAATAATGTAGGTTTTTTCTAATTGGTATAATAACACATTTAGTCATCAATACTTATACATTTTACGAATAATTCAATAAATTTAACCCTCTACATTTACAAATCCTATCTGTAGGAACCCATTTTGCCCGGGCCCATGCAAATCAAATAAACCAATAAAATAAAAAATAAACCAGTAATCCAGATTTTTAAAACAAATCCTTTTACAATAAATGTGCTCAAAAGCCCAAACCCAATTACAAACATATTCCTAAAACAGCTACCCAGTACCCATTACACACGAGCCCAATTTTTTTTAAAACCTGTGACCCAATACCCAGCAACCTAGACCCAAACTTGGACTCGGCCCAAAGAGGCCCAAATCTTTGACAGACTCAGAGACTTAGGGTTTCCAAGGAAACCCTAGGCGCCGAAGTATTCCAACACTCGCGCCGCAAGCCTCGCGTCCAAGCCAACAGTCGTGCCTTTCTCGCAGCCCACACAGCCCTTCAATCGCGCCTCGACCATGCGAGTCACGCCGCCATCGGTAGCGCCTCGCCGCTGTTCTCCGCCTCTTCTACTGCGCAAGAAAGGGAAGAAACAAAGAATGCAAAAGGAATATTTTTGTTTCCTTTTTATTTTAAGGGTTATAAAAACCCCATGCAAACTTGTAAATGGGGGAGACGCTGAGAAAAACAGATACGAAAATATTAAAAAAAAATAGAGCGAAATAAAAAAAAACCAAAAGCAGTTTTCAGAGGTGATTTTCCATTATTTTTCTGTATATTATTTTTTTATATTTCTATCGATTGGTGCATATTTACATACAAAATAGTACTAAAATAAAAGAGGGACGAGGAAACTACCTTTGGAATGGAGGGTTTTAACCTCTCCCACCACTTGTGTGAATGCATGCATGAGGCGCGTGATTTTAAGCCGAATGTCCGGCGATCGGGGCCAGACGAAAAGGGCAGGGAGCATTTCAAAGCTCTCCTATTATTTTTTTTAAACATTGAATAAAAATGATTTTTTTTGAACTGTTTTTTTTTACTTTTATAGATGCTAAAGAACGACGCCGTTTTCAAACATGCAACCCGCGTGTTGACCCGACCCAGGGCAAAGATCCGCGTGTTTTTTTTGGATGGATTAATTGTAATTTTAGTCCTCCCTCATTTTTATTGTTTTTAATTCTTTTTATTTTAAATTCTTTTTATTTTTAATTTGGCCCCAAAATTTATATTCGGTTTCTTTTTAATCCTCGGGCTGTATTAAAGATTAAATCTATTACGACGCCGTTTTAGAATTTGGCATAATTGCCATTTTAACCCCTGTGATTTAACGCGCATTTTAATTTAGTCTTTCATATCTGTTTAAATTGTTTTTAAACCCATGTTTCTTTGTTTTTGTTTTTTTTATCCTTTTATTTTTATTATTTTAATATTGTATTAAATTACTTTACTATATTAAATAGTCTATTATTTTATTTATTGTTTATATATTAGTACATTAATAGTATAAATTTATATATTTTTTTATGCAATATCTTTATATATTAAACTATTATTATTTATTAATTTTTTTATTTAACTTAAAATTATTTTCATTATATATTATTTTTATATATTAATATTATATGTTTTCAAAATCTTTATATTAAATAATATTATATTTTATTTTATTTTTGTATAAAATTTATTTATATTTTATAACATGTTTCACATATATTATTTATATTATATTTTTGAAAATATCTTTATTCAAAATTATTATATATATTATTATGTATTATCTTTTATATGTATTAAATTATAGATTTATTATAATATCTATTTAGTATTTTTTTATTGTTTTATATATATTGCTTTATATATTTTATTTGTTCATACAATACCCTTTATTTATTTATTATTTTATGATTACCTTAGTGTAGTTACTTTAGTAGTATTTTATATTGTTTATATTAAATGTTAATGTATTATAATTGCTTTTAATATTTACATTCGATAAAATATTGTTACATGAATTATTGTTTAAAATTAAAAATTACATTTTTGCAAAATTAATATTTTATCTAAGGTTTTTTATAAGGCAATATTTTGGTATTTAGAAATTCGAGAAATAGTGCCCAATCGTGCTGGGTTTCGATTTCCCGTTTGGCTAAATAACTAAATATCCTTTTAACAAGTTTTGTAAATCATGAGATGATCTTAGTTACGAGGGTTTAAAAAATATCGTGTCCAATCGTGCTGGATGTGATGTTTATATTCTTTCGGATCGAAGAACTCTCAAATTTTAAATCAAAGTTTTTTTAAATCATATTTTTAAATACTTTTAAGTTTCAAACATTTGGACATGATTTTATCGATTAGGTACCAATTTTTGGGCGTTATGAGGGTGCTAACCCTTCCTCATACGTAATCGACTCCCGAACCCATTTTCTTGTTTTCCGTGGACCAAAAATTAAATGTTTTAAAATAAAACGTTTTGCAAGGTGATCCAATCACACCTAGGTAAAAAGAGATTGGTGGCGACTCCCATTTTCGTTTTAAAGTCGATCCCCGTTTTTTAAATCAAACTTTTAAAAATGGTTTTGACAGCTTGGCGACTCCGCTGGGGACAATAAGAGAGTCAAGCCGTAAAATCGATAATTTCATGTCCTTATGTCTGAATTTAAAAATCTAGTTTAAAAATTATGATCTTTTTTGTCGCATGTGGTTTTTTTTATAAAATGTTTCTGCATTGCATTGCATGACCGTTGTGGTCGTACCCTTAAGTGGGAGCGAGAAACTATGCCTTCGTGAGGTTTTCACCTCCGCATGGGCTAGTGGATTGCTTCCGGGATACATCCGTACCTATGTCTTCGTGAGGTTTTCACCACCGCATGACCATAGGGAAATGTATTCCCCTGAACCGAACTCAGTCCGTATGAGCCTATAATGGGTGAGGATCGAGGAATCTGCTGGTTCGGGTACCTCAACTTTAGAGCTAAACCGCATATAGTGAAACTTAAGAGCCCACCCTAAGTAGAATTACGTCGAACCTTAGTAGCTACCCAGGTAGATGTTTGTTTACTTTGCTTGCTTTATATTTTGCGGTACTAACTTGTTATGTTTTATTCTTTTGTGTATGTCATTTCATATTTAAAGAGGTATCGATTCACGGTCAGTTTCTAAAGTTAGAAAGCTGGTTATGGAGAACGAATTCCTTGATAAAGTGGAGGACAATGCAGTCGTCCGTATATGGTCAGAGCAAAGGCAATTAGAGAAAGGGGATAGCTTAGCTGAGGGGCATATGTCGGAACTACGGGATTTCGCTCGTATTAGTGTCACGCAAAATGAGCTTCAAGAGTTGAAGGGAATATGGACCCAGTGGGATGATGAGGCAAAGTAGCTGTTCTATTGTAATTATGGTGATCTACCTTACTTGCTCGACGTTAAAGTAGATAAGTATCTATTCCATGCTATGACTCAGTTTTGGAATTCTGCTTATAGTTGTTTCACTTTCGGAAAAGTAGACTTAGTACCTACGGTAGAGGAATATACGACCTTGCTTCGTTGTTTGAGAATCCAAGTTGACAGAATTTATTCTAGGGCTGCTAATATCCCAACCTTTGTGAAGAAGTTAATAAATATCATGGGGATGAGTGAACAGTGGGTTACAACCAGAACTCAAGAGAAAGGTGAAGGTAAATGCATTCCTTGGGGGAGTTTGAGGGGTCTGGTCCTAACACATCCAGATGCAAAGAAGAAGATTGACGTCTTCGCCTTATGTATTTACTTCGCTTGATAATCTTCCCAAAGCTCTAGGACATGTAGATGAAGCAAGCGATTCTGATTTATTCGATCGACTAGGCAAAGGAGTCACGATCGCACTGCGATCTTAGCCGAGACGCTTAGATCTTTGAATGCATGTCGGAGAAAAGGCGAAGGCAGGTTCATTGGGTGCGCGCAGTTGTTGTTGGCTTGGTTCCACAGTCATTTCTGGAAGGTGGAGAAAGTGTCTTATCGGATTTTTTCTGAGAGTTACTCTCCGTTGAAAGAGATAGTAGCTACACCGAGGAGAGATGACGTGTCTGAGGAGAACTGGATGGCGGTCCTTCAAAATCTCCGAGAGGAAGACGTCGAGTGGAGAGCCCCTTGGATGATTCCAGATGAAATTCTTTATCGATGTGGGAGTTTTGACTGGGTTCCTTTACTTGGAATTTGGGGAGCTGTTGGGTACGCTCCTCTACTTGTACTAAGTAGTATGGATCGAGACAGTTCGTACCTGCAACACATGGGCTGGCTCAGTGTGAGTTCTCTTATAGAGGGAATAATTATAAAAAGAGAGTTAATGAGATTTCTGGTGCTTGGAATCAGACTCGTAGGATAAAGATGTTATCCGTAGGTCCAATGACGACCCCAGAATACATTGGATGGGGGATTAGAAGGGTTAATGATAACATTTCTGAACTGAATTCAGAAGACGCCCGATCGAGAGATGAATGCTTACAAGTGGTTCCATCAGAGTTAGAAATTGTGAAGCAAGATTTTGAAAAGAAGAGTTCAGAGCTTGGAAAGAGGATAGAGAAGCTGGAAAAAGAAAAGATGTACTTGAGGCTAGATGTAGACGTGTAGAAATCAGAGGCCGAAGAAGTAAGAAAATGGAAGAGAAGAGTCGGAGAAGATTTGAATGACTTAAAGATGGAATATAAAAAGCTGCGTTTATTAATGAAAAATGCCGGATTAGGGAAGACTTCGCAACAGTGGCAACAAGAGATACAAACGGAAAAAGTCAAAGCTGACCATTGGGAGAGAAAGTTCCTAGAGATGCAGATGCAAAATAAGGCCCTAGAAAAGAGTTTGGCAGAAAGCCAAGAAGAGAAATGTGGACTAAAGACTAGAGTCGCTGAACTGGGACAGTCTCTACACCACCATCGAAGCCGTAATTCTACAATCAAGTTGAAATCAAGTCTGAACAAGATTGAGGAAATGAAGGGTAGGATTAAAGAGTTAGAATCAGCATTGCACAGTTGTGAACTTCGGATCGAGCTTCTTGAAACAAGAGAGGAGCATTGGAAAGAAGAGCTTCGCCATTCTCATAATCAAGTTAGGAGTCGAGATTACCTCATGGGTGAAGTAATAGTTCAGATTCGAGAGGTAGCTGATCATCTACAGACTTTGGCATCACAGGCTGATATGTTGAGCATAAAGTATGAGCTACAGTCTGACCGTAATCAAGAGCTAACTTCATTGCTTGGGAAAATCAAGACCTTAGGACATAGGGCGAAAGCATACTTGTAGTCCGTTTTATGTAAAGGATTTTGTTTTCTAATAAAGTTTTCTAAAATGAAGTTGAATCAGAATCGATGCCTTTTTGCATTCATTCATTTGCATTACATCATTTGCATTAGACTTTAATTAGGTAAAATTATCTCAATTAACCTGGAAAACATGGAACAAAGATTGGAGAGAATAGAGCAAATGCAAATACAGATGCAGGGGCAATTAACCAAGATTCAACAAATGCGGGAACAAATGCAAGAATTCCAAACCTTGTGTACTTGGGAGTGTTTTGAATAATGGGATTGTGAAAGAGATCCTTGTATTTTTAGAGCTGATCTATAGTAATGTGCAAAACATGCTTGTTGCCTTAAGCCTAGAGGCAATAAGAACTCTTTTGTGAAATAGGGTTATGTCCGAAACTTTATTTCAATAAAATGCATTCTTAAGCAAATATTCTTTTATTCTTTCCATTTCATATTGTACATTCTTTATTCATGACCATACAAATAATCATTCTTTGAATCATTTATTCTTTTGAAATCTTCTTTCGACCCTACACTAGGTCCCCAGATATCAACGACGTGAGCGACGTTGTTACTGACTCCCTTTTTGAATGAGATATGGGTCTAGGGGATCTAAGGACTTTGAAGATGACAGAGATTGTAACATATCTTCTGATTTGTTAAGAATGGTTTAGTAAGATGAAAAACAGACCTTACTCAACAAAAGGTCAGCAGATATTATGAGCCTAAAAAAGGGGTGAAGATTGAAGCCCAATTCACCACAGAAATAATGCGAGACATCATTGAGTTATTTTTAAAAATTCAAAGATGTTCTTGCACGATTATATCAGGACATGCCTGGGCTACTAAGATGCGGGCTAAACATGAGGATCGAGCACTGTCGATCTACATAAAAAAGGATGGTATCAGCTATGCTGTATTTAAGGAAACAAGATTCATGAGCTTACTCCAGTTCTTCACAAATTTTCCATATGTGGAGCATGGATGCGATGGGGCCAATCTCGTCAAAAACTTTTATTGATTCATCGGCATAGTCGTCGTTTACTTCACTAAGAGGGTGGAAGTAGCTTCATATGCCAACGTTACAAAATCGAAGTCATCAAACTCATCAAAAGAAGAAGAATGAATGAATGAAAGGATCAGATGCCAGCAAAGAATGCCATAAAGGATCGCGTTTAAATAACTGTATAAAGTCAAAGTTTACATTTTTTCCGAATATCAGGCAGCATATCACATTGCAAAAAAAAAAAGGTGGCGAAGACTTGTAAATATTGGCATAAGAAGTTATCACTACTCTTTATGATTATCGAACGTTGGCCAGGACCTTTTTCGGGGCAACATCTTACATATTGGTTTATAGATTTGAAGTGTTTTTTTATCAATTAAACTTAATCGAAGGAAAGGTTAAAAGCTATTTGCCATGGCCAGATGATGCGAGCTTATGTAAAGAAGTTCATCTTAGGGAATTCTACAAAGAAACCTAATGCTGAAAAAGATTTTCTTCTACAAAACGATTTTAGAGAAAATCATATGCCAAACTGAGAAGGACTTATGTAGGACCTGTTCTAGAGGAGCATTGATATTGACCGAGACGAATGGAGAAGACTTGCCCAGTCCGGTGAATTCAGGTTTAGTCAAGAGATATTTTACATGAAAAAGGAAAGACCAAGGTGAAAACCCGTAAAGGGCGCCTCAAAAAAAAAGAATAAAAAAAAGAAAGAAAAAGGAGAGGCCAAGGCGAAAACCCGCAAAGGGCGCTTTGAGACCAAAGGGGTTTTGAGTCGAAAACCCGAAAAGGGCGGCTCAAATTTTTATCAAAGATAGGGCATGTGGTAGTCTTGTTACATCTGAATTAGCAATGAGGAAGTATGTTACGTCTTGGGGCATCGACAAAGTACTCTGGATCCCCTAAACACATATTGAGTTTAAAATGGTCCTCAAGAAGTTTGAACAAGAGAAGCTCAGGCTGCGATATCTGGGGCACCTAGCTTCTATTTTACCCATTTTTGAATTTGTTATTCTTTTCAATATGCACCTCAATCAATTTTCTTGGTTATCTTTTATAACTTATTTGCTTCGAGCTATGCTCTTGATTAATTTATTTCTTGTCCATTGATCTTTTTCAAGCATTTTATATTGAAATAATGATTATTGGACTAATACTTTCATAAAAAGAGTTTCGCATATTACTCTGGAAGCTTCTAAATAATATGAGAATCTGAAACAGGACTATTGTTCAGAACTCACCAAGCCTAAGGGGATTGGAAACATTGAAAAATGATTATCTTTTCAAATTCTCATTGGATAAAATAATTTCGTTGGTAACACCATATCGGCAAATGACGAACAAGGTCAATCCAAGTATAAAAGGGGATTATTGTCGGAATACCCTGCATACATACATCTGGTCATTATACTCAGGGGATGATATAATAGACCAAGTTGATTGAAAATTCCATACCTCTAAGTGATAACTGGATGGATGAAAAAACCAAATGTTATTCCCTAGAAGTTGCAGTAGGAGGTATAAATTTTTATGTCCTAAGGTTTAAGGAAAGGGACTCTAGAATTACAGCGGGGCAAGCTTGCTGAGCAGAATGATTGTTTCTTTGGGTTTTGTCCAAGATACCAGCTGAACGAGAAAACATGGTAGCGCATCAGTGATAGAACCTTGATGAACTATGAGCAATGGCAACCCATAGGGATCATTCTCTCATTTCCAATTAGGAGCATTTGATTTATGTCAATCATTGCGTCCTAATCATTTTACAAAAAAAAAATCATTTTCATGACATCCTGTATTCATGCAAATGTCATCCCTAATATCATTTAGTTAGGAGCATTAGATTCATTCCGATCATGCGTCCTAATCATCATTCTCATGACATTCTGCATTCATGCAAAAGTCATCCATAATACATTCAAATATACAGGACAGGTCCCTCAGAGGACAGTGTAGCAAAATTAAAAATTTCAGATTTTGTTCCCTAATGAAGTAGACTGAAGAATGAAGTCTTCCTGAAGATAGTAAGGAAGCAAATTGAAAATTTCAGATTTTGTTCCTTAGTAGAGCAGACTGAAGAATGAAGTCTTCCTGAAGATAGTAAGGAAGCAAACCATGAAATTTCAAATTTTGTTCCCTAGAAATGGTAGTGGAGCAAACTGAAGAATGAAATTTCAGATTTTGTTCCCTAGAAATGGTAGTGGAGCAAACTGAAGAATGAAATTTCAGATTTTGTTCCTAGAAATGGTAGTGGAGCAAATCAAGAATGAAGTCTTCTGAAGATAGTAAGGAAGCAAATTGAAATTTCAGATTTTGTTCCTAGAAATGGTAGTGGAGCAAATCAAGAATGAAATTTCATTTTGTTCCCTAGAAATGGTAGTGGAGCAAATCAAGAATAAAGTCTTCTGAAGATAGTAAGGAAGCAAATTGAAATTTCAAATTTTGTTCCCTAGAAATGGTAGTGGAGCAAATCAAGAATGAAATTTCATTTTTGTTCCCTAGAAATGGTAGTGGAGCAAACTGAAGAATGAAATTTTAGATTTTGTTCCCTAGAAATGGTAGTGGAGCAAATGAAGAATGAAATTTCATTTTATTCCCTAGAAACCGTAGTGGATCAAATCAAGAATGAAGTCTTCTGAAGATAGTAAGGAAGCAAATTGAAATTTCAGTGTTTTGTTCCTAGTGGATCAAATCAAGAATGAAGTCTTCCGAAGATAGTAAGGAAGCAAATTGAAAATTTCAGATTTTGTTCCCTAGTGGATCAAACTGAAGAATGAAGTCTTCCTGAAGATAGTAAGAAAGCAAATTGAAAATTTCAAATTTTGTTCCCTAGTGGATCAAACTGAAGAATGAAGTTTTCCTGAAGATAGTAATGAAGCGCATCGAAGACATCGAGATCCTCGCCTCCCGAGTTTGCAAAGTGGAGCAGATCGAAGATAGCGGATATTGCCTTCCGAAGTTTGCGATGGAGCGATTGAAGTTATCAGACTTAACGAAATCAAGATGAAGTTCCAAATACCGTTGAAGTTGCAATGGAGTTGGAAACCATTTGAAGAAGATGAGGACCAATAAGTCGAGGCTCGGCCAAGACCGGTCAAAATTGGTCCTTTTATAGTCTTTGCTCTATTCTCGTTACACGATAATGAGCAAAGATGGGCAGCTGTAGGAACCCATTTTGCCCGGGCCCATGCAAATCAAATAAACCAATAAAATAAAAAATAAACCAGAGTCCAGATTTTTAAAACAAATTCCTTTTACAATAAATGTGCTCAAAAGCCCAAACCCAATTACAAACATATTCCTAAAACAAATACCCAAAGACCCATTACACACGAGCCCAATTTTTTTTAAAACCTGTGACCCAATACCCAGCAACCTAGACCCAGACTCGGACTCGGCCCAAAGAGGCTCAAATCTTTGACAGACTCAGAGACTTAGGGTTTCCAAAGAAACCCTAGGCGCCGCAGTATTCCAACAGTCGAGCCGCAAGCCTCGCGTCTAGGCCAACAGTCGCGCCTTTCTCGCGCAGCCACCAGCCTTCAATCGCGCCTCAGTCCGCGAGTCACGCCGCCATCAACGCGCCTCATCGCCTGTTCTCCGTCTTCTACCTGCAAGAAAGGGAAGAAACAGCAATGCAAAAGAAATATTTTTGTTTCCTTTTTATTTTAAGGGTTATAAAAACCCCATGCAAACTTGTAAATGGGGGAGACACTGAGAAAAACAGATATGAAATATTCAAAAAAAAAACAGAGTGAAATAAAAAAAACCAAAAGCAGTTTTCAGAGGTGATTTTCCATTATTTTTTCTGTATATTATTTTTTTATATTTCTATCGATTGGTGCATATTTACATACAAAATAGTACTAAAATAAAAGAGGGACGAGGAAACTACCTTTGGAATGGAGGGTTTTAACCTCCGGCCACCGCCAGCAGCGGCGCGTGAGGCGCATGACGGAAGCCGAATGTCCGACGATCGGGGCCAGACGAAAAGGGCAGAGAGCATTTCAAAGCTCTCCTATTATTATTTTTTAAACATTGAATAAAAATGATTTTTTTTGAACTGTTTTTTTTTACTTTTATAAATGCTAAAGAACAACGCCGTTTTCAAACATGCAACCCGCGTGTTGACCCGACCCAGGGCAAAGATCCGCGTGTTTTTTTTGGATGGATTAATTGCAATTTTAGTCCTCCCTCATTTTTATTGTTTTTAATTCTTTTTATTTTTAATTCTTTTTATTTTTAATTTGGCCCCAAAATTTATATTCGGTTTCTTTTTAATCCTCGGGCTGTATTAAAGATTAAATCTATTACGACGCCGTTTTAGAATTTGGCATAATTGCCATTTTAACCCCTGTGATTTAACGCGCATTTTAATTTAGTCTTTCATATCTGTTTAAATTGTTTTTAAACCCCTGTTTCTTTGTTTTTGTTTTTTTTATCCTTTTATTTTATTATTTTAATATTGTATTAAATTACTTTACTATATTAAATAGTCTATTATTTTATTTATTATTTATATATTAGTACATTAATAGTATAAATTTATATATATATTTTTATGCAATATCTTTATATATTAAACTATTATTATTTATTATTATTTTTATTTAACTTAAAATTATTTTCATTATATATTATTTTTATATATTAATATTATATGTTTTCAAAATCTTTATATTATATAATATTATATTATATCATATATTATTTTATTTTTGTATAAAATTTATTTATATTTTATAACATGTTTCACATATATTATTTATATTATATTTTTGAAAATATCTTTATTCAAAATTATTATATATATTATTATGTATTATCTTTTATATGTATTAAATTATAGATTTATTATAATATCTATTTAGTATTTTTTTTATTGTTTTATATATATTGCTTTATATATTTTATTTGTTCATACAATACCCTTTATTTATTTATTATTTTATGATTACCTTAGTGTAGTTACTTTAGTAGTATTTTATATTGTTTATATTAAATGTTAATGTATTATAATTACTTTTAATATTTACATTCGATAAAATATTGTTACATGAATTATTGTTTAAAATAAAAAATTACATTTTTGCAAAATTAATATTTTATCTAAGGTTTTTTATAAGGCAATGTTTTGGTATTTAGAAATTCGGGAAATAGTGCCCAATCGTGCTGGGTTTCGATTTCTCCTTTGGCTAAATAACTAAATATCCTTTTAACAAGTTTTGTAAATCATGAGATGATCTTAGTTACGAGGGTTTAAAAAATATAGTGTCCAATCGTGCTGGATGTGATGTTTATATTCTTTCGGATCGAAGAACTCTCAAATTTTAAATCAAAGTTTTTTTAAATCATATTTTTAAATACTTTTAAGTTTCAAACATTTGGACATGATTTTATCGATTAAGTACCAATTTTTGGGCGTTATGAGGGTGCTAACCCTTCCTCATACGTAACCGACTCCCGAACCCATTTTCTTGTTTTTCGTGGACCAAAAATTAAATGTTTTAAAATAAAACGTTTTGCAAGGTGATCCAATCACACCTAGGTAAAAAGAGATTGGTGGCGACTCCCATTTTCGTTTTAAAGTCGATCCCCGTTTTTTAAATCAAACTTTTAAAAATGGTTTCGACTCTATCAATTTGATCCTCAAACACATATAATTAAATATAAATATAACTATATTTAAACACATATAATTAGATCTTGATAAACTTATATGTAAATTTGTGATTTTGATAAACCCAAAAACTTAGATCCCTCCAAAACTCAATAAATTTGTGTGTTTTTTTTTAATGAACTTCATTCATGATCGTGCTAATAGCATTCTCAATAAAAAATAAAAAGAAAAAAAAAAGAAATACGAAAAAGCTTCTTATAAACCTTTTTCAAATCATCATCTTTTTCATTCTTATGAACTTGAAGAATCGTGTAATAATCGAAACCCATCTTTAAGCATAATTTTTTTTTGGTAAAATTTATCTTCATCTAATTTGTTTGCAATTTATTTTTAAAAAGATGTAAATTTTCTAGGTTTTTGATTTTTCTAACTTGAATTTTAGATTTTTTATTTAAAAAAAAATTAGATATATATTTCTATAAAAATAGATTATGAAATCATCAATGCCATGTGTCACAACTTGAGAGTGTCATGTGTCCTATATTTAACATTGTTATAAAAAAGTACTAAAACTCATGACAGAATGAAAATTTGGGTACCAACTTGAGACAAAAAAAATTATAAGTGCCAACTTGGAAGAATGTGTTAAGTTGGGAGAGAGTAAATGCATATTTGAGCCTTATAATTATAATTAAATATAAACACTTATAATATATATAAATAATATTATATTTTTGTACTTTTTCATAATATATAATTTATATTTAAGCATATGTGTTTGAGGTTCAAATTGATAGAATGTGTAAGTATTGAGGACTAAATATGTTATTATACCAGTTAGAAAAAGATCACATCATCATTTTCGCTAATCATTTAACGGAGAGTAGCCAAAATAGAAACAGTAAAAAATGTCAGTAACCAAAATAGAAATGATCTAAAACTTTAGTGACTAAATTGAAAATTTTCATAGTTGAGTGACCAAAATAGAAACACGCTAATAGTTGGTTGGATAATTCTATAGTTTACCCTAAATATTACTATAATTCAAGACATTTCATGCCCATGAAGTTTTGAAGCTGTTAGGATCGACCCGATTAAGCAACAAACAAGTAATAATAGTGGAATAAATTGAGAAATTGGACACACAAATTTAACGTGGAAAAACCCCCCCAAAGAGGATAAAAAAACCACGGGTAAAGATAATTTTACTATAATGGCAACAGAACGAAGAGTACAAAAGATGGAGATAAAAACTAAACCCCGAAAACCCAAAACAAAGAACCTCAAAAAACGTAAACACAAAATTCTCTAAATGTGTTATGAGTTCTAATATCTAATGGGTGTATTTTCTAAGGTTGTAAAAGAGCCTATTTATAGGCTAAATTCATAGGTCAAATAATAATAAAATAATCTAACTAATCAGTGTTTGATTGAAACAAATAAACAGAGTTTAACTAGAAGATTACTTCTCAAATTTGACTGAAATAGGAGTCATAATTAACAAATCTCCACCTTGACTCATATTTCCACAATGCCATCTTTGCCAAAGCTCGCCACGAGCCTATCTTGAACCATGCAGGAATTAATCGAGTCAAATCATGCTTAGAAAGCTGAAGACTTCTAGCTTTCGACTTGTACACTGCCAAATCAAAACTAACCCGGTTTGATTTTCACGAACACAAAGTGCTCTAACTTTTTAAAACTCGCATCCAAAAGAGAACCTCTCTTCAACGAAAATGATCATACCTTTTTCCCTCCTATGACCAAGTTGCCTCCGCTCTCGAATGAGTTGACTTCGACTCAGAATAGCGGACGAGGGACGTCCGATTTCACCGATCACTGTAGAACCTTCCAGAATATAGAGACTGCCAGTTCTTTTACCTTTTAACAAAACGAGAGCTCCACGAGATACTTTAATGCCACTCGACTCGATGTTGATTCTGCATCCTTTCAAGTCTAAAATACTCAAGGAGATGAGATTCTTTCGTGAATCAGGTACATACCTGACATCTGAGAGTGTCCTAATCATCCCATCGCGTATCCTAATTTTAACGGTACCAATACCAATTACCTTACTAGATGAATCGTTTCCCATGCACACAACTCCACCTTCAACCGAACTGTATGTGGAGAACCATTCTCTATTGGGACACATGTGGAAAGAACATCCCGAATCTAGGACCCACTCGGATGTGAGCTTGGAGTTATCGCTCGTTGACACTAACAAGAAATCATCGCCGCTTTTATCGGCCAAATTAGCACCAGCTACATCTTCCTCGTTACTCTCAACAGCTCTTTTCTTTCGCAGTTTATAACAATCTGCTTTGACGTGACCTAACTTTTTACAATAGCGACACCTTTTGTCTCGTTTCTTTGATGCTATGGAAACTTGCCTATCTGTCTTGCTATCCAAATGAAGCTCATTTTCGAGTTTGTCTCTACTCAACAAATGACCATTCACATCTTCGAGCGAGAGTTTATCTCTGCCATAAATCAGGGTCTCCCTGAAAGACTTGTATAAAGGGGGTAAAGAGCACAATAATAGCATAGCCTGATCTTCATCGTCAATATGAACCTCAACATTCTTTAAATCATTTAAAAGAGTAATGAATTGACTGATGTGATCTCTAAGAAGCTCACCTTCGTTCATGCGAAACGTAAATAGACATTGTTTCAACACTAAACGGTTAGCCAGAGACTTAGTCGCATAAAGAGTTTCTAACCTTTTCCATAAGGCAGATGAGGTCTTCTCCATCAATACCTCCTGTAATACCGTATTCGCGAGGCACAACTGGATTGCAGACAATGCCTTTTCATCAAGCTCTTCCCATTCTGTTTTATTTAGATTCTCAGGCTTTTTCCCGGTAACAACCTTTTTCAAACCGGATTGAACTAGAATTGCCATCATCCGAACTTGCCACAGATTGAAATTTGTCTCACCATCGAACTTCTCAATTTCAAACCTTGTTGCTGCCATATCTGAATGGGCTGATCTATGAAAATTGAACTAGCTCTTGATACCACTTGTTAGGATCGACCCGATTAAGCAACGAACAAGTAAAAGTAGCGGAATAAATTGAGAAATTGGACACACAAATTTAACGTGGAAAAACCTCTCCAAAGTGGATAAAAAAAACTACGGGCAAAGATAATTTTACTATAATGGCAATGAACAGAAGAGTACAAAAGATGGAGATAAAAACTAAACCCCAAAACCCAAAACAAAGAACCTCAAAACGTAAACACAAAATTCTCTAAATGTGTTATGAGTTCTAATATCTAATGGGTGTATTTTCTAAGGTTGTAAAAGAGCCTATTTATAGGCTAAATTCATAGGTCAAATAATAATAAAATAATCTAACTAATCAGTGTTTGATTGAAACAAATAAACAGAGTTTAACTAGAAAATTACTTCTCAAATTTGACTGAAATAGGAGTCATAATTAACAGAAGCGATGGTAGTCAATACTGTATCAGTATTGGTCATATCGGTCAGTACGTATTGTTTTGGTCTTAAACTGATATCAACTGATCTATGTTCCATTTTGGTTAAAATTACGGTGCTTTTTTACTACTTCGATGTGTTTCGGCTTATTTCAATCAACATTGGCTTGTACCGGTGTGTACTAGCCCATATTAGTTGGGACCAAAATTTGATATTTTAAACTAATTTTTAAATTTTTTTTCTATTATTTCATTTAAAATTAATAGTTATTAAAAAATTATTGAACCTAATTAATAATTTTAAAACTTATATTTGCATATAAATATATTTATATGAATATAATTGAGATATATTTGTATGTATATATTATATAATTTGCAACTCTCACCTAATATCAAAGAAGAAAACAAACAAGTAGGTGGAAATTGATACAATATTTATGTTGAAAATTTTAATTAATAAGAGTCTCAAGTTAAATTGATGGATAACCATTACCTCTATCATTATTTTAAAAGAAATTCCGTGATAAATATAAACTCTAAAAAATGATAAAAAGAGATTTAAAATCGTAGCTGCCACGAACTTTATGTGATGATCTGAAGATTAAGAATATTTATCGTTTTAAGTGTGACTTAGATTTAAATTATGTTTGTTGTATTTGTTATTCAAACTTTATCTTATTATTATAATTTACCAAAAAAAAAAAAAAATAATAACGGCGACGGGGCCATGTGAAAGAACAAAGAGATAGACACTTTATAGCCTATCGGTATTAATCTGATGTAGCAATTTGGTACTTATATTATAAGTTATCAAGGCAATACGTGGCGTTTTGTACTTCCTTAACTAAGAATTTGTTCTTTGAAGTTTAAGAAAACGTGAGAAATATGAAACTTCATATTCCCACTTAAAAACAAAAGACCATTCAAAGAATGCTTTCTTTTAATTTCATCAAATACAGACATTATCGTTGTGTTTGCTTCTTGGCTCCCTTCATACTTATCGAGTTTCTGCATCGGAATAAATTTTAAAATTATACATAAATTATGATTTAATGTTTAATTATATGTATGAATTTTGATTTTATACAGTTTTGTATATGAAATTTTGAATTGATCTAATTCTTGTAAATTATTAACACAATTATTGAAATAACGTCATTTTATATTTATATATTACATACATAAATAATTATATTTATCTAATATAAAAATAGATTGATGTATTTATTTATTTGAATGTGTAGGATTAAATCAAAATTAAAGTTTCAAATATATATTTAAATCACAATTAGAGTTTTACGTGTATAATTATACTAAATTAAAATTCGTGTATAATTTTGACTATGCAATATACGATTGAATTTTAGTTCGATTAGCATCAGTAATATTGCTGATGCAGAAGAACGTTGGTTTAAGTGTGTTGAAACGCATTATCCTCTTATTTAAGGGTTGGAAAGGGATTATAAATAGTTTTAAATATTGTATAAAAAAGAACAAATATAATAAAATTAATGTTAAAAAAATTATGCAATATTCGTAAAAAGGTAAGTAAGGCGTTAAGTCAGGGCGTTAACCTGACCTATCTTAAAATTGTTGAGAGGGTTTTGATAGACAAGAAGGAATATGAGCGTAGAAGCAGGGTGTTTTACGCCTTGTACATTGATAAAAATTGAAAATTTAAAGGTGCTAAAATTGTCGGGCAATTTACTAAAATATATAAAAAAAATTACAGAAATGAGCCGAAAATTTTATTATTTACGGAAAAGGGTCATTTCCCCCCAAAACGCGTCCACGTCAGCGCGTTTTGGGGGGATGCAGCAGGAAAGCGCTCCCTCAAAGGAGCGCTTTCCTGCAACGGTCAAAATTTTTTTTGACCGTTGGAGGCCCAACGGTCAGAAAAAAAAACCTATAAAAACCCCCACCCTTTTATTGTTTTCACAACAAAGTCCTTATTCATTTTTCTCTCAACTTTCTCTCAAATTCTTCTCAAATTCCTTGAAACTTCCTCTCAAATTTCACAATAGTCCTTTTATATTTACAAAAAGCCCTTTTAAAATTTTTTGAAATATATTTTTTTGATAAATTTTAAAATATTCGATCGTATTAGCAATGGTCGGGAATTAATTGCCTCGACAATAAACACATTTCCGTCGATCAAATGACAATGGTAAGTTTTAATTTTAATTTTAATTTTAATTTTTCAATACTATTTAAGATTTTTTAAGTTTATACAAATTTAATTAAATTTTATTTTATAATTTTTTAAACAGTCTGTAGATCGGGAATTGCAATGCTATATTCGCAATATGCCTGGTCCGCCATCGCCGTTGATCGAGAATTACCTGCGGGAAGCGGGTTTTTGGCACGTGGCCACGATAGGCCGGGGGTGCAAGTTGGACCCGAAGTTAATCAGTGCATTGATAGAGAGGTGGAGACCCGAGACGCACACTTTCCATCTTCCATGCGGAGAGTGTACTATCACTCTGGAAGACGTGCATTTGCAATTGGGATTGCCGGTGGATGGGTTCGTAGTCACCGGGTCGGAAACTTCTAGCGATTGGACCGCCGTATGCTACGAGCTTTTGGGTGCTATTCCGGATAACATTTACGGAGGTCGGATCGAGATGGGCTGGTTACGAGACACATTCCCGGAGTCGAATAATCATTCGACCGAAATAGAAAGAATACGGTATGCTCGGGCATACATTCTTGAGATGATTGGAGGCTATCTCGATGTCGGACTGTCTCAAACCTCAGACACACGAGATGGTCACTTTGAAACTCGTTGATTTTAGAGCAAACGGTGAATTGAGTTGAAGGGTCCGCGTGCTAGAAAAATTGTATCGGGAGATGTGCGGGCGACGCGCCAATAAAGCGAAAAAATCGGAGGTTGCCTATCACTCACCGCAATCATGGGCACGATTTCGATTTCCATTTTTACGCCCTCGAGTCGACCACCCATATACATTCCCACTCATAACGAGGTAAATTTAATATTATATTTTACAATTATTACGTAGATTTAAAATATAATTGTATGCTAAAAATTTATTTAATTAGGTGGAACCATTCGACGAGTTATGTTGGAATACCTACCTCGCTTGAAGATATACGACTTCTATTAGAGCAACGGTCGGAATCATAAGTAAGTATTAAATAAAATATATTTCCGTAATAAAATAGTCATTTTGAATTTCATATTTAAAATTTAGTATTTCGTATTTAGTATTTAGTATTATGTATATAACTAATATTTTTATCATGTTAATATAGTTTCAATGGACACCATACGAGGATCCGGCAATTCGGGCAGTAATTCCAGAAGAGTTGTAACACCCCAAACCCGGCCCAAACACCACGACCGGATCTGGTATGTCACTAAGAAAATTTTGGAAGAAAATGTCGTATTTTCAGAAAAATATTATTTTCTAAAGTTTATCTTCTTATTCGAGAGAAATTTAATAGTTGATAGTTTAAATAAAATATGCCTTTATAAATTAAAAACCCAAATTTAAATAGATACATTAGTTCAATAAGAATTTAAATAACTAAAAGTAATTAAAGCCCAAAATAAAACAAAACATAAACTAGTGGCCCATAGCCTTATTACAACGAGATTTAAAATCCATTAATTAAAAATATAAAGTATTAACTTGAGACTTTTTGCTTTGGATCCAGCTTGGTCTTTTGCATGGCCACCTTGCGTTCCTCTCCACCCCGGTCCAAGCACTAGGTATCACCCGAAAGGTTAATTAATAGGGTGAGTCGCGAGACTCAGAGTGCAACCCTCATGCACCACTAGATTTTGGCCTTAGTCCCATAAAACAGTTTAATAATTCCATTTATAAAAAAATAACAAATAATATGCAAGGCCCAACCCGCTTGCCTAGGTTTCCATCCGCTACACGCCCGCATCACCATTCACACCATTGGGGATTTCTACAATCGACCCACACCGCTACACGCCAAGATGGCGCTCATGCCGCTCATCAACATATTATGGCCAAAGCCCTTATAATGATCATGGCATTAGCCGCTACAACATATAACAGATCACGGTATAAACCGCTACACATATAACGTATAACTTCCTCCTTTCATCAACCCAACCCATGCAATCATAAAATCAATATGCTTTTATCATATAAAGTCAAACATTCATCGACTGGTGATTTGCTTCACCCTTTTCGGTTTCTAACATTAAACCGAGATATCGGTATTTATCCCAACATATAAACTTATGAGCATACATTAATAATCGATCTAGATGGTGGGGAAGTATTACACACCAAGTTATCGCTAAGTACTAAACTCTTAGTCGGTATCCTTGCTATCCGGATTTATAACTTGGTTCAACCAAAAGCCGGAAAATCATGAAAATTGACTTCCCCTATAATTGGCCAATGGTTAGTAAATCCCGAATTTTCACACTAAAATCAATAGATCTCCTTACCTTGAAATCCCGAAATTAGAGACTAACGATTTTCGCTTTTAGATCTAGACGACCAAGTTTCCTTCAAATCCTGCATGCCGCCAACATAGAACCATTAAACTATTAGCTTTTCGGCTTTTGCCTTTAAAAACCGAAATAGAACGTGAGAGCTTAACAGTAAGTCGACGCTTACCTTAACATGGGGATTTGGCTAGCACTAGAGAGAAGATTCGCAATGCCAAAGGAAAAGATTAAATGCCTAAGAATAGAACTATTCTCACAAATGGGATGAGTAGAGAAAAACTATGGAGATTTCGGCTTTTTAGAGAAATCGGCTCAAGAGAAAAAAATGGAGAAGAGAGTGAAAGGAGAGGTTTCGCTTTTGAAGAAATTGAAAAAAGAAATTGTAGAGGGAAAGGCTAAGAATTTTGGCACAAAGAATGAAGAGGAAATTAGGGTTTAAATGCCGTAATCAATGAGATATCCCCTATTTATAGAAATTTCTGACTTACCTAACCTTGCAGATAAATCTTATCTTTTCTCATTTATCTTAATTTACTAGCTCATCTAAAAGAGACTTAATTATCTCTAACTCCTCCCTCCTTTATCAAAGATATTATCCACATATTTTAATCATTAAAATCCCTAAATTTTAGCCTTTATCCGCTTATTATCCACATAAAATAAATTCCTAAATAATAGCCTTTATCCGCTTATTATCCACATATTTTAAACATTAAAACCCCTAAATTTTAGCCTTGTTGCCATCCACTCCACCTAATCCTAATGCCCAAAATTTAGCTAACTTAAATTAAAAGAATTGGGCTCCATGAAACTTAAATTTGGGCCCCTTACTCCCTTGTGTGGCGTCAACTCCTAAGATTGGGCCACAAGCCCACTTTGATATTTTAAACATAGATACTACCTTTTAAACCCTATAATGCTCAAACAGATAATTTTAATCAAGGCCTCTACCTAAGCTCTGAGCCCAATTTGGACCCCTAACACTTAAATTAACACATTAAACATATCCACCCATTAAACGCATAGGCCCAAAAATTCGTGGATGTTACAGCTTCTACCCTTTTTAAAGAAATTTCGTCCTCGAAATTTCCAACTAACTATTAATCATACTACCTAAGTCTCACTACCATGCTTTCACATTTGCGACTCCAATACTAAAACCCAAAATAAACACTTAGTATTCTATGGTAGAGTACGCACCCCAGTATTCACATCTAGAGCGCCCTCGTCCCCTTGTACTCATGCTATCGGTTCGCGTTTATCCGATTAAGAATTTTATGAATTAATAAGTTTCTTCCATCTGCTTTAACCACGCAATGCCTTATGAGCAGAGAGTTTAAGAGTAGTTCTTTCAAATTCGAATTACATCTACAAGTTTTGGTCTCAAATTTGTCTCCTAGTTCCATATACACATACATGCAATCATTAATCATACAAATAGAACTTACATTCATCACCTAAGGGTATTTTCGTCATTTCACTACCCAGGGGTATTTTCGTAATTTATCCTACAGGGTATTTTCATAATTTTCCGAAATAGGGTTCCTTGGTGATTTTGTGAAAGAAGGGTATTTTGGTATTTTTTTTCAATCTGGGGGTTTATTGGTAATTTTACAATCCGGGGACATTTTGGTAATTTTACAAATCAGAGGTAATTTGGTAATTTTACAATTCGGGGGTATTTCAATAATTTACAAACCAGGAATATTTTGATTTTTTTTCCAAAACAGAGGCACTTTGGAAAATCTAGTTACTCTTGTAAACATAGGGTTTTTGGGTAAATTTTTCATAGCTGTGAACATTTTCAAATCAAGTGTATCTTTTTGGAAATATACAAAACTTAGGGGTTTTTGTTTGCCAAAATAGGGTGGTTGGTCCCTTTTGGGTTTTAATTATGGGTTCAGCCCATGAACAAGTCCTTATAGCTAGGGTGAATAAATACTACGCACTGTAAGATTCCAAATAAGAGAAGGTGAGTCACTTGGACCGCTTAAATACCAAGCTCTTCCGGATCTATTCCTAGACATGCATATGCCTATTGCCACACCTTAGTCTTGCGACTCGTTTACAGGTTTGTTTAGTGAAGTTAAGTCTTATGAGATTTTAGGAGTTGTTTCAGCTAGGCCTAAAGTCCATCAAGTTCTAATCTAACAAATCTACGTCCCATAAAGCCCACATATATTATATCACACAATGGTTCGAATACTTACCAGCGGACTTGGGCCGAGAGGCAAAGCCATCTTGCCGAGCTAACAGACCTGTTATCATTTAAAAACATTCATGTTTTAAAAACCTTTTTTTTTCGAAAACGTTTTGAACCCAAAACCCAAAGCCGAGTTTTGAACCGGCTCGATATTTCAATTTGTAACACCCCAAACCCGGCCCAAACACCACGACCGGGATCCGTATGTCACTAAGAAAATTTTGGAAGAACATGTGGTATTTTCTTAAAAATATTTTTTCTAAAGTTTATCTTCTTATTCGAGAGAAATTTAATAGTTGATAGTTTAAATAAAATATGCCTTTATAAATTAAAACCCAAATTTAAATAGATACATTAGTTCAATAAGAATTTAAATAACTAAAAGTAATTAAAGCCCAAAATAAAACAAAACATAAACTAGTGGCCCATAGCCTTATTACAACGAGATTTAAAATCCATTAATTAAAAATATAAAGTATTAACTTGAGACTTTTTGCTGGATCCAGCTTGGTCTTTTGCATGGCCACCTTGCATTCCTCTCCACCCGGTCCGAAGCACTAGGTATCACCCGAAGGTTAATTAATAGGGTGAGTCGCGAGACTCGATGTGCAACCCTCATGCACCACTAGATTTTGGCCTTAGGCCCATAAAAAATGATTAATAATTCCATTTATAAAAAAATAACAAATAATATGCAAGGCCCAACCCGCTTGCCTAGGTTTCCATCCGCTACACGCCCGCACACCATTCACACCATTGGGGATTTCTACAATCGACCCACACCGCTACACGCCAAGATGGCAAATCATGCGCTCATCAACATATTATGGCCAAGCCCTTATAATGAATCACGGCATTAGCCGCTACAACATATAACAGATCATGGTATAAACCGCTACACATATAACGTATAACTTCCTCCTTTCATCAACCCAACCCATGCAGTCATAAAATCAATATGCTTTTATCATATAAAGTCAAACATTCACTAACCTGGTGATTTGCTTCACCCTTTTCGGGTTTCTAACATTAAACTGAGATATCGATATTTATCCCAACATATAAACTTATGAGCATACATTAATAATCAGATCTAGATGGTGGGGAAGTATTACACACCTGTTATCGCGAAGTACTAAACTCTTAGTCGGTATCCTTGCTATCCGGATTTATAACTTGGTTCAACCAAAAGCCGGAAAATCATGAAAATTGACCTCCCCTATAATCGGCCAAAGGTTAGTAAATCCCGAATTTTCACACTAAAATCAATAGATCTCCTTACCTTGAAATCCCGAAATTAGAGACTAACGATTTTCGGCTTTTAGATCTAGACGACCAAGTTTCCTTCAAATCCTGCACGCCGCCCAACATAGAACCATTAAACTATTAGCTTTTCGGCTTTTGCCTTTAAAAAACCGAAATAGAACGTGAGAGCTAACGTAAGTCGACGCTTACCTTAACATGGGGATTCGCTAGCACTAGAGAGAAGATTCGGCAATGCCAAAGGAAAAGATTAAATGCCTAAAGAATAGAACTATTCTCACAAATGGGATGAGTAGAGAAAACTATGGAGATTTCGGCTTTTTAGAGAAATCGGCTCAAGAGAAAAAATGGAGAAGAGAGTGAAAGGAGAGGTTTCGCTTTTGAAGAAATTGAAGAAAAGAAATTGTAGAGGGTAAGGCCAAGACTTTTGGCACAAAGAATGAAGAGGAAATTAGGGTTTAAATGCCGAATCAATGAGATATCCCCTATTTATAGAAATTTCTGCACTTACCTAACCTTGCAGATAAATCCCATCTTTTCTCATTTATCTTAATCTACTAGCTCATCTAAAAGAGACTTAATTATCTCTAACTCCTCCTCCTTTATCAAAGCATATTATCCACATATTTTAATCATTAAAATCCCTAAATTTTAGCCTTTATCCGCTTATTATCCACATAAAATAAATTCCTAAATAATAGCCTTTATCCGCTTATTATCCACATATTTTAAACATTAAAACCCCTAAATTTTAGCATTGTTGCCATCCACTCCACCTAATCCTAATGCCCAAAATTTAGCTAACTTAAATTAAAAGAATTGGGCTCCATGAAACTTAAATTTGGGCCCTTTACTCCCTTGTGTGGCGTCAACTCCTAAGATTGGGCCACAAGCCCACTTTGGTATTTTAAACATAGATACTACCTTTTAAACCCTATAATGCCCAAACAGATAATTTTAATCAAGGCCTCTACCTAAGCTCCTGAGCCCAATTTGGACCCCTAACACTTAAATTAACACATTAAACATATCCACCCATTAAACGATAGGCCCAAAAATTCAGGATGTTACGCTTCTACCCTCTTAAAGAAAATTTCGTCCTCGAAATTTCCAACTAACTATTAATCATACTACCTAAGTCTCACTACCATGCTTTCACACAGCACTCCAATATCAACCCAAAATAAACACTTAGTATTCTATGGTAGAGTACGCACCTGTATTCACATCTAGAGCGTCCCTCGTCCCCTTGTACTCATGCTATCGGTTTGCGTTTATCTCGATTAAGAATTTTATGAATTAATAAGTTTCTTCCATCGCTTTAACCACGAAATGCCTTATAAGCAGATAGTTTAAGAGTAGTTCTTTCAATTCTAATTACATCTACAAGTTTCGGTCTCGAGTTTGTCTCCTAGTTCCATATACACATACATGCAATCATCAATCATACAAATAGAACTTACATTCATCACCTAAGGGTATTTTCGTCATTTCACTACCCAGGGGTATTTTCGTAATTTATCTTACAGGGGTATTTTCGTAATTTTCCGAAATAGGGTTCCTTAGTGATTTTTTGAAAGAAGGGTATTTTGGTATTTTTTTTTCAATCTGGGGGTTTATTGGTAATTTTACAATTCGGGGACATTTTGGTAATTTTACAAATCAGAGGTAATTTGGTAATTTTACAATCTGGGGGTATTTCAGTAATTTACAAACCAGAAATATTTTGATTTTTTTTCCAAAACAGGGGCACTTTGGAAAATCTAGTTACTCTTGTAAACATAGGGTTTTTGGGTAAATTTTTCATAGCTGTGAACATTTTCAAATCAAGTGTATCTTTTTGAAATGTACAAAACTTAGGGTTTTTGTTTGCCAAAATAGGGTGGTTGGTCCCTTTCGGTTTTAATTATGGGTTCACCCATGAACAAGTCCTTATAGCTAGGGTGAAATAAAGTCACTACGCACTGTAAGATTCCAAATAAGAGGAGGTGAGTCACTTGGACCGCTTAAATACCAAGCTCTTCCTGGATCTATTCCTAGACATGCATATGCTCATTTACACCTTAGTCTTCGCGACTGCTTTACGTGTTTGTTTAGTGAAGTTAAGTCTTATGAGATTTTAGGAGTTGTTTCACTAGGCCTAAAGTCCATCAAGTTCTAATCTAACTAATCTACGTCCCATAAAGCCCACATATATTATATCACACAATGGTTCGTAATACTTACCGCGGACTTGGGCCGAGAGGCGGAAGCCATGCTAAGCTAACATACTCATATCATTTAAAAACATTCATGTTTTAAAACCCTTTTTTTTCGAAAACGTTTTGAACCCAAAACCCAAAGCCGAGTTTTGAACCGGGCTCGATATTAATTTGTAACACCCCAAACCCTACCCAAACACCACGACCGGATCCGTATGTCACTAAGAAAATTTTGGAAGAACATGTCGTATTTTCAAAAAAATATTTTTCTAAAGTTTATCTTCTTATTCGAGAGAAATTTAATAGTTGATAGTTTAAATAAAATATGCCTTTATAAATTAAAACCCAAATTTAAATAGATACATTAGTTCAATAAGAATTTAAATAACTAAAAGTAATTAAAGCCCAAAATAAAACAAAACATAAACTAGTGGCCCATAGCCTTATTACAACGAGATTTAAAATCCATTAATTAAAAATATAAAGTATTAACTTGAGACTTTTTGTTGGATCCAGCTTGGTCTTTTGCATGGCCACCTTGCGTTCCTCTCCACCCGGTCCAAGCACTAGGTATCACCCGAAAGGTTAATTAATAGGGTGAGTCGCGAGACTCGATGTGCAACCCTCATGCACCACTAGATTTTGGCCTTAGGCCCATAAAATGATTAATAATTCCATTTATAAAAAAATAACAAATAATATGCAAGGCCCAACCCGCTTGCCTAGGTTTCCATCCGCTACACGCCCCGCACTCACCCATTCACACCATTGGGGATTTCTACAATCGACCCACACCGCTACACGCCAAGATGGCGCTCATGCCGCTCATCAACATATTATGGCCGAAGCCCTTATAATGAGATCACGGCATTAGCCGCTACAACATATAACGAGATCACGGTATAAACCGCTACACATATAACGATAACTTCCTCCTTTCATCAACCCAACCCATGCAATCATAAAATCAATATGCTTTTATCATATAAAGTCAAACATTCATCGACTGGTGATTTGCTTCACCCTTTTCGGTTTCCAACATTAAACCGAGATATCGGTATTTATCCCAACATATAAACTTATGAGCATACATTAATAATCGATCTAGATGGTGGGGAATTATTACACACCATTATCGCTAAGTACTAAACTCTTAGTCGGTATCCTTGCTATCCGGATTTATAACTTGGTTCAACCAAAAGCCGGAAAATCATGAAAATTGACCTCCCCTATAATCGGCCAAAGGTTAGTAAATCCCGAATTTTCACACTAAAATCAATAGATCTCCTTACCTTGAAATCCCGAAATTAGAGACTAACGATTTTCGGCTTTTAGATCTAGACGACCAAGTTTCCTTCAAATCCCAGAATGCCGCCCAACATAGAACCATTAAACTATTAGCTTTTCGGCTTTTGCCTTTAAAAAAACCGAAATAGAACGTGAGAGCTTAATAGAAGTCGACGCTTACCTTAACATGGGGATTCGGCTAGCACTAGAGAGAAGATTCGGCAATGCCAAAGGAAAAGATTAAATGCCGGAAGAATAGAACTATTCTCACAAATGGGATGAGTAGAGAAAAACTATGGAGATTTCGGCTTTTTAGAGAAATCAGCTCAAGAGAAAAAAAATAGAGAAGAGAGTGAAAGGAGAGGTTTCGGCTTTTGAAGAAATTGAAGAAAAGAAATTGTAGAGGGTAAGGCCAAGACTTTTGGCACAAATAATGAAGAGGAAATTAGGGTTTAAATGCCAGAATCAATGAGATATCCCCCCTATTTATAGAAATTTCGGCACTTACCTAACCTTGCAGATAAATCCTATCTTTTCTCATTTATCTTAATCTACTAGCTCATCTAAAAAGACTTAATTATCTCTAACTCCTCCTCCTTTATCAAAGATATTATCCACATATTTTAATCATTAAAATCCCTAAATTTTAGCCTTTATCCGCTTATTATCCACATAAAATAAATTCCTAAATAATAGCCTTTATCCGCTTATTATCCACATATTTTAAACATTAAAACCCCTAAATTTTAGCCTTGTTGCCATCCACTCCACCTAATCCTAATGCCCAAAATTTAGCTAACTTAAATTAAAAGAATTGGGCTCCATGAAACTTAAATTTGGGCCCCTTACTCCCTTGTGTGGCGTCAACTCCTAAGATTGGGCCACAAGCCCACTTTGGTATTTTAAACATAGATACTACCTTTTAAACCCTATAATGCCCAAACAGATAATTTTAATCAAGGCCTCTACCTAAGCCTGAGCCCAATTTGGACCCCTAACACTTAAATTAACACATTAAACATATCCACCCATTAAACGCATAGGCCCAAAAATTCAGGATGTTACAAGAGTTCGTGATAAATCCAAACCTTTGGCATGTGAAGGTCCCATTGATCAACTATGCCACCGTGGAGATGCACCAGTCAGATCGGGTTCTGCGTCAATTTAGATTCCGATAACCGATTCCCGTGCCACCTGAGGTGTTCAATGATGAGCACAAAGTCAACTTACGGTAGTTGCACACGGATTGGCCACGATTTTGGTCAGCATATATCGAAATGTGGGAGAACCGGTATGATTATATACCTATTTGGGAATCGATCGTCGTTCCTGAGTTAGCGTGCGTGCTGGAATACATGCCATGGTTTAGGATCTATGGCAAGCCGTATTTATTGTTGGAAGATGAGAAGCGACGGCAACTTCGTGAACAAAGGGAACGACGGGGCCCTTTAAATCCAAGGAGAAGGGGTGATGAGACGGACCATCAACAACGGCGACACACGATCACCACCGGGCCCATCAACGCGCCACACACAATCACCGGCCCAACACTTCACCCGACGACATCGACATCACAGCCTTTGGCCTTTATGCCAAAAAGCGTACTCTAGCCCTTATATGTATTCTAACTCTTATATGTTTCTTTTCCCACCCCACCGCAGTTGGAATGCATGGCCTTGCTTCGAGTCCGTTCGACTACTCCGATCGCTCGATCTTGAGGCCGCCATCGCATGAGGGATCACACGAGGCGCCGTCGGGAGCTCTTCTTTACCACCTCCGTCGCCTTATGGGATTCGGACACCCGCCATGGTTTATGCAAACACCTCCGCAGTCGTTATTTTATCAAGATGGGTCATCCTCCCAACACCCACAACCAAACCCACTACCGGAGGAACCATAATCCCCGCCTGAGGTCCCACGACCCACGCCGAAAGCTAGAAGAAGGAGGAATCCAGCGCGTAATCGTCGACCATCCCCATGTGGCACTGATTCCGACCGGCACCAACATTGATTCCGACCGCCTTTTTTTATTTTTTTATTGTAATATAATTTTTTATTTTTTTAATAAAATGAAAGTTGTTTATTTTTTTGTAATTTAATTTTAATATCTTTAATAAAATAAAAGTTGTTTTTTATTTTTTTTATTGTAATTTAATTTTAATATCTTTAATAAAATAAAAGTCCAAGATGTTTTTTTTGTAATTTAATTTTAATATCTTTAATAAAATAAAAGTTGTTTTTTATTTTTTTGTAATTTAATTTTAATATATTTAATAAAATAAAAGTCTAAGATTTTTTTTATTGTAATTTATTTTTTATATATTTAATAAAATAAAAGTTGTTTATATTTTTTTATTGTAATTTAATTTTAATATCTTTAATAAAATAAAAGTTGTTTATTTTTTATTGTAATTTAATTTTAATATCTTTAATAAAATAAAAGTCCAAGATTTTTTTTATTGTAATTTATTTTTTATTCTTTTTGTTTTGCAAATTAATCCTTCTACAAAAGTTCATCATTTTCATCAAGAAATAAATAGAATTTACATAGCCACCAAGAGACAAAAAAGCTAAGAAGACTATCAACTATTCCGATTTGGACACGAGCGAGATGTATGGCACGGTTCCTACACCATCCGCACAACCTACGTTGGTTGGCCGCTTCTGGATATCCATATTGTTGCGTATTCTAGTCGAGCAAGGTCGACCTTTTTGGTTTGCACCTCGCTTGTCTATCCGCAACAAACTTATACGGTGCAAGTGATACAGACGGCCACTTACATTCATCTGGGACTGGTGGGAATACGTGTCTCCACACGTTGTACATGTTTTCTATTTTATACACTTTGTCGACATAGCTTATGGGATCATGACGGAGATTCTGACAAGCCGCAAGTACATGAGCGTATGGGTAACGAAGTGCATCAAATATCCCACAATCGCAGGTCCTATTTCTCAAGTGTACACGATATTGCCCGCCAACAATACCTTGGTTCGGTCTGTCAAACTCCGTCACACAAAACCATAGGTTGTCGCGATCGTGACACATTGTGTGCATGGTGTTGGCCCGTGCCTTCCCCTTGTTAATTTCTCACAAGACCTTCGCGCCCCATACATGGCCTCCTTGCACTTGGCCTTCATAACTCGCTGCTCGCTTCGGAAATAGTGCCGCTAAACGAAAATATGTCTCTCGCACAACCGATGTTATCGGCAAATGACGCGTTTCTTTTAGAACAGAATTTATGCATTCGGCTAGGTTTGAGGTCATATGACCATATCGTAGGCCGCCGTCGTATGCTTGTGTCCACTGTTCGAAAGGAATATTGCATTGGTAGTTTGCGCCTTCTTCGTTAACTGATCGTAAACTAGCCAACATCTCGTGAAAACGGTCCTTATTGATCTCGTACCCTGCCAATATAAGTTGATAGCGAATATTACATACACTCTTCAATTAAGAATAAATTGAAGATTACAAACGAAATTATATTAATAGATATTACATACCATATTGGTCACTTGCTGTCGCTGACTTGTAGATCGATGTTGCCCGTGGTAGTTGGACGCAACATGCCTTAGGCAATATCGATGGTGTGTGCGATGCCATAGGCTTCCCTGTCGCTCTATTGCGGCTAGTATTCTAGGGCCCCGATTCGATATAACGCATATATCAGGTTGGGGGCAGACATGCCTCCTTAACTTAGATAGGAAAAAATCTCAGTCATCAGCTGACTCCCCCGATGTTATTGCAAATGCAATTGGAAGGATTCTCCCACTGCCGTCATGTGCCACAGCTAGCAATAGCCGATGCGTATATCTGCCATACATAAAGGTACCGTCAATTTGTACCAATGGCTTGCAGTATATAAATGCGTCTCGGCATTGCTTAAATATCCGTAATGTGACGCTTGAACACCGCGCATCCACGGAGCAATCAATCTTTGTAGTACGCTCGGTTCCGCTTTGAGGTCCGTTATCTTTGCCGCTCGAGACATATCTCTCCAAAGACTCTAACACCACTGCCACACTTCATTATATGAAGCGTCCCACCGACCATGCAACTTTTCCAACGCCTTCTGCTTGGCTATCCAAGTCTTCCGATAAGAGGGCGTGTACCCCAATTGGCTATGAATATTGCCAATTAAGGCCGGCACTGTAGTCTTAGGATCGGCCTTCACCGTCGGTATTATTAAGTCAGCCAACATCTCTGAATCCATCTTCGGATGATCTTGTAAAACACTTGTCAACGAAGTACGTTAAATAATGCAACATTACGTAATATTAGTATTATTTAAAAACCTTGAACACCTAGTGATACTGTACCGGCAAGACATGTATATAGACCTTTGTACTTTTTGATCTCCCACAAACCTGTCCTTTTCTTCAACGAGGCCATAATTTTCCATGAACATGTACCGTCTTGCACTACACACTTCGCCTCATACTTATCGAGCTTGGATTTAACCACGTTGTAGTTAACCCCGTTCTTGATGCTATATTGTTTCAATGCACCAAGAAAAGTATCCTTGTTGGAAAACTCTTTACCAACTTCTAATTCGCCTGAATCCAACGATTTAACTTGTACGGTCACGCGTTCTGTATGGTAGTTCAGGAAACTCCAATACATCGTCTTGAGATAGATCGACATTATGCATATGGGCTGGAGGCGAGTACGCCCTGAATAATGGATCTTCTTCTTCTTCATCTGAATCGCCTTCAACATCTTCAGGTACGGTTGGAACAGGCTTCGGTTCAGAAAATAATGCAACTTCTGCACCATCGGGCCCGGGCTCTCGAGGTGGATCCACATCGGACTCATCATTCGACCCACCATCATCTGCAACGAATGAGGGCCCCTCGCCGGTGGATGTCATGGGGAGTACATTATCCCTTCTTAAACATCTTTCGTAACGTTCCCAATCATATGTGGATTGCCAACCACTAGAAGTTGATGACGTTCCCCAATACGTATTTCTATCATCGAACGTCGAAGGAAGGATATGCATGTTCCATCCACCAACCGAGTGTCGTGTAGGGGTTGTGTTTCCCATACTACCACCAAACACGGGTACTTCCGTATTCTGCCTCCCACTAACAGAGTATCGGCTTGGGGTCGTGTATTCCCCTCGAACAGCAGTAGATGTTGAGGTCGAAGGAAGATCACTTGGCGATGAAAATTGTACATATACCTCAAGATAGAGTGATCCACTGGCAAGATGAGTCTCCACCATTGCCTCAAAGCTCCGAGGACCTTTGATGTCGAATGAGTCATATCTCACCGGATCAACCAAGCGCAAAATCTATACTTAATAGACCGAACTTTCATTGGCGTTGTTCAAAGATTTTACGCCTAATTCTTTTGCGGTTCTCACAAATCTATGTTCCGATTAAAACCCAATCGCTACTGTGTTCTTCAAAAAAAAACACCATTTTCGGTCACAAACCTCACCATCGTAGTAAATAACAAAGATTAATACATTCACTCATTTTCGCTTTCTATTTTTCTTTTGCCTCAATTTCTATTATGCAACTCCGAGAATGAAATTTGGCTGATTTATAGTCTAAGGATTGCCAGAGACTCATCAGAGCAAAAGAGCGTCCACGTGGGAGCTTTTTTCAAGACTTTGCTAACAAATGCATCCTGCTTGAAGCGTTTTGGACACTATTTGTTCGTAAACGCCTTCTCAAATTATTTTGTCGAGATTATCGTAGCAAAAGAGCGCCCACGTGGGAGCTTTTTTCAAGACTTTGCCGACGGTACATCCCGCTTGAAGCGTTTTGGACACTATTTGTTCGTAAACGCTCTTCTCAAAATTATTTTGCCGTAGACTATCAGAGCAAAAGAGCGCCCACGTGGGAGCTTTTTTCAAGACTTCCATCGACAAAGGCATCCTACTTGAAGCGTTTTGGTCACTATTTGTTCGTAAACGCCTTCTCAAAATTATTTTACCGTATACTATCGTACTCAAAAGAGCGCCCACGTGGGAGCTTTTTCTAGTACTCTTGCCGACAAAGCATCCTGCTTGAAGCGCTTTGGGCACTATTTGTTCGTAAACGCTCTTCTCAAAATTATCTTGCTAGATACAATCAGAAAAAAATTCAAATAATTTTTATTTTTCTTGATATATTTTTCCCAAAACCCTAAACTTAAAATTATTCTAATTAATTAACCCTATAATCTAGCCCATTAATTTTTTCCTAAAAATCCTAAACCCTACGACCCTAAAAATCCCTAAACCGTAGCTCTAAAACCCTAAAAACTCATACCCTAATACTAAAAACAACTGAAAAGCCTATCGGGGGTGGAGGGCAAAAGCGCTCCCGCTTTGTGCCACATCAGCAAAGCGCGTACTTAAGGGCGCGTTTTTTGCCGATGTGGCACAAAACGCTCCCTCAAGAGAGTGCTTTCCTGCTGCATCCCCCCAAAACGCGCTGACGTGGACGCGTTTTGGGGAGAAATGACCCTTTTCCATAAATAATAAAATTCTCGGCCCATTTCCGTAATTTTTTTATTTTGGTATATTTTAGTAAATTGCCCAAAATTATCACCCAAATAAAAGATATTGGGGGTTCGTTTTATATTTTGTTTAGAGTTTATATAATATATTTCAAATTATAAAATAAAATAAAATAAATATACATCACAAACTGAGAGAAAATGGGAAGTTCAATTAATGGATGATGAAATAAGCATGACGTTTTAGATACAATACAAGCGTGTACATATTAAAGTAGATAGAGTTGTCAATTTTATTGTTTATTTGCTTAGGAATTCCACGTTTTGGCCCGACGACCACAACATGCATGGCGGCATACTACCATTTATCTCACGCTAATATCACATTCCATGTGCTTTCCTTTTTTCCTTTTTGAGGAAATTTCATGTGCTTTTCTTAATACAAATATGTTCCAGTATTTAATAAATTAATTTCTGACTAAATGTTTAAGGAAGATGGAGCCCACAAAATGCTTTTCTTAATCATATCATGGTGGATGTTGAGGAGGGAGTCTGATTCGGATCAAGAGATGATCTCATCGTGAGAGTAGGATTTTTCAAAGTATGAAGGGTCAGAAATAGCGATAAATGGTACATATTTGACAGTAGACGATCTCATCAAGAAAGAGGAAGACTTACAAAGAAAAAGAAAGTTTTTTTGAAAAAATATGAAGAAAAAAAAAGGAAAAAAAATCCTACACGGTTATGTTCAAGTTCTTATTTCATTTAAATAATTTCATTTTAGTATTTTTTTTTCACATAGTTATCTTCTTCTATTTACATATTTACATTTAAGTCATTTTGTATGTTTTTTTTATATGTCTAATAAAAAAAAGTCATTTTATATGTTTTTTTTATTTTAATTCTGTTTATTTTATTTTATTTTAAAATTTAAGATAATTTTGGTTTTAATTTTGGATTTTAAGTGTGTTAATTTTTTTAATTTCAAGTTTTAATTTTGATGTTATATTAATTTTTAATTTAGTAAATAGGGTTAGTATTTGGTATGTTGGTAGTGTACTTTTTTTATTCCACAAGCAGACTTAAAATATTGTCATGTGTTTCTTTTTTATTTTATTTTACTATACTCCTATAGAATACTTGTCAATCCTTTAATCCTGCTTGTGGTGTAACCTCCTAACCCTGGCTTAGATGTTATAATCAGATTCTAAAGATTACATTGACCACCAAAATAGCCTCGTAAAACGACATGTTTTTAAAACCATTTGCTTATCTTTTTATATAAAGTTGCGTGAATCTCTTAGTTTTGCAAAAACAAATGAGTTTCAAGCATAAAACAATTGATTTAAATATAATATATACTTTGCAAAGGTTGACGATTTGTGAAAACTTAGTTGATTTCCAACTTATTTACTTTTCTAAACTCATTTTTCATATTGTGATGGAAAAAAAGTGATATTTGACATATTTTTAATTAAAAACCAAGTTGCTTGCATAATTAAATAAAATTTCAAGTTTAGACAGTTTAAAACTTAAATGTCATGCATGCCAAAATAATCCCAAATTAAAATCCCATGCCATAATTCAAATAAAACATTATAGTCCCAAATAACAAAAAGTATAAATATTAAGTTTAAAAATAATACGTTTATTAAAAATTATCCGAGATACTCCTCTGATTGTCGAATCCGAATCCTAACCTCGCTGGTTATTTGAAAAGACAATAAACTAAGGAGTGAGCTTAAGAAGCTCACTGTGAGTCATTGTCGTATCACGCGATTCGATTCGTGAAACTCCACCTTCGCGTCCCATATACTCCAAATGGCCAAAATCTCTAGCGGGACACACTCTATGATGTTCGGATCGACGTATAATAACTATTCATATTGTAGTGCACAATTATAAATTCTATTATGTACGAAATTTTAAATTAAAATTAATTGTGTATTTATTATATGTTTGAAAAAATCAATAACTAACCTTGGGTTCCGAGCGTTGATCTAATAGCAGTTGAATATCTTCGAGCTACTCCAGTAGTCCCACGTAACTCAATCCATGGTTCCACATATTTAGGCGATACGTTAATTTAAACATATATAATAAATAAAAAGAATAGTTACTATACAAACTCCATATTTATTATAAAATAATTTTTACCTTGTCACCAATGAGAATGTATATGGTTCGTTCACTTGGGGACAAAGAAATGGTAGCCACCACCAGGCCCGTGATTGCAGCAGAAGCAGGCAACAACCGATTGACATCTTATTTAGTTCCGTTGCCCGACACAACTCCCGGTACAACATGGCCAACAGGGCTGATCCCCAACTCATTTGTTCGCTTTCTTTGAAGTCGGCTAGGTGTAGTATCCACCTTACGTGTACCACAATTTGAGATTTATCGGGCATTAGAATGCCCCCGATTAGCCCGAGGATGAATGCTCGGGCGTATTGTTCTTTGACGATGTTGGGCGCGTCCTTAGGAAGATCTTTGAAATTCCTTTCCAACCAATTAATTTGTACCGACCACAGTAAAAACTATTCGACACCTTTCCCAAAAAATGCCTCACAAATATCCTCTTTGCCGAGAATGATCGCTCTACGTCCTCGAGTGTGATTGTACACTGGCTGCATGGAAGATGAAAAGTGTGTGTCTCGGACGTCCATCTTTCCACTAATGTGCTGATGAGTGTAGGATCGAGTTTGCAGCCCCTGAGCATGCGAGACGCCTGCAAGAATCTCGTGTCTTGCAAGTAACCATGAATTTCGATATCTGGGCTCTTCGACGAGTTATGCTTGAACCCCTCTAAAACACAATCATTTGTCTATTTATACTGACAAAATAAATTAATTTAAAATATTTTAAAAATAAAAAAATTTAAATTTAACTTAATTGAAGATAGCGAAATTTAAAATTGTCTTACCATTATCGCTTGAGTGGCAGAATTGTGCTTGTTGTCGAAACGAATTAGAGAGGTTGCCATTCGTGAAAATTTAATTGAAACGAATAAAAAACTTAAGAAAATTAAGAGAATTAAGAGAGTTTAGAAAGAATTGAGAGAGTTGAATTTGAGTGAGAAAAATGAAAAAGGCATGGTATTTATAGATAAAAATGACCGTTGGGCCCTTTAATTTTTTTTACCATTGGCAACCAACGTTCAAAAAACCGTTGGAATTGACCGTTGGCAGAAAGTGCGCACAACTGGACATAGTGGTGAGCAAAACTCGATTCGACTCGAAAAAATCGAAAAAAAATTCGAATTTTGAGTTAAACGAATCGAGTTATTCGAGTCAACTCGATTTTTTTTTTCGAATTTCGAGTTTGAATCGAGTTGAGTTTTCGAATTCGAATAACTCGAATAATTCAAATAATTCGAATATCAAACTATAATATTTTACATTTTTACCCCAAACTCCCAAATCTTTTTACTTTTCCCTCAAAACTTTCTCCTTCCCACTTTCCCCCCAAAACTTTTACTCCCCTCCCATCCCAACCCCCCAATCTACCCAAAATCCATTTCCCACCAAAATTTTAGTCTCCCATTTACTTTTTCTCAAAATTTTACTCCCCAAAACCCTCAAAACTTTTTATTTTCCCCCAAAATTTTTACTCCCTCCCACTTTTCCCCTAAAACTTTTACTCCCTTCCCATCTCACCTCCCATCTACCCTAAACCCATCTCCTCCAATTTTTTTAATATTTTCCTTCAAAATTTTACTCCCCTATTTACTTTCCCTCAAACTTTTATTCTCCAAAACTTTTATTTTTCCCCTAAACTTTTACTTCTCACCCTTTACTCTCAAATAAAAATCAAAATTATCCAAAAAATCACTAAACATAAATAGTAATAATTTTATTTATATCTACTATTTATATTATTAAATTAAATTTCACATTTTATATTATTTATATTATTGAATTGTTTAGTCATATTGAATATTTATATTAAAATTGAATTATTAATTATGCCATAAAATATTCGTGTTAAAATTTTATATTAGTATCAATTTCACATTTTATCTTTAAAGTAACTTTCATTAAAAAATCACATTTTTACATTTAATATATTTTTTAATTCCAAAATACATAGTGACAAGAATCTGAAGATAATTGAAACAACTAAGCAAGCAAAGAAGCTAACCCGTGTATAAAAGATTAATAAATAAATTATTTGGTGATGAAAGTTAATAAAAAATTTGGTTAAGGTGGACAAATTTTATTACGATGGGTGACAATGGTTACAATGACCCAAAATTATTTTTTAAAATTTAACTCTAACAAATATATTCGATTCGATTCGATTCGAGAAAATTTCAAATCAAATTAGGATGATAAAATATGATTCGTCAACTCGATTAACTCAAAATTTTTTTATTCGATTCGATCGAACGCTCACCCCTAACTGGACGCGTTTTCCCTTTTTCTCTCCAAAATCGACATAATTCCCTAAATTTAAAAATAAACTGCCTAAAAGCCCAAATAATTTTTTTTTTGGCATATATGCCTAATTTAGCCCATAATTTTAGTTAAATGTATATATATTTTTAGATTTTTTTTAATATTCTTCGTGTCTATTTTACGATCTATATTCGGACTTTGTAGTTATTCTTCCTAACAATATCGATCTCTAAGTATATATATATTTGATCTAAATTTAACAAAATATATAAAAAAAAGACATAAATACTCTTGAAATAATATTTATTGTTTTATAAAAAAACTTTTAGTAATTTTCTAATTGAGTAGGGACGCGATTGATGAGTAACACCAACTCAATTAGCGAGTAACATATAATACTTTTATAAGAATATTTATAATGGTTGGGTTAAGTGATAATATGAAGATGAGTGAAGATGGCTTCCTTATTCCAAAATTGGATCTTCAACTGTGTCCATGGAATGCTTGTATTAGCGGTTTCGTGATGAAACCATCTGTTTCTATTTTATTTTCTTGAAAACATGTTAAAACCCCATAATAATTACGGACTATGTATCTAGTATTTATGAAACATGATTTTTTAATTATCAAATGCTAAGATTTTAGGTTATTTGACGGTCCGCTACTCCAAGTCTGTGAAGCCGCCGCTTAGGTAACAAAAAGGTTAAGACTTGTTTAATGTGAAAGGAATTAAAGTTTATAGTGTGTGAAATCAATATTTTATAATTTCAACCTAACTTTTAGTAATATATCAAAAAATATTAATTAAGTATTTAAAATTCATTTTGTTTAAAAAATAGATGTTTTACCAAATATGTTTTTAGGTTTTGGTTATTGAAAATAAATCTTTATTTTTATTTATTGGTATTTTTTATTTTTTTTATTTTTAAAATTAGTAAAAAATAATTTTTTGAAAATTCAAATAAAACTAAACACAAGGTCCAGTAACAAAATTTGACCTTTGAATTTTGTTTCGTTACTTTTTACTAATATTTTTCCAGTTGGATTATTAGTCCCTCAAAACCTCACTTGTGAAAATTCTATAAATACCCCCCTACACCTTCCTTCCATTCTGCATTAAAGAGAGTCTTGAGCTAAGTTTTAACATCATTCAAAACTAAAAGATCAGTGAGAGTTTCGAGAGAATTTTAAGGAAAGAGAGATGGCAACTTTCCCAGTGATCAACTTGGAGAAGCTCAATGGTGCTGAGCGATCAACAACCATGGACAAAATCAATGATGCCTGTGAAAACTGGGGCTTCTTTCAGGTATATGTATCAAAAGCATTCTACATTTTTTTCTTTTGCCTGGGGATACTGGTAATGTGGGGGGTATTAATATGTCGATTGGATTTCAGGTGCTGAACCATGGAATACCCCATGATTTTCTGGACACTGTGGAAAGGTTGACAAAAGAGCATTACAAGAAGTGCATGGAGCAGAGGTTCAAGGAACTGGTAGCAAGCAAGGCCCTTGAGGGTCTCCAAGCTGAGGTCACTGATATGGACTGGGAGAGCACATTTTTCATACGCCATCTCCCTCAATCCAACGTGGCTGAAATCCCAGATCTCACCGATGAATACAGGTCAATATATATATGCATGATTATTATATTATCATTGGCTTTAGCTGACACTTTAGTCCAATAAATAAATTGCAGGAACGTGATGAAAGAATTTGCAGTGAAATTGGAGAATCTAGCCGAGGAACTGCTAGACTTGTTGTGCGAGAATCTTGGACTAGAGAAGGGATACCTGAAAAAGGCCTTCAATGGTTCAAAGGGTCCAACCTTTGGCACCAAAGTTAGCAACTATCCACCATGCCCCACACCAGACAAAATCAAGGGACTCCGCGCTCATACAGATGCTGGAGGCATAATCTTACTCTTCCAAGACCCCATAGTGGGCGGCCTCCAGATTCTTAAAAACGGGGAATGGGTGGATGTTCCCCCTATGCGTCACTCCTTTGTCATCAACCTCGGGGATCAGCTCGAGGTCTGCATCTCACTTTCTCACCAACAATCTCTAGCTAGCCCAATGCATTTTATTTTATTAGAAACTTGAAAAACTGAAATGTTGAATTTGCAGGTGATCAGCAATGGCAGATACAGGAGTGTGGAGCACCGTGTGATGACCCAAACCCAAGGGTCTCGCATGTCGATAGCTTCGTTTTACAACCCAGGGAGTGACGCCATTATCTACCCAGCACCAGCTCTGGTGGAGAATGAAGCAGAAGAGAAGAAGGAATGGTACCCCAAATTTGTGTTCGAAGATTATATGAAGCTATATGCTGGAATGAAATTCCAGGCCAAAGAACCAAGGTTTGAAGCCATGAAAGCCACTACAACTGCTTAATATATTGGAGTTGGATACAGAAATAACAATGAAGGACGTATCTAGTTTTCAAGTTGTAGTAGTTAGTTAAAAAATAAAGCTCACAAATAAAAAAGAAGTTTGATCTGAAGTAGATTTTGTCCATTATTGTTGTAAACAGCAACATCAATTACAATAGTATTTATCTTATATTCATACTATCTTCTTCTCTTTTCCTTCATGTTTTTAATTGCCTTAAACAACATTCTATCAGATTCACTATATAAAACAGTAACGTCATATCATATGTATTCATTTACAATACTTTAATATTACATAATTATTTTTATCTTGAAAAAAAATCAAATCCAAATGAAAATTCTAAATTTAAGATGAATTTACTAAAATAACATTAAACTATTGAAAAATGATAATATCTCTATTTCATACAATCATTTATGCTATTTGTTTTATCCATACCCTTAAGCATCCAACCAAGTTAAATATAGGCTCAATATATCATTTGGTACATGAGTTTGACATTTTCTTAATGTGGTACATGTGTTATTCTTTTGCCTAATTCGGTATTTGTATTTGACAAAACATTTATGTTTTGATATTCCAAGGTAATAATGTTAATTTTTTAGGGTTTAATTTGGATTTTAGGGTTGATTTAATGAAAGTTAATTGTTAATATTATTAGGTTTGAATTTTTTTATAATTTTGTTAATAGAATAAATTTAATGCTAATTGTAAATTTGTTTAATTTTACATTTAATTTGTCAAGTACAATCTTATATATATTATTAAGCATTAAATATATTATTTACATATAAATTATTAATGAAATAAATTGAAGAGATTATACCAACAAACATTGAGTACAATAATAAAATACCTTCCATTCTGAAAAAGAGAATTTAAATTTGAATCTTAAAAATAACATTGTGAAAATATAGTCACGAACCTCAAAAAGAACATTTATTTTTAACGGAAGTACTAATTAAAATATTAATTTTTAAACATGTTAGCTCGAATGACAAACTACATGTACTTCAAGCTAATTCTTTTTTGAATTTTTATGAACCTTTTATTTTTTTGAATTTTAAATATTTTTATTTTTTTATATTTTTTAGAATTATTTGTTGACATAACATATAAGACAAATAGTGTCATGTCAGCATGAAAGTACACGTGGACTGTTATGCGGGTTATCACACCAACATAAAGAAGAGAAATGATTGTATGAAACAGTGACGCCACGTCATCTGTATCCCTTTCCAATAGTTTTATGCCACATCAGTATTCTTATCCTGAATTTCAGGATTTTAATTTGGATTTGATTTTTTTCAGGATGAAAATGCTAAAATTCAGGATGAAAATGCTGATGTGGCATAAATCTATTGGAAAAGGGATACAGATGACGTGGCGTCACTGTTTCATACAATCATTTCCCCATAAAGAATTATATTTTAGTCAGAACTTCTATTAAAAATCGATTTGACTCTTTTTTGAAAAGTTGATGGTCAAATTTAGTTAAAAAAAAGAAGAATAAGGGTCAAATTGACAAAAAATATAAATGCTGAAGGCTAAATTTAATACTATGCCAAGTTTAAATATATATTTTTTTATTTTCATAACATAAAAGTTTAAATTTTAATGTAACTTTTGTTTTTTTATAATTTCTTTAATTGTTTTATTAGTAGTTGAAATAAAATATGTTAATACATAAATATTTATTAGATCTAAGTCAAGAATTAAAATTTCGAATATAAATATTTATTCTAAGAATTACAAACTAAATGCGATATTGAAAAATAATTAAAGAAAAGAACTTGAAAACTAGGTGTTAATATCATAGAGTTTTTTGATGTTTGTGTAATGGTGATACTGTCATTTTATCAAAAATTATTATTTAATTATAGATAAAATAAATAAATAAATAACTAAATCATTGAAAAAAAACTAATATTTAAAGCTTTTATAAAAATATTTAATTATAATTTGATTATTGTTATAAAATAAAGAGAGATGGAGAGAATAAAGAATAAAGAAAATATGAAAACAATAGAAAATGTACTTTATTGATCAAAAGGGATGATTACAATGCTTCATCAGAGACTTTATTTATAGGCATAAGATGTATAAAAGAACTAGAGATCTAATTCTAATAACTATTGTAATTTAAAGTAAATTGAAACTTTATCTTGATCATGATGGACATCCATTTAATAAGATATTCATAGCAGTTCCCCTTGGATGTCCATTGGTAGATAATGTGCCTCATTAAAACCTTATTAGGAAAAACCCCATGGAATAAAAGCTCAATGAAGGAAAAAGAGTACACAATCTATAATATGCATAATATGTTGCCTCATTAAAAACCTTACCAGGAAAACCCAATGGGACAAAACCTCGGTTAAGGGAAAAAGAGTGCAACGCGTATTTACTCTCCCTCATGAAAACATCACATATTTTCTCATATTCTACGTATTCAATCTTGAATACTAGTTTTTCAAATGACCATTTGAATGTATTTACTAAGCATTTTCTTTTAAAAGTCACGAGTGAGAGAAATTTGGGGAAATATATTTTGATCTCTTCAGGAGATTCAACAATAATCATAACAAACTTTAATCATGATTCTTTTATAAAAACACAAATAGGTATTTTGGATCATTTTATGATCCTCCTTCAACTACTATTCACTAAGTCAAATTTACCACATATGTTCAAATTATTTCAATTCATATAAATGAACAATTTCTCGAGAATTTTAATATGCTTCTAGCATCCTAAATCCTTCAAGGATTTTAATATAAACTTTACTATATAGTGATTCATAAAATGTTGTAACAATAACCATTAGACGCAAGTTAAATCTTTTATGAATTGTCAATTTAATAATATATCTAAAGGTTATTGCATCCACCACAAAAGAATATTATATCTTTTCATAATCAATGCCAGGACTTAGCGAAAAACTTCATATTTTTATTTCGCTTTTGCAAAACCACTTCAATTGCATCCTAACTGGTTTAATACCTTTAGATATTTGGACTACTGGTTCAAAAACTTCACGAATTTAATCGTACTTGAGTTGCGTCTTTCTATTTTGATCAATTTATTCCATATATATATTTCTCAATAGATTAATTCAAGATCTTCCTTTTATTTCATTATTTCAATAATAATATTGTATGCAAAATCATTGTCGACCACTTTTATTATTCAGTTCCACATTTTCTCGAATTGACATAACTTACCAAGATCTCTTATTTTCATTATTTTAAAATTCAGTTTCAGGTACTTGAATCTCTTCTGAATTTTTTACTTATTAGTTATGTCTTGAGTCTCTTCTAGAGCACCCGCCTCCACAATATGACCACCTAGAAGAATTTTCATCATTGGAACCAATCAATCTATTATTTATTCTAATTGATTGTCCTACTGGGACTTTGATTCAAATTAAAATATTAGATGGTATATAACACTTGGCTATTTTCATTAAGTTTGTAAATACATCTAACAGTTAACTTGTAATGAGTTATCCTTATTGGACTTCTGGTTCAAATTACTCTCCCCCTAACTCATTACAAGTTATCATTTATCTCCCCCTAATGTCGGGAAAACTATTGAATCAAAATTGTAATCACAAATCATGTCATAATTGAATCTCCAATGCATTCAAAACATCTAATAATACAAAGAAACTTGTAATTAATATATATTCCCAACTTTCTTTGAGGATTCACTCATCTTTGTATGTTGTGGTAGAGCAATTGGAACATATACGCACATACAAAAATTCAAAGATGAGAAATATTTAGCTTTTGATTAAAAAACCAATTGTAATGGGGAATATTTATAACTTATTGGCTTGATGCGTACAACATGTAAATCAACATAATCTCATGTTGAAATAGGAAGTTTAGTTCTCATAAGTAATGGTTTAGACATTAATCAGAGGTGTTCAATCAATAATTTTTCTAAACCATTATGCGCAAACTTTTACAAAAGTTTATCAAACTCAATCAATAAAAAATTGAGATATAATCTCATCAGTATTAGCAAGATAAATTGTCTTCATTGTATGATAAATTAATTATTTAAACAAGTAATCTTGCAAACGACAGGTTGGAAATTGATAACACATATGTGATTATTTGTAGATGCATCTACCAAAATCATATAATATTAAAATCATCCACATGGTGGATGAATGAGTCTAAATTCATTTCAGAAATGCAAGATATTAAATCTCAACTTTAGCTAGTGAGTTTCTAAGAATCAATTTTCATTGAGAACAAACAACAAATGAGATTTTTTTTTAAATTAAAGAATCTTCTGGTTCTTTAATGAATGTCCATATAAATTCTCAATTAATTTTTGCATCATATATGATCCAGGATGGTCTAACTGGTCACACCAAATAGTAAATGTATTTGTATTAGTAAACTTCTGGTTTACTTTAACATTGTAACACCCCTCACTCGTATTCAACGCTGGAATAGGGTTACGGAGCATTACCGGACTTACAACACTTATAAACATACATTTCATACACCACTTATCAATTCAAATACAATTCAATCAAAATCAATCATAGTGTCCCTTAAACGAGCCTACGAGGCCTTAAACATGCATTGAGAGTGGTTCAGGACTAAACCGATAACTCGGGAAATTTTCAACACTTATAAATTTTTTCTCCAAAACAGGGGACACACGCCCGTGTCTCAGGCCGTGTGAACATTCGAAATGGGAGCACATGGTCGTGTCCCAGCCCGTGTCCTATCCCGTGTCCAAACAAGTGAGGTTACTGACTTGGGTCACACGGCCAACCACACGCCCATGTGTCTAGCCCATGTGCCCTTCTAAACGGCCACACACGCTCGTATGCCAGGCCGTGTGCTAGGCCGTGCCAAACTTGTAGGGTATACTGACTTATGCAACACGGCTAAGTCACACGCCCGTGTGCTAGGCAGTGTGCCAATTAGGGGGTATACTGACTTGTGCCACACGGCCGATCACACGCCCGTGTGTGAGACCGTGTGGAGCATACTGACTTCACTTAAAATTCAACACCAGGGGACACACGGCCGTGTATCATGACCGTGTGTCACACACGACTGAGACACACGCCCGTGTCTCTGCCCGTGTGGACAAAAATAGGCTATTTACCAAGCCAATTTGCCACCCACATTTAAGCACACCTACACAACTCATATGGTACATAACATAGCATCAATAGGCATTTAATTCAATACCAAATCAAGCATGACTTATACTATATCAAACATCAATCAATACAAAACATAATTATCACATCATACCATTCAAAGTTATACCAAACCTTATCTTCCAAAATCAACAAAATGACCCTTAATAATTATGCATTATTAGGCCTAATTTCACAAGCATGCCAACTTCCACAAATCACCAATTTAACATTCATAATACCTATTAGCAACAATGACCACAATTCTCATAATATAAGCCATTCCCATATCCATACATGAACTTAAACATCAACATATATGCACATATAAGCACATAACCAAATTCACCAAATTAAGCCAAATCTCATGGCTATATTTAAAAACCAAAACATATACATTTACAAGCCAATTCATTTGGCCAAAGTCATTACCAAAACATAACTAACACGACTCAAAGTCCCTATACATGCCATATACTTAAAATACCAAAATTTCAAAGGTACCAAGTGATAGGTGGTAGTGTGAAGCGATCTCCGACGATCCCTGAGTCCGAGCTAGCTTCGATAACACTATAAAATACGGAAAATACACAAAGTAAGCTATAAAGCTTAGTAAGCTCGTATGTTAACAATGATAAAATATCACCATTCATTAATTGTTCAATAATAGAAAATAATATACAACAATTCTATTAAATCTCAAAGCTATCAAACCTTTCAAGTGCTCATTCACAAAACCATATACATTCGTCATCATTTCTCCCATTCAAAGCTAAAATGGTTTATACACATACCTGTACCATCTCGTACCAATCTCATATACATTCTCGTCTTTCATTTACCCGTTGAACCATTCGGAATAGAAGTTGGATACTCAATGTCTCACTCGATAAGTACCTATACCATGGCCCGAAGCCAAATCAAGGTAACTTATCCGAAATTCTGATATCATGGCCCTAAGCCAAATCAGTTTATCTCGCACACATAGTGCTAAATCATGGATCGAAGCCAACTCAAGTATACCTAATGACATATCACTAGCATCCTAAACTATTCCTAAGGTTCAATCGGGTTTCCAATTGTCGAATCTTCATCGAATCATTTCCGAACTCGTACGTAATCACATAAACACAATTCATGCTATATCGAAGCATATAAAATACATTTGAAATGAATTTATAACATACGAACTTACCTCGGATGTTAAAACAGCAAATTGAGTCGATTTGTCGATAACTTTATCTTTTCCCCGATCCAAGTCCGTATTTCACTTTTCTTGATCTAAATATATTCAAAATTAACTTATTTAATCATCTATTCATTCAATTTAGTCCAAAACACTCTTTAAGGAACATTTACACTTTTACCCCTAAACTTTCACATTTTCACAATTTAGTTCTTATTTCATAAAATCACAAATTCATGCAATTTAGTCACCACCCATGCTAGCCGAATTTCTCTAGTACTCATATCAGCCCATATTTCTCATTTATTTCACATTTTAACCACACATTTTTCACATTTCATAATTTAGCCCCTAATTTGCATTTTCACCAAAAATCACTTAACAAAACTTGTTTAACAAACATCAAATATTCATAATCTATCATTAAACATAAAAAATCATACATATTCATCAATGGAAACTTTCAAACTCTTTAACATTTTTTTGCAAACTAGTCCCTAGGCTAGCTAGTACTAGATGCAACGATCACAAAAACATAGAAATCATTAAAAACAGGACAAAAATGGACTTACTATCAAGCTTGCATGTGGCCGAACCCTAAAATGGAAAAAAATGGCTTCCTTCCTTGTTGTTTTTTGTTGAAGATGAAGAAATAAAGATGATAGCCATGTTTTATTTTACTTAATTTGTTTTTATTAACTAAATTACTACTATTCTGATTTGACTAAAAATGGGCTGTTACAACTCTCCCCCTTTAAAGATTTTCGTCCACGAAAATCTTACCAGTGAATAGGTTAGGGTACTGTTTTCTCATAACTTCCTCGGGCTCCCACGTAGCCTCTTCAACTCCTGATGTTGCCACAAGACTTTCACTAAAGCTATGCATTTATTTCTCAATTCTGATAGGTTCTTCGTTGTACGTCATATCAGGCTGAATCTCAATCTCTGACGGAGAAATCACATGTGAGGGATCCGATCGATAACGTCGCAACATCGATACGTGAAACACATTATGAATCTTTTCTAACTCTGATGGTAAAGCTAATCGATATGCCACTGGTTCTATTCTTTCAATGATCTCGTACGACCCGATAAAACGCGGACTCAACTTGCCTTTCCGACCAAATCTAAGGATTTTATTACACGGAGATACTTTCAAAAACACTTTATCACCGATCTGATATTCAATATCTTTTCGTTTCAAATCCGCATACGATTTCTGACGATCTGAAGCTGCTTTCAAACAATCGCGAATTACTTTTACTTTCTCTTCGGTTTCTCTAACCAAATCAACCCCGTGAATCTATTTCTCACTAAGCTCGGTCCAGTACAATGGAGTTCGACATTTGTGACCATATAAAGCTTCATACGGTGCCATCTTTATGCTCGTTTGAAAACTGTTATTATACGCAAATTCTACTAACGGCAAATATTTCTCCCAATTACCTTCGAATTCTAAAACACAACATCTCAACATGTCTTCGAGAATCTGAATTACTCTCTCAGACTGACCGTCAGTTTGTGGATGAAAAGTTGTATTGAAATTCAATTTCGTACCTAAAGTCCCTTGCAATTTCTTCCAAAACAGTGACGTAAACCTCAGATCTCTATCTAAAATAATCAAAACTGGCACCCCGTGCAATCTAACAATCTCAGAGATGTACAGTTCAGCTAATTTATCGAGTGAATAGCCAGTACGTACCAAAATAAAATGTGTTGATTTTGTCAGTCGATCAACTACAACCCAAATTGCATCTTTCTTTTTCGGAGACAGGGGTAATCCCAATACGAAATCCATAGTCACTCTATCCCATTTCCACTCTGGTATCATCACAGGCTGAAGCAAACCTGAAGCTACTTGATGTTCGACTTTCACTTGCTGACAAATCAGACACTTCGATACAAACTCAGAAATATCTCATTTCATTCCCGACCACCAATATAGTTGTTTCAAATTATTGTACATTTTAGTACTTCCAGGATGAACGGATAAACAACCACTATGTGCCTCATGTAAAATTTTCTGAATCAACTCTGAATTTTTCGATACACAGATTCTATCTCGTAACATCAAACAATCATCGAATCTGATTTGGTACTCTGAATCATTAGTCGACTCACACTGAACTCGTTTGGCTTTCAATTCACTATCACATTTCTGAGCTTCACAAATTTGCTGAAGAAATACCGATTTAGCTTTTAATTCAGCTAAAATAGACCCATCATCACAAATCATCAACTGGGAATTCATTGTTTGTAATGTAAACAAAGATTTTCGGCTCAAGGCATCAGCAACAACATTAGCTTTTCCCGGGTGATAATCAATCACAAATTCATAATCTTTTAATAACTCGAGTCATCTTCGTTGTCCCTGATTCAAATCTTTTTGTGACATCAGATATTTTAAGCTTTTGTGATCCGTATAAATGTGGCATTTTTCACCGTATAAGTAGTGCCACATTTTCAATGCGAACATAATTGCAGCCAACTCTAAGTCGTGCGTCGGATAGTTCTTTTCATGTGGTTTCAATTGTTGGGAAGCATAAGCTATAACTTTTCCTTCTTGCATCAGAACACATCCCAAACCGTTTAATGATGCGTCACTATAAATCACAAACTCTTTCCTCGATTCAGGTTGAACCGGAACTGGTGCTTCAGTTAACAGTACTTTCAACTGTTCGAAACTCTGCTGACATTTTTCTAACCATTCGAATTTCACATCTTTCTAAAGTAGTCGTGTCATCGGTGTTGCAATCATTTAAAATCCTTTCACGAATCTTCGGTAATAGACCGCTAATCCCAAAAAACTACGGACTTCAGACACATTTCTCGGAGGTTTCCAGTCAACAATAGCAGAAATCTTACTCGGGTCAACTCTAATACATTAAGATGAAACAATATGCCCCAAAAAATCTTTTTACGAATCTTCGGTAATAGCCCACTAAGCCCAAAAAACTACGGACTTCAAACACATTTCTCAGAGGTTTCTAGTCAACAATAGCATAAATCTTACTCGGGTCAACTCTAATACCTTCACATGAAATAATATGCCCCAGAAATCCAACCTCTCGGAGCCAAAACTCACATTTGCTGAATTTAGCATACAGTTGCTTATCTTTCAAGGTCTGCAACACAATCCTCAAATGCTCGGCATGTTCTGACTCATCTCGTGAATAGATCAGAATGTCATCAATGAACACAACAACAAATCTGTCTAAATACGGTCTAAAGATCCGATTCATCAAATCCATAAAAATGGTAGGAGCATTAGTTAGTCCAAAAGGCATAACAAGGAATTCATAATGTCCGTACCTCGTTCTGAACGCGGTTTTTGGCACATCTGAGTCTTTAACTCGCAACTGATAATAACCAGATCTCAAATCAATCTTTGAAAACACTGTTGCACCTTTCAATTGATCAAACAAATCGTCTATTCTCGGTAACGAATATTTATTCTTTATCGTAAATTTATTAAGCTGACGATGGTCAATAAATATTCTCATGTACCCATCTTTCTTCTTAACAAACAATACTGGCGTACCCCAGGGCGAAAAACTCGGTCGTGCAAAATCTCTATCTGTTAACTCTTGCAACTGAGCTTTCAACTCTTTCAACTCTGTCGGAGCCATTCTATACGGAGCTATAGATATTAGTGAAGTTCCCGGTACTAATTAAATAGCAAATTCAACCTCTCTGATAGGTGGCAACCCCGGTAATTCTTCAGGAAACACATCCTGATATTCACAGACAACTGGCACTGATTCAATTTTTGATTCAGACACTTTTGTATCCAAAATATAAGCAAGATAAGCTTCACAACCTTTTCTCACACATCTCTGAGCTGATATAGACGAAATCACAACAGGCAATTCATTCGATTCATTTGATTCAATCCGAAGAATTTCATTATTTTGACACTTCAATTCTATAATCTTTCGTCTACAGTTCACAACAACATCATGCAAAGTCAACCAATCCATTCCCAGAATTACATCGAACTCATCAAATGGCAGAAATATCAAGTCAGCCGGCAAACAGTAACCCCGAATCATTAAAGGACGGTTCTTGTAAACTTTATCAACTAGAACATACTTGCCTAAAGGGTTCGATACTTTAATCACAAACCCAGTAGACTTGACATGCAAACTCTTATTAAACACCAAATTCATACATATATATATGAGTGTGTCGATCCAGGTTCAATTAAAGCAATCACACTAGTATCATAAAGAGAAAATGTACCGGTAATAACATCTGAGGACGACGCTTCTTCGCGAGTGCGAATAGCGTAGGCTCTAGCAGGTGCTCTGGCCTCGGATCTCACAGTTGAGTCCCTAGTTATACCTCTACCACTAGATACATATCTCGTATTTCTTAGTGGTCTCCCTCTCATAGTCGTATTGCTCGATCTTGCATTCTGAACTTTTTCTTTCTTAGATAATTCTGGGCAATCTCGGATAAAGTGATCTGGCGAACCACATTTGAAGCAAGCTTTAGTACTCTTATTCCAGAATTCACCAAAATGTCTTCTCCTGCACTGTTGACACTCGGGTTTGTTATTTCTCACACTGCCAACACTCGTGGCAGAAGTAGCTTGAGCTTTAGAATTCACAGGTTGATTTCCACGATCTTTATTATGGTATCTCAATGATGCATTAGACCTACTATACGAATCTCGAAATTTCTTTGATGAACAATAAGAAGGTTTATTCATTGATCTTTTCTTCGTATCTCTAACCTATGAATCAGCTTTCTTTTTTTCTCGGCTAAAGTCTTCGGCTTTGCAAGCCCGGTCAACTAACACAACAAATTCTTTTAAATCTAAAATCCCAACCAGAAGTTTAATGTATTTGTTCAGCCCATCAACAAACCGCTTGCACATTATCTCTTCAGTAGAAACATACTCTCGAGCATATTTACTTAACTGTACGAATTCTTTTTCATACTCGGTTACGGTCATACGGCCTTGTTTCAATTCTAGAAATTCTTTATGCTTTTGATCAAGGAACCGTTGACTGATGTATTTCTTCCGGAACTCGGTCTAAAAGAACTCCTAGGTGACTCTCTCTCTCGGCACCACTGATACTAATGTATTCCACCACTAATACGCAGAGTCTCTCGGAAGGGAAATTGCACACTTTAAGCATTCAACCGATGTACACGAAAGTTCATCAAACACTCGGATTGTATTTTTAAGCCAAAATTCGGCTCTCTTAGGATCATTGTCAACATTATCCCTGAACTCTTCAGCCCCGTGTTTATGAATCTTATCAACTGGAGGTTTATTCAATCTTAAAAGCTCAACTCCTTGAGGAGCTACAGGAACCGGTTGGGGATTAGGAGGGGGTAGAGGTTGTTGAGCAGTCAGATTCGTCCGAATATATTGAGTGAACCACTCATTCATCATTTGGAAAAAGACTTCTTTAGCCTCTCCTCCCTGGCTACCCGTCACGGGTCTAGAATCAGACAGCGCTGTCCCTTGAATGGGAGCAGGCGCATTACTTTCAACCTCATTAGCTATCGCTCGATTGGGATTCATTTGCTATATAAAAACACATTTTTAAATGTCAAGAGTCATCACACTATCACCGTTTATATATGACATGTATAGCTAGACTCTCACACGTGCTACGTTAGTCCTAGAATCGACTAAACCATAGCTCTGATACCAATAAAAGTTGTTACAGCTCGTTTTTAGTCAAATCAGAATAGTGGTTTTGAGACCACAAATTCGAGGTTGAAAAATTATTTTAATATTATTTTAAGTGTTTACAGCATGATAGTATATACGTGTGAAAGTTTCGTGAAGAAATTTTATCGTTTGAATAGTTAATTTGATAAAAAGGACTAAATCGCGTAAAGCGTAAAACTTGAGTTCTAATAGCTAAAGGTGTTTAATAGCTATAGAACCTTAAAGTTAAGGTCCTTATGTGGTAATCAGACCATTAATAGTATGAGTGGACATATATGGACATTTATTAAGGTGTTATGATAGTTATTAATTAAGGTTAAATTGGTAATTTAGTTAATAAAAACAAATTAAGTAAAATAAAACATAGCTATCATCTTTATTTCTTCATCTTCAACCGAAAAAAACAAGGAAGGAAGCCATTTTTGTCCATTTTAGGGTTCGACCACATGCAAGCTTGATAGTAAGTCCGTTTTTGTCTCGTTTTTAATGATTTCTATGTTTTTGTGATCGTTGCATCTAGTACTAGCTAGCCCAGGGACTAATTTGCAAAACTGTTAAAGATTTTGAAAGTTGCTATTGATGAATATGTATTATTTTTTCTGTTTAATGATAGATTATGAATATTTGATGTTAGTTAAATAAGTTTTGTTAAATGATTTTTGGTGAAAATGCAAATTAGGGGCTAAATTGTGAAATGTAAAAAATATGTGGTTAAAATGTGAAATAAATGAGAAATATGGGCTAATATGAGTACTAGAGAAATTTGGCTAGCATGGGTGGTGACTAAATTGCATGAATTTGTGATTTTATGAAATAAGGACTAAATTGTAAAAATGTGAAAGTTTAGGGGTAAAAGTGTAAATGGAGTGTTTTGGACTAAATTGAATGAATAGATGATTAAATAAGTTAATTTTGAATATATTTAGATCAAGAAAAGTGAAATACGGACTTGGATCAGGGAAAATATAAAGTTATCGACTAATCGACTCGATTCGCTATTTTAACATCCGAGGTAAGTTCGTATGTTATAAATGCATTTCAAATGTATTTTATATGCTTCGATATAGCATGAATTGTGTTTATGTGATTACGTACGAGTTCGAAAATAATTCGATGAAGATTCGATAGTTGGAAACCCGATTGAACCTTAGGAATAGTTTAGGATGCTAGTGACATGTCATTAGGTATACTTGAGTTGGCTTTGGGCCATGATTTAGCACTATGTGTGCAAGATAAACTGATTTGGCTTCGATCCATGATATCAGAATTTCAGATAAGTTACCTTGATTTGGCTTCGGGCTATGGTATAGGTACTTATTGAGTGAGACCTTGAGTATCCGAATTCTATTCCGAATGGTTCAACGAGTAAATGAAAGACGAGAATGTATATGAGATTGGTACGAGATGGTACAGGTATGTGTATAAACCGATGACGAATGTATATGGTTTTGTGACTGAGCACTTGAAAGGTTTGATAGCTTTGAGATTTAATAGAATTGTTGTATATTGTTTTCTATTATTGAATGATTAATGAATGGTGATATTTTATCATTGTTAACATACGAGCTTACTAAGCTTTATAGCTTACTTTGTGTATTTTTCGTGTTTTATAGTGTTATCGAAGCTAGTTCAGACTCGGGGATCGTCGGAGATCGCTTCACACTACCACCTATCACTTGGTACCTTTGAAATTTTGGTATTTTAAGTATATGGCATGTATAGGGACTTTGAGTCATGTTAGTTATGTTTTGGTAATGACTTTGGCCAAATGAATTGGCTTGTAAATGTATATGTTTTGGTTTGTAAATATAGCCATGAGATTTGGCTTAATTTGGTGAATTTGGTTATGTGCTTATATGTGCATATATGTTGATGTTTAAGTTCATGGATGGATATGGGAATGGCTTATATTATGAGAATTGTGGTCATTGTTGCTAATAGGTATTATGAATGTTAAATTGGTGATTTGTGGAAGTTGGCATGCTTGTGAAATTAGGCCTAATAATGCATAATTATTAATGGTCATTTTGTTTATTTTAGAAGATAATGTTTTGTATAACTTTGAATGGTATGATGTGATAATTATGTTTTGTATTGATTGATGTTTGATATAGTATAAGTCACGCTTGATTTGGTATTGAATTACATGCCTATTGATGCTATGTTATGTACCATATGAGTTGTGTAGGTGTGCTTAAATGTGGGTGGCAAATTGGTTTGGTAAATAGCCTATTTTTATCCACACGGGCAGAGACACATGCGTGTGTCTCAGCCGTGTGTGACACACAGTCATGATACACGGCCGTGTGTCCCCTGGTGTTGAATTTGAAGTGAAGTCAGTATGCTCCACACGGTCTCACACACGGGCGTGTGATCGGTCGTGTGGCACAAGTCAGTATACCCCCTTAATTGGCACACGGCCTAGCATACGGGCGTGTGACTTGGCCGTGTTGCATAAGTTAGTATACCCCACAAGTTTGGCACGGCCTAGCACACGGCCTGGCACACGGACGTGTGTGGCCATTTCGAAGGGCACACGGGCTAGACACACGGGCATGTGGTTGGCCGTGTGACTCAAGTCAGTAACCTCACTTGTTTGGACACGGGGTAGGACACGGGCTAGGACACGGCCATGTGCTCCCATTTCGAATGTTCACACGGCCTGAGACACGGGCGTGTCCCGAACCACTCTCAATGCATGTTTAAGGCCTCATAGTCTCGTTTAAGGGACACTATGATTGATTTTGATTGAATTGTATTTGAATTGATAAGTGGTGTATGAAATGTATGTTTATAAGTGTTGTAAGTTCGGTAATGCTCCGTAACCCTATTCCGGCGTTGAATACGGGTAAGGGGTGTTACAAACATGTATTTCAACTGTACTGAATCTTAACAAATTAATAATTTTACTATCATTCCTTTTACTTTATATCCACTTATATGTGCTATTGTGACATTTACTACTGGAAATGTCTAAATCAATGTGAAGATTATAATGTCACTAAGTCAACAAAATAAATATAATTTCCAAACAATTATATGCAATATTCGCTTCAGGGAATACGCCAAAATCTTCAAATATCTAAAAAAAATTTGCAACTTTAGGTGCATCCAACCATAACGAGCTTTAGATAGAATTATTAAATTTTATTGTTTATATAAATCTTTCACAGTCAAATATTTTGCTTCCAATCCCTTAATGGAGATGATGACAAAAGAATATCACAAAGATTATAAAATAAATATAAATTAATAACCCAATCATCTCTTTTTCATCCTTTCAAAATAGATATTTATAGCAATAGTGATTTATATGAAATATAATATTATTCTCATTCACAATCTCAATATAATAACCATTATAAATATCTTTAAAAACCAATGAATTAACCATCACAAGATATTAATATTTTAGTTCTTCTAGAACTTTCGACTAATTTTGTACCATCAAATATTAGAATAATATTTGTTTGTTTTAGTACCAAATAAGATAAATATTTTCTATCTATAATGAAAGAATTTATTACTACATTCTCATATCCTTCATCAAAGAATATTAACAGAAACAAAATATGAAAGCAATAGAGAGATGGAGAGAATAAAGAATAAAGAAAATATGAAAGCAATAGAGAATGTACTTTATTGATCAAAAGGGATGATTACAATGCTTCATCAGAGTCTCTATTTATAGGCATAATAAGTATGAAAGAACTAGAGATCTAATTCTAATAACTATTATAATTTAAAGTACATTAAAACTTTATCTTGATCATGATAGACATCCATTTAATAAGATATTCATAACAATTATTTTACTTTTATTACTAAATTTGGGTTTAGAGTTTTTCAAGTTTAGATTTTTTTTTTTTACTTAAAACAAGTTTGGACTCGAGCCTATTTTACCACCTCTACTCATTTTTGTGAGTGAAATTAATTAATGATTATTTATGTCTGTTTTTTAAATAATTAAATTAAAAAATTTTAAAAAAAAGTAATTTTAGTTATAGTTTAGAGGACTAAAAGTAGTTTTTTCAAATGTGAAAACGGAAGAAGTGGGTAATAAAAAATAGTTTTATTTTTTAAAAGAAAAGTTTAATTATTAAAACAACTTTATAAATATATTGCATTTAATACATAAATTATTTTTTTATGTAATTTGTTAATTGAATTGGTGTCATTAAGTTGAGTGACATCAAACTCCGGTAAAAAACATTATATATAGTATAGATATAAATAAAGAAAGTTGTTAACTAAGATTTATTAACTCTATTATTGAATTAGAACAAGATTATCGTTGAGGGAGTTGACTCTTTCGGAAGAGGTTTTTGAAATGTCGTATGGTTCATGTAGCTCAAGTGGTACCATGGTTATAGGTAAGGGCCATATAAGCCTCAGGTAGCTCAATTACTATTCACACGTTATGTACTAACACCTCTCTCGAGTCTTGCAGGTCATATCTCTACCAATCAAGGTGTCTCTTCGTGAATTGTACATGGCTCTTTGCGGAGTTCAGAGACAAAGTCCTGACATAGGGACAATACCTTTGATTGTTATGAGATCGATCAACAGCCCAGTGAATGACACTTAAAAAACTTATTCCAATGGAGATTAATAAAATAACGTGCTATATTTTTCAAATTATTTATAATGAATCGAGATAAATGGAGAGATAGTGAAACTAATAATATTGAAATCCCATTAAATCTTGTTTTATGAAACAAAGAAAAAAAGGAAAATATGAAAAAGAAGGCAGATGAAGATGAAGAGGCTCATGCACCTCCAATATTCGTCAACAAACACCATTTAAAGAATGATTAATGTTATTCTTTTCTCTCCCAAGTGAGCTTCAAATGCAACAATGAGATGGCCATCTGTCAAATTGTCTACCATATATGGAAGTTCCACAATATATTGTTTTGCTTTTAATTCTTTTTCCGAATGAAAATGAATTTCTTTTCCTTTGCGGGGGGTGATATGATGAAATGTTGGAAATGGACATCATTATCATCAAAGATGAAATCCTTTTCTTTAAGATGTTTGATATGGATTGTAGTGGATTCAACTAGTGGAGCTCTGCTATAATGACAATGGAATCCCTCAAAGATCCAGCGTTTTTGAAAGATGACAGTCCAATCATATCAACAAACGAGTTAAATATGATGTATTATATTTCGAGGATTTTTCAAAATCTAAATATTGTCTCTTGTTTGGTATTAAATTTCTTTTGTTTTGTTTTTTACATAAATGGTCGTACATGGAACCATGAATTATAGATCAGTATTAAGTAAAACGTTTAAAAGAAATGAAAAAGTAGGAAAAAAGCAAATGCGGTGGAAGTTGCATGCTCAGATCTTACGTAAAAATGTCTGCTACAAGTTGAGAAATGAGAACAGGTTCAATGCATCTCTCCTTTGAACCACAATAATGTAAGGCAAATAAAATTACGAAACAAGCCATCTTTTAGTCTCATATATTTCACGATTTGATTGCTTCCAATTAAACCAGGGAGAGGGGGGAGAGAAATTTTGAAGGAGAAGAATATACCTGCCATTTGCAAATATACTTGGTCAAATATATGAGATATTATTTGATTTCAACAACAAAAAATCAATAATTGTATTCAGCATCTTCTTTTAAAACAAAAACAAGATTTGAGTGCGATTTGCTAGTTTTCAGTCTTGGTGAGAAATTATTTTTAACCTACACTCAAACTAAGAAAAAGCACAGTCCACACTTACATCAATCCAACTAAAACCGACTTTTGACAAATAATTTTACAAAAAATTAAATTAAAAATAACTAAAAAAAAAAAAGTGCAACATTGGTTTTCGTTAATGCTGGTTGAATAATAGTATAACAATCATAATTTTGAGGGAAAACAACAGAGGTAAATTCACTAATCATATTTTATCCTTACAACCTATATACAGTTGAACCGAAAAACATTACTCTCTTTGAACTTCAATTTTGTCAAGCCGCAAGGACTAGCACTTTTATGGTTCCCTGACTGTTAGCAGTTAGCATGGTAGGGCTATCGCTCTTCCAACACACCGCACTTATGAAATGCGATCCACCCCCATCTTCATCTGCATCCTCCATCTCTTGTGAACCAAATCTATGCCGTGTTACCGGTTTTGATATTTCCTGCAATTATTACCTAAAGATTATGAAACTTCAAAACCCCCAACAATAGAACTAACCAACGATTAAACATCCACAACCATAAATCTCAATAAATCAGTATAACCCATGAAGATTGCAATTTGATGGTTTTCCTTACCTTGTGGTACACGTACACTTCATTTGTTTCGCTGCCGCATGCAATATATTCACTGTTTACAGTGAGGCCTACGAAATTCTTCTCATTTGTATGGCCTTTAAAAGTTCGAAGCTGCAAGTAAACCACATTGATATCAATGACAAAGATTCCACAAGTACAAGACAAATAGCCTCTTAAATCAATGTTTGCCATTATACTTTCTAGCTCCTATTCCAGAACTCATTACGTAAATAAAAATGGCTTTGGTTTACATCTCCAGAACAACACCACAGAGGCTTTCCTACCACTACTCACCGCATTTTTACCCACCAAGGAAATAAATGAGTAAAATAAGAAAATTACAATATGAAATGAACAAACAAAAAACTGAAAGGAAAACATGGATACGGACTAACAGCTCAAAATGCACAGTAATAAGAGCTAATTTAGCATTATTTTTGCAATTATAAAAGCTTAGTTTAAAATATATGCTTTTGAGAAGTGTTGGGAAAACAATGCTATGAAAAAATATAGTTTCTTAGTTATAAGTGTTTAACATTACAGTAAAAAATATATATATATTGTGAAAAATTAAAATATCCATTTTAGATATGACATTTGAAATTATAAAACAAATCAATTTAAATAACAATCAAATTAGTTAATATTACAATATATGAAATATATATTCTAAATACTTTTTAAGCAATTAATACAATTTTTTTTTTTTGTAAAATTATAAATAAATAAACATATTATAGATATTAAAATCACATACAACCATAACCCTTATAAATTTAAATATAAAATGTTGTGTATTTGATATAAATTTCAAAAAGAAAAATAATTGCATACCCAATATAATCATTACAGAAAAACATATATTAAATATTAAAATTTAAAGTGAATTTTATATCTAATATAATTGTATATGCTATAACCAATATAAATGTGGGTAACTTTATAATTTCTCATCAAAGCTAGCTATTCTCAAAAGCTAAAGGCACTTAAATCCAGTTTTTTGTTTGGATTTCAAAGCCAAAGGTGAAACCTAGTTGTTCAGCGTTGCTTTTGCTGTCAAAAAGTGCTTTTAGACAGCCAAATGCAATGCTAAATGGGCCCTAACTCTAGGTGTAAATTAATGGAGACCTTTTCTTCAATCCTCCAATGCTAAACAGATCATTTTATTTGGAAGACTCTAGTCAACATTTAGAGCATATAAAGCAAATTATCCTTAACATGTTACATTATACATTTCTGAACCGGCTTCTCAAAATGTAGAGTAGGTCAAGTTTCACTGCTTTTCGAGAAGCCATAGCATTGAAAGCATCAATTTAGAGACTAGAAAATTTGAACTTAAATCAATAAGAGCAAAATGAAAAAATTTATCTGGGATAAGGCATAATTATGAAATAATGAACCAATATAAACATATTACTCACCGGCAAATTCTCCTTCACATCCCATAACCTTAGTGTGCTATCTGTAGATGCAGAAGCAAGTTCATTTTCAGACAAGAATTTCACATATGAGACCGCTTTCTTGTGCCCACTGAACACATGAAGTGGACTACTGATGTTTCTTAAATCATAATAGTGGATGTGATGATCTGCTGAACCAACCTGCATAAGCCACAAAGTTTCATAGTTTTTCAGTTTTTTCTTTCCATAAAAGAAAAGTAGTTCTTATTTAGCATGCCTAAGCTAGCAAGACTAGTAAATGCGGTCTGTAATAACAGAAAACATGCATATAAAGCAATTTCAAAGTTTAACTCCTTCAAAATTGGCCTTGTGACTGTGAAGTAGCTTCCTTAAAATACTGACGAACTTAAATAAATTATCTATGACAGAATTTCTTGGTGTAGTTACAAACATTAAAAGTAATTTAATTTGGGAAAAATATTCCAGCTTCAAAGAAAATAGAAAAGAAAATGCTTTTTTTTTTTTTTTTTGCAACACACAATCTTTCAACCATTATGAAACTGAAACAAATAAGTCCATACCGCAATGAAATCGCTAGATCCAGGATTATACTTGACACAACATATATTTGCTTTCATGTCAATATTTATAACACTGGCCTCCTGCTTTGTGCACCAAACTTTCACCTGGTCAATTAACAAAAACACATCCATGTTATGATTAGTCAACAATGAACTTTCCCTTGCTGATGATGAAAGCTTAAAGCAAATAAAACCATGATATGGTTAAAGATAAATGCTTCATGTAACTCATAAATAAACATCTAGTATTCATGTCAAGAAACTTGACTAGATTACTTAACCATATCTTGCAAATGTCAACCCATTCATCTCTTACACCCTTGTCTTCACATGTCAGATTACAGCTTCCTAATAAGGAATCTTGAGTGTATCAGATAGGATTCTGTAAATATTTTATTGATTGCTATCCCTAACTTTGAGGCTGTGTTTTAAGGGACAGCATCCCTAGAATTAGTTTGTTTCCTAGTATAGAGTTTCCTAAAGTTAGGCTCACTATGTATATAAATATTAGTGTAATTCCCTGTGAGAAAATATAATAGAAAAAGCCTATTTCTAACATGGTATCAGATTAAGCCGATTTCTGGGAATTTTTTCTTTTCTTTTGTCTGGTATATTTTTTACTCCCACTCAACCCTCAAGCCAGTCTATTTTGTTCAAAAGAAATATGTCTGAAATTGTCCAAACCAATACCAATGGGGATAGTTCAGAAGTCTCTATGAACAACTCCAACCCAACAAGTGAGTTGCAAAACATTCAAGTGGCCTACAGGTCAAATGGGAAGAATTACCTGAGGTGGTCTCAGCTGGTTCGCACGTTCTTGAAGGGAAGAGGAAAGCTGAGTCACTTACTCGAACGGGACCTAAAGAAGGAGATCCTAAGTTTAATGCTTGGGATGAACAAGACTCTATGGTTATGTCTTGGTTATGGAATTCTATGATGCCGTAAATCGTGACACATGCATGTTTCTTAACTCATCCAAAGAAATATGGGAGGTCAGTGAAGCGCACTTATTCTAAAGTTCGAGATGCTGCTCAAATCTATGAAATCAAGACTAAGATTTCATCTACCAAGCAAGGAAGTCGTTCAATCACGGAGTATTCTAATCATTGCAAAGCTTATGGCAAGAGATGGATCATTACCGATGCATTCAGATGAAGTGCAGTCTGCGAGATGCAAAGACTCTCTGAAAAGGTTCGTTGAAAAGGATCGAATTTATGATTTTCTTGTTTGGGCTAAATGTTGAGTTCGATGCGATGAGAGTCCAAATACTTGGAAAAGAGGAGCTACCATCACTAAATGAGACAATCGCGATTGTTCGTCTTTGAAGAAGAAAGAATTCTCTGTCCTTATCTTCTGTGAATAAGTTCTCCTCTGAAGATAAGGACGAATAAAGAAATTCTCTTCTTCTCGCAAAAAAATAACATCATTGAAACATAAAATTTTTTTGTGGTCGGATGATAGCATTTGTACCCTTTTTTGTGTGGAGGAATAATAGAGAAAGACACATTTGACAGCTCGTGGATCGAGTTTTCCCCTATTTTGAGAATGTACATGTACAAAGGCAACACATCCAAATATTTTGGGAGTAAGGTATTGAAATCAGGAAAGAATTTTGCTAGAACTTGCATAGGACTTTGAGATTCAAGGACCTTTGTAGGCAATATATTTATCATATGAGTAGCAGTTAAAATAGCCTCCCCCCAGTATTGTTTAGGGATATTTCTTTTAAAACAGAAATCTGATGTAAGATCTGTCTTTTCAACCTTTTACAACATGATCAAAACACAATTTGGAGCTGAAATAAAATGGTTTAGGTCAGACAATGCCAAGGACTATTTCAATCAATTTCTCTCCCCATATTTTCAAGACAAAGGCATTATACATGAGCCATCTTGTGTTAGCACACCCCAACAAAATGGTGTTGCCGAAAGAAAGAATGGACACATTTTAGCTATTACCAGAGCTCTCTTGTTTCAAAAAAATGTCCCTAAATAATACTGGGGGAGGCTGTTTTAACTGCTACTCATATGATAAATAAATTGCCTACAAAGGTCCTTGAATCTCAAAGTCCTATGCAAGTTCTAGCAAAATTCTTTCCTGATTTCAATACCTCAAACCTTACTCCCAAAATATTTGGATGTGTTGCCCTTGTACATGTACATTCTCAAAATAGGGGAAAACTCGATCCACGAGTCAAAATGTGTCTTTCTCGCTTATTCCTCCACACAAAAAGGGTACAAATGCTATCATCCACCACAAAAAAATTTTATGTTTCAAATGGATGTTACTTTTGCGTAAGAAGAGAATTTTTTACTCGTCCTTATCTTCGTGGGGAGAACTTATTCACGTAAGATAAGGACAGAGAATTCTTTCTTCTTGATTTTCCACTCTCGTCCAAAGAACCAAACACTCACCATTGCCTACCAACCACCGCCTAACTTGATTTTCCAGCCTCCCGTCCAGCGAGCCAAACACTCGACCCTTGCCTACCAACCACCCTGCCTAACTTGAACCTATGCAACCCGAAATAGAGAGCCTAATACACCCAAGTCACAAAAAGGGATTCAGGACACTACTCGTCCTTTGCTAGTTTACTCAAGGAAGAAGGCACCGATGCAAGTTCAATCATCTTCTTCGGATATACAACCTACTACTCTACAACCCGAGGTAATTATCAACCTACTTTGAATACTACTGAAAATTCGGATCGTAGAGACTATGATTTTCCCATTGCTATTAGAAAAGGAACTAGAGCACAGCACAAAACATCCCTTGTACTTATTCATGTCTTACAAAAATTTGTCCCATAACCACAAAGCCTTTCTTACTAGCCTAAATTCTATCTCCATTCCCAAAAATCAGATCCGAGGCATTAGATGATGAGAATTGGAAAAATGCCATGAAGATTGAAATGGAAGCCCTTGAAAAAATAAGACATGGGATTTGGTAAAATTACCGAAAGGAAAGAAACCAGCTTGGATGTCGTTGGGTGTACACAAAGAAAAATATAAGTCAAGATGGTTCTTTGGAGAGGTACAAAGCAAGATTGGTTGCTAAAGGGTACACTCAAATCTATGGAATAGACTACCTTGAGACATTTGCCCTCATTGCAAAGATGAACACTGTGAGAGTGTTGTTGTCACTCACCGCCAACCGAGGCTGGAAATTACAGCAATTTGACATCAAAAATGCCTTTTACATGGTGATCTTGAGGAGGAAGTCTATATGGATGTTCCACTGTGGTTCGGTCCAAATACAGGATGTAGTTTGCAAAAAAGGCTTTGTACGGACTAAAATAAAGTCCCAGAGCTTGGTTTGGAAGATTTACCAAAGTAATGCTCAAGTTGTGGTATAAACAGAGTCAAGGAGATCACACTCTGCTTGTAAAGCACTCATCTTCGTGGGGAATGATCGCTTTATTAGTCTATGTAGATGACATTATAGTGGACTCGTGATGATCTGGAAGGAATGGAAAATTTAAAGAAATGCCTAGTAAAAGAATTTGAGGTCAAAGAGCTTGGTAAGTTAAAATATTTCCTTGGTAATGAAGTAGCACACTCTCGGAAGGAATATTCATATCTCAAAGAAAAATACATAATTGATTTGTTGACAGAGACGGGCAAGTTGGGATGTAAACCAAACAGAGACACCCATAGAGGTGAACCACAAACTTGGAGATGCACTAGAAGATGCAGCAGCTGATAAAGGTTCATATCAAAGACTTGTGGGGAAGCTCATTTACTTGTCACATACTAGACCTGGATATTGCCTATGCATTGGTGTTGTAAGTCACTTCATGCACAATCCCAAAGAATCACATCTTCGAGCCATGTATCGATTCTACAAGATTTAAAAGGCACTCCAGCAAAGGAATCCTATTTAAGAAATGGGAGAATTTAACCCTTGAAGCCTATAATCGATGCAGATTAATGCAGGATCTATGGTTGATAGAAGATCAACCTCGGGCTATTGCACTTTTCTAGGAGGCAACCTTGTAACTTGGAGGAGTAAAAATGTAATGTTGTGGCTAGATCTAGTGCGTGTGAATTTAGAGCGATGGCCCTTGGAATTTGTGAATTATTATGGCTGAAAATTATTTTGGAAGATTTGAAGATCAAGTGGGAATGTCCAATGAAGTTGTATTGTGATAATAAGTCTGCTATCAATATTGCACATAATCCAAAGTGCAACATGATTGTACGAAGCACATTGAGGTTGATGTACATTTTATAAAGGAGAAACTTGACATGGTGGCTTAATTTGCACTCCATATGTGTCCATCGACGGTCAATCGCGAGATATCCTTACCAAAGGATTATCCGGGAAGACCTTTCGTAAACTAGTAAGCAAGCCGAGAATGGATGATATCCACTTCCCGACTTGAGGGGGAGTGTCGATTACGCTTTCCTAATAAGGAATCTTGAGTGTATCGAGATAGGATTCTCAGAATATTTTATTGATTGCTATCCCTAACTTTGAGGTCAGTGTTTTAAGGGACAAAGATCCCTAGAATTAGTTTGTTTCCTAGTATAGAGTTTCCTAAAGTTAGGCTCACTATGTATATAAATATTAGTGTAATTCCTTGTGAGAAAATATAATAGAAAAAGCCTATTTCTAACAGTCAACAATGAACTTTCCCTTGCTGATGATGAAAGCTTAAAGCAAATAAAACCATGATATGGTTAAAGATAAATGCTTCATGTAACTCGTAAATAAACATCTAGTATTCATGTCAAGAAACTTGACTAGATTACTTAACCATATCTTGCAAATGTCAACCCATTCATCTCTTTCACCCTTGTCTTCACATGATAAGATATAAGACTAGCTAAAATATAATTGACAATGTTACAGCCCCATGTGGAGATAATGAATAATTATCTCCTGAATCTCTCTCCTTCCAAGATGCAATGATAAGATATTGTAAATTGATTAAGTAAAGCAGTATTACTCGGTATAGAATATGGAATATGTCAGCGTACCTTGCAATCATCACTACCAGATACAAGCATTGAGGGGTCTGTCCGTGAGAAATCAACACTCCATGCTCGTTTTTCATGTTCTTCATATTCCATTAGACTCTGTGAAAGCGATTAAAACAATATGAAACATAAAATAATAAGGTTGGAAAATCTAGTTTGAAATGAAAATTATAACAAGTCTAAGAAATGGGCTATATTGTCAGGTCAATTAGTAAACCATAACAATTCCTCATTACCTGACGTGTTGTTACATCCCACACGGTTACTATCCCCTCATAATCACTACTAGCTATATGATTCTTCCAATGCTTGTTCCAACTCAAGCAACTTAGTTTAGAACGCGTGGACATCTCCACAACAGGACAGTGTACATCCGCTGGTTCATTTAGGACCTAGAAAACAACTGCGTAGTCAATAGGAGTCGGTATAGCTAAAGATTGGAAGGAAAAGTAGCAAATTATTAACTGTGAACTCTCCTTGTCAGTATGCAGATCCATTAATATGACATCAATAACTTAAACAAAATACCAGCCTCCTTCTCAAGGTTGTTACAAGTCAATACTAGAGAAAACAACAGTGGGTGCAAGATAACCCAGAATATAAATGGTTGTTAAATGTACAGAAAAGCCATCCATAGAAAATGCTCTAAAACAACATTTACTGTTTTCCTGCTTCTCTCTAAAATGGGGGCGGAGAACAGTACTATACTGTAGCACATTTCCCTTGTCAATTGTGACCAACAATAATGGTAAACAGAGCCAATTGTGAAAGGTTTCAGAAATTCAGGATCTTACCATTGAGAGATCAAAAACTTTAATGCGCCGAGACACTCCAGCTGTAGCGAACAACTCATCATCACGGTCAAATTCTATGCTGCAATTACCATGATCCATTCAAAACAAATGCAGCAGTCTTGCATATATACACAGAATGAGCACTAAACAGATTCTGGAGTTTATTTATTTGTAAGAAAAATACCAAGATTCAAAGACTAAGCTTCCTAATCCAGAATGAAAAAAATCCACTGCTTTTTCTTAGACACACTATATTTCAGTGAAAGTGAAATCAGGCATTCCTGAGAGAAGAAAGAAACGAATTCAGAACATCCTGGCTACTCCCTAACAATGGTCACCAGCCTCTGTTTTCTTTGGGTGTAATGCCTGTATTTTGAAGCTACTTTCCTTCGTGAATAATATTCATTTCTGCCAGCTCTTTGTTACTTTATAAATGTAGTTTGGACTCTGGTCTTTGTAGATGCTAATACAATTAAAATCTGCTCTTTGTAGACAAACCATGGATCTCTGATCCATACCCAAGATCAACTTCAGGATCTTTGGATCATTTTCAATCAGAAAGAACTGTTGTACAAAACATAATACTATGTAATTGTGATCCTATTTCCATTTGTTTGAAGAAGATAACATGTAACAAAAGGATTCTTATACATACAAATCATAGCTTGAACTTGGAATGAGAATGAATATATTAATGATGCATCTTTACCTTTTAGTTTTTCTGCCCAATAAATCACAACACCCTTGGAAAAGAATAACTTCTTATGCATTGAATATTATATGAATCGAGTTCACAGCCTAACAGAACCTAGAAGTAGAGGGTACTTTGGTGGGATCCTTGCGGACAGAAATTGCAGTTGAGAGTACATATCATCCACTCTTAAAAGTACCTATCTGTTTGAAGAAGATAAAAGAGTGCTCTGGGCCCATAAAAGATAAGGAAGGATTTAAAACCACACAGTTTCATCTTGATGATGACTTATGGAGTCCAGACCATATGGTTTTACTTAAATGCCAAAATCATCTAGATTATAGAATAACTTGTAAAAGGTACAAGCATATAAAACTTGTTTGGAAAATGGTGAATCAAACCATCAATCAGTGGGGTCCACAGGTTAGTGTGCAGTTTCATAAAAATGAAGTTCCGATTTCTGTAAAGCTGATTGAAATCAGATTGATTTTTAACTTTTACTAGTATTGAACAAAAACATTAACACATCCAACTATGATATTCAATTCCATTTTTAGCAGTACTGTGTAACATAACAGAATAATACATTTTTAAACAATTTTAAATCAACATAATAATACATTTTTCTACAATATTAAAACAACATTTAGATGCAAGAATCTCACCTTGATACTATATTGGCTGAATGAAAGAGATCTCCAAGCCTCACTTCAGCAATGACTCTTAGTCGACTGGTAGAGAGGAATCAAAAGGAAAATCTGGTGATAAACTGAAGTACAACAGGGAAAGGAAAAGGGAGAGGAAGGGGATGGAAGGTGTTAATGTCAACTTATGTCCACTACATAATTGAAAAGTGACATCCATACCTGTATTGAGTAAAAGTACTCAGCACAGACTGAAAATCTGCAAGACCCACATTATAACCCTCTCTATGAATGACATTTTTATCACTTTCTTGCTTAATATGCAGTTGGTTTGCCAACTGACGTCGCTTTTGCAGGTAACACTCTTGTAGGTCATTAAACTGTGGCCAAGGGTGAAAAAGTAAAGTGAATTTAGGCCTGAAAAGAATAATGAATCAATAAAGGTTTAATGTTTTAAGTTGAGTCAACTATAAATAAAATCTCCAGACAAAAAACAATTGCACAATAAACCAATTAGAACACGTTTTCATGATGATTGACCTCTCATATAAAATGATGAAAATTTGAAGTTACGTCTGCCAATTGCCAGGCTCAACTATTAACAACAAAATCGCTCAATGGCAAATTGTTCTTCAAATATAACCTGTAAGATCATTAGCTGGAGCATCTAACTGTAAATGGCAAGGCATCCATCTATGATATTATAACATTCTATCAGAAACCACTAACGTAAAGACCAAATCAGTCTTTTATGTGATTCACAGAGCTCTATGAAGCAAGAGAAAAGTACTTGTAGCAAACTCCAACTAGTTCATACTAAGTTTAATCAAACCAAGCAGAAGTGTTAATGTTAATCCTTAATAGGTTTTTGGCCACTTTTTTTTTTTTTTCCAGCAACCAAATGAAATTCAGGTCTTAAAGTTACTTTGCATTATTGCCAATTGCAACCATGTAAGATTAAAGCATATACCAAACAAAAATTTGCTACCGAAACCTTCTAAAATCACAAACCTGGGCATGAATCCGCTTTTTTCTTGCAACAGAGAGACCAGATTGATTGAACCCTTGTGAGTCCGCTCCACTTAAGGCATCTTTTCTCTGACTACCATGGCCACTCAACTGTGTCTTTCCATCTATTTTCTTGTTTTGAAGATTCCCTGCAGGCATCCCTCCTCTGATATTTAGAGAACTAGAGACAATTCCACTATTGTTCTTGTCCATGGATGAAGACCATGGCTTTCTTGTGCTAGAATCATCTCCAAGCATCCGCAATTTCACAGAGTATCTATCTCTTGCACGATACAAATCCATTCTATGTCTCTCCACAGAATTTATGTCCTCTTTAATAAACTGAAGATCAGTTTGTACCTACAGAAAGGAAACGAATCTTGTCAGCGACCTACCGAAAAAGAAAAGTGAATATTTTCAGCAAAAAAAATCAGATCAAAGTAATTATCAATTAATGCAGCTATTTGTACACCGGTTAAATTAAAGTAAGAGGGAATATACTAGAGCTAATGAAGAACAAATATCACAATTAATGAAATATATATGAGCAGGGAAAAAACAACACACCCAGAACTGATCAGTCAAACTGAAGAATGAATTGGATAGAACATAATGATGGTTCAAAAATAGTGAACAGGAAAAAAAAATGTTGGAATTCCTAGAATTAAGGATAGATTACTAAAGAAATCTTCTGTAAATAGGAGCTAATCATAGTTACTGATTCTTAGGACAATTACAGCTTTTTAGGGATTATTTCCTTCCTTAGGATAGTTTATCTCTTTTTATACTTGTAAGCTAATTAACAGATAGTAGTAATCGATTACTAAAGTTTCTACATGGTATCGTGAGCTTTAGGAATTTTTCGATCCTCTCATTCATCTTCCTAAAAATTCCTCCGAGTTCTCTTCCATTTTCCTAAAACTCCTCAATTTTTTTTTCTCCCATGGGTGACCTTAATGAAGCCTTGTCCAAACCGAGATGTCACAAATGTCTCGTATCACTAACCATCACATCAATCAAAGTGATCTTAATTCTTCACTTATGATCACTAGTCATCGACTAGATGGGAAGAATTTTCTACAATGGTCTCAATCTGTTCTTATGGTGATCCGTGGTTCGAGGCAAATTAGGATACATCAATGGAGAACTTCCACGACCGAACGTGCGCACCCTACTTATGCTACTTGGGAACTCAATAACTCCATTGTTATGGCATGGCTGATCAATTCGATGGAAGGCCATATAAGTCGAACTTACCTTCTCTTCAAGACTGCAAAAGACATGTGGGATGCAGTCAAAGAGAACTACTCTGATCTTGGAAACGCTTCCCAGGTTTTTGAGATCAAACTCAAGTTGAGAGACACTCGACAAGGGACACTTGAGGTAACTCACTACTACAACAATCTGAAAATCTTGTGGCAGGAGTTAGATATGTACTATGAGGCTGATTGGGGGGAAGGCCTAGAACACACTAGGTTTATGACTCACCTCAACAACGAACGTCTCTATGAGTTTCTAACTGGACTGAGGCATGAGTTAGACGAGGTCCGGGGGAGAATTTTGGGCAGATCACCTCTCCCAACCATTGCTGAAGCTTTTGCAGAAGTAAGAAGAGAAGAGAAACGTCGTCTTGTCATGATGGGAGAACCCAAACCGATAATCTCTTCGATCACCACCCTATCGACCGCTGCTCTTGTGTCCAAAGGTCCTCAAACACAAAAACCTCGTCTTTGAAATGAGTCCGGATTGAATGTGGCCATGGTGTAGCCACTCGCAACCGTGTTGGTCACACAAAGGAAAAATGTTTTAAACTCCATGGTTATCCTGATAAAAAACAGAAAGACAAGAAAAAGCGCCTGGTTTCTTCCAATACTGCAGATGAGGTGCTGGATGTGCGCCTAACCAAGACTCAACTCGAAAATCTCCATAAAATTCTTAGTACCTCTACTGGTCATGGGAATTTAGCCACTCAAGGTACTGCTCTCAATATTGCTCTTGAATCTAATAACCAATCCTCTTGGATACTAGATTCGGGTGCTTCGGACCACATGACAGGTAACCTCACTCTATTCCAAACTTACACCACCTGTCATAACAAGTCCCGAATCAGGATTGCTGATGGTTCATACTCACCGTGTATTTGGAATAGGACACGATAAAAATAACAGAGAATTTCTCCCTTGATAATGTTCTATATGTTCCCAACTTATCCTGTAATTTACTTTCAATAAGTAAACTTACTAAAGATGGGAAAATGCTTGCTTTAATTTTCTCGCATTGGTTGTAAATTACAGGAACAGAAATCGGGGAGGATGATTGGCACTGCTAAGGTTGATGATGGACTGTATGTGTGGAATAAAGACAGCACACAAGGGGGATTAGCTCTATCTACTGCAAAAGAGGATACTATTATGCTATGGCACCGTAGGTTAGGACATCCAAATCTTTTGTACCTAAAAAAGCATCTTCCACAAGTTATTTTTGAAATAAGAAAATAAATTCCTTAAAGTGTGATATTTGTGAATTGTCCAAACATACCCGTGTTCCATACCCTTTAAAACCATACACTCAATCCAAACCTTTTCATTAATACACACGTTGACTTATGGGGAGCTAGCCGAGTGAAAAACATTACTGGTGCTAAGTGGTTCATTACTTTTATTGATAATCACACTAGGGTATGTTGGGTCTACCTTTTAAAAGAAAAATCTGAAACACCCAAAGCCTTTCAAAAATTTCACTCAATGGTTCGAACCCAATTCAACTCTACCATCCAAACTCTCCACACAGGACAACGGGAGAGAATACTTTAATTCTGTCCTAAGTTCATACCTTTCGCACCAAGGAATCATTCACCGAGTTCATGTCCAAATACCCCCAACGAATGGGATCTCCGAGAGGAAAAATCGACATCTCCTTGATGTTGCTCTCGGCCTTAATGTTCACCATGAATGTCCCAAAATATTTATGGGGCGGTCGTTTGTTCTTATCTTGCTCGCTACCTAATAAATCGAATGCCATCAAAAGTCCTAAACTTCCAAACACCTCTAAACACTCTTCACAAATCCTTTCCTCTATTTCATGTTCCTAACCTTCCACCAAAAATATTCGGTTGCAAAGCCTTTGTCCGTAATCATCAACCAAATCAATCCAAACTTGATCCTCGAGCCCACACTGTATATTTGTTGGGTATTCCCCACTCAAAAAGGATATAAATGTTACTCACCAACCTTGCACCGACTATTTGTTTCTGGGATGTCACCTTCTTTGAAACCGAACCTTTCTTTAGAGCTTCTCATCTTGAGGGAGACTTTTAATGAAGATGAGAACCTTAATACCCTTCTCATCATACCGCTGCACCCTACCACCACTATCACTAAGCCTAAACCCAACCTAGACATCATTATTGTTCCTCCTATACCGCAAGAACCTAGCACTATAATTCCCGATAACAACACCATCACCGAGCAGTCCCGATCAAGGAAAACAAAGAACAACAAAGTGCCCGAATCTGCGAGTTTATTCCGCACGTATTCGACGCCCCGAAATCGACATACTGAAGAAGCCACTCCCATCTTCAACCGAGGATCTGCTTACGAAAGGAAGTATCACTACCCATCTATCTTCCAATTGCAATGAGGAAAGGCACGAGAGTCAGCACTCAACACCCTATCTCTCGGTTTGTATCCTATGGAAACTTGTCTAAGTCTTATCAAACCTTTGTGAATAATGTTGATTCTATTAAAACTCGAAAAATATAGAAGAAGCATTTAAGTCACCGAATGGAGACAAGCCGTGATGGAAGAAATGGAGGCCCTCAAAAATAATGGAACGTTAGGAAGTTTCTGGATCTACCTAAAGGAAAGAAACCAAAGAGGGTCGCAAATGGATTTTTACTACTAAATTCAAACTGATGGCAGATTGACCGATACAAGGCTCGTCTTGTGGCTAAGGGATTCACTCAAACTTATGGGCTTGATTATGAAGAGACATTTGCACCGGCTGCCAAACTTAACACAATTAGAGTCCTTTTGTCCATTCTTTGTCAATCTTAATTGGCAATTGACTCAATTGGATGTTAAAAATGCTTTTCTCAATGGAGAGTTAAATGAAGAAGTTTACATGGACTTCCACCGGATTTGAAGAAAGAAAGGGCCAAGTGTGTAAGTTGAAAAAGTCTTTATGCGGGTGAAACAATCTCCAAGGGCGTGCTTTAGTCGATTTGCGAAAGCCATGATGAGCGGGAGTATACTCAAGGACAGGCGAGACCACACCATGTTCTACAAGCATTGGAACAAGGAAAATGTTGCATCCTAATTGTCTATGTGGACGATATAATAGTGACAGGAGATGATACAAGTGAAATTGGGAGATTGAAAGAGTTTCTTGGAACAGATTTGAACTTAAAGATTTGGGAAATCTTAAATATTTTCTGGTATGGAGATAGCAAGGTCTCAAAAGGTATTTCTATTTCCCAAAGGAAATATGTCCTTGAATTCTTTGTCGAGAAGTTGGGTTGATGGGGTGTAAACCAAATTGAAACTCCTATGGAGTTTAATCTCAAGTTGGGTAATCGATGAAGATGGAGAAGAAGTTGACAGGGGAGATATCAACGCCTAGTAGGAGACTTATCTACTTGGCTCACACTCGACTGACATTGCTTTTAGTGTTAGCGTCATAAGTCAATATATGCATGCCCCAAGGAGAAACACCTAGAAGTCGCATATCGGATACTTAGATACCTAAAGGGAACTCCTGGCAAGAGCCTATATTTCAAGAAAATGATGACAAAGAGAAATGTGGAAGTGTATCACGATCTTGATCAAGGCGAGATCTGCTAATGACGCACACAGTCAACCGTGGTTATTGCAAATATGTTTGGGGTAATCTAGTGACATGGAGGAGTAAAAAGCAATCTGTGGTAGCACGCAAAGAAGTTAGCGCGAAGCTAAGTATCGAGCACTAGCGCATGGTATTTGTGAAGGAATTTGGATACAAAGGTGATGAGAGAACTAAAGGTTCCTTATAATAGACCTATGCATTGCATTGTGACAACCAAGTCTTTGTCAAGATAGCTCACAATCCCATGCATCATGATCGTACCAAACATGTTGAGATAGACCGACACTTCATAAAAGAGAAAGTACACTCAGCGAAGTGAGTGTTACCTATCTTCCTACCGCACAACAAAGTTGCGAGATATGTTGACAAAAGCTTAAATAAAAACATGTTTGAAGAACATGTTGGCAAGTCAGGGTTGATAAACATATACACACCAGCTTGAGGGGAGTGTTGGAATTCCTAGAATTAAGGATAGATTACTAAGGAAATCTTCAGTAAATAGGAACTAATCATAGTTCTTGATTCTTAGGACAATTACTGACTTTTTAGGGATTATTTCCTTCCTTAGGATAGTTTATCTCTTTTTATACTTGTAAGCTAATTAACAGTAGTAGTAATCAGATTACTAAAGTTTCTACAAAAAAAGAAAAAAAAAGTGGCATAAAGTAAATGCAATGGACCTCATTTAGTTCATCAACTTTTTGCTTCCTTAAGCAGTGTAAGAAATCCAGCAGTATTTGCATATTTCTCTCAGCTTCTTCCTGTTCCATTTTTCTCTTCTTCTCTGCAAGGAGGGACAAAAGGTTGTCCAGCTCCTTGATTGTAACCTCATAACCCTGTAAAGAATCAAATTTAGTTGGAAAAACTGCTAAGTAAAAGAAATTACGGGCTCATCCACTACTGTTCAATTTAAAGAGACATCAAATGTGATTCTTGGTTAACAGCAGCGGTAGGAAATAAATAATATATTAAAACTACTATTCATGAAAATTCACTATAAACTCTTGTAAGCTCACAGCTGGAAGCTTAAAACCAATTGTATACTATCATTATCAGGCAACTTAAATACTATGGAAGGGGGCATTCTGTGCCCTAAAGTGAGAAAAGTAATAGCAACAATTCTTGGTAATCAAGGATAATATGCCATCTATAGAGTAACTACACATACATCTATAGATAACAAAGCTGGACCTGCTCCCAGCTTTGGGATAAAAAGTAATCCCGATTCCCACTTTTGATCATTCTAGCACCTCTAAGACATTCATGCATCTGCACCACTATACCTAGTAATCACAATCCAAGTACCTTAAATATGCCGTAAGTAAAACACTATATTGACTGTAATGAAAGATCAGGTCAATGAATAAACCGACGCACTTAATTTAGTATGCCTTCTTTGTGCATGTCATTCCAAAAAGATGGTAAGAAAAGCAGCACTCAAGATGTATTTTGTTGTTAGTCTGAGTCTGTGTGTGTGAAAGATAGAGGGAGGGACATAATTAGCAAATCACCCCGGGGGGAACTTGAATTAGAAACACCAATGCATAAATTCCTTGATATAACAAATGAAAATTTTAGATTTCTTCCAAAAAACCAACTAACCTGTTGTAACGCCTGACGAAACTGTTCCACAGGGGATGCAGTTTTTGATATTTGACGAGCTGAAGTCTTCTTCAAAAGCTACAAATGTGGTACAGAGAAATTATATAATGATAAGCTCAACTCTGGAGTAGAAGTACACCATTTCAAGATATAATTAAATGACCATAAAACAGTCTAACTACAGTATTTAGGAAATCATGTAGTCAGTCATAACAAGACAACTAAGATGATCTAAATAAAACCAAGGCAAGGTTACCCTATTAAATTTGGTATTCTAAATTTTAAATGTTCAAGTTTGATATTGGACCATTATCTGAAGCATTTTGATCTAAGACATTGAATATCTTGAAATATGATATTCCAGGAAATAGAGAGTGGGAATCACCAAGAAATAAACTCCTGGGACCCTCTGTTGAACTGTTTTCAGTGCTGACTACTGGGTATAAAAATTCTAAACCCACTAAGACTCTACCAAGTACACCGTGAAAGCATAGGGAAAATAATTGTAAGATAAAAGAGAGACAAGCAAGATAATAGCTGTGCCAGTTATCAGTGAGGCGATTAATATTCACTTTCAATCCACATAGAAGCTAAACTTGAATCATACAAGTAAATCGTCGCTGAATACAAGACATCTAAAAGGGTTGGTGTGTTCTAGTAACAAGAAGATTCCAATCATATCCAAGTCAAACCTTATTTTCAAAGAAATTTAAAAAAAAAAAAAACAGAACCTTAAATAACCATGATATTTAAAATTGATTCAATCATATATGTTCGAAACATAATTAAATCCAAATTGGAGCTAATAAAGAGCAAATAGAACCAACCTTATCGAGCAAAATATTGGGGAAAAGCTGATTATTAGTGAGAAATTGAGAGCAACAAGGGCAATCGCTCTTGTTTCGAAGATGGGTAATTATACACATGTAGCAAAAGCTGTGACCGCAAGACGTGAGGAAGGCGTCCTTAATTATCTGCATACAAATCGGACACAGCAAGTCCTTATCCACCTCGGCATCTTCTGAAACAGCAGCGGAGGCAGCTTCGAGTGGAACTCCCTCAAAGGAAGATGGCTTAGAGTCCGGCTTGACCGCCGGCACACGAGGGTCGGTGCCAGTTGAGAATTCGTCCATGTTTTTAGTTACCGTTTTCTTGGTATTACATTTTGGATTTGATGTGTGTAGCGATAAATAAATAAAATTTCTGCTTAGAATAAAATAAATTTAGAGAGAGGGAGAGAGAGCCAAATGAGCGGTCTTCCTTTCTGAGGGTAAAAACAGACCACGCCATCAGTGGAAGTGGGCTTTTTGACCTTTTGGTTTTTTATCTTGTAATTGGATAGGGCTACCTATACAGGGAGAGAACTAATTTTTGAATCCCTCGATATTCCTTTTTTTTTTTTTTTTTGTTATAAAATTATAGATTAAACTATATGTCGATTTTTTTATTTGGCCTTTTAGTACATTTTTTTTAAATTTAAGGAAATATGTCACTTTTGGAGAAAAAAAGGGAAAACATGTCCAAGATTTTTAATTATGTTAGCTTTAGGGTTTTTGTTAGGGTTAAGTTTTTTTAAGGGTTTAGTGTAACAGTCCGGTTTAGACCCTAGTCGGAACAGTGGTTTTGGGACCACAAATCCGAGTCAGTAAAATATTTTCAATATTATTTTCTGTGCTGTTGATATGTGATTAAGTACGTGTTAAATTTCTGTATGATAAATTGTCCGTCTGTGTGTTTAATTTGATAAAAGGATTAAATTGCATTGAATGCAAAATCTGCATGCTTTATGAAAAGACACCTATTTGAGATGGCTTTTAAATAAGGAGGCCTTATGAGGCAATTATGCCAATATTTAGATAGTGGATGGATAAAGGACATTAATGCCCTTAATGTTTATATGTACATATATGTTTAGTAAAAGGTTAGTATAGTAAATAGATTAATAATATGATTATTAATCAAACAAAAGGCTAAATAATAAGCCATTTCATCCATCTTATTGCCGAAAAATCAAGAAAAGAGAAAGAAAGAAGAACACTTAGGTTTCGGTTGATTTTGAGCTTGATTAATGTATGTTTTGACTTTGGTTTTTGATGATTTTTATGTTTTTGAGATTGTTGCTTAGTCTACTATCAAGCCCATGTTGTAATTTGAAGAATTGATGATGTTTATGAGATGTGCCATTGATGAAATGGTGAGCTTTGTGATGAGTATTGGTGTTAAATGAAAGATATGTGTTTAATGGACATGTTTTGTTCTTGAATTTTTGGTGAATTTAGCTAATTAGGGCTAAATTGTGAAAATATTATTTTGGAGGACTAAATTGTGAATTTGATGAAAAATATGGACTTGTATGGTCCCTAGGGAGATTCGGCTATGCATGTGTGTGAACAAATTGTGTATATTTGATGTTTTGAGAAAAATGGACTAAATTGATAAAATGTGCAAATGTGAGGGCTAAGTTGCAAATTGCCCTAAATGTGTGTATTTGGATTGAATTGGATGAATTTGTGAATAAAAGGGTTAAATTTGAATATGTATAGATCAAGAACCGAAGAAAACGGAATTAGATCGCGGGAAAGCGAAAGTAGTCGAATAACTGAATCCGATCAACTACCCGAATCCGAGGTAAGTCGATATACAAATAAATGAATTTGCATTGAATTATTTGAGTATATATGATATTTGAATTACTATGATTATCCATTGTGATGGAACATATGTGAAATTCGAGTTGGTTAGTAAGTCGACAAGCTGTTAAAGTCCGAGAAGTCCCGTGTGAACCTAGGAATAGATAGGAATTACGTATGTCATGACATAGGTGTCCGATATGTGATATCATGTAAGACCACGTCTGGGACGTTAGCTTTGATTCGAGATTTCGTTCTGGGACGTTGGCATCGATATGAGATTTACGTGTAAGACCATGTCTGGGACATTGGCATCGTATTGATTCGTGTAAGACCATGTCTGGGACAGTGGCATCGATATCTGATTACATGTAAGACCACGTCTGGGACGTTGGCATTGTACGACTATTCCGAGCATTCTGAGTATCCTATTAGATTCTGAATGGTTCAACGGGCAAGTCCGAGATGTGAATGACTAAGTGAACTGTATAATGATTCAGGTACGTTGAAAGGTACACTATGTATGTGTATGAAAGGTAAGTATACATATATGAACTTACCAAAATGAATGTGAATATTGATTTGATGAGATAATATGTGATATATAAGCTTGAATGAGCTATGTGCATAAGTGATGCTTGATTTGAGAAATGTGGTAAGTGATGGCTAAACAAATGAGCCAAAAGATATGTGATGAATTTTGCACATGAGAAGTATTAATGTTGATGTATAAATATAGCTATATGTATTATGTGCTAAGTTTATTTGTATATGGCTTACTAAGCTTTTGGAAAGCTTACTTTGTGTGTGTGTTTACTCTGTTTTATAGGTCGTCAAAGCTACGAAAGGCTCGGGAATCGTCAAAGATCGTCATCACACTATCAAACTCAACTTTGGTACTTTTGAATGTGTTTATAACCTAATATGGCATGTATAGGCTAGTCATTTGGTATATGTTTGAGATAAAATTAGCTATGTGATGTGGCTAGTTATATGTTGGTATTATGCATTTGTGAATATGGTATATGATGTTGGTTTTGGTATGATCACATGACTATGAAATGGTCAAGTTTATGGTAAGCATATGGATGAAATTTGAGTATGTATGTTTGATCAAAGAAATGGTAATATGGAAGGTAAATGTAGATGAATCATGCTTGAATGTATATGTGTTTTAGTTGTGCAAATTGTACATGAAATGAATTGGTATTTTGCTTGTGGTGTAGACCCAAGTGTGGGTGGCATTTTGGCCTTGCAAATGGCTCTGCTTTTGCATACACTTTGTGGCACACAGGCGTGCTCAGTGGCCGTGTGAACAAGCCGAGTAGCTAGCCTAATTTTACACGGCCATGGCACACAGGCGTGTTTGGTGGCCGTGTGGATAAGTCAGTATACATGCTCTGTTTTGGCACGGCAGGACACATGGGTGTGTCTGGTAGCCGTGGAAGGCACACGGCCTGCCCACACGGGCGTGTGACCTCTGTAACCTAGAAAAGTTTTAAATTTCTGAGAAATTTCGTATGTATCTGGTTTAGTCCCGACCCTATTCATAAGCATGATTAAGGTCTCGTTAACTTATAAAAGGGACACTTTGATTGCGTTAGATGAATTATATTATAAAATGTCCGTAAAAGTTTCTGGTCTGTCTGGTAATGCCTTTAACCCTAATCTGTCGACGGATACGGGTTAGGGGTGTTACATTTAGGGTTGAAACCGCAAAAGTTTATAGGTAGATTTGAGGGGTCGATGATGTGATAACGCGCCTTAGAGTACATACATTTCATATTTCATGGCAGGATAGGACCATTATCTCAAAAACCCATCTTGGGGAAGTTAGGTTTTGGGGTGACAATGCTTGATAGAGTCACAAATCGAAGTCTAGGTGGAGGTCCTAGTCAGCGACTGTGATGCAGTCATAGGCTCGAGTATAATCGGGGGCCTGTTGATGGTCGTTATGCGGTCATGAGTTCAAGCTTTTTGGATACCCACAAATGATGCCTTATATATACCATACATAAGATTGATGCCATAATCATAGGAAAAATGAAGGGAATTTTGGTGTAATCAACGTAATTTTTTCTCTATTTTCAAGCAGTCAGTATCTTTAGCCTTTCATTCTTATCCGAAGGCTGACACCAAGGTGGGCACAAGAGAGCTCTTACGTGGAGAGTGGATGTTCCGGCACAGTAGAAGTCAAACTCGGGTCGGCACGGCAGCAGTTGTAGTTATTAATGGGTTGTTTAATAATGACAATCGTTATCACTCCGAAAGGAGCATCACCTTTACTGCACCACAACAGCCGCTCCTTGCCTGAGAGTCCTCCTATGTACACGGTAGTGTCGACCTTCGAATAAGAAGGAATGTTAAAGATACTGACTGCCTGGAAATAGAGAAAAAAATTACGTTGATTATAGTAGGAAGCCCCATAGTTTATCTGTATGATTATGCCCTCCAACTTCTGTATGTTATTTATAAGGCAACATTTCCGGGTATCTAAAAAGTTTGAGCTCGTGGTCACATAACGACCGTCAACTGGCTCCCCCGTTATACCTCGATCCATGACCGCATAACGGTCATCGATTGAGAGTTCTATGTAAACTTCCACCTGTGACCGTACAAAGTAAAATCACCTCGGGTCCCAACTTCCCCAGGATAGGTTTGGAGGTAATGGTCCCATCTCGGCAGGATATATGAAATGTGTACGTCTCGGAGCGATATCGCATCACTGATGACGCAAGAATACCTCGAACGGTCCAAATTTACTAATTGAAAAGGATAAAATTTTCTAATTGAGCAAATCGTAAAGTATAAATGGTTGGTTCTGGAAGTCAAGTGGTTTTAGAAAATGAGATATTGGGACCTCATTTCTATAAATTAATATTTACAAGAGTGTTATTACGGTCATACTAAAAATTGGTTAGGAAATTTTAATGTTTAGATAGTTAATTAATTGAAAAAGACTAAATTGTAAAAGATAAAAAAGTTGAATTCTATGTGATAAAAGGATAAAATGGCTATGATGTAACACTCCTATCCCGTATCCGTCGCTGGAACAGGGTTACAGAGCATTACCGAAATTTACAGAATGTATAACAGACATTTCATATAATTTATCAATCATATCAGAATTCAGTCACATCGTCCCTTATGTAAGCCCTCAAGGCCCAAAACACACATTAGAATCAAATCGGAACTAAACCGGATACCCAGAGAATTTTTCGCAAAATCTCAAAATTTTTCCAAGGTATAGGGGACACATGCCCGTGTGGTCAGACCTGTGGCTCACACGGCCTTGCCCCAGCCCGTGTATGTACCCGTGTAACTCTCTGACTTAGGTCACACAACCAAGTCACACGCCCGTGTGCTAGGCCGTGTGTAGGTGCAAGGGTCACACGGCCAAGCCACACGCCCGTGTGTCAGGCCGTGTGATTAATTCTGAGCATTCTGTTTTGAAATTTTAAAGATGCAGGGGACACACGGCCAATTCACTCTTCTTAATGGTCTATTTGCCATATAAAGACCTCCAATTTTGAATTCCATAGCTATTTGATACTTATAGGTACTAGAACTCAACTTTTGAATTTCATGCAATTTGGTCCTTTTATCAATTAAACATGTAATCGGTAATATTTTCTTAACGAAATTTTTATACGATATTCTTATCATATGGTAGACCATAAAATAATTTTAAAATAAATTTTCTTATGGACTCGGATTTGTGGTCCCGAAACCACTATTCCGATTTCACTGAAAACGGGCTATTACATATGAAATTCTTAACTAATGGACTTCAATGGTAAATATACCATTTGATTTTATAATGGACAGTTTTGTGTGATTAAATGAATGAAATTTGGGTAATTTTTAAAGGACAAATTGGTAATTTGGTAAATTAATAACATAAACTAATAGTAAAATAAAGTGATCATCTTCTTTCTTGAGATATGAAGAATCGAGAACTCCACGGGAGAACTTGGAAGATTCGGCCAAACATATTCCATGCATGTTGGTGTTTTTTAGGTTAGTTTTTAGTTATTTTTATGTTTTTAATCTCGTATTAGCTTAATCTAGCTAGCTTGGGGGTCAATTTGTAAAACTATTAAAAGTTTAGGGATTTCCATGAATGGTTTAAGTGTGTTTTTGGATTTAATTGATAGATTATTAAGCTTGGATGTTAAATCGAAGTATTTTGTTAAGTGATTTTTAGTAATTTTAATGTTAAAGGATTGATTTGTTAAAAGAGTAAAATTCATGGGATTTAATGTGAAATTTTGATGCGTATAGGCTGTTTAGATATCCTATAAAAATTAGCTAACCTGAATTTTAGCTAAAAATGGTTAATTTGCAAGTTTCTAGTTTAGGGACTAAATTGCATAAAAGGTAAAACATTAGGGGTAATTTTTTAAATTTCCCATTGATAAGGGTATTAATTTGAATTAATTATATAAGTTATTTGAATGGTTTAATTGAATAAAAATTATTATTTAGATCAAGAAACGAGCCAAACGGATCAAAATAGAGGAAAAGCTAAGTGTCGGATTAGTCATCAGCTTCGTTTTTACAATTGTATTTGTCGAAGTAAGTTCGTATAAGGATTAAAATCATTATTTTCTATTTTGGATGGATGTAAATAAATATTTATGCTATGTTTAAATTAAATTGATAAAAGTGTGATAAATTGTTATTATGGATCAACTAGAGAAATTAATCAAATTAAATGATATATTTGAATATATGCATTTCATATATGTATAATGTAATGGTATGTTAGACTGAAATTAAAGGATATGAACAAGGAAATGTCCCGTTTGAACATTGTGAATACTTAAGATACAAATGACATGTCATTAGGGATTATATGGTTTCGGGTGCTGGTCCTGGATGTCCTACCGATGGCTGAGGTCATGCATTTGTTGCAGATTCTCCACAGCTCCTGTGAGCAGCATTGTGTAGCTAACATCTTAACTCACAGCTCATGTGAGCAAGCCCATTTCACAGCTCGTGTGAGCATTACAGAAAAGGTTTCAGTTACATGTACAGGCACACTTTGTGTGAGCATGGTTCCCGAGTATCCGATGTTATTCTATTTGGTTCAACAGATAATTAAGGGTTAAAATAAAAAGGTACGTATTTAGATTGAAAATACGGAATGGAAAATGGAATTTAAGTATTTGGATTGAGAATGTAACATTTGAATTATGTGAATGAATGATTTATATAGTGAAATTCTTTTCATGATATGAACAGGTAAGTAAAGTTTTAATAAGTATGGAGATATATGAAACGAACCATGATTTAGGGTAATGATATAGATTGTAAAGGTATGTGAAATGGTAAGTAAAAGATGATTAATTTTATATGTATGAGAAATGAATCATGGGATTGAAATATTAATATGTCACATGCCATGCTTTGATTTGAATTACATATGAATTGTACCCTTACAAACCTTGTGAGGTTGTGTGTATAGGGAAGGAAATTTGGCATATGTCATATTGAAAGTATGTTTGATTGTTTAACTTAATATGTTCAGTAAGTTTAAGTTCATTTATACGAGCTTACCAAGCATTATTTGCTTATGTAGTTGTATTTCTATGTTTTGTAGATCATCGGAAAGCTCGAACAGTTGGAATCAATGTTGGAGCACTATCACACTATCCATCGATCCATTTTGGTAGCTTTTAGATATTTTTACTTATGGTTATAAATGGCATGTATAGGGTTGTATGTTAAATTGGTATGTTTTGGATTGCGTCAAGCTTTGGTATGCCTTAATACCTTTTGTTAATAGTTGTGTATGGTCTTTTGAAATTAGGAAAGAAATGGTTGATTGATATGTTTTTGGATGGTTGAATTGGTATGTTTTGAAAGTAATAGGAGTGTGTTGCTAACTTGACCATGTGATATGTTTTGAGCTTATGCTTAACTTATTTGCATATGTATATGTCTTTACATTAGTTGGTATATGCTTAAGTTAATAGGTGAATTTGGTCACTTAAGTATGTCTTATGAAAAAGTATGGCTATAAAGTATGATTTGAGAATGAATTAACTAAATGATGTGTATGTGATGTATGTTTTGGTCATGAATTTATGGTGTTGAAATTAATGTGTTTTAGGTGAATAAATTGTGGTGTCTAATGAAGGCACATTGGTTAGATTTATATTGAATGATTTTTTACATGTTTTAGGTGACTTTGAATGTGATTTATGCATGTGAAAGTAGTTATAGATGGTATGGCTTAATGGTAAGAAATGGCTTGTTTTAAGGGTGGTTAAGGGAGCACACGACCTAAGACACATGCTATCACATGGCCGTGTGCCACACACGACCACCCCACACAGTCGTGTGTCATTTAAATTTTAGGTGCAGAATAAACCACACAGTTTCAAAAAGTTACACAGCCTAGCGACACGGTCGTGTGACCCAATTTCGAATATACACACGGTCAGGCACACGGCCTGCGACACGGCTATGTAACCCTATTTCGAAACATGGGCAGACACTTGGGTTGGGACACGGCCGTATGTCCTAACTTCGAATATCAACAAGGTTTGGGCTATGTCACACGGCCGTGTGACCCCTGTTTCCCAATTTTTCAAACTTTTTCCAAATTTTCTGATTTGTTTCGAATTGACCCTTAATTATTCCCAAATTGTTTTTTGAGGCTTAGAAGGCTCAATTTAAAGCCCAAATGTGTATAGTTGCTATGTTGTCATCACCTCTACCCTCGTGCTCATCTTCGTCTCCACTGTCGTCTTCATCTTCATATTTATCTCCACCATCAGCTTCGTCTTCGTCTTCGTCTCCATCGCCTTCCTTCGTGCTTTAGTGTGACGTCGTCCTACCCTCTAATTGTAACAGCCCGTTTTCAGTAAAATCAAAATAGTGGTTTTGGGACCACAAGTCTGATGTGAGAATATTTATTTTATTATTATTTTAATATCTACAGCATGTTAGTATTATCATATAAAAATTTCATTAAGAAATTTTACCGTTTGCATGCTTAATTTGATAAAAAGGACTAAATCGCATAAAGTGCAAAACTTGAGTTCTATTAGTTAAAGGTATCAAATGACTATGAAATTAATTAGTTAAGGGTTTTATGTGGTAATTATACCATTTATATATTGAGTGGACAAAAATAGACATTAGTTATGAATTTTTTAAAGGTTATAAGTAAGGTTAAATTAGTAAATAAGTTAATAATTTAGTTAAAAACAAAAGAAAAAAAAAGGTGTCATCTTCCTTAAGGGATTAACACCACCGAAATTTTGAAGAAAGAAACCACCATGGAAGTTTGAATATTCGGCCGTACTTCTCTTGCTTGCATGTGAGTAGTTTTTGTCTCGTTTTTAATGATTTCTATGTTTTCGGGATCGTTGTAGCTTAATCTAGCTAGCCCGGGGACTAATTTGTAAAATTTTTAAAAGATTAGGGTTTTTCCATGAATGAATATAGGATGTTTTTGATGCTTTATGGAAGAAAATGGCTAGTTGTTGGTAGATAAACAACTTTTGTTAAGTGATTTTTGATGAAATTGTCAATTAGGGATTAAATTTAAAAATAAAAAATATTCATGGTGAAATTGTGAAATAAATGAAATTTAGGGCTTTCTAGGGACCTATATGAAATTTCGCCATGGTGGGTTAATGGAAAATTTCATGAATTTTCATTTTATGAGCTAGGGACTAAATTGAAATGAAATCAAAATTATAGGGGCAAAAATGTAATTTTACTAAAATGAGTTTTGATTGAATTGAATAGAATAATTATTGAATAGAGTTGAATTTATTCATTTAGATCAAGACAAACCTCGTACGGCTATAGATCGAGGTAAAGATAAAGTTTCGGATTAATCGCCTTTGTATCTACGTTTTATTGTCGAGGTAAGTTCGTGCAATTATATTTTATTTATATGTCTCGTTTTGAAATATCTATTTATCATGGACTATTATCTATAAATATGCCGCATATCCAACAATGTTACGTTGACTACCAAGCCCCGTTTGAACCTTAGGAATTCGTAGGATACAAATGACATGTCATCAAGGTTTACATGATTTTGGTGCTGGTCTTGAACGTCCTACCGATGGCTGAGGTCCGGCATGTGTTGCGGATACTCCACAGCTCGTGTGAGCTGCATCGCGTAGCTACGTTCTGACCCACAGTTCGTGTGAGCAGGCCCATATTCACAGCTCGTGTGAGTATACTTATTCACAGCTCATGTGAGCATATATGTACAATAGTTGACGGATTACAGTTATATGAGTTAGCACACTTTGTGTGAGCTATCTCGGGTATCCAACAGTATTCTAAATGGTTCAACGGGCATTATTCGGAAAGGAAATGGTAAGAGCATGATATGAAAATCCTTGATATGGTGATACATAGTAATATTGTAAGTTGAGATAAGTAATAAACTCATGTGATATATGTTGTGACTAAATGGCTATTCATGTTAAAGTGCCTATGATTTATATCTTGTATGCTAACATGTTTGGTGTGGATGCTTAGGCTTTGGCCAAGTTTTGGTTGGATCATGCCATTTAATTTAATAAATGTTATGTATTAAAACGGTAAGTTAAGTTTTATATTATACGAACTTACTAAGTATTTATGCTTACTCAGTGTTATTTTCTATGTTTTATAGTGAATCGGAAGCTCATTTAGGTTGGAAGCTTGTCGGAGTCCTATCACACTATCCATTGGCTAAATTGGTAGATTTTGGTGTTTCTAAGTCTTGGTTATAATGGTATGTATAGGTGTTTTGGTTGATGTTTTAGCCATTATGTTTTTTGGCTTGTAATTATGGCATTTTGAATTATTGAAATGGTTGATATGTTGATATATGTATGTGGCCTTATGATGGTTGATTTTATAGCTTTTATGATGCTTAGATAATGGAAGTTGAACATGGTCATTTTGGTATGTGAAATGTAGTTGACCTATATGGCTAATGGTGCTAAATGATGAATGGTAAATTTGATACTTTTGGTGTGAATTTGATAGGTAAACAAAGTGGTAAGTTTTTGCATAAACTTAGTGATAAGTCGGTTGAAATTTTGGCTAAACTATGCACATGGTTATACATGTTTAAATTGTCGTGATTGAGGTGCCTTTTGGGGATATTAGTTGTATACACATGTATCTCATTTGAATAGCTTGATGTTGCATGGTTTGGTTCACTTTGGGAGGCTTGATTATATGTGGAAAATTGGTTTTAGGTGTGTGCATGTTTGGGTGAGAAAATTGGCATGGAAATGACCTATTTTTTGTCCACACAGCCAGAGACACGGGCGTGTGTCTCAACCGTGTGTGACATACGGCCATGCGACACGGCTGTATGTCCCCTGTAGCTTACAAAAGGGTTGTAAGTTAGGCAATTACATAGCCTAGCACACGGCTTGACACACGGGCGTGTGAGGCCATTTCGAAGGGTACACGGGTGTGTTGCTTGGCCATGTGACCCAAGTCAGAGAGTTACACGGGTACGGACACGGGCTGGGACACGGCCGTGTGTCCCTGCTTCGAATGCCTACACGACTTGAGACGCGGTCGTGTGTCTCAGCCGTATGAGTCACACGGCCGTGTGACCCCTGCAGTTTGAAAATTTTCACCTTTTTCTAAAAAATTCTATATGTTTCTGATTTAGTCCCGACTTGTTTCTAATGTGTTTTTAAGGCCTCGAAGGCTCGTATAAGAGACAACATATATGTTATTGATTGATTTTTGCTATGATTGATGTTGTGAATTAAATGTTTAATTTTTTGATAGTTTGAGACATAAACTCCGATAATGCTCTATAACCCTATTTCAGTGACGGATACGGGTTTGGGGTGTTACATCAATCGTGTGTCCTCCGCTCTATAAGAAGATGGTTACGCCGATGACCCATCTCGATAAAACAATGATGTGGTGGGTGTTTGTAACATTATTGTCATGTAGGTGTATGTTGTTACAAAACCCAGATATGCCGGCATTGATACGGGTATCGACACTGGCATCAATTATTGGATCGATGTCGACATCGATGATGATGATACATACGTCGACATCGATGTCGGTATGGGGTGTAGAATACGAGGGACGTCGGTGCCCCGAAATATGTACCTATAGGAGGGGTAGAAACAGGGATGTACGGTGGTACGTAGTGTGGTAATTGTGAAAAAACATGGGGTTAATGAAATGAATAGGAATAAGTAGAGTGAATTGACTGGGATATGGCATAGACATAGGCGACGCTTGTTTAGTCGAAGCTAATAACGAACCTGTCGTGCAACCGCATCTGGACCTATACTACTGGGGCGGTGGTCGTTGCCTCTTCTGATGAAGTTGCCTACTCCTCACCTCTACCGGTAATAAATATGGCTTACCGATGACTCTGAATTACGACATGTACTCCAAACAGGCAGCCATGTCCAATGAGAAAAATGGTTCGCAGATAGATAAGAATTCCATCCTATGATCCCAAGCGTAGATGTACTCCTTGTGAATGTCTTTCCAATTCTCACCGTTTTTCCCTCACAGTTCCACCTTGTATAGTGCTTCAATGTCTCGCGGTTGCGGCGAAATTTGTAGCATCCACCTGAACTGTCGCATCACTCGATCCGATTTGTGCATTTCCACATTCGCATACACTATTCAACTTTTATAATTTTGGCTAAATTAACCGTATATGCCAATTTTTTTATTTGGCCTTTTAGGCCATTTTTTAATATTTAGATAAATAGGCTTTTTTTTAAAGAGAGAAACGAAAAGTGCTTCTAGTTGGAAATGCACGAAATTCTGTGACCTCGATTTTGTAGCTTGATTTGTTGGAATTCTTCTACCTTCCTCAACTATCAAATCCTTCTATAACTTAAATCAAGTTATATTTCCGCAACTTTCTATAGTTTCCTATAGCTCTTTTTACGTTATTTTCTAGTGAGCAAGCAGTGGCTCTTCCAACTTCTTTTATGTTATTTTTGGATGAAAATATGGTATGTTGGTTTCTTTCATTCTTTTTACAATTTTATTTTGTTTTTGGGTATAAATATGCTTCTTGTATCTATTTCATATTAGTTTTAGATATACATGCTTCTTGTAAGATCTTATAGTATTTCCTTTATTGTTTGTGGATGCACCCATGTTGTATTGATTTTACCTTGCTTCTTGTATCATCTCGAGGATCATATAGCTTTCAGCTTCTAGAAGCTCAAATTTAAGCTTGGCTTTTATGTTGGTTCCTCCCACTTCATTGCATCTTATTATAACTTCTTACAACTTGATTATGTTATGTTATACTTTTTAGTGCATATATCTTCTATGTTCCTATAGCTTCATGCACACATTACAACCTTGCTAGCCTTTATAGCTTTGCTTTGCAGATTCTACCTTACAACCTTTGTAGTTTAGTTCTTCAAACCCCACTCATTAACTTCTGTAACTCTGGTTTGTAGCCTACACAACTTTATTCTATAGATATGTTATTTGAGTTTATTCTAGCTCTATGAGTTTTGCTCCACAATCTCTATAGCTCAACCTTGCGAAATCATTGTGTTTATTTTTTTTTCATCATGGCATTTTGGCACTTATCGTTACTCAACAATATTTGCAACTTTACGTGTAAGTATTTTATGTTGGTATCTTCTAGTTCCTTGTAGTTCTTCGCAACTTCTTGTAACCTTTATATTTTGCAACTTTCTACACATATTATGTTGGTTTCCTCCAACTCATCTTATCTTTTAATAACTTTGGTTTTTCACCATGTTTCTTGTAGTTTTCTGCTACACATAATCTTGTTATACTCAAAATTATAGAACTTATATGATGTGACGATGATTTTGCACCACAAATTCTATGGTGAGAATTCTATGATAATAATTTTGTGACACCACAATTCTATAGCCACGACTCTACAACCCAAATTTTATAAGCCCAATGATGTAATTTTCTTATCAAGTTTAATTTCTTCTAACTCCCCACAGCTCCAACTCTACTATCTTTTTGCAGCTTCATGCAACTTTGGCTCTTTTTCATGTACATATTATTTACTTTGCAACTTATGTAGCTCTACCTTACAACATATGCCTTCTACAACTTTTTATAGCTCCATACATCTTCTTTTAGAGGAGCATACATGTTATATTGGTTTCTACAACTTTCTACAGTTTCTTTCATGTTACTTTTAAGTGTATATATGCCTTTTGTAGTTTCTTGCAACTTGCTCAACAACATCTCACAGCAAATACAAGCCTTATGCCAATCCACAAAATGCTCTCACAACAATTACACCAACAATTTGGCATCAACAAAATTTCATTAGGAGATACAAAAATCCTTTAGAGGGTACAATTATGTCAAACAACTTCGCCTTCACAAAACCAACCACAAAGTTTGGTTAAGAAAAATGGATAATGGCAAAAAAATCCCCTTGTATTTTAACAAATCTTTTGATGCGATACCTTTACTTTTAATTTATTCGATTTGGTACCTCAACTTTTCTTTCGTCTAACTTTTTGGTACTTCGAGCTAATTTTATCAGTTTTTTACATGTAGCCCAATTTTAAGATGCCACATGTCACTTTTATCAGAATTTTTTATTCTAAAATATGCTAGGGACCTCAAAATTAAATATCTCAAATTTATTTTTAACCCAAAAAATAAAAGGGTAAACTACCAAAATAGTCACTTTTGTTTACCTCAGGTTACATTTTAGTCACTTACGTAATCGTGTTGTAACATTTTAGTCATAGAGTCGTTAATTTCCATTAACAGTGTAACGGTAAGCTGACGTGGCACGTTAAATCATCATTTCAAACAAAAAATTTAGGTTAATTTATACAATTGGTCTTCATATTTTTTTCATTTTGAGCAATTTAATTTTATTCTTTTATTTTTTTTAACTTTCCTTTTTTTTTTCTTTATTTTCCATTCTATTTTGCTTCTCCCTCTGTTTTCATCCCTTCGTCATTTCTTTTAACGTAGTTTTTCTATATTTTTCATTTGTTAAAACTAGTCCCTATACTTTTATTTTTTTGAACAATTTAATTTTGTTGAGTGAGGCAAGCTTATGGACTAGTTTTAATAAATGGAAAACATAGAAAAACTACGTTAAAAGAAATGAAGAAGAGAGGAAAACAAAGGGAGAAGCAGAAGATAATTGGAAAAAAAAAGAAAAAAAAAGAAAGTTAAAATAACATAAAAGAAAAAAATTAAATTGCTCAAAATGAAAAAAATATAGGGATCAATTGTAGAATTTAACCTAAAATTTTCGTTTGAAATGATAATTTAATGTGCCACATCATCTTACTGTTACACCGTTAACAACAATTAACGGTTCAGTGACTAAAATGTTACAACACGATAACGTAAGTGACTAAAACGTAACATTTCAAATATAAGTGACTAAAATGTAACCCGAGGTAAATAAAAGTGACTATTTTAATTGTTTACCCAAAATAAAATAAAACTTTAAATAAAAAATTCTCAAATTTCATATTGTTATTCATCTCAACAACAATTTCTACTTTTTTTTTAACATCTTAATATTTGGTTTTTTTTTAAAAAAAAAAAAATTCAGCATAATGTTTAGAAATCAACCTTTTTTTCTAAACAAATAAAATATCAATTGGTAAAAGAAATCTAGCATTTGCAACACAGCTTTCATCTCTATAGCTTTCAATGCCAAAAATCTTTGTCTTCAACCTAGCCTACATCTCCAGTGGTGTCGTAAAAAAATTCACGGTGTTGACATAAACGATGGGGTGGTTGGGTTCGATATCGGTGATGACAAATCCACAAAGAGCCATTTGCAGCAAGTTTTGAACAAGGAAAGAAAGTGGGTCATCGTTCTCTCTCAGATCGAAATTACTATCCTACTCCATCAATATGTACGTATATGTATATTTGAATCTAAGATATATAGCTTTAAAGCAAGTGAAACCCCTTGGAATTCAGGTGTAAGGGAAGGACGAACAATCACACAATAGTGTAAAAATCCTTTTTAAGTGGTCAAAGAGTGTTAGCATAAGTATTTGAGAGTTTTAAAGGTGTTTCAAGAGAGTATTTTCATGAAAAATATCCGGAGTAGATGGTCATAGAATTGGGATCATATATATTTTTAGAGGTTGGCACCCCAATGCGGTAAAACTGTTTTTTTTTTTAGTTTAAAACGTAGATGGGCAAATATTCATCTATTTGGGTATGCAATGCTTTGTTAGTTAGCATAATCCCATGATTAGACCTCTGTTCGTTAGGCTAATGGATGTCCGCTATATTTGGCGATGGGTATGTCCTCCTCTAAGCAAAGTACCGGAACCAGCCTTCAGACGAGAGATGATTTCATGATTATCTTAATCTGAGGCCGAACAGTACCGATGTCGGATACTGATACATAACCCAAATGAATCCATGTAAATAAGGTCATATCTAAACATGGACATCAACATGTCAACGCAAGTCCCTATCAATCCAGTTTATCATCAACGCAATTCACTTTCATTGTTTGACCTCAAAAATGGTCTCTTCGATCTAGCTCTTTCCGCGCCACCTACTTCTTTGATTTTTACTACTGCCACATAATTCCCACATTTAGTAAGTTATTAATTATTACCTTTAATTTGTTCCCATTCCTTGCTTCCATCCTGGTACAACAAACAAATCTGTTCCTAGAATATTGCTCTTCAATTTTCATGCAAATACCTATCATAAAAGTATATCCATTCCACCCATTTTTTAGCAACATAGGATAACAAGGCCTGCGATTATAGCAAAGACTACTATTTTGGTTCATTTGTAATTTGGCCACTATAAAAACTAGAAAAACAAAAACTGGCTGGTGGTGCAGTGGAGCACAAGAAAACTTTAGGATGCTTAACTTTTCAAGTGTTTTGACATTATTAGTATTATTCTTTGTGTCACCAAATGTTTCGGCCATTGATAAGGTGTTTCCAGGCAATGCTAAGGATGTTGATATCACAATAAAATCCTCAATCAGTGATGACGATGATACTATCTGCAAATCGCTGGTGCAGACTCAAGGTTACGCCTGTGAAGAACATAAAGTAATGACATATTGATTTCAGCTTAGAATTATGTCCTTCAACTTTGTAACATCCAATGACTGCTGTCGGAAACCCTTCTAATTGTTCTTCCAGGTTACTACGAAAGATGGTTACATCCTTAGCGTGCAGCGGATTCCAGTAGGGCGGTCTGGTAAGACAGCGAGCAAACTGCCGGTGCTGCTACAACATGGGCTCTTAGTGGTTAGTCACTGTAAAACATTAATCTCCATGCTTGTATGACATGATAATTGTCAATAACGTAGCATGTCATATGGTGACAGGATGCCGCAGCATGGTTGTTGAACACTCCAGATGAATCTTTAGGTTTCATTTTAGCGGACAACGGCTTCGATGTGTGGCTTGCGAACACACGCGGAACTAAATATAGTCGTGGACATACGTCTTTGAGTTCGAATGATTCGGTTCGAACTTTTATATGTATCGTACTCCATGATTAGAATATTTTGCTATGGAGTTCATTACTTATATTTTTTTTGCGTGCAGGCTTACTGGGAATGGTCGTGGGATGAATTAGTCCAGTATGATCTTTCAGCTCTTGTCCAATATGTTCAGTACAAAACTGGGCAGAAGTTGCATTATGTTGGGCATTCCTTGGTAAAGTCACTGTAAACTTTCTTTTTGTTCCAAACCATCTATTATGGAATATAATGGCTGATGCTAAGGAAAAAAACCTTCGAAAATATACTATTTTAGGGAACTTTGATCGCTTTAGCTGCCTTTTCCGAACAAGGTAAGCTAATAAACATGTTCAAATCAGCTGCTTTGCTTAGTCCAATTGCTCACCTCAATCAGATTCCGTCGCAATTAACAAAAGAAGCTGCTCAGCTGCATATAGCGGAAGTAAGATCTCTTAGTATATCCTTTTCAAGTGTGAATTTTAACTTATTTTATTCGGATTCGTATCCGATACGGGTCTATTTAAATTTCTTTTAAAAGTACTTTTATGTATTTAGTGGGTCTTAGAGAGGGTCATAACTCCATCAATTTAACAGTTTCCTATGGTTTGAGAAACAGGGATTATACAGCTTGGGTTACCGTCAATTTCCTCCAGGATGGTGAGAATTACTGAAGCATTGGTTCTTAATTTTTAAGCAGTCCAAGAAAAGAGATTAGAATGCTAATTCCCAACCTGCATAAAGAACGTAAAATCTCAATGGTTCTTGGTTGATGGTGTAACAGGGACGTCCTAGGCCCAATTCTGGAAAAGATATGCAATGAACCAGGCACTAATTGCTCCGAGTTAATGACTGCTTTAACAGGTCCCTTTCCCAGCTTTGCTCGTTATAAATCCTTGACATCAATGTTTGCTTCTTCTTCTTCTTTTATTATTAATGGTGAAAGAATGATGGCCGATCACAGGCCCAAACTGCTGTATAAATTCTTCAAGGGCAGGCGAGTTACTTAAACATGAACCCCAGCCAACTGCAACTAAGAACATAATCCACTTGTCTCAAAGTAAGTGCCTTTAACGTCCATAATCTTTGATCCATTTGTCTTTTTTAATTACTGTGGCTCTTTTGGTTTGTTGTCGAACAGTGATAAGAACAGGGACCATAGCCATGTACGATTACGGTAGTGAAGATGAGAACAAGGAACACTACGGGCAATCGGATCCCCCAGCATACAACATGAAAAACATCCCGAAAGAGCTCCCTCTTTTCCTTGGCTATGGCGGTCAAGACATGCTTGCTGATGCTAACGATGTTAAGGCCTTGCTAAATGACCTCAAAGATCACGACAATGGAGAGCTGGTTGAAGTATACAGCGAGGAATATGCTCATGCAGATTTTGTTCTTGGTGTGAATGCTAGTCAAGTCGTCTATGATCCTATGATTTCCTTCTTCGACATCCATTCATCTTGAACTTCAACTTCACATTTAACAGAATTTGTATATGAAGATTCTGTGCCAAAACAAAATTTAAGCTTAAGTTCTCTTGTGCAATACAAACTTTTTTGTTTTTTGGGGGTTAATTTGTAGATTAACTCTATACATTTTTTAAGCATTTGTTACTTAAAATCTGTGGTTTGGTTTTTTATTTTTACTGAGATAAAATATCACTATATTTATTGCAACAATTAAGAGAACACGAGTTTAAGCTTTCTTAAACTCTTTTTTCCTTTGATTTAAGGATAGAAGAATGGATAAAAGTTAGTCATTGTATAAAACTAGTCACCTATTGCCAATGAGGCATTGTTATTATTGGTTAAGGCGGAGACCTTGTATCTTTAAACACTTAAGTTTGAGTCACACCCTCCATTATTACTATGTTTGGTGCCACATTGTTACATTACTTGGTTTTATCCTGTTTGAATTTGATTTAAATAATAAAAATTATATTTTAAATTTAAATATATTTATAAAAATGTTTTTAAATTTTTATTAATATTTTAAATAGTAAAATGAATCGAGCCCACTAAAAATTAATCTAGAATTTCTTTGAAATCAGGTCAGGCTTATGAATAGCTTTACATTACAATGACATTGACATGGTTCAGTTGATCAAATACTATATCTCTATGTATCAAATCAAAGTCACTTTAGAATTTTTCATGTTAATATTTTTCCATTTTTTGTTTAAAATGTTAAGAATTAAAAATCCTAAACTTTTTCTTGTGAAACAAACACGTGTTATTGAAAAACCTTCTTGAAGCTTCGTCTCCACTTCAAACTGATTATGTTTATTTGAAAATTTGCAACAATTTCTTGCAAGTCAAAGAAATTACATACAGGAAGAATGTTACACATGACAGTAGTTGCCCCCTTTGTCAAGAAGAAGTTGAGACTTTGGAGCATCTCTTTGTCCACTGCAACGTTGCTAGTGTTGGATAATATGGTGCCATGAATGTGTTCTTGTAATCAATTTATTTAGAATGGATGAATCTAAGGAATCCAATAGTCATGCATGAATGTATTTATCTAAGATGCATGTATGTACTAGATACATATTTATTATTAGATGCATGTATTGAAACTAATAGTCACATATAACAACTACATATAGAATGTAAGTGATGAAGCCATTGTAAGAAAGTAAGAGATAAAAAGAATATGGTATGAGAAAAGTATTCATTTTATGTTAAGTGTCTCTTCCCTTCATCATCTGTAGAATTCTCTCCAACAAAGTGGTATCAAGAGCTAGAGATCCTTACAAAGTGAGAGAGTGTGTGTGAAAATAAAATTAATCATGACTTCCAAAAGCACAATCTACAACAATGTTCAAGTTTCTGTATTTGATGGCGAAAATTATGATTTTTGAGCAGTTAAATAGGAGAGGTTATTCACTTCCTAGAATGTCTTAGGGTTTGTCAAGGAGGGCTATGAAGATCCAGAAGATGCTACCAAAGAATAACTTGAAGAATTAAAGAATAATAAGATCACAGAGGCCGAAGTTTTTGGGATGATTCAAAGAGGAGTCTCATTCCATTTTTCCTAGAATGATAAAAGAGCAAAAAAATCCAAAGAAGCATGAATATTCTACAAGAAGAATTCGAATAAGACAAAAGTGAAAGTTGTTAAACTTCAATCTCTCAAAAGAGATTTTGAGAATGAAAAAAATGAAAGAACATGAAAGCATAAATGAATATCATAATAGATTGTCCGTGTTGGTGAATCAAATGAAGGCACATGGAGACACAATTGATGATTGTAGACTTGTTGATAAAATTCTAATAAGCTAGACAGAAAAATTTGATCCTATGGTAGTCGTTATTGAAGAAACTAAAGATCTATAAACTATGATTGTTCAACGATTAATGGGTTTACTAAGATCTTATGAGCAAAGATTGTTACGTCGCTTAGAAAAACACATTGAGAGCATGTTTCAATCCGAGCTTACATTGATCTTAAGAATGATGGTGTAACGACCCGAAAGTCAGTGGTGTTGGAAACGATGGTTTCAGAATTCTATTTTTCAATGATAAAGTCAATAAATATTGTTTATTAATATTTACAAGGGTATTACAATATTAAACTGAAGCTCGGTCTAATAATTTCGGTTATTTGGAAAGTTAGACAAGGTACAAGTGTATCAGTTCTAAAGTTAGTGGTTTTAGAAATTGAGGTATCAGGACCTTATTTCTGTAAACCGGACCTGTAAATATTTTTATTAAATATTTACAGAGTTCTATTAGAAGCGATTTGAATTTCGATTAGATAATTTCGTTGAATTAATGCTTAATTTAAGTACAGGGACTAAATCGTATAAGAGTCAAAAGTTGAATTATAATTAAATCATAAAGTAAAACATAACTAAGTGACTCATAAGGTTAAACCATTGGTTTAATGAAAGTGGACGGTAATGAATGATGTAATAAAAGAAAATGTAAGAAAATTAATAAATAAAATAAAACATAAAGTTATAAAATAAAAACAAAATAAATAACAGATGGTATAGTGGATTGAAAAAGAAACATTATTCTCTTTTCATCCAAACCATTCGAAGCAAAAATAAAATGGAGAAAGATGCTCAACACTAAGGGTTTCAAAAGTTTCAAGGTTTAATTGGTTAGTCAATTTAGTTCATTTTCTTATAATTTTTATGTTTTCGGAACCCCAGTAATACAAGCTGGCTAACCCATATAGTATTTTTCGGTATTACTCAAGATTGAAGACGTTGCCATTGTTAAATAATTGAAGTTTGAGGTGTGATTTTGATAGATTTTAAGGTTATAAGTGAAATAGGACTAATTTGTAAAGTCAATTGATACTTTTGTACAATAAGGATTAAATTGTGAAAAATTCAAAATTTGGGGTGTAATTGAGAAATAAGAAGTCCTATAGGGACTCTAATAAATTTTACATAATGTTTGGGGGGTTAATTGTGAAAGTTATGTTAGTCCCAATTTCAGGGGTTAAATTGAATAATATGCAAAAGTTGTATAATTTAGTAATTGAATGTGAATTGGGCTTTTAAGTGTTAATTTATTATTATTTTTTTAATCCATAGAAAACATCGACCGGAATCCTCGAGAAAGAAAGGAAAAGACAATGTCGTCAACGAATAGCTTGGAGTTTACAGTTTGTATTTCTATAACATGAACCATTTCAATTGCTGCATTCACGAACTGTGCTACATGGTAATAACATGATGTAATCTGGAAATAATAGGACGAGGTGAATTGAACCGGTTCGAATTAGTTGTTTGTGATAAGGACTAAATTGAATAGATTTAAAATTATGATATATTATTATAATTGTGCAATTGAGTTCAATTAGTGATGAATTATGCTGTCACATATGTGATTTAATGATTGATTGATGAAATTATATTATAGAACTGAGAAATTGAGTACAATGAAATTGAAACAAGAGTGGATAGTGGATATCAGTTTATAAGCTTGAAATTAGGGATTTGATATTGTACGATTTAATCAATTCGATTGAGATAAGGAAAAATGTATATGTTACAACTATGATAGCTCAGTTTAAGATATGTAAATAGATTGAATAGCACGATATACTTGCTTGTATGTGATGAATTGATATTTATTTGAGATTTTGATAAATAAATTGCATGCAATTGTTTGATATTTGTTTGTAGCATTCTATTACTTGGGTCCGACGATCAGACCGGACAAGGGGTGTTACAGATGGGAGATCTTTAATACAAAACAAAGGCGAGCCTTCTAGAGGTGACAAATTTGGAAGAGGTTGAGGCAGAGAAAGAAATTCACGTGGATGAGGTAGAAGCAACAATAATGGTACACAAGGCAATGATGGTAGATCCAATAAATGGTGTGGAATTTGTAAAAAGAATAGTCATGAAGAGAAGGATTGTTGGAATAGAGGCAAGCCACAATGCTACAATTTCAAGAAGTTCAAACATGTACAAAAAGACTATCGTCTCAATAATCAATAACAAGCAACATTTACTGAATAAGAAAAGAATGATGGGAATTGGTTCTTTGCTTGCCATAAGGTGTCTGAAGAGCAAAAGAACGTGTGGTATTTGGATAACAGTTGTAGCAACCACATGATAGGAGATAAAAAAAGCTTTTCTCAATATGGACTCCACATTTCGCTTAAAGGTGAATTTGAATAATGGTGAATATGTTGAAGTTCAAGGAAAATGCAATATTAGAGTCAAAACAAGACAAAGAAGTAAGGTCATCCATGATACACTTTATGTGCCAGTATTAGATGAAAATTTTTTTAGCATCAGAAAACTTTTGGAGCATGATTATTCTCTATCCTTTGATAATCAAGAGTGCAAAATCCTTGACTTTGAAAGGGAAAATTGTTGCAATAATCAAAATGACCAACAATAGAAGCTTTCCACTATTTTTTCAGTACCAGAAAAGTATCAGCTTTATGGTCAAAGAAAAAATTTACTCTTGTTTGTGGCACAAGAGACTTGGAAACTTGAGCTACAAAGTTCACAAGTTGCTTGCTCAACAAAATAAGGTGTAGGAGTTTCCAACAATTGAAGAAAAATATGGTGTATGTGTATGTAAAGGTTGCATGCTTGGCAAACAACACTATCAACCATTTTTAAAGGAAGGAGCATGGAAAGCCAAAGAAGTGTTAGAGTTGGTTCACATCAATGTGTGTGGTCCTATGAAAACTCCATCTCATGCTCAAAATAGGTATTTTATTTTATTCGTTGATGATTTAACCCGTATGACATAGGTTTATTTTATTAGACAAATATCTGAAGTATTCTCAGTATTTAAAAAGTTTAAAGTGCTTGTTGAGAAACAATTTGGTAAATGTATAAAATTTTTGAGAATTGATAGAGGAAAGAAATACACTTCTAATGAGTTTCATACGTTCTATGAAGATGAAGGCATGGTACGTCAATTGATTGTTGAGTATTCACCATAAGAAAATGACATATCTAAAAAGAAGAATCAAACAGTGATGGAGATGGCCAGTTGTTTGAGAAAATGATGCTTAAAGAATTTTCGCCTGAAGCGGTTAATACAACTGTGTATTTGCTAAATATATGTCCAACCAAATTCATGTGTAATATGACTCCATTTGAAGCATGAAGTAGAAGAAAACCATCTGTGAACCACCTTAAAGTTTTTGGGTGTGTTTGCTATGCTCAAACCCCCAAAGAAAAAAAAGAAAAAGTTTGAAGAAATAAGCAAGAAGTGTGTTTTTTTATTGGCTATAGTTATATGCCAAATGGCTATAGACTTTACAAGTTGAAGACAAAGAAGGTAATCATTAGCCATGATGTCGTGTTTAATGAAAAGACTATATGGAACTAGCAAGAAGAAAAGTTTGAGAAAACTATTCTTGCTACGATTATGCATCCAGTAAATGTTGATGAGCAACTAGCCCATGCTATATCGAATTCTCCATTTTCATCAAATTCTCCAAGTTCGAGCTCTTCATCACCTAGCTCCACTCCAAGAAAAATGAGGAGTTTAAGCGATGTTTATGCTAGATTCAATTATTGTGTAGTTGAACCAAAAAGCTTTGAAGAAAGTTATGCAAGATAAAATTGATGCAATTGAAAAGAAGACATGAGAGTTGGTTGAAAAGCCAAATGACAAAGAATCTATTGGTGTGAAATAGGTGTACAATGTGAAGCATAATCTAGACGGTTTGGTCCAAAGAAACAAAGCCAGATCAATGGTGAAAGGCTATGCACAATAACCTAGTATTGACTATCATAAAACATTTGCTCCAGTTGCTCGTCTGGACACAATTAGAGCAATCATTGCATTAGCAACATCGAAAGGTTGGAATTTCTATAAAATTGAAGTGAAAATAGCATTAATGGAGAATTGAAAGAAGAAATGTTCATGCAACAACCTCAAGGCTCTATGATTAAAGGTCAAGAAGATAAGGTGTACAGATTGAACAAAGTTCTATACGGGCTGAAGCAAGCACCTAGAGCATGGTGTAGCGAGATTGACAACTACTTCATTCAACAATGATTCCAAAGAAGCAAAAGAAAGCCTAATTTGTATGTCAAGTTTCAAGGTAAGACCAATATCCTTCTTGTTGCACTTTATATTGATAATCTAGTTTATACTGGTAATAATGAAAGGATGATTAAAGTTTTTAAAATGGACATAATGGGAAAATATGAGATGACTGATCTTGGATTATTACATCATTTTCTTGGTATTGAAATTTATCAAGATGATCATGGAGTTTTTATTTGTCAAAAGAAATATGTTGAAAATGTTCTAAAGAAGTTCAGTATGCTTGGATACAAACCTGTTGATACTCATTTGGTGGTGAATGAAAAAATAAGAAAAGAATATGGTGAAAGAATGGTAAATGCAAGCATGTATAGAAGCTTGATTGGAAGTTTGTTTCATTTAATGGCTACAAGGGTTGATTTGATGTTTGTGGCTAGTTTACTTTCAAGATTCATGAGTAAACCTAGACACTTACATCTTGAAGCAGAAAAAAGAGTGTTAAGGTATGTCATGGGTACCATTGAGTATATGATCATGTTTGAAAAACATTTAGCAATAAAAATAGAAGGCTATTATGATAGTGATTGGGTCGTGAGTATTGATGATATGAAGAGAACTTCAAGTTATATGTTTTCTCTTGGAACCAGTGTGATTTCTTGGTGTTTAAAGATTCAAGAAACTGAGACTCAATCATCTGTAGAAGCAGAGTATCTAACAGCTGGATTAGCGACACAAAAAGCAAATTGGTTGAGAAGAATTATTAAAGACATTGGACAGAAGCAAAAGGAAGGTGTTCAACTTCATTGTGACAACAAATTAGCCATTGTTATGTCAAAGAATCCAATTTATCACAGCCAAACTAGACACATCAACATCAAACATCATTTCATTCGAGAACTTATCGAAGCAGGAGAGATCCAACTAGAATTTTGTCCTTCACAAAAGCAACTACCAAACATTTTGACCAAAGCACTTCCTAGAGTAAGATTCTAGCAACTCAGAGAAGCATTGGGGGTCAAAGAACATCACATTAAGGGGGAGTATGTTGGATAATGTGATGTCATGAATGTGTGCTTGTAATTGATGTGTTTAGAATGAATGTATCTAGGGAATCTAATAATCATGCATGAATGTATTTATCTAATATGACTATTAGTTACTTGTAAACTTTAATATATATTTCAACACTCTTTTATGTACATTTTATGCTAATTCTGTAACAACCAAATTTTCAGTGGTGTCGAAAACAGTGGTTCGAGACCACTAAATCTGACGAGTGAGTTCGAAAATTATATTGTTTATTATGTATGAGTTTGATTTTAAAAAGATTTTTGATTTGATGGTTTGTGTTTTAGAAGAAATTATTAGGAAAAGTGGTTTTGAAAACGAGGTATCGAGACCTCGATTTCATAAACCAAGCCATAAATATTTTTATAAATATTTACGGAGTGTCATTAAGTTAGTATTAAAGTTTTGTTAGAAAATTTTAACGTTTTGATAGTTAATTAATTAAAAAGGACTAAATTAAAAAAGGTGCAAAACTTACTAAAGTGATAAAATAGTCTAAATGTTAAATGGTGAACGACTTGAAGGGTAAATAAGCCTAAAATAAGAAGGCTGGACGGCATGGGTGTAGAAAAATCAAGAAATTAGATGAAATAAGGGCAAAATTAGAAATTTTGTAAAATTAAACAATTAAAACAACAATTAAAAGAATCTCTAGACATTTCTTCACATTTCTTCAGCCAAAAACACCATAAAATGTCCTTAGAATCTGTTTTTTCATATTTTGCTACAAGTGAGTTCAATTCGTGCTCTTTTCTTGAAATTTTTGTGTTTTTAAGATTTCTACAACTAGGTCCAATTGTCTATTTCATTAGTATTTGATTTTATGGGTAATTTTGAAAGTTACCATTGATGAGTGTTGGATTTTTATGATGAATTAACATAGAATTTAAGCTTTAATTTTGTTATATGATGATTTTATCAAGTAATTTTAAAAGAAATTGATTTTAGGACCAAATTGTGAAAAATATTAAAACTTAGGGTTTTGCATTAAATTCTATTTATCAAAGGCTGTGTAAAGCTTAGAATATTTAGATAAAATGTTAATTGATAAAAATTAGTTTATTTGATGGGCTAATTAGTGAGAGACTAAATTGTAAAAACTATAAAAGTTGGGGTAATTGTGCAATTTTGAAAATTGAGGGGTATAAATTGTGAAGTGAATTAGAATTGAAATATGTTCTAATGAATGAATAATTTTATATTTTAAATCAAGAGCCCGTAGATCAACGAGAAGGGAAATTAGCAGAATAGTCCCTAACTACTACAAACTTACAATTTAACTCAGGTAAGTTCGTATGGTTAAATTTTAATGCTACATGTTAAATGATAAATAGTATTTTGTATTTATTTGTAATATTTTTTGAAAAATAAAATTATTATTAAATTTACGAAATTGAATCAAGTGTTCGAAGTGAACGGAACGAAGGATTGAGTACAGTCATTCAGTGCAAATGAGGAATTAACGGCAAGATTACCCAAGTAGACCGAGGTTCAGCATTTGTTGCGAACTCTCGTGTTTGCTTTCCGTTTAGCTCTTATGAGCTTCAGTCAACTCATATGAGTTTTAGTTTAACCTTAATGGGTTTTCGTTCAGCTCTTTTGAGCTTCTGTTTAACCCTTATGGGTTTCCGTTCAACTCCTATGAGCTTCCGTTCAACCTTTACGGGTTTTCGTTTAGCACTTATGTGCTTTTGTGCAACCTTCGGGCTTCCGTATATGATGTACTCATATTCGTAAAACGTTCTCCGATTTGACAAAAGTTGGTAAGTGACATTTGAAATTGATTATTAGAGACTCAAAGTTATTAATGATTTTGAGCTCAAATAAGTGAATTCATCAATTGAGCTGTGATTGGCAAGGATTGTATATTGAATGATTTAATTAAATGAATTGTTATAGTATGTTCGGTAAGATTTATGTTTTAAACCAACGAACTTACTAAGCTTCATTAAGCTTACTTGTGTCGTTTAATGTTCTTTGTAGATTATCAAGAAGTTTAGAGGATCGGATCAACACATCGGGTTACACTATCCAGATTGCTCCGGTAGATTTTGTTATACATTTTATGGTTTATATGGCATGTATAGGATTGGTGTGGAAAAGAACTAAATTTGAAGAATGGTTATGAATGACATATGTATACATATTTATATGCATGTAACTAGTAATAAATTTTGGTAAATTAATGAATTGAGTTATATTAATAAGTTTAGGTAATAAGTTTTATGATGTTATGTTATGTATAAAATATGAATTTGGCTTGTTTTGGTTGCTTGATTGAGGCTATTTGATGTATTGAAATGTTGTGTATAGGTTGATATCAAAAAAGGTGAGAAAAGTGGCCTTAAAATGGCCTATTTTCATCCACACAGGCAGAGACACGAGCGTGTGTCTAAGCCGTGTGTGACACACGGCCTGGCACATGGGCGTGTGGTCTGGCCGTGTGTCCTCTACACCTTAAAATTTCAAAACAGAATGCTCAGATTTTTTCACACGGCCTAGCACACGGGCGTGTGATTGGCCGTGTGACCTAAGTCAGATAGTTACACGGGTAAGGACATGGGCTGGGACACGGTCGTGTGCTTCATATCGAATGCCCACATGGCCTAAGGCACGAGCGTGTCTCACGGCCGGCCACACAGGCGTGTGTCCCCTGCTCCTGAGAAAAATTTTAAGATTTTGGGAAAAATTTCCTGATTGTCCGGTTTAGTCCCGATTCACTTCTAAGGTGTATTTTGGGCCTCGAAGGCCCATCTAAGGGAAAATATGAATGTTATATAATTGATTCTTGATATGTATATTAAAGGTTGTGAAATGATAGTATTTAATCTGTAAAGTTCGGTAATGCTCCGTAACCCTGTTCCAGCGATGGATAAGGGTTAGGGGTGTTACAAATTCCGAGTAAATAAATAATACTTTCTGTGGTTTTTATAATCTCCATGGGAATGTGTTAAGTTTGTAAAATTAATGTTAAACAGATGTTATTTTGTTATTTTTTGGGAATAATTGGACTAAGGGAAAGAATAACAGAATTTTGGTTGTATTTGGGGTCTTAAACAGGTGCAGGTTGGAAGATCTAAGGTGCGGTCACGTGGGCTTCAAAATGACTTCGTTTCAAATTCAATTACATGGAGGCCTATGATTGTTTAATTGGAAGCCCAAAGCTGTTCCACTTATCCACTTTTCCGTAAAATAAAAATGGCAACATCCATTGCTAAAATTAGTAGTCCATAACCGACCACTTGTAATGGCCTAAATTCAGGGTTATCAGAACAGTGGTTTCGTAACAACAAATCTGATTTAAAGATAAATTTATTTTAATATTTTTGCATGAATATTGATATGATAGGAAAATCGTATGAAAATATCAATAGAAAAATTTAAAAAAATTATAAAAAAAATTTATTGAAGAAAATTGGGTAAAAACAAGGTATCGAGACCTCGATCTCGTAAAACTGAGTCAAAAATATTTTTATAAATATTTATGAAATGTTAGTAATATGGTATTAAATTTTCGTTAGAAAATTTTTACGTTTGGGTAGTTAATTAAGTGAAAAGGACTAAATTGAAAAGGGTGTAAAAGTTACTAGAAGGATTAACTAGCTCAATTGTTAAATGAGGAGGGACATAAATTGTAAATAAGTCCAAAAGAAGATATTTTGGGCGGCATAAGCTGAGAAAAATCAGGAGAATTGGTGAAATAAGGGCAAAATGGGAAAATATCAAAATTTACTAAAATAAAAATGGGACCAAATTGGAATATCTAGAATTCTCTTCATATATTCTTCATTATCATCAGCCAAAAACGTCCTAAGGGTTTATTCAAGCTGATATTTCATAATTTTTGCACCAAGTGAGTTAATCCTTGCCTTTTTCTTGTAATTTTTATGTTTTTAAGACTTTTACAACTAGGTCCTATTTCTAAATTCATTATTTTTTGATTTCATGGATGAAATTGAAAGTCACCATGGTTGAGTGATGTAATTTTATGATGAAATAGAATGAAATTTAAGCTTTAATTTGTTTATGAGATGATTTTATTAGGTAATTTCAATAGAAATTGATTTGTAGGACCTAATTGTGAAAAAGTTTGGAATTAAAGTCTAGTGCTAAAATTATGATTTTAAAAGGTTATAAAGTAGTTTAAAGTGATAGAATAAAGTGTTAATTGAGAAAAATCAGCTCAATTGAGAGGTTAATTGAGCAGGGACGAAATTATCATTTATTGAAAGCTTAGGGGAAAAATGGTAATCAACATCTTGCACTAAAACAGTTTTGGACAGCAGCAGTAGGCTAACTTTGAAAAATCACCATAAATTGTGTAAATCGAATTAGAGGATGAAAAAAATATGGAATTAAATGTTATTGAGTCTAGTTTCTCATAGAAGAAACGGTGTAAGCAATGGAATTGTAAATCATGAGATATAATAAATTTTGTGAGACAAGGTTAGAATGAATTCGGATTCCCCTGTTCTGACTTTGGAAAATCATAAAAAATTGGATAAAAATAATTAGGGGATTAAATTTATATGTTAGAAAATTCTTAATGATTCTATTTTCAAGAGAAACAAACGGTAACATCATCCAAATTCCGTACTAGGAGAAAATATTTTTTTAGTGAAGAAGGGTCGAAACTGTCAGACAGCAGAACAGGGATGACTTTAAAGAATTAATTGTACTTATTGGTTAAACCATAAATTCTGAAAATTTTTTGGTAAGAATATATGTGAGTCTAGTTTCGGAAAAATCAAGTGGATCTTAATTTGGAGTTTCGAAGCTCAAGATATAAATAATTTAGTGACTATGACTCAAGGAGACAGCTCTGAATGAACTATAAATAATAATAGAATTATAGAGAATGCTACATATGAACATGAAATGTATTAAATTGATGATTAAATTTATTTATTTAGATCCAAAAAATTCAAATACGAAGATAGATCGAGGAAAAGAAAAAGTTCGGGATTAGTAGATTTTTGTATAAGAACAAGTATCGAGGTAAGTTCGTGTAACTTGAATTATATTCTTAAATGCTTGAAATGTATGTTATTGATGTGAATATGATTTGAATGTTCATTGTATGAAAGTTGATGAAACATTGATATATTTGATAAAAAAGGGGAAGAAATCCCGGTTGAATGAAAGGAAAATTCGATGGATCTCTGAAAAGGAATTGACGGTAAAAAGGATCTAGGCCAGACGGGTGATCCTATCATGATATAGCCCTCCCGAAGAATATGTAAAAAATGGATTTAGCCCGGACGGGTAATCCGAATTAGGGTCTGAATTTAGCCTGGAATGGTAATTCAGATCCAAGCTCATTAGAGTAATTGTCGTTGCGGGGTTTAGCTGACTGTAATTCGACAATACTCTATGAATTTATATTACAGGATTTAGCTTTGGGTGGTAATCCATTTGTAAGGATGAGGTTCGCGGGAGTGTGCTCTCTGAAATGGAAATGTGCACACATGAATATGAATTGACGAACCCAGATTTGTACAGTAAAGTGTACCCCTGAAAATCCATCGAAATTCCGAGAAATTTAACGGGATAAATATGGAAAAATAACAAGGGAATGGAAATCATGGTATTGATGAGCTCATCAATCATGGTATATATTATTGATACATGGAAACTATTGGACTAACTTGAATGTTGAGTTTGTGCATGTTAGGGTAATAATGCATTGAATGGATGTATGAATGTTTATTGCATTGTATTGAAAATATTAGGTAAGTATAATTCTTGTTACATGAGCTTACTAAGCACAAAGTGCTTACCCTGTTTCCTTTTCCCCTGTTTTGTAGTGTTAAGAGCTCGGAGGTCAGATTCGGTCGGAGACACGTTACACTATCAACCTCAAGATTTCGGTATATAAAGAAACTTTATTTTGGGAATCAATGGCATGTATAAGCTAACAAAGTAAATGTTAATGTGAAATGAATGTAAGGTTAGCCATTGGTATGGCTAACAAATCTTGGTTTTGGTATGTGATGAGGTTATCTTATGGATATGCTTGAATCTATCTTGAAAATGTGTTGAAATGGATTGTTCTCGGTTTAAAATTGCAAGGAAGGTTAGATATTTATAAAGGGGTTATATTGAGTTCATGAAAAAAAAAACTTTGGGATTTTGAGAAAAATTTCTTATGGTTTCGATTTAATCCCGGTTTGGTTCCGATGTATGTTTTGGGCTTCGGAGACCCATCTAAGAGACATCATGACATGTTTCGATAAATGAATAGTATTTAGCTCGTAATAACGGAAAATTAATTTGGTAAATTCTGGTAATGCCTCGTACCCTATTCCGGCGACGAATACGGGTAGGGGGTATTACACCACTCATCTCCCAAAAATAACAGATTTGACCCCAATCTCCACCAAATAAAAATCAACAACCATTCCCCTTGATTCAAGCCTCAAACCTTCCATTCCTTTACTAAAGAAAGCAGTCAAAACCACACCCTTTTTTACCATTCAATGGCCGGCCATACAATGAGAAAAATAAGCAAATCCTTTTACTAAAATTAGCAAAACAACACCCATCCATCCACATATCAGGGGACAACACATATGGGGGAGAAAATCAAGAATTCCCTTGCTAAAAATAGCAAGGGATGTTGGGGCTTAAAGGTTATAAAAGGAGGCTTTCACTTCATTTAGAAATGTACCAGTTTTCAAAAAAAAATCTCTTGAGTGTTCTTGTCTTTCTCATGACTTGTTAAACACTTGTTTGCCACAAAATAAGGCAATTTACTTGCCGAAAATGAGAGCAGTGTCAAAGGGAGAAACTTGAGAGCATTTTGATGATTTAACGTAAAGAAAAGGAGGATAGCCACCATGGGAATCCGCAATGAGCAGTCGCAGATAACTCGTTCCATTTCAACTGTTTTCTCTTCTTATTGTGAATTGGCCTTAGATAACCCCCCGGCTACTCTTCTTCCCTTTCTCTTTATTGTTAATTGATTTTTTTTTTTTTTGGTGTTGAAAGACAAGTTTGCATCTCATCTTTATGTTTTCAATTTAATATTACATTACTTAATTTTGTTTATTTAGAATAAGTATGAATCATGATTTGAGTTAATTGATTTTTGTATTGTGAATATTTTGTGCAAATAATTATTTCATTCATTTAGGTTTAATTCATGTTAATACTTGTAAATGTATGGCCAACATTTGTAGGTTAATGGATTAACTGTTTAATCTGAGAAGAGATAATAGTTAATAGACAAAAGGTCTAAATGGTGCATCTCATGTCGATATCGAAAGATGATTGTTGTATGCATAAACAGTATAAATGCCCAGAATAGTGATTTCTAGGTTAGTTTTGACATAGACATATATGGAATAACTCCTTAATTAAAATTTGGTTTAATGAATTTTCATATTGCCACGACCCTTCGTGATATTCCTTTTATGATTTTCAATGAACTCTTGTTAAGTGAAATGCTTGTTCTAGTCTATTCATGTTATGTTTTATTAAATCTTGTATTTAATCTTTCTGTTGTGATTATTTTTCTGCAATGTATGTTGTTTTATTTTGTAGGTATTTGAAATCTGACTACATCCTTAACATTATTTTTGCCTCTCATCAGCAAGATTTTTCTTTACTTATTTTTGTTTTATAATTAACTTTACAATTAATTTATACAACAGTCCCTATAGAGACAATAACTCTTTACTTACTACTTATTACTTGTACGACCGTATACACTTGCATGTAATCATACGACACATTACTCCTTATTGAAGATATCAATAACAAAGAAGTAAGAAACTTTTACACAATTTTCACTTGCACTCTAAACAATCTGGAAATAAAAGAAATGATTTTATCTTCAACAATCCCTCAACCCAATACGAGAGGTAAAAAGGCTTAATGACCTCTGCAATTCAATCTTGCATTCATTTGACAATAATACAAACCATTTTAGTGCTTTAACTACAATACTTTCTACATTGTGACTCCCCCCTCGCTCGCTGATATGGGACATGGCAATACTTGTTGGAGACATGGTTTTCATATATGCAAAAACAATAATAACAACAAAAAGATCTCTCCAATCTCTCTCAAATTTTAATTTGAGCAAAGTAGTCCCTTTAAAAAATTTAGAGCAATTTAACCCTTACCAATTTTGAAAGTGAACAATTAAGGATAATTAATCATGACGTTAAACGTTTTTAAACAATTGTGCATAATTGTGATTGGTATAATAATAAATTTAGCTCTCGATGTTTACAAATTTTGTTAATTTGGTCTTGATTCTAAAAAAAGAAAATCAACAAATTTAGCCTTAGCATTTCCACCTTTACAAAAATATTATAGGCTAAATTTATTAAATTATGACCAAATGAATAGATGTGTAAATTATGAGAGCTAAATTTATTATTATAACAATTAAATTTATGTAAAATTGATGAAAAACATTAACGATGAGATTAAAAATCCTTAGTTGCTCATTTTTAAAATTGACAGAAATTAAATTGTTTTGATTTTTTTAGAGAAACCAATTTGATCAATATCAAAATTGAAAGGGATTGAAGAAATCTTTTTACCTGCCAAAATTCTCATACTTTTACTCTCTTTGATCCTGTTAAAATGAACTAAGTATTACATCTTGTAAGTTAACCAACATCCAAAAGTAAGTTAACACTATTCTTGGCAATTTGTAGGTGGGATGGAAACTCGTTTCGACACTACAAGAGTCACAATCCCTTCCCAACATGATTAAGCTAGTCCAAGATTACCGCGATCATTGACATCTCAAAAAGGAGGCAAAAATAAATAAATAAATCTACACCTCTTGTTTCAATATCTCCTTCGCTTGGCCATAATCTGCTTGTCTTTCTTCTTTCGATTTTTACCAAAAAATTACTGAAAATAGCATTATTGATGTGAGAAAGTCATCAAATATATACTTTGGTTAAGTTAGAGTAGTTTTCTATCACTAGCAAAAATGAAAACAGTGTTTTCATAATAAAATTGATCAGTTGAATAAAAAATTAAGAATTGATTGAAATGTTGGTTGGAAATAAGGGGTTAGACTAATTAACTCGCGAACTAATACAAATCGAATTAAAAATTAGTTAAAATAATTTTTTCTATATTTTAATAATTTTTTATAATTTTTAATAATTTATTTAATTAAACTTAATAAATCAATCCAATCAAAAAAATTTAACTGCCTATACTGAAATCTCGGAGTAAAAAATGGAATCCATAAGAAAGAAGAATAATAAAAATGAAAGTTGATAAGTGTACACGTGTCACCAATGGGCGTTGAAAGCATTGTAATTCCATTTTCCACATCCTCCAACAAATAAGAACTTTCTTCTGGTTATTTACAACGTGGCGAGCTGACGTGCTGAAAGCTCATTGGCTAGCACACGTAGCTTCCTCTGAGACGAGGGGTTTTTGTAGTCTTCTCTATACTGTCTCTCCACTCCAGAGGTTTCTTCTCCAACAGAGAGATTTAATCAATCTGAGCGATAGAGGAAAATCACGAATTCCTGAGAAAGTGACGGAAAATAAATACAATGCATAGATCGCGATCTCCATTGCTAATAGCTTTATCATTTCTCTTCACATCCTTCACCATCTCTAACGCTCTTTACGGGCCGTCGTCGCCAGTGGTTCAGCTCACTCCATCTAATTTCAAGTCCAAGGTAAACCTTTCATCATTTGCCGTTGATTAGAAAAAAAATATGTCGAAGAACAGAATCGAAAAGAATTAGGAGGATCTAAATTTCTGTTAAGTTATATGAAATGCATCTTTCTGTTGGATCACAATTGAAGAAATTAAATACGATTAGAAATGAGATAGTTCTTTGGAATTTTGTCACTTAACTATATTTTATTATAAAAGGCCTTTATTTTGTTTTGATTTTGAAGTGTTAAGTTTACTAGTTAATTTAGAAATAGGTCATTTATCAAGCTTAGATGAACGGTTTAATGTATTTTAATTGCATTAAACATTCAGGTTTTCTACACCTTACAATTTTGTTTGAGTTTAAGCAATGATTTCCGTTTACGTTATTCAATACTCTTGATTAAATTCCATATCGGGGATACGAATGGACCATAGCATTTTCATTGCATGATGAAACATCTCTTCATTGATCTGACTTTCGCTTATTATTTTAGTAATTCAAGAAGGGTAAGAGACAAGCTTATTGAGTCGTTTTTAATTGTGGCAGGTTTTAAATTCTAACGGAGTTGTTTTGGTTGAGTTCTTCGCGCCTTGGTGTGGCCATTGCCAAACTTTAGCACCTACATGGGAGAAAGCCTCCAATATCTTGAAAGGTGTCGCTACAGTGGCAGCCCTCGATGCTGATGCTCATAAGTCTCTTGCCCAGGTTTGGAGAATTCAAATCTATCAGCCACAGCTTTTCAAAAATCTGAGATACAATCTAGGTTCTATTTTGTTGGTGTGCTGATTGTTGTTCAACTAGCAGGAATAGTTTCCATACGTATCTTTGTGCTGTGTAAATTTATAGGCTTTATCCCATTATGTACAGGATTGTCATTTACGCACAATGTCTTGCAGCTGACTGGAAGTTCTTTTGTTCACTGTTAATTTTATGTGCTTATAAAGCCTTGTGATTGCTACACAGGAATACGGGATTAGAGGATTTCCTACAATAAAAGTGTTCGCCCCTGGAAAGCCACCTGTAGATTATATGGGAGCTAGAGATGTCAAACCTATTGCCGAATTTGCTCTCCAGCAGGTTTGTTACAGTATGTTGATTGATTGAAGTATCAAGATTTTATTAGATCATGATGTTGTTATCAAGTACTGAATCTGTTTCCATGTTAAGATGATTCATTTCTTACTTAATAGGCCATTGTATATCGAGTAAGATAGGAGTGATCTTGTAGTGTTAATTAATATGCATTAGTTCATAGATTCACCTTAAGACAAGACTTACTGACATCTGATAATATGTTGTGAATAGGGAAGATTATTTGCATGTCATGTGCTATGCAACTGCTACAAATGCCATTTTTTTTGGGACGTGTATTTGCAATGGTCATGTAGTGATATTGTAGATTCTAACATTAGGAAAATTGAACAAATCCTTTCTCACTTCTCTGACACATCCCAATTCCTACAGAATCTGATCCCAAGCAATATGAGACCATACTACATTGGTAAAGTTGTCTTTGTGTAACTGAAGTAGATGCCAAACATGGACATGGACCTGATAACTGTCAAAAATTGTCTCTCATGGCCTTATTTCTCTATCAGTTAGGATTTCTCATTATTTATGAATTTGATAAGTCATTTTTAAAATTTGAAATTGAAATTAAAGTGTATCAATTTTATACTAAAACATTCTTTCTAAGACTTGAGCTGAATTATTGAAAACTTTTGTGAATTGTACAGGTAAAGGCACTTTTGAAAGACCGTCTCGCTGGGAAAGCATCTGGAGGATCAAGTGAGAAATCTGAGCCTAGTGCATCTGTAGAATTGAATTCCCACAACTTTGATGAATTGGTGCTCAAAAGTAAAGAACTTTGGATTGTGGAGTTTTTCGCTCCTTGGTAAGCTTGCTTAATTTTAGTAACACTCATCAAGAAATGGTGCTTCACCAGTATCACTGTAGATTCATGTACATGAAACTGTTAAATGCTGTTTATGTTTCTTATGATGACATGTTTTAATTTTGTGTTTCTTATGAGAATTGAACTGATAATGGATGATTTTTAGGTATACAGGCATTTAGGAACTTTTAACGAATAAGAATAAATCAAATCTTCAAAGCTTCATGATATTATTGTGCAGCTATATTGTTACTGAAGAAGTTAAAGAATATGTTCAAAATAGCCTTATATTTTAAGTTAATTCAAGAATATGATATAGTGACCTTTTTGGAAGATATTAATTGTGTGTGTGTGTAACTTTTTAAATGTTCTTTAGAACATATGATACTGAACTTACTAAAGACCAGTGCTCCAACTGATGAAAGCAATCAATATGCTTTTGTCCTACATGAAATCTGTATATATCTCTAAAGAAGTAAAATTTGATATAGAAAACATGCTTCTGCAGAGGATATCATATATGAGACTAAATCGATCTCAATGCAGTCATCTATGTTACATAAAATTTTGCACATAACCTAATGCTTGCTAACATAGTAAGTTTCTAGTTCTTATCTTCTGGTTTTGATGATTAATACCTTGTAAGTACTTCTGTAAAGGTGTGGACACTGTAAAAGACTTGCTCCTGAGTGGAAGAGGGCTGCTAATAACTTGAAGGGGAAGGTGAAGCTTGGTCATGTTGACTGCGATTCTGAGAAGGTAATTTGCTTGTGTTGTCAAACTTGATATTGCGAGGCATCTGCCTTCTGAGAATATTTCCATACCTAGAAATCACTCTGTGAAATCTTATTAGAACTGAATAAGATGCTTTTCTATTTTGGACATCACTTTTCCACTCCTAATAAATATTTTTCAAATTAGAGAAGCGAGTTTTCCTTCTTTTTCATATATATTTATATTGGAACTTTTGGATGTATTTGTTTTATATTGTTGGTTTAATAATGGGATGTGTGGTTTGCAGTCTCTCATGAGCAGGTTCAACGTGCAAGGGTTCCCTACCATCTTAGTATTTGGTGCTGACAAAGACAGCCCAGTTCCTTATGAGGGTGCTAGAACCGCCTCTGCTATTGAATCATTTGCTCTAGAGCAACTAGAAACAAATGTCGGACCGGCTGAAGTGACAGAGCTGACTGGCCCAGTAAGTCTCGCACTCGTGCTTCAAGAATAGTTGCAGTCTTTACTAAACTATATTGTTGTTTACTGAAAAGTATGATCTATTCAAAATAGGATGTGATGGAGGAGAAATGTAGTTCAGCTGCCATATGCTTCGTTGCTTTCTTGCCTGACATTCTAGACTCGAAGGCTGAAGGAAGGAACAAGTACTTGGACATGTTATTGTCAGTTGCAGAGAAATTTAAAAGGAGTCCTTACAGGCAAGTACATGCAAGCTAATTTTCTCTTGAGATCTCAATTTGTATGTGTGTGTGTTGTTCTAACGACAATTTTATCTCCTATAGCTATGTTTGGGCTGCTGCCGGTAAGCAACCAGATCTCGAAAACCGTGTAGGTGTTGGCGGATATGGTTATCCAGCTCTTGTAGCCTTGAACGTCAAGAAAGGAGCATATGCTCCACTCAAAAGTGCATTTGAGCTCGAGCATATCATGTAAGTATTTCTTTTCCGACTTCTGCACTGAATGCCGCTCTTTTACGAATGAACAAAAAGGAAACTTAGAACATGCAAAAATTTTGTCCGTGGCAGTGAGTTTGTGAAGGAAGCAGGGCGCGGAGGCAAGGGAAATTTACCATTGGAGGGCACACCCGAGATTGCAAAGACAGAAGCATGGGACGGTAAAGATGGAGAAATCATGGAAGAGGATGAGTTCTCACTTGAAGAACTCATGGGAGATTTTACAGCAAGTAAAGATGAGTTGTAATAAAATTGGAATTAGTTTAGGGTAAAAAGAAGGGTTTTGATGTTTGGTCGTGTCGTTTATTTTGGTTTTTACTGATTGAAACAATTATCCCAAGTGAAACAGATTATTAGAGATGATCCAAATATTTAAGGACTCTTATTTCATCTACCAACAATGTTTAATAACTTGTTTTGTTAGATTTACTATTAAAAATGGTTTTGAAAAATAATACATTATCAAAATAATTTCATTGATGATAAGCCAAAAGAATAAAAAGTACATGCTTAGACCATCTTTACTGATTGATAAAAATTTAAAATTTTGAAAATCAGATCCCTCCACAAAAGATTTAATATTATTTTCCGTGGATATATAGTTAAATTTTGGTTAAATTTCAGTTTTGATATTTAATTTTTATATTTTAATTTAGTTTATATATTTTATGTTGTTATTAATTAGTTTAAATAATTATCATCGTTAATTTTTATTAAAATATTATATAATTATATATAATTTAAATTTCTAATTTTAGAAATGCAGACATTATTGCTTCCCATAGTTAATGCTTACATCAATGTTATTTTTTTTTTAAAAATTATATTTTATTATGATGAGTTTGAATTAGTGTTTTTTTTTTAAATTTTAATCAGTATTTTTAATATTATTTTTATTATTATTTAACTAGTAAATATATATTTAATTTCAAAATGTCACACCAAAGAATTTAATAGAAGAATTTTAATGGTGGTAATAATTAAACCTAAATTTTTAAATTTAAAAAAGTAAAGAGACTAAATTCTTAAAAATACAAGTAGATGAGCTAAGTTTCAAATGTACAAAGTGTAATCAACCCAACTTGAAAGACAAATTGTATTCTATGTACATTTTGCCGTTTATATTTGGGGTTTGTATTATCCATCCCAACAATGTTATTTTTAGAGTTCAAATTTTCGTCTCCCCTTTGAAATGCAATACACCATACCACTACATCATTTATCTTTTTGAATTATTGGTATTGTAATCATGGCTTCCATTTCGATATTGTTAATATCGATCGAAACGTTCTATTTTGATAGTAAATTGAAACAATAAAATGTAGGTTCCATTCCGATGTAAATTTTGTTCGTACAGGCCATATCAATGTGTACTGATTGATTTCACTTATATTGATTGTAATATAGTGTATTGGTCGGTACTATAAAAATTTAAAATTATTTTAAATTAAAATTAAAGTTTTTTATTATTATTTTTGAATTTGTTGAATTAAGGATTATCACTTGCGAGATGAATTCATTATATTTGTTGTTTATTTTGAATTTGTTTAATGATGAATTGTATTTGTAAAACTTGTTAATATTTTATATTATTGATTAATATTTTATATTTAAAATTTATTTAATTTTATTATTTAATATTTATAAATATTTTTATATACATTTATTAATATTTTTTAAAAATAATGAGAAATCGAAAAATAGTACACCAATACATATTAATACTTTATTATTATTATTATTATCATCATCATCAATTGACATGATTTATACGAACGCATTTGAAAGTTACAACTTCAAAAAAGGATTGAAACTTTTTTTTGGTATTCTTGCCAACCACTTCTTAAAAAGGATTGAAATATTTAATACTATTTCACATTTTTAACTTTAGGTAGTGTACCGAATTGCGAATCGAATCGTTGCTTGGAGTTCGTTAAATAAATTTATAAAAAAAACATTAACAATTCAATGATTTAAATAAAAATTTTCGAATAGTTCATTGATATAAATGAAAACTTTAAAATATTTTGATAACTATTTTGTAATTTTTTGAAGTTGAATGACCAAACCATAAGCTTACTGATAGTGTAGTTTGCCCTTTGTTTTAAGTGTTAAAAAAATGTGAGAATTTGGGGTTTTTTTTATTAAAATGGCCTTAAAATTTTAATAAATTACGAAAATAATCATTTTCTTGATTATGTACGTAAATGACCTGAAATGAATAGTAAAAATTAGTGGAGCCAAAGAGATTGACGCCACCAACATGCCACGTCAACCATGGGATTAAAAAATCAACTTTTTGGTGGAGCTATAGTGAATGACGCCACTTGTATAAATAACAGAGAGATACTAGTATTTCTCAATAATTGAAGGGCCAAAAAATAAATAATAGTGGTAGAGCCATAGAGAATGGCGCCACCACTTTATGTAGGGTTATTATTATTTTTTAGTTTTTTATAATTTAAAAAAAATGTTATTTTATTTGGTAAAGCTATATAGAATGGTGTCACCACTTTATGTAAGGGTTTTTTTTTAGCTTTTTTTTTTTAATTTTAAAAAATGTTATTTTATTTAGTGGAGCCATATAGAATGGCGTCACATGTGTAATCAATCACTTTTTTTAAAAAAATTAATTTAAAATTAAAAATAATATTTTATTTAGGGTAGCCATTCTCTTTGGCATGATCAAATAGTTATATATAACCCCAATGGCAGATCAGTCTTAATTAAAGAAATTTTTTTTAATTATATAATGTTAGAGGATGAACAGGAGAGAGATGATGAGTGTTTTTTATGCTTTTATGTTTAATGGTTATTTTTGGTTGCCAATTATTTATTCGGTAATGAGTTCAAATTGGTTATGTAAATCTTTTCGTTGGCTGTGGTAGGACGATAACGGGTTCAAATTGGTTATGCAACCAAAGGGTGGATTATTTGGGAATCTCTGGGTCAACAGGATGTTTGAAGGTTTTATGGAATCCCAAATCGAACCGCACAGGTGAGATCATCAATATGAGCAGCATCCGAGGTTCAAGATAATAGCACCGAGAAACTTGCTCGTGTTGTAGTTAAACATTGTAATTTTCAATTTGTAAGACACAATGTTGTTGGTCTTGAACAAAATCGTTTAATTATGTTTTATTTATAAGACACAATGTTGTCGGTCTTCAACAAAATCATTTAATTTTTTTTAGAATAGAGAAAGTTGCTCGTGTTGTAAAATTATATATTGCAAGTTAAATGAAATTATTTTGGAATGCTGCAAACGTAAAATTATATTTTGTAAAATAAATTTTTTGAATTATGTAAATTGATAATTATTTGAAATGTTAGCAATGTAAAATAATTTTCATATAAATCATTTATGTAATGTGAATTAATCGTTTGATATGGGGCATTTTTAATAGAAATCAAGAAATAGAGGACCAAAAAATAAAGAAAGTTTGGGGAAAAAATGAGAAAGAAAAAAAAATGGAAGTGGGAGAGAGAATTGACTGAAAAAAAGGATGAGAAAGGGTTGATTTGTATAAAAAATAAACTGGGGTATTTTTAAAAGAAATAAAAAAACCAAGGGGCCCAAAATTAAATATATTGACCAATCACATTGCGACAGCCGCGTCAGCGACGTGATTGATTAAGGTCACTTTTTAGGCCTTTTAATGTTTAAAAAAAGAAATAAAAAAAATTAGGAGGCCAGTCGATTTTCTTTTAAAAGGGAGGGTGGGGCTATTTTTGGTCCCCCTCAAATTTTTGAGTGAAATAGAAAAAGAAAAGAGAAGAGAAGAGGAAAAAAAAAAAAAGGAGTTGTCTTTGTTTCGAAGTTAATAAATACGATTAAGGTATGTAAGTATATTTTGATATGCATGTATTATATTAAAGTAGTTATTGTAATGTAATAATTAAGTAAATTTATTTTGTGTACTTTTTTTAATTATGCAGATATCAGAATGTCTTCTCAAGTAAACGCGAATCACACTTCATCGAGTGTTAACGAAACAGTAAAATTGTTAAATCTCAATTTATTTATTCAACACCTTATATATGATATTTATACGAAATAAAAAATTCTAAAATTAATTTATTCAATTTGTGTAACTTTTGCTAAAAAAATAAAATTTATTCCAAAATTAATTTATGGTAGTGACTTTTAAATTTTTATATTATAATATCATATATTGGAGGGAGTAGAAATATTTGGAGCCAGAAGTATGGCAAAGTTGGGGCTCATTTTGTTTCTTATTCAATATGTTGTATTTTTCTTAAAGCCACGTTCCATCAACCTACACAAGCTATTTGCAATGGGGGAAGGTCCTAACACATGAATTGAACGTCCAGAACAATTGGCAAAAAACTCTTCTCCCCGTTTCAAGTTGTCCATTCGGGCCTCTATAAGGCAACGTTTGCAAGTACACGATAGTTTCTAGCACGTACTTTACCATCGCTGAAATCCACCCTTGAAGTTCATTGTATGACTCATCCCAGTCGTTGTACAACTGCTCCATGGTCATTTGTTTCGCCCACCATGCTTTCTTGTACGACACTCTGTACTAGAATCGGGCTTGCATGTCTGCAATCGATGTCGACATAGGACTGGTTGGGCTATCTTTCACTAGTGGCATGATGCAGTTGCAGATACTTTTGACATCCAGTTTTAGGTAGTCTAGAGTCATACGTGTGATAGTGCGTGTATGACGCCCTTCTAATTTTCATATTTGCCACTTTTGAGTCCTTTGTATAAATATAGTTCGAACCCGCCAGCCACACCCTTTTTTCAGCTCTCAAACATTCCCCAACATATAATGTCGGTGTAGACTTTGCGACCTTGTAATCAATCGGCACCTTCATGTTATACTGTTTGATGGCAAACACACAGTCTGCCTTGTTCTCGAACTATTGCCAACGAACAACTCCTTCAACTGTGAATTTGATGTCAATCTATGAGCAGAGACTATATCGGCATATTCGGGAACTCAGGTGCATGCGTTGCATCTAGATCTACACTTAACATGTCGTCTGCAGGGCCATTCCGTAAAATAATGCCAAGACTTGGGTTACTAAAAGAAGGGGCGTGAACATCTTCAACTTCTTCCGGGCCTTCATCGTCAATATCCTCCAAAACCTTATCAAGATCAGGGTCACTATAATCTTCAACGTCGTGATTAGAATCTTCACCATTATTGGACCCTTCTTTGATGTTTGCATCGATGCCTATCACCTTCGGATGGATTTGTAGACGGCGACCCGGGACATGGTTGTTATACGAACTCCCACCATAATTTAGATTTCCGGTCATCTACGATGTCTGATGGGCGTCGAAACCACCAAATATAAATTCCTACGACAAAATAACAGTAATTAGCAGTATAGAGCAGTAGGGTCGAATCCACAGGGACTGGCTATTTAATTTCGCCTTTTTTCGTGACCAGAATCTATGTCGCGATCACAGTCGTGCCCACGACCTATTTGTAGAAATGCTGAAGATAAAAATAAAAATAGGGGGTTTAAATTGGTTAAGATAAATAAAGAAGAAAATACAAAAAATAAAATAAAACAGATTCAAAAATGCAAAAAATAAATAAATTTAAGAAAATAAAATAAATGAATAAATAAAATATTTTTTTAAGCTTAGCCTTAGCCTTGGTGTACTCCAATCTTGAATCGATCATTGAAATAGATTTTCCCTTCCAAGCAATAAGCTGGTTATAGCGACCAAGAACGTCCCGATCGCCAACTTTTTCTTATGTAGTCAATCCTGGTACGACCTGCAAACTGACTCTTGTCAAATTTCTAACTGCGATACATGTGTTCGCAATTTAAGATTTCGACAACATTGCGATCTAAAAAGCCCAACTCGAATCAACGGCCTCAACCGCGTGGGTCGTTTAAATCCGATCTCTATCTCCCTTGACGGAATCCAACTGGCTTTTCCCACCTAGACACGCCAATTTGTTCGTGGGAATTCGAACACAACACGGCCAATTTGTCTTCCCAACTGTACGCCAAATAACTCCAACCCAACGTGCACTTTTTGAATCGAAGCTGAATCAACTTTAAAGGACGAACTTGTACTATCCCATATACCAGAGAGATAGAAAATACCGCGTTGAGTTAGCGAGCTCGTATCTCACGATTGTTTATTGGAGCAATTTTCAGGCTAAAGCTAAAAAGGGTTTAGTTAATCATGGAAAAAATCATACTTTGAAAATAGATTTATAGAATTGTAGGTGATGGAAAGGGAAAGGGCCTTGGAAGGCAATTAAACCAAAAGGTTGAAAGTAAAGAAAAAAATTGAAATGGCAGAATATAGCGCTGACGCACGTAATGAAAAAAATAAAGAATTTATTAAACGCCAAATGCTAAGTGTGTGTTCAATTAACTGTAGTCATTAGGTATTTATATATTTTTAGTGCTAAAATTTAGTTAAATTTTTCCTAAATATTATCACTAAATAATCCTAAATATTATCACTAAATAATTCAAAATTTAAAAATCAAATTTAAACTAGAATTTAAACTAATTACATAATTGTAACAATATAAAAAATCCTTCAATCTTTATCCAGCCAATTTTTTTTTTAAAAAAAAAAACTTCAACCCTTCCATTTTTACTTATTTGAATCTTCAATCTTTCAATCAAGCTCTCCTCTTTGGTTTCTGTTCCAATTTAGCTCCTTTTTGTAAGAGTTTAAATTCGGCAAACCAACTTCATTCCTGATAAGAAAAATCTAAATTTAATAGCATTTTATTTGATAATTAGCAAAAAATAAATATATTAAAAATACGAATTTATCTTGCTAGCAATGTCACTCCGCAATCTAACATTAAGGTCAAAGTCAAACCCACAATGTTGACTTATTGGATTGACATTCTCAACGGGCTCGTCGGCTAACTCAGAAAATAACTCAACTGGTTGGAGGTTCTCATTCTCAGCCAACCATCATAATTCTATCATAGTGTCCAAGTCATTATCATCTAATAGTTGTCTCTCACAAAATTTCAACGAATCTGTAGAGATTGGAAACTTGTAAAATAATTTGGACATCATCCTTCCACAATGGATAGCTATTTTCGCATAGATCTTTCTTTTCATTTCTTCCAGCTTCACAGTTTTATTGAATCGTAATCCAACTTTCTGTTGACCTTAAATTACACAACCAACCTCACCTTCTACAATTTCACCATAAAAAAGAACGTAAAACACCGAGTTATTCATCTTCACCACAATTTTTGAGCTCTCCTACTAAACACAATAATTTTTTTTCTTTTCTTCTTTTCTAGTTCAACTGTTACAAGAATGTTAACAAGATCTATATATGTAGCACCACTAAGGTGGTTATGCCAAAAAGAATGGCTCCACCAAAATAAAATAATAATTTCACTAAAAAGACTATAAAAAAAAAATTCCTGACACTGGTAACACCATTCTATATAACTCCACTAAATAAAATATTATTTTTAATTTTAAATTAAAAAAAGATAAATTACACTGGTGGCGTTATTCTATATGGCTTCACCAAATACAATAACATTTTTTAAAATTATAAAAGATTCTGACACTAGTGACGCCATTTTATATGACTCCACCAAATAAAATAATATTTTTTAAATTTAAGAAAAACTAAATAAATAAATAACACTAACACAATAAAGTGGTGGCACCATTCTCTATAGCTCCATCAGCATTATTTATTTTTTGGCCTCCTAATTATTTAGAAATACCAATATTTCTCTAGTATTTATATAGGTGATATCGTTCTCTATGGCTCTACCAAAAAAAATAATATTTTAATCCTAATTATTGACGTGGCATGTTAGTGGCTTCATTCTCTTTAGCTCTATCAACTTTTACTATTCATTTCAGGTCATTTACATAAGTGGATCATTTTCGTAATCTAGAATTTGGTATAAATTTTTTATTCTATAAAAGTAAGATAAAAAAATTTACATGTGTTTGCCTACTCCTAACTTTAATTGTGGGTCTAAAAATTTCACCAAATAATTAAAGGTTTGTTTTGTTTTGGAAAAAGAAATCCAGTTAAAATTATTGTATTATTGATATTTTTTACGCAATACTTTTGTTTTGAAGAAATATTAAAATCCAATATGAACAAATTGAAGGTACTACGAAAGCCTCTCAAATGAAGCTAACCCAGAAGTGAATTTTAGCAATGAAAAGATGAAACAAAACTTGAAAGTAATCGGTGAACACACCAATCATATCTTCAAGCAAAACACCCAGATTACCCAGTTGGGAAAATCTGGTCAAATCCATGAAGCTGTCAAACTTTTCTCCGAAATGACCCGTAAGAACACTGTAACATACAACTCCATGATTTCTGCCTTCAATAAAAACGGCAAAATCAACGATGCACGTCACCTGTTCGACAACATGCCCCGTAGAAACCTAGTTTCTTGGAACACAATGATTGCAGGGTATTTACACTCCGATAGAATTGATGAAGCTTATCGACTGTTCGTTAAAATGCCTAAAAGAGACAGATTCTCTTGGACTCTGATGATATCTTATTTTACACGTAAAGGGGAGCTTGAAAAGGCTAGAGAACTGTTTGACTTATTTCCTCACAAGCGTGATGTGGCTTTTTGGAACGTTATGATTCGAGGGTATGGTGAGAAAGGAAGGATTGTTGAAGCTAGGAGATTGTTCGACGAAATGCCACTTAGGGTTGTTGTTTCGTGGAATTTGATGTTATCCTGTTATACCCGGAATAGCGAAATGCGTTTGGGGAGGGAGTTTTTTGAAGGAATGGCGCTAAGGGATGTTGTTTCATGGAATTTGATGGTCGATGGGTTTATTGAGGTTGGTGATTTGGATTCTGCTTGGGAGTATTTTGAGAAGACTCCACATCCGAATGTTGTTTCTTGGGTTACAATGTTATGTGGGCTTGCACGAAGTGGTAAGATATTGGAGGCAAGGAGATTGTTTGATCAGATGCAGAATAAGAATGTTGTTTCTTGGAATGCTATGATTAGTGCTTATGTGAAGGATTACCAAATTGAGGAGGCTGCCAGGTTGTTCAGTGACATGCCAAACAGGGATTCATTTTCATGGACCACAATGATTGATGGTTATGTTCATGTTGGCCAGCTTGATAAGGCAAGGGAATTACTGAATCAAATGCCTTACAAGGATATTGCGGCGCAAACTGCAATGCTTTCTGGATACATTAAGAATAAAAGAATGGATGAAGCTTGTCAGGTTTTTAATGAGATAGCTGCTAGAGATATTGTTTGTTGGAACACAATGATTGCAGGGTATTCACAGATGGGAAGAATGGATAAGGCTCTCAATCTATTCAAGGAGATGAAAGATAAAGATTTAGTCACTTGGAACACCATGATCATTGGTTATGCTCAAATCGGAGAAATGGAAGAAGCGGTTAAGATATTCAATGGAATGAAGATAAAGAATGTAGTCTCTTGGAATTCATTGATAACAGGTTTCTTGCAGAATGGCTTATCAATGGATGCATTGACTAGTTTCAAACTGATGGCTCATGAAGGAATAACACCTGATCATTCAACTTTTGCATGTAGTCTAAGTGCATGTGCCAATCTCGCAGCTTCGCAAGTTGGAAAGCAGATGCACAATAAGGTTTTGAAGAGTGGTCATTTAAATGATCTGTTTGTAGGGAATGCGTTGATCACCATGTATGCTAAATGTGGACGCATCTTGTGTGCTCAACTCATATTCGATGATCTTGATGAAGTTGATGTTATTTCTTGGAATTCTCTGATTACTGGGTATGCGTTAAATGGCTATGGAAAACAAGCCGTTCAACTCTTCGAACAAATGGTGTCAAAAGGTGTGCAACCCGATCATGTCACCTTCATTGGGGTTTTATCTGGTTGTAGTCACATTGGCCTTGTTGACCAGGGCTTAAAATTGTTTAAACACATGATGGAAATTTACTCTATAGAACCTTTGGTTGAACATTATGCTTGCATTGTTGATATGTTAGGCCGTACTGGGATGTTATCTGAAGCCTTTGAAGTGGTGAGGGGATTGAAGATCAGGGCAAATGCCGGAATATGGGGTGCATTGTTGGCTGCTTGCAAGACTTGTGGGAATTTGAAGCTTGGTAAGATTGCTGCAGAGCAGCTTTCAGAATTTGAACCTTGTAAAACATCGAACTTTGTGTTGTTGGCAAACATGCAAGCTGAGGCTCGTAGTTGGGATGAGGTCGAAAACACAAGGCTATCAATGAAATACACTGAAGCGGAGAAGCAACCAGGGTGCAGCTGGATTGAAATTAGACATCAGTTACATTGTTTCCAGTCCAATATGCCAATGCGGCCAGAGACTGCAGAGGTTTACAGCAACTTAAAAACTTTAACCTCACAGATAGGTAACCTAGATTGCGTTTCTAACTTAATCGTCTCTGCTTGATAATTTATGATGAATGGCTTCTCAATTTATTATTATTATTATTATTATTATTATTATTATTATAGGTAAATTATTTTTCCTTCTGTTAGCGTTCTATGTATAAGCTAATACAAACATATTGGTATTCTTCAATATCTGTTCATGGTATGGTAATGGCTAATCATTGTCATTGATTAGATTTTACCTTATTATGCATAACATTGCATTCGCATGGGAGAATGCAAATTCAAATCTTAGAGATGGCATTATTGAGAGGGACAATCACGAACTCCGAACATGAACCATAAAACGGTCATGAAAAATATAAAAAAATGTATATAAGTAAAGTATGGGTCGAACTAGCTCAAAAGTTTATTAACTTTTCAAAATAATAATAAAGAAATAAAAATGTTCATAATTATAATTATAATAATAATAAAATTGAAATGGTTCTTTATTACTTAAAAAATATTTTCAAGTCAAGAGGATTACCGAACCAATGAATAAATCTAGGTAGTAAAGTATTTATGTAAAATTCTACAAAAATGTTAATATTTCAATTCAAACAAATTTTCTTGAACCATTTCCTAGATATTTATTGCAAAAGGGATTCTAACAATGCAGAAGATACCAAAGCAAAAAATCAAATTATTTTTGTCTCCCAAGATTCTCAAAACAACATTTGGAGATGCAAAATAAAACCTTTTCGGCAGACGAGGTGAGACAGGCAAAGTTTTAGATAAGCACTCTAAAATGCACAAGATATTGATTGAAAACTTATTATATTTTACCAAGCTTTCTGGGACATTGTGAGCATTTAACTACTGAAGCCACAATGACATTTCTAGAGTTGGAAAAGGAGCTATGCAAACTAAGGCAGTCGACCAATTAGCTTTAGCTTTTGTAATGTGATTTATAAGACTATTTTAAAAGTTGTGGTTCGAAAGGAGTTTTAAATGAGATCATATCATTTATAGCATTAAAAGAATAGCAGTGATGAATGAAGCATTTCTACCAAAACAAGCATGAAGATTAATTGATAAAAGGGGCAATTACTGCATCAGTGTTTAAGGCAAAATACCATAAAAACAGTTATTCATGGATCTGGAAAGGTATGCTAAGTGGGAGTGATATGTCTGCTGGAAAAAGACGTACAAATTTGGGGACGAACAAAAAGTGAAGTTGGCTCAAATTTGGGGATGAGTCTAGAAGTTGATCCATTTCTCTGTTGGGAAAGGATAAAATTATTTGGAAATTTGACACTAATGGTATATTTCTCATCTAAGTTTAATTTTTTTTTTTTGGAATCTCAACTAAAATAAAGATAATTCAATGACTCGTTAAGATGAATTTTTGAAAGCTAAAACTCTCATTTAAACTAATTGTATTTTTGTAGAAAGTGTGCCACAAAAGTATTCAAGGAGGAATTGACGAGGAGATCTATCAATGTGACAACAATGTGTCCTTTTAATGGGAAAGAGTTTAAGTCCATGAAATGTCTTTTCGAGAAATGTGATTTTGCAAGAGCCATATAATTTGAAGAACATTTATCTATAAAAATTCAATCATTTAATTTCGAGCCAATCCTTAACTTAATCTTTTAATGGTCGCAAAGAAAGGATCTAAAGAGCACAAAGGTAAGAAGTTTCTATTCTCTCTTTACTTTACTTTGTAGAGAATTTGGAAAACAAAAAATGAGAGAACATATTAGTCCCAATCCACATAAAACACTTGGATTGATAAGAAGCCTTTATAACTCCCTTTAAGGAAATAAGGGACGAGAAAGATTGATATTCAAAAGTAGAGAACAAATAATAAATGTAGATATTTAATTTTGGCTACTAAGAGATAAAATGATATTATATTTCAGGAAATTATGCTATCAAGCATATTTACTCCAGAGCAACAATTCTTGTTTAGAATAGTTGTTGTTCAGAACAACTGTTGTTCAGAACAATTATTGTTCGAAAATAATTATGTTCAAAATAGAGTTGTAGTTAGAACAATTGTCATCTAGTGTAATTGTTATTGAGAATAGCTAAAGTTCAAAACAGTTCTTGTTTAGAATGACATTTCAAGAATAGCTATGTTTAGAACAACTATTGTTTGGAACAACTTGTATTTAGAACAATTGTGTTTTTTTGAAAGAGTCATTATTCAGAATAAGCTTTGTCAATAAAAGTATCACCATTGAACAACTCTTATTCAGAACAACTCACATTTGGAACAAGTCAAAATCATTATTCAAGAACGACTCTCATACAATAACTATCATCTTGTATTTCAAGAGATGTTCTATGAAAGATATTTCACATGGTACCACTTCGCCAAAGTAGAAGAAATGAAAATAACCCCAGAATATGGTACAGTTTTTGGGTTATCTTCACTTTTGGGATGTTCTGGAGATCTTGGCTTAGTGAATCAGATATGAAGGCAGTTAAGAGTTTTCCTTTTAACATTTTCCTGTAACGTTGATTTCTATCATTTAAAAAATATAGTGATTTCTTCTTCACTATTCACCATCACCAACAAAACCTTTTATTATCTCTTTTTAATCGTTAATGCAGTTTTAACTGAAAAATATCTATTATTACTTTCATTAATTATCAACTTTATGACTCCTATTCTTGAAACACTATAAATAGGAGTTTTTCACAATTAGTGAAAAACTTTTGGCATTTTAGAATTTGAATTCTCAAAGCTCACTCTGAAATTTTCTCAACTTATTTTTTTTTTTTGCTTAGCTTTATCGTCAGCCACATTTCCCTTTCTTCACATTACCAATCACCACTTGCTGCTGCACCTAGTGTTACCAGATCTACTTTAATCTTCCTCTCCATCTTCTTTTAATACATTTTATTCACTTGTTTACAAAGCTTCCTCTCCATAAAAAAAACCTTTCCAGTAAACAACCCTAATTCAAACAGAAACACAAGTTACAAAAAATATGGGTGTTACTTAGGAACCATCCCCATAGCACTTATCAAGGCTAGAGAAAGGAATTGGTTCGGTGGAGTTGTTGTCAGAGATAAGAATAATAATTTGATAGTGCTTGTGAAAAATTGCAAGCTGAATCCCAGTTTCAGGCTAGAATCATTCTTGTACTCCTTATCCTACTTCTCATGTGAGAATAAGGAAGCAACAAATTTAGATTAATTAATAGGGAGAAGAAATAGAGTAATATTGAAGAAGCGAAATCAAGAACGGATTAGAAAATCGCCCTTGTTTTCAACGATATCAAAATCTTAGTCGAAGACTTCGTAATGATAAAATCAACACAAGAAAATAGGCTCCGAACAAAAGAAGCTAGGGAATGGGCAAAGAAGGCAACTGACATACACATCATCTAAAGACAATCTTAAAAGAATGTGTTGTGATGTTTATCTAACCACTAGCTTTTATGTTTTTTTTTATGAATTTATATAGAATCTCATTATAATTTTTGATTACATTTGTTCTTTTTTGACATAGTGTCTATAATTATTCATAACCTCTCTTCAACTCATAAATAGGAAGATAATGCGCTTTAACGCATTTAAACCCACGTTCTCATGTATTAGCAACAATGCTCATACCAATCGAATTAAGACTTGATCGACAACGTAATTATTAATCTTGAATTCACTTGACTCAACTTAATGACTTACGTTTCAACAAGGAAGAGAAATAGGGTTGGCAATCAAACAAAGAAATACATGCATACATGGTAGGAAGAATTTCAGTCCCAAAATGCAAGTTCCTGTTTATGTTGGTTGATCAACGCCCAAAGAATATTGACTTTGAAACTTTCAAACTAGACAAAGTCAAAATTGCTATGCCAAACTTAACTCCAGCTTCACAAATGTAAAGTTTTTAATCTTAGGCCGACATTGGTTACAAAATTACAAACACTATTATTTGTCCCAATACATACTAATTTGCTTAAGGTTTTTGGACTATTATTACTTTTTTTTTTTGTATAAAATCTTTCTTGTTTTGTAAGATTGAATTATTCGACTAATTCAATGGTTCTGTTCATACGTGAATCACTATTTAACCAATGAGTAATTTTTTATTTAATTTTAATTATTTTTATATAAATATTAATATAAAACAACTTTTTACTAATTTTTGCTTGGTTGAATAATATAATAAGTTTGATCTTTCTAAGAAGGTCTCAAGAATGAGTCTTTTAAATGGAGCAAATCAGTGTTAGAAGTGTTTTATATTTAGTTTAAGAGTATGATTGTTTCGAATTCAAATTTAATTGATGATCGGATTAATTTCGGGTTAGTTTAAGCATAGTATTATTTATACACTCTGTGCTTGTTTAAACTCAATCTAACTCAAAATATAGACTTAAAATTTTGTATAAATTCAGTCATGTTTATAAAAGATTAACTCAAATCTATTTTATCTCTGTCCATATTATTTTAATTTTTTTAAAAATATATTTATATTATTTTTAATTTAAAATTTAATAAATTATATATATCTCATTTATTAAAATTTTATATATAACCAACTTATTTTTTTTAGTGTTTACATATGTTATGTTATTAAAGATTTAGATTTTTTATGTTATAAAATAATAATATAATATATTATAAAATTAGAATACGGACACCTGTAAATATTCAAATTCAATTCCGACTTATATTTTAAACTAATGTAATTTTTTTACTTAAATTCATTTTTTTAACCTAATATTTTTACTTAATTTTTTTCAAAATTTCAAAAGAATCTTCACCAGAAATCAAAATTTGAAAGTTCTGGGACAAAATAAATCTTCATATTCGTATCTTTCTTTTATGAAGTGAAAATTATTCGTACATCCAGAGAAAAAAAAAAGCCAGAAGAACTAAAGAAAAAGCAGAGGTATGATACAATGGGAAAGGATTGTATGAAACAGTGACGCCACGTCATCTGTATCTCTTTTCCAATAAATTTATGCCACATCAGCATTTTCATCCTGAATTTCAGCATTTTCATCTTGAAAAAAATCAAATCCAAATTAAAATAATACTGATGTGGCATAAAACTATTAGAAAGGGATACAGATGACGTGGCGTCACTGTTTCATACAATCCTTTCTCATGATACAAAATAGAGAGAGGTTTCATGGATTATAACAGATTCAGCACCTGGAAAAATAAAAATAAAAATCAAACAGAAAAGAAAAAAAGGGAAAAAAGTAGATTACATCTTGATGATGCAAAAACTCAAATTAGTTTCTACAAACTCAAAACTCCCCAAATACTGTCTCCAATGAAGCGAACCATCTTCCTAATGGAACCCTTTTCGGATTCTACTTCCCTAATTATTTCATCATCACCACATTGGCAATTCATTTTCACATATTTATTCACCTTAGCCGATCCTTTCTCAGCTACTGCAACTCTCTTTCTCCTCCCTTTTTTATTCTTCTTCTTCTTCTTAGCTTGTTTCTTCAACAACTCTTCCTCGTACGCCTCGATAACCTCATGTATCAGTTCACGGTTTGGAGATTTGTCCCAACGTCCCCAGAAACACATGTAACACCTCAAACATTTGCACTCAAACCTAGGATCATGCTCTTTCTTATTATCATAAACCATGGTTACGGGGGAGAAGCCGCTGCTGCTGTTGGTGTTGCAACATGAGATGAGATAGGCTAGAACTTCTTTGTCTTGGAAAGAAAGGGCGGCGACGAGGCTGAGAATCGTGGCTGGGAGCAAAGACAAGTGGTCGCGGACGGTTGGTGATGGCGGAAAAGGGTGCACTTTGTCTTTATTGTAAAGCTTTTTCATGGTTGTTGGGAATATTTTGTTTGGTGGATGGATCCTACGGTCAGGTCTGGTCTGGTTTTTTTGTGTTTGTTGTTGGTGATTAACTTGTGTGCTTTGTTTGAACGTCGGATTTGTATTATGAACTCCGAAGTTTCATTCCATGTTTTGTCGTTCCAAATCTGGATGTTTCTATGGAAAGGAAAAGGTTAAAACAGGCCATAATTCCCAAAATTGGGAACTTAGTCCCTGGACTTTTATTTTCTGGACTTTAATCCCTTTAATTTTCAGATATTAAAATTCAGGTTAAACTATTAATACTATTAATTTTTTTATTAAATTCAAATTACTTATAATATTATTTTTTTAATTTCAAAACTACCAATTAATTTTTTTTCATTTCAAAATGTTACATAAAAAATAATAACAATGTTAATAATTAGGTTTGAATTTTAAAATTTAAAAAAGTTAAAAAAAAAATTAGGGATTAAATTTGAAATTTCTGAAAAGTATTTTAACCCAAAAAGGGATAGCAATGATTCACGCGCATTTAGGAGTTAGGAGCATGGTGAAAAGGGTTTTTTGGGTCAATGGAAGTGAAAAGGTTGACTAATAATAAATAAGCACACAAATGAATGAAAAATGTGCGAAAATGTTTGAATTAAAAATTATTATTTAAGAAAATTAGAGATAAATAATTCCATTTCAAAGATGTGTTGTAAAAAAATAAGCTTTGTTTGGTCAGTGTTCACATAATTTTAATCGAGACAAGTGATAGAAAAAATAATAAATTAAATATCGTCTTTTTGTTTTCGTTTTTATCTTTTTAAATGTGTGGTAGAAATATATGTTTTTATAATACTTTTTTAGAAAAAAAAATTAAAAATTTCTTTCAATTTTCTTTTTCCAACTCTTCTAATAAAAAATTAGAATTAAGGTGTGAAAAGAAAATTGAAAAGATAAAAAATTGAAGGGTGGAAAAAAAATGAATTGTTCTTTCCTAGATTAAAAAAAATGGAAAATAGAAATTTAAGGTGCAAACATCAACGTGTAATTATTGCAAAAATAAAAATATAAGAGTTTGAATGCGGTTTCTGCAAGCGAATAGGTCAAGTTGTAATATATATAATTTTTTTAAAACAAAATATTTGGAAAGTATTCCTAGGATCGTACTCAAGGGATTACTATTTGGAGAAAACTAATATTAAACCAATTACCGAAAATAAGTACTAATTTACTCGAGTCATGAATTAGTAATGTAAATTCCAAAGCAAGATAATAATGATAAACTAATTAAATTAAACTAAAACTAGAACTAACCATAAGTTAATATTATCGATTTCTCTTATTCCTAGTTTCGACTATACAAGCTACTTTAGCCTAGATCCAATTGCGTTACCTGATCATTAATTAACTTTTAGTTTATGGTTTCAAATAATTGGCTAGTAATTAACTTAGTTGTTACCTCTCGGCCTCTAACTAAATTAACTAGTCAGCATAATTTACTTATCTCCCGACCTCACATATTATACCAAGCTAGATTAAAGGATTCTTGGCAGACTTATCTCCCAACCTCATCTTACCTGTGTTACTTCTTAGGGTCGTCAATCCTAGAGTTTACGTACTCTTAATCTAATTCAATCAATCCATTCAGTTAATTAATTAGGTCAAAGCAATTGAACAAACGAGATATGTGTAAAGCATAAAATTATTATACTATTCACAGAAACATTCAATTAGCAGGGTTAAAGAAAGAGATATAAATAATAGAATAAAAGAATAGATTGAGAATACTTATGAATTAATCGATGCAAAAGCGCAATTCTGGAACAATCTTCGCTCGCGATAGTCTCACTTCGGAATAGGATCTTCCGATTAAGGAAAGATAAAGTAAAACTAAGTAAAAATTGAATAAAATCCTTAAGTAATAACTTTTGTCTCCCTTAAATCTATGTGTAATTCTGGTTACAATGGCCCTTTTATATAGGCTAAATTTGGAATATTAAATTGCCTATAATGCCGTTGAAGTATTTAGAGTTCGATTGGGAAAAGGAACTCTATTTGGTTGTCAAAACGCGATTGCTTTAAGTCAGGAAATTATCGCGTCGTTGTGACGTCAAGGGACTCCACGTCGCGACGTCATCCCTGCTTCAGCCCTTCCTTATGTCTGGCTTCGGTGTCGCGACATCCACACCAGTTTTGTCCTTGAGAATATTTTCGAGTCTGTCTTGATGTTGCAACTTTCGTACTTTGTTGTTGCGACATTGGTAGCAGTTTCAACCCAAATGTGCACCTTTAGCTCTCGGTTCAACCTACATGACCATGTAACTTTATTTAAGTATCAAAAGTGTAATAAAAATTGTAAAAAAACATAAATTACTTAATCAAAGGTAAAAACATAAACAACTATTAAAATGACCTAATTTAGCTGCTTAAACAGCCTAAAATTAGTGAAAAGGGGATGTAAATAACAACCTAGATCGTGGCAGATAAAAAAGGTACATACTAATATAAATAAATCAAGACTCTACGACATCTCCAACATCATGTCCAATGTCCTCATCATTAGTATTCTCAGAAGCATACACAGACGTGTAGCTCGAGGGAGTGCCTCCTACGTGCAATATTATTTGTAACGACTCGATTTCTAGTGGTATCAGAACTTACGATTTCGGGACCTTGTTCATGTAAATCAAGTCTGCAAATATTAAGTAAGAATATTTAAAGAGTTATTATTTAGGTAAATTAAATTTTGGATGGCCAAATTGGCCAAAATTCTAGTTAATTAAGGCTTAGGGACTAAATTGTAAAGTTTAATCGCTATAGATTTTTAATTAGGAAATGACTTGGAGACTTAAATTGCTATTTTCAAATATTTAAAATAGCAATTAGACCATGTTAAAGTGTGTGTTAATGGACGGTATGATTATATAGTCATTAGCTTAAGTAAATTAAGCTTTGTTTAATTAAAATAAGGTTAATTAACAAATTAATTCTACTATATAAATGAAAATGCCCTTTCGTAATTAAACTGTGTTATATTATTCGAGGGTGTTTTAATCCTTTTCATTAAAAAAAATAATAAAAATATGCATATAATGGGACTTGAACCCAATCTATTTACATTTGTAAATCCTTCAATTTACCACTCAGTTAAAGCTCTATTTTAATATGTTTACACATATTAATTTTAATTATGTATACTTTATTACAGTCATCACTTGTATATCTATATTCTTATACTATTATTTTAAGTGTTTTACTGAGTTGGTGTCACACTCAACTGGGTCATCAACTTAGCTGTTAAGTTATAAAAATGACATTTCGTAATTAAACTAATTTATATTATTCGATGATACTTTACCTTTAGTTTTTTTCATTAAAAAATAATAAAAATATGCATATGGTGAGATTTTGGATCCAAACTCATTGCATTAATAAAATCTTTAATTTACCACTCAACTAAAGCTCTATTTTGATACATTTATACATTTTAGTTTTAATTATGCACATTTTATTACTTTCATCAATTGTATATCTCTACTTCTATACTATTAATAAAACCTCTGATTGAGTTGGTGTCACGGGTTAACCGGGTGCCAACTCAGTTAGGAATTTACAAAAATGTCCTTCAATAAATAAAGTCATATTGTTCAAGGGTATTTCAGTTTTTTAATTTTAACAGAAACCAAGAAAAATATGTGTGTGATGGGATTTGAACTCGCACTAATTAGATTAGTATTGTTAATTGAGTTGGTGTCATAAGTCAACTTAACACAAACTCACTACTGATGACAAAATCATGAAAAATAATTGTAGTACATTTAGTATTGTTTATCTGATGCATTTATATGTTTAAATTTTATTTTACTCATAATTTAATCTATTTTTTTTTATTTTAATGTCGCACATATCTCATGTGTTATTATGATTAATTAGTTTCAAACTATACATTTTATTATTTATTGTATGTTATTTTTAGCACACATTTGTGTTCTAAATCCGTGGTTTCCACAACATATACGTGTGTGATAGAATTTCTAGTATTATTTAAGTGTTTTATATTATCCGGGTCACCAACTTAGTTGTTAAATTATGAAAATGCCCTTTTATAATTAAACTAAGTTATATTATTCGAGGATATTTTAACCTTTTTTATTAAAAACCAATAAAAATATGCACATGTTGGGATATAAATGCAACATCCAAATTGTGGGTGTGGGAAAAATATTATATAAAAAGAAATCAACACAAATACCAATAATCAAACTCACGTCCAAAATAGTCTAAAATCACTTAACCATTCATTAACTTTAATATTTTTCTTAATAGATTGTAATTTAATTTAAAACAGAATTTATAAAATTATTGAAAATCATAAATATTTTTATAATAAACTTGTTATTTTTAAAAATTTTAGTTTTTTAATCATTTTTAATTTTTTGCATTTTTTAAATATTTTATAATTGAGTAAATGTTTCATTGACTTGTAACATTATTTTAATTAGATATTTAATTATAATATAGGTATAGAATAAATATTATTATAATAATTTTTTGTTATTTTTAAAAATTTTATTTTTTAATCATTTTTAATTTTTTTAAATATTTAATAATTGAGTAAATGTGACGTTGAATTGGAACAGATTTAAGTATAATATAGGTATAGATAAATAGATAGAATTTACTGTGGGCTAAATTTGAGGAAATTGTGTGATATTTTGTGATTTAAAAATAGGAAGAAAAAGTTGAGGTTGTGGGCTTGAAAAATGGGCTAGACTTGGCACTTTACAAAGTAAGAACAAAAACTGCGGCTAACCTGTCCTAGCCCCAAATATGAAGGAAAAGTTGAAAAATGCGGTGAGCGTGGATCGAACACGCGACCTTCAGATTACAAATATATCTTCAGTCTGACGCTCTCCCAACTGAGCTATCCCCGCTGGTGTTTTTATTTTTTAAATTACATATTGTACTTTATTTATATACATTTAATTGATAGCGCCTGCAGGTGTTCAATTCATTTTAAAAGATGAATACGGCACTCTTATTTCAATTTAAATTATAAAAATGAACTATATTTTGTATAGAGATGAAAATTTAATTTTTTTAAAGTCTTACAAATATAATTAAAGTATAAATATAAATACATATATAAACAAACGTAAATATTAAACTATTACAACATAAATTATTCGAAGAATCACAAAATAAAATCAAACTATTTATAAAAAACCTTCCTCGATAAAAATCCTTTTATAATCAACTAATCACTTCCTAATTATATAAAATAATTCTTTTCTCAATAGTTATTGTCTATCTTTTATTTCAAATGGTGTTTTATTACAAAATTGATCGGTGAAAATGAAAAATTAATATATTAATTATTTATTGATAAGATTATATAAAAAAAATTCAAAAATAATTTTTGGTGCAACTATAAACAAGGCGTGGTATATACTAAGGTTTGAAGTAAATTTTTTAAAATAATAAAGATGATCCGAGGGAAGGGATTCAAATTTGGGTTTCAAGGACAATTTCACTAACATTTAATCATCAGACCACTAACTCATTTTTTTACCAAATGCACAATCCCAATTCTACTTACCTAATCTTTGAGATGTGATAGCAGTTAACAGTAAATCATCAACAACAAAAACATCAGTGTCAATCTCATGCTCTACATACAGGTCTATCTTCGTATGCTTAACCCATTAGTTCAACATGTCAATAGTGCTACTATCATTCCACACAAACCTAAGGTTATCATGCAAAGTCCCACTACTAGGTACATGAAAATAAATTAGTTGCATTGTATTGAACCCTAACCCTTTTTTAAGTATTTTACACAGCTCAAAATATGATACCGTATCTCGATCATCTTTAATCCTCAGCATCTCACCACCTGAATACCCAACATGGGGATCACGTACAAATATACCCCCAACATACAAGTTTATGTAGTATTCCTTCTCTACAAACATCTGCAGTTTAAACAATAAAAAAATATGTTACAAAATTAGAGAACAGTAAGATTTCATACTAACAGACAAACAAAGTGCAGCAAAAAAATAACTAGACAAACAAAATATTAAATAATATAAATAGTACAAAATGCATATAAAGTTAGATGATTTAATAATTATATAATCAAATCTTATAATTATTTTTATATATAATAACAGAACAACAACAAAAGATGGAGGGACCACTTCAATACGTTCACCTACTAAACTCTGCATAGAACTAGTGCCCCCACCAATCAACATTATACCTCTTAGATAAGAATCATGCACTGAACCAAAAAATATAATGGAACATGCAAATTTGTCAAATTTTGGAGTCGACCGCCATCATTAACAAAATTGAAAACCCTAAATCAAGAAACCCAAAAATCAAAAAGTCTTCTTCTTTTCAGTAACCAAATTGAAAACCCCAAAAAAAAACTAAAATACCAAAAACTCCTCTTCTAATAGTAGCCAAATAAAAAACCCTAAACCAACATCTCGCAAATTAAAACCCCTAAACTAAAATCCCAAAAATTAGAAACACTAATTAAAAAACCCCAAAATAAAAACCCTAAACTAAAATCTCCAAACTCTAAACCCTAAACCAAAATCGAAACAACATATATAATGTTTTCAATGTGAATACTTTTGAAAACATATCCCAAAATAGAAACCCTACATAAATATCATCGAAAATCAAAATGTGATTTTGCAACAAGCTTTGGGTAATCTTCTTTCGCACAATTTTTTTACTTTCTCGAGTTAGGATTCAATTTCTGCTCCTTTTTTTTTAGATTATCTAATTCAAGTGTTTGTTTTTTTAGGATCGACCTTCTCATTTCTGAAACGATTTAGTGTTTGCATGTTTTACGTTTTTTTTGCTTTTAATTGTTTTTTTAATGAAAAAAGTTTTTTTTTTTGAATTATTTTTTATTTTAATTACGTGTGAAATGTGTTGGCGCCTAGGTGGAATAAAAAAAATCCACATCAGCGCAGTTACATTTAACCACCACGTCAGCATATTCACTAAAAATAGACCAATTTGACAAAAAAATACGTTAGAGGTTAAAGTGCTCCAAAAAATTGATAAAGGGCTAAAGTGACCAAACAGTCAAACGTCAGGGGCTATTTTTGGCGTTATGCCTAATTTTAATTATGTACACTTTATTATTTCCATAAATTGTTCTATATTTGTTGTTTTCACACGCATATGCGTATGATAGGATTTTTAGTATTATTAATAAACTCTTTGACTGAATTGGTGCCACGAGTTAATTGGGTACCAACTCGATTAGGAAATGGCTAATGTATCCTTTTATTAAATGACTACTATATTTATTTTGATGGTTTTTTCGTCTTGTCATACTATTATATAATTTTAAAATAAAATAACTAAAATTAACATGTCTAAGAATTGAACCCATGCCTAATGAATTTATAAACAAATTTTTTATCACTACACCAATAATAATTCATAAGTAAAATTAAAAAAAAAACTTTTAACTTAAAATGTTTCCTCTCACCAAATTTGTGTATCAATACTTGTTATATCGAGTTGACTTGACACCAACTCAATTATAAAATTACCAGAATACCCTTACTTTAAAGGGTAATTGATATTATTATAGAAGTATTTTCATATTTTCATACTTTTATATAGTCTTCAAATAAAACAACTGAAAGACATTATTTGGGAATCGAACATAAGAACAACAACTTCATAAAATCTTAATTTATATTTATATAAATTTCTTATAAATATACTTTTAGATAAAAAGAACTTTCATCTACGTAGTAAATATGATATAATATTGCAATTATTAAATTATGCAACATCCAAAATGTGGGCGAAGGAAAAATATAATATATAAAAAATCAAACACAAATACCAATAATCAAACTCACGTCCAAAATTGTCTTAAATCACTTAACTTAACCATTCATTAATTTCAAGATTTTTCTTAATAGATTGTAATTTAATTTATTTAATTTAAAACAAAATTTATAAAATTATTGAGAATCATAAATATTTTTTATAATAATTTTTTTTATATGTTAATCATTTTTTATTTTTTAAATATTTTATAATTGGGTAAATATTTCGTTGACTTGTAAAACTATTTTAATTAGATATTTAATTATAATATAAGTATAGATAAATAGATAGAATAAAAATTTTTATAATAAAAATTTTTATTTTTAAAAATGATTGAATTTTTTTAAAAAATATTTAATAATTGAGTAAATGTGACGTTGAATTGGAACAGATTTAATTATAATATAGGTATAGAAAAATAGATAGAATTTACTGTGGGCTAAATTTGAGGAAATTGTGTGATATTTTGTGATTTAAAAATAGGAAGAAAAAGTTGAGGTTGTGGGCTTTAGAAATGGACAGGACTTGGCACTTTACAAAGTAAGAGCAAAAGAAGCGGCTAACCTGTCCCAGCCCAAAATATGAAGGAAAAGTAGAAAAATGCGGTGAGCGTGGATCGAACACGCGACCTTCAGATTACAGATATATCTTCAGTCTGACGCTCTCCCAACTGAGCTATCCCCGCTCGTGTTTCAAAAGAGCACAAAAAGCACCTAAATTGTTCTAGCTCAGAAAATGGAGGAAAAAATAAAATAATGCGGTGAGCGTGGATCGAACACGCGACATTACAGATACATCTTCAGTCTGACGCTCTCCCAGCTGAGCTATCCCCGCTTGTGATTTAAAAGAGAAAAAAAGGGAACCTAACCTGTCCCAGCCCAGAAAATGAAGGAAAGAATAAAATAATGCGGTGAGCGTGGATCGAACACGCGACCTTCAGATTACAGATACATCTTCAGTCTGACGCTCTCCCAACTGAGCTATCCCCGCTTGTGTCTTGAAAGACCAAAAAAGTTTTGTTACCTGTTCCAGCCCAGAAAATGAAGGAAAAAAAATAAAATGATGCGGTGAGCGTGGATCGAATAGGCGACCTTCAGAATACAGATATATCTTCAGTCTGACGCTCTCTGTTATTTAATTGATAGCGCCTGCAACTGTTTTATTCATTTTAAAAAGAAAATTGAACTATATTTTGCGATGTGATATAATTCTCTAGTTTTTTTTTTTTTTTTTTTTTTATATATATGTTTTTGTATAGAGATGAAAATTTATTTATTTTAGCAAGTATGTTGAGTAAGCGAAAAAGTTCTAAAAAATATAAAGTAAAAAAGTGGAGATAAAATATTTTTTTGAAAGTGTTACACAATTAAGGTATAAATATAAATACATGCATGAAGACGCAAGTATCAAATTATTACAATACAAACTGTTCAAGAAATCACAAAGTAAAATCAAGCTATTACAGCGCGATCGTACTAAGAACTGGTACAATCCAGATTAAAGTCAATAAACTGGACTAAACCTACACATAGCAATCGTACATGGTGGAACTTTGAAATCTATTCGAGACCTACAAATATAGTTGCAAATGACGGATAATATTTTTAGTTTTAAAAATATATTTCTGAAACGCATTCTAGAAAAATAAAAAATGGTTATATACGACGTTTCCTATTATAATTACAAAACATATAATTGTTTGATCATATTTCATTTTTTTAAGAGCAATTATTGTGGCCTATTTGTTTTACAAGTTAATGTTTTTACATAAACAAATTCTTCCTCTATAAAAATATTTTTATAATCATCTTTCTAATTATATAAAATAAGTTCATTTCTCAACAAATATTGTCAATGGTGTTTTATTACAGAATTGATGGGTGAAAATGAAAAATTAATGTCGGTTGATAAGATTTTATAAAAATATTTTCAAAAATCAACTGTGAAGTTTTTAAATTAATATAAACGGTCCATTATTTGAATTAATAATGTGCATAATTTTGAATGGTTAAACTTCTTCTAAGAGAGTCAAATTAATTGGTATTCTAATTAGTAGCAATAATTATTTAATAACAGCATATAATTAAAAACCATGTTATTTTATAAATTAAAAAAAAGCTTGCTCAATAAAAGTTAATAAAAGGCTCCTATACTTGGTAAATTTAATAAATACTGTTATACACCAATAGTCACCAACTCGAAGCCCAGGTAAGATACGGGTTGTTTAACCATGACCCAGTCAGACCCCACCAGATGGATGCGTGTGAGGCGTATAATGAGAGGACAGTCAGGGAAGTTCGTGATATCAGCTCGTGGTATCAACTCGCAGGAGTCGGGGGGAACTAGTTCACATGAACTCAAGGAGTTCACATGTAGGGGACTGCGAGATCAGCATGCGAGCTGGAACGGTACACGTGCCCAACATACCTAAGGTCTGCTCAGAATGCCAATCCTATTAATAGTGGGGTCAAGTCATGAATAGTAGAGTCAAATAATGAATAATGATAATATATATAAATACCGGAATATTACACACGAAAAATTACTCAACAAATAAAAATGATGAAATACCAAACAAAAAATGCGGAAGCCATGGATTCAATTTATTTTATTTTAATTTTCAAAATAATCATGCACAATTTTAATTTTAGCCGGATACCAAAAAGTGTATAAGAAATTTTATTTTTTCGAATATATGATAAAATCGAAAAAATTAAGTAAGAGGCTATTCTTGTACTTTTATCATTTATATAATTTGTGAATCCAAAGCTTAAGTAAATAACACTGGACTAAGGCTAACTTGATAAAAAGGTAAGTAATTTGTAAATTAAAAAAATGGGTCCAATCTAAATGAGAAAAAAGTAGATGTTGGTCGCTTTAAAAATGGGTTAGACTTTCAACCCAAAATAAAAGGAAAAATATCAAAAAAATGTGTGAACATGGATCAAACATGTCACCTCACAACTAAATTTGTTTACTTTAATGCTCTACCAACTAAATTATTCCCACAATTGTTTTTAGTTTCGAAAGTATATATTATTAATAATTTTTTATTATATGCTTATGTGATGCTTTTATTGCACTTGTATGTGTCATCTTCTTCATATTGCTGGAGTGTTTGTTTATTTGAGCCTTCTTGTTAATAAAATCAATTTCGAAGTTTTAGGAATATGATTATATGAACGAGATAAAACTGTCTATGGATCCTTAGCCAACCTCTAATTTTTAATTAATTTTTTAAATGATATTCGTTAATATAGGGTATCAACAATGGTAAAATAAGAAGGAGATTATGGTGATTAGAAAAATGTCATTTTACTTATGACAAGCGGAGAGTCAAAGTAAGGAAGGAAATGGAAGGGAGACAAAGAGAGGAGGAGGGGGCTATGTGCTAAGTTATATTGTTAGGGTTGCTGAAAAGGGAAGAAGATCCCTCATTCATTGTGTCTTGGGATATTTATAGGCGAGTCTCCTATCCAATTACGGCACGTCATCGACAATCTCAAAGTATGGCAAATGTGTGGTCAACCAGGTGGCAAGACTGTTATATACGCAGTTTTCTTCAAGTGTAGTACGACTTTGACATTCCTTTTGCTGAGGTAATACGAGGTTGTTAGGCCTCAATGGTCTCATAGTAGTCTCCTCTTAATGAGTGCGTACCCACTAATAGCGGGTGGTTTAATAGGAGGTCCGCTAGCCAAGGATGGGCGATCTTCCCACAAGCGATGTGAAGCATGTTGTGGGTGGCTAGTCACCCACTGACTAGTTGAGTGGAATGAGACAGATGGCCATCCATAGATTTCTTCAGTCAGGTTCTCGTGATGCCACGTGTCCGAATATAACAATATTATAATTAAATACCAGAATTTGAATCTATCATTTTTTAGACTCTAAACAACAATTATTAATAAGTTATCTATTTTTTAATGTCATAAGTTGTTTTAACCTTCATTCCAAGTAACTGACTTTTGAACCCAAATATTTTCCTTTTGGATTTCAATGTACACTAAATTGTCTTTTTAAACTATTTTTACTATTTTTACTTTTTTCTTTTTTTACAAAAATGATTTTATAAGTGACTAATGACACTAATTAAAAAAAGAAGGTGAGTTCCATGTTCTGTTTTTCAAAATTCGTTTGGTGGTCAGAAAAATCGTTTTCACAATATAAAATTTTAAATTACAAAATTATCCTTATGTGCACTATTATTTGATTGAATTTTTGTAGAAAGAAGAATGTTTTCTGGTAAATTCAGTAAGACTTTTTATAATAATAAAGATTAACTCGTAATACCAAATTTAGGTGTTGTTTGATAAACTGAAAAATTAAATGTTGAAAGAATAAGTATTAAAAATTTAACTACTGAGTTTAAATTATAAAATTTAATTGATATATTACTTAAAATTAATTACGAAACATAATTAGATTATTTGATAAATATAAATTATAAACAATTCTACATTTTATCCTTAATTTTTAAATATTTTACCTTATTCAAAATAAAAATCAAATTTTAAACGCAAAGTTTTTATAGGATAATATAATATTAAAATAAAGGGTAAACTATCAAAATAGTCACTTTTGTTTATCTCAAGTTACATTTTAGTCAATTATGTTTGAAATGTTACGTTTTAATTATTTATGTTATCGCGTAAACAATCTCTTATAATTTGGGTCACACAATTCTATAATAAACAAATTTATTAATCAATATCAGCAATGTCATACACAATGGCGGAGCTAGAAAATTATTTTGGGGGGCTAAAATTAAATTGTATATTTTTACGATAGTAAAAATGTAATTTCACTATTTTAATAGTGTATATCTTTATAATTTTTAAAGGATTAAATCATTTTTTTATGATTTTTGAGGTCAAAGTACAATTTTACCATTACTAATTTAAAATTTTATAAATTATAAAAAAACGTAAATAAAAAAAATTTCGTTTTAAGGGGGCCAAGGCCCCTACTAACTCTTGGGTTCCGCCACTGGTTATATATAAATAAATTATGAATACAAATGTACATAATTCTAAAGATTTTGAATATGAGTAACAAGTACAAAAATAAATTTAAATAAAAATTATTTTTCGGAAGGTAAATAAATTACAACTTAAAATTCTACTCTAATTTATTATTATTGAAGATGACATAAATAATAAATAGATTAAATATAAAAATGATAAAAAAATCTAGAGTTATACAGTTTTTTTTATTTTGCTTATATCATATAGTGATGCATATAATTAATGTGAAAGGAACATGGCCAAAGCATTTTGGACAATGTAAGTGGCTATGATAGAACAGGTTTTCTGAGTGGGGTGAAAAGAATCCCAAAACACGAACTTGTCGGCATTGGAACATGTAAAAGGATTTCTCCGGCTGCATGCGTATCCCATTTCGAACATCCCTGTTCCACAACATGCCACCGCCGTTACCTCGAACCCTGCCCATCCAATTATTTATATAAATAACATTAAATCTGATATCAGTTTACTTAAAACACAATAAGGCAAAAACCATACCATAAACTGCAGGCTTTTGAATGATTTTCATAAAAATACCATAGGGATCTGAAAACACCATCTGCATTCCATGAAACTTTTCATTCTGTTTAATCACCAAAGCATTCAGTTTCCCATTGAAATCGGCTGCCAAATTGTTGAAACTATCCACACACTCGCTTCCACCCATAAGGTTCCCGGTTCTCTCCAACGGCATACACCCCATCGGAGGCAGCCCTCCTAACGATATCTTCCGGGCTCCAAGTTCATACAGCTTCTCTGTGAAACTTGCGGCGATCCCAAGCAGGAAGTTTTCGTATTCTTCGATGGTGTATTCCGATGAACGGCCTGGGATTGCGTAATAGTTCTCCAGGAAATCGTTCGTTCCCACGCTTATCAGGTATAAAGCCCCGCTGATTACGCCGTTGGCTTTCCTATCTCCCAGATAGGCTCTCAGTTTCTTTTGATAGTTCTTGTAGTACTCCAGTTGTTTCCATAGTGGTATCACTGACTGAAAATTAAATTTTGAATATGCATCGTTTTATTAGAAAGAAGAAGAAGAAGATGATGAAGTGCGGGAACTTACGAGGACATTGGAAGTGGCATTGTCGTAGCCGGTTGCGGCAGAAGCAAAGGTAACTCCGGTGGCGAAATCGGATATACTATAGGAAGGATCGAGGTAAGCAGGAATTGCCGGTTTGAGGCCGAAAGCCTCGGAGATAAAGTCGGTTGTGATTTTGCCATTGGAAAATCTTCCCGTTGGACGCCCACCGTTGAAGTCTCGACCATAAGGTTGAAAATTGCTCCTAGCTACGGTGGGGATGTAGTTGTTATTCCCAGAATCAACTGAGGAGTCCCCGAACACTATGATTGCTGGAATTTCGCCCCCATTTACCAACACCAAAAATTGAATTGGAAGGAGCCATAAGATGTGTATCGATGGCGCCATTTGCTTCAATTCCATAGATTTTCAAACAGACTATATATATATATATATATATATATATATACAAATGTGGTAGGGGTGGGGAGGGGAGGGATCGAGCTAACTTTCTTATTTCTTATTTTCTAACTTTCGGATGATCAAATGGTCGGAGGAGGGCTTTTAAATGCATAAATATTAGTATGATGCGACCTGACAAGCTGACACAGAAAATGATAAGAATAAATAAAATGTTAAAATTTTATATGATATGCATAATTAGTTTATTAAATTTTATATAAATACAAAACACTATAATTGTATGTAACTATGATATGGTAATATATATTCTAAAAAATAAACAAATATATAATAATTAAGATGGAATATTGGTGAAAGATTTAATAGCTACTTGAATCAGGAGATGTAATAACGGCCAGGTTGGCTAAAAACGTCCAAACATTTGAGACAATGGTTCTTATTGCTTCAGGCTTTAGCTAAGTCCTATATCATAATTAAAGCTTTTTAATGTCTTTCATAAATACAAGCTATTAAATTTAAAGATAAATGTAATTTGGATTTTTTTATATAAATATTTTAAAATTTTGATTAATTATAAAAATTACCTACTTTTTTTTATTATATACGTAAATGACCTGAAATAAATAGTAAATGTTGGTGGAGCCAAAAAGAATGGTGCTACCAACATGCCACGTCAGCCACCGAAATAAAAAAATTAATTTTTTGGTGGTGCCAAGGAGAATAGCGCAACCTTTTTAAATATTAGGGAAATACTGTTATTTCTCCTTGGCATCACCAAAAAGTATTTTTTTATTTCGGTGACTGATGTGGCATGTTGGTGGCGCCATTCTCTTTGATTAAATGGCGCCATCAACTTTTACTGTTCATTTTAGGTTATTTACATATATCAATAATAGTGTTAACAATTTGTGAGAAATGGATCAAACCAAAATTTTATGTATAAAAATACAGAAAATTAAAGTTGCATGTATAAAATTATACATTAAACCAAAATTCATGTCTAATTATGAGATTTATCCCTTAAATTTATGTACAGTAAAAAATTTTAATTTGATTTAAAAAACTGTTAATATCCTTAATTTATATTTTAAAAAATAAGGTACATGATGGTTTAACTTTTATGAAATTAAACTCCATCGACAATATACGAAATAATAATTTTAAATATAACAAAATTTATTTTGATGACTTTATGATTCGAACCGAATTAAGATATTTGGAGTAGACTTATTGATAAAATTTGAAATTAATTTAGTAAAGGCATCATTAAAATTAATAGCAAAAGCAAACAATTAAACACGTAAAGCATAGGGACAACTTAAATTAAAATGTGGGAAATAATTCACATTATCTAAAAAGAAAAAAAAAATGTGGAGAGAGATTTATTATTGGTGGTGTTATTAGTAGAAACACATGCAAAGTCGTGGGTGTGTAGGTCAAGGCCAGGAATTGAAAGGGCTTTCCCAACTAGAAAGGTGGTGCTTTACCTGCAACTAACCCCTCATTTATTATATTTTTGGTCCTCAACCACATAAATTGATATATCCCTTTGCGACAATCAAGGTTCTTACTCTACCATTGGGACCTTTGTCGAAATTTGGGTATTGAATTTAATGTAGAGTTTATATCAGTTGTCAGATTAATTGGTTTAACTATGAAAACAATTATAAATGGATTTACTTGTTTGTTTTTTCTTCATTTTGGTTTTGAGTGGTTACTCAAATCTTTTGTTTAGATCAATATATCGATTTGATCGATTAATCCAATTCTATTTTAACAACACTTACATCAACAAAATTCTTTTTTCATTAAACTAGTAATATTGTTGATAGGGATTATTAATTTCTATATCGTTGTGTTGATTATATAATTACCTTATTAAGGATGGATACTATAGTAAACATCTATACTATTATAATGTATTTGGATGATAGCAAGCTAATTTTATGTGTTTAATGTACTTATTTCTGGTCAAATTTTGAATAGAATGCTACTAAGCTTGGGATTTCTTGTTTTAATTTTGTCAGAACGCAATTGGAATACCAAAGTTCAAATAAACAAGCAAATTGAGCTAAATTGGAACGAAAAGCAATAAAAGAGGCCAAATTAAAAAGTTGCAGAATTTGTGGTTGAATAAAAATCAGATTGTGATTTTGTTTAACTCTATGAATAAAAAAAAAATGATTTTAGTTGCTTGTTAGGCATAATCCTAGGAACAATCATGCTAAATTTGGCATATGAAAAGTGTATAAATACCTTATAATGGTGGCTTGGAAGAGACACACTAGAATAGAATTAAAAACAATTTTTATATTTTCTCTTTCACGCGTAGTAGCTATTAAAAACAAGTCATTTCTCCTTTTCACTTATCACCATTACATTCAAATCCACTTTTAAACCCCAATCGAGTATGATTAATTTCATATTCAACCAAACCTTGCACTAAAACCTTACAACATGGTATTCATTATCTCTCTTGTATATGGGATAGTCACATTTGTCCCTTGAAGTTAATCCAATTTCAACTCAAAGTGCACGTTAGGAGGGAGTTGTTTTGGCGTATAATTGGGAAAACGAGTTGGTCGTCCGCCATATTCGAGTTCCCGCGAACAAATTGGCGTGTTCAATTGGAAAAAGTTAGTTGAGTTCCGTCAAGGGAGATAGTGATCATATTTAAACAATCCAAGCGGTTGAGGCCGTTAATTCGAGTTGGGCTTTTTTAGATCGCAAGGCTACTGAGATCTTAAATTGCGAACGCATGTTACATGGTTAGATAATCGGTAAGGGTTGATTTGCAGGTCGTACCGGAACCAACTACACAAGGAAGAGTTGACGGTTGGGGCGTCCTTGATTGCTATAACCACCTTATCGTTAAGAAGAAGGAATCTATTTTCAAGAACCGGTTCAAGTTCGGAGTGTATCGAAGCTAAGGCTAAGCATTCACATTTTTGATGTACAAATTTAATTTAAATTATTTGATTTTATTTTTTCAACCTTTATTATGTTATTATTTCATTTTATTTTATACTTTTTTTTTCTAATTCCCCCTTTATTTATTTTTTAGCTCTGCACGTACAGGTTGTGGACACGACAGCTGCCTAGACTCAGGAATTTGGTTACTTAAACAGGAAAATTAGGAGTTCCAATCCCTGTGGGATCGATCCTACTTCTCTTTACTATTGTTTAATTAAGTTAGAACGTAGGAAATTATATTTGGTGGTTTCAACGCCCATTATTAAAGTTACACAAATTCAATTGGTAAATGTTAAAAAAAACAATAAAATTAATAAAAACAAAAAAGTTAAAGGGTACAATGTCATTTCATATTTTTATTATGCTTTTTTTTCTAAAAATATTTACTTTCCAAAAATTCTACCCAATAATCTAAAAAATTGCCCACTTAAAAATCTTAACCCACATATGGTAATTGCGTATAATAAGACTCAAACTTGAATACTTAATAACTCAAAATTTCAAGCTTTACAAACAATGCCAAGATTTCATTAGCTAATCATTACAATTATTAGTAAATCAAATGATGAAATATTATTCAAAATGAAATTAAGTGAATTTATTTTTAAATTATTTGAACAATACTATATTTGGACACATTTACATGTAGGTGAAAAAATTATGTTAAAAGATACATTTATAACAAGTTGATGTAAAAGCAAATCAGGATGCTGATGCTTGGACTTTAGACATCATAATGTCTTAGGTTTAAGTAATTTCATGATAAGTGAGTGCTTTCTAAATTTATTTTAGGCCTAAATTGTCATTTAGAAACTTTATATAAAAATATAGAAATACAATAATTTTTAATAATTATTATTATTATTATTATGTAAAAAAAATATAGTTTTTTTTTAATTGAATCGATGTTGAATCAATTTGTGATAGGATTTTAACTAAATAATAACAATTTATAGAATTATACACTATTTATGTATTAAATATGAGTTAGTATTTGATATATTGGAAGTGTATTTTTTTTTAAATTTCACAAGCAGCTTTAAAATATTGTTATGTGCCTTGAATACTTATCAACCTCCTAACCCTGTTTGTATAATTTAAAATTTTTACTATTATTTCATTAAATATTAGGACAATTACTTAGTACAGTAGTCGTGAAAAATTTTAATTTTGCAAGTGAGGTTTAGATTTTATCACATGCCCTTAAGTTTATTTTTAAAAAATGAAAATAAATAAAGAATACTTGTGATAACAATAAAATCTTAACCCACTTATGGAATTAAAACTTTCAACCACATATGTATCAAATAGTTATCCTAAAAATTAACCAAAATAACAATCAGGGTTAATATGTAGTTTACCCCTTGAATTTATCCAAAAATACCTAGTTGAACCTGAACTTGTCCAAAAAATTACACTTTTTAAAATTAATTTATACTTTTAAAAATATTTTTTATTTTTTAATTTATGTCCACGACATGTCATACTAAGAGACTACCACGTGTCGCCATTGGATTAGTCATCAGTGCCACGTCAACACAAACTAATGGTGTTAGTGCAAAAATACCAACTTAGACAACAAAATACAAGTTCAAATACCAATTAAGTAAAAAAAAAATACCACGACATGTCATACTAAGAGGCTACCACGTGTCACCATTGGATTAGTCATCAGTGCCACGTCAACACAAACTAATGGTGTTAGTGCAAAAATACCAACTTAGACAACAAAATACAAGTTCAAATACCAATTAAGTAAAAAAAAAATACCAATTATATACTTTTGGACAAGTTCAAGGCAATTACATATTAACCAAAATAACAATTGTAACATCCAAGTAGACCTGATTATGGGCTGAGTTACTCGCCCAAGCCTAAAGGCCTACCTGAAAAGTAGAAATGTTTGGGTAAAAATATAGGCCTGAAACATAGGTTTGGACAAAAAATAAGGTCTATTTTCTAAACGGGTTGGGTCTCGGGTAAGATTTTTTAACCCAGGTCTAGCCCGGATCTACCTATTTTTTTTTTGCTATTTTTTTGTTGTTATTGTTTGGATATTGTATAACTCTTATTTTATTTTTAATTTTGCTACTATTTTGGAGGCATTTGTTTGCTAAGTTGGAACTATCTTAGTGTTATTTAAGTATAATATTTTTTTTAAATGTATTTTTAATTTATTGAGAAACATTTATTCTAAAATTTTTAGTGTAATTGATGTATTATATTTTTTAAATTTATATTTATGTAAAAAAATTAATATAAGTAGGACGGACTCAAATTTAATATTTTTATACTGGTCGAATTTAAATAAAATATTAAATTTACTTTTTGAATCAAATCTAGAAAAGGAATACAAAATTTTACATTAACCTAACATGAGTATACATGGAAGTCTTGAATTCAAAATAAAGAAGACAAGACATATACCTCAAAATAGCGGCTGCAGTTAAAAAGGGGGACTACCAGAAGACAGGAATGAAAGCTATGCATAACTAGAAATGTTATGTCATTCAAGATTTTTGTATTACTGTAACAACATTTTTATCATCATTTTATACCATCTCATGACACCAAGTTATTATTGCTTATATATGTTAAAACGTTGAATTTCTTTTACTTCCACTTTTTTTTTTTTTTGAATGAAGGTTGATATCTTATTGGGCCAGGCTCAAAAGAAAACAACTAAAAAGTGTCCAAAAATTAAAACGTAAACACATAGCAACACGAAACATCAAAACCTGACAGCAACAAATAATGAACAATCTTGAAAAGATAAAACGACAGAAATCTTGAGCCCAACGCCAGAAAACTTGAAAGCAGCAAGGTATCAGCCAAACGTCGCTTACCATAAATGCGACAGAAGCTTTGTTCGGCACCAACAAAACCTGAGGATTCAAAGAACCTTCCCCAAAAAAACAAAGCCAAAACCACCCCTTAACTATCCAAATTCATCTGCAACCCCTCCTTTCTCGCAATCGAAGACACTGATGCTGGTAACCCATGGATCCATTCCCCAAAGTAACCGATTCTCCTTCCCTCCAATGTCAAAGTATGGGCCACACCATTGGCAGCACGCGGCGCAAAACGGTAAGAAATCTGGTCAAAACTCAAACCTATAATATAGATATGGTGGGTAATCGATCTAATTACTGACTTTTCGTTACCCATCTTCTTTATACCCTTGATGACAGAAAGAGCATCGCCCTCCACCACCAGACGCCGGAAACCCATGGCTTTCGCAAACAGTAACGCCCTTTCGCACGCCCTCGCCTCCGCCACAAAAGGATCTGCTATGTTCTCAAAAAGATAAGTCTCTGCCCCAAGAATAGATCCTGTAGAATTTCTAGCTATGACTGCTGTTATTGCTATTCTGTCTTTACTTAGAAATGAAGCGTCGAAATTAATCTTAACAACTCCCGCCTCCGGGGCCTTCTATTGGTCCTGCAAATGAGGTTTAACAGTAACTTGAAGATTTGTATGAGTTAATATGAGTTCTTGCGCATAACCCCTAATAAAGCCTACCACCTCTTCAAATTGAAACTTGACCCCTTCATGAATAAGCTTATTTCTTTGAAACCAGAGACTCCATAATGAAATAGCAATAATGCATTTTTGTTGATCTTCTGCAGCAGCAAAAACTCGAGCAAAGCACCTTTTTGGACTCACAGACTCATCAAAAAATTGGATATGGATCTGAAAGTAAGCCCAGACCTGACGCAAGATACCACAAGTCCAAAGCACATGATCGAAGCTTTCCACATCTCCCTTGCATAGAGGGCAAGCAGTATCAACAGCCAACTTTCTCTTTGCCAGATTACAAAAATGGGGAATCAAGTTGTTAAATAATCGCCATACATGTATTTTAATTTTACCTGGAATGTTCAACCCCCAGAGACTCTTGTAAAAAGCTTTGAAATCATCTTGATAGGGACTGTAAACATTAGTATGTACTAGGGATTTAGAAAGTGCCCGATACCCACTCTTCACAGAATAGGTACTAGAACCCTCGAACTTCCACACCGGTGTATCCTCCAAACTACTTCCAGAGATAGGAATAGAAAGGATCCTGATTGCAGTGTCCTCATAAAAAAGATTGCGGATCAGCTCCTCATTCTAGGTAGATAAATCTGATTGCATTAGCTGATTAACAGTGATCCACCTGATTCTAATTTCTTGACCTGATAACCTGTTATTCTCCCTTCCAGGGAGCCAAGGATCATTCCAGATGTTGACGCGATCGCCTTGCCAATTCTCCACAAAGATTCCTTCTTCAATAAGCTCTCTTGCTACTGCAAATACTACGCCAGTAAAAGAAGGGTAAGAACCAATTTTAGCCGCTAGAATATCGATGAACGGAAATAACGCGCTTTTAACACTCTAGCTAAAAGACATTGCGGGTGAGTCAAAATATGCCAAACTTGTTTAGCTAAAAGGGCCTTATTAAACAAAAATAAATTTTTGAATCTAAGACCACCATCGAACTTCTAAACAAAGCGTATTCCAACCACTCCAATGAATACCGGTCTTCATTTTATTATTAGCCCACCAAAATCTGTTCATGATATTTTCAAGTTGCGAGCATAGAGTCTTTGGGAAAAGAAAGCATTGCATTGCATATAAAGGCGTTGCCTGCAACACAGATTTAATAAAGACCTCTTTACCCCCCATTGATAAATAACGAAGGCTCCAACCATCAACCCGTTTTCTCAATCTGTCTTTAAAGTTAGCAAACGCCCAAGCTTTCCTTCGGCCCACCATCATCGGTAAACCTAAGTACTTCTCAGGGCTTGATGCCACACGAACCCCCAACACTCTTGAAATGTCCTCCTTAACCTCTTCTTTGACATTGGCTCCAAAATAGATTAGAGATTTATCATAGTTGACCTTCTGACCAGCGTTCATCTCATACTCTCGAATGATGTCTCGAACCGTACGCACCCCCTAATGAGTAGCATCTCCAAAAAGATTGCAATCATCTGCAAAAAACAAATGATTAATAGAAACCCTTTCCCTCCCAACAGATGCAACTCTCATCCGACCCTTCTGCTTAGCATCTTCTAAAAGGGTAGAAAATCCTTCAGCACAAAGCAAGAACAAATAGGGGCTAAGAGGATCACCTTGTCGCAACCCTCTTGAAGGAGAGAACCAGTCGCTACACATTCCATTAAGAGAAACCGAATAGGACACTGAACAAACACATCTCATTATTAGAACAATCCAGTCATCATGGAAGCCCAAAGATTTCATCATTCCTGCCAGAAAATCCCATTCCACGCGATCGTACGCCTTACTCATATCCAGCTTGAGAGCAAAATTCCCTCTCCTACCATTCTTCTTCATCTTCAACGAGTGAAGCACTTCATAAGCAATCAACACGTTATCATAAATGAGCCTCCCTGGAATAAATGCACCTTGAGCTTCATTGATGCAGTCACCCAAAATGTCACTCATTCGATTCACCAAGACTTTCGCAATGATCTTATAAATAACATTGCAAAGGCTTATAGGTCGAAATTGAGACATATTCTTAGGGTTATCAATTTTGGGAATTAACACAATCCTCGTCTTATTAATATCTCCAATTTCCTTCTGCCCATTCAAAATATCAAGACAATACCCAGAAATGTCCGATCCAACAATGTGCCAGTACCTTTGGAAAAAGATTGCGACAAAACCATCAACCCCAGGAGCCTTTAGGGATGGCATAGATTTTACCGCATTACAAATGTCCTCCTCTAAAAATTGCTTAGTGAGGGATTCATTCATACTTGCAGTAACTCTTTTCTCCACCAAACAAAAAATATGCCCATCAAAACCTACCTCAGATGCAGAAAAAAGCTTCTCAAAATAACCTGACGCAACCTTGATCATGTCCTCATTCACCGAAAATCTATTTCCAAAATCATCTTCTAACGCAGCAATCCTATTCCGAACCTTTCGATGACCAGCCATTTTATGAAAGAAACTAGTATTACGATCCCCATTCTTAAGCCAGTTAACTCGGGCTCGTTGCTCCTAGTAAAGCTCTTCCTTATCAGCCTCCAAATTGAGACCCAATTGCACTTTGGCAATCTCGGTTAAAATATCATCAGATATGTCTTGATTAAAAAGATAATTCAAACGATCCTCCAAACAGACCCGCTTTCTCTTCTCTTCCCTTTTACTGCTTTTACTCCAAACTTGCATTTTGTGTCCCATAACCTCAAGCTTAACAGGTATACTCCCAACCGATTCAGCCCACCAACCTCTAACCAAATCCTCAAAAGAGGATTCTAAACACCATTTCGCTTCAAACCGAAAGCTACTTGGGTTATTCATATAATCAATTCTTTCCGCTCCCACAGTGTCTAAAAGAATAGGGCAGTGATCTGAAAATGAATGAGTCAAGTGATCAACTTGGACGCTTGGAAAGAGCTCCAACCAATTAAGAGTAGCGACCCCACGATCAAGGCGTTCTCTAATGTTTGTGGAACTAAATCTGCCTCTTTCCCACGTGAACCAACGGCCTTTGAACCCAAGGTCAGTAAGATTACAATCTTCTAATGCCGACCGAAATGCCAACATTTAGCGTTCTGAGCGACGGCGTCCCTTTTTCTTCTCAAACGAATTAGTAATTTCGTTAAAATCCCCCAAGACAACCCAAGGAATGTTATTATTGTTGCCCAATTGTCTGAGTAAATTCCACGATGCACTTCTACCTCTTTCATCTGGATTGCCATAGAACCCCGTGAGACGCTATTTTACACCACACCCTGTATCATTAACCTCTACATCAATATGATAAGATGAGAAACTTATAAGGTTGACCAACGAATTTCCTTTCCATCCCAATGATAATCCCCCTCTGGATCCCATCGAACCAATATCAATACCATTCTCAAAACCACATTTTAATCTGACCATTTCCATCTTCTTAGCACTTAATTTTGTTTCAATGAGAAATAAAATTTGGGGATTAATGACTCGTAACTTATTTTTGAGTCTACTAACAGTTCGTGGTCTCCCCAAACCGCGGACATTCCAGCTTAGGATTTTCATTGTGCCTGGCTGCTCTGAACACCAGAGCTAGCCGATAAAGTTGTCGAATCACTTCCAATCTTCAAAGGCAATAGAATCGAATCTCCTACCACAACTCTCTGTCGTTTCTTGCCATCCACAATAGAAATTGGATCATTTTCTTCTTCAAAGCCCAACTCCATAGGCCCATTTGCTATTTCTGCATCATTCAAAGTCTCCTTACCCCAATCAAATCTCTGAGCCTACCCATTATGGAAGAATTGCTGATTGACGCCTAAAGGAGTAAAATTAGGATTCACAATCTGATTCTCTATGTTTCCCTCCATTTGACTCCTAAAAATATTCCCTGCTTTGAAAGAATTGCCATTAGTGGAACTTTCCAATTTTTCGTCAACACTCAGAGTGCCATCCGCTTCCCTCAACCACCGACTCGCCACCGTCCGTCTACGCCTCGGCTCTGCATGCAAAGATAAATCCCATCCAAAAACAATTTTGGAGGCCTCAATTCTTAGTCGATAAGGACAGAAACTTTCACCATGACCCAATCTGCTACATATGAAACCAAACAGGCTAAGTTTTTCATATTTGAATCGGGCATAAACTGTCATCAAATTCCCAATCTTAATCTTCTTCTTCCGTTTCAACGGGACTAAAATATCCAAGGATATGCGAATGCGCATAAAAGTCCTAATCCCCAAGGAGAGATTAGAAGAATCGTATTCAATAAATTTACCACAAAAATTGCCAAACTGCTTGGCCATCTCCTCAGTCATCAAACCCGGTGGTAAGTCATGAACTTGTACCCAGAACTCGGTAAGATTAAGTGGCATTGTTACAGGATTTTCGCCATTAGGAATCCTTTGAACAATAAGCAGATGATTATTAAAGAACCACGGGGTACCATCAAGAACCCTTTGAATATCAACCTCATGAAAAAATTGAAAAAGATACTTCTTTTTCCCAAGATCAGTAATACAGATACCTCCAATAGGATGCCATAGATCTGCCATAGTATTCCTCAGCGAAGGAAAATGGACTACGCTATCCGTTAAACATCGACCAACCAGACAACATTTGTAAGACCTTTCCACCACAGTTTCTTCCTCATGAAAAGCTTCCTCTTCACCATCAATAATACTCAGATTCGCTAGATCCTCCTCCATGACACAGATTCTGATGGATCGGCCAGAACACAGAAAACTACACGTATATGACAAGAAAGCAAAAGAAAGCAAAGGAAAAAAAAACAAAAGAAAAAGACGTGCCAAAGAGCAGACAGAGAAACGTGCCAAACGACAGACTTCATACTCTCCTCTTTGTTTTCTTTTACTTCCACTTTAAATGTGATGCTTTATGGGTAAATTGGTTGGCTAATTTTTATAAGTTTTATTTTTGTCATTTGTAAATAGAATACTGTGGTTATATAAAACGTTTTTATTTTAATTATTTTTCAGTTAGTGACTTTATTTTAGTAAATTTTCATTTTAATATTGTTTATTTATTTTTTACAAGAAAATTTTCTTTTCAACTTTTTAAAATTAATTTTAATTTTTTGCTTAGTAAAAAGGGAAAAACATGGGGTATTACAGGAGATTACTTGAGTTTATGAAAAACTTTTATTTATGCCGGAAAAATCACTTTATCTTTTTAATTGTTTTTATTTTTTATTTTTAGAATTAATTTTAATTTTGTCCCAATAAAAAAAAACTTGAAGTTTTAAAATGGGCAATTTGGGTTTCTACAGAGAAAAACCATTTTATTTTTTAAATTTCTTTTATTTTTATTTTTTAGAATTAATTTTAATTTTTTCAAGAAAAAGGTTTTTACTGGAAAGTTCTTAAATTTTTACGGAGATTTAAGTTATGGGGAAAAACTTGGTTTTATCTTCGCTAATGAATAACTCATTTTCGTGCAAAAACCCATTTTTTTTGAAAAAAAATTATTAAAAACAAGAGATAGAGTAACTAAAATGAAAATTTATTAAAGTCACGCGACTAAAATAAGTGAACAATAATATTGAATTAATAACGGGAAGCTAAAATGAAAATGTTTTGTAATGGCAGTGCCCTATTTGCAATTTTTTGTATTTTTCTAATAACCAAAATGAAAATATATGAAAATGAAGTGATGAACTATGTAATTTATATCCTATGTTTAAACTTGAGTTTGAATTACGTTTTTTTTCAATATTAAATGAGAATCATAAAAAAATAAAATTTATGATTAAGCTCTAGTTTATTCAAGAGTTAGAATTAATCAAAATAATTTGATTTTCTAACTGAAATTCAAACAACTTATAATTACATATTACATATATCTCGTACACATTGTATATATTTAACAGATAAAATAATATATTATTTTGTTTAATATATATCACATACTTACTAATATATTTAACTTATTTGATTTTTTTGTGTTGAAAGTTGTTGATACAAGAATGTAATAAGAAGGTCAAAATTGATACACTTGGTGGGTTGAGAACTACAAGTGACTAACGTGAGGGAGGGGAGACTGTAAAGAGCTTGGAGAGAGATTAGTTGAAAGAGAGAAGTGGTGGTTGGTAGATTAAGTGTCTTCTTTGTTATGAGGTATGGAAGATTATATAAGAGGGAGGGCCATGTATTGACCATATGTCTTCCTTGGATTGGTAGGCCATTCATTCGGTGCAGGTTGCCCTTTAGGTGGATTATTGGATTTAAGATGGAGTGGAGGGTATGCTGATGATGTGTAACTGTGGTCTTGTTAGTGTGGTTGAATATGGCAGAGTTGTGCCCTTGGCAAGTTGTCATGTTTGGCCAGGCATAGTGTCCTTGGCTCCCCTCTCTCTCATCGAAGGAGGGGTTATAAAGTGGCCTCCTTTGAGACAAGGCGCTCAGTAAAACTTCCTTTAAGAGTTAGGTGTGTGGCGATGCGTCTTATATATAAGTAAGGGTTCTTTTTGAAATATTGAATTTTGTAATCGATAACTTAATTATTAATTTGATGACCAGACATGATTTATGAAGATGTGTGCTAGCCGTTATTTGGGTTGTGAGCGTTACAAGCGTCATAATAGTTATGGGGTATGTGGCACTTTTCAGCGGTTGTTGTTGCTATTTTTTTTTTGGGAAACATGCATTAAGGGCACCATATGTCACATGTTTGGATGTTGTAGGAGGGCTCAGTTTTCTCTGTAAAGAGGGGACTTTGTTTCCTTCTCCTACGCTAAATAAATTTATTAAATTCTCTTGCTTTTGCTCTGAAAATTCTTACCTTTCCTCCTCTGCAAATTCTCCGCTTTCTTTCCATCTATTTTTTCTGCAAATTTTATTCGTTTTCTTCGTGGTCTGAGGTTATTGGGGTTCTTTGGGTTCCTTTTTAGTGAATTAGGTAAGCACTTTTTCCTTTCTCTTTTTGATTTGAATATTGCTTTTACACTTCGAGTAGTTCCACGATTGGTGGTAAAAGGGTTAATGGTAGTAAAGGTAAGGTTGCTGCAGGGAAGAAGATGGATTGGGGTAAGAAAGAGATCGGTGGATATGTTCATCAGCAGCGGGTCCTTTGAATGTACAACAATGGAGGAGGAGATGCAGACCTTTTTAGAGTGTCACAAGTTTCTACTAGATAATTACGAGTTTGAGTTTTCCTTTCTCCATGGAGAGAATTTGTTGAGTGCAACTGTTATGGGTGGTGAGGGTGAAGGGCCAACATTCTTCATGTCTTTCAGTCTTTGTATGCCTTGGATGTAATGTTCCATCTTCGCTCCGCCCGTTCTTCATCGAAATGTTTAACGCTTGCAAGATTGTGCCAGGGCAATTGGCATGGACCCGTTGGTGGGCCTTTTTAGCATATAGTTCATGCATCAATTTTTTATTAATAATAAGATGGAGCAACCAAGATTTTTTTTAGAAATATAAAATAAGCTTTTAATATTCATTTATTATTTTAAAACTTAATGTTACTTCTTCACAAAAAATATACCAAACTGGATACCACAGGCATGGAACTGACACTGATCTTAAGGGTTTGATAATAATAATAGAGTTGGTAGCTAAATTTCATCTTTATATAGGAGTAATGGTATTAAAAAAAAGATAGTAACGAAATTTAGTTGATGAATAGTGAAGTTGATGGTAGAGTAGAGCGTATTTTACAAATTACAAATTAATGTTAATCAATTATTGAAGTAATCCAAGTGTTAGTAAGATAAGGTTGTTGCCTAAAGACCAGCTCAAAGATGCACACCACTCCTAACAGCATTCCTCATCTCCCGATGGAACTCCCCAAATAGTAAAACTAAGCAATCTTTAAATCCCCCACAACAAAATGCAATCAGCAGAGAAAGGAAAAATCACACTCCTCCATTAACCCATACTCCCCCCCTTTCACCTGATAAAAAGGGATATCACTCACTGTGCTTTGGGCATACATCTCAAAGACAAACAACAATGGCCGTATCCAGACGAATGATCGTTTTCTGCTTCATCACGCTGGTGGTGTGTTCTTTCTTAGTTAAAGCCAGCAACGCCGGTCAAAACGATCATGGGTGCAACCATGGCGGTGCTCAGCCTGGCGATAGCCAACGTTGCGAAGATACCCCCGAAGATGAAGACGACTTCGATGACACTTTTAAGCTCGTCAACAACATCAAGATAAGGATCTAGTTGGGCGCCGCCCGGACTCCATTTCTTTGGTTCTTTACTCAATAAAAATGGGTGGTTGCGAAGCTCTATCTCTGTCTTCCATGCTTTCTGAGATATTTCAGTTTGGCATTCTTTGATTTACCAGTTGTTGCAGTTTCTTTCTTTTTTTTTGTTTTTCTCGTGTTTGGATTTGGAAGGGTTTAGCATTTGTTTTTGTTGTTGCATGCTTTTTTATAAAACTGCATTTCTCATTTCTCACTTTGTTTTTTCTATTTAAATATTATGGTTGTTAGGTGTAATTATATACATCATCATCTTTAGATTATATAATCATTTAATTATCGATAATCTAAAAAGTTATATAATGATATTATCTGAGTGTCTACCTCCTTATTGGTGGTTGGGAAATCCACCAATTAGATTTAACATCTTGTCAAAATCATCTTTATCTTGGAACCGGACAAGAAAAAGTTTATATTCCATAGTACAGACACCTTGTTGAGTAAGGTGTTGAAAGCTATCTTCCTCCCCAGTAATTTGATCACAATTGATAAAGCCATTTTCTTTTCAATAAACTTATGAACACAATCCGAAAACGTGACGGAAGGAATTTCATTCACTGTCTCCGTCTTCACAACCTCATCCTGTCACTCGAAATCTTCTTTCATACAAACATTCCCATGTGGAATCGATGAATCACCCATCAACTTAGCCTCTCTTGCACTGTCTGCATGTTCTCATCCACTGTCGAGTCAGATACCTCCACAGAAAGGGGAACGGATTTAGAACACAAATGTATGTTTTAAAAATGACATTAATAAATGATAAAACATTTAATTTAATTATAATAATACATGAAATATGTATGATATTAAAACACAAAAGAAGTCTTAATGGTAATGTTTACAAAAATAAATTGGTAGGTAATTTCTTTTCAAGAGTAAATAAAATGTTCATTTTTTTATAATCATATTTATTTATTTGATCAATGTATTGTCTTAAAATTTAATTATGGATAATTGGATTAGTGGTATATATGAATATATTAATGTAAGCGTTTAAACTCAGGAGTATATTTAGTTATCTAAGCAAGCATAGACTGTGGGTGGACTCGAAATATTTAATCAGCTCAAACAATACTTATAAGTAAAAAAACTTGTAAATATTCATGGAAATATTGACTATAATAATATGATTATATAAAAATGAGGTTTACAGTGATTAAAACAAATTATTAAGTTAAGCAAAAAATATATATAAAGAATAAAATAATTTAAACAAAACTACAATCTAGAAAATACACGAGATATACAAAAATTAAGTTGTAGCTGCCTTATGTTTGCCAAGCCCTCCCTTCAAATATTAAGGATACGTGAACTAGTTAAAGATAAAATCATAGTTATACTCAATGGTGCAATAATTTGATAAAATATTTGTAACGAAAAAGAATCAAGTTTGTATGATCTTTGCAAAGCAAATTAACCTTCAACACAAACTCCCCCTCGGACCGGAAACTGCATCTACTGTTCCAAAATACACTGTTTTTATTATGAAAAGCAAAAAAGAACATCCTGCTTGAAATTATCTTTGTATATGAAATCTGGAACAGCCCAGATTGCGTGCGCTTAATTAACATAATGAATGTATCAACTCATCGGATCTTACAGACCAGAAAACTTTTTTAAGATTTACTCCCAATTTACACCCACATATCATATAGAACCTCATAAAAGTCGGTCTCCGTTCGATTTTCTGGTGAAACGGTTGGTTTTGCAAAACAAACTTTGGGAATTTAAGTGCTATCCATTGGAATATCACTGGCATTAGGGTTCCCTAGGCTTTCGGACATACTTCTCTGAGTCTGACCGGCACCAAATGTGAATCCATGCGGAGGAACTTCTAAGGACGGACGGGCAAAAATAGAAGTAGCACCAAGATTATTGAAGGCAGGTATAGGAACGGGAGCAGGAACTGCATCGTTTACCTTTGAGAAACCAAAGTTGAATGGAGCTCCAGCAGGTGGGGGGAATGCAGGCAAAGAAGGATTGATACTTTCAGATGATCCGAAGAGCTTCTGCTCATATTCTTGCAACTGCTGATAGACAGCTACAAATCACATGCAGTGAATGAAAGTCAGAAATAGCAATTATACGTACAATATGAAAACTAATAACATTGACAAGGTCGTACTTGAATAAACATTACAACTGCAAGTCTACAATCTCTAAACTTGATTTCAATCACACCAAAGGAATCACATTTAAAAAAAGATTTACTTTAAACAAGCACATCACACAATAGTTACTCATGAATGAAGCATCTCTAGTCTGAAGTCTCTTTTGGATGGCAGGAAAAAATACAATTTGGCTGACATTCATTTTTCCTATTCCAAAAACTATTACACGGCTTTCCTATATTCTTTACAATTAAGCATCATAAACAACACTACCTTGACTCAACTCAACAGATGATCTACGTTCTTTCACCCATTGATAGCTCTGCGGAAGCCTCCATCCTTTAGACCTCATCAAGTAAGCTATTACGATAGCTGGTGACCTGTCCGAAAGAATATAATCATCCTCGCAAACAATTTTATAAGTTTAAGTGGGTAAACTCACGCCTGCCTGAGCATTTGGCTCAATGATAGGGGCATGTATATATCCCATCTCAAGGAATGAAATATCCAACTTCCTCAAATAAAGGAAAAAGAAAAAGGTGTACACACACATACAAAGCAGTTTATCTCCTGTGTGCAAAATAACAAGGTTTTGCAAAGCCTTTCCGAAGGGCATCTTCTGGGAAAGATTCTCGGGTAAGGTCCAACCAGGTTCTTACAATATTGAGAATCTTATTTTCAGCATTGAAAAACTTTTAGGTATAAAATAAGATTTAAAAAAAGGAAGGAAAAAAACCACTTTTATATACTCATGTTTGTCTTACTGTGTATTTCTAGGATAAAAAAGAATGAAGAAACAATAAAATCAACCTATTTTTTCCTGACATGCAATGCACAAGAACTCGAGCCTTATCCTTCTCACATTGCTCTGCAGAGTTCAGAAAAGAACTATAGGTCATAATATGCCAATGAGAAAATAAAACAAATGCAACATGTTGAGTGGCAGTCTCTGAGATATTGCAGTGCAACTGACAAACATTAATTAAGCAAACTTCCCAAAAGCCATTTTTCACAAGGGTAACAAAGGCATCATGATTTAAGCAAAGCAAACCATAAGAAAAATGTCAAGTTGAGAAAATTTGTTTGAGCTGTAAGCTCAATATCTTAGCGATTTTTCTACATTGTGATGTTTAGAGCCCTAGGGAAGCACATGCATTTGACAGCAGAATGCTCATAGTTGGCCATGTGAATCAATAAAATTAAGAAGCATCTCATTATGCAAAATAAAAAGAGAAAACATACATATAAATGCTACTCAGGACATTAAAAAAAACTGTGTGAATGTTATTCACTTCTGCTTAGGCCAACTTGATGAATTTTGCACAGGTAAAAAGAATCCAATGCATGAAAGAGGAAATACCAAAGTCATGCACATAAGAACAGATATCAAACTCAGGCTTTTGACAATAGACTCAATTGCAAGACAAAGGTCAACGCACCTAAAAATTGTATTGCATCATCAAATTGTAAAATTTTGTCATCTTGCAGGCAGTGATAGATAAACGAATTCCTGTATAGGTTTTGACATGCAGGTACGGTCTGCAAGAGAGAATGTAAATTACGTAAGGATATGCCATATAAGCAATCTACAAATTTTGACACTTGACGGCCATCAGTATGCATTTTAGCAGTCACAACATCCAACAAAGAGGAACAAAGCAAACTGCATGATAAAGAATGAAAAAGAGTGGATCTTGACACCATCAGTCTTACCACTTTCTAAGATGTATCTTTCAATCTCATCACTGATAGCAATTGGACGATAGCAACTATTTGTTTCCTTAGTATCAATTAAATTAGGTTTAAAACATAATCATCTCACCGTTTTTTGATAAAAGTTTTTAAATCTTTGACCCATTCAAACAGTTTTGTGCCCTTAGAAAAGGCAAACGGATTATATAAACTTCCATAATGTGTAAAAAACAAGTTTTTTACTGGCTGCAGTGTTTTGCACATGCTAGTTAATTCTAAATGTCTAATGGCTCTCATAGAATCTTAATTTACTATCAAAAGGAAATCCCATCACAACCGCTCTCCAGTTATGATAATTTGATACAAAGTGCAAGGTTTACCCTTTATCTTCAAACTGTCCACTATTCTATGCCTATATACCTAAGCAAATGGCAATAACAATGATCCTAATTAGAAATTCTCAAGTAAACACTATGAAGATCTTACAACTTCATTTTTATAACAAATGACAAAGAAAACAAACGTATCACTCTTTGGACTGTCTGCCGATCATATCTTCCTATTGTTCCTAGTTCTAACTTTACTCAACATCCCATTCTGATCTTGCCTCCTGCCAAAAGTGCGCATTTGATTTTAACTTCTTCCCCATGTTTTTAGCTCATCCATGAGTTTAGACAAAAGGTAAAGGCCTCAAGTAGAGTCTAAATGTAAAATACACTCAGATTAGGATAGTTCTCATACTCCATTCCAAAAGTTGGGTTTAATCTTTCCATCACATCTCTAACCCCACCGATAACAATAAAACTTCTATAGGGAAACTGACATGGGAATTTTCTAGATCAATAAAGTTAAAAGATGTTTCTTATTTAAGGAATTGGTTAAAATAATTAAAATGCAGAAATCCCATCAAAGTTCAAACAGCGTAATAGAAAGCTTAACAAATACAACACAAAAATCTCGTCTAGTAAACAATCAAAAATAAACTTTTTCCCAAATATCCATAAACCCAACATCAAAAGTAAAAACAGTAAGTTGATACTAATACTATAAAGAAACATAAATAAATAACAATGAAAAAGGAAACGTGAGGAACAAGAAGGGGGTTACATTAAGGACGCGAGTAATTCCTTGAGTCTTGAGAAGCTCAGAGCGAGAGGCGTTATCATAGCTACCCAAATAGAGAAAGTCAGGCAAGATCACCGATGGAAAAGCACTGAGTTGAAGCGATGTTCTATCGGAAGAAATGGGAGGTCGGTGCCCACATATCCCACAAACTTCCCCTTCCTCGTACTTGTGATAGTGCCCACATACCCCACACGGATTCTCCCTCTCCCTCTTCCTCATCCCCACTCACCACCCCCCACCCCAAAACACCCCCCAAAAAAAGCTACAAATTTTCGATTAAACACTGGTCAAGAACGCAAAGAAAAAAAAATAGACTCGGAGTTTTGTTCTCGAATCAAAAGGGTTTTAGTTGAAGGGAAGTCCTTGTTGAATCCAGATTTTGCTTGATCGAGAGAGGGAGAGAGTGAAAGAGTTATTTTCTTTAATAGGGAGAAAGTTGATTTATACACTCATTCAATTGAGTTTTTTTCTTAATATTGTGTCTTAATTTACTGAATTTAGAATGCAAACGGTAGAGGATTTATCCTCTTCCTTTTTCTTTTTTTTTTTTCTATTATTTGTCTAAATTTTAGACATAAATTTGAATTAAATATTTAACATAATTTAAAAAAATTGAATTTATACATAATAATAATAATAATAACTATTTTATGTTATTAATATTTTATTTGGTGGATATCGATCAAGATTTAGATAAATTTTTATATACTTTAAAGAAATATCGTATATTATTCCCATTAATCAATAAAATAAAATTTTTCTTTTACTCTCTTATTTTATTTGTCATTTACTTTCTGTCTTCTTATTTTATAACATTTTATTTAATATTAATTCAAAGATATTTACAATATATTTAAAATTTGGATATTATTATCCATAAAATTCTACATATTTTCATAATAAAAATTACCATATCATATTCATTAAATTGAACTTTAAATTGAAACCATATCTTTTATATTACAAATAATATATTTTATATTATCTCAACATTTTCTTATCGAACTTTTAAATTGAAATCATTAGATATGAATTAAATTTATAATTTTTTTATATTTGTACTATGACTAATATATAATTTAATCATAAAATTTAATAAAAAAATTCTTGTAGAAAAAAGTCATATGTTATAAAAATGTTAAATTCACAATTTTTTTTTTTTGTAGAAATTTTTTCATATGTTAGGAAAATAAATAAATCCACATTTTGATGGGAAACATAATTAGTGTCACATCAAGAATATAAAATCTTTTATTTCCAAAAAAGAAATTATTAAGAATAATTTAAATAAAAGAAGTGATTGGTGGCTAGAAATGGTTAAAAAAGTATATGTAGTCTTTTAATTGAATTTTATTTTCTTTTAATTTAAAAAGTAAAGACATAAATATTTTTTTTTATTTTTTACTTTTGAGTTTTCTAAATTGGTAAAATATTTCATTTTCAAATAGTAATATAATATATATATATATATATACACCTCAAATTTGGAGGAAAAATATGCAGTAAATTAGTAAAAAGTAGCAGTTAAGTGTTTGGAACCCAAGTTTAACCGTGTGAGTTGCACTTTTTATGAAGATCAGTTTGGTACTTCGCAATCGCAGTCGCTCAACTTTGAAGTTGAACCCTTCGCCTGTACGGACAAACCAACGCGGTGGACATGGCAAGGCGCTGTTGGCATAAACTGAAAACGACATGTCGTTTCCAACTGTCTCGTCACCTTTCTTCTTCAACCTCTCTCCCGCCACCTCCTCTTTCCTCTCCCCGGAGGGTGGTCGTCACCGGTACTATACCTTTCTCCAGTCTCATTTATTCGCTTATGATGCTTTGACGACTTCTCGATTTTCAGTATTACGAATGGAAAAAAGACAAGTGTCGGGAGAGCTTTTCTATACTGGTACGGGAGGGTCTTATTAGATCAGAAAGAAAACTTTCTTAGACTGGTTGGTTACTTGTTTTTGGGTTTCAGGGCTTGGGCTGGTGACTCCACTCGGGTGCGGAGTAGGAACAACTTGGAAGCATTTGATAGAAGGCAAGTGTGGAATAAGGGCAGTAACCACAGAGGATTTGAAGATGAATGCTTTTGATAAAGAGACACTGACGCTTACCTTCGATCAGTTAAATTCTAAAGTTGCTGCAATTGTGCCTTGTGGGACTGCCCCTGGTGAATTCAATGAGGACCTTTGTTTTAATGCTAAGGTAACCCCCTTGTGATTTTGGTTGATGACCCATTAATTGTATTGTGCTCTGTGTGTTACTTTGGCATGTGGTATTTTGAGCTGGGTCAATGTTTTTGTTTTGTGGTTGAAGTTGTACATAGATAAATTTTGGTTAAGAATGTAAAGCTGGATGCTTTTGAGGTCAACTATTTAGTTTCTAGAACTCTATGGATTCTGGAACATGGTCTCGAGTAAATACTGAAAGGGATAGTGACATTATATTGAATGCTACTTTCCAAGTTCTTAGTGAATTTTCATTCTTAGCAAGAAACTTGGGCAATTAAAAGATGTGAAGATGGAACAAAGTACAATGATTCCTCGCAACTGCGAAGGATGTTTTACTTTGCAAGCTGTCCAGGGTTTGAATATGAACTGTATTCTCAATCAAAGGAGCTCTGTCTGCTTGGAAAGTGGTCTCTCATTATGCCTTGATGTGAGTTCTAGATTTTTACATCTCAGAATCCCAAGTTGTTTAATCATTTTAAGGCGGTGTGCAGTGTCTAATCCGATGCTATATTACTTATTTATGCTAATGAAAATTAGGTTAGGTTCTCTTTCTGTAAGACTAATCAATGTGCAATGGATTTTTTTTCTTATTCTTTGCATACTACTATTAATGATTCTTGTTGATCAGGATCATCGATCAATTGCAAGATTTATAAGCTATGCATTATGTGCTGCTGATGAAGCTTTAAAAGATGCAAAATGGGCACCCACTGATCAGGAACAGAAGGAAAGAACGGTAAGCACTTTTGAATAGCTGATAATATGTGAGATCTTCTCTAGTTTCTTTTCATTATCTTATTCTTTATTAATTTTTGGGTAACCAGGGAGTCTCTATAGGTGGTGGGACTGGAAGTATTAGTGATATTTTAGATGCAGCGCAAATGATCTGTGAGAAGGTTGGTTTCTTGCAGCCACAAATTTTTTCATTATGATTGTAAGTATTTCTATTGTCATCACTAGCTCATAGTGTCATCATCATTCCTTTCCTCGTGTCAGCTATGGGCTGGAAAATGAACTACTTGAATATGGAGAAAATTAATAAGACAAGTGAAATCTCTGCTCTTTTAATGCAGCGTATTCGTCGACTAAGTCCATTTTTCATACCAAGGATACTCATCAACATGGCATCTGGTCACGTGAGCATGAAATATGGATTCCAGGTGTGTATATATTATATTTTTCATATATGGCATGCTTGTCACCTTATGATGACCTAAACCTGGTCAAGCAACAATTTCTATTTAAGGCCAGTTACTGCTGTGATTAGAAATGGTGCTTCATCACCATAGTGATTCTAGTTCCATCTGTAAGGTCATTTTTAGTTCTCAAATTTAAAATTAAAATTAATATTGCAGAATGTTAGCAATTACAGAAAATAAACATACACCTAAAGTAAAAGTTATTGTTGTGTAGTTTAATTGCCCTTTTGAATATAGGGACCAAACCATGCTGCAGTGACTGCTTGTGCAACTGGGGCTCATTCTATTGGTGATGCTATGAGGATGGTTCAATTTGGAGATGCTGATGTTATGGTTGCTGGTGGCACTGAGTCTAGCATTGATGCTTTGTCAATAGCTGGATTTTGCAAGTAATGATAAAAACTTACAGTTTTTTTTTTTTTTTTGCCGCAATATCCATTTTGGCTAGTTTAAATATTGATAAAAGTTCAGGAGAGTGATGAAAGGTTATTGAAGGCCAATATGAAAATAGTATTATGTTTAGATATGATTCACAAAACTTTTGATTCCATGTTATTTCTCCTTGTTAGTGGACCCTTAGGGACATTTCTCTCATTCATTTAACTAAAGCGGCTCTTATTTAAAATGAAATTTTGATAGAATTGCTTCAGCAGGAATGACTCTAGGAAACATTGTATATCTAGATGTACAATAATGTTTTGATTGTTATTAAGTTTTCAAAAGTTAATGCTTGACTCTCTTTAGCTTTCTTTCATTAAGGCAGACCATGAAGTAAAAAATTAGGGTGGTTAGCTCATTATGCTGATAACTCAACCCCCCCCCCCCATCCTTTTGAATGCTCTATTACTTTGTTTTACTCCTTCCATATTCTACTTAGCTGATAACATTTTTCTTTTCGACTCCAGAGCTAGAGCTTTGACTACCAAGTATAATTCTTCCCCTTCAGAAGCTTCACGACCTTTTGACTGTGGCCGGGATGGGTTTGTGTGAGTAAAGTTTGACTGGTTAATTGTGTCAAGCTCATTGCTTGCAATTATTTTGTTTATTCTACTTCCTAACTTATCATATATTGCCAGGATAGGTGAAGGTTCTGGTGTCTTGATATTAGAGGTAAATTGAGTTATGGTGTTTCTCTATATTTCAATCACAAACCCCTTCCCACTGTTGTTGTCTATGATGCTATTTATTTTATCATTATGATTATACCCCATCTGTATTAAGGAACTTGAGCATGCAAAAAGTAGAGGAGCAAAAATTTATGCAGAGGTCCGTGGATATGGGATGTCAGGTTGTTGTCAAAGATCTGAAAATTTTCTACATTAACTTTGGTAGTAATGTTCAATAATATTTATTTTCTGAACACTAATTATGACTTCTAGGTGATGCTTATCACATTACTCAACCACATACTGATGGAAGAGGTGCGATTTTGGCCATGGCACGTGCTTTGAAACAAGTAATATTCGCTGAGCACTTTTGACACTTGATTTGTTAACAGTTACGTTTAGCATCTATAACAACATCAAGGGGATTCCTTTTTCTGCTCGCATGGGTCATATCTGAGTAAAATACAGGATTGTCAGCTTCTTATGTTGATATTCTTATCTTTTGGTCTTGGCAGCGTGTGAGGCAGCCGTGCAAGTTATATGTGGCTGCATATAAAACAATTGTGCTTGAGAATATGTCACTTGAAAATGTAGAAAAAAATTATCACTGAACTTTAGTGATTCGTGACATAAAGAGCTGCATGATAGTTTATTTCACAATTAAATGTGCATTTCTGGATTCTAGTAGTTGGTTCATTGGTTCCATTGTCACTTGACCTGTGGGTACCCTGACAAGCTGCCTGCTAAATATTGTTAATCTTTTCTAATCAGAAGATTCAGTTTATTATGTACTTACTTAGTGTGCTGTTTCAGGCTGGTCTGCATCCTAACCAAGTGGACTATGTGAATGCTCATGCTACTTCTACACCTTTGGGTAAGTTTCTGTTATTTGATGTTCTAAGTTCTGTTAAATCTGGTTTTTGTCTGATTCATGTCTCTGGAACCCCTTGTATAGGTGATGCAATTGAAGCAAATGCAATCAAAGCCATGTTCACTGACCATGCAACATCAGGTTCTTTGGCCTTCTCCTCGACAAAGGTAAAATTCAGTATTTCAGACCATATGTAGGACAATGATAATTAAAATTTTCTAGGCAAAATCACACTCGGTTACTTATGCATCGATCTTCAGAACTGACTAGATGATTTGAATTTAGTCTGGTTGGAGTTTGATATCATTTTTACTTCTTCAACCGATATGCACAATCTAGAGAGGACTAAAGTGCAATGGAGACAAAAACAATAGGAAAACTTCAAAAGGGATAAAACTCTGTCCAAGATATAGTATCTTAGGTGATTACTGCTAACCTCAACTTGCTTTTTCTTTGCCCAAGAGAGAGAGAGAGAGCCTTCTCTATAAAGCTGTTCACATCTCTATCTAAAGAGATGTGCATTCAAAATTCTCCTATAAATTTTCTTACTATTATGAAAAGATGTGCGGGAAAAGGAGGGGGAGCGAATTAGCGAGAAAAAGAAAAAGCAATGTTAACTTTTCCAGTGTTGGACCATTCTACTTTGCTGTAATTTCATGAAGTTTTCTTTTACTGTTAATAGCTTTCATCTACTTGCCAACCATTTCCTTCCATTTAAACTGCTACAATCACCTTCATACACAGGGTGCTGTCGGTCATCTTCTTGGTGCAGCCGGAGCTGTTGAAGCAATTTTTACTGTTTTAACCGTACACCATGTAAGTATTTCAGTTTACATGCTGCTTAATGATTCAAATGAAAGCACCTTTCTTCTTTTTGGTGGGACATAGCTTTTCAAAAAGCTTTTGAAATGGTTCAATAGGAATTCCCACTTGTATGAACCAATTTGTGATCCCTATCTACCCATTTTTTTGCCCGTGCTTAATTAACGTTACAAAAGATTCCGTTTAGTATACTTGAGAAAGTTTGAAACTGTAGTAAATGATCATTGTGGTGGTGTCTTATTGCAGGGGATTGCACCTTTGACACTAAATCTCACTAAACCTGATCCCATATTTAATGATGCTTTCATGCCTTTGACTGCTTCCAAGGAAATGCCAATTAGAGCTGCGTTGTCTAATTCTTTTGGCTTTGGAGGAACAAATGCGTCCTTACTTTTTGCATCCCTCTCCTAGAACAGATTGATTGGCCAAACTTTTTGGTATTGGTGGGTATTCGATGCCACTTCTTTGGTTTGATTGCATCTGCACTTTGAGAACCACAATCAAAGATATAAAGCCGATCAAATAGGTCATTGTGGCAGACTCTTGTTTATTTTCTTGTTCTCTTATTTTGTAGGCAACAGTTAACTGCAGAGAAACAACTTCATTATGTGACTGCGGAAAATTTTGAGCTTCAGATTCTTTAAGATCAACAGTCAGCAATAGCTGCCATAGAGCCGAGGACAATGTAATAATGGTTCTCTTCGCACCATGATTTATGAGACATTTATGATTAGGTAAACATCAAAGAAAGTGATACAAATTGAACTGTGCCTTTGGTCATATATTTGTGCATTCAACAAACTTTTTTCACATTGCTGCATTTTGTTGACCAAAGAGTTTGCATCTTAAAGTAAAAACTGTACAATGGGAAGTGGGAAGTTGACAATTTGCTTCATTCTCTTCCCTGTAAACCCATTTTGAGGACATCTCAAGGTTGCATGATATGAACAGTGATCTTACTTGATGTGGATTGGAACCTGATTAAGATTGTCAGATTCTGAATACGACACATTGCTGCACACGGTGACTTCTGAACTAGAGAAAATAATTTCAGCATTCTGAAGAGTGAAGCCATGAATGATGGGCAATGGGAAACCTTTTCCAAGGTAGGAATTGGCATATGGTATGCCAACAGTCTGGACGAGCGTCCACATCACAGGCTGCAATGAGTAAAAGACACATTAGACCTTTTATTGGTAACCATGCATTATAAACATCAATCTGATTGGATACTAAGATCATAGCAACCTGTATCAAATACATTCGAAGATTCCCTATTTTGCTCCACTTCAATGACATTGCCAAGTCATCTAGCTTCACACTACCACCGAGGTTATTCCCCATGATTTTAACTGAACCTGTGCCACGGATAACCTGTCATGACAAAGGCAACTATATTGGTCACAGAAAAGGGACATAATATTTCATTATGAAGCTTCAAAAACAGTTCTTTTTTTCTAATCCATAACCTTTGGAATAAGAAAAACTAGAGAAGAAACCATGCATAATGCGATAAAACCTATGAAAAAGGATAAGGGAAACACAGAAATGGAACTCTGAGACCTAGCATCTTCAAAAGTCATAAACTTAACGGGTCAAATAAGAAACAAGTTGCCTATCTCTGTCCGGTAAAATTTCAGCAGTTTCCTATCCAAAATGCAACCCTCAGAAATGCTACTTTACATCAATATAAACACAAAACAAATAATTACTCAAGTCAGAAGAGGGAGAACATATAAAGAATCCATACTAGAGATACATATCATTGGGCTGCCCTCCAGGAAACTTGATTTTGGTGTTCTCATCTATTACAATGGATGAAAGCTTTTATGTTTATTACATTAAATGCTGAATGCTAGTAGATATAAATGAATAATTCAGTAGTGAACTATACTACCACACGTTAACATGCTTAAAATTTGCTGCTGCTTTTTTTCAGTACGTCTTACAATCTACAAACTGGGGACAAGGATGATAAAGATAGAGTTTGAACCCTAATATTTGGGGTGCCAACAAAGAGCCTTAACCTGCTCCCTTAAGTATTCAATTTGGTGATTCTCATACCAGCATAAGAAGAGAAAACCATCTCTACACTGCCAGATATACCAGCCACAGTTGACATGATTGATAAACCATTTTTGGGGATGCAGAATGATGAACTTGGTTAATGAAATCAAGCACAAATGATAAAGACTCTCAAGAGTGCCAAGCCAAAGGGGAAAATTAACAGACCAAGGAGCCATGGTTTTTCTTTTGTATTCCTTTCATTTTCTTCTTTGCAAGCAGGCAGAGGTGGGAAGTGAGAGGTGTTTTTCAATAAACAAATGAAAATGCAATGGGATTATTACGAAATTTCTGACCATTAAGTTCTAATCAACAAACTTACCAATGAAATGCAGGCAACTGGTATTACTTGACTACCTTCAACCACATCAATTATCACGTCTGCATAAACGGTGGCACCAATATTATGCTCAGAAATCCTTATGACAGGTGGAGAAGACAGAGAAATGTTCAAATTCATATCATCATTTGGGTATTTCTTGTACAGTTGAGGGATGATAAATCTCCATCCGGCGGTATTTAAGAGAGCTTGATCTGGTACTTTATCCACAATCCACTCCATAAATTCAGCCTGACACATATAGAAACCATTAATTTAACAATATATAATACAGGAGATGCCACACTAAGTCACCTCAAAGCAATCAGAACTAAGAAGTCAACAACTTTGATTCTCATTGAGTAAATCTATGTTCATATTGGTATAATCTATATTCCTTAACCTGAATAACTTGATTTCTACATTAGCGACAATTTATCGTGAAGCTAAAGCAGACATAATTCAACAGTTCTACATAGTTTCGCAAACTCACATCATAGTATAAAGCAGAAGCAGAGTTGAATACGGCTTCATCTAATGAAATCCCTAGCATTTTAGACTGATCAATGCAGAAAACTGAAGGTTGCGACGCCTGCCGGTAATGGTTAGAAACTGGTTGAACCTTTTTACCATCTGTGAATAACCCATTGATGTCAAATTCAATGGAAGAACTGCTCAATTGAGGATTTTCCACGAAAGATACATTCAAAGAAGCATTATCATCCACAGGAATTTCCTTCGGAAGGGATTGCAGAAATGAATCAAGCTTTAAGATTCCATCTTTAAGTTTATTGGTAATAGCACTTTCCACTGCAGATCCTATTTGCTCCTCAAAGGCATTAATCATCCTGAAAAATGAAACAGTAGCAATGAATCACCATAAAATAAAACATAGATCCAGCTTTGCAAAGAAAAGTAACAAAATGTGCATAGGTAAGGCCATTATTTTCTCACTGAAGAAAGTTGAAGACATAAACCAACACCAGAATCCTTTTCTGTTAGTGAAAGGAAAAGCAGCCCAATGATGATATAATCATACAGAAGAACAGTTCTTTTAAACACTTCCGATAATGCAAAATGATTTAGGTCACCAAAAAACGAACCTTGGATACAACTAAGACAAAATTAGTCAATTGATATAAATTAACATACCCTTGATAAAGCCAAGAAGCTCCTCCATCCAATTTTATGGTGATTTCTTTCACATAACAACCGCTCTCCAAGAGGGACAGCTTCAAAGTTCCTTCATGATTCTCCAAGCCTAATGTAAGCCCCACCTCCATTCCTTCAACCTTATGCAGATTGCAGAGGCATTACTCATCAGATTCCCTTTGTTACAAGCATATTACAAATGAGCAAATAAGCACAAATTCAGAACAGCTAAAAGAATCATTGGTGCATGAACTTCATGCATGGCTGCTATCAACAAGCAACCCGCTTGTTGATAAAAAACGATAATGAACGAAACATGTTACACAACAACCATATGTAGAAAATCCAGATACAAACATAACATTCTATAACAATCCAACAGTAAATGCACTGCATGAACCATAAAGTTCATACTTGAATTTTATGAAGTAAATGAAGCTTAACTGCAAATATAATAACTTTATCCCATGTCCTTAGTCAGCAGAGTAAATTTAATGAACTAGTAAACGATTATATAGCACAAAACTCAGTTCCAGCATAAGAAATGAAACACACTAGCATGAGAACAAAAAAGCCAAAGACTAACATATATTTTACCCAAAATCCAAAGCGGACAAACCAACCAAGAGCAAAGACAAAATTGAAAGAAAACCCATTTCTAGAGCTTGTTTGGCCTAGAGCTACAATGAAACTGTCGCAAATATTAGGCAATTTTAAATTGAAATTCGTACCTTTGGTCTATTTTTTACAAAAAATTATGAACAGTTTTTCAAAAAAAAGGGGATAATACCTCAACAGAAGCCCTTCCTCCGTCAGAAATCTCAATAGGAACAAGCCAGGAACTATAAGAATAATGCCAATTCATGGTCAAGTTACAAGTAGTCCCCGAAGCAACAATCGCGATCCCAGAATTCCCAAGCTTAACATAAGACGCCAAAACATCCATTTTATAAATAGTAACATTGGAGATAACCATATGAACATTTCCCAGAAATGGGATTCGGGCAGATTTTTCGATGGTGGCAGGCAACTGCAAAGGAATGATGGAAGAGATGGCTTCGTTGACGAGCAAGTCCTTGACGAAATCAAGGCCGTTCTGAGACACGAGGATAGAGGTAAAGGATTCATCTTGGGTTCTCAATTGTTGAAGATGGAGATTGTTAGCTTGTGATGATAGGAAGGTCGAGGAGATTAAGACGAAAAAGAAAGCTAGGGATGCCATGGCGGGAGAGGGAAAGGGCTTCGGTTGACGTTTTTACTCCATAAATACTGTCATTTATTGGCCATGATTGGAAATGCAAACGGTGCCGTGGAAGGTTGTGCCATTTTTGTTTGTTTTAGGTAGAGTTGGCTGCCACGTCACGCAAAATAATATTTTGTTTCTGCTCAAATGTCTGATTTACCTACAACTAGACTTTTTTTTTAAGGGTAATTTATAGAATTTGTCACTTAAATATTAGCATTTTTTTGTCATTAAACTATAAAATTTTTAATTTCATCACTAATATTTTAGATTGTTTCTGTTTTGGTCACTCACTCTGATTAATGGAAGTAATGATGTGACTTTTTTTAACTAGTATAATAACATATTTAGTCCTCAATACTTACACATTCTATCAATTTTATCTTAATTCTAAATAATTCAATAAATTTAATCATCTATATTTACAAATTCTATCACTTCGATCATCAATTATAAAGTTTGTTCTCTACTTCTTTCAGTTTTTTCTCTAGTGAATGCACCTGAAAGGTCCCACTATGATAGGGACCTGATCAAATTGATCCCTTGAAGAGGTTAAATTTATTTCGGCTATGTTTGATAAACTAAAAAATTAAGTGCTGAAAAAATAAGTGTTGAAAAAATAATTACTAAAAAATTAAGTGTTGAGTTTAAGTTATAAAATATGTTTGGTATTTTATTTAAAATTAAATATTGAATATAATTAAATTATTTGATAAATGTTGGCGATAGACCCATATAAATAACGAGATAGTAAAAGTGGAGAAAAACGAACACAAATATTTTACTTGGAGAGGGAAAAACCATGGGCAAAGGAGGCTTCGACTTTTCACTAAATAAGTAAATAAACAAGAGTACAATATGGAGAAAATAACCCAAAACCTCGAATACAAAGCTCAAAATCTTAAAGAGCAAACCAGTAAACAAAACCCTAGATCTCATAAGGCATTTACAAAAGGGGTATAAAATACTTTCTATAATTACCATGAAACTCTTCACAAAACTTGTAACACCCCCTACCCATATCCGTTGCCGGAATAGGGTACGAGGCATTATCGGAGTTTACTGAACATTTTCAAATAATTTCGAGTCATTTATTATTCATATTCTGAAAATAATAATAACGTCCCTTTATTGGGCCCTCGAAGCCCAAAACATACATTAGGAACCAACCGGGATTAAATCGGGATCATAGGGAATTTTTTGCAAAATCCTAAAATTTTTCTCAACTACAGAGGTCGCACGCCTATGGGGTTCGGGGACACGCCTGTGTGGTCAGGCCGTGTGGCCAACACGCCCATGTGACTTACCTCGCTCCAGGCCATGTGGCTTCACACGCCCGTGTCCCTAGGCCGTGTAGTTAATTTTTATTTTCGAATTAGGTGCAGGATTCATACGACCGTATCACATAACAAATCGTTTCATAAGAAATTACATAACTGAAAACTTTCCACTCTTTCATAAGCTCAATTATATTTTCATCTAAGCACTTACCATTTCAATGCACCTTATAATTAAACATATTACTATTCAACCAGTAATTTGGCACTTGCCTAAACTTCAAGCAATAACATTGGTTAGCGTACTTTAATATTGACAAACTTATTTTCTCGACATGTCTCACTTGAATTTATTACTCATCTTAATATACATAATTTTCCTTATATCAACGTATCAAAGATAGTCTCATATTTACATGTCATGATACATATCATTCTCCTGATGTTTCTTCATAAATATAAATTATTCAATTCATTATGACAATATTTCATGTACCAGCATTTTCATGAGTTTAGTGTATATTTATTCCAGTAGCACTTCATAATCTTGAATATGCATAATTATCAGGCAAGTTTCACATACATGTATTTTCCATGTCATATTTCAATATATCAAATAATTATCATTTATATGTATTTCAAGTTTAATTTCATGATTTCAAGTACTTACCATTTTCTATATTTATCTCGTTGAATTTCTTGGAATTTCGATGGATTTCCAGTAGTACACTTATAGTGTACAATCTCATTAACCATCAATTCGTACATATATATACATAAGTCATTTTCAGAGAGCACACTCCCGCGAACCTCATTTCTTACAGCGGGATTACCAGTCCAGGCTAAATCCCCTGTAAGAGAGCACACTCATGCGAACCTCATTTCTTACAATGGATTACCATCCCAGCTAAATCCTCAGTAACATAAGCTCAAAGAGTATTGTCGGGATTACCAGTCCAGGCTAAAATCCCCTGCAATGACAAATACTCTATAGAGCTTTGTTTGGATTACCAGTCCAGGCTAAATCCAAACTCACATTTACTTCGGATTACCCATCCGGGTTAAATCCTTTTCACACATATTCTTCAGGAGGGCTTATATCAGGATCACCCGTCCGGGCTAGATCCTTTTCACACATATTCTTCGGGAGGGCTTATATTAGGATCACCCGTCCGGGCTAGATCCTTTTCACACATATTCTTCGGGAGGGCTAATACCAGGATCACCCGTCCGGGCTAGATCCTTTTTACCGTCAAATCCTTTTCAGTGATCCATCGAATTCCATTCCATACAGTCGGGATTTATTTCTCTTTTTATCAAGTATTATCAACATTTCATCTATTATCATACATTAAACATTCAATTCACATTCATGTCATATAAATATACAATTCAAGCATTCAAGAATTCAATTCAAGTTGCACGAACTTACCTCGTTGCTTGTTCGTGTTTATAATTTCACTAATCCGATGTATTTTCTTTTCCACATTCAAGTCTCGTATTTGAGTCATCCGGATCTTTATAAATAAATTTGATCATCATTTTCATTCATTTCATATTCTGATACATTCAATTAATGCTCTAGGAAAAATTACCATTTTGCCCCTAAGCTTTTAATTAATGACGATTTCATCCTTAGGCTCAGAAAAATAAAATTCTTGTAATTTAATCCTTGTTTCAAGCCTAATTGTTCTCATATATATTGATAACAGCTCATGAATTCTATGAAATATCAGAATTTTCCATAATTTCAACACTTTTCAATTTAATCCCTAAAACATGTTTTCACCCGATCTTGATCTAAATTAATAATTTCATTCAATTTTGTAATTTAAATAATAAAATAATCCATTTCATGCAATTTGGTCATTTCTAAATTTTTAAAAAATTGCCCATAAAGTTTTACTTTTATTCAATTTAGTCCCTGAGCCTAAAACATGCAAATTAGCCATGCTAGCTGAATATTCATATATATTTTCCTCCTCCTCCTCTCCATTCCACATCCTTAATTTATATAACATGCTTATAAGTAACATTATCTATGATTTCACTATTTACTTATAAATTTATTCAAAGTTGTCCATTTGAGTCATAGTCACTAAATTATTTATATCTTGAGCTACAGAATTTCAATTTAAGATCAGCTTGATGTTTTAGAAACTACACTAAAATATTTTTCTACCATAAAAATTTCATAATTTATAGTTTAGCCAATAAGTACATTAAAATCTTCAAATTTGACTATGTTCTGTTGTTTGACAGCTTCTACATTTCTTTACTAAAAATTAATTATCTCTTAGTACGGGATTTGGATGATGTTCCCATTTGTTTCTCTTAAAAATAGACTCATTAATAATTTAAAAATATAAATTTAAACCCCCAAGTATTTTTATACAATTTTTAATGATTTTCCAAAGTCAGAACAGGGGAACCCGAAATCATTCTGACCTTGTCTCACAAAATTTACTATAACTCATAATTTACAAGTCCATTGCTTACACCGATTATTCTATGATAAACTAGACTAAAAAATATTTAATTTCATATTTTATTCATCCTATAATTCGATTTCCACAATTTTTGGTGATTTTTTCAAAGTTAGACTACTGCTGCTGTCCAAAACTGTTTTAGTGCAAAATGTTAATTACTAAGTTTGTAACACCTTTATTTCCTTTCTCTACAATATTTCCCATCACTTTATCTTATTTTCCTTCACTAACATATCAAGAACATAAAACCTTATATAATAAAAATCTACATTAACATCATTTTCATGCTTTTTCAACAATATCAAACTTAAAAATATATTGAAATCTTGATGTTCTTACCTTGTCTTATTGATTTCAATCTTTAACCTGATTTTCTCTCTCCTCCAGCTTCTATTTCTTGAACCTAACTTGATATTCTTGCTCACCATAGTCTCATTGTCATCTTTCTCTCTTGATGGCTATGGAAATTCTTTTGAATTCTAAGTGAAAATGGTGGATTTTTGGTGAAAGGACCAAATTGTAAAGAAAGCAAAACTTTCTTTCTTTCTCTCTTCTTCTCACGTTGGTGCATGGGAAAGATGATAGAAATTCTTTATCTTTCCTTCCTTATATACTAAATAAATAATAATAAAATATCTCATTAAAATATTAATAAAATAATATTTATCAAATTAAATAATTATAAAATATCATCAACATCATCATTACTTTCTAGATTTCTCTCTCTTCCAATTGACCATTTTTCCCTTTGTGATCTTTTAAAATTCTATCCTTGAATCATCACATAATTTGGTAAAATTACGATTTAGTCCCTCATAATTCTTTACCTATTCAAATTGGTCCTAATTTATCCATTTTCTTTAGTTTCTAGATCATTCTACCCTTAAAATATTTGCACTATTAGTCCTTCAACTTTTTCATATTTACACTTTAACCCCTCAAGTTTTGAGTATTTACTCTTAGGCAACAAAACTTTTCTCACTTTTACCATTTAGTCCTTTCTTGAATTAATATATCATTATATACTTCCCAATGTTGTCATAACTCCAAAATTTCCCTTTTTGTCGCTTTATTTCCTTATTTTACTATATCAAAGATAATATCTTACTGTAAAAATTTTTAGGTTATTACAAAACTCATATGCGACTGCATCTTGTCGCCCTCAAAGAAAAAGCCTACGACTACATATTGATTGGCTTAACAAAATAGGGATACAATGGCTACTTTAAATAGGTTTAGATTAGAGTTCTAATCATACTAAAATATCCCTCGAATAATCAGAGTCTAACTAGGAGAAGAAGTCCTGCATGAAGTCTAAAATGCGATTGCCAAATAAGAGAACACATTGTGACGTTGCAATGTCCCATTCGCCTCATCATGACGTTGTCCATCGTGTCATCCCGACGAACTGACGCTCATTGTCCCGATGTTGGGCCCGCTTTGGCCCTTCTTCGGTTGCTCGTTGATTCTCATCTAAGGTGCCTGCAACATGTCCAATAAATGCAAGGCTGATCTGCCGTAATTTGATACATTAAATTAGGCTCCCCATTACACTTAAGGAGCATATCGTGCCATAGAAAACCTAACAAGTTGATTGAGTGTTGTAGGGAGTCAACTGTGGCCCAAATGTGAAGAAACATCACCTAGAAGGGGGTATCGCAATATTGAAACATGAAAGTGGTAATACTCCTAATAGTGCTGAAATGAGGAGAATAGAGGCCATCTACAATGGTATCGCGATACTATACCATGGGTATCGCGATATCGAGACCCCCCAAGACTCCAAATCTTAATACTGTTGTGGGTATCGCGATACCCATGCCTGACGAGTGAAAAAACCGTAGAGGCAATTTTGTGTTCAAACAAGCTTATATCTTCTTTTATTTAAGGGAAAAATGGTCAATGTTAGGTTAAATGTTAGAAGGTTATAAATACAACTTTATAAACCTTTCATTTTAGACTTTTGGTGGTTGAATAGTTTCTTTAGGGTTTATAGTTTTTAGGTTAGGTTTTCTTTCTCTTTTTCTTTTCATTTTTAGTTTAGGTTTTCTCTTTTCTTTTTAGAGTAGATTTTATTCTTGTAGTTTTCTTTATTCTTTCTTGTAAATGACTTTGTAAATGAAGATGAATGAAGCTTTTGGGTGCCATTGGTTCCACATCTAAATGAGCATTTTTTTATCCTTATCTCTTTATTGTGCTTATTAATTGTTCGATGAAATATTTGTTTGGATGTTAAGATTTATTATGTGCTAAATTATTGGATGGTTAGTTGATTGGTTGTTTGTTAGCTTAAGTTAATATTTATTCTTGATTGATTGGTTGTTCAATTATATTGAAATAGTTAATACGTTAGAATTGACGTCTCTAACAAAAAACCTAGATAAACGAGACCAAGAGGAGAGTTTATCCTTAGATATTTTAATATAATCGTGCCGAGTAGTGAGACCGAGAGGTAATCTTAGGTTGTATCTTTTAGTCTAAAATGAGACCGAGAGGAGATTCCTAACTAAGAGTGGCAACTAATATAATCATTGTAGGTTTATTAGTTTAATTAACACTCAACTAATCGATAGACCATCGTTTAATCATTTACATTATCTAAAACATTAGAAAGAAAGTTTAGCTTAATTAGTTTAATTAATAGTTTAATTTTAGTTTATAAGCAATTTTATTTGGACTTGCACTAATAATTTCTGACTCGATTAGATTAGTAATAGTTTAACTTGTAATTAACTTGATAAACACATTTACCCACTTGGCAATCCTTTGGGTTTGATCCCTTGGAACACTTCGTGTTCCATCGGAACTATGAATATTACAACTGACACTGTACGCTTGTAGTTAGAAACCCGCTCTTTTAAATTGTTTCATAAAATAATTTTTTTTGTGCACAAGCGCGTACGGGTCAGAGGCACACCCTACAATAAACAATAATATAATCTTAAATAAAATAAAATAAAAATCATTGAATTTATTTTCTGTTAAGTGATAAGTAGCTCCCTATCTACTTATCATTTTCTACACTTTTTTGTAGAAAAAAAAATTCTATCTAGTAGTTTTCATCATGAGTTATCAAACGTGTTTAAAAAATTAAGTTGCTAAAAATATTAATTTTAAGTTGATTGATTTTTTCAACAATTTATCAAAGAGGCTTGTATTATTAAAAAGATTCAATAAATGTCAAATTAGAATAGATTTAACATTTACTGTTTAAAAGAGTTAGCATTTATGGTTCTATAAATAGAATCTTTTGTTTAGAATTTAACTACGATTGAAACAAATGATTTTCAAGTCATTTTTTATACAAAAATGTTAATTATGTTACAGTTTGGACTTATTTAATCCTTTTTAATAATATAGGACTAAATCGATCCATTTAATAATAGAGGGATTAACTTGATCTAGTTACTATAATATACGAAACTTCAATCGTTTTCTCTCATCAGATGCTATGAAGGGTATGTTTGATAATATGTGTTCATACTTCTCCACACTACTATTCTTTTTAGGCTTAATCCATGATTTGGTCCTTGAAATATACTTATTTTCTCACTTAAGTACCTATTTTTTTGTCCCAATTTGATACTTAAAGTATGATTCCATTAAAGTCTTTAGTCGTTTTTTTAATTGAGTTAAAAAAAACTTCAAGACACATGGCACTCCCTCAGCATTTTGACTGAAATTAAAAAAAAAATATCGGATTGAAAACTCATTCCTCTCCATAATTTCTTTTATCTCCTTCAACCAATCAAAATCTTTTCATTATCTCTTTCCACCAATCAAACTCTTCACCCTCCACAATTTATTATTATTTTCCCTACTTTCATTTTCTTCACTTTCTTTCTCCACCCTGGCTATTAACTACTCAACAAACCCTCCCTAAACTACTCTCAGCAGCTCTATCTTGCAACACCATCGCACCATCCTAACGCTTGAACCAAGGCACTCCCCAAGCATGTTCCAGCTCCTCCACCACCAAGTATCACCATAGCAGCACCCAACGTCGCTACCAACAACATCCTTCAACCACGACATATTTCTCTCTTTCTCACGTTGAAACTCTCTAATAATGTTGTTCTAAATCCCATTTGATAAGGACTGGTTTCAACTATTCTTCAAGAGTGAACTAAACAAGTGAGAGATATGTTGGAGGCAAGAAAGTGTTCTGTCATGAAGATTTCATACCGTTACAGTGTGTTAGTTCTCTTGAAGAGAAAAGATTTTAAAACCACTATTATGGTGTTATTGTAACCAAACATGTGAGTTTCATGTATAATAGAAAGTTGGAATTATGTTTTTTTTTCAAAGTATGTAATGTGTTCAGGATCGACCCTTATAAACAATGAAAGAGAAAAATAGAGAATATTAAGAACACAAATTTTACGTGGAAAACTCCTCCGAAGAGGATAAAAACCACGAGTAAAGGAGGCTTCGATTTTTCACTAAATGAGTAAACAAACGAGAGTACAATATGAAGAAAATAAACCTAAATGTACTAAACGTACAAACCCTAACCTCGAAAACAAAGCCATAACCCTCATAGAGCAAACCCGGAAATAAGCCCTAACTCTTATGGATTTCTCTCAAAAGGGGTACAAAATTCTCTCCATAGTTACCACAAAAACTCTCACCAAAACTTATCTACGACTACATCTTGTCGCCCCAAAAGAAAAGCCCTGTAATACATATTTATTTGCCTTATCGAAACAGGGATACAAGACCCCTTTAAATAGGCTAAGTTTAAAGGGCTAAAATGACTAAAATATCCCTGAAGTAATTAGAGTTCGACTAGGAGAAGAAGTTCTACTTGGCTGTCGAAACGCGACTGTGTTATTTAAGGAATATGTCGCGTCGTCGTGACGTCGCATGCATGCTCGTCACAACATTTCCCTCTCCGCCAATTGGAGAACTTGTCGCATTGTCACGACGTCTATCGTCGTAATGTCTGTGTCCTCCACGTCGTGATGTCATGCCTATATCGCCTCTGTTTTTGTTAAGTGCCTGTAAAATATCCGATAAATGCGAGGCACACCGTACAAATCTCCACTTTCGTATTTACTATACCTACTTTTCCAGGCCATGTCACGGGTCGAACTCGATATTTGTAGAATGTCAACCAAGCCCAAACTGTTCTTGAACTTGGAAACTAAAATACTCCTAGTCTTCAAATTAAGGTTGTATAATGCAACCAGGGCCAATGATACACGAACGGATATGTGTTTCACAATAGAAGATAAAACGTCGAGGAAATCAACTCCCTCCACTTGGTTGTCACCATTTGTGACTAACCTTACTTTAAACCCTCTGTTTTATCCAAAACTGCTACAATTTGAAATTTTTGATTCTATCAAACTTCTTGATATCGAAATTCGTTATCGCCATCCCTGAATAGATTGATTGAGGAAATGTAACATTACTCTGATACCAGTTTGTTGGGGATCAGCCCGTACTCTCATAGAGTAAACTCGAAAACAAAACCCTAACTCTCATAGAATTCTCTCAAAAGGAGTACAAAATTCTCTCCATAGTTACGATGAAAACTCTTACCAAAACTCATCTGCAACTACATCTTGTCGCCTCTAAAAGAAAAGTCTTATAGTACTACATCTTTAATTGCCTCATCGAAATAGGGATACAAGACCCCTTTAAATAGGCTAAGTTTAAAGGGTTAAAACAACTAAAATATTCCTAAAGTAATCAAAGTTCGATTAGGAGAAAAAAATCCTATTTGGCTGTCAAAACGCGGCTGTACTACTTCAGGAATACGTCGCGTCGTCATGACGTCTTATGCATGCTCGTCACGATGCCGTCCTCTTCGTCAATTTGAGAAATCGTCGTGTCGTCATGACGTCCCTCATCATGATGTCACCTCTCATCATGATGTCGATGTCCTCGATGTCGTGCCTATTTCACCTCTGTTTTCGTTAAGTGCCTGCAAACTATCCGATAAATAAGAATCACACCCCACATAATGTTATATTTCCTCGGGGAGGGAATTGTTTTCGCACTAGCCCTCCTATTTGGCTTTGTCATCACTCATCACATCTTTCTTTTCTTTTATTGTATCTTAATGAAAAATGCAAGAACATAATGGTGCAATCATTCCATTTTGATTCATGGTCATTGTTATTAATATGAACTTCCATTGTCCTTGCATTTCTGTTTTTTTTTTCAAGTCTTTGCATTTCTTATTGATCCTTAAATTCCATAATAAATAAAATGCCACAATATAGTGACACCAACTGTTGTGTGTTATTCTTGCAACCAGCCTTGTGATTTTTGTTAATTACAGAAGAAAAAGTATAAGATTTGAATTGATTCTTGTGCGAGAACAAAAACTTAATGGAGACTTAAGCCAAATATGTGCAATCAACAATCTCAAACTAAGAAGTATATAGCTTAGGCTCAGCTTTTCCATCAATGAAGAGGCTCATAAACTTTTCTCCATCAACAGTTTCTTTCTCTATCAGAAGTTGAGCAAGCTTGCCAAATACCTTGCCCTTGAATACACAATGAAGAACATGAAAGAATGGAAAAATAATAAATTATGGAGGGAGAGGAGTTTGATGGGTGGAAGGAGAAGAAAAAAGTTTAAGATTTTGATGTTGAATGATGAAGTATATGAAAGAAAACATGAAGAGTAGCGAGTTTTCAACTAATATATATATTATTTTGGTCAAAATGGTGATGGAGTGCCATGTGTCATATTTTTATTCATTGAAGTTTTTTTTAATGTCAATTAAAAAATTGAGTAAAAACCTTAATTAATGATACTTTATGTATTAAATTGGGGAAAAAAAATTAGGTACTAAAATGAAAAAATTAGTATACATAAAGGGCCAAATCGAGTATTAAGCCTTATTGAATTGTTTAGTTTTACCCAAACTTTAACAATTAACAGTGAGATTAAATAGTATCGTACCAGAACACAAAAAACAAAAAGTGGATTTCAATTGAAGTCTGCGCCTCCTTCTCTTCGATTCAAACAGGAAGCCCAAAAGAAGAAAGAACGATGGCGATGCAGGCAGGGGTTCAGACCTCCAAAGTTCTAATTCTGATGGGCGCTGGTTATTATACTTTCCCTATTATCTAATGTCTCTTCTTCTTTTTTGGTCTGATTTTCCTTACCTTTTTTCCCATAGTTTTGAAATTCGGGTTTTTTAAAATTTTGGGTTTAGGTTTAACGGGTTCAATTGTTTTGAGGAGTGGGCGTTTATCTGAACTAATATCCCAGCTTCAGGAATTACTGAAAGGCGTTGATGATGTCCAATTCTCGCCTTATAAGTATGATCACACCCTTCTTGCTGCTCAGGTACTCTCAATACTTTCCAGTCAAAATCTAGCCTTTTAGTTTACTTTAAGTGCACAAGTTTTCGGCGTTTTATATTATTTTTCAAGTGCTGAATATGTATATAGAATCTATGTTATTTGGACTTCCATTTTTCCTGAAGTACCCATGCCCGGTACCTGTGTTTGACAAATATTTGAACATGGGTATCGGTGTGATTCTTCAAGGAAAAACTTAGAAAAATCGAACATACTTGTTTTGGACACATATCCTTTTATGCCGGGTTAATAGTATAGAACTTGTTAGACCAGATTTGGGTAAATGTCAATGAAATTTTGCAGCTTTGTTTCTTTCTCTAGGTGGGGGGATGAGGTTGGAGTTCTCTTTATCTGTGTTAATCATTTTCCTCTGTAAGATTGTATTTAACTATGTGTGTATGCTTTTGGGTTTATGTACTTTTAGATTAGACAATTGGCGCAAGAGCTCAAGGATTTGACAACGTCCAATCCGGTAACCATTCTTAATGGGAACTCAGGCTCCGGCGGTATGTGCATCTATGTCTTTTGAAATATGTCTATAAAATTTAAATTATATATATCTACTTCCTGTTTTGCATCTTTTTATTTAGATTTGGCCTGTTCTAATTTATTTGAATGGTTTACTTGGTCTATTAAATTTATTAATTTCTTAGTCTCATGTTCTAGAGTACTTTGGTTATATGGGGGATAGCTTATGTGGATCTGTGCCTATATTTTAGAAAGTATGAGTTGCAAATATGCTGCACTGTGAAGAATTAGAAGTTGAACTTTGTGGCTTATTATTAAAACAGTAATATAGCTGTAGGGTGCTTGCTCACTCCTTTTTTTTTCCTGATGCACACAGGGGGCATTGCTTCTTATCTTGTGCCAGCTGCAGCGCTTGGAGCATTAGGATATTGTTATATGTGGTGGAAGGTAAAACGATTTTATTGATGAATCAAAAAATGAAATATCATTTTTGTCCAAAGTGCTTTAAATATTTTACTTTTAACATTCCTAAATTTCTGATGTATTGTTCTTATCCCTTATTATGTAGGGCTTGTCAATCTCTGATGTGATGTTTGTCACAAAGCAAAATATGATGGATGCTGTAGCAGCTGTGTCAAAACAATTAGATAATGTATCTGAAACATTAAATGTGAGTAATATTGGTGTTTCTTTTATGTAATTGTACTAATCGTTGGAAACAAATTCTTTGTTTGACACGGTTTTCAGTGTTTGATTTTGTTCTTACTTCGTTCATGCAGACAACAAAAAGACATCTATCCAGGAGATTGGAAGGCTTGGACTGGAAAGTAGAGGAGCAGAAGGAAACATCCATTCTCATCGCAAAAAATGTATTCAAAGACTACTTTTGTTTTGAACTATCAGTTATTCATAGGGGCAGTAGAGATTGGATACCAGTAGAAGATCAAATATCATTTTTCCATGAATCTTTTGATATTTTTCCAGCTGCATTTGAGGAAATATTTAAGCCTTGGCCTTTTCCCCTCCTACCTTTGAAATGTTTTTCTTGTATTTTAGTTTGAGTTGTATTCCATTCCCTCTTTCCCTTTGCTTTTACTGATGATTCTCTTTCTGGGCAGTGATATAGGACTTTCCAAAGATTGAGTTCTGTTGCTTTTAGAAGCTTATTGCAAATCTTTACTAATAGAGAATGACTTGCCAAAGAATTTTAGGTGCTTTTTTTTTAATCTCAGTTATTGATTTAAAGTTTTTGAGGTTTCCCAGCTATAATGAATATTTTCTTTTTTGATTTGCGATTTCTGATTTTAGATACTTTTACCTGAGTTTGAAATCAGTCTCTTTGTCAGTCTTCCTTACTCTTGACATTGTGTAAGTAAGAGCCCATAGTTAGCATTAAGGAGAATCATTTGAGAGTTTATGAGGGTGCATTGTTTTATTATGTCGATAACTTTTTCAAATAGAATGAAATTCTAGCATATAAGTTTATGGCTGGTGCAGCCTTATAGATCTTCAAATCAACATCCATTCTTCCAGCTGACCTTTGGTTTGCTTATTTTGTTTATGAGAAAAGGGAGAAACTGTTGATCTGCTCATAATGACATGAAGCATTATTTGCATGCAGGTTGACGACATGAAATCAAACCTTTCCGAAATTGGTTTTAATGTGGAAATGATTAATAAAATGGTAGCTGGATTGGTAAGATGCATTTTTTTTCTCATGTTCGATCTTCAGGTGTGCCGGTATTGAACTTATTTGCAACTTATCTGATGCTTCATTTGTTACTGAACTCTGCAGGAAGGAAAAATTGAGCTGCTTGAAAGCAAACAGGTTAATTCTAATACTGTTATTAAATATTACTCTCTAAATTACGAAATTGTGCAGAAGTGGGAAGTATTATTCTCTGCCATGCAGGATGTAGCTAATTCAGGTCTTTGGTATCTATGCCAATTTGCTGAAGGAGTTAAAGATGGAGTGAATACTAAACTTTTTCAGGTTAAATAATCTCTTTATATTGTTTTTATTATGCGTTATGTTCCATGAAATAATGATGCTGGGAACCCACTCCCATATTGGTATCATATATATGCATATTGGGAACAGATGTGCTTACTATGCCCAAATACAGAATGGATACATAAAAACTAAACCTTTTCTGAGGTTAGCATGTATATCGCGATTATTGTGCATTTTATTCTAGAAAACTAGATGCTAAACTTTCATTTCCATATGATTATAGTACTTCTATCCATGTTAAAATATATATACACTCAGCATTCCAAAAATGTGGAGCAAATAACATAAAAGATTGTTTTGGTCACATTTGGAGATAAATGTGTATGCTAGAGGGAGCTTTGGTTTTATATTTTGTTCCTCTGATTGTTTGATTTGTTACTTAGATTGCCTAGTCTAGTTGCAGAAAAATTAATTTGTAATTTATAACTAAAAATGTGGTTTTAAGAGTTTATTGTCATCGTGTTTATTGTCATTAGCTTTAGGCTAAAATTCTGAGCGTGTCATACTTTTATATTTTCAAGAGTTACTGATTTTGTTCTAATTGTATTGGCTTGCAAACATATCCAGTTCTCATTTGTCATCTTGTATAAGACAATAGTATTCTTCAGATTTAACATTCTTGCTCTGAGCAGCCAACTATATGTTCAGTGACTTTGTTATCCACTCGTTATTAATTAGTTGTTTGTGCTTGTTGGCAGGATGTTGGTGCGAAGCTTGCAATCGATTCAGCTGTGAAATTTGAGGAGAAATCGGTGAAGGTACGTGAAGTCAAGCCTTGTTTTCTTTATCACAAATATACATCCTCTCTCCAACTAAATTGTCCAAGGCTACAATTTCAGGGACTACAATTCCTTACCGAAACCAATGAGTCAGCCCCAAGTCAGATACCAACAGTAGACCCCGACAAAACCGATGTAGATTCCCCTGTCAAAAAAGTCCCTACCATGAAAACAAAGGTACACAGATCATATCCAGTTGGAATTTCCTGGGCCAGGGATATCATAGGGTCTGATACATGATTTTCCAGTTTCTTATACGATCAGTTTTGTGAATAGACTTTTCTCCATTTATTTGCTCATGATGCATGAGCAATTGAGCATTGTTCTTGGAATTTACTTCCATGCTATAATCTGTGTATTTCTATATTGTTAGAGGGTGAGAGTGAATGTTGGGGTTATTGTATTCTATAGTAGCCTACAGTGGTTTGACCGGGCATTCCATTCTGGTTTTTTTCGACATTGGATGGGCGATTAAAATGTTTTATTATTTTCATTAGATGTACAAAATAAGCAGAAATGATGTTGGTATTTTGATAACCTGATAACTACAGATCAAGCAGTTTCAATATAGCTTCTTTATTCTTCATGGATGAATATTTATTTTCATGTTGGCAGGACCATAACATATCGTTTATTGTCAGATAGTCCTTTAAAGATATTCGTTAGTTTATTCTATTTTTAAGTGAATAATAACTGGGTTTATTTTGTGATACCAAAGCTATAGTATATTTACTACAATCTTATCACTATAGTGAATTTGCTGTCCCATCTTTATTCCGTAAAATATTATTTTTGAAGCTATTTTGCAATCAGAAAATGAACCCAAAGGTGATGTTGGAAGAAAAAGAATTATTCTGAAATCCAAAGTATAATGATAAAAAAAATAAACTTGTAGATTGATAAATTTATGCCTTATTCCTTCTTCTTTCTACAAATCTGAGGAAACAACGATTTGAATTCCAGTCACGAATATGGCCATTTATTATTGATCAAATTGTTTAATTTAAACTAAAGGAATAAATGTTTATATAAATAAATCACGTAACCATAAAAAAATCCATTAAAATTGTCAAAAACAAAGCAATTATTTCTTTAACAATTTAATTCAAAAGTTTGTGATTTTTTATTGAGATAAAATTCAAAATTATACATGAATTTTGGTTTGATTTATCCAATTCTCACAAATTAATAACACAATTATTAATATAATATATATTGCATACACAAATAATTATATTTATCTAATATGAAAAATAAATTGTTGTATTTATTTCTTTAAATGTATATGATTGAATCAAAATTAAAGTTTTATGTATACATTTGAACCACAACCAAAGTTTCATGTGTATAATTGCACCAAATCAATATATATGTACTTGTCATGCATGTAAATTTTTGAATCAATCCAATATTTCTATTATATCAATTAAAAATATTGTCTATATTAATATATATTTAATAGTTGGAAGTTTTTTACATAAAATAAAAACTTAAAAAATTTTAATTTATGTCAAACTTGACATGTATGATCTACATGAATAGAGTATGCAGTATGACAGTTAGATTGTTGAAATATTAATCGTATAAATCAAAAGTGGTTTTACATCATTAAATAATTTTTTATACAATTAATATTTTAACAATCCAACTGTTGAGTTTATTAATATATATATTTGAATGGAAAATTGTTGAATTTATTAATATATTTATACTTATCATACATGTAAATTTTTGAATTGATCCTATATCCCTATTATATAAATTTAAAATAAAACAAAAAATTTTAACTATATAATATTTAACTAAAAAAAACTACTAATCATGTGCTGTTTTAGGATTTAAGTAATATACATGTTGATGAAAGGGAAGAGTAAATTAAAATTCAATCACATGCTTACTAAATATAATCTCATATATAAATTAATAGACTTAAATTTATAATTGGAAAAAAAAAATTTAAGAAGTGGTTTTGAAATTTTCAATTTATAATTTAACTGTTTAATATTTTTATAAAAAAGATTTTAAATTTTTTTACCATTTTAAATAAAATGTTGAAATGTAAAAAATATATATTTAAATGATGTTAAAATTTATTAACATTATGGTATTTCAAAAAAATATATAAAAATATTATAAGTCGTTATTAATATTTATATATAAATATTTTAAAAAATTAATATTAATTATTTGTAAAATTTAATTTAATTATATAAATTATAATTTAAATATTAAAATATAGTCATTATATATAATTATTATATATTTGAAACAAATTTTAAAAAATAATTATATATTCATACAGATATTATACAAAATATATTAGATTATAAGTAAAGGATAAAAACGTTATTTGATTCTAAAAATATTTTTTAAAACCAAAAAAATTAATTTTTTTACTTCAAAAATTATTTAACTTTAATAAAAGTGACTTTGAAAAATAACGTAAACAAAAACCTTAATATTCCAATCATATCCGCTAAAAGAAAACTCCAGTCGGATCTAATAAAATTCGGGCAGGGCAAAATTACTATAAAACTTTTGCAGACTCTTCATTTCGAAGCTAGGGTTTGGCCTTTGGTGACGAAGAATCGGATTGGTTCTATAAACTTCTCTTATCTTCAACTCTTGACTTTCAAGTGTTTTACTCTACGCAGCAGAAGCAGAAGCCAAAAAGGTTTTCTTTTATTTTTTCTGTTCGTGTTTTACTTTTTTTATTTTATTTTAAATATCTTTATTTTGACGCTTATTTTTACTTCAACTTGCCGATAATTAAATGTTTATCATTCTCTTTGAAAGAATACCGTAATTTGTTCTTGGTTAAATTACTTTTTTTTTGCTTTTTCAAAAAAATTAACTTATAGGGTTATGTTATAATGATTGAGATTCTGTTTAATTTCTTTTTTTTTTTCTTTTTTGTAGTTTTAATTTCTTGATCATGTAATTCTGATTGCTTTAACTGATTAAAGCCTGACTTTTTCCCTCCTTTTTTGTTTTCTATTTATTGAAATTATTATTATTTTATGTATTTTTAGTTTGACTGTGATTGTACTTTTGGTCATTGAATCAAAAACATAAATTTTTTTTTACAATTTTAATCAATAAATTGCTTAATTTTAATAGCATCAGAAATTTTGATCCTGATATTTGTGAATTATTGGAATTCAAGGTTTGGATAGAAATTACATATTGATTTTATGTCTATTTTTTGTTCCAATTTGATTAAATTAAATTGATTTATATTGAAATAATTTCATATTTTCAAGCATCTTGATATTTTGGCTTATGTGAAGTATTTGGTTTTTTCTTAGGCACAAGGCTATAAGAAGAGACAATGCCAAAGAACAAGGGGAAGGGAGGAAAGAACAGAAAGAGAGGGAAGAATGAAGCTGATGATGAAAAGCGCGAACTCGTGTTCAAGGAAGACGGCCAAGAGTATGCCCAAGTGCTTCGAATGCTAGGCAATGGCCGGTGTGAAGCCATGTGCATAGATGGTACTAAGCGCCTTTGCCACATCCGTGGGAAGATGCATAAGAAGGTTTGGATTGCTGCTGGTGATATAATCCTTGTTGGGCTTCGTGACTATCAGGATGATAAGGCTGATGTGATCCTCAAGTACATGCCTGATGAAGCAAGGCTCTTAAAAGCCTATGGTGAGCTCCCAGAGAATACACGTCTCAATGAAGGCATTGTCGATGAGGAGGATGAAGGAGGTGCAGATGATTATGTTGAGTTCGAAGATGAAGATATAGACAAGATCTAGGGTATTGGAATTGGTTATGTTTGAATAATGTGTTTAAATGTTAGAAAAGGGATATTGTTGATGTTGATGGATGCTGCTAAGAAGCCTGCAAATACCTGGGATCTATCCCAGAATGCATAAGTTTGCATTTGTAAGAGGTGAATGTTCATTCTTAGATGTAATGTTAATTTTGCTCAAACTGTGTTCCATATCTCAAATTTACTAATGAAAGATAAGCTTATTTTGAGCATTTTCCTCGGTGTTTGATTCTATGTTTCTCCAATTCTTAATTGTTCTTGAAGTAATCATGCTTCTTGATTTACTCATGTTCAACATCTGTGTCTACACATCTAGCATAGATATGGGGATATGACTTTCCTAGGATCTTCCAATTACATGGAAAGGAAACTGTATTCATGATCTAGTGGAGGAATAAAAAGTCAGAAAAAGACCCATATTCAACCCTCACTCACATCTGCGTTCAAGTAACATAGGTTTGATCTAGGCGACTAATGCTTCAGTAGGAGCTGTAGGTTAAATGCAGCCTTGTGAGACTGAGAAGTAGGATGCATAGTTATATACAGTATGCATTTGCTCCTGGCCTGTTTGAGAGAGTGATCAGATGTAGGTTTCAATCATTTGCACCATGAACATGGAATCTTTGGGGTTGCAAGTTCGGCTACTTAAGCAGCCTTTATTATTTGATACTTAACAACCAACACTCGAGGAATTTACAGAATGAACAATGGTTTGGTGACAGCATTTACAGGGGAATCCTACCATTTTGTTGAAGCCACATATTAAACAGAGTAAGCCTTAGCCCTAGTAGCAACTTATTTCTCTCCTAACATTATAAAAATCCGAAGATCAAGTGGTTAAAAGATCTGGTGAGAGTTGATGGTTAGCACTGTTGCATTAATTTCTTTCTGGCCTCTTGATTGCTTGCTCTTGTGCCTTCTTATATTTTACACACTCCCCTGAACCATCTTTCTTGCTCACCTGCAGCAGTGTTAAATGATCTGGTTACATTGGAGTATTAAAGCACTAATAGAAGCCAGAAACTACACATACAACTATTAGCATCTAACCTTGTTGGATTCCTTGGATGGTTGATAGCTTGGTACAGTTTTCCTCCTCGATATAGTTCTTGTAGCTTTAAGCCTGTTCTTTGATGGACTGTATCGATGTTTTTCCTTACAAGTTGGTGCTGGTAAGGTTTCTAGCTGGATAGATACTTCATTAGATCCACAACTTTCTTTCTCTTCACCTGCTCCGTCTATAATTCCTTTCCTGATAACAAATCTTTGATTGTGGTCTGCAGGTTCAAATTGTTTGTTATTGTTTTCACCCAGTGAGCTCTCTGGAACACGGGTTGCCATCCATCGTTCTAGCCAGCTCCAGCTTAAGCTCATGTTCTGTTCCATGCCATCAGGTTTTTCTTGTTTTCTCTTGGAGCAGATTCGAAGCTACCGAAGGAGTTTGGATAAAGTTAGACCAGTTCAAAGCTTAAACTTGCATTTCTCTTTTGTTCTGTAGGCAAATTTGTATCTTTACCTGTTGCGAAAAAGCATAGGCCAGTGCTCTCTCACGCCTAGTCATCGCTTCTAGTTTGTTCTGAATCCTCATTTTTGATATATTACTACTCACTGTGCTATCATCCCAGTCTTCCTGTTATTTCAGGTATCAAAGTAGAAAATAATTAAGCAAAATCTGAACCTGGGACATAGCCCCGTTAGTGCATGCAGTTACTCTAAGAGCATCCAGTGAATATGGGGTTTGAATCCCGGAGTCTGCAGGATGCTGTTTTTTTTGTCCAAAAAATGGTAAGCAAAATCCACATATCGAGATTAGAAGACAACTGAGCTTTGTATTTGAGAATATCAAGATCATCACTGACACTGGGTTCTTATCGTTTTCATGAATTAGTGGAATTTGGAACGCCAACTATTGGATTATTGCTTGTGTTACCTTTATCCTCAGAACCTGAGCTTTTGGTTTTTGTTGAACTCGGTGATGTACTCCTTTGCTTTCATCTTGAACTAAGAAAATTTCCATAGAGTTTCCAGTTTGAACTTCAATCGAAGTACCGATAGTGTCCCTACTCGGACTTTCGGTCCCTGTGAGTGTCTCCTGTTTATCATCCTTTCTTTTGATCTCTGTATCTCGACGCCGGGCCTAAAATTCAAGAACCAAAATACCAAAGAATTCAGACTTCCAAATTCATTAACATAATGCTACTCAAGCATGCCAGGATCCTGAACTTCTGCATGAAACTACATATACTGTCATTAAAATAGAAAAGATGTGAATTGATGAATTTGCAGGAGAATCAAACCAGAAATTGTCTAAATGCTGACTGAATAACAATGGCTGCATCTTCTGCATGGAGTAGTTTAGAAATTGAGTTGTGTGTTTCCTCTGGCATATTTGGCTTGGTCTCATCATCACTCTGGTTTTCTGGTTGGTCCCTTAAACCTTGTGGTATAGGCTGAGTAACGGTGGCTTCAGAGCTCTTAACTGAACATGAATCTTCCTCTGCAACAACTGAATTAAATTCATCGCCACAAAGGTATGATCTGACTGAACTCCATCTTTTCTTGTCGGTCACATTACTTCTTGCCTAACAGGATCAAGACAAGATAGCCATATCTCAATTTAAGCAAATACTGCTATGGGAATTCACTGATTACAAGGCATATATATACGATATATAAACTTACTAAGCTGGTGTCTCGGGGAGTCCCAAAAGACCTGTTCCTAGAGAAGACACTTCTAACCAGTTCTCCAGTGATACCCATCTCTCAATTTCTAAACTGAGCAATTCAATGAGTGAAATTCTCAAATGGGTTGTCTGCAATTATATTGACAACCACCAGAGATTCCATGAGTCATTATTGGTTTTGAGAGAAAAAAGAAAAATAAAGCTGAAAAAAAATGCTTTGTGACATTCTTCAGTCAGTTAAATTCTGAAGAGGCCAGGCTTCAGTGGATAATACTACTACAATAATGTTAGCAAATAAACAGCTAATCCACTCTTTTGTATTACAATAATCCATATGTTAGCTGTAATTGAAGATTACAAAAGAAAAAGGAAAAATCTGATGGGTTTTCAGAGCTTTAGAGCTGGAAATTAGTGCTTTAAATTCAGAAAATAATAGAAACTGATAAAAGTGAAGATTAGATAGAAAAGATTGGTATTTGAAGGACTGCATAGTTCTTTTATTTAATTATGTATTTTCAATCACTTTTTTGCACATGTCTTGCATCAGATTGGTTTAAAAAAGTTTGCTTGCTACTGGGGTTACGTCTGTTGCTTTCTGGTTACTGCTCCTACTTTTCACTTTTTCATTTCGAAATTCGGTTGTTTTTTTTTTATTTATTTAGAAAAAAACAACCTTAAAAAACATGTCAATTAGCTTAAGTAAGCTAGAGATGTTGGTGAATGGGATCTGTAGGTGCAAACCATTGATAATTAAAATGCATTGTACTATTTTGGGTAATTTGACACTTTTGATTGTTAATTATAAATATTCGAATTGGTTGGAATTAAAAATATTGTTGTTTGGAATTGGTCTAATTTGGATTGGATTGATTTCTCATACCATGAATTTCTTCAATATCATTTCAAAGGGGGTGAATGTACTAAATTAATCCCTTTATAGTTAAATGAATTAATTGAGTCCAAAAAAAACCAAATTTTAATTACGGCTAAAGAAATGTCATTTACAATTAAATTGTGTTATGTTTGAAAGCTTTTTATAATTATACAAATAAAATATTTTGTTTGAAGTTAAACGGTAAATAAATAAAACAATTTTCATATAATTTTTTAAACTGTAAATATTAAATTGGTTTCAATTTGGTCTTATTTGATTTTTTTTAATATCACAAAAAATTATTTAATTTATTAATAATAGCGAGAAATAATAGAAGGTTTTCTTATGTGCTTTCACCATTCCAAATGTGTGAATTAGGGAAAAAAAAAAATTAGTGATTTGATGATCAAGCTTTTCTCATGCATTGTGGTGGTAAAGTGGAACCATCCATCTTTCATCATTTTCGTGCTTGTGTGGGTTCGATTAAAGTAACTTTGAGGATCCATCTATCTTCATCATTTGCTATGTTTGGATCTTAATTTAATGCTAAAATTCTAACTTTAAAAGTTTTAGAAATTTTGAGTTTATATATGTATATATATATATATATATGGATTATCCATTTGAATTTTTAATTTGATTTAAGGTCTACTGTGTTTAAGTTTCATCTAGATTTATTGTAATTTAAGTTGGACTTTACTAATAATTATTAAGATGTTATAACTTCATTGTTATTATTTTTAATTTATTGGAATGAATTTCATGGTCTATTCGAAAATAGACACTCTGTTATTATCCGACTATGGAATCCAAAATTAATATCTTAATTGAAAAAAGAAAAAGAAAGAAGGGATAGTGGTGTTTGCGGACTACTTTTTGATGAATTGTTGTATAATGTACTAATTAAAGTGGGCTTGAAGCTGAAGAAAAGGAAGGATGGAAGGGGCCATGAGTTTGAATCATAAGCCATTTAGATGGTACTACAAAAAATTTACTCTTGGTTATTCTCTTGTAATTAATCGAAAACTTTTAATCGGTTATTCTCATAAATTTTTAACAATTATCAAAACCATAAACTATTTACTCAAATTTTTAATGTCTAGTAAAATATTCAAGATCCTATTGAAAACTCAACTTTGTAAAAATTCTTTAAAAAAAATTCTATTTATATAATACATACCAAAATATCTCCCTAAATACCAATACTCTATAACAACTATCAAAACCATCAACTATTTACTCAAATTCCTAATGAAAATGCAATTTTCTAACCAAATACTTAATGTCCTATTGGAAAAATAACTCTGTAAAAAATTCTTAAAAAGTTGTAAAATTCATAATGCCAAAAAATTTATAATTTTTGTGATTTTTAAGTTTATTATTATTAATTTTAATATTTTTTTTTATAATTTTTCAGCATATCTATTTATATAACAATATTTTATATGAATAACAAAATTGCCACCTTGGAGAACCTTGTTGATGTAGTACACTAGATTCTGACGAGCCATGTCTTCTTTGATTAGTACTGCTGCTATAGTTTCGTCAGAAGCTGCGAGATAAATACATAATGAATCCCCTGGCGAAGGTGAAGCTAACAATGGGGGGCAAGCCAAATACATTTTGAACTACTCAAAAGATTCTTAGAATTCCTATGTTTATCTAAAATCGGCCTTCAACGCCTTAAAAAATGGTAGGCATTTATCAGCCATTCTAGAGACAAACTTGTTCAATGCCACAATTTTGCCCTTCAACCTTGGGTGGATTAAGATCCAAAATGGCCTTAAATTTATTATTATTATTTTTTTTTGGATTTGTTTCTATTCCTTTTTAGAAGATCATCAACCCCAAAAACTTACCTGCACCAGTATTGAAGACACATTTGGCTAGGTTCAATTTCATACCATATTTTCGTAGAATATTAAAAGCCTCCTAGAGATCCACCACATGTTCCATCGAGGGAATTTTGGTCAGCATATCATCCACATATACCTCAAGGTTCCTAAAAATGCTATTAACCAATCTCTAGTTTGTTGCCTTTGTATTCTTAAGACCAAAGGGCATCACTTTGTAACAGAAGAAGGATGTAATACCATCACCTGACCCGATCGTCCAATCCGAGTACGGAGTGTCACAACTGAATCGAATTGGTCCTATCCACAGTTTTAATTGGGACTATTTTTACATACAAAATTTATTACTTATTAATAAAAATTCTTACGATCGAACTTAAAATTTAAAATAAAAGTTTACTATCTTAAATTTTCAGACTCTAAGGAACTATTTAGTTACAATAAATTTTGACCTTGAGACGAAACCTCTAAAGGTACCCCATTCCTATGTGCATGACGCTATTGATGATGATCCTTGATCTGCCTGGATCTGGTTGGGTCCCTCCCCAAGATCCTTACACCACCAACGAGTCTTGTATACGTAAGCCAACTTCTGTAAGTTCACAAGAACTTAGTAAGTTTTCTTGATACTACTTATATATATATATATATGAAAAAGTCTAACCCATCCCTTTGGAGGTATTAACTTAAAAATAAAATAAATTAAAATACGCCAACTACCTGTTCTACTTAGGCGTTCACGTTTTACCCGAACTGGGGAACTCCAAGATGACTTCCGAGTTTCCTTCTTGACGGTTCGGTCGCTTACAATCATTACTTGGTCAAGCTTATGATCAGCCATCATGTTATAACGATTTCCTAAATGTTTCGTCATACTTGCGGATTCTCACTTTTCCTTACACACTTCCTATCAAGAACATCCTTTTTAGTTTCATTCTAGCTCGCCAACGTCATAGCTCCGACGGATATACGTATATTCTACCCATAAGGCCCATCTACTCATAAGGCCTTTTAGAAAAGGGCAACGCCGCATTGACGATCTTAACCTTGTTTCATCCTTTCTACTTCCACCCTACACTCGGATTGTAATGTTGTTTGGATTACTCCTTGGTAATCCGCCCTACTCGCTATACCTTACTTTTAAGGTGAGACATATTCGTCTGCAGAGAATCGTTCTGCTCGACAGCTTCCCTCAGGCAGTTATCTCAACGAACATTTGAGCTTACGATTTCTCTTATGTGAGCATTTCCTTATGGAACCATATCCATGACGGTTATACTTGTGATAGATCCTCCTCTAAGAGGAATAGTCTTGACAGACATATCTGTCACTTAGTACCCCTTATTGGTAACTTTTTCCCGCATACCAAATTTTATTGAACTCCTTCTAGCGGTCCTTAATGGCGGATTCCTCATCTGCGATCATTGGGTACATCTTCTCTTGTTTGTCTTTACCCTAGTCATTTCTGGCACGTTATTCCCTTTGTCTGAATCTTGCTAGGTTACCATCCATATGCCCTTTCAGCTTTCACGACTATTATTTTAGCAGTCTTTTCCAATTTCTATTACATCTTTCATTCACCGTCGGATTCCTCTAACCCACTGGCTAACTATTGCCTTTCCACACTTTTATTTTCCTTCTAACCCTTTTTCCTTATTTGCGAGATTTCTAATGATTTTTATCCTGGTTATCCACTTGTGTTTATTGTCCCGACGGACTACATTGTACTGCCACGATCGAGCTATGGTCTCACGCAACATGATCCCATGTTTAACGTCCTGGCGGACTACCCTATTTTTAATGTCTTGACGGACTACCCCATTTTTAATGTCCCGATGGACTAATTCGTGTTTAGTGTCCCAACGGACTCCATATGCTGCCATAGCTGAGCTATGGTCTTACTCATCAGGTTTCATGTTTACTGTCTCGACGGACTTTCTATACTACTATAGCCAAGCTATGGTCTTACACAATATATCCCATGTTTAATGTCCTGATGAACTCCATTAGTTGCCATAGCCGAGCTATGGTCTTACACCCTAAACCTCTTAGAGGTGTCACCCCGAATGACTTTACCGCTATCGCGATATCGCCCCATAGAGCCTGTTGACCGCCCTCGCGATGTTACTCTATGGAACCTAAATACCATCGTCGCGATGTCGCCCCGAAGAACCAGTCGATATCATTCTTTTTCACATTTCACCTTGATGCTTGAACACCAAAGTGTCCCCTTCGTAAGGCCCAGAGATTTGCACATCACGGTGTAACACCCCCGACCCGGCCTAAGAGTTTCGGCTAAGTCTAATACGTTACATTCGATCACCGAAGTGATCATGTAAAGATACTTTTTTAAATGCGCTTGATTTTAAATAGAAAATGCTATTTTGTTTTTAGTAAAAAATTTATTCATTAAACCGACTTTTCTCATAAATTTAATTATGATATTATTATCGTGGCGTTTTGAAAACAGTTAAGGTTTTAAAGAAATTATTTATCAAAACTTTAAGTATTTTGTAAAGCAGTGAAAAACATTTAACATAATTTTTCTAAACCAAATAGCATGCAAATATCAAAGTATTAACTAAGTGTCATGCTTTCAAATAGATAACTAATCAATCTCAAACTTTAAGATATAAAAGCAAGAAATTAATAATTACAATCCCGAAAATAAATGATAAATGGAAACTTTTTAAATAATAAAACAAGCTACTAATCCGAGAGTCCTTCAATGCCATACCGAGTCTTAATTTTCTGTGTTACCTGAGAGGTAAAGGAAAAGAGGGAATAAACTTACAGCGGCTCAGTGTGAGACTAACTTATAAATCATTATATAATTGCACAAATAGAAAAGCATAGAATTGATAGCCTAATGTAGAGTTAAGCATAACATATGGAACAAATAGTAAATCAATGTATATACAATTTATGTATGATGAAATGCACATGCAAATTTCCCACATGTCCATCTTAATCGCCCTCGAGCATCACTCGACACACGAAAACACATATAAAAAACTAACCATCTCGGATTTCCCGATGAAGATAATCGTTCACTTGTCATCTGTGATAATGACTTTTACTACAATAACTTACCATTCCGGTTGCCCGATTTTGATGGCTTTTTACTACAATAAATTATCATTCTGGTCTACCCGGTTTTGATGGATTTTTAAACTACCATCCTGGCTTATCTAGTTTTGATGACATTGCCGCCTACTTCGTGTAGTACTGACTTTCGGTGTGGATTTAAATTGCCACTATCTTTTATGGAACTCTTCTATCCTCCATACCCATTTTTCATATAATCATGCACATATTCTTAGCATATCGTGTTATTTATCATCTTTTGATGCTTACATTTAGTATTTCATACTCACATTTAATGACATGTAAACATGCATCCATTCTCAGCAGTTTCATTTATAAAATTAATTTTAGAATTAAAATAGTTCTACATATACAATGTTTTCGTGTTGTAACAACCCATTTTCAGTGAAATCGGAATAGTGGTTTAGGGACCACAAATCCGAGTCCAAAATTAAATTTATTTTAATTTTATTGCATGGTCCGTATTTTGATAGAGTTGTCATGTGAAAATTCTGATAAGAAAATTTTATCGATTATGTGCTTAATTACGGGAAGGACCAAATCGCATAAAATGCAAAAGTTGAATTCTAGTAGCTAGAAGGATTAAATAGCTATGGAATTCAAAACTTGAGGTCTTTATATGGTAATTAGACCATTAATCAAAAGCTAGTAGATATTTTTTATGATTCATCCATGGAAAAATAAAAAAAAGGACAAGGACTAAATTGGAAATAGAAATAATTAAAAGATGATAAATAATTAAAAAGAAATTAACATCTTATTTTATGTCATATTCTTCCTCAAAATACAGGGAAACCCTAGGAAAGAGAAAACAATCTTTCTTGGCTTAATTGGGTAAGTTTTCTTGTCCCGTTTTTAGTAATTTTGATATTTTTAAAACTGGAATAGTCTAATCTATCTATTTGGGGGATTAATTTGAACAGTTATCAAAGTATAGAAGTTATGTCATGGATGGATATGCTGAAAATTAGAAATTTATGGTAGGAAATGAAAGGTTGTTGAAAGATAAACAACTTTTACAAAGTGATTTTTGATGAAAACATGAGTTAGGGACTAATTTGTAAAGTTGTGAAAATTGAAGAAAAATTATGAAATTTATAGAATATATGTGCTGTAAATTGTATATTGAAATTTCGGTTAGGCTTGGAATAGGGAGTAAATTGCATGAATTTCATTTTCCGAGCCTAAGGATGAAATTGGAATTTATGGAAAGTTTAGGGGCAAAGTAGTAATTTTGCCTAGGATGTAAATTGAGTCCAAATGAATACAAAATGTGAGAAATTGATGATTAAATTCATTTATATAGATCCGGATAACTCAAATTCAAAGTTAGATGAGGAAAAGAGAAAGTTTTGGATTAGTAGATTTTATACGCGAACAAGTGTCGAGGTAAGTTCGTGTAACTTAATTGAGCATGTAAATATGTTGAATTGAATGTTATGTTTGTATAGATTGTGATTTATATTTATGTGAATTATTTGGATGTTATAACAAAGAAATGAATACATGCTTGAAACGATTTAAAAAGGGTTAAGTTCCGTTTGAATATTGGATTTCGATGGATAAATGTGATTTCCCTTATTAAATGAGGTCCTGCATTTGTTGCTGAAAGGATTTAGCTCGGATGAGTAATCTTATTGACCTCATTACAGAAAGAATTTAGCCTGGACTGGTAATCCTAATATAAGCCCTCTTGAGCATATGTTATAGATAGGATTTAGCCCGGACGAGTAATCCTGATTAAGCTCTTATGAGCATATGTTGGAAACATGATTTATCTTGGACAAGTAATCCTGTTATATGATATGTGGCTCGAGAGTGTGCTTTCTATTTAAGTGCCCTAATGGGTACTCCTGAATATGAATTGACGGGTTATTAAATTATACACTTTGAGTGTACTATCTGAGTATCCATCGGAATTTCAATAATTCAACAGATAAAATACTTGACATAATATGAGAATTATGAGATGAAATGAATAATGTCTTGAAAGAATATAGTATGATGTGCTCATCTATGTTTACTTGATGTAAATGAGAATTATGTGACTAACATGTTTGATTGAATGCATGTGCTTAGGAAATTTTGCCAAGATGATGGAAAACATGTTATTGTATGCTTAGATTTAATAAATGAAATTGGTAAGTTTAATACCCGTTATGCGAACTTACTAAGCATATAATGCTTACTAGGTTTTATTTTCTTTGTTTTATAGTGCTCGGAAGCTCGCGAAGGTTGGTGAACGGTTGGAGTATCATCACACTATCCACAAGCTTATTTTGGTATAAATAGTAAACTTACTTTAGTATAACAGCATGTATAGGTTAACTTGGCCATAGATGGCTTAAATATTTTATTTGTAATCTAACCATTGGAATGGCTAGCAATGGTTTGTTTTGGTACTTATAAAGCATAATATCATGATAAACACCTATGAGTTAAATATGGATGATCAAATGATGTTTAATATTTGGGTTAAACCAAGGCAAGATTTTAAACATGTATGGATGCAATGTTATATCATATTAGATATTAGAATTTGCTTGAAATCAATGCTTGAATTGGTTGGTATTTGGATGTAAGTTTTGGTGCAGGATATTGGTAAAATTTTGGGTGAGAAATAAAGCTAGAAATGGCTTTGTCCACACGGGCAGACACATAGGCGTGTGTCTAGACCGTGTGTGACACACAGCCTGGTACATGGGTGTGTGGTTAGGCCGTGTGTCCCCTGCATCTTAAATTCGAGAAACAGAATGCTCAGAACTGAGCACACGGGCAGAGACACGGGCGTGTGTCTTAGCCGTGTGTGCTACACGGCCTGGAACACGGGCGTGCGTCTTGGCCGTGTGAAACCTGCAACTAATTTTGAAAAATTAAATTAACCACACGGCATAACACATGGGCATGTGGTTGGCCGTGTGGCACAAGTTAGAGAGATACTTAGTTTCGAACACGGCCTGTAGCATGGGCGTGTCTTAGGGTCACACGGGTGTGTCCCTTGGACCACACAGGCGTGTGAGCCCTGCAACTTCAAAATTTCACAAAAAATTCTTAGAGTTTCCAATTAAGTCCCGACCCGATTCTAATACTCATATTGGGCCTCGAGAGTCCATTTAAGGGACGTTATGAATAATTTTGGTAAATGAATAGTAAATGATGTGAATTATTCATAAATGTTCTGAAAGCTCTGGTAATACTCCGTAACCCTACTCTAGCGACGGATACGGGTTAAGGGTTTTACACGTATGGTCTAACACGCTTGGTTTGGTTAACACATGCATAAGTCGGGTTCGCATTTACAAGGTCACACATATAAGGTTGCACATATGGGTTCGCACACATAGAGGTTCGCTCGTTAGGGATCACACCTGGGGGTTCGCACATTAGGGTTCTCATACCTAGGGTTCATACACCTAGGGGTTTACATGGATGGGTTCGCACCTAGGGTTCACACAGATGAGTTCGCACATAGAAGGTTCACTCACTGGGGTTCGCACATGTGGGTTCACACTTTAGGGGTCACACCTACGGGGTTCGCATATTAGGGTTCTCACACCTAGGGTTTGCACACCAAGGGGTTCACACGGATGGGTTCGCACCTAGGGTTTACACAGATGAGTTCGCACATACAAGGTTTGCTTACAGGGGTTCGCACATGCAGTTGTCATACAATAACTTTCGTGAGGGTTCGCACAAATGTTAGGCTTTTAAATGCATAGGGTTAACATAAATTTCTCCTAGTGTTTGCATATTTCTTAAGGTTTGCATCCAGTATACTTAAGGGTCGCATATTGATTCCTATAAAGTTTGTCATATGGTTTCGTGATAGGGGTTCGCATACTATAGGGGGTTCGCACTACCTAGAGGTCGCATCTCATGGGTGTTTGCCTAGCATGGGGTTTGCATTACAATTCCTATATGGTTTGTGTCGAAACCATTTTTATAGTTTTGGCAAAAAACGGGGTCGACTTTAAAAAACGAAAATGGGAGTCGCCACCAATCCCTTTTATTTAGGTGTGATTGGATCACCTTGCAAAACGTTTTATTTTAAAACATTTGATTTTGGTCCATGAAAAACAAGAAAACGCGTTCGGGATTCAGTTACGTATGAGGAAGGGTTAGCACCCTCATAACGCCCAAAAATTGGTACCTAATCGATAGAATCATGTCCAAGTGTAACACCCCTTACTCGTGTTTGACGCCAGAACAGAGTATGAGGCATTACTGAAGAGTACGAAACACTTACAGATTATTTAAACCATTTATCACTCAAATATCAAAATTGATTATAAAAGTTCCTTTAACGAACCCTTGAAGTCCAAATCATGCATTGGAATTGGGTCGGGACTAAATTTGAATCGTATAATTTTTTTTTAATTTTTTTTAATTTTTTTTAAATCCTTAAGTTTATCTCATTTACAAGAGTCCCACGCCCGTGTGGCTCACATAGCCGTGCCTATAGGGCGTATAACTCTTTGACTTGCATCTGTGGAGAAACTTGAGTCACACGGCCTTAGTACACGCCCGTGTTGCTTGGCCGTGTGGTAAAGTTAATTTTCATAATTTATGATATTTTTCAAGCCATATTTCTCACTCATTTGATCCTTATTCTTCACCCACATTTAATACATACAAAAACCAATTTAAGATATTCAACTGAGCCTTATACTTAATACGATTTGTTAGTCGTACACTTCATATAAATAACAAGAAACGTATATGGGCTCAATTCTCATTAAATTTCTCTTGTACTTGTACTTTTTCATCCTATGTATTCATATAGCATATAACAATCGCACCTCTGTTTTTTCATATACGTTTTTATAACAATTTGTCTTGGTTTCAAACTACTTCATATTTGAGTTTTACTTATCCAATCATTTGAAACATCATCTTTATACATATAGTGCACTTGAGATGCAAAAATTCTATAATTATGAATGAACACATTTATCAAACACATTCCATGTTTGTATATATTATAGTCTCATATTTCCATGTATCATTTACCATCATTTCCTCGTATTTTTGACAAATACATGTAACAACTCATAATCATGCAATTCACTAACTTTTCCTGCCAATTACAATTTAAATTGGCAACTCACTTATTGAGCCCAATTTCAATGTTCTCTAAAATCCATTAGGATGTATGCATCCATCAATAAATTCTATGTACAGATATCATCACCTCATATTTTCACATACATTTACTTTCCATATTATGAACTCAAATAACATACACAAGACATACCAATACATTCCAAGTACATTTTCATAATATTTCATTTCGAATTTAGATTATGTCATTTTAGAACTCTTCTCATTAACTCATTCGGAATACCATTTCATACGGATAATACACTCAAGGTTGTACAAATATATAATCACAAATGAGCTCATTCATCAACCAAGTTCTATATTCATGTATCATCAACTCATATTTCCTTATATCACATAATTCTATATAACACTTACCAACTTCGTCAAATTAGTGAAGGTCTTACGGAATTGTTCTTGAAACACCCCACACCCGGCCCACGAGCTTGAACTGGATCTGGTATGTTCCTTAAATAAATCGGTTTTCAATGTTCTAAATGACTTAGAGAAAATTTGTATAATTTTAAAAAAATTGTTTTGGGTTGGGCTTAATTTGAAACCTATTTAATATATTCTGGAAATCCAACTTAAATAAGGTGACAAAATAATTTTTGGGTTTATTATTTTAAAAGAAATAAATTTACTTATCTTTAATCAAACATAATTTGTATCATATTTAAATAAAAATAAACAGGAATAAAGAAAATCCAACTGGGCCTTATGGCCTTATTACATCATTCAAACCCAAAATAAAGTACTAAAATTTCATAAAGTCCAAATTCCAAATAATTTCTTCAAGCGATGCATGGCCACCTTTAGCTCCTGCGCCGACCCGGTCCATTATCGCTCATCACCGAAAAATAATTCCCCAACAGGGTGAGTCAACAGACTCAATGTGTACATAGTACTAATTTCCAACAAATCAGCATACAAGTCATATCAATAACATGTTCATACAAAATAAAGAATGATGCAACCCAAATCCAAACCTATTTGTCCATCCGCTACACACCACCCGTACCAACTTTGTACACACATGGGACTACTAAGTCGACCCTCCATCCGCTACACACCATCGGCGAAGGCGTCATTGCGATCGACGTGCTCATCGCCCACTTATGTTGTGTCATTAGACATCAGTATTCACTAGATGTAACCGAAGTTACCACTTTTCACTTTATGTGACCGTAGTCACCACTTTACGTTGGTGAGACCGTAGTCATCACCTTCACTTTCTTCCTCCACAAATATCCCGAATGCCCCAATTATTTCATAACATATTTCACATACTAAATTTTCATTCATGTTACTAATCACATGTTCAAAATATATCACATTCACAATCCAATCAAAAGTAGGAAACGCGTGCACAGGTACTCCTTACCACATTTGTGGTGCTTAGCCACATTCACATACTTTGTTACATATTTATATATTTAATGATTGCCATGCAATTTATTGAAAGTTAGTAAGAGTACACACCTTTTTAAGCTTAATAGTTTCCGTGAATTCCCGTAGAGCGATCTACCGATCTAGATCTTTCACTCCTATATTCGGCCATTAATTAAAACATATAAATAAACCTATTTGGTCTTAAAACCAAATCCTACTAGAAGTAGAATTACTTACCTAGTTGCCGAATTGATTTAATCAAGTCCCAACAGTTGCTAGAATTCCTCTTCCTTGAAATCGGCTAATACTAGGTATGTAACCATGTCGATTTTCGGTTTTTGAAATAATGGAAAACACTTAAACAAATTATGCATTGGCCGAATATCCCTTACCTTATGATGGGATTCCAAATCAAGAGGATTCCTTTATAAGCTCGTTGAAATCCTATAACTCCGTGTTAGATTAGATCTAACTTTGAAAACGTGAATCATAATCTTTAACCACATATTTATATTTATAATCCTTACCTTAGATCCTTAGATTTCCCGAAAGATCCCCTTTTGATGTTGTGGATGATTGCCCTCTTTCTTAGAATCCACAAAGATTCACTCAACAACAGAGAACGGAGAAGAAAATAGAAGAAAAAGAGAGGGATTTTTGCTTAATGAAAATTCGGCAGAGGGGGTTTGCCTAGGAGAATTTCGGAGAGAGAGGAAAAGGGAGCAAATGTTGATGAGTAGCCCTCCTGTCCTCCTTTTATAGCCAAAGTTATCAGCCTAGGAGTCCTTTACTTGGCCACCACTCCTCTTTTTGATAATATTATCTCCTCAATTATCTCATTAGAAAATAATCCTTTATTTATCTCTTATTATTCACATATTTATGTGAATAAAACTCCTTTATTTATCTTTTATTATTCACATATTTATGTGAATAAAACTCCTTTATTTCTCTCTTATTATTCACATATTTATGTGAATAAAACTCATTTATTTCTCTCATATATCCAAGTTTCCCGAAATGTTCAAGTTTCCATTTTTGGATCATTTCCAAAAATGTTTAGGTTTCCAAAAATGTCTAAGTTTCCAAAAATGTCTAAGTTTCCAAAAATGTCCATTTCCATTTCCATTTTCATTTCCATCTCCATTTTCATTTCCATTTTCATTTTCATTCATTTATAGGTTTCCAAAAGTATCAAAAATTTATTCATAAAACTTAAGACTTGTCATTTCATACAATTGATCTGAAAAATGCATAGGCCCTTCCTAGGATGTTACAGTTCTGCACCAGTATGCATTAAATTTCACTGATAATCACTGATGCCATAACATAGCTATGGTCTTTCATCTTAAACACGTACCACACCGATGCCATATTCCAGATATGGTCTTACACGGAAATCACTTGTCACTTGTAGCCGAAGCTACCTCTTTTCACTGATCAGGTAGCCGGAGCTACCACTTTTCACTGATCAGGTAGCTGAAACTACCACTTTTCACTGATCAGATAGCCAGAGCTACCACTTTTCACCGATCGGTGGCCGAGCTACCACTTTTCACCGATCGGTGGCCGAAACTACCACTTTTCACCGATCGTGCATTGAAACTACCACTTTTCATCACGATCGATAGCCGAGCTATCATGTTATAATACTTCACATAGTTGAGATCAACATTAACAACTACTCAATCTCTTTCAATAGGTTCACTCCTCTTGTATTACTTATTATCAAATTAGGAAACATCTTACGAATTTGAGTGCGTGGATTGCTCGATGCCACGTTTCACAACTCAATATGGTTTTCCTCATTGAAATACCATACCTATATTTCACAACTCGGTATGGGAAATGCCATACCTACGTTTCTTAACTCGGTATGGTTAATACCATACCCACGTTTCACATGACTCAAGATGGATGATATCATACCTACATTTCACAACTCAGTATGGATGATACCATACCTACATTTCACAACTCAGTATGGATGATACCATACCTACATTTCACAACTCGGTATGGGAAATACCATACCTACATTTCTTAGCTCAGTATGGTTAATACCATACCTACATTTCACAACTCGGTATGGATGATACCATACCTACATTTCACAACTCGGTATGGATGATACCATACCTACATTTCACAACTCGGTATGGGAAATACCATACCTACATTTCTTAGCTCAAGATGGTTAATACCATACCTACATTTCACAACTTCGGTATGGATGATACCATACCTACGTTTCACACTTTGCCATGGATTAACCATGGTCTTATCCACAATTCATCACATATCACGATCTGAACGTACTCAATTCTGCATTTTTCCTAATTTGAATTACCGCCTTTATTCTTTCATTTTATCATAATTTTCATAATTCTACAGCAAATTCATATTTAACAAATGATCACTAAAATTTAGCCATATAAACTCACAAGTTCAATTTTTTTGTATTATAACGATAATCATAATTTCATAATAATTATTCCAAATAAAACATTATATCAATTATAATCGAGCATGTAATCAATTTATACACAAGTCATTCATATATTATTTTCCCTCCTCCTCCTCTCCATCCACATCCTTAGTATAAACAACACACTTGTAAGTAACATTTTCTATAATTTTCACTCTTTACTCATGTGAATGTTCAAGCTGTCCATCTGTGTTATATTCACTAAATTATTTTTATCTCGAGCTACAGAGCTCTAAATTTCAAACCGTTAATTTTATTTGAAACTAGACTCACATATCTTCTTACCATAATTTTTCCAGAATTTTTGGTGTGGCCAATTAGTACAGTTTATTAGTTAAGTTCTCCCCTGTTACACAGTCCTACTGCTCTGAACTCTCTTCACTAAAAATCAATTATCTCATAGTACGGTTTTCATATAGTGTTTCTGATTATTTCTAATGAAAATAGACTCACTAAGAAATAAAAACATATAAATTATAACTCATAATTATTTTTGTACAATTTTTAGTGAATTTCTAAAGTAAGAACAGGGGATCACGAAGTTGTTCTAAACCAGTATTACAAAAATTTAAATATCTCAATATGTAGACTTTCTTTACCTGATTTGTTTCTTTTATATGAAAATAGACTCAACAAGCTTTAATTATATATCTTACTCAGCTTCTAATTCTATTTATACAATTTTTTGTGATTTTTCAAAATTAGACAACTGCTGCTGTCCAAAACTGCTTTAGTATAACATGTTGATTTCTATTTTGTCCCAAATTCCACATTTCATACAATTCAATCCTTGCTCAATTAACCCCTCAACTTAGCTAATTTTCTCATTTAATACTTTTCTCTATCATTTTAAACTACTTCATAACCTTTGAAAATCAGAATTTTAACTCTAGGCCTTAATTTCAACTCTTTCACAATTAGGTCCTAAAATCAATTTCCATCAATTTTACTTAATAAAATCATCATATAACAAAATTAAAGCTTCAATTCAATATTTATTCATCATATTCTTCCAGCACTAATCCACATCAACTTTAAAAATTAGCTATAGAATCAAAAACTAATGACATAGTAAGTAGGATCCAATTGTAAAAGTCCAAAAACATAGAAATTTCAAGGAAAAGTAAGAATTAAACTTACATGAAGCTTGAGTATGGAAACCAGCTTGAAACTCTCTCCCATGGCTGTTTTTCAGCTGAAGAAAATGAAGAGAAATCTAGATAATTCCAATTTGGTCCCATACTTATTTAACTAATTTTGGCAATTTTCCAATTTTACCCTTATTTCATCCATTTCCTGATTTTTCTCAGCTATTGCCGCCCAAAATATCTCCTTTGGGCTTATTTTCACTTTAGGTCCTTCCTCATTTGACAATTAGGCTATTTAATCCTTTTAGCAACTTTTATACACTTTTCATTTTAGTCCTTTTTATTTAATTAACCACCCAAACGTCAAAAATTTTCTAACGAAATTTTAATACTACCTTATTGACATTCCTTAAATATTCATAAAAATATTTATGACTCGGTTTATAACACCGAGATCTCGATACCTCTTTTTCTCGATTTCTTGACCAAATAAATCTTTATAAAACACAATTTACTATTTTAAAAATATTTTAAAAGCTACATTTGACTCGTAAATATTAAATAAATATAATCTACGAGTCCATTTCTCAATTTGGTGGTCTCGAACCATTATTTTTGACATCACTGAAATTTGGGCTATTACAACTCTCCACCTCTTTAAGAATTTTCGTCCTCGAAAATTCCTTCAGCGGAGAAATTTAAATATTTTCACCATTTATACCTTTTTCCAATATCAAGTCCTTACACGAAAATTAGAGAAACCCAGATACTAGAATCACCACGTTTCTATGATCAAACCATAACAGACATAGTTATCACAAGTTAAAGAACACACTTTAAAGATAAGCCATGATTAACAATTTACGAAGTATGAATGATAGGAAAACCAAGATACAATACCATACCGAAAATCCGAGAACATAACTCATAAAAATAATAATAAAGATACTGATGATTCCTTAGATAAAGCCAGAAGAAAAACACTACTTGCCGACTCTAGACTTCCATCATGAAGCAACACTGGTAAGGAGGTGGGGTCGTAAAGCCTCTAACTTGACTCTCATAAAAACACACATATGACTCAGCATTCATCATCAATGTAATATCATTATAATCACATAATTCACTCTAAACAAATTTTCATACTTAGTCATGTTACACGAACTTTTCGATTATCTTGTTTAAACAAGTGTACCTAAACATACATTCCATGAATTTTGAGTAAATTTACTCATAACACTCACTTAATCAAGCATGTTAGGCACATAATATCATATGATTACCAACATACATGGATGACCTTATCACAACATAGACTTCCGCTTCATTTCACTTTTCCACATTTCCCAACTTATTGTTATCTCATTAAGCACATTAACACATGCATATCATGAACTTCTATTAATACCTTTCCACATTTCAATACATCGTAAGCACATTTCAATCATCTCAATATCATTTTTAGCATTATCGACAATAGTTCGATTGGAAGTCATTTCTGTCTTAACAAAATAATTTCGTTAGAGCCGGGAGATATCACACTATCACGGTTCACATATGGCATGTATAGCTAAACTGTTGCACACGCTATGTTAGTCCGAGAATCGACTAAACCATAGCTCTGATACCACTAAATGTAACACCCCTTACTCGTGTTCGACGCCGGAACAGAGTATGAGGCATTACCGAAGAGTACGGAACACTTACAGATTATTTAAACCATTTATCACTCAAATATCAAAATTGATTATAAAAGTTCCTTTAACGAACCCTTGAAGTCCAAATCATGCATTGGAATTGGGTCGGGACTAAATTTGAATCGTATAATTTTTTTTTAATTTTTTTTAATTTTTTTTAAATCCTTAAGTTTATCTCATTTACAAGAGTCCCACGCCCGTGTGGCTCACATAGCCGTGCCTATAGGGCGTATAACTCTTTGACTTGCATCCATGGAGAAACTTGAGTCACACGGCCTTAGTACACGCCCGTGTTGCTTGGCCGTGTGGTAAAGTTAATTTTCATAATTTATGATATTTTTCAAGCCATATTTCTCACTCATTTGATCCTTATTCTTCACCCACATTTAATACATACAAAAACCAATTTAAGATATTCAACTGAGCCTTATACTTAATACGATTTGTTAGTCGTACACTTCATATAAATAACAAGAAACGATATGGGCTCAATTCTCATTAAATTTCTCTTGTACTTGTACTTTTTCATCCTATGTATTCATATAGCATATAACAATCGCACCTCTCTGTTTTTCATATACATTTTTTTATAACAATTTGTCTTGGTTTCAAACTACTTCATATTTGAGTTTTACTTATCCAATCATTTGAAACATCATCTTTATACATATAGTGCACTTGAGATACAAAAATTCTATAATTATGAATGAACACATTTATCAAACACATTCCATGTTTGTATATATTATAGTCTCATATTTCCATGTATCATTTACCATCATTTCCTCGTATTTTTGACAAATACATGTAACAACTCATAATCATGCAATTCACTAACTTTTCCTGCCAATTACAATTTAAATTGGCAACTCACTTATTGAGCCCAATTTCAATGTTCTCTAAAATCCATTAGGATGTATGCATCCATCAATAAATTCTATGTACAGATATCATCACCTCATATTTTCACATACATTTACTTTCCATATTATGAACTCAAATAACATACACAAGACATACCAATACATTCCAAGTACATTTTCATAATATTTCATTTCGAATTTAGATTATGTCATTTTAGAACTCTTCTCATTAACTCATTCGGAATACCATTTCATACGGATAATACACTCAAGGTTGTACAAATATATAATCACAAATGAGCTCATTCATCAACCAAGTTCTATATTCATGTATCATCAACTCATATTTCCTTATATCACATAATTCTATATAACACTTACCAACATCGTCAAATTAGTGAAGGTCTTACGGAATTGTTCTGCACCAGTATGCATTAAATTTCACTGATAATCACCGATGCCATAAAATAGCTATGGTCTTTCATCTTAAACACGTACCACACGATGCCATATTCCGGATATGGTCTTACACGAAATCACTTGTCACTTGTAGCCGAGCTACCTCTTTTCATCGATCGTGTGGCCGGAGCTACCACTTTTCACTGATCAGGTAGCTGAAACTACCACTTTTCACTGATCAGATAGCCAGAGCTACCACTTTTCACTGATCAGGTAGCCGGAGCTACCACTTTTCACTGATCAGGTAGCCGAAACTACCACTTTTCACTGATCAGGTAGCTGAAACTACCACTTTTCACTGATCAGATAGCCAGAGCTATCACTGTTATAATACTTCACATAGTTGAGATCAACATTAACAACTACTCAATCTCTTTCAATAGGTTCACTCCTCTTGTATTACTTATTATCAAATTAGGAAACATCTTACGAATTTGAGTACGTCGTTGCTCAGTGCCACGTTTCACAACTCAATATGGTTTTCCTCATTGAAATACCATACCTATATTTCACAACTCGGTATGGGAAATGCCATACCTACGTTTCTTAACTCAGTATGGTTAATACCATACCTACGTTTCACAGCTCAGTATGGATGATATCATACCTACATTTCACAACTCAGTATGGATGATACCATACCTACATTTCACAACTCAGTATGGATGATACCATACCTACATTTCACAACTCGGTATGGGAAATACCATACCTACATTTCTTAGCTCAGTATGGATGATACCATACCTACATTTCACAACTCAGTATGGATGATACCATACCTACATTTCACAACTCGGTATGGGAAATACCATACCTACATTTCTTAGCTCAGTATGGTTAATACCATACCTACATTTCACAACTCAGTATGGATGATACCATACCTACGTTTCACACTTTGCCATGGATTAACCATGGTCTTATCCGTCAATTCATCACATATCACGATCTGACGTACTCAATTCTGCATTTTTCCTAATTTGAATTACCGCCTTTATTCTTTCATTTTATCATAATTTTCATAATTCTACAGCAAATTCATATTTAACAAATGATCACTAAAATTTAGCCATATAAACTCACAAGTTCAATTTTTTTGTATTATAACGATAATCATAATTTCATAATAATTATTCCAAATAAAACATTATATCAATTATAATCGAGCATGTAATCAATTTATACACAAGTCATTCATATATTATTTTCTCTCCTCCTCCTCTCCATCCACATCCTTAGTATAAACAACACACTTGTAAGTAACATTTTCTATAATTTTCACTCTTTACTCATGTGAATGTTCAAGCTGTCCATCTGTGTTATATTCACTAAATTATTTTTATCTCGAGCTACAGAGCTCTAAATTTCAAACCGTTAATTTTATTTGAAACTAGACTCACATATATTATTACCATAATTTTTCTAGAATTTTTGGTATGGTCAATTAGTACAGTTTATTAGTTAAGTTCTCCCCTGTTACACAGTCCTACTGCTCTGAACTCTCTTCACTAAAAATCAATTATCTCATAGTACGGTTTTCATATAGTGTTTCTGATTATTTCTAATGAAAATAGACTCACTAAGGAATACAAACATATAAATTATAACTCATAATTATTTTTGTACAATTTTTAGTGAATTTCTAAAGTAAGAACAGGGGATCACGAAGTTGTTCTAAACCAGTCTTACAAAAATTTAAATATCTCAATATGTAGACTTTCTTTACCTGATTTGTTTCTTTTATATGAAAATAGACTCAACAAGCTTTAATTATATATCTTACTCAGCTTCTAATTCTATTTATACAATTTTTGTGATTTTTCAAAATTAGACAACTGCTGCTGTCCAAAACTGCTTTAGTATAACATGTTGATTTCTATTTTGTCCCAAATTCCACATTTCATACAATTCAATCCTTGCTCAATTAACCCCTCAACTTAGCTAATTTTCTCATTTAATACTTTTCTCTATCATTTTAAACTACTTCATAACCTTTGAAAATCAGAATTTTAACTCTAGGCCTTAATTTCAACTCTTTCACAATTAGGTCCTAAAATCAATTTCCATCAATTTTACTTAATAAAATCATCATATAACAAAATTAAAGCTTCAATTCAATATTTATTCATCATATTCTTCCAGCACTAATCCACATCAACTTTAAAAATTAGCTATAGAATCAAAAACTAATGACATAGTAAGTAGGATCCAATTGTAAAAGTCCAAAAACATAGAAATTTCAAGGGAAAAGTAAGAATTAAACTTACATGAAGCTTGAGTATGAAAACCAGCTTGAAACTCTCTCCCATGGCTGTTTTTCAGCTGAAGAAAATGAAGAGAAATCTAGATAATTCCAATTTGGTCCCATACTTATTTAACTAATTTTGGCAATTTTCCAATTTTACCCTTATTTCATCCATTTCCTGATTTTTCTCAGCTATTGCCGCCCAAAATATCTCCTTTGGGCTTATTTTCACTTTAGGTCCTTCCTCATTTGACAATTAGGCTATTTAATCCTTTTAGCAACTTTTATACACTTTTCATTTTAGTCCTTTTATTTAATTAACCTCCCAAACGTCAAAATTTTCTAAACGAAATTTTAATACTACCTTATTGACATTCCTTAAATATTCATAAAAATATTTATGACTCGGTTTATAAAACCGAGATCTCGATACCTCTTTTCTCGATTTCTTGACCAAATAAATCTTTATAAAACACAATTTACTATTTTAAAAACATTTTAAAAGCTACATTTGACTCGTAAATATTAAATAAATATAATCTACGAGTCCATTTCTCAGATTTGGTGGTCTCGAACCATTATTTTTGACATCACTGAAATTTGGGCTATTACACCAAGTGTTTGAAATTTAATAAACATTTAAAATATGACTAAAAAAACTAAACAATTTGATTTAAAACTTGAGATTACTTTGTTCCGAAAGAATACAAACATCACATCCAGCACGTTAGGACACGATATTTTTAAACCATCGTAACTAAAATCATCTCATGATTTACAAAATTTTAGTAAATGATATTTAGTTATTTAGTCAAATGGAAAATCGAAACCCAGTACGTTAGGGCACTATTTTCTGAATTTCTAAATACAAAATATTACCTTATTTTAAAACCTTTAGGTAAAATAGTAATTTTGCAAAATGCATTTTATTTTAAAACGATGATCTATGAAAATATTATATTAATACATTATCAAACATAAATATCGAAAGCGCAATCGTGAAATAATGACATTTCATATGAATATAGGCAATAAAGGAACAAAAATATAAAATACCCACTAATAAAACATAACTACACTAAAGCAATTGTAAATAAATGAAGAAGTATAAACGAATATAATAAACAATAAATAATAAAATAAAATAATAAAAAAACTACAAAATAAATATGAACACTTTTCATGCAGGTTGAAAATTTTCATACAATGACATATACCAACTAATAAATAAATGCTAAAAAATAAAAATATATATGGAGAAAATAAATAAAATACACTTTGAAATAAATAAATAATTTATAACTTTAAATAAAAACATATTTATAACAATTTAATACATATAAAACTACATTTTTAAGAATAATATACTATACAATATATAAATTTTAAATGAAATAAAACTTTAAAAATATATATATAATATAATACTATATAATATACAAAGCTTTAAAATATATAATATAATAACTAATATATAAATCCTAAAATAATATATAATAATTAAACCAAATAAAACAATAAATAATAATAATTTAAGATATATAAGGATAATACATAATAAAAATATATATACTAGTTTTATACTATTAATAAATCAATAAACAAATAACAAATATAATATTTTAATATGATGAAATAATTAAATATAGTATTAGAATAAGATAAAATAAAAATAAAAATAAATAAAGAAAGAAGGACTAAATAGCAAATAAAATAAGTATAAAAGGATTAAATTAAAACGCGCGTCGCACTGCAGGGACTCATTAGGCAATTATACCTTCTTCCCAAAGCGACGTCGTTCTGATTTTTAGCCCTTAAAGCAGTCCGAGGGACTAAATTGAAGCAAAGTATAAGTTTTTGGGCTAAATTAAAATAAATAAAAAGTTGAATTGAACGAAATTAAACTTAATGAGATAGCAGAGGGACTAAAAGGATAATTTTCCCTTTTTTATAAAACGCGCGGATCCTCCCTGAGTTTTCGGGTCAACGCGTGGATCCTGGCCCTTTAAACAACGTCGTTTTGGCCTTTAAAGGTAATCCCCAAAACGACGCCGTTTCCATTACCTATAAAAGTCAGCTTTAATAAAAAAAAAATCATTTTCAATCTGTTCTTTAAAAAAAACTACAAAAATCCTCAGAAGCCCTTCATAGGCTCTGATCGCCGGACCTCCGGGCCCCTGCCCTCACGCGCCACCGCGGACGGTGGCTGGAGGTTAAAACCTCATTTTTTTTAGCGCTGTCAAAATGTAATCCCACTCCTTTTATTATTTAAAAAAAAAATAGTATTTGCATGCGTAAATGTATAGAAGATAAAATAAAACAGAATAAGAAAACAAATCACCTATTGCGATTTCTGTATTTTATTTCTCTGGATTTTTGGTGAATATTTTTGTATTCTTTGTCTGTGTCTCTTTGTATATCTATCCTCTTTTTACAGGTCTTTGTAAGGCTTTTTATAGCCTTCGAAATAAATAATAAAAAGGAAATAAAAATGCTGCCATGTTTGCTGTCAATTTTCTTTCCTTTTGCAGGTGAATGAGAAGATCTCGGCGATGGCGGGGGGCTGTCCGTGCGTTGATGTCGGAGTGGCTTTCGCAAACTGCGGCGCGATGAGTGTCGAGGCTGCTAGGCTTGCTGGAGCGCTTGCGGCGCAGTGGAAACCTAGGGTTTCCTGCGTCCGCAAGTCATCTGGGCCATTTGGGCTTAGGTTTAATTTTGGGTCAAGGTCTGTTGGGTCTGGGTAGGATTTGGGTTCGGGTGTAATGGGTAGTTTGGGCTCGGGGGTAATGTGTTTGGGTAGTGGGTCAGTATTTATTTGGGCCAAGGGTCTGGTCCGGTTTTGTAAAACATGGACTGTTTTAAAAACATTGGTTTATTTATTTTTATTATCTTTTGTTTTTGGATTGTGTATGGGCCCGGGCAAAATGGGTTATTACAGCTACCCCTCTTTGCTCATTGTCGTGTAACGAGAATGGAGCAAAGACTATAAAAGGACCAATTTTGCCCGGTCTTGGCTGAGCATTGACTTCTTGGTCTTCTTCAAATGGCTTCCAACTCCACTGCAACTTTAATGGTATTGGAACTTCATCTTGATTTCAATAAGTCTGATAGCTTCAATCTGCTTTACTGCAATTTTAGGAAGGCAATATCAACTATCTTTAATCTGCTCCGCTTTGATCTGCTTCCTTCAACTTTAGGAAGATGAGATCTTCTATCTTCAGTCTACTCCACTGCAACTTCAGGGAGACAAGGCTGAAAGTGTCTTTTGTTCTGCTTCCTACATCTTTAGGAAGATAAGATCTTCTGTCTTCAGTCTACTCCACTGCAACTTCAGGGAGATAAGGCTGAAAGTGCTTTTGATCTACTTCCTGCATCTTCAGGAAGATAAGATCTTCTGTCTTCAGTCTACTCCACTGCAACTTCAGGGAGATAAGGCTGAAAGTGCTTTTGATCTGCTTCCTGCAACTTTAGAAAGATAAGATCTTCTGTCTTCAGTCTACTCCACTGCAACTTCAGGGAGATAAGGCTGAAAGTGCTTTTGATCTGCTTCCTGCAACTTCAGAAAGATAAAATCTTCTGTCTTCAGTCTACTCCACTGCAACTTCAGGGAGATAAGGCTTTTGATCTACTTTCTGCAACTTTAGGAAGATGAGATCTTCTGACTTTAGTCTACTCCGCTGCAACTTCAGGGAGATTAGACTGAAAGTGTTTTTGATCTACTTCCTGCAACTTCAGGAAGATAAAATCTTCTGTCTTCAGTCTACTCCACTGCAACTTCAGGGAGATAAGACTAAAAGTGTCTTTGATCTGCTTCCTGCAACTTCAGAAAGATGAGATCTACAAATTCACCGATATTACTACACCGTCCACTGAGGGACATGTCCTGTAGGCTCGGTTTCATATGTTTATGTCACATGACTAAGATGCTATGATCAAAATGAATCAAATGCTTCTAGCTACATGTGTATGAGTGACCTTAATGTAACATGTCGTGAAAATGGTTCCTTTTAAAGGATTAAGATTAGGATGCAATGATCGGAATGAATCAAATGCTCCTAATGAAATTTGCTATGATACAAAAATGTTATGAGTATGATTCCTACTCTAGGTGTTATCACTCTTGTGTTCTTCATTCTTGTTCATCAATCATGTTTTGCTCAACAAGGCTGCCCCAATGTAATTTCTGAGTCAACTCCGCTTGAATCTTGAGAACACAAGGCTTGTACCATCCTACCACAATGGGAATTGAAACTTTTTCAATCTGACCCATCTGCAATTTTTAGGGTATAGGGTTTATTTTGAATTCAACCCATTCCACCACAATTCAGGGTTTCTTAGTTCATCACACCACCCCCGAATGTTATGACCTGATGACATCACTTACTTCCATCACATCAACTCATTTATTTTGTCCAATTATCAATTGGACAAAGAATTCAGAGAAATAGTCTCTATCCAGACTCTTCTTTCTCAAATATTTCTATGCACATGGAAATTCTAAACAATTGTCCTGTTTTGGTTCCTTGTCTTATCTAAAAATTTCCAAAGTAATATGTAGAACTTCTTTTTTGTGAAATTATTAGTTCGTCAATCATTATTTCAATGCAACATATTTATGAATAATGGGTAACAAATAAATTGCTCAAAAAGAGTTAAAATTGAATAAATTATCAAAATTACAAAGAAAATTAACTGAGAACATATCTTTGAGAAGAAAAAGAATCCCAAGATAGTAAAATGAATAGGACAAAAATCAGATGCCCTAGATATCGCCGATTGAGCTTCTATATACAAACTTTATGAAGACTGCCTTGAGCTCAACATGTGTTTAGAAGACCCAAAGTACTTTGTTGATGCCCCGATATGCAACATTCTTCGTTTTATTGTTGATTCAAGTGTAGCAAGATGACTGCGTGTCCATTCAGAATTTGAGCCGCCCTTTTCGGGTTTTCAACTCAAAACCCCTTTGGTCTCAAGGTGCCCTTTGCAGGTTTTCGCATTGGCCTCTCTTTTTTTTTTAGAAACTCAAAGCGCCCTTTGCGGGTTTTCACTTTGGCCTCTTCTCCTTTTCAAGAAAAATACTTTTTGACTGAGTCAGAGTTCACAGGGTTGGGTAAACTTTTCCCATCCATTTCGGTCAAGATCAGTGCTCCTCCAGAGAAAGCCTTCTTCACCACATATGGCCATTCTTAATTCGGCATCCATTTTCCTCTGAAATCCTTTTGTATAGGAAGGATCTTTTTCAATACAAGGTCCCCCTCATAAAACTCTCTTGGGCGAACTTTCTTATTATAGGCTTGCATCATTCGTTTTTGGTACATCTTATTAAATTCAACTGATCATACCGAGCCTGGATTTATTCAGCTTCATCCAGCTTTATTTCTGACAAAACTCGAAGAGAAGGAATTTCCACTTCAATGGGTAGAACAACCTCCATTCTATAGACTAACGAGAAGGGCGTTGCCCCAGTAGAGGTTCTGACGGACGTTCGATAAGCATAGAGTGCAAACGGTAGTTTCTCATGCCAATCCTTATAAGTCTCAGTCATCTTCCCTACTATCTTCTTGATATTTTTGTTGGCCGCTTCCACTGCCACATTTATTTTTGGACGATACGGAGACGAGTTGTGGTGCTTGATCCCGATTTGACTACAAATTTCTGCTATCGTGCTGTTGTTCAAATTCAGCGTGTTATCTGATATGATCCTCTCAGGCATTCCATATCGACAAATGATCTCCTTTTTCAAGAAACGACTAACTGCTGACTTAGTGACGCTAGCATATGAAGCAGCCTCTACCCATTTCGTGAAGTAGTCAATTACCACGAAGATGAATCGATGTCCATTCGAAGCTTTTGGTGAGATTGGTCCAATAACATCCATGCCTCACATGGAAAATGGCCATGGGGAAGTCATAACGTGCAAAGGTGACGGAGGCACATGAATTTTATCTCCGTAAATCTGGCATTTATGGCATCTCTTAGCATAGTTGATACAATTACCTTCCATGGTGGACCAATAATATCCAAATCTCATTATCTGTCTGGCCATTGTGAATCCATTAGCATGTGTTCCACAAACACCCTCATGAACCTCTTCCAGGATTTTCCTAGCTTCAACTGCATCGACGCATCTCAATAATACTTGATCTTTTCTATTTTTGTACAAGATATCCCCGTCTAAAACATAGTCAGAGGCCATTCTCCTTAAAGTCCTTTTCTCATTCTCAGTGGCATGCTCCGGGTATTCACGATTTTTTACGTATCATAATACATCCTGGTACCAAGGGTGATCATCTTTTTCCTCCTCTTCCACATTATAACAATGAGCTGAAACTTCGAAGATACTCATCTGAATAGGTCTCATATCCTTTGGTCTGTTTACTTTGATCATAGAAGCCAGGATCGCCAAAGCATCCGCCATCTAGTTTTCATCGCTTGTGAGATAATTGAAAGTAATGTCATCAAACTCCTCAATCAATCCCAGAACTATTTTTCGATAATCAATTATTTTGGGATCTCTTGTCTCCCACTCTCCTTTAAGCCGGTAAATTACTAAGGCAGAATCTCCATATACTTCTAGCACTCCGATCTTACGTTCTAAGGCTGCTCGAATGCCCATGATGCACGCTTCATACTCGGCCATGTTGTTTGTGCAATCAAAATCCAATTTACATGTGAATGAATAATGATCACCACTAGGGGATACCAAGATTGCTCCAATTCCATTTCCCACAGCATTGGACGCTCCATCAAAATTTAACTTCCATGGATGCTATTCAGTAGTTGCCACATATATTAACTCCTCATTGGGGAAATCAAAGCTTAATGATTCATAATCCTCCAAAGCTCTGCTAGCTAGAAATTCTGCTACTGCGCTTCTTTTTATAGCCTTTTAGTTTACATAGACTATATCGAATTCAGACAGCAAAATCTGTCACCTTGCCATCCTTTCATTCAAAGCAGTTGACTCTATCATATACTTTAGCGGATCAAGCTTCGAAATCAGCCAGGTTGTATGATATAACATATACTGCCTCAATCTCCGAGTTGTCCAGATCAAGGCGCAACATACGCTTTTTCAATCGATTTATATCTTATTTCACATTCAGTGAACTTTTTACTGAGATAGTATATCGCCTTTTCTTTCCTTCCTGACTCATCGTGTTGACCAAGCACACATCCCATGGAGTTATTGAACACTGACAAGTACAGTATTAATGGTCTATCTAGATTAGGCGGAGATAGTACTGGTGTATTTGACAGATATTGTTTGACTTTGTCAAAAGCTCTCTGGCATTCATCGTCCCATACACCCTGGTTGTGTTTCTTGAGAAGACGAAATATGGGATCACATTTCTCAGTTAATTGTGAAATAAATCGAGCAATGTAGTTTAATCTTCCGAGAAAGCCTCGAACTTCCTTTTGAGTGCGTGGCGGAGGCAATTCTTGTATTGCTTTGACTTTATTCGAGTCAACTTCGATTCCTCTCTCACTGACCACAAAACCCAGTAATTTCCCTGACCGAGCTCCGAAAGTACACTTTGTCGGGTTGAGCTTCAATTGAAATTTTCTCAACCTCAAAAACAATTTCTTCAAAACCTCAATGTGTTCCTTTTCCGTTCGAGATTTGGCAATCATATCATCAACATATACTTCAATCTCTTTGTGCATCATGTCGTGGAATAATGTTACCATGGCCCTTTGATATGTTGCCCTAGCATTTTTTAGTTCGAATGGCATTACTTTATAGCAGAAGGTACCCCACAATGTTATGAAGGTAGTTTTCCCCATATCCTCAGGGTGCATCTTAATCTGATTATATCCCGAAAAGCCGTCCATGAAAGAAAACAGTGAGTATCCTGTCGTATTATCCACCAATGTGTCGATATGCGGCAAAGGGAAATTGTCCTTTGGGCTAGCTTTATTTAAGTCCCTATAGTCCACACACATCCGGACCTTTTCGTCCTTCTTAGGGACAGGAACAATGTTGGCAACCCATGCTGAGTACTTGACCACTTGTAGAAAACCAGCATCAAACTATTTCTGGACCTCTTCTTTTATTTTCAACACCACATCAGGCCTCATCCTTCGTAGCTTTTGCTGAACTGGCTTGCACTTCTCTCTTATGGGAAGACGATGTACTATGATGTCGGTACTTAGCCCAGGTATATCTTGGTACGACCATGCAAAGACATCTTTGAATTCCCGTAGTAACTCAACAAGGTCTTGTTTTGTCTCCTCGGCTATGCGCGTCCCAATTTTCACAACCTTTCCTTCCTCCAAGGCTGTATTCTCTACCTCCTCCTCATGGGGTAAGATCTGTTTCTCCTCTTGCTTTACCATTCTTAACAAATCTGGAGATAAATCACAATCTCGGTCACCTTCAAAATCTTGAGATTCCTCTAAACACATGTCTTACTCAAAGTGGACCTCTAGATCTGTATTATCGTTGCTCACATCATTGATATCTAGGGACCTATGATGGGTACCAAAGAATGTACAAAGAACAAATGAATTCGAGAACAATTATTCACATGATATGAATGAAATTAGAAAGTCAAAAGAATAAAATGAAAGAATATTTGCTCAAGTTAATTATCAAAAATGTATTTTATTAAAACAACAATGTCTGAACATGAGCCTATTTCACAAAAGAAATCTTATTGTTCCTAGGTTAAAAACAACAAGAGCGTTCTGAATATTACTCTGTATAATCTCTAAAAACTACAGGAAGTTCATCTGCAGTCCAATTGTTCAAAACGCTTCCAGGTTCATAAGGGCGAATGCCCAACATGTTTCTTTGTTCAACTTCTTCCCCGTGTATGGCATTGATGTGAGGACTTTCCAATAACCCTCTCTCAGGGTGAATTATCCCTCCGGATACAAAGGTCTGGGATATGTGGGGGAATGTCATCGATTCCCACTGGACTTCTTCCCCATTCAACCGTGCTCTCCTTCTTTCTTGCTTTTTCTCGATTTCTTTCTTCCTTTGTTTGGCATCTGGCCTGAAACCCAAGCCAAAACGGTCTCTCTTTTCTTTCAGCATCGGTACTTGAACTTCCCCTTGGAGATGTCTGCCAAGTCCTTTTCCTGGTAAGGCTCCTTTTCCCACCATCATTTGTAAGCCCATCTTCGTGGTCTTGGATATCTTAGACACCAGAACTTCATTTCCTTCCAAAATGAATGTTGCGTTGACGAACTCTAAAGAATGGAAAAAATACTCAATGGCCTCCTCATTTGTCTCTACATATGGCGCATCATTGGTAACAGTCGCTATGATGTCTTCCTCCACATTTATAGTGACCAGTCGACCATCCATCACCAGTTTCAGTTTTTGATGAAGGGATGAGGGCACTGCCCCTGCTGAATGAATCCAGGGCCTTCCCAGCAAGCAACTGTACGAGGGCTTGATATCCATCACCAGAAAATCCACTTCATACGTGTTTGGCCCAATCTGCAACGGTATATCAATTCTTCCCATCACTCTTCTCTCGGTGCCATCAAACGCTCTCACTATGTTTTGGCATGTCTTCATGTGAGAACTATCTATCGACAACCTCTTCAGTGTTGACAACGGTAAGACATTCAAGGTTGATCTATTGTCGATTAGCACGCTCGGTAGAGTATATCCCTTACAACGAGTAGTTATGTGTAGGGCCTTGGTCGATCCCATACCTCCAGGTGGAATTTCATCGTCACTGAAAAAATAAAGTTATCAGCACTTATGTTACTAACCAATCGGTCAAGTTTATTGACAGATATATCTTTAGTCACGTAAGTCTCATTCAACACTTTCATCAATGCCTCACGATGTACTTTCGAACTTAAGAGTAAGGCTAGCACCGATATACGAGCTGGTTATTTGCGCAGCTGCTCTACCATGTTGTATTCACTATGCTTTAAGAATTTTAAAAATTCTTTAACCTCTTTCTCCTTCACAGGTTCGTTGATAAGGGCGCCAGGTCCTTTCCCTGGTTCAACTGCCACAGTCTTTGATCTTGTTGGTTCAGTTCTGACGTTTACCGAGTCGTAACACCTCCCACTTCGTGTGTAGAATCCCTCACCTTGAACCTCATTAGAAGTGCTAGCTGAATTTTCCACTTCCGGTGTTGTCACATTACAGTCGTAATTCTATGGTACCATCTTGTTATCCTTGTAAGGAAAAGAAATAGGTTTCTGGATTACAACTTTAGGCGCAAATTGTGCTCTGCCTTCTGTATTTCTCGGTCGAGAAATTATGATCCTCGGATAATTGACCTTTTGCTTTGTCAATTCTTCTTCAGTTGTACACACGTTTCTTTCCTCTGAGCCTTCTTCATAAAACTCCAATTCCTTATTGTCCATAAGGCTCTGTATCAAGACCCTAAACTCAGTACATTCCTGGATCCCATGTCCCTCTGTTTCGTGGAACTCACAGTAGTTCCTCGGTTCTTCACCTCCTTTCTCAGAACTTGATTTTATCAGTCCCCTTTTTACCATTTCCCTCCACACCATTCTCAACGGAGTTTTCACCTCTAAGATATCCCCCTTTGTCCTTCTCATGACATTCTCTCCAATCGCGTTTATTTCCTTATCTCCATGATTGGGTAATGGGTTCTCCGCACTGGGTGTATCATCAAACTTGACAATCCCCATCTTAATGAGCCTCTCAACTACCTTTTTGAAGGCAGTGCAATTTTCTATCGAATGCCCCGCTATTCCTGCGTGGTAATCACATTGGGCGTTTGAGTCATACCATTTAGGATATGGGGGTTGTAACGGCTGTAGATAATATGGGGACACTACGCGTGCATCGAATAAATTTTGATATAGCTCCTTATACGTCATTAAGATTGGCATAAATTGGAGCTTTTCAGAATTTTGTCTGGGGCTTGATTCTTGTCTTGTCGACCCTTGTTGCCCGACAGTAACTACTTTCGGCTGGTAAACAGTAACTGCCTTTGAGTACCATTTATTGTATGTACTCGTATTGTTCACCTCATTATCCTTTTTCCTAGGAGCCGATATTCTAGTGGTTTCTCCCACTTCAATCTTACCACCCCTTATGGCATTTTCTATCATTTCCCCTGCCATCACTATATCCGCGAAGCTTTTAGTGGTGCTTCCTATCATATGGGTGATAAAAGGTGCCTTTAAAGTGTTGATAAACAGCATGGTGGTTTCCTTCTTTAAGAGAGGTGGTTGAACTTGCATGGCAACTTCCCTCCATCTTTGCGCGTATTGCCTGAAGCTTTCATTCCATTTCTTTTCCATGTTTTGCAACATGATTCTATAAGGCGTCATGTCTGTGACATGATTATATTGCTTCATGAAGGCTTGAGCTAAGTCTCTCCATGAGCTAATATTAGCACGGCTAAGTTGATTGTACCACCTAGACGCTGCTCCCGTCAAACTATCTTGGAAACAATGAATCAAAAGTTGATCATTGTTCACATAACCAGTCATCCGTCTACAGAACATAGTGATGTGGGCTTCAGGGCAACTAGTCTCATTGTACTTCTCAAATTCCGGCATCTTAAATTTATGAGGAAGAACCAAATCTGGGACCAAACTCAAGTCTTTTGCGTCAATGCCATGGTGATGGTCGGCATTTTCCAAAGCCTTGAATTTTTCTTCCAACCATCTACAACGATCTTCCAACTGTCTTGAAGACTCAGTCCTGATTCCCTCTCTCTCTGCTATGTCTAGGTCGGGGATAACGAGGATTAGCGGGGTTATCTCTGGGTTGGATCTGTGCCAACTTGGAAGTTCATGGGTGGTCTATTATCGACTTGCCCTTGTTGAGGCCTAATCGTGATGAGATGGCCTTTGGGGATACTCCTCAGGTTGTACATGTGGTGGGGTGAAACCCCTAGGAAAGTCCTCGTTGTCTTCAGCATTAACTAGGGGACCCTTTCCTTTGTCCATTGCCCCACTCAGCATCTGGGCCATTTGAGCCATCATGTTCCTTTGAGCCTCCAACTTCTGGTCCCTCATCTCTTATTGGAGTTTTGCCATTTGCTCTTGCATATGGTCTTGCATATCTCTTTGGAATTATTCCAGTCTTTGATCCATTTTCTTTGATTTGGCACGTGTACCGTAGGGGTGTTCAGCTTCCAGATTTTTCTTCTCTTTTTTTTCTCTCTCTCTCTCTCTCTATTATAATTTCAACTAATTAGACTCTCTCTATGGATTTGAATGCATATGATGTTATGTAATGCAAATGCATGGATGCAAAGAGGCATCGATTCTGATTCAACTTCATTTTAGAAAACTTTATTAGAAAACAAAATCCGACTACAAATATACTTTCGCCCTAAGGCCTAAAGTTTTGATTTTCGCGAACAAAGAAGTTAGCTCTTGACTACAATCCGACTGTAGCTCATAATTCATGCTCAATACATCAGCCTGTGCTGCCAAAGTCTGTAGGTGATCAGCTACCTCTCGAATCTGAACTATTGCTTCACCCATGAGGTAATCCCGACTTCTAACTTGATCATGAGAATGGTAAAGTTCTTCCTTCCAACGCCCTTCTCTTGTTTCAAGAAGCTCGATCCAAGTTCACAATCGTGCAATGCGATTCTAACTCTTCAATCTTACCCTTCATTTTCGATCTTGTTCGGGCTTGACTTTAACTCGATCGCGGAATTACTGCCGATGGTGATGGAGAGATCGTCCCGGTTCAACCACTCTAGCTTTTAATTCTTCTTTTCACTTCGACTTTCGACAAACTCTTCTCTAGGGCCTCATTTTGCGCTTGCATTTCTTGAAATTTCCTCTTCCAATAGTCGACTTTGGCCTTTTCCTCCGGACCTTCATTGCCCTTTGTTCCAAGTCTTCCCCAATCTGACATTCTTCATCGATAGACGTATCTTCTTGTATTCAGTCTTCAAGCTATCTCGATCTTCATCAATCTTCCTTTTTTCTTTTCTTACTTTCTCGGCTTCTGATTTTTGAACATCCACATCTAGCCTCAAGTACATCTTTTCTTCTTCTAGCTTCTCTATCTTCTTTTCGAGCTCTAAACTTTGCCTTTCGAAGTCTTGCTTTATAATCTCTAACTCTGATGGGACCACTTGTAAATACTCCTTCATCGATCGAGCACCCTCCAAACTTGGCCCAGGGATGTTATCATTGATCCTTTTGCTCGACCACTCCTTATATTCCGGGGTTGTCATCGGCCCTCCAGTCAATATCTTCATACGACGAGCCTGCTTCCAAGCTTCAGAAATTTCTCGAATCTTCCTCTTATAATTATCTCCCTTATATGATAATTCACTTTGAACTAACCCATATGTCGCCGATATGAACTGTCTCGCTTTGTATTGCCTTAGTACGAGCAACGATGCATATCCAACAGCTCTCCAAATTCCAGGCAGAGGTACCCAATCAAAATTTTCGCATCGATAAAGGACCTCGTCAAGAATCATCCAAGGGGCTTTCCACTCAACATCTTCCTCTCGGAGGTTTTGAAAAATTTCCATCCATTTTTCCTCTGATATATCGTCTCTCCTTGTCGTAGCTGCAGCCTCCTTTAAAGGAGAATAACTTTCAGATAACACTCGGTAAGGAACCCTGTCAACCTTCCAAAAATGACTGTGAAACCAAACCAATAATAACTATGCGCATCCAATGAATCTACCTTCACCAGCTTTCCGACATGCATTTAAAGATCTGAATGTCTCGACTAATATCGCAGGTACAGGTGTGACCCCTTTGCTAAGTCGATCGAATAAATCAGTAACTGCTTCATCTATATGTCTTAGAGCTTTGGGGAAGATCACCAAACCATAAATACATAAGGCAAAGACATCGATCCTCTTCTTTTTATCTGGATGTACTAGGATCAGGTCTCTCAAACTTACCCAAAGTATGCATTTACCTTCACATTTCTCTTAGATTCTAGCTGTAACCCACTGTTCACTCATCCCTGTGATACTCATCAACTTCTTCACAAAAGTTGGAACATTGGCAGCCCTGAAATAAGCTTTATCGACTTGGAACCTCGAACAGCGAAGTAAGGTTGTATATTCCTCTAGCGTGGGCACTAAATCTACTTCCCCGAAAGTGAAACAGCTATAAGCAGAGTTCCAAAATTGAGTCATAGCCCAGAATAGGTGCTTATCTACCTTGATGTCGAGTAAGTAGGGTAGATCGCCATAATTATGATAGAACATCTGCTTTGACTCATCATCCCACTGGGTCCATATCTCTTTCAACTTTTGGAACTCATTCTGTGTAATACTAATACGAGTAAAACCTCATAGTTCAGATACATACCCGTCAACTAAGCTATTTCTTTTCTCCAATTGCGTTTGCTCTGACCACGTGCGAACAACTGCATTGTCTCCCACTTTATCAAGGAACTCGTTCTCCATAACCAGCTTTCTAACTTAGAAACTGACCGTGAATCGATACCTCTAAAAATATGAAATGACATGCACAAAAATGAAACACAACGAGTTAGTACAACAGAATAAAATATAAAGTAAGTGAAATAAACGCACACCTATCTGGGTAACTACTAAAGTTTGGCATAGCTCTACCTAAGGTGGGTTCTTAGGGTTTACTATATGCGGTTTAGTTCTAAAGTTGAGGTACTTGAACCAGCAGATTCCTCGATCCTCAACCATTATAGGCTCATACGGACCGAGTTCGGTTCAGGGGAATACATTTCCCTATGGCCATGCAGAAGTGAAAACTTTACGAAGACATAGGTACAGATGTATCCCGAAAGCAATCCACTAGCCCATGCGGAGGTGAAAACCTCACGAAGGCATAGCTTCTTGCTCCCACTTAAAGGCGTGACCACAACGGTCATGTAGTGCAATGCAGAAATATATATATTAAGATCACATGCAATAAAAGGATCATGTTTTTTTTTTAAAATCAGAATTTTAAATTCGAACAAAAGGACATGAAATTATCGATTTTACGGCTTGACTCTCTTATTTGTCCCCAGTGGAGTCGCCAAGCTGTCGAAACCATTTTTATAGTTTTGGCAAAAAACGGGGTCGACTTTAAAAAACGAAAATGGGAGTCGCCACCAATCCCTTTTTACTTAGGTGTGATTGGATCACCTTGCAAAACGTTTTATTTTAAAACATTTGATTTTGGTCCATGAAAAACAAGAAAACGGGTTCGAGTCGATTCACGTATGAGGAAGGGTTAGCACCCTCATAACGTCCAAAAATTGGTACCTAATCGATAGAATCATGTCCAAGTGTTTGAAATTTAATAAACATTTAAAATATGACTAAAAAAACTAAACAATTTGATTTAAAACTTGAGATTACTTTGTTCCAAAAGAATACAAACATCACATCCAGCACGTTAGGACACGATATTTTTAAACCCTCGTAACTAAAATCATCTCATGATTTACAAAATTTTAGTAAAGGATATTTAGTTATTTAGTCAAACGGAAAATCGAAACCCAGTACGTTAGGGCGCTATTTCCCGAATTTCTAAATACAAAACATTGCCTTATTTTAAAACCTTTAGGTAAAATAGTAATTTTGCAAAATGCATTTTATTTTAAAAAGATGATCTATAAAAATATTATATTAATACATTATCAACCATAAATATCGAAAGCAATCGTGAAATAATAACATTTCATATGAATATAGGCAATAAAGGAATAAAAATATAAAATACCCACTAATAAAACATAACTACACTAAAGCAATTGTAAATAAATGAAGAAGTATAAACGAATATAATAAACAACAAATAATAAAATAAAATAATAAAAAAACTACAAAATAAATATAAACACTTTTCATGCAGGTTGAAAATTTTCATACAATGACATATACCAACTAATAAATAAATGCTAAAAAAATAAAAATATATATGGAGAAAATAAATAAAATACACTTTGAAATAAATAAATAATTTATAACTTTAAATAAAAACATATTTATAATAATTTAATACATATAAAACTACATTTTTAAGAATAATATATTATACAATATATAAATTTTAAATGAAATAAAACTTTAAAAAAATAATATATAATATAATACTATATAATATACAAAGCTTTAAAATATATAATATAATAATTAATATATAAATCCTAAAATAATATATAATAATTAAACCAAATAAAACAATAAATAATAATAATTTAAGATATATAAGGATAATACATAATAAAAATATATATACTAGTTTTATACTATTAATAAATCAATATACAAATAACAAGTATAATATTTTAATATGATGAAATAATTAAATATAGTATTAGAATAAGATAAAATACAAATAAAAAATAAAGAAAGAAAGAAGGACTAAATAGCAAATAAAATAAGTATAAAAGGATTAAATTAAAACGCGCGTCACACTGCAGGGACTCATTAGGCAATTATACCTTCTTCCCAAAGTGACGTCGTTCTGATTTTTAGCCCTTAAAGCAGTTCGAGGGACTAAATTGAAGCAAAGTATAAGTTTTTGGGCTAAATTAAAATAAATAAAAAGTTGAATTGAACGAAATTAAACTTAATGAGATAGCAGAGGGACTAAAATGATAATTTCCCCTTTTTTATAAAACGCGCGGATCCTCCCCGGGTTTTCGGGTCAACGCGCGGATCCTGGTCCTTTAAACGATGTTGTTTTGGCCTTTAAAGGTAACCCCCAAAACGACGCCGTTTCCATTACCTATAAAAGTCAGCTTTAATAAAAAAAAATCATTTTCAATCTGTTCTTTAAAAAAAACTACAAAAATCCTCTGAAGCCCTTCATAGGCTCCGATCGCCGGACCTCCGGGCCCCTGCCCTCACGCGTCACACGCGCCACCGCGGACGGTGGTCGGAGGTTAAAACCTCTTTTTTTTTCAGCGCCGTCGAAAGGTAATCCCACTCCTTTTATTATTTAAAAAAAATAGTATTTGCATGCGTAAATGTATAGAATATAAAATAAAACAGAATAAGAAAACAAATCACCTATTGCAATTTCTGTATTTTATTTCTCTGGATTTTTGGTGAATATTTTTGTATTCTTTGTCTGTGTCTCTTTGTATATCTATCCTCTTTTTACAGGTCTTTGTAAGGCTTTTTATAGCCTTCGAAATAAACAATAAAAAGGAAATAAAAATGCTGCCATGTTTGCTGTCGATTTTCTTTCCTTTTGCAGGTGAATGAGAAGATCTCGGCAATGGCGGGGGGCTGTCCGTGCGTTGATGTCAGAGTGGCTTGCGCAAACTGCGGCGCGATGAGTGTCGAGGCTGCTAGGCTTGTTTGAGCGCTTGCGCGCAGTGATGAAACCTAGGGTTTCTGCGTCCCGCAAGTCATCTGAGCCATTTGGGCTTAGGTTTAATTTTGGGTCAAGGTCTGTTGGGTCTGGGTAGGATTTGGGCTCGGGTGTAATGGGTAGTTTGGGCTCGGGTGTAATGTGTTTGGGTAATGGGTCAGTATTAATTTGGGCCAAGGGTCTGGTCCGGTTTTGTAAAACATGGACTGTTTTAAAAACATTGGTTTATTTATTTTTATTATTTTTTTGTTTTTTGATTGTGTATGGGCCCGGGCAAAATGGGTTATTACAGTTTGCATATTATTTCCTATAGGTTCGTATAACAATTCTTATGGGGTTCACCTATACTGATTTCTTACTTTCTAATACATCAATTAACTATACACAATGATTTTAAGTTTAGATCCCAAACCTGATTTGGAGGCACAAAAACCTTAATCAAATGATGAGATTGATGATCTACTCGGAAGGAGAGGGACAATTTTGAAAACTTTGAATTTCTTGGTTGAAAATTGATTTGGCAAAGAAGGAACTTTGGGAGTTTTCTTGAAAAATTCTCTAGATTTCAATTCTAGGTTTGAAAAGGGTTGGCTATTTATAAATTATTTTCCCCAATTTAATTAGGTTTTCGGGAATTCATGTAGAATTAGGACTATTTTAAAATAAGGACTACATTGAAAAAAACTTTTTTGGCTAGTCTGTTTTGCAAATTCGACACTTTCATGGGGTAAAAATAAAATATTTTACCTGAATGCACACAAGGGATTTAGAACTTGGGACTTATAGGTAAACTAAGGCCTTACCACTAAACCAGCAGGCTCATTCATGACAACTTTTAATAAAAATAAATTTTAAGGCATACTAAATTCTCTTACCCTTTGCTTAAAAAAATAAAATCTAAATGTTATCCCTATTTCTCCTAGCCTTATTTTTTGGACGTGACACACGGTTTGCACTTAGCAACACCGTATGACAGAATCTTAACGAAACTCCAATTTCCCTATTCACCCGCCCATTCCTATATTTTGCCATTTCTATGCATTGATGCCTGATCACCGCAATATCCCCTTTGCAAGGCTTGGAGCTTCGCACATCACGGTTTGTACCCAGTAGCACCGTATAACGGTATATAGAAACACCATTTACCAGTCCTAAATTCGTCTAACCCATTAAAATTTCCCCTCTGTACTCCATTGTAAAAAACAAGCAGTACATGTATGCCTAACATATTTTCATGGGGTACGCAACTTTTCAGACATAAAATCATAACCATTTCATTCATACCGACACACTGGTGGATACTCATAAACCTACTCAACCTTATGCATACTTAGAATTCACAATCAACAGGGTTCCTACATCCTTACAAAACATGCTAGTCACACAACATTCTAGGGATGGAGTACAAAAACTCACTTGATACTTCTTTGCCTCACTAGCTTAGCTTTTCCAAACGCCAGTGTTTCTATCCTCCTAGCAGCTAAGCAGTATAACCAAACTTATGAGTTAAATTTTTTAGCTAAAAACTCAGTTTTCCAGAAACATGCAGAACCCTTAAAAAGTTTTTGAAAATTCTTAACTTCATTTTCTTAACTTTACATATACCAAAGGGCTAAGAACCTTACCAGTTTACTGGATTATCTACTTTCTCGACTCAAACCTCAGGATCACTGCTCCATGCAGAGCTTTCCATAACTATCTCTTCTTTGGAACAATCAAGAAAGAAGATGTAGAAGAGAAAAAAAATGAAATAGGATTGAGAAGAAATCTCCCTTAGAAGTCACTTCTCAACTATTTATAGTTCTTCACGCATAGTCTTCAATTGTATAGAAACCATCCATTGACAATCATTTTTTCTCCCACTAAGGAACCGATTAGTTCCAACCCAACCGAACCAGAATTGGATCTCGACCATATCTAATTCAGTTTCTAAATTTTCCTATTTTTTAGTAGTGGCCGCCAACTTACAATTTCTTTCAATTTAACCCCAATTTTTCTTAATTTTTAGATTTAAAAGAAACTGGGTATGACAAGGGCATCCTTGGTTATAAAAGATGTCTTCTTTTGATCTTGTTTGGCCATCATAATCTAGTTGTAACTCAAAAAAGAATTCATAAAGCTCATATACTTGTGCCCAACTGACGAATTAACCATATTTCAAACATGTCTTGTTATGGTGTGTAAAACCAAAAATCATTCTCCATTTTCCATTAGGTTTCCTAACCATGACCACATTAGATACCCACTTCGGACATGACACTTCCCTGATGAAGTCCACTACTAATGATTTTTATGTCTCTTGTCTAATTGCTTCAACTGTAACCTGAGCGAACCTCCTTTTCTTTTGCTTAAATGGCTTGGCCACTAGATTTATGTTCAAGGAATTTTGAATGATTGAACGATGGATGCTCTGAATGTCCACTGTCGTATAGGAAAACACGTCTACATTATCTCTCAACAAAGTAATCTACATTTGCTTTTAAGATTTCAACAATGTAGAAGCCACCTTAGTAGCCCTCTCCGAGTCATTGTGAAAAAGCTTAATAAACTCAATTTGTTTCGTAGGTTCAACTTTATTGAGTCTATCTTCGGACCTTACATTCAAACTCTACAAATTCATCATTGACTTCTTGATGAGGTTCACCTCGGGTTTCTCGCTAGAAGAACCTAATCTCGCGGATGTGTGAGAGTGACCCATTTCCTTCGATGTTAACTGCAGGTGAAGTACATGACATTATCATGCCAACTGTTGGTCAGGTTTCATAAATCCTTCTTATGTCGAAGTTGGGAATTTCACCTTCAAACAGAATGTTTCCACAACCATCTTTACCATTTTCATCAATGGCCAACCAAAGATGATGTTAAATGCAGTTGTATTATTTACCACCAAGAATTCCACCATCTCCATCACTGTATGTTCATCATCCCCTAACACTAAGGGCAATACCATAAATCCCCTGACTTCTATTGGCTGATTGCTAAAACCATAGATGGAACTAGTTTGTCTCAGTGTTGAATCTTTGAAACCAAACTGTTTGAAATCCTGCCAACTCGATACCTCAACTTCACCACATGTGTCGATCAAAATCCTTTTAACCTGAAAACTTGCAATCGTGGATGAAACAACCAAGGGATCGTTTCCCTCAACATCAAGCAACTACGCCTCATCACGCTAAAAAAAACCCAGTCTCCACATTGTTGAGGAGCGAGGTTTCTTCGATGGAGTAGACACCGCATAGATATGCCTTTCTCTTAGTATTAGGCTTGGTCCATTCCTCATTAGATCCTACAATAACATTAATAACTCCCGTAACTACTTGTTCACCCTTGCCTCTGTCATCCCTACAAGTTCTTAAGGAACATGCATTCCCATCAAAACCTCTATATCTTGCGAACTGCTTGGGACGAGCTACAAATTGCTTCAGCTAGCCCTTGCATACTGCAAACTCAATCACATCCTTTAAATTAATGCAATCTTCAGTTCTATGATCAGGTGCATGGTGAAATTGACACCTTTCATTTAGGTCCTTTCTATAAACACTGAGTTTTAGAGGGAGCGGAGGTTCAAGTATCCCTTAATTTTTAATCTGACTAGAAAATGGGTTGTGGAAGTTGTCAAATCATGATAAGAGTGAAACTTATTAAATGGAGCTCTGTGTTGTTGCCTCTATTGGTGTTGGAGGGGCTTATCATCCTTAACAATTCTCTGATACCTAGGTGAGTTATTAGGGCTGTAAGTTTGTTACCCCCTAAGTATGGCTAGTTCAAGAGATCTCTTTTGGGCCTAACTCCCAGCGGTAGCCTGGCCCGACTGGGATTGCTACAGTTCCTCGAGGTTCACCGAGGATTTCGTTAAACACGAATGTTTACTCTCTGAATTTTGTTGCTTTTGGCGAACCTATGAGCCATCTCATAAAGGGAAGACAACTTTGCAGGTGGTTTTTTTTTTACTAAATTATATTTCAATAACTAATGATTAGTACTTGAAATGAAGGCCTAAGTTGCAAAATCTTCCGGCACAAATGTGGTGATCATTGTTACAACGTTGAATCTCTTTACAAAATCTCTCAAGGATTCATCTTCTTGTTGTTTAATTTACAGCAGGTATGCTGGTGATTGTAGAAAAGTTTGAGTCCGCTAATTGTTCAAAATTAGAAACATAGTGTCGCGGAAGTGCTAGATACCAAACTTGTGATGAGTCTTTCAAGGTCATCTAAAATGCCTTTCACTTTACTAAAATATTCATATGATTTGTATAATAGGCTAAATGATCTTGAGGATCTCAACTCCTATCATAAAGCATATTGGGGAACTCGAATGTTGGGGGAACATGGTGTCACCTATCAAGCAAACCTTGTTCCGTATGTGTGTCCTTGATAGATGGACGTCTCATCATATCGAGCAATCCTATGTGTTTTCAATAGAGGTGGCATTATAACGGGGTTGCTCGATATCTAAGATCCGCCAAATATAAAATCTACCTATCAGAAACACACATATGAAATGAGGTAGGTGACTTGTGGGGTGATAAAACAAAGAGCAATAAATAACTTAAACTTCACTCACTACTATATATTATTAAATAATTATTTTTATACTTTGTTAAGATTTTAAAGTCTTATAAAACTTATCTATGTTTTTTTGGGGGTGGTTTAGGGTTATATACACTATGCATGCTTAAATTATGCACGTAACTTTATTATTAAATGATGTTTTAATTTAGTGCATAAATTATTGTTTAAGAAAAGACAGAAGGCGAGTGTCACATTAAAATATTAAATACAATTAACAATGCATTTAACCTTGAAGCAATTCAATTATAAAATTATTAGATTAGAATTAAATTAGGTAGGGAAAATACTTATTCAATAACAATCATTCTTTAATATGCATATATTTAGAAAATGCTTTTGTCAAAACCTTGGATGTCTTAACATTGTTCCCCCGAATAAAGGCCAGTATTGAAGTCTGTAGAGGAAAAAACAAAAATCAAACCTAACCCTTCAAAATTATTGACCCCTTTAACTTATATGATAATTTATTCAAAAATAAATTATATTTGTTATGTCTTATGTGGATAATATAAATATATATATGCAAAAAATATTAAATATATAAAATAATGCATCTATTTTTTTAATAGTTAGATTATTTATAAAATATATAAAATAATTTATAGGAGAAAATAATGCATCAATTTTCAGATATTTAATTTTACTTGTGAAATTATTTTTATTAGATTATTTATAGGAGAATATTTTATACCCTACCAGTGCATAGGCCTCATGCATAAGATGACACAACATCATTTGTGTAAGACAAAAGATAATGAAGGGTTTAAAAATAAATATAAACAACTTTATTTTAAGTTAAATATTAATTATAATTGTTAAACATAAATAAATACATAAACATAACATCTGAAACTCGAAATCCAAAATTCTAAATCCGTAATCCAAAACCCAAAAACTAAAATCTGAAACTTGAAACCTAAAACCGAAAAGAAGAAAAATAAAATAATTATATTTAATATTTAATTATGTTTAATAAAGTTAATAGTATTTATTTTCAAGTCCTTCAAATTTTTTTATTTTATAGCAATAATTTCGTGTCATTTTATTATTAACTGATGGTGCATGAAATTTATACTGCATCAAATATTAATCCTTATTGTATTTATCTTTTTAATTTTTTTAGATTTTTATTTTAATTTAATTACATTCAATTAACTTTTTTTTAAATAAATAACTCGTTACCTATTTTTATTACAAACAAATAAAACTTTGGTGCAAAATAAATTCAATAACCATAATATTATCATTATGTTAAAAAAAATTAATCAAATATTATGGTTGTTAAAATTGATGACATTTAATCATTGTGAAACATAAGACATAATTAAATATTACGTTGTTGTAATTCAGTATTTCACATTTATATCAATATTGTTATATAAAAAAATTTAACAACAATATTTGATAACCATACTTTATGATTGTTAAAACAAATTTTTGATAATGACATATAGTCAGTGCACATAATACATCATCTATTAAAATATTGTTGTAAAATAATATTTGGTAATTAATATTATTATTGTTACGTAAACAATTTGACAATCAAATTTTATGACTGTTAAAATAATTTTTTTCAATGATAATTAGTTGTTGGATAATGTAATAACCAATTAAAATGTCACCACAAAATAATATTTGACAATCATTATAATAATGTTCCTAAAAGATTTAGCATCTAAATTTACACGGCTATAAATTTTATTTTGCAACCAATATAGTGAAAATTTTTGGAATCAAAATATAATCGTTGTGTTTAAGATATCGTAACCAATTTTATAGTAATTATTTTGCATATAAATTAAGTCATTCCCAAAAAAATCATTAGATTTAAAAGCGATAAAATTCAATTTTGATTTTCAAAATATTTTGATATAAATAAATTAGATTTTTTTTAATCCCTTAATTAAATAAGTGAAAATCAATTTGATAATTTTTAAAATATTTTCAATTGTTACAAATATTCAAAAACAAGTTTACAAAATACCTTGAATTATTACGAGCATATTTAGTAATTCCAAGACCCTTCAAAATGTTTCAAAAGTATTTTCCAAGCAATTTTAAGGCTTGGTATTGATGCCTATGGCTTGGCTATCGAAACCTCCCTCAAACAAGATCTAAAAACATTTTCTAGATGGTAAAGTATCGATATCCAGTTTTGAGATATCAACACTTAACCCTAAATATCAATGCTCGGCCTTAAAGTATCGATACGTAGGGAAGTCAGAAGCCACAATACAAACTAGAAATGCAAGGTATCGGTACCCATACTTAAGGTATCGATATCAATATAAACCCTTGAAGTACAATACCTAAACATTTCTAACGACTCTTTTTACTTGAGATATTGATACCATTGCTTGCAGTATGTCTTAAATGCTCGAATTTAATGCTTCCAAGTTCCAATGGCTAGAAACTCCATTTAGCAACATAAACAACTACAAATTAATGAGTGTATAAATAGGTTCTTGCAACACTCTAATAAAGAAAAGAAACAAGCTCATAAAGATCAAAGAGCAAATATTCAAGATTTTATCCTTTTACTCTTCTTATATTCATATTTTATTTATAAACACTTGTTAGGTTGTGTTTATTTGTAATTAAGAGTGTTTAATATTACAAACCAATACCTTTGAGAAGTCATTTATTGTTTTCTATTTCATTTAACTTATTTACGAGATTACTTAAAACTTTTAGGTAGAAAATCTTAAGGAAATTTTTAAAGTTATACTTTTGCCTTCAAAAGAAACTAAATTTGCAAAAGTTTACATTCTCATTGAAATGTATCAATTAGTGAATTGGGGAAAATTTTTAATAGGGGATGCTAAAAGTAGTGAAAGTGGACAATTGAAGCCAAACCACTATAAATTGTTATTTAACATTTCATAACGACTTTTAACATTAGTAATTTATATTTTTCTTGTAGTGACAATGTGACACTAGTCATTTTTATAATCTATACTTATTATATATAATGTGTTTGATTGAGTTGGTATTGAAAATTGTTTTTAATAAAGTAATGAATTGATAAATCTAAAATGAAAATACATACACATGATGAGAATATTGAGATTTGAACCCAAGACATATTAATCTTTACTATTTCAACCAAATTGTCACGTTTAATTTTTATACCAAATTTTTTATAAATTTGTTACATGATTTTTTTTACCAACATCTTCAGTGTGCCATAATCTAGTATCTATACTATTAATAAAATCTCTAATTGAGTTGATGTCACAAGTCAACTGGGCAACAACTTGGTTAGAGATATTACAAAAATGTCTTTCCATATTTCAAATAAATTATATTATTCAAGGGCACTTTAGTCTTTTTAATTAAAAAACAACAAAAATTATGAATATGGTGGGATTTGAATCCATGTCAATTATATTGAGAAAAATCTTAATTTACCACTCAACCAAGAATTTATTTTAATTTATTTTACGTTTTAATTTTATTATACACACTTTATTACCTCCATCATTTGTATATCTATACTATTAATAAAATCCTTAACTGAATTGGCGTTACAAGTCAACGGGGCACTAACTCGATTAGGAAAATTACAAAAATGTCATTCCATATTTAAAATAAGTTATATTATTTGAGGATATTTTAATTTTTTTAATTTAAACACACATCTGCATTCTAAATACGTGGTTTACACACGCATACGCATATGGTAAAATTTCTAGTATAATAAAATATGACTGATTTTGATATCACATATAAAAAAACACCAATTCAATTAAGTAAATTTCAAATCAAAATTCTTATAATAAAAAATTCTAATTTTTTTTAAAATTATTTTAAACGTAAAGCATATACGATTTTTTTTGACACCACATAGTATTATTTAAAGTTATTAAAAATGATGCATATTTGACAAAATGTAACCACCCCAACGTGTGAAACAAAAAGGCCTTGGAACCCCAAATGACAAATAAAAACAAAAACCCTTCGATTTCACCTTTGAAAACAACATTAAAGGGAATTGCTCGTCATCTTCTTCGGAACAACCCTCTTCCATGTTCTTAGCAAACTCTCTTTCTTTTTCACCTTTTTTGTTTCTCTCCTTTTGAACATTAATAGGGTTTGTGAAGGAATAAAGGATATCAGCTGAAGAAGCCCCAGATAGCAATGAAGAAGAGGAAGAAATTATTGTATGATGTTATCGGTTGCTCGCAAGGGATTGAAGCATATATCAAGTATATCCCGGCAGCCTTGAACGCTCTCCGTCACGGCGTGTGGGGCACTTCCGACGACGTCGTCGACATATAAGGTTTGCTTGCTAGAAAAAAAAAATTTCAGCGGCGTACATGGGAAAGCCAGGCATTTCTTTTCTATTGTTTTCTTCTCATTTTCTTGTTCATGCTGTTTTATTTATATTTAAAATTTTTACGTGATTATTTTTCTTTTTTTTCCCTTTTAATTGATTGAATGTGATGGTATTGAGAAAGAAGCTGTTTATCTAACTTCGCTCTTAACATTTAGTTGATTTATAGCAATGATGGGTTTCCCATGTCATTACTATTTTAAATATCTTAAAATGTTAATATTTATATATTTTATAATTAAATTGAACTCAAGAAAATTAAGTTATTTTTTTCTAATTATGTATATTTATTTTCATAACATATATTTTATACATTTCATAATATATTCTTAATGTTTGTTTTGTTTCCATTTGGTATATTATAAAAATTATTTTTTATTCTTTATTTTTATAATAGTTTTCATTATATCTAATTATTTTAAAAATTAAAATTAATAGACTTATAAAAAAATAATACAGACTAATACAATTAAAATAAATTACAATTTAAAAGGAAAAAAGTTAATGCCATTTGAACTTCAACAATTCTATGTTATATAATTGGTAGGTTGGTATAGTGTTAAAATCAATACATTATTTTATATGTAAGCGGCGTCGCTTTCACAAATAATTTCTTCTTTGAACCTTTACCAACCATTTTTAATTAATTAACAAAACTCTACATAATTAGTAGGTTGGTAACTAGGTTTGGATCGACTTCGTTTAGTACCTAAAACCAATTATTGAAAGATGATTTTTTTTTTTTAAATGAAGATTTTATTGACCAAAAATATTGAGATACTTGTTAAAATTAATTAGTAATTTATTTTTATATAATATATTAAGTTCAACAATTAATAATATTTTATATGGATTTTAATATGTTAAAAACATCGGGATCAAGATTTCAAAGCATCCCAACATCCTTAACATCACTAATTGTTATCAAAAATGGGGGAGAAATATATTTGGTACATCGGAGTAAATAGAAGTTACTAGATATATTTGATACTTTCACATTCCTCCTCTTAATTACTGCAGAGTCACCCGTCCAAAATATAATGTGGACTTGATTTGCGTCTAACTAAGGCTCTTAATCAAGCTCACCTCCTTAAACTCTGTTGGCGGCTTATTCACCATTCAAGTTCAATTTGAGCTTCCGTTCTTCATGCTAAATATCTTACTCGTGATACTTCTTCTCGCTCTTCTCCCACTTGGCATGTCTCAATGATATTCAAAGGCTTTTTCCCCAAATGTTTTCGTTGGTTGATTTCTTCCGGTTTAAATACCATTTGTTGGTCGAACAATTGGACGGGCCTCGGTCATTTAAGGTCACTCATTGAGGGAGCTCTTAATTTTAATGAAGAAAAATTTGATGTCAGATCTTTTCTCCTGGACCCGACTTCCATTTCCTTCAAACTACTTGTTTCGATAGGTTGTATGTTAAAAGCCACCCCACTTTCTTTATTTCCTGACTTACTGGATACTCTTAGCTGGAATGGTACCCCCTCCAGTTCTTTCTCTCTTAGTTATGCTTACAATGTAGCCTGTAACATTGTAAATGAGCCTTTACCAATAGGTGTTAAGATCTCCGAGAGAACTAGGAATAGAGAAAACAAACTGAAAAAGAAAAGAACTTTATTGTATTATTTCATACTCAAAGTGATACACCAGACCTCAGCATTTATAACACTAGGCATTAAATGCAAAACAGATTATTAACAGATTAACCGCTAATAGATTAACAATTACACTATTAACAACTTAACAGCTAACTGTTTCATTCCTTAACATGCTCATATCGTCTTGTTTCTGTTGATTGACCATCTTTGCAATTACTTTAAGACACGATCGAAACTTTGTAAACAAAGGTTCTGTTAAAGGCTTTGTAAACACATCAGCAACTTGCTCCTGTGCTGGAACATGTCCCACGCTCAATTTTTCAGTAGCAATCTTCTCTTGAACAAAATATAAGTCCAATTCAACATGTTTAAACTTCGAGTGCATCACCGGATTGGAAGAGACCGCAACAGCTCCAGCGTTATCACACCACACAGTAGGTCTCCTTGATGGTGAAACATGAAGTTCATATAATAAAGACTCAAGCCAGATCACCTCAATTACTGTATGAGCAAGCCCCCTATATTCAGCCTCTGCAGTGGACCTAGAGACCACCTGTTGCTTCTTCGATCCCCAGATTACAGGATTGCCACCTAGAAAAACACAGAATCCAGAGGTTGACCTTCGATCATCAACATCATTTCCCCAACTTGCATCTGAATAACCAACAACATCCAAGGTGGTAGAAGGAGTAAACTGAATGCCATAATCCAAAGTTCCTTGCAAGTATCGAAGGATTCGCTTCACTGCTTTGTAATGTTGATCAAGTGGACGATGCATGAACTGACACACTTTGTTCACCGAGTAAGTGATATCTGGTCTTGTGATGACCACATATTGCAGGGCGCCCACAATGCTACGATACTCTAACTCATTGTCAATCGAACAGCCAGTGTGCTGAGACAATTTTGAAGAGGTCACCATAGGTGTAGAAGAGCTATTTGCCTGATCCATTTTAGCTTTCCGGAGAAGATCAAGCACATATTTGCGCTGACTTAGAAACAAACCATTGGACGTTGAAGACACCTCAGTGCCAAGGAAATAGTTGAGAGGTCCTAAATCCTTCAAAGAGAATTGAGTATCCAAGTTTGTAACAAACTGATCAATGCTGGCCTGGTGACTACCAGTGATGATTATATCATCAACATAGGCCAAAACATACATTACCATACTGTCAGTCTTCTTAACAAAAAGTGAGCTATCGGACTTGGCCAAGGAGAATTGAGAAGAGAGCAGAATATCTCGAAGTTTAGAGAACCACGCCCTGGGAGCCTGTTTAAGCCCATAAAGTGCCTTCTTTAGCCTGCACACCATGGGTTTGTCACCATGAGATTGTTCAAAACCAGGTGGCTGGAGCATATAAATTTCCTCAGATAGATCACCATTGAGGAAAGCGTTATTGATATCGACCTGTCGGAGTTGCCATCCAAACTGAACAGCTAATGCCAAAACAACTCTAATGGTTGTTGGTTTTACAACCGGACTGAATGTCTCCTGGAAATCAACCCCAGCTTCTTGAAGATAACCTTTGACCACCAAGTGACCCTTGTAGCGAGCAATGGTGCCATCTGAATGCCTTTTGAGTTTGAAAACCCATTTACACCCTACAGCTCTTCGGTTGGCAGGTAGAGGAACTAAATCCCAGGTATCATTCTTGATAAGAGCTGCATATTCTTGTTGAGCTGCAAGTACCCACTCCTTGCTTGCAAGGGCCTCTTCAATCGAAGTAGGTTCTCGTTCACTTAGTTCAGCAGAAAATACTCGAGGCTTAAATATACCATTCTTGGACCTGGTTGTCATATGATGAGTATTGACGTTGGAATTAGAAGGAAACTGGTTGACCAAAAACGGAGGGACCCCTGGTGAAGAAGTAACAGTAGGCTCTACTGCTGCTGAGGAATCAGTAGCATTTGGTTCCACTTGAGGATTAGTAGACTCCAAAGAGGGAGAAACAGAAGGAGAAGTTACTAATCGTAACACACTCCTCGAAGCCGACTGAGATGAAGAATCAATAACACTCGGAGGATTAGCTCGAGAACTAACCTGAGCAGGTAACACAACTGGAACCGAAGAATGTTGATGTTGTAAAATAGGTTGGTTGTGGTCAGAACCCCCAGTCGAGCTATCAGAGTCAGCAAAAGGAAAATAACCCTCGTCGAACACAACATGCCTGGATATAAACACCCTTTGATTTGCATCAAGACACTTATAGCCCTTGTGAGTTGGACTATAACCAAGGAAGACACACGGCCGGGATCGAAACTGAAGCTTATGACTATTAAATGGTCTCATATAAGGATAACATCGACACCCAAACACCCTTAGATGATTGTAGCTTGGCACAACTTTATGTAATACCTCAAAAGGAGACTTGCCAGCGAGCACTGGAGTTGGGAGTCTGTTAACAAGGTAAACAGCACTCATGAAAGCATGAGCCCAAAAATTCATTGGCATGTGAGCTTGAGCTAGTAAGGTCAGCCCATTATCAACTACATGTCGATGCTTCCTTTCAACCAGGCCATTTTGTTCAGATGTATGAGGACAAGAGAGTCTGTGTTGAATGCCAAGCTGAGAAAGAATCTTAGGAAACGATCGAAACTCACCACCCCAATCTGTTTGAAGGGCTTTAATCTTGACACCGAACTGAACCTCCACCAACCTTTGTAAATGAAGAAATTTGTCAAGGGCCTCAGACTTTCGGTTAAGAAGAAAAATCCAAGTGTATCGTGAGAAAGCATCCACAAATGAAATATAATAATAATGGCCTTCAGAGGCAATGGGGGCAGGACCCCATAAGTCAGACACAAGAAGTTCAAAGGGAGCCGTATATTCAGTTGTGGAAGGAGAGAATGGCAACTTATGAAGCTTGCCTAACTGACATGCGGAACAAACTGAATTCATCATTGAAGACTTAGAAGCAATATTACATTTGTGAAGAACTGATAGAACAGTCTTATTACAAGGATGACCAAGGCGTTTGTGCCATAGGTCAAAGAGAGTAGCATTAGAAACAGATCGCTCCAAAGATGTAGTATAAATCGTAGCAGACGAAGTTGATGCTGTAGCACAAGTTAAAGATTCTGACAGGTCGAACTGGTACAAACCATTATGAGTACGGCCCACTAGCAGTATGGTCCCTGTCTTGATATCCTTCACAAAACAGTAAAAGGGATGGAACTCAAAAAACACTTGATTATCATTAGCAAACTGAGCTACAGACAACAAGTTTTTGCAGATTTGTTGGAACATGTAACACACGTTTCAGGTGAAAAACTCTATTTGAGGTTGTAACAGTAGAGGAACCTATGTGAGCTACAGGCACAGACATACCATTTCCCATGTATAGCCTATTGTTACCTGTGTATGGAGTAGTCTCATGTAGATTGTCCAGATTACTAGTAACATGATTAGAGGCTCCAGAATCTGGATACCAAATCTTTGTAGTTAGAGGACCTGAAGAAGACTGACCACTTGTAGAGGCAGTGTTAACTTGAGGATGATGTGTAGGTTGCTTCTGACAAGAACAATGAGGACCTCCACATGAAACGTTTGAAACATCTTGAAACTAATGACAGTGAGCTTGCATGGGTTGATGAGAGACTCCTTCAAAAGATTCATCAAATCTATAGTAACACTTCTGCACAACATGACCAATACGACCACACAGTTGACATTGAGGTTTGTTGTGAACAAACCGCCTTCCTCGACCTCTGCCTCGAAATGAACGAGAACCATTACCTCTATAGGGTGGTCGAGAACCTCTTTCCAACTGATTAGTATCTTTAACACCAGACTCACGTTGTTGAGCCACATTAGCCTGCAAAGGCACATTCAAAGCCAAATCTTATTGTCGAACTTCACAATCAATTAACATTTCAGAAAGAAGATCAAGAGATATAGGCATAGCGGAAGCAACAGCCCGAATGGACTCAAACTCGAAGGATAATCCAGCAAGAATAACACTAATCTGTTCTTGTGCAGAAATAGGATGACCAGCAGCCATCAACTTATCACATAGACTTTTTATCTTGCTCAAGTATTCTTTAATGGTGAGCTGCCCCTTCTTTTGAGAATACAAAGAATGTCGTAGGGTGGAAACAGACATAGTAGATTTAGTAGCAAACCTCTGAATGATTGAACTCCAGACATCAGAGCTCGAACGAGCATCAGTAAGGTGCACCAAAATATCATCACAAATTGTGGACAACAGCCAAGAAGCCAACAGCTTATCTTGTTGTTGATAAACTAAGAAATCGGGATTAACCACAAGATTGCCATCACCATCGACAACAGTCTGTGGAGGGACACCAACAGTCCCAAGAACAAAATTATGCAATCCATACCCTTCAAGAATCAGCAAGATTTGTTGTTTCCATAACAGAAAGTTGTGCTCTCCAAGTTTCACTGTATCATGCTTGGGAAACTGCTGGACTTTCTTCAAAAAACCATGACCAAGATCAGAAGAAGAGATATGAATAGAAGGATCATTACCTGAGACTTCATCTGTCGCCATTAAAAAAAAATTAAGGCTCTGATACCATGTTAAGATCTGCGAGAGAACTAGGAATAGAGATAACAAACTGAAAAAGAAAAGAACTTTATTGTATTATTTCATACTCAAAGTAATACACCAAACATCAACATTTATAACACTAGGCATTAAATGCAAAACAGATTATTAACAGATTAACTGCTAACAGATTAACAACTACACTATTAACAACTTAACAGCTAACTGTTTCATTCCTTAACATATCTTAAATTGGAACTGGGTTCGGAAATTGCAATTACTGCCCAAGTTAAAGTTCTTCATTTGGGAGCTTTTTCACTGCATTCTTCGAGTACCACCTTTCTCAACAAAAGAGGGATGGACATTGTCGATGCTTGTCCTTTTTGTACAGGCTCGATCCTGAGGTTGTCTGAACATGCGGCCGCCTAAGGCCCAAGGCTGAAAGAGGTCCAAAATATTATTTTTAAAATTTTAAAAAAATTACCAACTTTTAATGGGCCCAAAAAAAAATTTAGCTTTTAATGGCCCAAATTTTTTTTTAACAATTTCTAAGAGACCTAAAAAAAATTTCTCCGATTTTTAAGGAACTTAAAACCCATTTTATTGTTTTGCCTAGGACCCAAAAATATCAAGAGCGGACCTATTTTTGTGATTCTAGTTCCAATGATCTTACTCACATTCTAAGATCTTGCAGCTCCATTAAACCACTTTGGATAGCCTTGGTTATTCCTCCTCATTTGCTCAAATCATTTTATTGATGGCAGTTGAAAGATGCACAAAGGAAATTGATATAAAAACAATCAAGAAATGAGAACTGAAATGATTCAATTTCTCATGCCATACTGAATAAATTTACAAAGCTGTTTATATACAAAGTTTACTAAACTAAACTAACTTTCTAACCAACTAACCATATTTACAACAACTAAACTAATTCTACACTCCCCTCAAGTTGGTGGATGAAACAAGTCTCTCATCCCCAACTTGTCTACCAAATGCTAATGTTGTTGAATAGTAAGTGCTTTTGTTAAAACATCTGCAAGTTGCTCTTTTGTTGATACATACTCAGTTTGAAGCAATCCCTTCTGTATCTTTTCCCTCAAAAATGGCAATCAATCTCTATATGCTTTGTTCTCTCATGAAATAAATGATTGTTTGCTATTTGAATTGCTGCCTTGTTATCACAAAACAATATGGCTGATTCCTTGCTTTTAAAACCAATTTCATCTAGTAATCCACTTAGCCAAACAATTTCTGAAACCGTCAAGGTCATACTTCTATCCTCTTGCCTCAGCTGACGATCTTGATATGGTATTCTGTATTTCTTTTTTCATGAGATCAACGAGTCTCCCATTTTCACACAAAATCCTGTTACCGACTTTCTTGACATTGGACAAGAGGCCCAATCTGAATCACAATATGCTACTAACCGTAAAGACCCTTTCGTTGGAAAAAACAAACCTCGACCTAGATCCTTCTTTACGTATCGTACAATTCGAAGTGCCGCCTCATAATGCGATCTTTTTGGTCGTTGCATGAACTGACTCAGATGTTGTACTGCAAAAGCTATATTTGGTCTCGTATGAGTCAAATACAATAACCTTTCAATGAGCCGTTGATATACAACTATATATCTGTTAAAATTTCATCATCTTGATTGACTTGCATTGCTTTATCATAGTTTACCGATGTCAACTTTAGATTCTGTTCCAAAGGAGTAACAACCACTTTTCCTCCGGTAAGCCCCATATCTTAACTTGATTCAAGAGCATACTTTCGCTGAGTCAAAACAATCCCTGCCTTGGATTTGAAAACCTCAATGCCCAGAAAATATTTAAGATCCCCTAAATCCTTCATTTTGAAACTTTGATGCAACACTTGTTTCAGCTCACGAATAAGATCTTCATCATTCCCAGTTATTAACAAATCATCCACATATATAAGCATCATGACAACCCGATCTTCAACCTTCTTAGTAAACAGAGAATAATCATGTTTACTTTGTGAATAACCATTTAGTAGAAGGGCTTCAGTGAGCTTCATGTTCCATGGATTTTCGCAGTCGACAAACCGAAGTCTCCCACTGAGTGTGAAAACCAGGAGGAAGCAACATGTAGACTTCTTCATGCAAATCCCCTTGCAAAAATGCATTGTAAACGTCCATTTGAAACAATGGCCAGTCATGTTGCGCAACAAGTGCAATAACAGTACGCACCGTGACTTGTTTGGCAACCAGAGAAAAAGTTTCATGAAAATCAACACCCTCTTGTTAGTAAACCTTTGATCAATAAGACGAGCTTTAAAGCGCTCCACTGTGTCATCAAAATTATATTTTACCTTGAAAACACATTTTCAACCAATAGGCGTTTTACCAAAGGGTAAAGGAACTACATCCCAAGTGACATTTGATTCCAATGCCTGAATCTCTTGCTTCATAGACTCAACCCATCTCTCATCTCAAAGGGCATCAATATAATTTTTAGGTTCAGTTATATGAGTAATAGAGGTAACAAAAAATTGAGTATGAGAAGGAAAATGATGATAAATAAGAGAAGATGAAAGAGGGTACTGACCGTTCTGACATGAAGACGATTGAGAGCAACAAACATAATCTTGCATCCATGTGGGAGGCTTGGAAGGGCGTGTAGTACGGCAGACTGGTTCAAAAATAGTAACAGAAGATAAAGGTGGGGAACTGGAAGAAGATAAATGTGTAAAATCATGTGGTGATACGGTGGGTAAAAAAGAAGTGTCAGGTAAAGGAGTAGATACATGGTTGGTCAAAAGGTCAAAAGTATGTGAACTAGAGGTAGATGTGGATGAGACAATGGGCTAATTAAAGCTGAAATTAGGCTGACCATTAGGTGATGTAGGTGATGGTGTATGTGAAAAAAGTTGATTGTCAAGAAGATTCCAAAGTAAGAAAACGTGAATAAAAATTGGATGATAGTGTCTGGAGGGGAAAAAAGATTTAGGAGACTTGAGTAAAATTTAAAGGAAAAATGGTTTCACAAAAGGATACATCCCGTCTAATAAACAAGACTTTAGTGGCAAAATTTTATAAAATATAACCCTTTTGGACAGTTGAATATCTCATTAAAATCGAAGGCATAAAACATGGAGAAAACTTACATGAAGACGTGAGATTTTTAGCATAGGCAAGACAACAGAAAACCCTTAAATGAGACAAAGAAGGAGATTCATGATATATCATTTCTGTTTTCCAATTTAACACATAAGTAGGCAACAAATTAACTAGATAGCATGTTGTCAAAATACATTCTCCCCAAAATCAAGCCGGAATATTGGATTGAAATTTAATGGCTCGAGCTATTGCCAACAAATGTCTATGCTTGTGTTCAACAACATCATTTTGTTGTGGTGTTTAAACACAAGAGCTTTGATGAATGATTCCCAAGGAATTAAACAAAGAAATACACTCAGGAATTAAAAATTTTGGTTCCATTATCACTGCGAAAAATTTTAATAGACAAAGAAAATTGAGTACGAACAAAAGCAATGAATTGTTTTAAAAAACAACAGTATCACTTCTTAATTTGAGTAGAAAAAACCCATGTCATTCTTGAAAAATCATCTACAATGGTGAAAAAAACGATGCCCTGAATGTGTTGGAATTTTATATAGACCCCATAAATCAAGATGTATTAAATCGAAGGGTGCATTAGCTCTTCAATGACTAGCAGAAAACAGAAGTCTTGTTTGTTTAGCCAAAGGACATACATGACAATGAGAAATAGTAGTATTCAAATTTTTACATGGTAAACAATCTAATTTATTGAGTTTAGAAAGAGAAACATGCCCAAGACGAGCATGCCAAAGGAATGACGAATCTTGTGTAGCTAGAGAAGCAATAAATGGTGGAGTAAAACAAGTTGATTGATGAGGAGAGGATGGTGACACAAGGATGTAGAGACCATGTTGTTCTTACCAATCGCCTTCACCTATCCACTGCACAGGTCCTAGAGTAAACAAAATTGAGGGTAAAAAGAAACAAAGCAATGTAAATCACGTGTTAATTTGGAAATATAAAGCAAATTGAAATTAAAATTTGGTACATGAAAAACATTGGTAAGTTTAGCAAAAGGAAATAGAGTGTATGAACCAGTATGAGTAATTGGAACCGATTTTCCAGTAGGTAATTGCACAAAAGATGAAGTTGAAGCACATAAAGCAATAAACTCCAGGCATTGGCCATCAGATATCATATGATTTGTAGCCCTAGTATCTAAAATCCACTGGAAGGAAGATAGTTCAGTAACCATATCTGCCATATGTGCAGCTCCTTCACCCGAAACTATTACCTTAGAATCATTGTTTAACAAATTCAATATCTGTTGATATTGCTCTGAAGTGAATACTGGTGACGAATGAAGAGAAGCAGATATAGATGTGGAAGAAGAACCAGAAGGCAACTCAGTTTACCCAACTTGATTAGCAATGGAACCAGTTGACTTACACTAGGTAAACTTAAAGTTTGGAGGAAAGCCAATTAGCTTGTAGCAAGACTCTCGTTTATGCCCTTTCACTTTGCAGTAGTCACAAACCCCATTGAACCATTTCTTTCGAGTTTGCACATTAGACAAATACAAAGTTGTAGGATCATTAAGAGAAACAACGAAAGTATGCAGTCGCTGAGATTCTTCTTGAACTAACATAGAATATGCAAGATTTACCGAGGGAAGAGGTTGCATAATCAAGATTTGACTACGAATGGCAACGTAAGAATCATTGAGACCTATTAGAAACTGAAATAATTTTTGTTGTTGAACATGCTCCAAATATTTTTGAGACATCTCACAACCACATGAAGAAACCGATACAAGCACATAATACTCATCCTAAAGTAATTTCAACCGTGTAAAGAATACTGAAATAGAATTAGTACCTTGAACATGAGAAGAGATTTGTTGATGAAGGAAAAAAAACTCTAGTTCCATCAACTTTGTCATAACGTTCCTTCAAATCTTTCCATACCTGAGCCGCATTAGTGGCAAATACAATCCCAGCCGATAAATCTGGGCTAACACTATTCAAAATCCATGATAGAACTATTGCATTACAACGATCCCATTGTGACTGCAAGGTCGGTGATACGTATTCTCTTATGCAAGATTCATCAATAAAGCCAAGCTTGTTCTTGGCTAACAACGCAATTCACATGGAACGACTCCAAACAGCATAATTCTCATGACCGGTCAAGGGATTAGAAACCAATTGAACACCTGGTGTGTCTGAAGGATGAAGATAAATTGGATTATTGAAATCAATCGTAAGATCTGCAACTGTCATTGCAAAATAGAACCCAGAAAAGTTTCTAAAGAAACAAGAGAAAAAGCCGAAAACAACAACAAAGATATCTAAAAGAACCAGAGAAAACTGGAATGAAAGAACAAGAGAAGAAAACCCCCAAAAAACTGAAGTAGAAAGCAAATGAAAAAATTTCGAAACTGAAAACAAAGAACAAAAACCCAATGTTGATCATATTATTATGGAGCTTGATACTTGATCACAATTAAATCGGGCCTTTGGGGCCCTAATATAGGCTTATGAACAAATAGGGACCAAATCGATACAAATCAAAATATTAAGGACAAAACTGGAAAATTTTAGCCACACGGTCGTCTGGCCATTCCATATGCCCATGTATCCAACCGTGTGCTAGACCGTGTAACTCATTGATTTGGGCCACATGCCCGTGTCTCAGCCCATGTGAGACACACGGCTGTGTGATAGCCCATGTCCAGACTGTGTGCAACCTTAATTGACCTAAAATCTTGCCCTTTTTCATACCTAAATGCTTATATACCTAGACTTATCAAAGCACATGGATAGAAACCTTCAAAATACAATCAAATATGTTCAAAACATGCCAAAGCAAATAGCCTATGTGCCATCAATGACACCACAACTCAAACACCTAAACAATTCATTTCTTAATTTGAACATACAAGCCACAAAACACATTCCTAGTCTTGCTTTCCCAACCAAAGTACCTTACTCATTCATGAACAAACCACACCGATTTCCATACTCATTCACACTCTTGCATATGCCACAACACAATACAACTCATGCCACTCAAAATGTACTTAACTTAGACCACATATCTATGGCAATCAAAACACACAACCATTACACATACACAATCACAAATATACTCAATAGCCCTATTACATGCCATATAACCAAGTTACCCAAAATCTACCAAAGAGTCCTTACGATAGTGTGTTTCTTTGAGCTTGATCCGATCTCCCCAACCGCAGAACGAAATATACAAAACAAAGGACAAACAGAAGTAAGTTTACCTGAAACTTAGTAAGTTTGTAAATCAAACGATAATCTTACCAAATTAAACATAACAGAACAAACACTCATTTAGAACATCCCAGATCCTGTCGGACACAATTCACAGCAAGTGAATAATGAACAGTACAGTGATTTCTATCCTTTTTCAAGTCGTCATTTGACGAATTCTCTATTCATCGATATTCAAAATGAATCGTTCACCGGCACGAAGCCTGCTAGGCACAAGGCCCGAAACATTTTATCAACTTATAGCTTGCTAGGCACTAGGCCCGTTTAAATCACTGGCATATAGCCTGCTAGGCACGAGGCCCGTATCAGTATATTCAATACGTTCAATTTCACTATTGAACATCATTAAATCCATCGTTTAGAGACACAAAAATATTTCAAATCACTAGTAAGGCAAATGTAATGAAATAAATTATAACATACTTTAAAAAAAAAAAAAACGAACTTACAGAACTGGTTTGTAGTAATCGCAAAAGCACAGGAACTACTCTGCAATCTTTTCTTTTCCACAATCGTCAACACGCTCGTGATCTAAAACAATAGTTTCATTCAATTAATGAAATCAATAGTCAAAATCAATCTTTCTATACAGTTTAGTCATTTTTGACATTTTACAAAATTGCCCTCAACTTTTCACCTTTATTCAATTTAATTCCTAAGCCCCAAACATGCAAATTACCCATTTTCTTTTACACCCAAACATAGTCGATTCTTCCATGGCCTCATACCAGCCCCAACTTGCATTTATTTCCTTTCAAGTACAAGCAATTTCATTATTTTAGCAATCTAGTCCTTGAACATTAAAATCATCAAAAACTACTTTACAAAACAGTCTAATCTAACCTCTAAGCTTAGAAATCTTTCAAAAGCTTCAAGAAAATAACTCAAATCATTAATGACACAATCCACAACATTTGACAGTTTTACAAATTAACCCTCGGGTTAGCTAAATCAAGCTAATACGAGTTCAAAAACATAAATATTACTAAAAACGAACAAAATTTCACATGCCTATCAAGAGGTTTAAGCTAGCTGAATATTCAAGCTCTCCCTTAGGGTTTTCTTGTTTCTAGTTCAATGAAGAAGATGAAACATTTGTTTTATTCTCTTTTAATTTTCTTTAATTCCATTTTATTTTTCAATTTACTATTTTGCCTTTAATGAATTTCACTTAAATTTAACTAAGTCTCAGAATCGTTCATTAAACTCTTAAATGGTATAATTACCATTTGGATACCTTACCTTACCCCTTTAATTGACATTTAACACCTGTAATTAATGGAATTCTACTTTTGCAGCTTTTACAATTTAGTCCTTTTTACTAAATTAACTAACTAAACCATAAAATTTTATAACCAAATTTTAATACGACCTTAATGACCTCGTAAATATTAAATAAATAATATTTACGGACCGATACGTGAGAGTCATGGTCTCGAAACCACTGTTTCTGACACCATTGAAAAACGGGCTGTTACATCTCTATTGCACATAGATACTTGTAGTAACTTATCTCTTCGCTCCTTGATTATGGATTGTAGGACTTTATTGGCAACCTTCCAGCATAGCCATCTCGTTCACATTGTTCAGAAGGGTAATTGATGTACTGATGTTCTCGTAAGGATGGCTAGCAACTAGAGATGCTCATGTGTCGGGCCTAAGCATGATATTAACATACTTTATGTTTGTCTAAGCTCGACCCAACCTAAAATATGAGCTTAAAATTTTATCCAAACCCGCCCATATTTGCAAAAGACTAACCCAATCTCATTTTAGGCCTATCCATATTATTTTTTAAAATTTTTAAAAATATATATTTATATTTTTTTATTTACTGAAAGTTTTTATAGTCATCTTAACATTATTTTAATGTTTATATTAGAGTAGTATTATATATTTAGTATATATTTATATTTTTAATGTGCTTTAAATTACATAATATATAAAAATAATATAATATAAAGTATTATAAACTTAAAAACGGGCAAGGTCGAGCCGGGTTCTAGCCTTGAATGTTTGAGCCCGACCCATATTTTAAATGGGCCTATTTTTTTGCCCAAGCTCATTTTTTGGGCATAATATTTTTGCCCAAATCCTCTCAAATTTCGAGTGAACTTTTAGACCTAAACGGGTAACCCGACCTATCAATCAACTCAAGTTTTTTACGGAATTTTAATTTACATTCTAGCGTTAATCACTTTATTGTGTATTTGGAACTACCTTTTCTTATGTACAGTTTTGTCAATGCCAATATTGCTGAACACTGTTTATCATGCTACTTATTCGTTTTAAATCTTAGTAATGAAAGTTCCTTTATTTCAAATAATAATAAGTACCATATAAACTTTTTTTACCTATGACCTTTCCTTTCCTTTTAACAAAAATCATGAATAAAATTTTCAAATTATTACATTAAATATAAAATTATATTATAAATAACATTTTAAATGATTTATTTAAACACTTCGCTTATTAAAAAAATTGGGTTCATTAAAATAAAATTTCTTCTCAAAAGTACATATAAAGAGAAGACATACACAAATAAAACCATAAAAACCATGAACATAAGTCAAAAAGGTGTAGGTTACCTTGGGAACCAAATATATATAAAAATTTTCCTTAAATTGTTTTTTTTTTGTTTAAAATTTATAATCTGAATTGTCATAAATAAAATCTAATTGCTTTAATTTCTTCCTTTCCCTAGTCTCAAACTCTAGATTGAGATGAACGTTGATTTATACGAAAGAACTTTGGGAAATTTATGGAGTCATGCACTGCAATGCATCACATCATAACGACGGCAGTGAAATTAGTACTTGAAAGATACGAAAGCAAGGAACAATGTCAAATCATGGGGCCAGTGCACTATAATTCATCATCATCTAACAAGAGCAGTGGAATTAGTTCTTCAAAGGCTAAGAAAGATATCCTATTCTTATTCCTATTACTATTGCTATGTAGCTTTAGTTCCAGGTTAAGAGGGAAGATCAGTTGAGTCCACTGAACAACTCAGGAACCATCAATCACATTCACTGATGTAATTTCCACTTCTGATACTCACTGGGTTTTTTGCTTTCTTGACGAGGAGCTGAGACAGGGTTTTGGATATCCCTAAACCTATACTCTGTTTTGAACCCCAAATTAAGAGGGACCTTGTCCACGGTTCTGGAAGACCCCATCTTCGCCTTTAGTTCCAGGAACCTCATAATATCCGGCTCTGTTGTCTGGAGATGATATTTCCATATCAATGCACATGTCATCAGTTTCCAAAGCTATCCCATTATATGATGCTGCCTTTGGAGATGCATCCATATGGCCATGTCCTTCAGGTTGCATCTCAATTACTTTGTCATGTATCTGCTTTGGGAAGTCATTGTTCTTCCAAATACTACTGCTTCCAGGAAACTGGCCTTCCATGTACTTTCCATGGACAGTTCCTCTGCTGCCTTCGGATTCAAATCCATCATTCATTTCGGGAACACCATCCAATATGCTGGAAATACCTCCACAAGCATATACGTCTTTCGAGAAATCGCCATAACAATCATGTTTGTCCTGCATAAGATAATTAAATTCAACTTCTTTGGCATTTTCTCCATTTCCAGGCAACTCTTCTAGCCAGTCGTATGCATGATGTTGCTCTCGTGCTATTGCCTTGTGCCTGGCTGTCCAATCATGGCGACTCCAAAGATAAAGTGGAGGTGCTTTTACATTCCATTGCTCCAACTGCTTGTCCTCTACATCAACTGAACCTGGGAGGTAAAATGACTGGGGAAATAAACAAGAATAAAGAACATGTGAGCAATGTAAAACGTTCATTTATATCTAAAATCGGTGAGAGAAAAGTAACTAAAATCTTTACATACCTTGCCAGATAGAACTCTGTCATCCTCCCAAACCAAATCATAAGAATCTTTCTCATCAAGTCTGTTAAAATGAGAAGGCAACATAGAGAAAGACAGCAATATTACCTTCTGATTAAAATTTTTAACAATAAGAATAGGGTTACAAGGGAAGCCTTTACCTTCTGGTTTCCCTTGGAACAATAAGTATGATAAGCTTTGGTCTGAATGTAAGAGCCTTGTTGATGAACTTGTTAGCACGAGATGCATTGACCCCAAAAGGGGGGTTCAGTCCCATAATCTAATTAAAATGTTAAAACAAGAATATCAAAGAGCAAAAGAGGAAGCACATGCGACATCTTTGTCAATTTGTTTAATCCTTTTTTGAAGTGTCTTACCAGTCTAGAACCATCTGGTAATTCGTTTGGCTTCACACTCATCCAATCTCTCTTTTCAAAACTAAAATCATTCTGCAAAAAAAGAAAAAAGGATTGGGAAACCTTTAGAATGGCATACACTGGCAAAAGACTAGAGAAGCAATACAGAAAGGGCAAACCAAAAAAATTGAACTGCAACAGCCAGGTATGCTTTTAACTATTTCAAATGTTAGTGAAAGTAAAACAATACAAGTCAATGATGATTATATAACAATACAGTAAAAAAAAAGTTTTGGCATCTAAGAACGGTGCCTAAGCATCAGAACATATGTTCAACAACCAAAAGAGGCTCCATTATAAGAGCTCCACGGGTGGCCACAGGAAATGCTCAACTAAGCACAAGTTTTAGTCATCATTCTTGCAGAAACTGGAAGCGAACTCAGAACATGCAACATTTACACTGTTGAAATGCAACCATGGTTAAAATTTAACCCTATTTACTGTTTGTTCTGCATCATCTGAATCCTTTACACTCAGATCACATCAGGAATTCTGGATCATCTGAATCCTCATAACTAGGGATGTAAACTTGACATTTTTGCTCACAAGCTACATGGATTAGGCTTGGTTATTATAAGCCGAGCTCAAGCGATCGAGAAAGCCGAATTCGAGCATCCTAATACTCTATGCAAGTAGCTCACAAGCCTAATCAAATTTTTTATTTTAATCAGTATTGAAAAAATTCAATTCAAGCTCAGCAAAATAATCAAGCTTAAACTTGAATTCAAGCTTATCTTTTTACTAGGTAAATGAGCCTAAACAAGCAAGTCTGAGGAGTTTGACCTTTACCTCAAGTCGAGCTCGATCCAAACTTTGAGCCTCTAATTTCAAGTCGACTCGAGCTTTTAACAGTGCTAGGAATAGTTTAATTACAAGACCACTACCCAGAACTCCTTTCAGTTTAGAGTTAAAAATGATGGTAGCAACTCAACCCCAAGATGGCTCATAATGATGGCATAGTGCCCAATTTACTCGTACAGTAGTTGAAAATATATATGCTTGAAATAAGGCCATGTTCAACTCCTTCAAGCACATAAATTACAACTAGTATTACTTACTACAGCAGTTTGGAAATGTTGCAGGGTGGATTTCATTTTGGCTCATATTCTTTGGTTTAGATGATAAGAGTAACACCTTAATCAGATTAAAGATCTCAGTTCAAATACAGGAAATGTGAGGTCTGGCTCATGCCTTCATATGAAACATCAACCCAACACAAATGAAACACCGGGTATTTATTAATTGTCAATACACTATTTTTAACAAGACAAAATCTGATGGGTACTTTTTTATAATATGATCGACAAAAATTGGAGTTAAAGAAAAAGGATTTTGGTTTGCCTTCTATCAAAATGATTTTCAAAACTTAGTTTGTGGATCAAATGACAAGACAATTTACGTTTCTTACTGCCACATGAATAATTTTATAGGATGGGAACAACGATTTTAGATAGAAACAATTCAACAAGATCTTGAAGTTGCAACTGAGGCTTTAGAACTCATAAAAAATAGAGAAAGGCACAAACCAAAAAGCATCATCAGTCAAAAGGAGCTTAGATGCGGGAAAGACTAACCATACCTTTGGCTGAAAAAGATCATAATTTTTAAATAAGCACGACTTCCCAACCTTCTCTAGCTTCTCTTTTAATAAACCACTGAAATCATTGGAACCACAGCAAAAGTCGACTATCTGCTCAAGAAGTGTTCATTGTGTAAATAAGATGACCATATTAATAGAACCATAATAAATATAAAAATCAAATCGAATAGTTAGCAAGAATCAAATTTCAAGTCATAATCTGGGAGGACAAAAAAAACACTAAAATGGGATCAGGATTCTTATGCCATTTCCATGACCACCAAATATATTCCAGAATAAGACTATTGAACATTTTAAAATTTCATGTCAGTGGCATCTCTTACCTAATACTATGGTCTTTCATCTCTAGATGAGTAGCCAAATTCTAAGTAATAGCAAGTGCGAATCAGAAGATCAAATCAAAATCGTTGCATTCCCAGTTTCACATATTAAGATGCATGATGCTAACACATCACTTCATTATGAATTAATGTCCTTGTGTGATCTCATACTACAGAACGCCCTCCCACTATAGATAATCCAAACCTTTTGTAAACTTTGAGAATGAAAACATGAAGCACAATAAAAAAAATGGGATCATTCTATGAATTGCTTCAAGTGATACATGTTGAAGAATGTAAAAAAGAAAAAAGAAGCATTCACAGTTGCAAATACAAGATGTAAGATCACAGTAGAATTTCATTCAAGCTTTTAGAAACAAAATAAATGTGCCCATTATGTTATGTTTATTCACTAGAAAATCATCCATTATATTATTCTCTTCACCAGAAGATCATACATTACGTGCAATAATGAATGGAAATTTAGTGAACTAAAGCAAAATGGAGAAGAATAGTCTTACAGTATCACCATCTTGTACATACCAATGGAGCCTGTTGACAATCTGCAGCATAAACAAGTGCTATTAGCTCCGCTATGTATCTCAACCAAGCATCAACATATTCATGAAGCAAGAACAGAACCAAACCACAACATATTTACATAGTAAATGTCAGTGAAAACTTAGATAGAGCCTAATAGTAAACTAACTCTCCACACTGTTGATAGTAGCATAGAACTGCAACCATTTTTTGTGGAATGTTTTACTTTTCTCCTTCAGTTGCAAAGGACAAAGTTCTACAATGACCAGCAGTAAGATAGCTGGAAAATAATGAAATAACAATAAAGAAAAAAATAAAACACTTGCTCTCCTATCATGTTTTATTCGGAATTATTCCCCAAGAACATCAACTTAATAGTTAACACCACATCTATTCATCAATAAAATATAAATCTTCAGGAAAACTTAAGACTACTTATAAATTTACAGTTGTGCTGTTTTCTTCCGGACAGTGGTTTGAAAATGACTGAAACTTTAATTAGGAGGCAAAAGATGTTCTAAGAAGTTCGGTTCTTAGAAAGAAGTCAACTCTAACTCTAATTTATTTGCTTAGATAGAAAAGCAAGCATTAATACCTCTATAAGCTTCTCCACTTTTGTGAAATGGCGACCAAAAGATGTATACCTCATTCCATGGAGAAAAGGTCCAAGATAGACAGCAAGATTCTCCTATAGAATTAGAATGTAACATATAAGCATTTAAATTGTCAATCAAACTTTTAGTAGTGAGTTTAATATATTGTTGTCCACAATATTTATACATTTTATGCTCAAACATTTTTACATCATACACATTATATAGATTGGCAAAAAAAGATAAGCAGTTAGCAACCATAATGCCACTTCCTACAATTGATTAGAACTTTTCAAATGCAAATAATTACTCAAAAAGAATATAATACCAATAATTAAAAGGCTCTCTGACACAAGGATCTAGAGAAGTCCTGCTGATCTATTATTTGAAGGATTTTAAGCTAACCAATTAGGGATGTGAGTAAACTCATTTATATCATGTGTGAAATTGGTTATCACACAGGTATAGTAAAAAGCCTATGCTTTCAACATCAGAGAGCTTCTCTTTTTACCATTTTGCTTGGAAAATGGTACTTTCTCTCCAAGTGACCAAAGATGCATCACATGATAAAGGAACAAAGTCTTAAGGCCAAGGTGGTGAAAAAATAATAATAACAAAACTCAACTTGACCAATTTAAGTTGAGTTGAAGATTTTACGGTTTAAGAAACAAGCACCTAAAAAATCCTTAACATGAAAACATGCACTCAGAACCTTCCAGCATCAAAGCTTAATACGAGAGCATAGCTCTGAGAACAAATAGTTACAATAAAAGGAAAAATGGCTTGAAACCTTCCACTTGAATATTTGCTTGATCACCTCTGGACCACAAACATTTTTTGCATCCTCAAGCGAAGCTCCTGCTTCTAACTTCTCTAATGCAGCTCTAACAGCCTAAAACAAGTAAGAAATTTCTATAATGTCAAGAAAAAGAATCTAGCTATTTCAGACTATTTATCAATCATATTTGAGCAAGAAGATATACCTTAACTGAGGCTTCCACCCTACCCAATGTAATACTCTTGTAACCTGCACTCTGGAAGCTATATGCATTTGTACCAGAGATTTGCTGCTGATTCTTCATAAATTCCTCAGCATTGAATGAAGAATCAACCTCTTTGATGAGAACTGAAATGCTGTTATTAAAAAAATGCAAATCCAAAACCAAAAAGCACTTCAACATTGAAATTTTCCAATGAAGTATTACTAAAATTATAAAAAGGCAGTAAATTACCCTTTCTCTATTTCCGCATCAATTAAAGGCCTAATGCTTTCCACTTTCTCCGCATGCATATTTTGATTGGTATTCTTGGATTTAAGGCCAGTTTTATTTGATTGTAAGTTCACTTTTATGTTACCTTTTGTCTGGGTTAGCTTGGTTTTCTCTTTGGAAAGTGACCTATCAAAGTCTGGTCTAGCATTTTGCTTCAAGAACTTTCTACTAGTGACGCATGTATTTGGATCCTTCAAAGGAGAAAATTCTTGTCTAGAACAAGGCTTCTTAGTTCTTTCACTAGATCCACCAGCATGAGTATCACCATAGGCCTTTTGAACCAGCTTTGGCTTCTTCAAAACATTCCTACTTGTCACGAAAACTTCAGAAACATCACTTTGCTTTGAGGCCAAATTCTTTCCTCTATAAGATAGCTCCAATTTGCATTTCTTTTTTTTGACTCCAAAATCAGGAAAAATCAAATGGTTTCTGCTTGGAGTTTCAAGATCTTTAACAATCTTATGCTCCCTGGTAAGCACATTTAGCAACAATATCACCATTCATAAATAATGCATGAGTAAAAAGAAAAAGCTTATCCAAATGGGCAAACTAAAAGAATTAAGTAAAACTTACATGCAGTATATTAGAATCCGATTATAGGGCAAGAGATCCTCCCATGCCCTTCGGAAACTATTTGTATACTTGTCATGTTGGAAGCAAATACTCCTGAAAACAAGCAAAAGCATCAGATGAAATCAACCTTTCCTAGGCATTAAGTCATGGATAGGGGAGAGCATAAGTCAGTTAAAACCGACTGACTTAATTTACTTAACCGACTAATTTGGTTCAGTCAGTTTTGGTTAATTCAGTTCCCTCGGTTAATTCTGTTAAGGTCTTGATTAGGATGGTCTTTTTATTGATTATCAGTTATCAAAATTCATAACCGAACCAACTTAACAGACTGAAAAGCACTTTTTGACAACAATGGTAAACATTATCAAACTTTTTTAAAGCACTTTTTCACGGCATTTTTCAAAAACACTTCTCAACTTCAACGGTAAATTAGCTCTTAGTATATATTATTTTTTAATAATTTAAAATATATTATACATTATTTGTAATAATTTGTAATATATTTATAATATATAATAATATATATAATATAAGTCGCTTTACTGACATAACCAACCGATGTTAAGTCGGTCCAGTTAGGATGGTTAAGACCGAGAAGGTCAGTTGGTTCAGTTATAGTAGGAAGATAGTCCTGTTAAGTCAGTTAACCGTTAAAAACTGATTGAACCATCTAATTTAACCATTTGCTCACCCCTAGTCTCAGAGAAAAGGTTCTAGAAAACTGAAAATAGTAACTTAGAGTGAATGTACTTGGGTAAACATTTCCTGTGGTACGCCTTAGGGCAACGCCTACATAGAGCAAATTGCAAATCATGAACTTGTGCATCTTCACTTTGCTTACAAGCAAAGCATTTGTGGGCAGGACAGGTAAATGAATCCCCTGCAGCAATTTTATCTCTAAGTTTTTTTGCCTCAGCTTCATTGTCAGCATGGAGCAATTTTGCCACACATTTTGGATGATAGAAATGCCCACAAGTTGCAGAAACACAAGGAAAAACCTGGGGGGGGGGGGGGGAAAGAAGTTCTGATTGATGATAGTACAAATTTAAATTATCAACACTGATGTCTAACAAAAAAAGACAATACACTTGCAATGTTTAAATACAACATAAATGTTGTGTATAAAAATACTAAGTAGTTAATGGTGGAAAACAACAAAAAGATCCTTGAATCCAAGGGAAGGACTCATAAATTAATGATGGGACAATCTTTTGGTTCCTTCACAGCTCAAAAAACACTTACCTCTTGATCAGAAGTATTGTTAGAAGAGCCTAATTCACCACAGGCGTAACATTGATGCTGCTTATATAGACAATTTTTACACAAAAAAGATGGAATAGCCTACAGGTAAAAAAATCATGACAATATGCAAGTCAGTAGAAAGTGGAGCAAATGAACTGAAAAATCACATGTTTAAGGAAACAAAGATGCCCATACATCAATTTGAGCATCATTGACAAAGCCAAGAGATTCACAGAAAGAATCAATCCCGGAAGCTTTTGTTGGGTGAAAAGACCTCAAGCACCTTCCTTCACAGCTATATCAATTCCAATAAACAAAGAGAACCAAGTAAATAATCAAATTAATGTGTAGGCAAGCAAAGATGACGTAGAGAAGCCAGACCTCAAAACCACAGGAGCATGCCAAAAGTACCAATGCATACATGTTGATACATTTGAATCCTAAAACCTAAGTTAAGGGTTTTTTAAATCTTCCATTAATACATCTCTTTTACATCCAAAAACTAGACAACCAAACTCACATGTGAACATGGGAAAATTAACCTTTGCTAAGATTATTAACAACATAAAAGTAATGACGTTTTCGGAAAGAAAAGAAATTGCTCAAAGTATAATTCATGCACTAACAATAATGGCCACATCAAATATGGAAGCCAAATAAACAGCCAATTTCAAATAGTCCAAGGACATATTTCAATAATCTCTATACTGTGGTATAGTTTATCCCAAAGACCTGCAAAATTTTCCCTTTTATTCCTATTGGCCAAATTCATGATTTCTTTACATCTCATGTTTGTTGTGGAATAGTCAAACATTGAAAAATAGAGAGTTCGGTTGTCTCTATTTTACTATTGAAGGCACCTCAATCAGGTAGACAATTTTTTGGTCTACAGTTTTTACAAAAAGCATGCTTAAATCTTAATCGCACCAGGCATACGCCTAATCAAATACACCTTGCCTGAATGTGTCCAAGTGACATTTTCCACTTTGGAGCCATTATCCCTTCAATTAAAAGTTCAAATGCAACTGAAAGGAATTTCCTCAATAAATAAATCCAGAACAACAATGGAAGGAATTTTTCTAGGAAAAAAAATTAAATCCTGAATAATTCACTAGAAGTACATAACTCTTTGAACCAAAAGAATACTCCATGATTTCATGAAATATGCATAACATTTCGACAAACCTTATATCTTCACGACTTAAAAGTCTTGACTTAAAATATTGTCAAAGTTGATCATCAAATACAGTAAAGTCTTGTCTTTCTTTCTTATTTTCCAATTTTCTCCTTACTTTCAATGCTATTTTATGTCAAAAGGGTTGAACCATTGGTTCAAATCTCGCTACCATCCCAAAATCTTATTGTCAGATTACAGTTTCCTAATAAGGAATATTCCGTGTATCAGATAGAATCCTGTAGATATTTTATTGATTGCTATCCCTAACTTTAAGGCTGTGTTTTAAGGGACAGCATCCCTAGAATCAGTTTGCTTCCTAGTTTAGAGTTTCCTAAAGTTAGGCTCACTATGTATATAAATATTAGTGTAATTTCTTGTGAGATATAATATATAAAAAAGCCTATTTCTAACATGGTATCAGATTAGACCGATTTCTGGGAATTTTTTTTTTCTGGTAATCTTTTACTCCCACTCAACCCTCAAGCCTGCCTCTTTTGTTCAAAAGAAATATGTCTGAAATTATCCAAACCAATACTAATGGGGATAGTTCGTAAGTCTCTATGAAAACTCCAACCCAACAAGTGAGTTGCGTAACATTCAAGTGGCCTACAAAGTTAAATGGGAAGAATTACAGAAGTGGTCTCACCGGTTCGCACGTTCTTGAAGGGCGGAGAGAAAAGTCGAGTCACTTACTCTAACAGACCTAAAGAAGGAGATCCTCGGTTTGATGCTTGGGATGAACAAGACTCTATGGTCATGTCTTGGTTATGGAATTCTATGATGCCGTAAATCGCTGACACATGCATGTTTCTTAACTCATCCAAAGAAATATGGGAGGTCATGAAAGCGACTTATTCTAAAGTTCGAGATGTTTGCTCAAATCTATGAAATCAAGACTAAGATTTCATCTACCAAGCAAGGAAGTCGCTCCATCACGAGTATTCTAATCTTTTGCAAAGCTTATGGCAAGAGATGGATCATTACCACAGCATTCAAATGAAGTGCAATTGCAAATGCAAAGACTCTGAAAAGGTTCGTTGAAAAGGATCGAATTTATGATTTTCTTGTTTGGGCTAAATGTTGAATTTGATGCGATGAAGAGTCCAAATACTTGGAAAGAGGAGCTACCATCACTCAATGAGACAATCGCGATAGTTCGTGGCCAAGAAGAAGGAAGAAGAGGAGTTATGCTTGAGAATAGTCAAGTGGATGGTTCCGCCTTAGCTACAAAGGCTGTCGGTGAGAGGAGATTTGCCATGGAACAACCAACCGGCAACGATATATTAAGCAGAAAGAACCTACAAGGCCTATTAAAAGGGAGTCTGTATGGTGCACCTCATCAGAAAAATCTCGTCACACTAAGGAAAATCTGCTGGAAGCTCCATGGGAAGCCACAGACAATTAAAAGAATTTTTCAAAACCAATGGACAACCAAAGGAACAAGGGCGAGCAAATATAGCAAGACAAATTGGATGGAGAAATGTAATTCTCAAGATTCACCGGTGTTTTTAATAAAGACGAAATTGAGAAGTTAAAGACGTTGCCGGGATCATTGGAAAAGTCTTCTTCCACAGTACTTGTAGTTTGGCGCTTTCGCTGTATATCCTCTTCTAAAAATTCTAATGTCTCTGGACACACACACCAACAGTCTTGGGTCATTGACTCAGAGCTACTACAGACCATATGACCCACTCCTCACACAAATTTGTTTCATATACACCTTGTCCTAGTAATAGAAAGATAACAGATGGTGATGGTTCCGTGATCACAATGGTAGTCAAGGTGATATTGTTATAAACAACCCTTACTCTTAAAAATGTCCTTCATGTTCCTAAATTATTTACCAATCTTCTCTCCATCAAAAAAATTACCAGGGACTCTAATTGTAGTGTGATTTTTTATCCCAATCGATGTTTTTTTCAGGAACAGAATACGAAGAAGATGATTGGACATGCTAAGGAAGCAAATGGCCTATACTATCTTGAAGAATCTAGTGGAGAAGTTAGTGCTCTGAATTCCTCACCATTATCTTTCCTATCCAAGTCTGTTCAAGCTAATAAAGACCAAATTTGGCTCCATCACCTCCGCCTTAGTCATCCTTCGTTTCAAGTCCTTAAATTTATGTTTCCTTCATTGTTCAAAGGAATAACTGTTGAAAAATTCCATTGTGATGTTTGTGAACTTGCCAAACATAAACGTACCTCCTTTCCGGTAAGCAATAAAAGAACATCCGCTCCTTTTACTATTGTTCATAGTGATATTTGGGGACCATCAAATATTTCAAACATCTCTGGGGCTCGGTGGTTTGTATCCTTTATTGATGATTGTACCCGTGTGTCTTGGATATTTCTTTTAAAACAAAAATCTGATGTAAGGTATGTTTTTACAACCTTTTACAACATGATCAAAACACAATTTGGGGCTGAAATAAAACGGTTTACGTCAGACAATGCTAAAGACTATTTCAATCAGTTTCTCTCCCCATATTTTCAAGAAAAAGGCATTATCCATGAGTCCTTTTGTGTTAACACACCCCAACAAAATGGCGTTGCCGAAAGAAAGAATGGTCACATTTTAGCTATTACTAGAGCTCTATTGTTTCAAAAAAATGTCCCTAAACAATACTAGGGGGAGGCTGTTTTAACTGCTACTCATCTAATAAATAGGTTGCCTACAAAGGTCCTTGACTCTCAAAGTCCTATGCAAGTTCTATCGAAATTCTTTCCTGATTTCAATACCTCAAACCTTACTCCCAAAATATTTGGACGTGTTGCCTTTGTACATGTACATTCTCAAAATACGGGAAAACTTGATCCACGAGCTGTCAAATGTGTCTTTCTCGATTATTCCTCTACACAAAAAGGGTACAAATGCTATAATCCAGCCACCAAAAAATTTTATGTTTCAGCGGATGTCACTTTTGCAGAAGAAGAAAAATTCTTTACTCGTCCTTATCTTCAGGGGGAGAACTTATTCATAGAAGATAATGACAGAGAATTTTTTCTTCTTGATTTTCCAGCTCCTGTCCAGCCTACCAACCAGCCTGCCCAACTTGAACCTATGCAACCCGAAATAGAGCCTACTACACCTAAGTCGCCCAAAGAGATTCAGGACACTACTCGCCCTTTACTAGTTTACTCAAGGAAGAAGAAGGCACCGGTGCAAGTTCAATCATCTTCTTCTGATAAACAACCTACTACTCTACAACCCGAGGTAATTATGAACCTACTTTGAATACTACACGAAAATTCAGATCGTAAAGACTATGATTTTCCTATTGCTATTAGAAAAGGAACTAGGGCCTGTACAAAACATCCCTTGTACTCATTCATGTCTTACAAAAATTTGTCCCATAACCACAAAGCCTTTCTTACTAGCCTAAATTCTATCTCCATTCCCAAAACTGTATCCGAGGCATTAAATGATGAGAATTGGAAAAATGCCATGAAGGTTGAAATGGAAGCACTTGAAAAAAATAAGACATGGGATTTGGTAAAATTACCGAAAGGAAAGAAACCAGTTGGATGTCGTTGGGTGTACACAGTGAAATATAATTCAGATGGCTCTTTGGAGAGGTACAAAGCAAGATTAGTTGCTAAAGGGTACACTCAAAAGTATGGAATAGACTACCTTGAGACATTTGCCCCGGTTGCAAAGATGAACACTGTGAGAGTGTTGTTGTCACTCACGCCAACAAAGGTCGGAAACTACAGCAGCTTTGACATCAAAAATGCTTTCTTACATGGTGATCTTGAGGAGGAAGTCTATATGGATGTTCCACTGTGGTTCGGTCCAAATACAGACAGTAGTTTGCAAACTAAAAAGGCTCTGTGGGACTAAAACAGTCCCCCGAGCTTGGTTTGGAAGATTTACCAAAGTAATGCTCAAGCTGGGTATAAACAGAGTCAAGGAGATCACACTCTGTTTGTAAAGCACTCATCTTCGTGGGGAATGACCGCTTTATTAGTCTATGTAGATCACATTATAGTGACAGTGATGATCCGGAAGGAATGGAAAATTTAAAGAAATGCCTAGTAAAAGAATTTGAGGTCAAAGAGCTTGGTAAATTAAAATATTTCCTTGGTATTGAAGTAGCACACTCTCGGGAAGGAATTTTCATATCTCAAAGAAAAATACATAATTGATTTGTTGACAGAGACGGGCAAGTTGGGATGTAAACCAAAGAGAGACACCCATAGAGGTGAACCACAAACTTGGAGATGCACTAGAAGATGCAATAGTTGATAAAGGTTCATATCAAAGACTCGTAGGGAAGCTCATTTACTTGTCACATACTAGACCTGGATATTGCCTATGGAGTTGGTGTTGTAAGTCGGGCTTCTACACAATCCTAAAGAATCACATCTTCGAGTCAGATATCGATTCTACAAGATTTAAAAAGGCACTCTGAGCAAAGGAATCCTATTTAAGAAAGGGGAGAATTTAACCCTTGAAGCCTATAATGATGCAGATTATGCAGGATCTATGGTTGATAGAAGATCAACCTCGAGCTATTGCACTTTTCTCGAGGCAACCTTGTAACTTGGAGGAGTAAAAAAATGAATGTTGTGGCTAGATCTAGTGCGAAGTTTAATTTAGAGCGATGGCTCTTGGAATTTGTGAATTATTATGGCTGAAAATTATTTTGGAGGATTTGAAGATCAAGTGGGAAGGTCCAATGAAGTCAGATTGTGATAATAAGTCCGCTATCAATATTGCACATAATCCAATTGCAACATGATCGTCTGAAGCACATTGAGGTTGACAGACATGTCATCAAGGAGAAACTTGATGGTGGCTTAATTTGCACTCCATATGTGTCCACCGATGGTCAATCGCGAGATATCCTTACCAAAGGATTATCCGGGAAGACCTTTCGAAAACTAGTAAGCAAGTGAGAATGGATGATATCCACTTCCCGACTTGAGGGGGAGTGTCGATTACAGCTTCCTAATAAGGAATATTCAGTGTATCGATAGAATCTCAGTAGATATTTTATTGATTGCTATCCCTAACTTTAAGGTCATTTGTGTTTAAGGGACAAAGATCCCTAGAATCGGTTTGCTTCCTAGTTTAGAGTTTCCTAAAGTTAGGCTCACTATGTATATAAATATTAGTGTAATTTCTTGTGAGATATAATATATAAAAAGCCTTTTCTAACACTTATAAAAGAAGTGTATTAGTACATTTTAGAAAGCCTTCCAGAATTCCAAGTGAATTAAAAATTATTGGTTTCTAAAGGAACACCAAACCTATGCATGATATTGCCACACACCACACAAAAGAAAAGGCTAAGTTAAGGTAAAAATAATTTTAAAAAAAAGTACACAAAAAAAATTCCAGAACCAAAAAGTTAGGGCATACGGTAGAACGTTGCCACCATCATCGCAAATTGCACAAACAGGATCGAAAATGGACTTCCTCACACCATAAACTTCTTCACCTATGTCATCGTCATTGTAATCTTCATCGTCTACATCTCCATCATTTATAAAGTTATTCTTCTTGGGTATATCCTGTTAAATCATGGCCAAATTCTACGGTACATTTGAGGAAAATGAAAAATAAAAGACTTTAAAAGGTAAAAGCACGTAATGGGAATAAGCCACAATCTAGGAAAAACATATTTGCAGACCTGATGAGGTGCTATATTTGTCCGAGGTACCTCCACAAAGTTAAGTACATTCTGTTCCAGATAAATTGTTAATCAGTTTTCATCTATCACATTGTCCATGGGCTTACTTATTAGAGCATGTGACTTGGACAAATTAAGTTGGCGTATGTATATACATGCATGCATATGTTCATATATATGCTTGTAAAGGCTGCAGATACTGCAGCTCTAATATGACTCACAGTGTACAATCATGTTAGAAGTAACTTGCTAAATTGATTTAAGGGGGAAAAAAAAAGATTTGAGAATAGCTAAGAAGCTCTACTTCAAAAGCTTGGAATGCAAGTTTCATTTAGGAAGGTAGCAAACATTAGGAGGTTATATGGGTAGTAGTTCCAGCTAAACCTCACAAAAGGGAACTATCTAACAAGAAAGTGCAAGAAGTAAGCAAACAAGCTTTATCAGTCCTAGCTGCATTGAATCCTAAAGCTTGTTTCTCTTGGTTGAGTAATGGTATTGCACATTGAACAACACTTCTACAGAAGGCAAATTTACTAGTAAAGACAGATCCCTTCACTCAGCTAAAATAGGTTTCACAAAACTAAAGCTAAATATGTTTCCAAGATCCATATGTTCTAACAAAGTGAAACTTCTAAACTTTTGACACAAAAAAGATAATTAGGTCATGATAAACAAGACAAACATTAACATGAGTGTTCCAACAGTTATAACTATTAGAGACAAATATCAAATAAAAGAAAAAGAAAAGGAAACATCAGACAGAAAAAAACTGCACCATATCATTGGCAAGATTTTTTAACTCCAAATTAATAACTTCTTTCTTTTTGGCCAACACCAAAGATTTGAGTCTGAGAACTAGCATATTTTAAGCTACATCCTCAGATTGATGACTCAAGAGGTGCATATGAGATACCCCATCCACATGAATGTCACATGCATATATGGATTTTAACAGGTTAGCTACAGTATAATCACTTTGGTAATGTTATTATGTACCCAAACCCAATAAGAGATTATTGTCATGACACGAAACGCATAAAAAAGTCCATAGTAGCACAAACCTTAGACTTGGCTAAGTCTTTATCCCTTTTCATAGCTTCACCAATTAACAGCTTGTGATGCAAAAGGTCATGCTCAGAAGGCTCAAACTCATATAAGCTGCATGACAAAAAAAAAAAATTTAAGTAATATGAAAAGAAAAATGCACGCCATTTAACAATTAACTAACAGAGAAAATATTAAAATTCTCGCAACAAAGAGTACAACAGATTGACTTGGAGAGGAGAAACCTGAAGACGTTTTGCAAGTGGTTCCATGCAGATTTTGCCGGTGTCTCTGTGTTCTTTTTCAGGAAATGCATCCAATGAATTGTGATTAGGATTGTCCTAATGGTACTTACGAAACTCTTCCTAGGCTTCTGGAGTGTCATCCGTTTCTTGTTCTTGGAGAACACCAAAATTTCAGGCAGCGCATAGGATAGATCAAACCTCCATGCGACAACTTGCTGGTAAATCTTCAGACGACCATCGTCAGCAACTCCCTCTAAGAAAACCTGGGCTTTACTGTTGCCAACGACCTCATTTTCGTTCCATAGGAGAGGCAAGACAGAAAATGAAATTGGCTCACCGTTTTGATCAACAAAAACATATTCTGAGACATGAATTTCTGGAGTAAACTCACCTTCTTCGTCAGAGGATGACATTTACTTATCTGAAAAATAAGAAGGGGCGAAAACTGCAGCGAAATACATGTAAATAAATAAACAAACAAGTCATATCTAAAACTTGAGCGTTAAGTCCCATGGGGGACATCCGAAAAAACTCGAGTGTTAAAGCATACTGCTGGTTGTTTTGGTTGATTGAAAATGAGAAAGTAGTGAAAATAAAAGAAGTTCATCTCATACCAAAAAAAATCACCTATTTTTTATTTCAGAAAAGAAAAAAAAGAAGATCAGTTTTTTTTTTTTTTTAATAACTAAAAGAAATAGTTACTTTTGAATACAAATGCACTTTCTTTATAGGTCCATGAGCAAGAAGTAAATCACAAAACTATCAAGTGAAACTCAAGCAGATTCTCACAGTGTTCGCCTTAAAATAGTGATAACATATAGCAAATCAAATGTTAAATTAGAAAACCATAAAGTTTTCCATTTGCTGTCTAGAGTTCCAAGAACCTAAAATCCCGTACTCATTTTCCTTTTGTTTTCTTAACGACAAACAAAACCACATAAACAACCCAAAAGAACGATACTCGACAAAAAAGAAAAAAAGAAAGTTACAATAACCTTAAATTAACACGTACGTGAGGAGGGTATGAACTTCGAAATGAGAGACGTAAAGGACAGATGGTGTGGGAGGGACTTGATATTTCAGTGGAAAAACAAATCCCTAAAATCTTGTTTGGAGAGGGAGAAAAGCTGGGAAAATGTTGAAGAAGAGAGAGTGAATTGCTGGAAATGTAAGAAGCGTGTGCTTGAAATAAAATGTACAAAAATGGCAGAAACTGGGCTGGCTACATGAACAGTTTCTGGCAAGAACAGTTTCTGGTACAGTTTACGTCTTATCATGAGCTTTTTTTCTCTAATTAGATATTCCTAAAACGCCCTTATTTAATCACCTTCAATTAAATTTCTTTTGCCCTTAAAGCAAAATTAGTTCAAATTTATCAAAATTAGCAAATTGATTTTTTTAATAAAAATTAAAAAAAATTAAAAATTTAAATATTTTTAAAAATTTAAAAAAAAGTAATTCTAAAGAATGTTAAAAGAAAGTTAAAATTTTAAAAATTTTCTAAAATAATAATTTTAGAACCTAAAAAGTAAATTAATGATTTAACATGGAATTAGTTATATTGTAATAAAATTTTAATTTGACATGTTTACTTTTTTAATTTAACTCAAACAATTTCACTCGATTCGACTTGACTTAAATTTCATTTCACTGGACTCAATTCGAAAAAAATTATAATTGAGTTTGTAATAGGCCCAATTTGCCCGGACCCAATTAACCAGTTTATTAAACAAAAACCAAAATTAAAAAAACCAATCAATAAAAATCCAAAACAGTCCATCAGTCCATTACAAAAAAATTAATAAACAGGCCCACTTACAAGCCCAAAAGCTAAACTTAAACTCGAGGCCCAAAAACAAGACCCTAATTCCCTAGGCCCGATGCTGGACAGGCTTGGAGGACCCAAAGTCTTATTAGGGGTTTGAAACCTAAAACTTTCCAGTATACACCGCGCGCGTCCTCACACGCGCACCACCGAGCGCCACACGCACGTCGGCTCACCTCCGTACATCCGTACCTGCGAAAACGACAAAAACATAGCGCAGCAAGGTAAAAAAAAAAAAAAAAAAAAACGATTGTATTATCTTGATTTTTTGGAATTCGGTTATAAATACCGAAGCAAAACGATTGTAATCTTCTTCACGATTTTTTACAGTGAAATACAAATCAAAAAAATCAAAGAACAGAGAGTTGGTTTAAAGGTATTACTATATTCCTAATCCATTTCTGCAAATATCTATACTACTAGTATAGTATAAACGTTGTGAGAGAGGTTTTTTTTTTTACCTTTGTTTGCAATCGGAAAAGCCGAACCCGAAAGGTCACTACATTCGTTTGGGGGTTTCAGGGTGGGATTTTAGTACTTGGTGTTCAGACCCGTGTTTAAGGGGCTTTAAGGGTTTGAAACGGCCGTCTTTTGGGGTCTCCGACCACCGTGCATGACGGCGAACGGTGGCGGAGCACGGTGGCTCGGTGACGGAGCTAGGTCAGAGCTCCAGAGAGCCTTCAGAGCTTTCTTTTTCTTTGTTTTTTTTTTTCAAAACAGTTTAAAAATGATTTTTTGTTAGGATTTTTCGCTATTTAAGGTCGAGCTATACGGCGTCGTTTAGGGGCGGGGTATTAAGCCTTAAAACGGCGTCGTTTTAAGGCCAAACCCGCGTGTTGACCCGACCCGAGGGAAGGATCCGCGTGTTTTTGACTAAGGGGCTTTTTGCGCCCTTAGTCCTTCCGCATTTTTAGTTTTTTTTAATTAATTTTTTCTTTTATTTTGATTTTGCCCAATAATTTTGCGCAGTTTTAATTTAGTCCCTATTTAAACGCTGCGTTCAATAACTTGGGTAAATTGCGCTTTTAATCCTTTGTGGTTTACGCGCATTGTATTTTAGTCCTTAATTTTGTTCCAATGTTTTTTATATTTATTTAATGACCCCTTTTAGTTTATATTTATTTTAATTGAGTCTTTTTATTTTGATTTCTTGTATTTCTTTTATTCTTTTGAACTTATTTATTATTCATATTTTTTGAAATTGTCTTAATATATTATTTTGAGTTATTATTTTGACTTGCTATCTTTATACCTTCACTTGTATTTTTTTTATTTGTTTAATTATATAGCTATTTATTTTAAGCTCCTTTTTATATCTCTTTGTTTTAAAGATTTGTATAATATTTAATTTAAATACTCTTATATAATATTAATTTATACACACATATATATAATTTGTATTAAAATTATCTTATTTTAAGTATACATTATTGATTTCATCATCGATTTTATGTAAATATTTTCTTTTAAATTTATTTACGTATATATATATATATATCTTCTTTCAAATTTATTCATGTATATAATTTGTCTCTTTAAAGGACCCTATTTTAAATTATATATATTTATTTATTCCAAACACTTTCATATATCATTAGTATTTTTATATATATTATTTTATATCAAGTTTTTATCACGTATGTATTATTTAAATTAACGCATACTATTTTATATATATATTAGTTGTTTATTTGTTTGCTATATATTAGTTGTATTAATTTGCTTGCTATTGTATGTACCCAAATTCGTTCTTTTCAAATTTCATATTATGATTATTCATTTGTATAATATCTTATCAATGTATATTATTCCATGTTTGTAACTTTGCCTTTTTTACATTATAGCATCGTGCTTCAAATTTTAACATTTTAATTGATATTAGTCATGTCATTCTTGTTCCAAACAAACTAAATAAATATATTTTGAGCCGGTTTTATAATCACTTATTCAAAAGTTTTTCCAAATAAGGCAATATTTTGTGTTTAGAAATTCGAGATATCGTGCCCTATCGTGTTGGGTTTCGGTTTTCCGTTTGACCAAATAACCAAATATCCTTTTAAAATTTTGTCCATGTTTTCTAAAAAACAAGGCAATATTTCGTGTTTGGAAATCCGAGAAATCGTACCCTACCGTGCTGGGCTTTGTTTTTTTGTTTGTCCAAATAATTGAATATCCTTATAAAAATCTCAATGCATGAACTTTGGAAATCACAAGAGGATCTTGGCATCGAGGGTTTGAAACGTCATATCCTATCGAGCTGGATGTGATATTTTATTCCTTCGGAACAAGAGAATCTCAATATCCAATTCGAGTTATTTTAAGATTTTTTAAAACGGAATTGTATTCTAAAATATTTTCAAATTTTCGACATTAGGACATCAATTAATCAATTAGGTACCAATTTTGGGCATTGCGAGGGTGTTAATCCTTCCTCGTACGTAATCGACTTCCGAACCCGTTTTCTTGAATTTCATAGGCCAAAATGTTTTATAGGTGATCCGATCACACCTAAACAAAAAGGATTGGTGGCGACTCCATGTTTCATTTTAAAGTCGATCCCCGTTTTTTCAAAACATATAAAAAATGGTTTCGACAGCTTGGCGACTCCGCTGGGGACTGGTTGAGAGTCAGGCCATAGATTGATTAATTTTTGTCCTTTTGATTGAAAATTTGGAAAATTGTTTTGAAAAATCATGTTTCTTTTGATGCATTTTTTGGTGCTATGATTGCAACAATGTCGAGTCTCATAAAATATTTTGACATTACATTGCATGACCGTTGTGGTTACACCTTTTAAGTGGGAGTGAGAAACTATGCCTTCGTGAGGTTTTCACCTTCGCATGGGCTAGTGAATTACTTCCGGGATACATCTGTACCTATGTTTTCGTGAGATTTTTATCTCCGCATGGCCATAAGGAAATGTATTCCCCTGAACCGAATTCGATCTATATGAGCCTATAATGGGTGAGGATTGAGGAATATGCTGGTTCAGGTACCCTCTCTTTAGAACCAAACCACATATAGTGAACCCTAGGAGCCCACTTTAGGTAGAACTATGTTGAGCCCTAAGCGATCACTGGATAGGTGTTTGACTATTTTCTGTTTAATTTGTTTTTTACTATCTATATATGATACTAACATGCTTTCTTTTGTTATGACTACATTGCATTTCATCATCATAGAAGGAAGGTGTTGATTCATATTCGATTGCTAAATAGAAGAGTTTGTCATAGGAAAATGGATTGCTTGATAAAGTGGGTTATAATGCGTTCGTCCAAATATAGTCCAAGTAAACACAATGAGAAAAGATTATATGACTTTGCCTCGTTGCCCGGGGATTCAAGCCAACAAGGATTATTCGAGAGTCATCACGTCTCAATTTTCTTAAAGAAGCTTATGAACATCGTGGAGGATAAGCGAGTGAAGAGGCACGGCCTGGATCAAGCAACACGGAGCTAGAAGAGGCATATATTAAGAAAGTTCACGGGACACGACCATAACATTCGGATACGAAGAAAATATTGGTGTCTTTACTTGGGCTATGAGGAAAAAGCCACATATGTAATCCGCTTTATGTAAAGGGGTTTATTTTCTAAAAAAGTTCTTCTAATGGAATTGAATTCAGAATCAACGCCTCTCTTTATTTTTGCATTGCATTTCATGCATTTGTATTGCATCATATCACATGCATTAAAATTTGTAGAAAGACTCTAATTAATTAAAACTTATTTTAGTAACCTGGAAGCCGACAAAACTTTACCAAATACGCATCTCTACGGCACAAGGAAAAAGACCAAGTCAATGGATAAAAGACTAGAAAAATTGGAGCAAATGCAAAAGGATATGCAAGAACAAATGCAGGCACAGATGCAAGAGCAGCTAGCTAAGATCCAACAAGAGATGAGGGATCAAATGATGGAGTCTCAAAGAAGCATGATGGCTCAATTGTCCCAGTTACTGGTAGGAAGGATAGACAAAGGGAAAGGCCCCAGGGATAATGTCGCGAAAAGTAATGAAGACCCTCAATATCCTCCTGGTTTTACTCCGACGCATGTACAGGCACAACCCGAGATAAATCCACAAAGATCATTTGTTACTATCAGGCCACAACAGTTTCAGGCCGGAGCCTCGATACCAATAAACTTTCAGGCTGGCTCAGGCTCTAACCCTGGTAATAATTTAAATAATCCAACTATTCCTGAGTTGGATGAAGTGGTAGAAGAGGAAAGAGCAACGACAAAATCACAAAAGCAATTAGAAGAACGGTGTAAGTGGCTGGAGGAGAAGTTTAAAGCAATGGAAACTACTGATTACCGTTGGGAATCGATGCGAAGGATTTAAGCTTGGTCCCAGATCTGGTGCTCCCATTGAAGGTTAAAATGCCAGAGTTCGAAAAGTACAATGGGACTAGCTGTCTTGAAGCTCACATAACGATGTTTTGTCGGAGAATGACAGGATATGTCAACAACGACCAGTTATTAATCCACTATTTTCAAGACAATCGACCGGTTCATGGCCAAATGGTACAATCGATTAACCTGTTCCCAAATTGGTTCATGAAAAGACTTGGCTCAAGCTTTCATAAAATAATACAACACTACGTGATGGATATAGCACCCGAAGCGTGATTACACTCCGCAACATGAAGAAGAAGACAAGCGAGAGCTTGAGCGGTATGCCCAATGGAGGAAGTGGCAACGCAAGTCCAACCACCACTCTTAGAGAAAGAGACGACCATGCTCTTCATCAGTACTTTGAAGTCTCCCTTCATCAACCACATGTTGGGAAGTGCTACTAAAAGCTTTTCTGATATCGTAATGTCTGGGGAGATGATAGAAAATGCAATAAGATGTGGGAAGATTGAAGTAGGGGAAGGCACCAAGAGATCAGCCCCGAGAAGGAGAGAGAATGAGGTGAATAATACGAGTACGTATAACAAGGGTCATTCGAGAGCGATCACGGTGAGCCAGCCAAAAACAACAACCACTGGTCATCAGGGCTCATCAAAACAAGAATCCAGTGCAAAGTAACTCCAGTTTACACCAATTCTAATGACATATAGGGAGTTGTATCAAAGCCTATTTGATGCACATGTGGTGGCTCCTCATTACATGGCACCAATGCAACCCCCATACCCCAAGTGGTATGATACAAATGCTCAATGCGAGTACCACGCAGGAATAACAGGTCATTCGATCGAAAATTGCACTACATTTAAAAAGTTGGTCGAAAGGCTCATTAAAATAAGGGTTGTAAAGTTAGATGATTCATTAGAGCCGAACGAAGTAGTAAATTGTGATAATTGAAGGAGGGGGCAAGAGAGTTGTGATTCCTTGAAGAAGTCATCAGAAGCCCAGAAATTGAGAAATCAGAACATTCATAGGGAACTGAGGAATAAAAGTTTTCCAAGAATCAGCCCTTATGTACTTGAGAGTGTTTTGAACAATGGGACTGTGGAAGAGACCTGTATTTTTAAAGCTAATCTAGAGTAATATTCAAAACACGCTTGTTGCTTTTAGCCTAGATGCAATAAGAGTCATTTTGTGAAATAGGCTTGTGTTCAAAATCTTCATTTCAATAAAATGCATTTCTTTTAAGTAAATATTATTTTATTCTTTCTAGTTATAGATTCTTTTGTTCTTTCGACCTTCTTTCAAATATTATTTCATGCTTCATTCATGAGCATATCATACAAATAATCATCATAAGAATCATTTTATTATTTGGAATCTGCTTTCGTACCTACAATAGGTCCTGATATATCACTGACATGAGCAACACTGCTACGGACTCAGAATCTCCTTTTGAGTGAGACGCGTGTCTAGAGGGATCTCAGGACTTTGAAGATGACAGAGATTGTAACCTATCTTCTGATTTGTTAAGGATGATAGAACAGGATGAAAAACAGATTCTACCTTACAAAGGGTCAGCGTATGTTACGAGCCAAGGAAGGAGATGAAGATCGAAGCCTAGCTCAATGCAGAAATAAGATTTCCTATATGTGGGGCATGGATGTTATCAAGCCAGTCTCATTAAAAGCTTCTGGCCAACATCGATTCATTTTCGTGGATGTCGGTTACTTCACTAAGATGGTAAAAGTCACTTCATATGCCAATCTTACAATGTCGACAGTCATCAAATCCCACTCTCAATGCAAAAAAAAAAAACTAAAAATCATGTGCCAACAAAGAATGCCAGGAAGTATCATGTACATAACCGCACAATGTCAAAAGTTTACAGTCTGTTTAAAGATCATACGCTATATCGGTCACGCAAAGAAAGGCAAAATGCAAAAAGAAAAATAAAAGTAAAAATAAAAACAAAAAAGAATCGTAAAAGATGACCGAGACTTGTAAAGATTGGTATACAAAAGTTACTATGCTTATCGAACGTCAGCCAGGACCTTCGCCAGGGCAACACCTCTCTCATTGGTTCATGGAATGAAAATAGTTTTGCCCATTAAAGTCGAGATTCCTTCTCTTCGAGCATTGTCAGAGTTGGAGAATGGATCCAATCCCGATATGATCAGTTGAATAGAATAGATTGAAAGCTATTCATTGTGGCTCTATGCACCAGAAATCAGTGACGTGAGCTTACAACCAAAGGTTCGCCCCAGAGAATTTCATGAGGGAACATTGAAGAATATCTTTCCATGTAAAAGATGTTTCAGAGGAAAATAGATGCCAAGCTGGGAAGGACCTTTTGTGGTAAAGAAGGCTTTCTTTAGAGGGGCATTGATATTGACCAGGATGAACGGCAAAGATCTGTCCAATCCAGTGAATCCAGAGGTATTTTACCTAAAAGGGGAGAGACCAAGGTAAAAAACCCGCAAAGGGTGCCTTGAGACCAATAAAAAATCAAAAAAATCAAAAAATCAAAAAACTAAAAAAATCAATCAAAAAAGGAAAATGAGAGGCCAAGGTGAAAACCCGCAAAGGGCGCCTTGAGACCAAAGGGGATTTGAGTTGAAAACCCAAGAAGGGCGGCTCAAACTTGGATTAAAGTAGGGCATACAGTGGTCTTGTTATGCTTGAATTAGCAATGAAGAAGTATGCTACGTCTTGGAGCACCGACAAAGTACTCCGGATCCCCTAAACACAGATTGAGCTCAAAATGGTCCTCAAGAAGTTCGTACAGAGAAGCTCAGGCTGCGATATCTGGGACACCTAGTTTTCATCTTACCCATTTTGAATTTGCTATCTTTGATTACTTTATTCGTTTTAAAATACACTCCCAATAAATTTTCTTCTTGATTGCACTTGCTATCTTTGCTTAACTTATTGGTTTCGAGCTATGCTCCTAGTTAATTTCCTTCTCGTCCATGGTTATGATCTTTTTCAAGCATTTTGCATTGAAATAATGATTAGTGGACTAATAACACTTTCATAAAAGAAGTTTCGCATATTACTCTAGAAGCTTCTAAATAATACAAGAACCTGAAACAGGGCTATTGTTTAGAACTTACCAAGCTTAAGGGCTGGAAATGTTTGAGAAGAAAAAGTCTAAATTGAGGCTATCTCCTTGGATTTTCTGTCAAAAATAGCCGGTGATACAATCTCGACGGAACACGAGCAATGACAACCCAAGCGTAGAAAGGATCATTCTCAAAAAAAAAGAAAAAAAAGAAAAAAGAAAAATGATATTCCGCATCCATGCGAGTATCATGCATACACATCTGGTTGGGTCACCCGGGGAGTGATCAGTTGATGGAACAAGCTACAGATCCTATACCCCTGAGTTACAGTGGGATAGATGAAAGCTGATACAGATCCTATACCTTTGAATAGCAATGGGATGGATTGAAGAAGAAACAAATCCTACATTTTGAAGTCGCAGTGGGATAGATGAGAAAAGATTCAGATCCTATACCCCTAAGTCACAATGAGATGAACCCTGAAGTTACAGTGGGGCAAATCTGTTGAGCAAGATATAATTGTTTTCTCGGGTTTTCTGTCAAGAATACCAGCCGAACAAGATGGCAGCATAATACATCAGTGATAAAGCTCTGATAAACAATGAGCGATGACAACCCTAAGCTTTTAAAAATGGATCATTCTCATGAAATTCTGCATTCATGCAAAACACATTTAGTTAGGAGCATTTGATTCATTCCGATCATTGCATCCTAATCATTATAAATTTAAAAAGGGATCATTCTCATGAATTTCTGCATTCATGCAAAACACATTTAGTTAGGGGCATTTGATTCATTCCGATCATTGCATCCTAATCGTTCTCATGACATTCTACAAATGTCATCCATAATATCATTTAGTTAGGAGCATTCGACTCATTCTGATCATTGCATCCTAATCACTGTAAAAATACCATTCTCATGACATTCTGCATTCATGCAAATGTCGTCTATAATACATTTAGTTAGGAGCATTAGATTCATTCTGATCATTGCATCCTAATTATTTGGCATAAACATAAGCATATAAAATCGAGTCCACATGATATGTCCCCCAGAGGATGGTGTAGCAACATTGGTGAATTCACCAGTCCTATCTCCCTGACCAGCAGTGGAATAGGTCGAAGATTGTAGATCTTGTCACCCTAAGCAGTAGTGGAACAAGATCGAATGGCAAATCTTATCTCCCTAAGCAGTATTGGAACAGATTTAAGCCACCAGTCCTATCTCCTTGATCAGCAGTGGAATAGGTTGAAGATTGTAGATCTTGTCACCCTAAGCAGTAGTGGAACAAGATCGAACGACAAATCTTGTCTCCCTAAGCAGTAGTGGAACAGATTTAAGCCGCCAGTCCTATCTCCCTGATCAGCAGTGGAATAGGTTGAAGATTGTAGATCTTGTCACCCTAAGCAGTAGTGGAACAAGATCGAACGACAAATCTTGTCTCCTTAAGCAGTAGTGGAACAGATTTAAGCCACCAGTCCTATCTCCCTGATCAGCAGTGGAATAGGTTGAAGATTGTAAATCTTGTCACCTTAAGCAGTAGTGGAACAAGATCGAACGGCAAATCTTGTCTCCCTGAGCAGTAGTGGAACAGATTTAAGCTAGCAGTCCTCCCTGACCAATAGTGGAATAGGTCAAAGATTGTAGATCTTGTCACTCTAAGCAGTAGTGGAACAAGATCGAACGAAAAATCTTGTCTCCCTAAGCAGTAGTGGAACAGATTTAAGCCACCAGTTCTATCTCCCTGAAGCGGCAGTGGAGCAGACTGAAGTTTGTAGTCTTATCTTCCTTAGGTAGCAAGAGAGCAGACTAAAGATTGAAAGACGATGAATCTTATCTTCCCGAGGTAGCAGGGGAGCAGATTTAAGCCACATGTCTAAATTCCTTGAATTGGATCGAAGTGCTAGTTCTCATGCCCCTGAAGATGCAGCGGGATGGAACGAAGCTACTCGAAGAAGAAAAGCACTGAAAGAGGCAGGACCGGGCAAAATTGACCCTTTTTGAAGTCTTTGCTCTATTCTCGTTACATGACAACGATCAAAGAGGGGCAGCTGTAATAGGCCCAATTTGCCCGGGCCCAATTAACTAGTTTATTAAACAAAAACCAAAATTAAAAAAACCAATCAATAAAAATCCAAAACAGTCCATCAGTCCATTACAAAAAAATTAATAAACAGGCCCGCTTACAAGCCCAAAAGCTAAACTTAAACCCGAGGCCCAAAAATAAGACCCTAATTCCCTAGGCCCGATACTGGACAGGCTTGGAGGACCCAAAGTCTTATTAGGGTTTCAGAACCCTAGAACTTTCCAGCGCCGCCACCGCATCCCTCACACGCGCACCACCGAGCGCCACACGCACGTCGGCTCACCTCCGTACATCCGTACCTGCGAAAATGACAAAAACACAGCGCAGCAAGCAAAAAAAACGAAAAAAAATGATTGTATGTGGATTTTTATCTTGATTTTTTGGAATTCGGTTATAAATACCGAAGCAAAACGATTGTAATCTTCTTCACGATTTTTTACAGTGAAATACAAATAAAAAAAATCAAAAAACAGAGAGTTGGTTTAAAGGTATTACTATATTCCTAATCCATTTTTGCAAATATCTATAATACTAGTATAGTATAAACGTTGTGAGAGAGGTTTTTTTTAACCTTTGTTTGCAATCGGAAAAGCCGAACCCGAAAGGTCACTATCTTTGTTTGGGGGTTTCGGGGTGGGATTTTGGTACTTGGTGTTCAGACCCGTGTTTAAGGGGCTTTAAGGGTTTGAAACGGCCGTCTTTTGGGGTCTCCGACCATCGTGCATGACGGCGAACGGTGGCGGAGCACGGTGGCTCGGTGACGGAGCTAGGTCAGAGCTCTAGAGAGCCTTCAGAGCTTTCTTTTTCTTTGTTTTTTTTTCAAAATAGTTTAAAAATGATTTTTTGTTAGGATTTTTCGCTATTTAAGGTCGAGCTATACGACGTCGTTTAGGGGTGGGGTATTAAGCCTTAAAACGGCGTCGTTTTAAGGCCAAACCCGCGTGTTGACCCGACCCGAGGGAAGGATCCGCATGTTTTTGACTAAGGGGCTTTTTGCAACCTTAGTCTTTCCGCATTTTTAGTTTTTTTTAATTAAGTTTTTTCTTTTATTTTGATTTTGCCCAATAATTTTGCACAGTTTTAATTTAGTCCCTATTTAAACGCTACGTTCAATAACTTGGGTAAATTGCGCTTTTAATCCTTTGTGGTTTACGCGCATTGTATTTTAGTCCTTAATTTTGTTCCAATGTTTTTTATATTTATTTAATGACCCCTTTTAGTTTATATTTATTTTAATTGAGTCTTTTTATTTTGATTTCTTGTATTTCTTTTATTCTTTTGAACTTATTTATTATTCATATTTTTTGAAATTGTCTTAATATATTATTTTGAGTTATTATTTTGACTTGCTATCTTTATACCTTCACTTGTATTTTTTTTAGTTGTTTAATTATATAGCTATTTATTTTAAGCTCCTTTTTATATCTCTTTGTTTTAAAGATTTGTATAATATTTAATTTAAATACTCTTATATAATATTAATTTATACACACACATATATAATTTGTATTAAAATTATCTTATTTTAAGTATACATTATTGATTTCATCATCGATTTTATGTAAATATTTTCTTTTAAATTTATTTACGTATATATATATCTTCTTTCAAATTTATTCATGTGTATAATTTGTCTCTTTAAAGGACCCTATTTTAAATTATATATATTTATTTATTCCAAACACTTTCATATGTCATTATTATTTTTATATATATTATTTTATATCAAGTTTTTATCACGTATGTATTATTTAAATTAACGCATACTATTTTATATATATATTAGTTGTTTATTTGTTTGCTATATATTAGTTGTATTAATTTGCTTGTTATTGTATGTACCCAAATTCGTTCTTTTCAAATTTCATATTATGATTATTCATTTGTATAATATCTTATCAATGTATATTATTTCATGTTTGTAACTTTGCCTTTTTTACATTATAGCATCGTGCTTCAAATTTTAACATTTTAATTGATATTAGTCATGTCATTCTTGTTCCAAACAAACTAAATAAATATATTTTGAGCCGGTTTTATAATCACTTATTCAAATTTTTTTCCAAATAAGGCAATATTTTGTGTTTGGAAATTCGAGAAATCGTGCCCTATCGTGCTGGGTTTCGGTTTTCCGTTTGACCAAATAACCAAATATCCTTTTAAAATTTTGTCCATGTTTTCTAAAAAACAAGGCAATATTTCGTGTTTGGAAATCCGAGAAATCGTACCCTACCGTGCTGGGCTTCATTTTTTTGCCAATAGTCGTTAATGAAAATGTACAAAATCTGTCATATGATGAATGAAGTGTGTGGATACTTATAAATAAATCAATTGAATTGTTAATTGTTCATTTGAATAAATGTATACATGATAGAAGTTGTGTTTTGTGAATATTTCGGAAAAGACCTTAGGCATTGTTTACTTAACCTAGAGCCTAAAAGCCTTACCTTTTGCTATATACCATTAGTTTCTGTACGTTGAGCCTTAAGTACCCTTTTCTTGATAAGCCTTAAATCTTGAAGCCTTGAGCTTAAATGAGTTGATAACTCAATCCTTCGTTGTTTCTATTGCTAAAATGCACTGTATAATGTACGTCGGGCTATGGACATTGAGGGTTAGGTAGAGATATTACAGTGGCTTCATGTGGGATAAAAAGGAAAAAGAAGAGACTACGCGATATAGTACATATAGAACCTTGCTAAGTAGAGTTATAAAAGAGAGAGAGAGAGAGAGAGAGAGAGAGAGAGAGAGAGAGAGAGAGAGAGAGAAATGTTGAGTGCATAAAAGCAACGTGAGAGTTAAAAGCATTGTAAGTGGAGGAATGCAAAAAGTAGAAAAGAGCTTTAAATCAAAGTTGAGCTCGGAAAGAAAATCTTCCAAGTCTTAGTGCATTAACATTTGCTAGTTCTGCATGTGCCAATATTGCGTAGTTGTAACAACCCGTTTTTCAGTGGTGTCGAAAATAGTGGCTTCGGGGCCACAAATCCAACTAGTGAATTCGTAAATATTATTATTTAATATTTAATATTTACGAGTCAAATATAGTATTATAATAAATTTTGATTTGATAATTTATGTTATTTGAACAAATAGTTAAGTTCAAGATATTTATCCCTAAAGTCAAGTGGTTTTGGAAAATGAGATTTTGGGACCTCGTTTCGATAAACTGAGCAATAAATGTTTTTATTAAATATTTACGAAGCGATTATATAAGTATATTGAAGTTTGGTCCGGAAATTTTAACATTTTTATAGTTAATTAATTAAAAAAACTAAATTGTAAAAGTAACAAAAGTCAATCGCTATTAGTTTAATTTTACTAAATGACTAAGGATCCATGAATTAAGGGTTTTAAAAGGTAAATATACCTTGTATTTTATTAGTGGATAGTTTAAAGGTGTAAAGTTGAGAAGTTAGTTAAATTAAAAGGTTATATTGGTAAATTAAATAATTAAATAAATAAAAACATAAAAAGAAAGACATCATCTTGTTCATTTGGTTTCTCCACATCGAAAAATCCATGGTTATTAACCACCAAGGTTCGACCATGCTAATTTTCATGCATGTAAGTTCATTTGCAATCGGTTTTAATGATTTTTATATTTTTGTGATCGTTTTAGCTTAATTTAGTTAACCCGATGGTTAATTTGTAAAATTGTTAGAAGTCTAGGGACTTTTCATGAATGAATTTGAAGTATTTTTTATTTTAATTTATAGATTATTAAAGTTGGTAGTTAAATATATGTATTTTGTTAAGTGATTTTTTAATGATTTTAATGTTTAGGGATTAAATTGTTGAAATAGTAAAATTCAATGTAAATTGTGTGAAATGAGAAAAAATATGGGTTGTTATAGACTAAGGGAAAACCAGCTAGCATAAATTTTAATTAAAAGTGGTTAAATTGCAAGTTTCGGGTTTAGGAACTAAATTGCATAAAAAGTAAAACATTGGGGGTAATTTTATAAATTTTCAATGATAAGGGTTATAAGTTGAATTAATTATATTAAGTTATTTTAATGGTTTAATTAAATGAAAATTATAAATTAGATCAAGAAACAAACTAAACAGATCTAAATCGAGGAAAAGCTAAAGTGTTGAATTAGTGGTCAACTTCGTTTTTACAGCTGTTTTTGTCGACGTAAGTTCATATAAGGATTTAAATTCATTAATTGATGTTTTGAATGTAGTTTTGATAAATATTATACTATGTATAGATTAGATTGATAGTTATTTGATATTTTAGTATTTTGGATTAAATCATAATGTTAGTTAAATTGAATGTTACAATTGAAAAATGTACATTTCATGTAAGTATGTTTGAATTGGTATAATGTAATGAAATTAAAGGATTTGAATATGTACATTGCTCCCGTTTGAACCTTATGAATACTTAGGATACAAATGACATGTCATTAGGGATTATACGGTTTCGAGTGCTGGTCCTAGATGTCCTACCGATGGCTGAGGTCATGCATTTGTTGCGTATTATCCACAGCTCGTGTGAGCAGCATCGTGTAGCTTATATCCCGACCCACAGCTCGTGTGAGCAGGCCCATTTCACAACTCGTGTGAGCATTATAGATACGGTTATAGTTACATGTAAATGCACATTTTGTGTGAGCATTTCCCTAGTATCTGATATTATTCAATTTGGTTCAACGGGTAATTAAGGTTTAAAACGAAAATGTACGTATATGAAATGAGCAATGTTATTGAGAATATGGAATGGAAAATGTAATATGTGTAATTGGATTGAAAAGGTAACAAATGGAATATGTGATAGATGGTTTATATATTGAAATCCTTTTCATGATATGTGTCATGTTTCATAGGTTGATATATTCTTAAATATATCTACTAACTATGTGAAGTGTTGTGGATAGGAAAGAAAAATATCCATATGAACTTGTAACACCCCAAACCCGGCCTATGTGATATGACCGGATCTGACATGTCACATGAAGAAAACGAGTAAAGAACTTATGCTTCTTACTAAAGATTAGAATTTAGTTTAAGAAAACAAATTTGGATCAGAAATATTTAATAGAAATACTACAATTCTTGAAAGGTTAATTGAAGAGTCGATAATTGAATTAGTGATCTTTTAAATCTGTAATTTTTTGAAAATAATATTGATATTTCGAAGGAAAGTCCAAGTTAAATTATTCGAACATATTTGTTATGAAATCCATTTGTTGATAAATTTTATGAAAAATCGTTGTTTATGATTTTCAAAAAAATACCCGTTTAAATCAAACCATGATAGAAAATAAATAGTCAAACATAAAATCCAAATTTAAAATCCCAGAGGCCTTATTACAACTTTAACCTAATATAGTAAAAGTAACGAAAATAAACGAAAAAGGAATTTACTAAGTTCGAAAAACACTATTTCTAAAGTATGGCCTCCACCGAGTCATCCATGGCCCAAGTCCACATCACTGAGCATTACCTGCAAGGATTAAGAAAAAGGGGGTAAGTTACTAGAACTCAGTGCATAATCCCCTTACCGTCATCCACTAGGCTTAAACCCGCATAGCATAATCTTGGGCCTAAGCCCATATAGCATGTTCTTGGGCCAAAGCCCATTTACATAACAATATTTGTATGAAGTAAATGTATGCAACCCAACCCATCCATCCATCACACCCCCGACCAGCCAATCACACCTGTGGGGATCAAGTCAACCCACCCCGCCGCTCACACCAAATTTGCAGTCAAACTGCTATAGCATTTTATTTTTATGGTCAAACCACTGAAAACATAATTTAGGCTCAATAATACACAATTTGTGGCAACGCCACCAGGCTACACTGCTCTTCATACAATTTTCCCATCCCATGCAAAATGTAAAAGAAAATGCAACATACATAATTAACATAAAGTATTCACATATAAATAACAACCATTATTCTATTGAACAATTTTGGAGATCCAGCCCAATAAAGCATTTTAATAATTTGGCCCGCTAAGGCATTCTAGCAAATCGGCCCATAGGGGCATTTTGGTAAATCAGCCCATAGGGGCATTTTGGTAAATCAGCCCATAGGGGCATTTTGGTAAATCTGCCCATAGGGGAATTTTGGTAAATCAGCCCATAGGGGCATTTTGGTAATTTTACAAATTTTATACCGATTTTAACAGATTTTAGAAATAATGTAATTTAAGCAAGTTACTCGATCTATGCCATATTATGATTTTTAGCCTTATAATAATAACGATCTATTATCCAACATGTTATCGAATCATGAATCATGGGATTTCGGTGTGAGATTACACACTGATTACGGTAAGGATTAAACCTTCTTGATCGTTCGGCACCTAAATCATCATTACACTCGATTAACTAACAAACGAGATTTTATTAATCTAAATCAGACGATCTAGTGAAACGCTTACCCTTAGTATCGTGAACGACCACGATTTGTCTATTCTCACCGGATGATGGTCCACAACCCAGTGGAAAATCCCGAACGGCCGATACCGCCCTACGTTTGAACTTAGGAGTAGGAATTGCAAATCCACTCCTTTTGTGTTCTCCTATCGCTTTTCCTTTCAAATCGCTACCACTTGCCTCCATTGAAAAGTCCCGGTCAGTAAAATACTATGAGAAAAAGTAGTTGTTTAGGGATGGATTCGGCTTACCTCTACTTCCGAAGAACCAACGTGTAAAGAAAACGAGTGATTTAATCCCTATAACAATCGATTAGACAAATCTATCATTTCGTTTTAACGGAATAATCGAGCAATGAAAGATATCGAAATAAACCATAACGAAACTCTTTACCTTATCGATGATGAATCCGATTTCTACCGATTGACTTATGGCTACGGATGAGATAAGGATATTAGATTCGGCTTTCCCACTTTAATACTACGAAAAAGAGATGATCACGTTTTGAGTGAGTAGAAGAAAGTGATGCTTTCAGTTAAAAGAACCATCCCAAGTCAAGGGCACATATTCGGCATGAAGAAAAGAAATTGAAAAGAAGAGGATTACTTACTGATTCGGTCAAGAAGATAGTGCCCAACACGAAAGAAAAAGAAATAGAGAGGAAGTAGGATGTTAATAGATTCGACTATGGAGAGAAATGAATAAGAAAATTCGGTCACAAGGTGATGTTGATTTAAGAAGTGAAAGGAAGGTTGAAGAAATAATAATAAAAAGAAAATAGAAGATGGAAAAGAGGTGTTAAGAGGTTTCGGCCAACACCAAAAGAGAAATGAACCAAAAGATGTGAGTATTTCGGCAATCAAAGAAGAATGAACAAGGATGGATTAAGGGTTACGGCACAACAAGGGAACAAGGTGAACAATGACTAGGTATTTTAGTCAAAACAAGGAAAAGAATTGGGAAAAGAAAACACCAATATGCTAAAAAGAAAATAGGCCTTTCTTGAACCAAAACTAGCAAAATGACTCTAGGAATTTCGGCTATCAAGTTCCCCCCTCCCAAAACCGTGTATTACTTTTTCCAAAAGGATGAGTGTTGACCAAAATTCTATTCCAAGCACCTTCCAAATATTCGGCCAACATATCCCCCTTCTTTCTCCTTTCCTTTTTACTTCTTTCCTTACCCTCCTCCTTACCTTATTTTCTTATTCATCTTTCCATCAATAAAAAGTCTCCCTTACCAAATTTAGAACCATGGCCGACACTTGTAATAGGGACACAAAAATAAATCCAAAATTTTTGCACTAGATGGGATTCGAACCCAAGCTCTCCCCTCTGACATTTCATGCCACAACCACCTTGCCAATGCTCCACTTGTGTTAGTAAAATTACATACTTATTTCCTTAAGTCATGATGCCACTTACCTTCTCTCCTTTAAGTGTTTAAACATAAAAATTTTGCTAAGGCCCAACTCAACCCCAAGCCTTCTTAGGACCCCTAAACATACACAATTAACACTATTGACTAGCCTATCGCATGGTATAATGTAAAACATAAATTCCCGAATTTCAGGATGTTACAGAACTAATGAGCAATGTTGAATGGTTCAATCGTTTTATGTTCGGTAAGTTTAAGTTTCCTTTATACGAGCTTACTAAGCACAAGTTGCTTACATAGTTGTTTTTCTCTGTCTTATAGATCATCAGAAAGCTTGATCGGTTGAAATCGCGTTGGAGTATGATCACACCATCCAATCATCATTTTGGTAGTTTTTGGTTACTTTGGTTTAAGGTTATAAATGACATGTAATAGGGCTTTATTGTTAACTTAGCAATTTGGTATGTTTGAGTGGTTCCAAGCTTATGTATGCCTTAATGTTTTTCTAATTGATGGTTTGTAAATAATGATGTAAATAGGTGTGTTGTGGAACACTTATGCATGCCCATGTGATGGTAGGTAAATCATGGTTGAATGATATGTATGTTTGAAATGGTTTTGGTATGTTTGATTTGTGCTTAATGAATAAACTTGAGATGTTGGTTGGATTGATTTTGATATATGAATTCTGGTGCCTTTTGATGGCATATTGGTTAGGTTTATAGGATGGTTGATTTGGTGTGTTTTGGAGTGTGTTTGAGTGTGTTTTGGTCATATGAATGCATGTGAGAATGGTGTGCAAGAATTGGTGCTTGATTTGGCTTATTTTAGGGGCAACTTATGAAGCACACGGCCTGTGGCACAGGCTATCACATGGTCATGTGCCACACACGGTCACCTCAAACAGTCGTGTGTCAATATTATTTTAGGTGCAGGTTTCACATGTGACCATATTTCGAATATGCACACAGTTTGGCACACGGCCTGCGACACGGTCGTGTGGCCCTATTTCGAATACCCACACGGGCAGACACACGGTCTGAGACACGACCGTGTGTCCCATACTTCGAATGCTCTCATGGTCTGGGCTATGTCACATGGCCATGTGACCATTGTTTAATTTTTTTTTAATTTTTCCAAACTTTTCTGGTTTATTTCAAAATGATCTTTGATTGTTTTCAAACTATTTTTAAGGGCATTTAAACTCAATTTAAGACACGCATTTGTACTTATGCTATGAATAATGTTTTGTTTTAAATATTTTACATTTATTTGATAAACGATTGATTGAAAGATCAAAAGTGATGCAATATTATTGTAATACTCTATAACCCTAATCTGATGATAAAGACGGGTTAGGGTGTTATAGTAGTATCTTCTAGATTTTTGGAGAAATAAGGTAAGTGAGAGAAGCAAAAATAAGAAGGTGAGCTTATGAATAAATTGAGGGCGAATGAGAAACGATGTCATGCGCTTAACCATTTCTAGTGCTTGAAACCGTTTTGAGCTATCTTTTATTTAAACTCCGAACTGTCCTAAGCCTTAGAACGTTAAAAGCTTAAAAGACCTTTGAGACTCGGGAAATCCACTAACACAATGATTCTTTATTTGCTTGCATATATCCGGATGAACATGACCAATTCATTTTACATATCTATAAGCTATCCACATAATTCATTTTGATGGATAACACTTGTACATACATTCATTTTAATTGCCTCTATATTTGTTAGCACTTTAACTTATTGAACTAATTGTGTTTGCGTTGAGGATGCCCGAGTTAGCTAGATATCACTCTTAAGTTGCATGTAAGGTAGTTATCGTGGAAATTTGATATTTTACTACTATGTGACCTAATTGTCTGATTTAGTCCAAGGGTCATCTGTCACATGTTTAGTGTGTTTGCTTGAGGACAAGCAAAGACTTAAGTGTGGGGGAGTTTGATATGCTGTAATTTGATATGTCAAATTAGGCTTCCCAGTTATACTTAATGAGCTTGTTTTCAGGCAAATTAGCACATTATCCGTAGTTTAATGTAGATTTTAGAATTCTAATTTAATAGGTGAAAATACTTTTTTTACTCATTTTTTATATCCAAATTGGCCAATTGTGTCATTAGGGCCCTGACGTATGATTGAGTGTTGTAGGTACTCGATGTTGACCCGAAATTGTGCAAAAACATCACTGAAAAAGGGGTATCACGATATCAAAGCACGGGAATCGCGATACCCCTAACAGGCTCGAGATTAAGGTAACCTACAATGGTATCGCGGTATCCTCCTTGGGTATTGCGGTACCCACTTGCCAATGAGCACCCCATCTCAAGATTGTTGATGATATCGCAATATCTAACCCTGGGTATCGTGATATCACTGTCGTGGGGGACAAAAAAATGACGCTAGGGGTAGTCTTGTTCCAACTGAAGTACCAATCAATGAAGGCCCATTCAAGGGCATTTTGGTCAAAAAAAAGGGTTAGAAATTGCTGCTAAAACAACCAATTTTGGCTGAGAAGAGAAGAAACACACATTAGACTTAGTCTAACTTAGTTTTCTCTTTAGTTCTTTTAGGTTTTCTTCTTCATTTCTAAGGTTTTTTTTATTTCTAATCTTCCTTAGCTATAGAGTTATTTTTCGCAACTCTTCTTATTGTTCTTGTTATTCTTTAAGTTAGTTAAGTTAGTTAACACTGTAGCTAGGGTTTATTTGCATTTTTCGTCCATTTCCTTTGCTTGTGATGACATGTCAACCTTTAGCTTAATGTTATTTCAGTTTTTTTATATTAATATGTTAAAAACTCAAACTTTTATGTTTCTTGTACTTCATTTTACTGTTGAATGTTCATTTACACTTTTCTTTTAAGTTTTATAGATTAAAAATCAAAACTTTCATCTTTTTCTCAAACTTTATGTCAATGTTTGCCATTTTCTTTTCTTACATGTTTGTTAGCTTAGTTTTTGGCATGGATAACTAAACTCTAAAGGGGTTGGTTAATGGAGATGTGGATAACTAAACTCTAAGTTACAAATAAATCGGACTAAATTGAATAAACCTAAAAACTTAGGATTGACGCCCTTAAGGGAATATTTAGGCAAGTGAGACCGATAGGTAATCTTGTTGAGCACTAATTCTTTAACCTCGGGTTAGCCGGTGAGATCAATAGATAAACTGGACTAATTTGTCTAATTTGTCTAATTTGGTAAAGTTGAGGCCGAGTGTAACACCTCTCACCCGTATTCAACGCCGAAATAGGGCTACGGAGCATTACCGGACTTTCAACACATTTAAACATACATTCCTCATACATTTAATCAATACATACAATCATCATTCAATCAAAATCAATTTATCCCTAATACGAGCCTACGAGGCCCTAAACATGCATTGGGAGTGGTTCGAAACTAAACCGATAACCCTGGAAATTTTTGTAACACTTAGAAAATTTTTCTCAAAACAGAGGACACACGCCCGTGTGGCCAGGCCGTGTGTCTCACACGGCCACCAAACACGCCCATGTCGCAGGCCGTGTGGACATCCGAAATGGGAGCACATGGCCGTGTCCCAGCCCGTGTCCTACCCTGTGTCCAAACAAGTGAGCTTACTGAATTGGGTCACACGGCCAACCACACATGTAACAGCCCGATTTAGACCCTAGTCGTGTAATAGCCCGGTATAGACCTTAGTCGAAATAGTGGTTTCGGGACCACAAATCTGAGGTCAAAAAAATATTTTAATATTATTTTTCGTGTTTACAGTATGTGATTGAACATGTGTGAAAATTCTGTGTGAAAATTTTATCGATTGTGTGCTTAATTATGAAAAAAGACTTAAACGCATAAAATGTAAAAGTTGTGTGCTATTTGTTAAAGTGCTTATTTGGCATGGCTTTATAAATAAGAAGTCCTTATGTTGATATTAGACCATTAATAGTGGAATTTGACATAAATGGCCATTAAATGAATGAAATAATAATGTTTTATTAAAGGACATTTTAATAATTGATGAAATAATATGTATTAAAATAAAAAAAAAGAAATTAAAGGCCATTAGCATCTTCCTTAGCCGAATTTGAAGAAGAAAAAGAAAGCTTTTATGTTCATTTAGGGTTCGACACTTGTGAGCTTCAATTGGTATGTGTTTTTAACTCGATTTTTTATGATTTCTACGTTTTTGTTATCGTTGCTTTGTGCTCTTACTAGCCCATGTCTTAATTTTAGAATTTGATGATGATTTTGAGAAGTGTCATCGATGAATATGTGAGCTTTGTGTTGATAGTTGGTGGAATATGAAAGTTTAATGTTGGGTTAACATAGTTTGTATTTGAATTTTTGATGAAATTGAGTAATTTGGGATAAATTGTGAAAATAAGAAATTAGGGGACTAAAATGTGAAATAAATGAAATATATGGACTTGTATGAGCATAAGGAAAGTTCGGATAGGCATGTGTGAGATGAAATTATGTGAATTTGATGATTTTATGAAATAGGGACTAAAGTGTCGAAATGTGAAAATGTGAGGGCTATTTTGTAAAATGCCCTAAATATGTGTGTTTGGACTAAATTGAATTATTTGGTGATTGAATAAGCTAAATTTGAATATATATAGATCAAGAGAAGAGAGATTCGGATCGAGATCGAGGCAAAGACAAAGTGCTCAATTAATTGACTTGTTTCGTAACTTCGACGTTCGAGGTAAGTTCGGATATAATACGAGTAGTTAAATTTATGTCTAAGTGTTAGGAAATGAATGAATATGTAATTATTGAATTAGAAATGCTTTATGTGAAATTGAGAAACGTGGCACTAAGTGTGCGTAATTAGAGTTGAAACAGAGGTGAATAGCACTGTGTGTGGAAAGTAAAGAAAGCCTCGGCTATATCGATTGGCACTGTGTGTGTGATACCGAGCTAAATTCGGTTTGAAGCAAAGGCACGAAGTGTGCGATGATATATAAGCTTCGGCTATGAAATGGGCACTAAGTGTGAGATCGAATTGAAGAAATAACGAAGATTTATTGACATGTGGTATCGAATATTGAATAGCATGAATGAATGTTAACTAAGTGTTGGCAAAGGTATGTTCTAAACCTATGTGGTTGATGATATCATTTATGGACAGAAGGTTAATTGTGTAAACATATGTCTAAGGATGAGATTGTGCATTCTTGTAATATAATCTATGTGATGGTTTAATTAGTATAAAGATTTTGGATCATAGAGATAAATGTATTATATTACGAACTTACTAGGCTTTAAAGCTTACTGTGTGAAATGTTTCTCTGTTTTACAGTTTATTTAAAGCTAGCTCAGATCCGGGGATCATCAGCGACTCAATCACACTATCGGCTATCTATTTTGGTACTTTTGGAAGATGTATATATTTGAATATGGCATGTATAGGCTAGTAGATATGGTATATTTTGAGTTGTATAGTTCTTGCCATGTGATATGGCTTGGAAGATGGATGATTTTGGTGTATGCCTTAGATGTGTAAAAAGAATGGTTAATATGTGTATGTGTGTTCTATGTGAATGGTCTTTATGAGTAGTCTTAGAGGTATGAAAGTAGTATGATCATGTTTTGAAATGGTATGATTTTGATTATGCATAAATTTCATGTTTTTGAATGTGTAATTGATATTTGTGGTAGTAAGTTGAGAGGAATTTGTATAGGAAAATGATTGATTATGTTATGAGGTTATAAAGATGCATAATAGATATGTTTTGATTGCATTTGAGGCATGGTTTGGAATTGGTTTGATGCTTGTAGGTAAATCCAAAGTGTGGATGGTAATTTGGCCTTGTAAATGGCCTATAATTGCCCACACGGTTGAGCACACGGGCGTGTGGCTCGACTGTATCATTTGAGTTTGTAATTCAAAACAAGTCAGACTCGGCCACGGGCTGGACACACGGGCATGTGACTGGCCGTTTGGTGCAAGTCAGTGTCGACCACGGGTGAGGCACACGGGCGTGTCTCAGGCCGTGTGGACAAGTCAGTATGTATGCCCTGTTTTGCCACGGCATGGACACATGGGCGTGTCCGAGGCCATGTGAGGCACACGGCCTACCCACACGGACGTGTGACCTCTGCAACTTTGAAAAAATGTTTGATTTTCAGAAAATTTTATATGTGTTCGGTTTAGTCCCGACCCCTTTCTAACACGTGTTTAAGGTCTCGTAGACCTCATTAAGGGACTATATGTATATTTATTGATATGTTTGAATGATGTTATACTTTGTGTTGAGAAATAATTGTAAATGTTCCGATTGTTTGGTGATACCTCTGAACCCTATTCCGACGACGGTTACGGGTTAGGGGTGTTACAAGTCGGAACAGTGGTTTTGAGACCATAAATCCAAGTCAAAAAATATTTTATTATTATTTTTGACGTTTATGGCATGTGATAAAGTATGTGTGAAAATTATGTGTAAAAATTTTATCGTTTGTGTGCCGATTTGTGAAAAAGGACCTAATTGCGTAAAATGCAAAAGCTGTGTGCTAATAGTTAAAAGTGCTTAAATGCTATGTCTTATTAAATGTGGGGTCCTTATGTTTTTATTAGACCATTAATAGATTTGATGGACAAAAATGGGTTTAAGTTAGTGGAATTTTAAATGAAATCATTAAGGTTAATTTGGTAATTCATGAAATAAGTAAATATTAAATTAAACAATGCCAAATAATGCTTCATTCATCTTTGTTTTAACCGAAATATCAAGAAAGAATAGGGTTTTGAATGCTCAAACATTTCGGCGATAATATTGGGTGATTAAGGTATGGTTGTTGATCCGTTTTCGATGATTTCTATGTTTTTGTGATCGTTGCTTTGAGTACTAGCTAGCCCATGATTAAATTTCTAAATTTGATAATGATTTTGAGATGTGCCAATGATGAATATATGAGCTGTATGTTGATAGTTGGTGAAATATGAAAGCTTGATGAATGATAAATATGTTTTGTATTGAGATTTTTGGTGAAATTGATTATTGTGGGCTAATTTGTGAAAATAAAAATTTAAAGGGTTAAAATGTTAAATAAATGAAAGATATGGGCTGTTAGGGACTAGTATGAAATTCGGCCAAGCTTGGGTGTGAGTAAATTATGTGTATTTTGTGTAATTGTGAAATAAGGACTAAAATGTCAAAATGTGAAATTATGAGGGATAAAGTGTAAAATGCCTAACTATTGGTTTATGAATTGTTTTGGATGAAGATGAAATTGAATGAATTGAATTTGATATTATATAGATCAAGAAAAGAGAAATTCGGACCTAGATCGAGGCAAGAACAAAGTGCTCGATTGATCGACTAGTGTCGTTGTTTCTACGTTCGAGGTAAGTTCGTGTATAATACTTATTGTTTAAAAAATGTTCATATGTTATGAAATAAATGAAATGTGATTGTGGAGTTAGTAATGCGAAATGTGAGTTCGAAGATATGTGGCACTAAGTGTGCGTAAATATGTTAGTTACTGTGAGGAATTGCACTAAGTGTGCGAGATAAAGAAATGCATCGGCTATATTAGTTGGCACTATGTGTGCGATACTGAGACAACTTCGGTTTAATGTGATGGCACTAAGTGTGCGATGCTATTGAAACTTCGGCTAATTAATTGGTACTGAGTGTGCGAGTTCATAGAACGTTTAAAAATGATCGAATGAATTACGGCATCAAGCATTGTGTGGTAAATGTGGTAGATAAATATGTGATGGTACAGGTATGTACAGAACCTATGTGGTTGATGATATTGTGAATGAGATAGATGGAAGATTATGTGAATGAAGGATGAAAAGGGTTGGATTGTGTAGCATTATAAATGCTTGTACATGAACCTATAGATATGGTATGAAAGAGAGTAATAACCATGGGTGAGATCGAGTAGTAATGTGAATTGATTTATGTGTTAGTTAATTTTGCATATTGAATTTGAAATGTTGAGTTAATTGTGTTATATTACGAACTTACTAAGCTTTATAGCTTACTGTGTGAAGTATTCTCTGTTTTACAGTGTTATTAAAGCTAGCTCGGATTCGGGGATCGTCAGCGATTCAATCACACTATCGGACGTCTATTTTGGTACCTTTTTGGAAGTTGTATATATGGTATATGACATGTATAGGTTAGTAAAGTTATGGAATGTTTTGAGATGTATAAATCTTGCCATGTGATATGGCTTGATAATGGATTGATTTTGGTATATGTTTTGCTATGTGAAAGTGGTTTATGTGATGTGCATATATGGTCTTGAGTGAATGGCCATTATGGTATATTATGGTGAAATAGAAATGGTATGTTTTATACTTGATTTGATAGTTGAGAATGGTGAATGATTTGTATGTTATCTGATGTTGGAATTGAATCTATAGGGATGACCCAAATTGGGTGGCAACTTGGCCTTGTAAATGGCCTATAATTGTCCACACGGGTGAGCACACGAGCGTGTGTTTCAACTGTGTCCTTCACTGTCCCTAATCGAAGTAGATCAGACTTGCACACGGGCCAAACACATGGGCGTGTGACAGGCCGTGTGACCTAAGTCAGTGTTGCACACGGGCCAGACACATGGCATGTGACAGGCCGTGTGATCTTAGTCAGTAGTGTACACGAGGTAAGGCATGGTCTAAGACATGGCCGTGTGAGGCACACGGTCTAGCCACACGGGCGTGTGCCCTGTTTTAGAAGAAAAATTTTCTAAGTTCAGCAAAGTTTCCGTATGAGATCAGCTTAGTCTCTAACCTTCTCTAAAGCATGTTTTAGGTCTCTTAGATCTTCTAAAGGGACTTTGTGTTATTGATTAACTATGATATGCTGATGTGTGAGAAATGAATGTTTGAATGTTATGATTTGACCAGTAATGCCTCATAACCCTAGTCCGATGATGGATGTGGGTTAAGAGTGTTACAACACGCTCGTGTGTCTAGCCCGTGTGCCCTTCGAAGTGGCCACACACGCCCGTGTGCCAGGCCATGTGCTAGGCCGTGCCAAAACCTGTAGGGTATACTGACTTATGCAACATGGCCAAGTCACACGCCCGTGTGCTAGGCCGTGTACAAATTAGGGGGTATACTGACTTATGCCACACAACCGATCACACGCCCATGTATGAGACCGTGTGGAGCATACTGACTTCAATTCAATTTCAACACCAGGGGACACACAACCATGTAACATGACCGTGTGTCACACACGGTTGAGACACACGCCCGCGTGTCTACCCGTGTGGACAAAAATAGGCTATTTCCCAAGCCAATTTGCCACCCAAACTTATGCACACCTATACCAATTTCAATGTCACCAAAACATAACACTTATAAGCATTTTAAACAACATCAATCAAACATCTTTCATACCATTTCAATACCAACAAATACAATACACACTATATCCCAACATGTCTTCCAAAACATACCAATATTCACAATCTCAATTCATCAATATGGACACATCCAAACATGCATTTATTTACCTAATATCACCAACATATCATTCATCAAACGGGCTATTTCATACTCCAAATACTAATTCAAAATCTACCCATCACAATTAGCATTTATAGGACAATTACCAAACTCAAAACAAAGGTCATTTGCACACTTATATACATCATCAAAATCATCAATATAAGCCAACTCACATGGCTATATATACAAACCAAAATATAGGCATTCATAAGCCAACTCAAATGAAAAAAGTCACTACCAAAATACTTATCAAAATGACCATATTCCTATACATGCCATATGACCAAACCATAAGCTCAAAAGTACCAAAGTGATGGTTGGATAGTGTGACGATATCTCCAACGATCCCCGAATCCGAGCTAGCTTTGAAATCACTATAAAACACAAAGAAATACACAAAGTAAGCTTTATAGCTTAGTAAGCTCGTATGAAATAAACTTGACAAATAATAATACACAAATTATAACACCCCCTAACCCTAAACCGTCGCCGGAACAGGGTTACAAGACATTACCGGACATATCAGATAATTTACTAATTACTCATAAATAAAATAATAATTTAATAATTAAAATTCCTATATTGGACTCTCGAAGCCCAAAGCATATTTTAAAAGTAAAATGAAACTTGTTCAAACACACTAGAAAATTTTTCGTAATTTTTTTTTATTAGTTTCTTTTTCTATAAAAATTTCGGCAGCATTTCTGCTTATTTTACCTAAATCCCCCTGCAAAATTCAAACCGAAACAACCAATACCAAATTTATCATATTATAACTTTATATCATTTTCCTCATCCAAAACATTATAATCATTTATATACAACCAAAGTCATTTAACTTAAGTATATATATGTTTATAATTCATATAACTATCTAGTACATGCCACTTAACAAAAAGGAAGAAATTCATCACCAAAATCTTCTTGTTGGAGTCGGGTTTGTTTTGGATGCTGGACCGGATCCGAAACTCTATTGACTGCGCGCACGGAAACAATCGTGACACCCGAGTATTTCATACTCAGTGGTATTACTATAAATCAAAACTATTTAACATTAATAAATTACAAACATCCACCATAAACTTTATAAATCATTTAAACTAATTACACATAATTATATATCTCTTCATAATCTTAAATTCACATTTCATTTATCATATACTAATTCAATTCATAATTTAACTCATACATTCTTTCACATACCTTTCAATAGAGCCAAATCAATCAATCTCATATTCAAAGTTCCATTTCAATTATTTACCCTATTAACAAGGCTCGGACTGACGATACGCTGATTCCACCCAAACACACTAGAATATCCAACCCAATCACACCAAAATAATATAAATCCTCCATAACACACCAAGATAATATAGCCTCCCAAACACACCAAGATATCATATCTTCCCAAACACACCAAAGATATCATATCCTCCCAAACACACCAATAAGGCATTAAATGCCTCTTCTGTTAAACCAAAGCATATATATAATGTAATCATCTTCTCGGCCGAGCTACAAATCTCCTCATCACATCACAAATCTAATGGCATGCCATTTGTATCAAATCTAGTCCGACAAGTTAATAGGGTATTATTTTACTTTTCCAATTTCAATTCATTTCCACAACAATTTCAAATACTTAATCAATTCAAAACATCTATTATATCAATTCACATATAATTCAATATTCACACATATTCTTACTTAATTTCAAATATTATTACTTACCTTATCATAAATGTCCCATGATTACAAATTCAATATAACATTTAATAAATAGTTTGAGTTATAGTAATACAAACCCGAAATACGAGTTTACTCCTCAACGATCTTTTCTTTTCCCTTGGATGCCGATGCCTCGCTTTCCTTGTTAGCTACGAAAATAATAATAACAATTTACATTATTAATTACAACATTAAATTACAACAAATAACTGAATTTTATTCAATTCCTACTCTTGCTCTTCATTCCACATTCTTTATACACAATTCTATTATTTACTTATAAGTTCTTTCAAGGCTGTCTACCTGAATCATTGTCACTAAATCATCTATATCTTGAGTTACAGAATTCCAAATTAAGATCCGTAAATTTTCTATGAAACTAGACTCACATATCTTCTTGCCATAAAATTTTCAGAATTTTTGGTTTAGCCAATAAATACAGTTTATTCTTTAAAATCACCCCTATTCTGTTGTCTGACAGTTCCGACCACTCTTTACTAAAATTTAATTATCTTTTTATACAGAATTCAAATGATGTTCTAGTTTGTTTCTTCTAAAAATAGACTCATTAAGGAATCTAACCATATAAATTATGTTCCCAAATTATTTTTGTACAATCTTTAGTGATTTTTCAAAATCAGAACAGGGGATCTCGAAATCACTCTGAACCAGTCTCACAAAAATCTAAATATCTCAAAATACAGAATTTCTTTTCTTTCATATGAAAATAGACTCAATAAGCTTTAATTTCATAACTCACTCAACTTATACTTCCATTTCTACCATTTTTGGTGATTTTTCAAAGTTACTCTTCTGCTGCTGTCCCAAAACTATTATTTTTTTATAGCTTACTTTGCAATTAAATCCTAATTAAGTTTACTTATTTCCTTAACTTATTTCATGCTTTGTTTCTACTTAAGTTCCTTCTATATTCAACTTGGCTATCTAATGTTCATAATAAAACCCTAATTTATAATTTCTTCCAAATTAATCTCTATAATACAAAACTTATAGCTTACTTTACAATTTAATCCTTTTACTAATTCTAACTTAAATTTCATTCAATTTAATCTTTAATTCATCTTTTTCTTCAACATCAACTATACTTGAAAACCTATAAACTCTCAAAATATCAACTTAGTTTCATCAAAATCTTGTATTAAAGCTTCTAAAACATCAAAATTAAGAGAAAAGGGCTAAATTTAGCTTACCAATTAAACTTGAAACTTTAAAATCTCAATTTTCCCTTCTCTTTTCTTTCCCTTTTTCTTCCCCTGATTTCGTCTTGTTCTCTGTTTCTTTTTCTGTTCTTCTTTCTTTTTACTTTTGTTTTTACTTCTTTTTAGTTTTATTTACTTTATGTTATAATAATATAATATATAATAATTATTTAATAACAAATATGTTTAGCTTAAATTATAAGTAATTATATATTTATTTTACAAGTGTACAAATGTATGCATTACACATGTATAATTTAGTCACCACATATTTGTTTTTATTTTAATTTATTTATCATATAAATATCTTATAATATAAATATTTTAAATTAATTTAATATAATTTATTACTAATATATATATTTTATAATTAAAATCTAAGTAAAAATCTTAGATTTTTATTTCATATGCCGCATCAACTTATGCTAAATGGCTTAATTGCCATTTTAGCCCTTTCTACTTTCTTTCAATCTATAATTAGACTTTCACTATTTATTCAATTTGATCCTTTTTTTTAATTACTTTAAATTAAACTAAATTCACTAAATAAAAATCTAATTAAACCCACTATTAGACTCATAATTGCTCCTAATAATTATTACTAACTCGATTTACTGAGACGGAGGCCCGATAACACACTTTTTTCGGTGCCCACGAATTTTGGGTCGTTACATTTCTTCCCCCCTTAATAAATTTCGTCCTCGAAATTTACCTGAGAATAGGTGAGGATACTGTGCTCTCATAGTTTCTTCCGGTTCCCAAGTTGCTTCTTCCACACTATGGCTTCTCCACAAGATTTCTTTTACCAAAGGGACCCGTTTGTTTCTTAATTCTTTCACTTCTTGAGCTAGTATTTGAACTGGTTCTTCTTCATATGACAAATCCGGTCTAATCTCAATGTCTTCAGTAGAAATAATATGAGATGGATCCGATCGATACCTTCGTAACATGGAAACATGAAAAACATCATGAATTTTCTGTAATTCCGGAGGTAAAGCTAGTCGATAGGCAACCGGTCCGATTCTTTCAACTACTTCATACGGCCCAATGTAACGAGGACTTAATTTTCCTTTGCGATCAAATCTCAAAACTTTCTTCCAAGGCGATACCTTTAGAAATACTTTATCACCCACAGAATACTCTATATCTCGTCGCTTCAGATCTGCATAAGACTTTTGTCTGTCAAAAGCTGCTTTCAACCTATATCTTATCTTTTTAACTATTTCTTCTGTCTCCTGAATTAATTCCGGTCCAACTATCTTTTTCTCATTCAACTCTATCCAACATACCGGTGATCGACATCTTCGACCATATAATGCTTCATATGGAGCCATCTGAATACTGGATTGGAAACTATTATTATAAATAAATTCAGCTAACGGCAAGTATCATTCCCAACCTGATTCAAAGTCAATAATGCAAGCCAGAAGCATGTCTTCTAAAATCTGAATTACCCGTTCTGATTGTCCGTCGGTTTGTGGATGAAATGCAGTACTAAAATTAAGCCGAGTACCCAAAGAATCATGTAACTGCTTCCAAAATCTTGATGTAAATCGCGGATCCCGGTCGAAAATTATAGATGCTGGAATACCATGCAGTCTCACAATTTCTCGGATATAAACTTCAGCAAGCTTCTGTAGAGACCAATCAGTCCTGACTGCTATGGAATGAGCAGACTTAGTAAGCCGATCAACTATCACCCAAATGGCATTCTTTTTGCTCGTCGACGGTGGCAACCCCGTAACAAAATCCATTTACTACTATCCCATTTCCATTCAGGAATACAAATAGGCTGAAGTAACCCTGTCGGTACCTGATGTTCTGCCTTTACTCGTTGACAAGTTAAACATTTACTGACATATTCAACTATATCTTTCTTCATCCCTGGCCACCAATAAAGCTCTCGTAAATTATGATACATTTTTGTTCCACCAGGATGCAATGCAAAAGTGCCATCGTGTGCTTCTTGAAGAATCATTTTTTTAATTCAGAAGTAGTTGGAACACAAATCCGGTTTTGAAACCTCAAACAATCATGTTCATCAATACTAAAGCTCTCAGCTGTACCATTCTGAACCATTTTTCTTTTCTTTAATAATTTTTCATCTTCCATCCGAGTTTTTTCTAATCTGATCTAACATCATTGGTTTAACCCTTAACTCAGCTAATAAGCTTCCATCATCATTAACACCGAGCCGATCAAACATTGCTCAGATTCAATCAATCGCGACTTTCCGCTCAATGCATCGGCTACCATATTTGCTTTTCTGGATGATAGTCTATAACACAATCATAATCTTTTAGAAGCTCGATCCACCGTCTTTGCCTTAAATTCAATTCCTTCTGTGACAGAAGATATTTAAGACTTTTATGATCTGTGTAAATATAACATTTTTCACCATATAAGTAATGTCTCCGCATCTTTAGAGCAAAAATTACTGCGCAGCTAGCTCCAAGTCATGCGTCGGGTAATTACGTTCATGTGGCTTCAACTGTCTAGATGCATATGCAATGACCTTCCCATCTTGCATCAATACACAACCCAAACCACTCAAAGAAGCATCACTATACACAACAAAATCTTTCCCGACTGCAATGTTAATACCAAGGTGCCTCTGTTAACATTTGCTTCAAAGTCTCAAACTCTTTTGACACTTGATCATCCCAAATAAAAGGAGCATTTTTCTGTAGTAGTTTAGTCATTGGCAGTGCTATCTTCGAAAATCCATTAACAAATCTTCGATAATAACCAGCCAAACCGAGAAAACTGCGTACCTCAGATACATTCTTTAGCGCTTTCCACTGAACAATTGCCTCAATCTTCTTCGGGTCAACTCTAATCCCGTCGGCAGATACCACATGTCCTAAAAATACCACATTTGACAACCAAAATTCACATTTACTTAATTTCCCATACAACTATTTTCCCGCAGAATCTGTAAAACTTTTTGAAGATGCTGATCATGTTCTGCCTCTGTCTTCAAATATACCAATATATCATCAATAAAGACTACCACAAACTGATCTAAGTAAGGCTAAAAAATGCGATTCATCAGATCCATGAAAGCAGCTGGGGCATTGGTTAATCCAAACGGCATCACCAAAAATTCATAATGGCCATAACGAGTACGGAAGGCAGTCTTAGGCACATCACTTTCCTTCACCTTCAGCTGATAATACCCGGATCTCAAATCAATTTTAGAAAATACTGAAGCTCCCTTAAGCTGATCAAACAAGTCGTCTATACGAGGCAAAAGATACCGGTTCTTGACCGTCACTTTGTTCAATTGTCGATAATCAATACATAACCGCATAGAACCATCTTTCTTTTTAACAAACAACACCGAGCTCCCGGGGTGAAATACTTGGTCGGATGAAGCCTCGATCTAATAAATCTTGCAACTGTACTTTCAACTCTTTCAACTCAGTAGGCGACATTCGATACGGAGGTATAGAAATTGGTGCTGTACCTGGATATACCTCAATAGCAAATTCAACCTCTCTGTCAGGTAGTAAGCCCGGTAGTTCCTCTGGAAATACATCTGAAAACTCACATACGCCCCTAATCGTTTGCACTTGACTCCCAATCCGAATCGAAATTAATAACATATGCCAAATACGCTGAACAACCCTGCTGTAATAATTTATTAGCCTTCATCGCTGAAATGATACGTGTCGAACCACTGGTACGGATGCCATTCACTTCAATCCTGTCCCCGTTTTGTGTCTGATTACTAAACCTCTTTTTATAGCAATCCAAAACTACCCCATGTTCATATAACCAATCCATACCCAAAATGATATCAAAATCGCCAAAAGGCATTATCAACAAATCCACAGGAAATATTTTATCATATATTATTAACGGGCACCTCCGGCATACTCTATCTACTAATTGTCCCAAAGGGCTAGACACCTCTATGAAAACTCTAGACATTTCAGATTCTAACTTCCTCGACTCAACTAATTTTGAATTAATATATGAATGTGACGAACCCGGATCAGTTAAAGCATATATAGGCTCAGAATACAATAAAAATATACCTGTCACCACATCGTGAGCATTGCCTTCTTCACGGGTTCGAACTACATACGCTCTGGCTGGTGCTCTAGCCTCTGACTGTTGTGTAGCTATATCACTGCCTCTACTATCTCCTCCTCTCTTCGAAACAAAACCCCCTCTGGACATTCCTCTACCTCTGGCAGTCGATACACGATCTACGAGATGCCGCAGGTGTGACACTTTCACTTTTTGGACAGTCTCTAATGAAATGACCTGTAGACCCGCATCGAAAACATCGTCGAGTTATCCTCCAACATTCACCTAAGTGCTTCTTTCCACAGTATTCACAGTCTGGAACCTCAATGTTCCGTGAAGGCCCTTTTACACTACCGGTAGATATAGTAGTCTGTTTACCCTGACTTTTGTCACCTCGATCTGATCTGAAACTTGGTCTCCAACTACTTCTTGATTCTCTGGACCTTTTCGGTAATGGATTAGAACTGGTAGTTCCCATACGTTTCCCAGCTGATTTACCCATTTCTGACTTTTTATCCAGGCCCAATACTTGTTCTATCATTTTCGCTCGCTCAATCAGATCAACAAGTTCGATGAATTTGAGACTTACCAATTGAATCTTGATTTCATCTTGCGATCCCCGTAGAAATCTCTTGCGACTATCGACACGTTGGAATGAACTCAGTAGCATATCTGCTCAATCGAGAAAATTCTCTTTCATAATCCACTACTGATAGATTACCTTGCTTCAACATCAGAAATTCCTGCTTTTTATCTTCAATATATAGCTCTCCAACATACTTCTTCAAAATTCCTTCAAATAATTCCCATGTTACATTACTCACTGCAAATGTCGATTCATGATTCCCACCACAGATAAGCTTCACCACAAGTAATGAAACAACACAGTTAAGCATTCCCGGGGGTACATTCTAATTGCTGCGAACTCGTTTAGTTGATTCCATCCAATTCTCTCTCAGATGGATCAACTCTGTCGAACCCATAAATTCAAAGAGCACCGTATTTTCTTAACTCTTTTATCTAGGCCCGCCTCTGAGTTGATACGAGTTGTAGCAGGAGCAATCTCTTCGCCACTCTTTGTAGAGCATCGGCAATAATTCTTAATATATCAGAATCATCTCTATCATTTCTTCTTTCTACTCTAGGAGATTGATTTCTCATCGGGTTAATACTAGGTGTTACCGATTCAGTTTCATTTAACCCGTAAGATTCTTCTTCTCCATTATGCATTTCTTCATCAGTATCATTTATTCTTTCATCTGACATCTTTTATCTATAAAACAAAAACAAACAAATAGGTCAGCATCCAAAATTCCCAACTCAATTTCAACTCAAAAGTGGCATGTACTATTAGACTCACTTCCGAGCTCAATTTAGCCCGAGAATCGGCTAAACCTGATAGCTCTGATACCAACAAATGTAACACCCCCTAACCTTAAACCGTCGCCGGAACAGGGTTACAAGGCATTACCGGACATATCAGATAATTTACTAATTACTCATAAAAAAAATAATAATTTAATAATTAAAATTCCTATATTGGACTCTCGAAGCCCAAAACATATTTTAAAAGTAAAATGGAACTTGTTCAAACACTCTAGAAAATTTTTCGTAATTTTTTTTATTAGTTTCTTTTTCTATAAAAATTTCGGCAGCATGTAACATCCTAGATTAGGGGTTGTGCGTTTGGAGCATAACTCAAGTGTAGTAGGCTTTAAGTGTATTTGGAGGTGTTTTAGGGGTTTTGAGAACCCTAGGGTGTAGGTGAAAGTTTTGGGAAAATATTGGATTTTAAGTATAAAAGGGGGAGCTGGGTGAAGGATCCCTTAAGAGGAATTGTGGGGAGTTTATGACACAAGGGTTGGCCTGGTAAAGTGGCAGCAAGGCGCCACTTAAGGCTTGGGCAAGTGACGCCTCATGCAATGGGTAGAGGGCCCAGGTTCGAGTTGCGAAGGAAGCAAGAAGTAGCATTTTATTTTTCGTGCGGTAAGAAGGCGCTGGGCTAGGGAGGCTTTAAAAGAAATCCTGAGTGATTCATGTCACAAAAAGCGCCTTGGCAAAGTGGCTTGGGACGCTACCTAAGGTGCTAGGAGAATTGCTCCAGTAGGTCTCATGTTCGAGTCTTGATGGCAGCATAAGGAGTGTTTTTTTATTTTGGCGTCAAGTTGGAAGAAATTGGACGGCACATGGACTTTCAATTGGATGAGGATTGAGTTTATTTCTCCTTTTAATTTTCGGCTAGATTAGATAAAGGTAGGATAAATGTTGATTTATTTTATTTAATTTTAATGGATGATAAGAAGATAATGGAGGCCTTATTTTATTTATTTTAGTTTAAATAGGTGATAAGAGATAATGTGATGATTTATTTTATTTTATTTGTTAAGGTGATAAAGAGTTAGAATAGGAGTTTAATTTGGGATTTGATAAGTGGGGATGTAGTAGCCGAATTCTTTATAAGGGGGAGTGATCATATTTTGTTATTCTTTTTTCTTCTTTAAATTCTTTGTACCGAAATTTAGTCTCTCCTTTCTCTTTAGTGACGTCTTCTTTTGTGTTAAGTCACCTAGTTTCGGCCTTCACATTCTTTTGGTTAGTGACCGAAATTACAAAGAGCATTAAGGCCATTTGAGTTCATTCTTCTCCTATTTGCTAGCTTGGCCGAACCTATATCCCTCTCCCAAACTTCTTCTTTTAATTGGTGTTAGCCGAATATACCTTTCTCTTGTGACCGATTTTTCCATCAACATTTGAAGGGCTTAGACGAATCATGTAAGTGCTTTTTCTTCTATTTGTATTTTACTTTTATTAATAGCCATAGCCGAATCTCAAAGACGGCCTTATTCTTTTTCTTCTATCGCAAGTTTCAAAAGCCGAAAGTCAACATCCCTTTTATCCATCGACATTTAGAGCTAGTGGACGATTCGTGTGGGTGGTGGTAAGTGTTCTCTCCTTTGATAATCGGTTTTGAGTTTTCTTCATAAGCGTGCCGAAATCAAGAGTTTAGGCTCTAATTTGCAAGGTTGGCCGAATGGCCCTATAACTCTTATTAAATGTGTTAAGACCGATTGTAGGGGAAGGTACAGCCTAGCGCAAGAGATCTTTCGGGATTCTTATAGCCAACGTTTGTGGAAGTGATCTTTCGGGATTTAGTTAGTAAGGTAAGCAGTGTAAGTATTCGGCCAAAGGCCATTTTATTAGTTGTTAAGTGATGACCGATTGTGACTATGATGGTTTAGGGGCTAATCGACAGGAATAAGCAAAGCCTTCGGGATTTGGTAGGAGACCAAATCGGTATTTAGAGAGGAGGAAAAACCCCGTTCATCGTGTTAGATTCAAGTAGTTCGGGATTTCGCTAAATAGTAAGGTGTGTGATTAACCCACCGTTTTCCGGTATATGATATGTATGTGAAATGTGTATGTGTTATGAATGTGCTAACTAGTGCGAAGGAAATTGTGATAAGGATACCCTCAAGGGGTATGTCGATAATCCGGTAAGTACCAAACTGATGATATGTGATTATTAATATGAATATGTGATAATATGCTTGATGAACATGCTCATGCATCATTACATTGTATCATTATTTTATGTGGCATGTGCATGGGTGGGATATGATATGAAAGAAGGTGCGGGTGTACTTGAGTGCGTGGTTTGATGTTAGCTTTGAGCTACATCGTGGATTGACGTTGACCGAGGTCACGCGTTGTGGATTAATTGCGATTTAGTTCGCGTGGCTTGATGAGTGGCTATGTGCCTCATCGTCGTGGTTGATATCGGCTATGTGCCATATCGTGGTTGATGAGTGACTATGTGTCCCATCGTGGTTTTGGTGTTAGCTACGGCTACATCGTGGATTGGCGCCGATCGAGGTCGCGTTGTGGACTATTGTGCTTAATTGCACGTGGACGGCAGATGATTGCCTTTGGAGTGAAAAGGAGAGGTGATTTGATAATCCCACACGGTGTGTGGTAGGTGGATAAGGGGTGTGTAGCGGATGGACCCTAGGTTTGGATTGGGCTTCATAATTGCATGATTTCGTATGTGAACATATGTGGAAATGGGCCAAGCCCAATATGATATGTGGATTAATGTGGAAATAGGCAAAGCCCGGTATATGAATGTGGATCGGTGTGGAAATGGGCTAAGCCCGGATGTGGAAATTATGTGGTTAACTACCCTATTAGATGAATGTGATATGAATATGGGCCAAGCCCAAAATGTGATAACCTGTGAATTTGATAATTGATATCTGATATATGAGTTAATATGTTGTTAACATGTGGGTGGAATTCAGTGGACTAATTACACACTGAGTCTGTATGACTCACCCAATTTTTATTAAACATCGCAGGTGATCGTGATTTTTGGACCGGGTTGAAGTGGATACAAAGGTGGCCATGCAGAAGCAGATTTTCATGCAGAAAGATATTTTAATTAATTAAGTAGTTATATTTTCAGTATTTTGATTAAGTGTTTATTGTAATAAAGCTCATTAAAGTGATTGAACATTTTTATTATGTTTAAGTTAGACGACCATTAAATTATTATTGGGAAGTGCTTTTAATTTTGGCAACTTATATTTTAAAAGCTTATAATAAAGTTTTAATTTGGATATTTTTATCAAGCTTATATTATTTAGAATTTTTAATTGGACATGGTTTTCAAATGACAAAATTTTTAATGTTTTTCCCAAAAGTGAAATCAGTCTTCAAACGTTTTTCCGCAGTGGCATTTCAAATTCGGTCGTAACGAATGGGCCTGGTTTGGGGTGTTACACAGCATTTCTGCTTATTTTACCTAAATCCCCCTGCAAAATTCAAACCGAAACAACCAATACCAAATTTATCATATTATAACTTTATATCATTTTCCTCATCCAAAACATTATAATCATTTATATACAACCAAAGTCATTTAACTTAAGTATATATATGTTTATAATTCATATAACTATCTAGTACATGCCACTTAACAAAAAGGAAGAAATTCATCACCAAAATCTTCTTGTTGGAGTCGGGTTTGTTTTAGATGCTGGACCGGATCCGAAACTCTATTGACTGCTGCACGAAACAACGCAATCACTTGAGTATTTCATACTCGATGGTATTACTATAAATCAAAACTATTTAACATTAATAAATTACAAACATCCACCATAAACTTTATAAATCATTTAAACTAATTACACATAATTATATATCTCTTCATAATCTTAAATTCACATTTCATTTATCATATACTAATTCAATTCATAATTTAACTCATACATTCTTTCACATACCTTTCAATAGAGCCAAATCAATCAATCTCATTTTCAAAGTTCCATTTCAATTATTTACCCTATTAACAAGGCTCGGACTCTGATAGATACGCGGATTCCACCCAAACACACCAAAATATCCAACCCAATCACACCAAAATAATATAAATCCTCCATAACACACCAGTATAATATAGCCTCCCAAACACACCAGTATATCATATCTTCCCAAACACACCAGTATATCATATCCTCCCAAACACACCAATAAGGCATTAAATGCCTCTTCGGTTAAACCGAAGCATATATATAACAGAATCATCTTCTCGGCCGAGCTACAAATCTCCTCATCACATCACAAATCCAATGGCATGCCATTTGTATCAATTCTAGTCCGACAAGTTAATAGGGTATTATTTTACTTTTCCAATTTCGAATTCATTTCCACAACAATTTCAAATACTTAATCAATTCAAAACATCTATTATATCAATTCACATAAAATTCAATATTCACACATATTCTTACTTAATTTCAAATATTATTACTTACCTTATCATAAATGTCCCATGATTACAAATTCAATATAACATTTAATAAATAGTTTGAGTTATAGTAATACAAACCCGAAATACGAGTTTACTCCTCAACGATCTTTTCTTTTCCCTTGGATGCCGATGCCTCGTTTTCCTTGTTAGCTACGAAAATAATAATAACAATTTACATTATTAATTACAACATTAAATTACAACAAATAACTGAATTTTATTCAATTCCTACTCTTGCTCTTCATTCCACATTCTTTATACACAATTCTATTATTTACTTATAAGTTCTTTCAAGGCTGTCTACCTGAATCATTGTCACTAAATTATCTATATCTTGAGTTACAGAATTCCAAATTAAGATCCGTAAATTTTCTATGAAACTAGACTCACATATCTTCTTGCCATAAAATTTTCAGAATTTTTGGTTTAGCCAATAAATACAGTTTATTCTTTAAAATCACCCCTATTCTGTTGTCTGACAGTTCCGACCACTCTTTACTAAAATTTAATTATCTTTTTATACAGAATTCAAATGATGTTCTAGTTTGTTTCTTCTAAAAATAGACTCATTAAGGAATCTAACCATATAAATTATGTTCCAAAATTATTTTTTTACAATTTTTAATGATTTTTAAAAATCAGAACAGGGGATCTCGAAATCACTCTGAACCAGTTTCACAAAAATCTAAATATCTCAAAATACAGAATTTCTTTTCTTTCATATGAAAATAGACTCAATAAGCTTTAATTTCATAACTCACTCAACTTCTACTTCCATTTCTACCATTTTTGGTGATTTTTCAAAGTTACTCTTCTGCTGCTGTCCCAAAACTATTATTTTTTTATAGCTTACTTTGCAATTAAATCCTAATTAAGTTTACTTATTTCCTTAACTTATTTCATGCTTTGTTTCTACTTAAGTTCCTTCTATATTCAACTTGGCTATCTAATGTTCATAATAAAACCCTAATTTATAATTTCTTCCAAATTAATCTCTATAATACAAAACTTATAGCTTACTTTACAATTTAATCCTTTTACTAATTCTAACTTAAATTTCATTCAATTTAATCTTTAATTCATCTTTTTCTTCAACATCAACTATACTTGAAAACCTATAAACTCTCAAAATATCAACTTAGTTTCATCAAAATCTTGTATTAAAGCTTCTAAAACATCAAAATTAAGAGAAAAGGGCTAAATTTAGCTTACCAATTAAACTTGAAACTTTAAAATCTCAATTTTCCCTTCTCTTTTCTTTTCTTTCCTTTTTCTTCCCCTGATTTCGTCTTGTTCTCTGTTTCTTTTCTGTTCTTCTTTCTTTTTACTTTTGTTTTTACTTCTTTTTAGTTTTATTTACTTTATGTTATAATAATATAATATATAATAATTATTTAATAACAAATATCTTTAGCTTAAATTATAAGTAATTATATATTTATTTTACAAGTGTACAAATGTATGCATTACACATGTATAATTTAGTCACCACATATTTGTTTTTATTTTAATTTATTTATCATATAAATATCTTATAATATAATTATTTTAAATTAATTTAATATAATTTATTACTAATATATATATTTTATAATTAAAATCTAAGTAAAAATCTTAGATTTTTATCTCATATGCCGCATCAACTTATGCTAAATGGCTTAATTGCCATTTTAGCCCTTTCTACTTTCTTTTAATCTATAATTAGACTTTCACTCTTTATTCGATTTGATCATTTTTTTTAATTACTTTAAATTAAACTAAATTCACTAAATAAAAATCTAATTAAACTCACTATTAGACTCATAATTGCTCCTAATAATTATTACTAACTCGATTTACTGAGACGGAGGCCCGATAACACACTTTTTCCGGTGCCCACGAATTTTGGGTCGTTACACAAATCAACAAATTTGAACTATGTAACATATAATTCATAATAACAAACAAACCTTCCATATACTTAATCATATGTTTATATGCAAATTCATAACTTCTTCTATTTGAAGCTCATACTTTCCATGTACATACCTGTACAAATTCGTAACGAGTTAATACCTATTTGGAATACTGTCGAATACTCGATATCTCACACACTAAGTGCCATACATAGCCGAAGCTATCTCGATCTCGCACACTAAGTGCAAATATATATAGCCGAAGCTATCTTGATTTCGCACACTAAGTGCCCATAATTAGCCGAATCGTCGTCGAATACGACTGTAGTCTTGCATACACAATTTATGAAATATCAAAGCATTTAAAGCATAATTATAACAATGCTTATTACATACGAACTTACCTCGGATGTGAAAACGACGAAACGGTCAACTAATCCGATATCTTGTTCTTTCCTCGATCTAGGTCCGTATTCCGCTTTTATTGATCTTAATGAGCAAAATAGCATAGCCGAAACAAGAACCCTAAAAACTTTGGCTTTTATTCTTACAACATTCGGCTAGGAAGATGATAGCCAACAATAAAAGATTTTTGTTTTATTTATTATACCTTAATAACCAAATTACAAAATTAACCTTGGTTTTAAAACATTAAAATTCACTTGTTTTATGTCCATAAATGTCCATTACCTATAATAATGGTTTAATAACAATATAAGGACTTTCACTTATATAATCCATAGCTAATATATACTTTAATCTATTAGAACAACACTTTTACACCTTACGTGATTTAGTCCTTTTTATCAACTTGACCAATCAAACGATAAAATTTCTTAAAGAAATTTTCACACAATCACTCAATCATGCTGTAAGCATTAAAATAATAATAAAATAAATATTTTGACCTCGGATTTATGGTCCCGAAATCACTGTTCCGGTTTGACCAAAAACGGGTTGTTACACCGAGAGGTAAAACGAAACCACTTTAGGAGTTTAAGCAATTTAGATCCCTAATTCAAAGATTAGAGAACCACATTGGAATCAATCAACCACTGTTTGTTATTCATTGGTTAATTTAGTAACTTTGCATATCTTACAATTTAGTCATTATGTTAATTAGTTGATAAATTAGTATAATTATTCTCGATTTCATGGCTTGTCGTACTATAGTGTTTAGCGATTAGTTAGTTAGACTCTTTATTTTGCATGCTTCTAGCTATAATTTGCTCAATCGTCGACTCTCTTGGGTTCGATTCTCGGAGTACTCCGTACCTCATTGTACAATTATATTATAACTAACCTGTCGCACTTGCAGACATCGCACTTAGTATTTTATTTGATTGTTGTCTTTATTTGTTGATTTCCTCACGTCGTTTGCGAAGGCGACGAGAGGGCGGTCAAATTGTTGGCGTCGGTGCTAGATTGAGCTATTTTTAGTTTTATTGCATGTTATTTATGTGGGATGTATATTACATCATTGGTATGGATAGTATGACCTATACTACTATTTAAGTGTGTGACTAAGTTGGCGTCATGAGTAAATTCGAGACCATATCAATCAATGAAATTACTGTCCTAACCTTATATATTTAAATAATTTATATTATTACAAGGGTATTTTTTTTCTTATTTAAAAAAATAAAAAAAAGTTGCAAATCATAGGATTTGAACCCATATCACCCGCATGTATCATTTTTTTTCCTTATCACTTCAACAAAAAAATTATTGTGATATTTTTATAAATTTCAATTTTATTACACAAATTGTTTAATCAACTCAATATCAACTCAAGTAAAATGACAATAAAATGATAGCGATTACATGCATTTAATATTCTTAATATGTTGTATTTACTTATTTAAATTTCCTTTTGCTCCCAATTTAAATTAATTTTTCATTTTAATTTTGTAGATTTTGCATATTTATTATTATTATTAGTTCAAACCTTGTGTTCCATTATTTACCATAGGTTATTTTTAAATGCACACCTAAATTCTAAATACATGATTTCTACACAAATACACATGAAATAAAAATTTGACATTACCTTATTTGATTTATTTGACTGTAATATAAGATTCTATTGTTTGATATATGAAATGTAAGATTATTTGAAAATTATTTTACTAAATTATCCTTATAGAATTTGTTTCTATTCTTTTATCGTTTATTATACAACAGTTTAAGCTTATAGTATTTTATTTTACATATCCGAAAAATATAATTATATTACAAATTCAATAATAAAATTATTAAAATATTAATTATATAAATAATTATGAAAGTGGGTAAAATTATTTTCTTTTACTTTTACAGGGCTTCAAGTTTCATTAAATTATAAATAATATATTAACAAACCTTCGATTTTGCAGCATACGATGGTTTGCCGAAAAATAGAATATATATATATATATATATATATATATATATATATATATACACGTGTGTGTAACACTTTAAATGGGGACCATAATAACACGTTTGATTTACTAAAATAAAATAGACCTTTAATAGAATAGAACTGTTAAAACATTCTGGGACGAACTAAGAACTAAAGACCCATATATTTAGACATTACTCAAACTCCACCCACTAAAATGGGCTTGCCGGACAATGAGCTGTTATACTTTTAATGAGGCCTTAGAATCCTTGGTTTCAATTGATATTTGAGTATTTTGAAGTTGGGCTTTGGCCACTCAACATTTGACCATAATGGAATAGCTTGATTAACGAATGATAAATTGGTTGTTCATTACAACAAAATTGTACCTTTGGTCATTCGATATTTCTTCTGATTATATTGAAATTTTAAATATAAACTTGTAATTATTTCAGCTAATTATTGTTAAATCTAGGAGGCCAGCGTCAGTTAGTTGGGAGAAGTGTTGTAGACTATATTCTAGTGGGTTGGGTCTGAGAAATCTTCACCATCAAAATAGAATCTTGCTTCTTAAAGTTGGGTTTTCTCTGATCTCCAGACGTGATGCTTTTTGGGTTCAAGTGCTTCGAAATAAATATAATGTGCATGGTTCGTGTCCGGTGTCAATTAGTCATAGCTCCTGCTCTTACATTTGACGAGCCTTATCTAAGGTGTGGCTTGACGTTCTACGAGGTATTGGATGGTCTATTGGTAATGGTAAACTAGTGAATTTCTGGAATGATCATTGGCCTAGATGTATTGGTCCGTTACGAAACTAGTTTATCAGTGATGATACTTTGAGGGAGGACTTGCGTGTGAGACACATGGTTGACGCCTCTGGAGGTTGGTCAGTTCAACGACTTCGTATGATACTACCTGAAATTATTCTCAAGAGAATTACGGAAATAATTCCACCTTCGGATGTAGTGGAAAATGATAATATGGTGCGACATGGGGCTTTTTCTATAGCCGATACCTATGATGCCACAGCTGGTGTTCATTGGGGAGAAGCGAGTTCAACTTGGGACTTGGTTTGGAAAAGTTATGCTCCTTAGAGAGTTAAACACTTTCTCTGGATTGTTAGCCAGGGGTGCTTATTGACTAAAGAGGAACGAGTTAGGAGACATATATCCGACAATGGACACTGTACACGTTGTGGGGTTGATTCGGAGTCGAGTATTCATGTGTTGCGTGAATGTTACATTGTGAAGTGTATTTGGAGTGCAGTTATACCCACAGCTGTTTCATGTATTTTTTTTCAGTATGAATTTGCAACAATGGCTTGTTTGGAATTTGAAAAATAAGGGGAATATCGATTATGAGGGAACCAAGTGGCTGTCTTTATTTTCTATAATTATTTAGTTCATATGGAAGAACAAGAATGGCTTCTGTTTTTAGGGCAGCCATATCAATAGCAAGGAGATTATTATAAAAAGTCTGTCTTGGGCGAAGTCCATGGCATCAAGTAACGCTTGTGGTTCTTTGAGTTTGTATTAAGATCTCAGCACTGCTTGGCAGCCGCCTAAGGAGAATTGGATCAAAATTAATTATGATTCTTCAATGGATCTGTCATTGAAAATTACAGCTATAGGAGGAGTTCTTGGAGATTCCAAAGCTCAATGGATCACCGGGTATGCAATGGACAGTCTTGTTTTGCATAGCATGTCTATTGCTAGTTCTAGTGAGTCTTAGGTTCCTTTGAACCATTTTTTGGTTACTAAAAGAATTATTTGATAAATTCAGAAAGATTTTAAGTTTGTAAATAAGATTAAAAAACGTGGCTAATATCCTTAAGGAGGTAAGATAAAAAAATTTAAAAATACTTAAAAGAGTAAATTTATGTTTTAGTAACTAAACTATAAATAGTATTATATGATGACTAATATTATCAATTTATATATAATAGCCACTTGGCTGCTTGTCAAGGCGGCAAGCCACAAGATGATATGGCATGTTAATGTCATGAATTTAGATCAATTTTTTTTTTTGTCTAATTCCTGTATTTTTTATTCTTTTGAGCAAACTTAATTTTTTTAAAGTTCTTTTAATTTTCCTTCTTGTTATATTACTTTTTTCTCTCCTCTTTCTTCTTTCTTGTTTTCTCTATTCTTTTTCATAACCCTAACTACCGCCAGCGCCAATACATCTTTGGTAGTCTTCTCTAGTCACTGATGATGAAAGAGTTGTAATTCTAATGGTTGCTAAGTGGCTCCGTTTGTGGTCTTTTAAGATTTATTCCACTACAAGAAAAACCAAGAACTAATTTTTTGATCTCGAAAAGCATAATACAATTGACCCTAAAAAAGTAAGAGAAAGTAACCAATACCCCAAATTAGATGAAAAATAATAAGTAGCCCCATAGTTAGAATAATCCAGTCAAAGGCAAGCATAAATCCCTTCACACGTATTTCCTAAAGGGAAAGGAGGATGTACTAACATCTAACCATTCAACCTATACTTTTTTTTTTTTTTTAACACCTAACAGTATATTTATATTTTGTTGTGTGGCAACTAAATTGCCGAAAATAATAAAATATGAGAGGGAGGAAAGGCTTGAACTTGGGTTTTTAGGGTAGATTCTCTAACTCTTAACCATCAAGCCTATAACTCATTTCTTATTTAATTTAGATTCTTAACCGTATATATATATTTCGGGGTGTGGTTTTATCCTAATTTGCCGAAAATAATAAACTGGGAGGAAGGGAGCTCAAACCTTAGATTTCTAAAGATAGTTACATTACTTAATCGCTAGGCCAAATACCCAATTTTTTTTTAAAACTCTTACAACATTTATTCTTAAAACAAGGCATAACACTTACTACCGTTTGAAGCAAAGTTGCACAAAATAAAACTAATGCAAGGAAAGAGATTCAAACTTGGGTTTCAAGGACAGATTCACTAACATTTAACCTGTAACAGCCTGATTTTGCAGTAGTGTCGAAAATAGTGGTTCGAGGCCACCAAATTCGGCGAGTAAGTTCGTAAATGTTAAATAATATTTACGAGTCAAATATGGTTTTAAAAAGGCTTTTGAATTGGTAATTTATGTTTTATAATGATTTATTAAGTCAAGTGGTTTCAGAAAGTGAGGTATCGGGACCCGTTTTTATAAACCAAGCCGTTTACGGAGTGTCATTAAGGTGGAATTAAAGTTTCGTTGAAAAATTTTAACGTTTCGATAGTTAATTAATTAAAAAGGACTAAATTAAAAAAGATGCAAAACTTACTAATTATAATATTTATGTAATTAAATGGCTTGATTAATAAATGAGGGAGGACTTAAGAAACAATTATACCTAAAATAAAGTGATGACACGGCATATGCAAAGAAAATAATAAAATAAAAGGATTCGATGGCAAAATGGTAATTTTGATGAAATTAAAATAAAACAAATTGGATTTGGATAGTTTTCTAGACATTTCTTCTTCAATTTTCGGCCAAAACAGCCATAGGAGAGAGAGAAAGCTTAAGATGGTTGTCGAAACCATTTTAAAAATCGGGTTTTGAAAAAATGAGGATCGACTTTAAAAATAAAAACGTGAGTCGCCACCAATCCCTTTTTACTTAGGTGTGATTGGATCACCTTGTAAAACGTTTTGTTTTAAAACATTTAATTTTGGTCTACGAAAACAAGAAAACGGGTTGAGAGTCGGTTACGTATGAGGAAGGGTTAGCACCCTCATAACGCCCAAAATTGGTACCTAATCGATAAAATCATGTCCGAATGTTGAAAATAAAGAAAATTAGAAAATATGATCCTTTTATTAGAAAGAAAATCAGGACTTACTTATCACAAAGAAATAAAGTACTTTACCCAGTAAGTTAGGGTATGGCACCTCATGACTTTGAAATTAAGCTCGTCTTTATTTTAGAAAATTCCTACATCGAGACGCAAAATGTCGAACCCGGTAAGTTAGGGCACAATGTTTCGAATTCCCAAGAATATGTTTTTTTTTATTTAAAACTTGAGATTTCTTTATTCCAAAGGAATATAAACATCACATCCAGCACGTTAGGACACGACATTTTTTAAAACCCTCGTAATTAAAGTCATCTCATGATTTACAAAACTTGAAAAGGGTATTTAGTTATTTAGCCAAACGGAAAATCACAACCCAGTACGTTAGGGCACTATTTCCCGAATTTCTAAATACCAAAACATTGCCTTATTTTAAAATATAGTAAGCTTGTAAAAATGTATTTTTATTTTGAACAATAATCTATTTAACAATATAGCAATTATAAACTATCATACACAAATATTAAAAACGATTATAATACAATAGCATACAATATAAAATACAACTAAAATAACTACACTATAGTAATCATAAAATAATAAATGAATAAAATGACATTACATAGATAAATAAAATATATAAAGCAATATATGTAAAACAATAAAAAAAATACTAAATAATAAATATATAATTTAATACATATAAAAGATAATACATAATAATATATATAATAATTTTGAATAAAGATATTTAATATATATATATATGTGAAACATGTTATAAAATATAAATAAACTTTATACAAAAAAAAATTTTAGAAAATAATATATGATATAATATAATACTATGTAATATAATAAAAATTAAAACATATAATATAGTATATAAAAAAATAATATGTAATGAAAATAATAAAAATAATAAATAATGAAAATATATGCATATATGTAGTACATTAATTATAAAATTATATACATAATATAAACAATATAAATTAGACAATAATAAAAAGAAGTAATATACATAATATAGTATAATATCATATAATATAGAAATTTAAAGATATATAATATAATTAATAAAATAATATGTAAAAAATATTAAACATAATACATATATAAGGGTATTACATATAAAAACATACATATATATAAATTTAATAAATTATAATATAAACTATTTAATAAAATAATAATGTAAAATAATAAAATTAAATTAAAATGAAGAAAATAGGACTTAAAAACAATTAAAATAAATAAAAAGGATTAATTTTGAATGCGTGTTAAATCTTAGGGACCAATATGGCAATTATGCCTCCTTTTCAAAACGACGTCGTTCTAATTTTTATCTTTAAAGAGCCTGAGGACTAAAATGAAACAGCATGTAAATTTAGGGCCAAACTGTAAATACAGAAAAATGTATTTGGACGTAATTATAAATTTAAAAAAATGCGGAAGGACCATCTCCGTAAATAGACCATTTATCAAAACACGCGGATCCTATGATGGCGGGTCGGGTTGAGCGGGTCGGATCCATGAAACGACGTCTTTTTTTAGCTTATTATCCTAAGCAAAAACGGCGCCGTTTCAAACTTGTTATATAAGTAAAAAACAGATAAAAAAAATTCATTTTAAACACTTTCTAAAAAAAAACAAAACAGAAGCCTTAAAAGGCTCTCTCCTCTTTGGCTTGAGGCGTCAAGTCCGGCTGGCTCGACGACGCTCACACACACGCGCCACACACACGGCGGCGAAAAAAGTTGGAAAACCTCCGTTTTCAACGCCAATCCGACAGTAAACTTCTTTTCCTTTCTTTTTGTTTTTTTTTTAAAATATATTTATATGAAAAAATAATAGATCGAAAAGAAAAATAAAAAAATTCACCTCTGTGACAAAAATCTTTATATTTTATTTCAAAGATAATTCTTGCTTATATCTCTGTGTATGTGTCAATCTCCTCTCTCAGATTACATATGTCATGGGTATTTATAACCCGAGAAAATGAAAAAAAGAAACAAAAAGATTCCATTTGTACTCTTTGTTTCTTTCCTTTCTCAGAGTAGAAGACGGAGAAAGCGGCGGCGATGGGGACTTGCGCGAATCGCGCCTAATCGAGGCCAGTGATGTCGAGGCGAGGAGCGGATCGTAGGGGAGCTTGCGCGCGCAATGGAAACCTAGGGTTTCTGCGTCCGTAAGCTTTTGGGCTTCTTGGGTCGTGCATAAGTTTGGGTCGACCGCTTAGGGGTTGGTTTAGTGGGTTTATCTGTTCGGGCTAAGGGTTTAGGCTAATCGTGTAACATCCTGGAAAGGGCCTATGCATTTTCGGTTTAATTGTGCGAAGTAACATGTTTTATATGTACTAAGAATAAATTTTGAACAATTTTGGAAACCTGAAAATGTATGGAAATGTTAAGTTAAAAAAATGGAAAGTGAACATTTTTGGAAACTTGGAAATGGATGGAAATGATTTGGAAATGATTCAAAATAGGAAAGTGCACATTTACTGAAACTTGGAAATGTAAGAAAATGTCAAGTTTACTGAGCCGAACGAAAATTTTTGGAAACGTAGAAATGACTTAGAAATGTCGAGTTTTAAAGTTTAAAAGAGGAAATTAAGGCAAGGTGGCCTTAAAAGAAAAAGTTTGTGGAATTTGACACACAAACAGGCTTGGAAAAGTGGCTGAAGATGCCACTTAGGGCCTCTGAAAATGGCGCCACATGCAAGGTGTTGGGCACAGGTTCGAGTCACTTGGGAAGAAAATAAAAGAAGTTTTATTTTTGCTTCCGTAAGCTTCGAGGTGGACGGCACAAGCCTTCTAGAAAGGAGGAGTTTTATTCTCTTTAATATTCGATTAATAAGGTGATAAATAAGGGATTTAATTTGGATTATTTTTGAAGAGATAATAAAGGATTATTCTCTAATTATTTTAAATTAAGAGATAAAGCTATCAAATAAAGAAGAGTGGTGGCCAAGTAAGGGATTACAAGAGTAGTTTCGGCTATAAAAGGAAGGAAATAGGGCTACTCATCAATTTTTTCTTCCTCCTCCTCTCTCTGCCGAATTTAGTGCTCTCCTCTCTTCTCTTCTCTTTTTCTTTTGTCAAGCCGAATCTATAGTCCACCATTGCCAAAATTCTCAAGTTTCTTTTCCTTATTTTTCGTGGAAACCAAATACCCCAAGAGAACCTCTAGTCGACTTCTCCATTAAATCCCAAAAGCCAAAACTTTATCATCTAGTCATCAAGGCCGATTCTTTAAGGGGCTTTTAACAAGGGTGCTACCGATTTCTTAAAAAGGGTAAGATCCAAAGTTTGGTTTCAATTCTTTTATATTTTAAACCTATCTAAAATTTAGGGACTAATCTCTATTATGGATTTTGGCCAAGTTATGGAAGGGTGTTTTTGGATTTAAGAAATTGTAAACTACAAGAAGGTATCTTTCTGAACTTCTAAGATCTAAGGTAAGTTATGAATACCATTCGGCCATAAGCTATATTATTATGATTTAATGTTAGATTGGATCTAACATGGGTACATAGGGATTTCGACAGCACAATAAAGAAGCAAGGATCCAATTCGAGATTTAAGATTTGGAAGGTAAGAACAAAGGTAAATTCGGCCAAGGCCTATTTTAGTAGTAGATCTATTATTATGTGTTTTAAGCCGAAAACTAACCAATTCAAGGGATTTAGTGACTAGCCGATTTCAAAGGGGAAAATACGAGTTTAGGGATTTGATTAAATCATCTAATGGACACCAAGGTAAGCTTTAAGAATACAAATCCTACTAGGATTTGGTTTTCTAGCCGAATAGGCTTTGTGCTAAATAGTAAGTGATTAATCAATTGTAGGAACTTGAGATCTAAGGCGATGGATCGATTTTGGGATTCAGGTGAAGTGGTTAAGCAAATCAGTGTGTACCCCACACTACTTCATAATAAGTTTTATAGCTATGTCTAATTAAATATGTGATAATAAGAATAAGAAAGTGGCTAAGGTACCATGTTATGGTACTAAGTACTCAGGTACGTTTCCTACTCCTACTAGGAATATGAAATATGTTATTTGTAACATGAGAATAAGAATGTGATCTTTGGCATATTAATGCATATTACAAAATGGGGCATATGGGTTGTTGAAAGGGGAAGTGAATGTGGTGACCTAAGACCACGAACACGGTGACCTAAGACCGTGGTATCTGAATGTGGTGACCTAACACCACACGATGTCTGAATGCGGTGACCTAAGACCGCGATATCTCGAATGTGGTGACCTAAGACCACAAATGCGGTGACCTAAGACCGCGATATGGAGTGTAGCGGAAGGAGGGTCGACTTAGTAGTCCCCACGGTGTACAAGGTTGGTGCGGGGAGTGTAGCGGATGGCTTATTAGGTTTGGGTTTGGGAATGCATCATAATTTGTAGGCTATGATATGAATGCGTAACATTTGTATGCTGATTCTATTTTGATTTAGTGTTTGTGTACACATTGAGTCTGTTTGACTCACCCGCTTGGGAATATTTTTCAGTGATGATCGGTGATGGACCGGGACGACGCAGAACTTGTGGTGGCCATGCTCAACATGAAGTTTTTATTTTATGAACTACTATTTTTATTTAAGTACTTGAATTACTTGGAAATTATTTGATGTAATAAGGCCATAAGGCCATAGTTGAATTGTTTTCCATTTATTTCTATTTATTATGATTGTGAGTTTTACCTATTAAAGTTTAAGTAAAATTTTTAATATAAAGAATTGAATTAGTTTTCAACACAAGCCCAACCCAAACAATGTTTTTTTTCAAAATTGCACAAGTTTTCTCTAGGTAACGAAAGAATTTTGAAACCGGTTTACTTGAGGAACATACCAAATCTGGGCAAATCTCGTGGGCGCGTTTGGGGTGTTTCGATTTAATATCGAGCCCGCTTTTAAAACTCTCGGCTTTGTGGGCCAAGGCCCAAAACGTTTTCAAAGCGAGCCCAAATGAGTTTTTTTGAAAATATTTTATGAAACAAGCGGGTTTTTACGGCATGGCACCTAAAGTCTCCGACCATGATCCACCGGGTAAGTACCCCTAACTATTTGTGTGATTATGTGTAATGAATATTAGAAGGGTAGAAAAGGAATGTAACGTAGAATAGCATGATAGGAACTTGAACCCTAGGACTAGTCTACTCAAACACAAACACATAAGACTTAAGGAACGTTAAACAAACCCATGGCTAAGTCACTAAGTTAGGGTGTGGTAACCCCAATGCGCATGTCTAGGATTGGATCCGGAAGAGCACAGTATTTAAGCGATCCTAGTGACTCACCTCCTCTTCGCAGAATCCTACAGTGCGTAGCTTCTTCGGTTCACCCCTAACCCGCAGGGCTCGATGGGTGTGGCAACCTCACGTGCGCATGTCTAGGAATGGTTTCGGTGGGAGCTTGGTATTTAAGCGATCCGCGTGACTCACCTCATCTCCACTTGAATCCTGCTCAGTGCGTAGCTTTGGTTCACCACGACCAAGAGGACTCGGTCATAGGCTAAGCACAATAACTAAAACCCGAAAGGGAATTAGCCGTGTTTTTATAAAAACAACAAAACCCTAGTTTTAGAACTCTTAAAACTTTCTTCTAAATTCATGAAAACCATCTTTACAAAATTTTCCGAAAGATTTCGATTTATACAAAAATGCCCTAGTGGTAAAATTACCAAAATACCCTTGGTTTATAAAATGACCAACTACCCAACAGTTTTGCCAAAATTTCATTATTTTATCAATGTTCAAAACCCTAATTTGCAAATTATCAAAAATACCTTGAATTTTGGAAATTTCAAAATTGCCCCTAACTTATAAAATTACCAAAATGACCCCGATTTCCAAAATTTTTGCAACATCACCGTTTTGAAAAGTATAATTCTCAAAAAGAACCCTCAAAGTTTTGCAACCTTTGAAATCTCCCGATTTATAAGATTTTACAAATTTACTCCGGCTTGGAAAAAAATCATCAAAATACCCCCAGGTCCAAAATCACCGAAATACCCCTGGATTTCAAATTTTTCAAAATACCCTGAAATTTAAAAATACCAAAATACTTTGTGACAAAATCACCAAGGAACTTTTTCCTTTTGAAAAATTACTACGAAAATACCACTGTGGGGATGAGTTACGAAAATACCCACTAGGTAGTGGAAGAAAAAACAATAACAATGAAAACTACAACCTTTCTCTGAATGAGCGAGAGTTCATGATTGTTTGATGGATGTATGGATGAATGAATGGAAAGATCTGTGTGCATCTGAAAGAACCACTCCTAAAACTCTTTTCATAAAATTTCTTCATGGTAATCAAGTGAAACAAAGACTAATTCATAAAACTTCTTAATCGGATCACAACGTTAGAAATGAGCTCTAGAGGACGTGGTCGCCGTGGGGCGAGGTAGAGGAAGGATGACGTGTCGGAACCCGTTAGATCGGGTCAAGGGTCCGACAATGAGATACCACCGCCACCACCCCCCACCGTTGGTGTTGAGCGTGGCTCGGGCGGGGATGATCTTTGTGTCGCAGTCGTCTTCGCGAGTTTTAGAGTTGGTGGCTGGTGCGGGAGGAAATTTAGGAACCCGTAAGTTCAGGCTCCTGGCGGCTCAGAGCTAATGGAGCCGAAATGTTTCGTGGAGTATCGGGTGTGGCACCCGGTTCACCGAAATCTTGGTTGGAAGCAACAGAGCGCATCATGGATGAGCTTGACTTGACCCCCGAGGAGAAGTTAAAAGGAATGGTGGCACCGTTACGCGATGAAGCGTGCTCGATGGTGGTTGACTGTTCCGGGATGGTGCCACGGTGAGGGATCGACACAGGAATATGTTAAGGAAGCATTTGAGAAGAAGTATGTGGGAACCGGTATCTTGATGAGCAAAGGAAGGCATTTCTGAAATTTGGTTCAAGGGAACAAGTCCGTGGCGAGTATGAGGTCAATTCACGATGTTGAGCCGATATGCTCGAAGAGTAGTGGCAATCGAGCATGAGCGCCGTGTCCGTTTTGAGGGCGGGCTGAGGATGATCTGAGATCGTTGATAGCACCGCATCGGGAGGCGGGAGTTTTCTCGCTTTGGTAGAAAAGGCCAAGGTGGTGAGGAATCAAGGATTCTACAAAGCAAGGCTATGGATAGGAATAGGCCCAAAAGAGGTTTTGGAACGTCTGAAAAGGTTCATAAGAGGCCTAGAGTTGATGGGCCGCGAGGTCGACAAGTTGGTTGGAAGGGCGCGGTATCGACCTTGTGATGTGTGTGGAAAGAAGCACTTAGGAGAGTCTTTGGAAGAAAACAGGAGGATGTTTTAGATGTGGGTCCAAGGACCATGTGATCAAGAATTGTCCTAAGCAATCGGATGAAAGCCGACCAACAAACGGAATGTTAGTCGACCGGTAGAGGAGGACCGCACCTCAACGAGGTCGTGGTTCGAGTAACGAGGTAATGGTGCTTTGGCAGAGGCCGTGGAACACAAGGCGCGGAGTGTCGCTAATCTTTGAGGTAAGGCAACCAGGTTTGGTTTATGCGGTTCGCGGAGGAGAAGATGGAGACGCGCGGGACGTTATAACCGATGCGTTCTTTATTTTTGACAAGCCCTATTTTTCTCTAATTGATGTGGGCTCGACCCATTCCTATGTTGCATGTAGTGTAGTGGAAACACTAGGCCTAGACTCAACCTTCCGATAGGCGGATGATCGTAGTAAGCCCATTAGGCCTAATCGTAGTGGTGGATAAGATCTTTCAAATGTACCCCTAGAGATTCGAGGAGTGAACTTTCGGGCTAACTTAATGGAACTACCTTTCGGGAGTTTGAACTTATACTTGGAATGGGTGGCTAGTAGAGCACCAAGCCGTGTTGGATTGTGCGGCTAAACGAATGGAACTAAGGACCCGGAGGATAAAGTAGTAGTAATGATCGAGAGAGAAGAAACTACCCATCCAACGTAGTTTCGGCGTTGAAGGTGAGAAAATGGTTAAGAAAGGGTGCAAGGCGTTCTTAGCCTTCGTAAGTGCGTTAGGTGGAAAGGAAGAAGGTGTCGGTGGAGTTAGAACGGTGAAAGACTTTGAAGATGTATTTACGGAGGAATTACTAGGAATACCCCGAGATAGGGAGGTGGAGTTTGGAATAGACTTACTACCGGAGCAGCTCTGTGTGTCAATCGCTCCATACCGAATGGCGCCAAAGGAGTTAGTTGAGCTCAAGGCTCAAATCCAAGAGTTGTTGGATCGTGGGTTCATACGACCCGATGTGTCTCCATAGGGAGCACCAGATTACATTTGTAAAGAAGAAGGACGAAACTATGCGTATGTGCATAGATTACCATCATTGAATAAGTGACCATCAAGAACAAGTATCCTTTGCCAAGGATCGATGACTTGTTCGATCAAATTGAAGGATGCCGCGATATTCTCAAAGATAGACTTAAGGTCGGGATATCACCATTGAAGGTGAAGGAGGCGGATATCCATAAGACCGCTTTTAGGACAAGATCGGCCATTTTGAGTTTGTGGTGATGCCGTTTGGATTGACAAACGCTCGGTACCGCGTTCATGGATATGATGAACCGAGTTTTCAACCCTACTTGGATAGGTTCGTCGTTGTGTTCATCGACGATATTTTGGTGTATTCTAAGTCTCGAAGAGGAGCATGATGAACATCTTGAGTGGTGCTACCAGTGTTAAGGGAGAAGAAGCTCTATGCCAAATTCAAAGCAATTGTGGATTTTGGCTTAAGGAGGTGGCATTCTTAGGGCATGTGGTATCCGCGAGAAGGAATAAGAGTGGATCCTAGGAAGATCGAGCGTTGTTGGATTGGAAACCACCTAGGTCCGTGGTGAGATTCAAGTTTCTTAGGTTTGGCAGGCTATTACGAGAAGGTTTGTAGAAGGGTTCTCGTCAATAGCCGCGCTTTGACAAAGTTACTAAGGAAGGAAGTACCCTTTGAATGGTCGAGATAAACAACAGAAGAGCTTTGACAACCTTAAGAAGGTGTTGACGGAGGCTCAGTGTTAATTCAGTGGGAGGTGGGGAAGGATTTTGTGGTGTCTTGTGGCGCTTAGCATACGGGATTAGGATGTGTGCTAATGCAAGAAGGAAAAGTAGTCGCTTATGCGTCTCGGCAACTAAGGCCTCATGAGGTTAACTACCCAACTCATGACTTGGGCTGCAAAGCGGTGGTTTTCACCCTTAAGGTTTGGAGGCACTACCTCTATGGAGAAAGGTCGGTGATCTACACAGGACCACAAGAGCCTTAAGTATCTGTTGACTCGGAAGGAGTTGAACTTGAGGCAACGAAGGTGGGTGGAGTGGAGTTGTTGAAGGACTACGGTACTGTTCGATAGAATATCATCCGGGCAAGGCGAATGTGGTAGCCGATGCCCTAAGTCGGAAGGTTGTGTCGGATCTAAGGGCTATGTTCGCTCACTTAAGTTTGTACGATGATGGAAGCTTGTTAGCGAGTTGCAAGTCAAGCCCACATGGTGAAGGAGGTGAAAGAGGACGAGTTGGTTGATAAAGATCTAAGTGCTAAGTTACGACAAGTGCGAGCGGGAATTAAAGGATTATGGCGTTAATGATGAAGGAGTATTGTGTTACAAAGGAAAAGTCCGTATGCCGGAAGGACAAGGAGTTAAGACAAAGGATTCTTCGAGAGGCGCATAGTAGCCTTATGCTGCTATGCATCCCGAGGGCATTAAGGCATCTGAGAGATCTAAGGGAACAATTTTGGTGGTCCGATCTTAAGCAAGAAGTGACCCGAATTTGTGGGGAAATTTTTGACGTGTCGCCAAGTTAAGGTTTGAACACCAAGTTCCATCGAGGATTGCTTCAACCAATCGAGATTCCGCAATGGAAGTGGGAGAGAATTACCATGGATTTCGTTAGTGGGCTTCCCTTACGCCTACTAAGAAGGACTCGGTATGGGTGATAGTGGATCGTTTGACTAAGTCCGCGCACTTCATCCCGGTAAGAGTTGACTATTCTCTTGTGGTCGGCTAAGTTATATGTGGCGGAAATTGTGAGGTTACATGGTGTACCAAGATCGATCATCTCCGACAGAGACCCAAGGTTTACGTCTCGGTTACGGAGGGCACTTCATCAAGCTTTAGGCACTAAGTTGGACTTCACTACGGCTTTTCATCCACAATCGACGGGCGATGCAACGAGAGTTATACAAGTGTTGGAGGATATGTTGAGAGGTTGTGTGATGGATTTAGGAAGTTGGGAAGACTATTTGCCTTTAGCCGAAGTTCGCCTACAACAACAACTATCGGGCTAGCATTCGGATGGCACCATATGAAGCATTGTATGGTCGGAAGTGTAGAACTCCTACTTGTTGGACTGAGTTAGGAGAACGTCGAGTTTTGGGTCCAGAGTTAGTGGCGGCGAAGAGAAGATTGAGATGATTCAAGCACGGTTAAAGGAAGCCTCGATGGGCGTAAGTCATACGCAGACCTTAAGCGAAAGGAAATAGAGTTTGAAGTGGGAGACCAAGTGTTTCAAAGTCTCGCCTTGGAAAAAGGTAATGAGGTTCGGTCGCAAGGGGAAGTTAAGCCCAAGGTTTATAGGGTCCTATCGAGTGCGGCGAGTTGGAGCAAAGATGGCATACCAATTGGAGTTGCCACCGAGTTGCGGCGATGCACGACGTATTCCATGTATCCATGCTATGTCGTTACCGATCGGATCCGTCTCATGTGGTACACATCGAAGAAGTAGAGCTAAGGCCGACTTATCCTACGAGAAAGAGGCGATCTGGATATTGGAACGTGATGTGAAAGTGCTACGGAGGAAGTCAGTTCCTCTAGTCAAGGTGTTATGGCACAATCATGGATCGGAAGAAGCTTCGTGGGAACCAGAAGAGGCAATGCGACAACAATACCCTCAATTATTTTAGTTAGAAAATTTCGAGGACGAAATTATTTTAGGGCCTATGCATTTTCGGTTTAATTGTACGAAGTAACATGTTTTATGTACTAAGAATAAATTTTGAACAATTTTGGAAACCTGAAAATGTATGGAAATGTTAAGTTAAAAAAAAATGGAAAGTGAACATTTTTGGAAACTTGGAAATGGATGGAAATGATTTGGAAATGATTCAAATTAGGAAAGTGCACATTTCTGGAAACTTGGAAATGTTAGAAAATGTCAAGTTTACAGAGCCGAGCGAAATTTTTTGGAAAGTTAGAAATGACTTAGAAATGTCGAGTTTTAAAGTTTAAAAGAGGAAATTAAGGCAAGGTGGCCTTAAAAGAAAAAGTTTGTGGAATTTGACACACAAACAGGCTTGGAAAAGTGGCCTGAAGATGCCACTTAGGGCCTCTGAAATGGCGCCACATGCAAGGTGTTGGGCACAGGTTGAGTCACTTGGGAAGCAAATAAAAAGAAGTTTTATTTTGCTTCCGAAAGCTCTGAGGTGGACGGCACAAGCCTTCTAGAAAGGAGGAGTTTTATTCTCTTTAATATTCGATTAATAAGGTGATAAATAAGGGATTTAATTTGGATTATTTTTGAAGAGATAATAAAGGATTATTCTCTAATTATTTTAAATTAAGAGATAAAGCTATCAAATAAAGAAGAGTGGTGGCCAAGTAAGGGATTACTGAGGAGTAGTTTCGGCTATAAAAGGAAGGAAATAGGGCTACTCATCAATTTTTCTTCCTCCTCCTCTCTCTCTTAGAATTTACGAGTGCTCTCCTCTCTTCTCTTCTCTTTTTCTTTTGTCAAGCCGAATCTATAGTCCACCATTTCCAAAATTCTCAAGTTTCTTTTCCTTATTTTTTCGTGGAATACCCCAAGAGAACCTCTAGTCGACTTCTCCATTAAATCCCAAAAGCCGAAACTTTATCATCTAGTCATCAAGGCCGATTCTTTAAGGGGCTTTTAACAAGGGTGCTACCGATTTCTTAAAAAGGGTAAGATCCAAAGTTTGGTTTCAATTCTTTTATATTTTAAACCTATCTAAAATTTAGGGACTAATCTCTATTATGGATTTTGGCTGAGTTATGGAAGGGTGTTTTCGGGATTTAAGAAATTGTCAACTACAAGAAGGTATCTTTCGGAACTTCTAAGATCTAAGGTAAGTTATGAATACCATTCGGCCATAAGCTATATTATTATGATTTAATGTTAGATTGGATCTAACATGGGTACATAGGGATTTCGACAACAATTAAGTAGCAAGGATCCAATTCGGGATTTAAGATTTGGAAGGTAAGAACAAAGGTAAATTCGGCCAAGGCCTATTTTAGTAGTAGATCTATTATTATGTGTTTTAAGCCGAAAACTAACCAATTCAAGGGATTTAGTGACTAGCCAATTTCAAAGGGGAAAAATACGAGTTTTTAGGATTTGATTAAATCATCAAATCGACACCAAGGTAAGCTTTAAGAATAAAAATCCTACTAGGATTTGGTTTTCTAGCCGAATAGGCTTTGTACTAAATAGTAAGTGATTAATCAATTGTAGGAACTTGAGATCTAAGGCGATGAGAGATCGATTTCGGATTTCAATGAAGTGGTTAAGCAAATCAGTGTGTACCCCACACTACTTCATAATAAGTTTTATGGCTATGTCTAATTAAATATGTGATAATAAGAATAAGAAAGTGGCTAAGGTACCATGTTATGGTACTAAGTACTCAGGTACGTTTCCTACTCCTACTAGGAATATGAAATATGTTATTTGTAACATGAGAATAAGAATGTGATCTTTGGCATATTAATGCATATTACAAAATGGGGCATATGGGTTGTTGAAAGGGGAAGTGAATGTGGTGACCTAAGACCACGAACACGGTGACCTAAGACCGTGGTATATGAATGTGGTGACCTAAGACCACAGTAATTTGAATGCGGTGACCTAAGACCGCGATATCTGAATGTGGTGACCTAAGACCACAAATGCGGTGACCTAAGACCGCGATATGGAGTGTAACGGAAGGAGGGTCGACTTAGTAGTCCCCACGGTGTACAGGTTGGTACGGGGAGTGTAGCGGATGGCTTATTAGGTTTGGGTTTGGGAATGCATCATAATTTGTATGCTATGATATGAATGCGTAACATTTGTATGCCTGATTCTATTTTGATTTAGTGTTTGTGTACACATTGAGTCTGTTTGACTCACCTGTTGGGAATATTTTTCGGTGATGATCAGTGATGGACCGGGACGGCAGAACTTGTGGTGGCCATGCTCAACATGAAGTTTTTATTTTATGAACTACTATTTTTATTTAAGTACTTGAATTACTTGGAAATTATTTGATGTAATAAGGCCATAAGGCCATAGTTGAATTGTTTTCCATTTATTTCTATTTATTATGATTGTGAGTTTTACCTATTAAAGTTTAAGTAAAATTTTTAATATAAAGAATTGAATTCGTTTTCAACACAAGCCCAACCCAAACAATGTTTTTTTTTTCAAAATCGCACAAGTTTTCTCTAGGTAACGAAAGAATTTTGAAATCGGTTTACTTGAGAAATATACCAAATCTGGGCAAATCTCGTGGGCCGGGTTTGGGGTGTTTCAAATCGGGTGTAACAGGGACTGTTTTAGGAATATGTTTGTAATTGGGTTTGGGCTTTTAATTTTCGGGTTTGTAAATGGACTGAAAAATGGACTTTTTTATTTTTTTATTTTGGGTTTGTTTTATTATTCTGGTTTATGGGCCCGGGCAAAATGGGCTATTACAGCTGCCCTTCTTTGCTCATTGTTGTAAAACAAGAATAGAGCAAAGACTATAAAAGGACCAATTTTGCCCGGTCTTGGCCGAGTCTCGACTTCTTGATCCTCGCTTTCTTCAAATGACTCCCACTCCACTGTAACTTCAGGGTACTAAAACTTCATCTTGATTTCAGTAAGTCTGCTCCATGCAAACCCAAAAAGGCTAGGCTGATGTTTTTTCGTCTTTGATCTGCTTCCTACAACTTCAAGAAGATAAGATCTGAGAGTGTCTTCGATCTTCTTCCTACAACTTCAGGAAGATAAGATCTTCTGTCTTCAGTCTACTCCCTACAACTTCAGGGAGATAAGGCTGAAATTGCATTTGATCTGCTTCCTACAACTTCAGGAAGATAAGATCTTCTGTCTTCAGTCTACTCCCTACAACTTCAGGGAGATAAGGCTGAAATTACGTTTGATCTGCTTCCTACAACTTCAGGAAGATAAGATCTTCTGTCTTCAGTCTACTCTCTACAACTTCAGGGAGATAAGACTGAAATGGTCTTCAATCTGCTTCCTACAACTTCAGGAAGATAAGATCTTCTGCTTTCGATTTGCTCCACTGTAACTTCAGAGAGATAAAATCTTCTGTTTTTAGTCTACTCCGCTGCAACCTTAGGGAGATAAGACTAAAACGTCTTCGATCTGCTTCCTACAACTTTAGGAAGATAAGATCTTCTATTTTCGATTTGCTCCACTGCAATTTCAGGGAGATAAAATCTTCTGTTTTTAGTCTACTCCGCTTCAACCTCAGGGAGATAAGACTAAAACGTCTTTGATCTGCTTCCTACAAATTTAGGAAGATAAGATCTTCTGCTTTCGATTTGCTCCACTGCAACTTCAGGGAGATAAAATTTTATGTTTTTAGTCTACTCCGCTGCAACCTCAGGGAGATAAGACTAAAACGTCTTCGATTTGCTTCCTACAACTTTAGGAAGATAAGATCTTCTGTTTTCGATTTGCTCCACTGCAACTTCAGGGAGATAAAATCTTCTATTTTTTGTCTACTCCACTGCAACCTCAGGGAGATAAGACTAAAACGTCTTCGATCTGCTTCCTACAACTTTAGGAAGATAAGATCTTCTATTTTTGATTTGCTCCACTGCAAGGGAGATAAAATCTTCTGTTTTCAGTCTACTCCGCTGCAACCTCAGGGAGATAAGACTAAAATGTCTTAGATCTGCTTCCTACAACTTTAGGAAGATAAGATCTTCTGTTTTCGATTTGCTCCACTCCAACTTCAGGGAGATAAAATCTTTTATTTTTAGTCTACTCCGCTGCAACCTCAGGGAGATAAGACTAAAATGTCTTCGATCTTCTTCCTACAACTTTAGGAAGATAAGATCTTCTGTTTTCTTCAATCTGCTCTACTGCAACTTCAGAGAGATAAGACTGAAAGTGTCTTTTGATCTGCTTCCTGTAACTTCAGGAAGATAAGATCTGTAACTTCACCGATATCGCTACACCGTCTACTGAAGGACATATCCTGTAGACTCGGTTCCATGTGTTATGAGTGACATGAATGCAACATGTCATGAAAATGATTAGGATTAGAATGCAATGACCGGAATGAATCAAATGCCCCTAATGAAATTTGCTATGATACAAAAATGTTATGAGTATGATTCCTACTCTAGGTGTTATCACTCATTTGTTCTTCATTTTTGTTCATTAATCACGTTTTGCTTGACCAGCTTGTCCCAATGTAATTTCTGAGTCAGCCCCATTTGAACCTCGGGACATGAAGTTGGTATCTCCCACTGCAACTTCAGGGGAACGATATTTGGTTTCTTCTATTCTTCGGTTACCACTCAGAGGTACAAAACTTGTATCTCTTTCAATCTGTTACACCATTCCAAGATGTGTGTGTCTGAATGGGTGCAAGGTATCCCGACAATGATCCCCTTTTACACTCGGATTGACCTTATTCGTCATTTGCTTGATGTGGTACCACCAACAAAATTATATTATCCCATAAGAATCTGAAGAGATAATCATTTTTCAATGTTTCCAGCCCTTAAGCTTGGTGAGTTCTGAACAATAGTCATGTTTCAAATTCCTCATATTATTTAGAAGCTTCTAGAGTAATATGCGAAACTCCTTTTGTGAAAGTGTTTTTAGTTCATTAATCATTATTTCAATATAAAATGCTTGAAAAAGATCATAACAATGGACAAGAAAGAAACTAATCAGGAGCATAGCTCAAAACAAATAAGCTAATCAAAGATAACCAAGGCAATAAATGAAAATTAATTGGTGTATCTTAAAAGAATAAAGTAAGCAAAGATAGCAAAGGCTATAAAAGAAAATTGATTAAGGTATTTATTTGAAAAGAATAAAGTAATCAAAGATAGAAAATGAGTAAAATGGGAAACTAGGTGCCCCAGATATCGCAGTCTGAGCTTCTCTGTTCTGATCTCTTGAGGACCATTTTAAACTCAATATGTGTTTTGGGGATCCGGAGCACTTTGTCAATGCCCCAAGACGTAACATACTTCCTCATTGCTAATTCAGACGTAGCAAGACTACTGTATGCCCCACTTTTATTCAAAATTTGAGCCGCCTTTTTCGGGTTTTCAACTCAAAGCCCCTTTGGTCTCAAAGCGCCCTTTGCGGGTTTTCGCCTTGGCCTCTCCTTTTTATTTTTCTTTTTCTTCTTCTTCTTCTTCTCTTCTTCTTCTTCTTCTTATTTTTTTTTGAGGTGCCCTTTTTAGGTTTTCACCTTGGTCTTTCCTCTTTCAGGTAAAATATCTCTTGACTAAACCTGAATTCGCCGGATTGGGCAAGTTTTTACCGTCCATCTTGGTCAATATCAATGCTCCTCTAGAACAGGCCCTACATAAGTCCTTCATAGTTTGGCATATGCTTTCTTCTAAAATCATTTTGTAGAAGAAAAAATCTCTTTTGACATCAGATTTTTTCGTAGAATTCTCTGAAATGAACTTCTTTGTCATAAGCTTGCATCATCTGATCGTGATGGATAACTTTAACCTTTTCTTCAACTAGGTTCAATTGGCAAAACTATTTCTATTCCGATGAGAAATATGTTGCCCCAGCAAAGTCCTAGCCAACGTTTGATAGAGAGTAGTGATAGCTTCTTATGCCAATCTTTACAAGTCTTAGCCACCTTTTTTTTCACTGTGATATGCTGCATGATCTTTGGACAAACTGTAGATTTTGATTTTGTACGCGATCTTTTTGATCTTTTCCTTCATTTTTTTGATTTTTTTTGATGAATTTGATGACTTCGACCTTGTAACATTGTCATATGAAGCTACTTCCACTCTCTTAGTGAAGTAGACGACGACCTTGACGGTAAATCAATGACAACTTGAAGCGTTTAACAATTGGACCCATAGTATCTATGCCCCACATATAGAAAAGTCTGTGAAGAAAATAGAAGAGTCACATAAATCTCATCTTTTTTACTTCAGTATTTATGGTATAACTGATGTAATCCCCTTCTATGGTAGACCAACAGTGCCCCATCCTCTTGTTTAGCCCGCGTCTTATTAGTCCAGGCATATCCTGATGTGATCGTGCGATAACATCTTTGAATTCTCAAAGATAACTCAATAATGTCTCGCCTTATTTCTGTGACGAGCTAGGCTACGGTCTTCACCTTTTCCTTAGGCTCATAATATCCAATGACCCTTTGTAGAGTAAGGTATGTTTTTCATCTTGTTAAACCATTCTTAACAAGTCAGAAGATATGTCACAATATTTGTCATCTTCAAAATCCTGAGATCCCCTAGACCCATATCTTGTTCAAAAAGGGAGTCAGTAATAATGTCGTTCATGTCATTGATATTTGGGTACCTAGTATAGGTTCGAAAGAATATTTCAGAAGAATAAATGATTCAAAGAACAGTTATTTGTATGGTCATAAAGAATGAAAGAATATTGTAAAAAAACAAAATAATGTACAGTATAAAATAGAAAGAATAAAAGAATATGTGCTCAAACAGATGCATTTTATTGAAATAAAATTTTGAACATAAGCCTATTTCACAAAAGAGTTCTTGTTGCCCTTAGGCTCAAGACAACAAGCATGTTTCAAATATTACTCTAAATCCACTCTAAAAATACAATGATCTTTTCCACAGTTCCATTGTTCAAAAACTTCCCAAGTATGTAAGGACTTGGAAATTTTTATTCCCCGATTCCCTCTTCGCTTTCAATTTCTTCAAGGGATCACAAATTTCTTATCTCCATGATTGGGTAATGGATTCTCCATACTAGGTGTATCATTCAACTCAATAACTCCCAACTTAAGAAGCTTATCAACTACCTTTTTGAAGGCAGTGCAATTTTCTATTGAATGCCCCGTTATTCCTGCATAGTAATCACATTGAGCGTTTGAGTCATACCATTTAGGATACGAGGGTTGTAATGGCTGTAGATAAAAAGGGGACACCATACGTTCCTCTAATAAAGTATGATCTGACTCCTTATATAATGCTATTGGGATTGGCGTAAATTGGATTTTTTCAAAGATTTTGTGCAGGGCTGATTCTTGTCTTGTAGACCCTTGTTGTCCAGCAGTGATTACCCTCGGCTGATTAATAGTAATTGCTTTTGATGCACTCGTATTATTCACCTCGTCATCCTTTTTCCTAGGAGTAGACCTTCTAGTGTTTTCCCCTGCTTCAATCTTGCCACTTCTTATGGCATTTTCAATCATCTCTCCTGCCATCACTATATCCGTAAAGCTTTTGGTGGTACTTCCTATCATATGGGTAATGAATAGAGCCTTCAAGGTATTGATGAATAGCATTGTAGTCTCCTTTTCTAAGAGAGGTGGTTGAACTTGCATGGCTATTTCCCTCCATCTCTGCGCGTATTGCTTGAAACTCTTGTTTGACTTCTTTTCCATGTTTTGCAACATAATTCGGTCTGGCGTCATATCTGTGACATGATTGTACTGCCTCATGAAGGCTTGAGCTAAATCTCTCCATGAGCTAATATTAGCGCGGCTCAATTGATTATACCATCTAGAAGCTGCTCCCGTCAAACTATCTTGAAAACAATGAATCAAGAGTTGATCATTGTTCACATAACCAGTCATGCGCCTACAGAACATAGTGATGTGAGATTCAGGGCAAGTAGTTCCATGGTGCTTCTCAAATTCCGGCATCTTGAATTTATGAGGAAGTACCAGATCTGAGACCAGACTCAAATCCTTGGTGTCAATACCGTGATGATGGTCAGCATTCTCCAAAGCTTTGAATTTTTCCTCCAACCACCTACAGCGATCCTCCAACTTCTTTGAAGATTCAATTCTTATTCCCTCTCTCTCTTCTATGTCCAAATCAGGGATAACGGGGTTAGCAGGGTTATCTCCTGGGTTAGATCCCAAGCCCACTTGAAAGTTCATGGGTGGTCTAGGATCAGCTTGCCCCTGTTGAGGCCTAATCGTGATAGGTGGCCTTTGGGGATACTCCTCCGGTTTGTGTTGCACATGTGGTGGGGGGAATCCCCTTAGGAAAGTCCTCGTTGTCTTCAGATTAACTAGGGAACCCTTTCTCTTTTCCATTATCCCACTCATCATCTGGGCCATTTGGGCCATCATATTCTTTTGGGCTTCCAACATTTGGTCCCTCATCTCTTGTTAAAGCTTTGTCATCTGTTCCTATATCTGGTCTTGCATATCTCTTTGGAAGTGCTCCATTCTCTGGTCCATTTTCCTTGACTTAGCTCGTGTACCGTAAAGATGTTCCGTTTCCAGATTTTCTCCTATAATTTAAACTAATTAGACTCTCTCTATAAGTTTGAATGCATATGATGTTATGTAATGCAAATGCATGAATGCAAAGAAAGAGAGGCGTTGACTCTGAATTCAGTTACATTAGAAAAACTTTACTAGAAAATAAATTTCTTTACACAAAACGGATTGCATACACAGCCTTGTCCTTATAGTCCAAGTGAAAACATTAATCCCCTTCTTCGCAAAAGTTAAATCTTGCAACCTCTAATAGACGCCTCCTCTAGCTCATTTTGCTTGATCTGGACGCGACTCACTGCTCCATAATGCTTGTTAGACTCTTCAAGAAAGTCGAGACGTGGCGATTCCTGATTTGTCTTTGTCAGCTTGAATCCTTGGTTAATAAGGTCTTGTATTCTTTCACGGACTATCAGTCTTCTCTCGTTGTTTTTACTTAGACTATATTCGGACGACCGTATTATAATCCACTTTATCAAAAAATCCATTTTCTTATGACCAACTTTTCTATTTAGCAATCGAATTTGAAATCAACACCTATTTTCTATGATGTGAATGCAATGCAATCAAAACAAAAGAAAACACGTTAGTACAGAAAAAATAAACAACATAGAATACCTATTTGGGTGACTACTAAGGTTTAGCATAGTTCTACCTATAGTAAGAACTTAGGTTTTCTACATGTGGTTTAGCTCTAAATTTGAGGTACCCGAACCAGCAGATTCCTCGATCCTCACCCATTATAGGCTCATATGGACCGAGTTCGGTTCAGGGGAATACATTTCCCTATGGCTGCACGGAGGTGAAAACCTCACAAAGACATAGCTACGGATGTATCCCGAAAGCGATTCACTATCCTGCACAGAGGTGAAAACCTCACGAAGGAGTAGCTTCTCACTCCCACTTAAGGGTGTGACCATGACGGTCATGCAGTGCAATGCAGAGCAATATATTTAAAACAACATGCAATAAAAGGATCATATTTTTAAAATCAAAATTTTAAATTCAAACAAAAGGACATGAAATTATCAATTTTACGGCTTAACTCTCTTATTGGTCCCCAGCGGAGTCGCCAAGCTGTCGAAACCATTTTAAAAATCGGGTTTTGAAAAAACGAGGATCGACTTTAAAAACAAAAATGGGAGTCGCCACCAATCCCTTTTTACTTAGGTGTAATTGGATCACCTTGTAAAACGTTTTGTTTTAAAACATTTAATTTTGGTCTACGAAAACAAGAAAACGGGTTTGGGAGTCGGTTACGTATGAGGAAGGGTTAGCACCCTCATAACGCCCAAAATTGGTACCTAATCGATAAAATCATGTCCGAATGTTGAAAATAAAGAAAATTAGAAAATATGATCCTTTTATTAGAAAGAAAATCAGGACTTACTTATCACAAAGAAATAAAGTACTTTACTCAGTAAGTTAGGGTATGGCACCTCATGACTTTGAAATTAAGCTCGTCTTTATTTTAGAAAATTCCTACCTCGAGACGCAAAACGTCGAACCCAGTAAGTTAGGGTACAATGTTTTGAATTCCCAAGAATAGGTTTTTTTTTATTTAAAACTTGAGATTTCTTTATTCCAAAGGAATATAAACATCACATCCAGTACGTTAGGACACGACATTTTTTAAAACCCTCGTAATTAAAGTCATCTCATGATTTACAAAACTTGAAAAGGGTATTTAGTTATTTAGCCAAACGGAAAATCGCAACCCAGTACGTTAGGGCACTATTTCCCGAATTTCTAAATACCAAAACATTGCCTTATTTTAAAATATAGTAAGTTTGTAAAAATGTATTTTTATTTTGAACAATAATCCATTTAACAATATCGCAATTATAAACTATCATACACAAATATTAAAAACGATTATAATACAATAGCATACAATATAAAATACAACTAAAATAACTACACTATAGTAATCATAAAATAATAAATGAATAAAATGACATTACATAGATAAATAAAATATATAAAGCAATATATGTAAAACAATAAAAAAAATACTAAATACTAAATATATAATTTAATACATATAAAAGATAATACATAATAATATATATAATAATTTTGAATAAAGATATTTAAAAATATATATATATATGTGAAATATGTTATAAAATATAAATAAACTTTATACAAAAAAATTTAGAAAATAATATATGATATAATATAATACTATGTAATATAATAAAAATTAAAACATATAATATAGTATATAAAAAAATAATATGTAATGAAAATAATAAAAATAATAAATAATGAAAATATATGCATATATGTAGTACATTAATTATAAAATTATATACATAATATAAACAATATAAATTAGATAATAAAAAAAGAAGTAATATACATAATATAGTATAATATCATATAATATAGAAATTTAAAGATATATAATATAATTAATAAAATAATATGTAAAAAAATATTAAACATAATACATATATAAGGATATTACATATAAAAACATACATATATATAAATTTAATAAATTATAATATAAACTATTTAATAAAATAATAATGTAAAATAATAAAATTAAATTAAAATGAAGAAAATAGGAGTTAAAAAGCAATTAAAATAAATAAAAAGGATTAATTTTGAATGCGCGTTAAATCTTAGGGACCAATATGGCAATTATGCCTCCTTTTCAAAACGGCGTCGTTCTAATTTTTATCTTTAAAGAGCCTGAGGACTAAAATGAAACAGCATGTAAATTTAGGGCCAAACTGTAAATACGAAAAAATGTATTTGGACGTAATTATAAATTTAAAAAAATGCGGAAGGACCATCTCTGTAAATAGACCATTTATCAAAACACGCGGATCCTATGATGGCGGGTCGGGTCGAGCAGGTCGGATCCATGAAACGATGTCGTTTTTTAGCTTATTATCCTAAGCAAAAACAGCGCCGTTTCAAACTTGTTATATAAGTAAAAAACAGATAAAAAAATCATTTTAAACACTTTCTAAAAAAAACAAAACAGAAGCCTTAAAAGGCTCTCTCCTCTTTGGCTTGAGGCCGAAGTCCGGCCTGGGTTCCGACGATGCTCCGCCACACGCGCCGTCACACACGGTGGCCGGAAAGTTGGAAAACCTCCGTTCTCAACGCCAATCCGACGGTAAACTCCTTTTCCTTTCTTTTTGTTTTTTTTAAAATATATTTATATGAAAAAAAAATAATAGATCGAAAAGAAAAAATAAAAAATATTCACCTCAGCTGAAAAAAATCTTTATATTTTATTTCAGTATATTTCTTGCTTATATCTCTGTGTATGTGCCAATCTCCTCCCTCGTATTACATATGACATGGGTATTTATAACCCAGAAAATGAAAAAAGAAACAAAAAGATTCCATTTGTCTCTCTTTGTTTCTTTCCTTTATCGCAGTAGAAGATGGAGAAAGCGGCGGCGATGGGGATTTATTGCGAATCGCGGCCTAATCGAGGCCGATGATGTCGGCGAGGGAGCGGATCGTAGGGGAGCTTGCGGCGCAATGGAAACCTAGGGTTTCCTGCGTCCGTAAGCTTTTGGGCTTCTTGGGCCGTGCATAAGTTTGGGTTAGATCTGCTTAGGGGGTTGGTTTAGTGGGTTTATCTGTTTGGGCTAAGGGTTTAGGCTAATCAGGTGTAACAGGGACTTTTTTAAGAATATGTTTGTAATTGGGTTTGGGCTTTTAATTTTCGGGTTTGTAAATGGACTGAAAAATGGACTTTTTTATTTTTTTGTTTTGGGTTTGTTTTATTATTCTGGTTTATGGGCCCGGGCAAAATGGGCTATTACAATGGTTTTTCATACTTTTGCTTTATATCAAGATCCCGTAGATACTCGTGAAAAAGAAAAAAATGGCGGAATAGTCCCTAAACTTCTACAATTACTACAATTCAATCCAGGTAAGTTCGTATGGTTAAAAATTTAACATTTGTATAAATTGATGAATGGTATTATGTATTTATTCTATTGTTGGAAATAAATTATTGTTGGGGCTATAATATTGAATTCGATATTCGGTTTGAATGGAACGCGAGATTTGAATACATTCGTAATTTGGTGTATGATGGTATTGCAGGGAGATATCAGCATTTTACCCAAGTAAACCAGAGTTCAGCATTTGTTGCGAACTTTCGTGTTTTACTTTCTGTTTGGCGTAATTGGGTGGGTTAGCTCTTACGAGCTTCTGTTCAGCTCTTATGAGCTTCTGTTGGCATATTCAGATGGACCAGCTCTTATGAGCTTTTGTTGACGATGTACTCTTATCCGTAAGTTGTTCTTCGAATGGAAAAATTTCGGTAAGGTGATTTATTAAATGAATTTGAAAGACATGTTATTTATTTTTATATAGATTTGAATATGGATGTATTTATCAATAGAAGTTGTGAATGACAGGAAATTGATAGTGAATGACAGGGAATTGACATGAATGATTTTATTTATTTGACTTGTTATAGTAGTTTCGGTAAGATTTTGTTTAACCCGTCGAACTTGCTGAGCTTCATTAAGCTTATTTGTATTGTTTAATGTTTTTTTGTAGATTTTCAGAAGGTTGGACGATCGGATCAGCGCTCAAGTCACACTATCCAACTTATCTCGATAGTTTTTGAAACATTAAATACGGTTTATATGGCATGTATAGACTTTCGTACGGACTTAGTCAAAGTTTAGCTTATGTAAATATTTTGAATAATATTTTGTTTATATAACTAACTTACATATTAGTATGAAATTAAGGTATGATTGTGATGTTAGTATAAGTGATATATGTATGTATGTAATTGAGTTATAGTGATCTTTGGTAACTTGGTTAGATAAACTAGTTAGGTAAGGTTAGATACTTGGTTGACATTTTTTTTAAGCTGATATTTGAGATGCCTAAAGGTTTAATAGTTGTGTGTGGTGATAATACATATTTGAGACTTGATTTTTAATTTGTTTTGAATGTCTTGTGTAATAGGCCAATTTAGCCTGGGGCCATACAAAAAATAATAAACCCAAAATAATAAAACAAAGTCCAAGTACAGTCCAAAATATATCATTTGGCCCGATCAGAATGGCCCATTACTTAAAAAGATTGAAGGTCCATCTACAAGCTTGACGTATATGAGAACACAATCTTCAAGGATATGCAATCTTAGATATGATATGCAAATCTTAGATATGATATGCAATCCTAGAAGATATGGTATGTAATCTTAGAAGATATGATATGTGATCTTAGATATGATATGCAAATCTTAGATATGATATGCAATCTTAGAAGATATGGTATGCAATCTTAGAAGATATGATTTTGTAATCTTAGAGATTTAATTTGTAGATACCTTTTAATCTTAGCCGTTGATGTAATTGATCTCATGCTAGTTGGATTTGGGGAGGCTCAACTATAAATAGAGGCCTCTCCCTTCATTGTAAAGCACACTTGAGTTTTGGGGGAAGCAATAAGAATTCTTGAGAGCATTCACTCAAATTTCTCTCATTGCGTTCTTATTTTCTATGGTTTGTTCTTATTTTATTCTTCATTCATCTTCGTTTTTTCAATCTTTTTCATTTATCTATTTAATTGTTTAATTATTAGTTATTCTTTTATTTTATTCGTTTATTTATTATTTCAGATAGAGATTTATTTTATTTTCACACTTTTGCAAATTTGTATTTTATTTATTTATTCTAAATTTTTACGTGGTATTTATTTCAAGTCGTTTTATTTTATTATTTTAGATATTAATTATTTCAAATAGTTTTATTTTGATTAAGTTTTTTATATTATTACTTTAAATTATCTTATATATCATTCATTTTTCTTATTGTTTTATATAACGATTATTTTAAAGTAGTTTTATTTTATATCATTTTAAAATTTTTTTATATTATATATTTTAAGTTTTCGTATATTGTTTATTTTAAACTTATACGTATCTTTTTAGGATTTGTCACATATCATTTTCTTTAAGTCATTTTGTATATTATTTATTTAGATTGATATATATATTGTTTTATATATTACTTATTTAAACTTACTTCTTATATAATATTTATTTTAAAATTCATTTATATATTATTATTTCATATATTATTTATTTATTTATTTATTTTTTAGATTTATTTCAAACTTTTACATATATTACCTACTTTAAAATTTTTATACATGAATTTATTTTTAAGTTGCTTTTTATTGTCGATTTCAAAATCCTTTTCTTTCACATTATTTGTTTTAACATTGTCCATTATTATTTGAAAGCTTGGTACATTTTGTTTTTTATTTGTTTTTTAGATTTTTTTTTTAAATTCATTAATCTTTATTTATTAATGTGGCCAAATATACCTTCATATTTCAAAATCCATGATTTTTCAAATTAAAAAATAAGGCAATATTCGATATTTGGGAGTTTTGAGAAAATTGTGCCCTAACTTACCGGGTTTCGATTTTTCTCATTAAGTCCAAATGATTGAGTACCCTTTTTGAAATTAAAACATATGAATTTTTAAATAAAAAAACCTATTCTCGGGAATTTAAGATGTTGTGTCCTAACTCACTGGATGCGACGTTTTGTCATCTCGAGGCAAGGATTTCTAAAAAGCAAAGGATATTCGGTGTTTGGAAAATTCGAAAAAATCGTGCTCTAACTTACTGAGTTTTGATTTTTCTTTTAAAATCCAAATAATTGAATGTCCATTTAAAATTAAAGGACATAAGTTTTAAAAATCAAAAGGATCGTGTTTTAAAAATATATTCAAATTTTTGACATTAGGACATTAATTAATCAATTAGGTACCAATTTTTGGGTGTTACGAGGGTGCTAATCCTTCCTCGTACGTAACCGACTCCCGAACCCGTTTTCTTGAATTTCGTAGGCCGAAATCAATGTTTTGAAATAAAATGTTTTATAAGGTGATCCGATCACACCTAAGCAAAAAGGAATTGGTGGCGACTCCATTTTCGTTTTTAAAGTCGACCCCCGTTTTTAAAATCAACTTTAAAAATGGTTTCGACAGCTTGGCGACTCCACTGGGGACAATAAGAGAGTCAAGCCGTAAAATCGATAATTTCATGTCTTTTTGTCCGAATTTAAAATTCTGATTTTAAAAAAACCATGATCCTTTTATTGCATGTGGTTCTAATTTTAATATATATCTCTGCATTGCATTACATGATCGTTTTGGTCGCGCCTTTAAGTGGGAGCGAGAAGCTATGCCTTCGTGAGGTTTTCACCTCCGCATGGGCTAGTAGATTGCTTCCGGGATACATCTGTACCTATGTCTTCGTGAAGTTTTCACTTCCACATGGCCATAGGGAAATGTATTCCCTCAGAATCGAACTCGGTCCATATGAGCCTATAATGGGTGATGATCGAGGAATCTGTGGTTCGTTACCTCAACTTTAGAGTCGAACCACATATAGACAACCTAAGGGCCCACCCTAAGTAGAACTATGTCAAACTTTAGTAGTTACCCAGATAGGTGTTTGTTTATTTTACTTGCTTTACATTTTATTCTGTGGTACTAACTTGTTGTGTTTTATTCTTTGTGCATGTCATTTCATATTTTAAGAGGTATCGGTTCACGGTCGGTTTCTAAGTTAGAAAGCTGGTTATGGAGAACGAATTCCTTGATAAAGTGGAAGACAATGCAGTCGTCCGCATATGGTCAGAGCAAAGGCAATTAGAGAAAGGGGATAGCTTAGCTAAGGGGTATATGTCGGAACTACGGGATTTCGCTAAGATCGTTGTCACGCAAAAATGAGCTTCGGGAGTTGAAAGGAATATGGACCCAGTGGAATGATGAGGCAAAGCAGCCATTCTATCGTAATTATGGTGATCTACCCTACTTGCTCGACATCAAGGTAGATAAACATCTGCTCCAGGCTATGACTTAGTTTTGGAACTCTGCTTATAGCTGTTTCACTTTCAGAAAAGTAGATTTAGTACTCACGGTGGAGGAATATACAACCTTGCTTCGCTGTTCAAGGATCCAAGTCGACAAAGCTTATTCTAGGGCCGCTAATGTCCCAACTTTTGTGAAGAAACTAATGAATATCACAGGGATGAGTGAGCTGTGGCAACAGGAGGTTCAAGAGGAAAAGGCCAAAGCTGACCATTGGGAGAGGAAGTTCCTAGAGATGCAGATGCGAAACGAGGCCCTAGAAAAGAGTTTAGCAGAAAGCCAAAAGGAAAAGAGTGGATTAAAAGCTAGAGTGGCTGAATTGGGGCGGTCTCTTCATCACCATCGGCCGCGTATTCTCAGCGGTTGAGTTGAAGTCAAGTCTGAATAAGATTGAGGAAATGAAGGGCAAGATCGAAAAATTAGAATCGGCATTACAGAATTGTGAACTCCGGATCAAGCACCTTGAAGCAAGAGAAGGGCATTGGAGGGAAGAGCTCCATCATTCTCATAATCAAGTTAGAAATCGGGATTATCTCATGGGTGAAGCAATAGTTCAGATTCGAGAGGTAGCCGATCACCTATAGACTTTAGCAAGAACCAGGTGATACATTGAGCACGAAGTATGAGCTATAGTCAGATCGTGGTCAAGAGTTAGCCTTGTTGTTTGGGAAAATCAAAACTTTAGGCCTTAGGGCGAAAGCATATTTGTAGTCCGTTTTATGTAAAGGATTTTGTTTTCTAATAAAATTTTCTAAAATGAAGTTGAATCTGAATCGATGCCTCCTTGCATTCATGCATTTGCGTTACATCACATCATATGCATTTAAGTCCATAGAGTGAGCCTAATTAGTTGAAATTATCACAGAAGAGGGAAAGAGAGAGGAAAAAATGAAATCCGAACACTGCACGATACACGTGCCAAGACAAAGAAAATAGATCAAAGATCCGATGGGAATGTTAGGGAATCTAAGCATTAACGACATATTCGAAGAGAGAACCGGGGAATAAAAGTTTCCAAGCCCTTACATACTTGGGAAGATTTTAAACAATGGAACTGTGGAAGGAATCCCTGTATTTTTAAGATTAATCTAGAGTAATATTCAAAACATGCTTGTTGCCTTAAGCCTAGAGACAATAAGAATCCTTTTGTGAAATAGGCTTATGTCCGAATTTTATTTCAATAAAATGCATCTTTTAAGCAAATATTTTTTTATTCTTTACATTTCATCTCATATTTGTACATTCTTTTTTTTTTTTTACAATATTCTTTATTCATGACCATACCATACAAATAATCATCCTTAGAATCATTTATTCTTTGAATTTTTGCCTTCATACCTAGGTACCCAGATATCAACGACATGAGCGACGTTATTCACGCGACTCCTTTTTGAATGAGATATGGGTCTAGGGGATCTAAGGACTTTGAAGATGATAGAGATTGTAACCTATCTTCTGATTTGTTAAGAACGATAGAACAAGATGAAAAACAGATCTCACTCTACAAAGGGTCAGTGGATATCATGAGCTTAGAAAAGAGGTGAAGATTGTAGCCTAGCTCATCACAGAACTAAGGCGAGACATCATTGAGTTATTTTCAATAATTCAAAAATGTTTTCGCACGATCATATCAGGACATGCCTGGGCTAATAAGACGCGGGCTAAACATGAGGATCGGGCACTGTTGGTCTACCATGGAAGGGGATTGCATTAGTTATACCGCAAATACCGAATTGAAGAAGACGAGATTTATGTGACTCTTCCACTTTCTTCACAGACTTTTCTATATGGGGGCATGGATGTTATGGGATCGATCTCGTCAAAAGCTTCTAGTTGACATTGAATTATCTTTGTGGTCATCGGTTACTTCACTAAGAGGGGGAGTATTGCTTCATATGCCAATGTTACAAAGTCGATAGTCATCGAATTCTCAAAAAAAAAGGATCAGGCGCCGACAAAGAATACCAAAAAGGACAATGTCCAAAATTTGTAGTCTGTTCAAAGATCAGACGCCACATCATAGAGCAACAAAGGCAGCCAAAAAGAAAAAACAAAAAAAACAAAACAAGGATTGTAGGGAAGATGACCGAGACTTGTAAATATTGACATAAAGAAGTTATCATTTACCCTCTGTCTTATCGAACGTCGGCTAGAACCTTCGCTGGGGCAACACCTTTCTCATTGGAATAGAAACAGTTTTGTCAATTGAACCTAATCGAAGAAAAGGTTAAAAGTTATCCATCACGGTAGGATGGTACAAGCTTATGACAAAAGGTTTGCCTAAGAGAATTTCATGATGGGGACCTGGCATTAAGAAGGATTCTTCTCATACAAAAGGACTTCAGAGGAAAATAAATGCCATAATTTGGAAAAACCTTATGTGGTGAAGAAGGCTTGTTCTGGAAGATCATTAACCTTGACCAGGATGTATGGCAAAGACATGCTCAGGCTGGTGAATTTAGATTTCATCTGAAAGGAGAGGCCAAGGTGAAAACCAGCAAAGGGCGCCTTGAGACCTTTTTTAAAAAAAAAAGGAGAGGCCAAGGCGAAAACCTGCAAAGGGCGCTTTGAGACCAATGGGGATTTGAGTTGAAAACCAGAAAAGGGCGGCTCAAATTTTGATCAAAAGTGGGGCATATAGTAATCTTGCTACGTTTGAATTAACAATGAGGAAGTATGTTACGTCTTGGGGTATCGACGAAGTACTCCGGATCCCCTAAATACATATTGAGATTAAAATGGTCCTCAAAAAGTTTGAACAGAGAAGCTCAGGCTGCGATATCTGGGGCACCTAGTTTCCCATCTTACCCATTCTGAATTTGTTATCTTTAATTATTCGTTTCAAAATACACTACCAATAAATTTCCTTCTAGATTGTATTTCCTGTCTTTGTTTAACTTATTTGTTCCGAGCTATGCTCCTAATTTCCTTCTTATCCATTGTTATGATCTTTTTCAGGCATTTTGCATTGAAATAACGATTAGTGGACTAATAATACTTTATAAAAGGGGTTTCGCATATTACTCTGGAAACTTCTAAATAATACAAGAGCTTGAAACAGGACTATTGTTTAAAACACACCAAGTTTATGGGATGGAAATATTGGGGGAGGACAAGTCTAAACTGAGACTATCTCTCTGGATTTTTTTCAAAAATGATGATTGAACAAAATGACAAGATATTGCGGCAGTAATACAATCTTGACGAAAATGGGCAATGTTGACTCAAGTGTAAAAGGGGAATCATCTCTAAAAATGATATTCTGCATCCATGCAGATATCATGCATACACATTTGGTTAGGTGACCTTGGGAGTGATCAGTTGATTGAACAAGTTACAAATCCTATACCCTTGAGTTGCAGTGGGATGGGGTGAATTTGATATAGATCCTATAGCCATAAGTCGCAGTAGGATGATTTAAAGATGGTACAAATTTTATGTCCCCAGGGTACAGTGGAAGGGACTCTAAAATTACAATGGGTAAGCTTGCTTGAAAGCGAATATGATCATTTCTTTGGGTTTTCTGTCAAAGATACCAGCTGAATGAGAAAGCAGGGTAACGCATCAGTGATAGAACCTTGATGAACTATGAGCAATGACAACCCAAGCATTAAAAAGGGATCATTCTCATGCATACACTTCTAATTAGGAGCATTTGATTCATTTCGATAATTGTATCCTAATCGTTGTACATAAAAAAAAAAGAAAAGAAGAAGAAGATCATTCTCATGACATTCTGCATTCATGCAAATGTCATCCCTAATATCATTTAGTTAGGAGTATTAGATTCATTCCGATCATTGTATCCTAATCAGGAATCATTTTCATGACATGTTGTGTTCATAACATATATGGCTAGGAGCATTTGATTCATTTTGATCATAGCATCCTGATCATTCGGCATAAACATATGCATATAGAACCGAGTCTACAGGACATGTCCCTCAGAGGACGGTGTAGCAACATCGGTGAATTCATAGATCTTATCTCCCTAAGCAGTAGTGGAGCATATCAAATTTGGCGAATCCTATCTCCATGTATCGGCTATGGAGCATATTTTAGCCATTGGTCTAATCTCCTTGATGTAGCAAGGAGCGGACTAAAAGTTCGATTTTTTGTTCCTCGAGATGGTAGTGGAGCAGGTCAAGATTGAAGTCTTCCGAGATAGTAAGGAAGCAAATTGGAAAGTTCAGATTTTGTTCCCTAGAGATGGTAGTGGAGCAGATGAAGATTGAAGTCTTCCCGAGATAGTAAGGAAGCAAATTGGAAAGTTCGATTTTGTTCTCTAGAGATGGTAGTGGAGCAGATCAAGATTGAAGTCTTCACGAGATAGTAAGGAAGCAAATTGGAAAGTTCAGATTTTGTTCCCTAGAGATGGTAGTGGAGCGGATCAAGATTGAAGTCTTCTGAGATAGTAAGGAAGCAAATTAAAAGTTCAGATTTTGTTCCTCGAGATGGTAGTGGAGCAGATCAAGATTGAAGTCTTCCCGAGATAGTAAGGAAGCAAATTGGAAAGTTCAGATTTTATTCCCTAGAGATGGTAGTGGAGCAGATCAAGATTGAAGTCTTCCTGAGATAGTAAGGAAGCAAATTAAAAGTTGATTTTGTTCCTCGAGATGGTAGTGGAGCAGATCAAGATTGAAGTCTTCCCGAGATAGTAAGGAAGCAAATTGGAAAGTTCATTTTGTTCCCTAGAGATGGTAGTAGAAGCGGACTAAAAGATTGAAGTCTTCCGAGATAGTAAGGAAGCAAATTGGAAAGTTCAGATTTTGTTCCCTAGAGATGGTAGTGGAGCAGATGAAGATTGAAGTCTTCCTGAGATAGTAAGGAAGCAAACTGAAAAGTTAAGATTTTGTTCCCTCGAGATGGTAGTGGAGCAGACTGAAGATTGAAGTCTTCCTGAGTTAATAAGGAAGCAGACTGAAAAGTTCAGATCTTGTCCCCTCGAGATAGTAGTGGGTAGGCTGAAGATTATAGTCTTATCTTCCTGATGTAGTAAGGGAGTAGACTAAATAAAATTGTAGATCTTGTTTCCTCGAGATAGCAGTGGGGCAGATCGAAGATGGCGAATCTTATCTTCCTGATGTAGCAAGGGAGCAGATTTTAGCTACTAGCCTCATCTTCCTGATGTAGCAAGGGAGCAGACTAAAAATTGTAGATCTTGTTTTCTTGAGATTGCAGTGAAGCAGATCGAAGATACTAATCTGCATCCCCGAGTTTGCGATGGAGCAGATTAAAAATAGCGAATCCCGGCTTTCCGAGTTTGCGATGAAGCGGTCGAAGACATCGATCTTGTCTCCCCGAGTTTGCGATGGAAGCGATTGAAGATAGCAGATCTTGTCTCCTTGAAGTTGCAGTTGGGTTAGAGATTACTTGAAGAAGAGGAGGATCAAGAGGTTAAGGCTCGGCATGACCGGACAAAATTGGTCCTTTTATAGTCTTTGCTCCATTCTCGTTACACGACAATGAGCAAAGAGAGGCAGCTGTAATAGGCCAATTTAGCCCGGGCCCATACAAAAAATAATAAACCCAAAATAATAAAACAAAGTCCAAGTCCAGTCCAAAATATATCATTTGGCCCGATCGGAATGACCCATTACTTGAAAAGATTGAAGGTCCATCTACAAGCTTGACGTATATGGGAACACAATCTTTAAGGATATGCAATCTTAGATATGATATGCAAATCTTAGATATGATATGCAATCCTAGAAGATATGGTATGTAATCTTAGAAGATATGATATGCGATCTTAGATATGATATGCAAATCTTAGATATGATATGCAATCTTAGAAGATATGGTATGCAATCTTAGAAGATATGATTTTGTAATCTTAGAGATTTAATTTGTAGATACCTTTTAATCTTAGCCGTTGATGTAATTGATCTGTACCGTTGGATTTGGAGAGGCTCAACTATAAATAGAGGCCTCTCCCTTCATTGTAAAGCACAGTTGAGTTTTGGGGGAAGCAATAAGAATTCTTGAGAGTATTCACTCAAATTTCTCTCCTTCTTACGGTCTTATTTTCTATGGTTTGTTCTTATTTTATTCTTCATTCATCTTCGTTTTTTCAATCTTTTTTCATTTATCCATTTAATTGTTTAATTATTAGTTATTCTTTTATTTTATTCGTTTATTTATTATTTCTGTATAGAGATTTATTTTATTTTCACACTTTTGCAAATTTGTATTTTATTTATTTATTCCAAATTTTTACGTGGTATTTATTTCAAGCTGTTTTATTTTATTATTTTAGATATTAATTATTTCAAATAGTTTTATTTTGATTAAGTTTTTTTTTATATTATTACTTTAAATTATCTTATATATCATTCATTTTTCTTATTGTTTTATATAACGATTATTTTAAAGTGGTTTTATTTTATATCATTTTAAACTGTTTTATATTATCTATTTTAAGTTTTCGTATATTGTTTATTTTAAACTTATACGTATCTTTTTAGGATTTGTCACATATCATTTTCTTTAAGTCATTTTGTATATTATTTATTTAGATTGATATATATATTGTTTTATTTATTACTTATTTAAACTTACTTCTTATATAATATTTATTTTAAAATTCATTTATATATTATTATTTCATATATTATTTATTTCTTTATTTTTTTGGATTTATTTCAAACTTTTACATATATTACATACTTTAAAATTTTTATGCATGAATTTATTTTTAAGTTGCTTTTTATTGTCGATTTCAAAATCCTTTTGTTTCACATTATTTGTTTTAACATTGTCCATTATTATTTGAAAGCTGGTACATTTTGTTTTTTATTTGTTTTTTAGATTTTTTTTTTAAAATTTTTATTAATCTTTATTTATTAATGTGGCCAAATATACCTTCATATTTCAAAATCCATGATTTTTCAAATTAAAAAATAAGGCAATATTCGATATTTGGGAGTTTTGAGAAAATCGTGCCCTAACTTACTGGGTTTCGATTTTTCTCATTAAGTCCAAATGATTGAGTACCCTTTTTGAAATTAAAACATATGAATTTTTAAATAACAAACCTATTCTCGGGAATTTAAGATGTTGTGTCCTAACTCACTGGATGCGACGTTTTGTCATCTCGAGGCAAGGATTTCTAAAAAGCAAAGGATATTCGGTGTTTGGAAAATTCGAAAGATCATGCTCTAACTTACTGAGTTTTGATTTTTCTTTTAAAATCCAAATAATTGAATGTCCATTTAAAATTAAAGGACATAAGTTTTAAAAATCAAAAGGATCGTGTTTTAAAATATATTCAAATTTTTGATATTAGGACATTAATTAATCAATTAGGTACCAATTTTTGGGTGTTACGAGGGTGCTAATCCTTCCTCGTACGTAACCGACTCCCGAACCCGTTTTCTTGAATTTCGTAGGCCAAAATCAATGTTTTGAAATAAAATATTTTATAAGGTGATCCGATCACACCTAAGCAAAAAGGGATTGGTGGCGACTTCATTTTCGTTTTTAAAGTCGACCCCCGTTTTTAAAATCAACTTTAAAAATGGTTTCGACATCTTGTTATGGCTTATTGATGTGCAAATTGTTGAGGTTAGGTTGGTGTCAATTTGGGTAAGAAATGTGACTTATAAAATGACCTATTTTCGTCCATACAGGTAGAGACACGGGCGTGTGTCTCAGCCGTGTGTGACACACGGCCTTGTGTCCCCTGTATCTTCTTAAGAAGGCAAGTTAGTATGCTCACACGGCCTAACACATAGGCGTGTGACTTGGCCGCGTGACCCAAGTTAGAGAGTTACACGGGTAAGGACTGTGTGATCCTATCTCGAATGCCGACACAGCTTGAGACACGGGCATGTCTCCTGACGTGTGAATCACACGGCCTAGCCACACGGCCGTGTGACCCCTACAGCTTTAAAATTTTTCTACTTTTTTAGAATTTTTTTTTGAGTATCCCGATTTAGTCCCGACTTGTTTCTAACACGTATTTTAGGCCCCGAGGGCTTGTATAAAGGACAATATGTTTGAATTCGATTGGTTTCTGACATGAATGTTATATTATATGAAATATCTATTTATTTGATCTATAAACTCTGGTAATGCTCTGTAACCCTGTTCCAGCGATGAATACGGGTTAGGGGTGTTACATAACCATTAGGCCAGTAACTTTCTTATTTAACAAATGCACAATGATAACTTTATAAATCAGGACGTGACCACTCTCGATTTCATAAACTTGACTAAATGTGACACCTCAAATCTGGCCGGGACGGGTCGACCCAAATATAAAATGTTACATTAGTCACTTACGTGACCTCTGTACAACCACCAATCACATCACACAAATTTATATTCATGTGTATTCATCAATCATATAGTTCAAGTTAAACATACAATTACATGCTTTGCAACGCTACTCTTGATCAGACCAACATCAGGGGTGAAATCGTCATTTAACATACGACATAAGTAACATTGGTAATTCAACAATTAAATCATATGTACAATAGAAAACAATTTAATAAGGACAATAATTGAAAAAAAAACAGAACTAATAAGTAAAAATCATTTAATTTTTTAAAGCAAAGTTTAAGGACTAAATCGTAAATTTAGTAATATATTTAGTAAAACCTTTTTGTAAAATTGAGAGTAAACTTATAGAATTATCCATATAAGACTTAATCATGCAAATATTTAAGTAATTTCATAATATTTAAGCACTCCAATTGTATAGCATAAAAATCGTTGGGTGAGGTATGCATAACATAACTGCAACTGCAATTGTAACTACAGCATGGGTGAATTTGAAGTGCAGGGCACACTGTAATTGGAAGGTCAAAAAACTTAAAATGGCCTTGAATTGTATCGAATGCGATGGAAATCCAAATGGAACAACGCTGATGATAATCATGGAAAGCGTTGAACAAAGGAAGGGTTAATATAATCCCAAGAATTAATCAAGATTACCCATGACATGATATTAAAATCTGTCGATGGGCTCATCATGAACGCATATGCATGATGTATAGCCCCACTCTCCCACTAACATAAAAAAATGATATGAGAGAGGGTACGGGATGAACATCACGGCACGTGGTCGGTGTTTGAATCCGCAAACGTCCCACGTGGGCTCGGGGGGGCCGGCCTCCACCGTCCTAGTCCAAATTACCAACTTTACAGAGAAGCCGAAGGATGGAAGGAGTAAATTAGCCAGTTTCGAAGAGAAATGGGGGAAGCAAAGGCAAAAGGACTTGGACAAAAGGCAGGGGGCAATTTTTTTTTCTTCTGGAACAAATCTCGAGGTACAATGACTGCTAGCGTACGAAGTTTTGAGTTATCAAACATGTTGCTTTTGGGATCCACAACATGCACTCAATATTCCTGACTGAAATGATTAATCTGTTGCCAACAGCTTGCTGTGTTATTAATTGATGTCTATTGATATTGATTAAGGTAGAGTTAAAAAAAATTCATACTCGTATATGTAGTATACCAACATACCAACGTAAGGTTACAGAAAAGTTAGATTTACAGTACAGTTTTTAATATATTACACTTCAAGTAGTTATTTATAAATTGAATAAATTACTTTTTTACTTAATTTCTTTTGATTCTTAAGTTATTTTGTACTTTTTTATTTAAAATTTTCTTTATAATTTTTACAGATTATTCTAAATTAGTTAACTATTTTGTAATTACATTACTTTTTCAACTCTTTTAAGAAATCCATTAAGAACTTTACTAAAAACTAATACTATAAAAATATTATAAATTTAACATGGCTCATATATTACAAGAGAATACAAATTGATTAATATATATATATGTGTGATTTCACCTAGTAATACCTATAGAATTATTTATTTAATGATCACAATATTACTAATTTACGTGTTTATTTACTAGTTAACGAACATGTGAGGATATTATTTATTAAATAGTTAAATTTTAAAGATTAAATATCCTCCAAGTTTTTGTGCTTTTTGTATATTTTAATTTTAATTTTTATATATTTATTTTCAATAATTTAATTTTGTTGAGGGTAGTTAACTCTTTGTACTATGCCTTCTTGAAAAGGCTAGTTATGCCTTAAGCTACCTACTCCGTGAACCCTTGGGGCTCTCCGCGAAGTTAGGAGACGAGACCCAGGTCCCAAGACATTACCTACGATTGTTGGGGGTCGTATTGACCGCTCGTCGGACAACACTTTGGAGACTTCTTCCGAAGGATCTCCGAAGGGGTCGACACCCCTCAACCATAAAGGGCGACCCTTTTGGGAGAAGTTTCTGAAGTGTCGTCCGCTGGGCAATCGACTAGGCCCTCTACAATCGCTAACTCAAGTGGTACCGTGTCTCATTGAAAAGGCTAGTTATGCCTTGGTTGGTGGTTCAATCCACATCGCGCACAACTTCACCGATTAATTATCTATGTGTCCCTCAGGTACGTACTCTTCCACCAATCGAGGCGCTCCCACTCCGTAAACCCTCATGGCTCTTCGCGAAGACATGAGACAGAACTTGAGTCCTGGGATAATACCTACGATTGTTGGGGACCGTATTGACTGCCCAACAGACGATACTTCGGAGACTTCTCCCGAAGTAGTCGACCCCTCTCAACAAGTCTTATTTTTCGAATTTAGGAGTTTAGGTCCATTTATTAATATCGTTAAATTTTTTCTGTTAAATTTGTTAGTGTGACATTCTAAAATTTTTAAAAAAATTACCCACTCGATAATGTGACAAAAAAATGACATTATAATGAATTTGAATTTGGCAAAGTATTTAACGATGTTATCAATTCTTAAAATTTACATAAGCATTTTAATTAAAATAAAATATTTAGACTAACTAATGACATTATAAACATTGAGGTACCAAATTATGTAAAAAATTAAAGTATAAAGATTAAATCTAAAATTCAAGCATATTATAGGGATCAAAATTAAAATTTGATCATTTTTATATAATGTAAAAAACTAAAAGACGAGAATTGAAAATTAACCGTTATTATTCATAATGTAAAAGGAAGAAGCAAGAGTAGGTGTCAAAGAAAGAAGATCTTAAATCTTTCTTTTATATATAGTAGTATAATTAAAAAAAATAAGAGGATCAAATTGAAATTTAACCATTACTAAAAACGTAAAAGAAGAAGAAGTAATATCAGGTGTCAAATAAGGAAGGTCTTAGGGTCCTTCTATAGATAGTATCTGGTCCTCACGCTTCATCCTAATTTGATTATTTGTTTTATTAAATTACATAGTAAAAAATTAAAATTAAAATATACTCTATGTAAGATTTTTAGAATCAGATTAGTGGTCAAACTAGTCAAGCCACAGATTTATTAGTTCGATTAAATAAATCATAAAAAATATTAAAAAAATAAAATAAAAAACCAGTTCAATTAATTTTTTAGCTTGGTTCAACTGGTCCATACCAATTTGCGGATAAATTGGTCTGATGCCTTTCTCTGGATAGATACCTCGGCTAGTTATCAGTCTAATTGGTCAGTTTGGTCCAGTTCAAATAATCATGATCCTAAGTCACTACACTTCGTACATTTAGAATTTAATCTTTCTATTTTTATTTTCAAAAATTTAATTCCTTTTACTTTATAGATTTAAAAATCGGTTTTTAAATTATATACAACTACATTACATTTTAATTGAAAATTAAGAATATTAACTATTTGCATTAATTAATAACATTATAAAAATATAATGAATAATTTGTATTAAAAATTAAAATAAAATGAATGTTAAATTTAAGCAATCAAAACTGAAAATAAAATAATGTAGCAAGTGGGGTTATCCTCCTTTTATATAGAGTTAAGGCTGGCATTAGCACTAGACCCTGCTTAACATTTCTTTCTATATCATATCAATGCATGTACTTGTAATCATCTCTTACCTTTACACACTATTTCAAAGTTGATAATCAATTACGTTTTTGTTTCTCTTTTCAACTGTAGATGGGGTAAAAACTAAATACCTCCCACCCTAATTGGAAACCAGCCCATCCATTATAGGGACGGTGGGAGTGAGTCTACCACTTTTTGATATATTTAATTACATACCACTTTTTTAAAAGTTAATTTTTGATAACAATTTAAATATATACATAAAATTTTAATTTTATTTGATTGCACATATTTAAAAAAAAAGTAGTATATCAATTTATTTTTATATTAAACAAATATTATTATCTGTATATGGAGGGGCGAAGTCAGAGAATTTTTTTAAAGTCGAAATTAAATTGTAATTTTTTATAGTCTATATTTTTATAATTCTTTAGGGGGACAAAGTGTAATTTTATCTTTATTAATTTAAAATTTTAAAATTTTTAAAAAACTTAAATAAATAATTTTCAATTTTAGGGGGACCGGAACCCTGCCAACCTCCAAAATACGTCATTGTGTATATGTAATATATATATAGTAATGTTATATTGATAATAGTAATAGTAATTTGTCAAAATAAAAAAAAAACATTTCATAAGCAAAATAAAAATTTATATTGTAATGGCCCATTTTTGCCCGGACTGGAATAAACCAAAATAAATAATAAATGTCCAACACAGTCTATTTTTACAAAGTCCATTGCACAAAATTGAAACCCAATACAGTAGCCCAATACCACTAGACTCAAAATCAACCCACTACCCAAACAGATTTAGCCTAAAAATTAGCCCAAACGGAATCGGCCCGAAATGGCCCAATAACTAAACCAGTTCAGTAAGCCTAGGGTTTTCAGAAACCCTAGGCGCCGCAGGAGACAGTACCCCAACCGTCGCGCCGCAAGTTTCGCCCCAGCCTCGCGCCAAATCAGATCCTCGCATCCCACGCCACCATCAACGCGCACGAACCCCGCCTCAGCCATCACCAGAATCTCTGCACCTGCAAAGAAAAAGGAAAGAAGAACAACAAAAATAGCAAGAGAAACGATAGGATCTTGTATTTCCTTTTTCATTTTTTTTTCGGGCTATAAAAAGCCCCAAAAACTTGTAACGGGGGGACAGACATAGATAGATACATTCACAGATACACAGAAAACAAGAGCACAGAAATACCAAAAAATACAAAAAAATATATACAGAGAAATAAAAGTTTTCGTTTACGAAGGTAGCTTATATTCTGTTTTCTTAATTTTTTTTTTTTTATTTTTGTTTTATGAATGTTTTGAGTATAAAATAAAGTAAAAGCAAAGAAAGCGACTTGTTTACCTTTGCGCCAATTGAGGCGACGGCGCGTAGTATGGCGCGTAGGAGGTAGCTATCGAGGTGACGACCTAACTCCTGGTAGAAAAAGAAAAAGCCTTTTTGAGAGCGTTTTAAAGTTTTTTTATTAAAACCAGGCACACAAATGATTTTTTTGGTGAAAAAGGGCATATATAGTGTTAAGAAAACGACGCTGCTTTTACCTATGGCCCGACTTCGACCTGCCCGGCCTTCGGATCCGCGTGTTTTACGTAAAATGGAAAATTTATGGTTTTAGTCCTCCCATATTTTTATACTTTGTTTAATTTCATTTTTTTATTTTTAAATTGGCCCTAAAGGTTTAGTCACTTTTTAATTTAATTCTTCGGGTTCTTTAAAAACTAAAATCAAAACGTCGTAGTTTTAAAATATGGCATAATTTCCATTTTAGTCCCTGTGATTTAACGCGCATTTAAATTTAATCCTTTTTATTTATTTTAATTGCCATTTTAACCCCTGTTTTCTTTGTTTTATTTTATTTTTATCCTTTTATCCTTTTATTTTATTTTATATTTAATTATTTTATCATATTAAAAGATTCTATATTATTTTTATTAATTTATTAATAGTATAAAATATATATATATAATTTTATATGTATTATCTTCTATATTAAATTACTAATTTGTATTATTTTATTTAGTTTAAAGTATTATTTAATTTATATATTTATATATTTTTATTTTTATTATATTATATTTTGTATATTATATATTATTATATTACATTTATATTATTTCTAAAACTTTATTTTTATAAAATTTATTTATATTATCTAATCTATTTTATTTATATTATTTATTTATAATTCGTGTATTATATATATATATTTTATTTTTCTTAATATTATTTTAATTATATATTATTTTCATATATTAGTTATTATATTATATATTTTAAAAAATTTTATACATTGTATAGCATTATATTATATCATATTTTTATTTTTATTTATATTGAAAAACATGTTTCATTTATATTGTTTATATTATATTTTATTTATTTAAAATCATTATATACTATTTTTTTAACACATTTTTTATATTGTTTATATCATATAAGTATGTAATTTTATTTATTTATGTTATTTATTTATTATTAATCTTCCATGAAAATTTTCATATTTATTTAGTAATTTCTATTTTGATATTTAGGGTTTTATGTATATATTTTACTTGCCTATATTCTTTCATTATTTATTTATGATTGTCATTGTATTGTTATTTATTTATTGTTTTATGAATACATTTTTACAAGATTACTATATTTTATTTAAAGTTTTTAAAATAAGGCAATGTTTTGGTATTTAGAAATTCGGGAAATAGTGCCCTAACGTACTGGGTTGCGATTTTCCGTTTGGCTAAATAACTAAATACCCTTTTTCAAGTTTTGTAAATCTTGAGATGATTTTGATTACGAAGGTTCTTAAATATCGTGTCCTAACGTACTGGATGTGATATTTATATTCCTTCGGAACAAGAAAGTCTCAAATTTTAACTTAAATTGCTCGAAGTTTCATTAAGAAATCATATTTTTAAATACTTTTAAACTTCAAATATTTGGACATGATTCTATCGATTAGGTACCAATTTGTGGGCGTTATGAGGGGGCTAACCCTTCCTCATACATGTGAGGCTCGAACCCGCTTTTATTTTTTTCGTGGACCAAAATTAAATGTTTTAAAATAAAACGTTTTACAAGGTGATCCAATCACACCTAAAAGGATTGGTGGCGACTCCCATTTTTGTTTTTTAAAAGTCGATCGTCATTTTCAAAACCCGATTTTAAAATGGTTTCGACAGCTTAGCGACTCCACTGGGGACCAAGAGAGCCAGGCCGTAAAATTGATAATTTCATGTCCTTTTGTTTGAATTTAAAATTCTGATTTTAAAAATATGATCATTTTATTGCATGTTGTTTTAAATATATTGCTCTGCATTGCACTGCATGACCGTCGTGGTCACACCCTTAAGTGGGAGTGAGAAGCTACTCCTTCGTGAGGTTTTCACCTCCGTGCAGCCATAGGAAAATGTATTCCCCTGAATCGAACTCGGTCCATATGAGCCTATAATGGGTGAGGATCGAGGAATCTGCTGGTTCGGGTACCTCAACTTTAGAGCTAAACCACACGTAGAGAACATAGGAACCCACCCTAGGTAGAACTATGCTAAACCTTAGTAGTCACCCAAATAGGTGTTCTATGTTGTTTATTTCTTCTGTACTAACGTTTTTCTTGTATTTTGATTACATTCATATCATAGAAAAGAGGTGTTGATTTCAAATTCGATTGCTAAATAGAAAAGTTTGTCATAAGAAAACGGGTTTTTTGATAAAGTGGATTATAATACGGTCTCGTCCGAATATAGTCTAAGTGAACACAACAAGAGAAGACTGATAGCCGGCGAAGGAATACAAGACTTTATTACCCAAGGATTCAAGCTGACAAAGACAAATCGAGAATCACCACGTCTCGACTTTCTTGAAGAAGCTAACAAGTATTATAGAGCAGTGAGTCGCGTCCCAGATCAAGCAAAAAGGAGCTAGAGGAGGCATCTATTAGAAGTTTGCAAGACTTGACTTTTGCGAAGAAGGGATTCATGTTTTTACTTGGACTATGAGGATAAGGTCGTGTATGCGATCCGTTTTATGTAAAGAAATTTGCTTTCTAGAAAAGTTTTTCTAATGTAACTGAGTTCAGAATCAACGCCTTTCTCTCTTTGCATTCATGCATTCGCATTACATGGCATCATTTGCATTAGGCTTTTATAAAAGGACCCTAATTAAGTAAAAATATTTCAGTTAACTTGGAAAACATGGAGCAAAGGTTGGAAAAAATAGAACAAATGCAAATGCAAATGCAAATGCAAGGGCAGTTGACCGAGATCCAACAAGAAATGCGGGAATTCCAAAGGAATATGATAGGCCAGCTAACTCAGTTACTAGCTGGAGGAATTGGAAAAACGAGAGGCCCAGTAGTCAACAACGTGGATGATGAGGAAGACATCGTTTATTCCCCAAAAGGTGTCCCGACTCAGCTAGATACGCATTCGCATAGGGGACCCGTCATTGTTGAACCCCAATGTCAAGTTGATACTTCGACCTTGTTGAAGTTTCCAATGGGTTCAGATTTTGACCTGAATAATGATCAAGCCAAACCGGTTGTTCTGGTAGAAACAAGAGAAAGAGGAGAATGGTCCTCAAATGTCCTGAGGAAGAAGGAAAAGAGAACCGGTAGGTATAACAAGAGCCATTCGGAGCAAATTACAATGAACCAGCCAAGGACGGTAGCTACCAATGATCAAGTTTCTCCAAAGCAAAACTCTGAAAAGCTCCAATTTACACCAATCCCGATGATGTATAAGGAGCTATATCAAAGTTACAACCCCCATATCCTAAATGGTATGATTCCAACGCTCAATGTGAATACCACGCATGAGTAACGTGGCATTCAATAGAAAATTGCACTGCCTTCAAAAAGGTAGTTGGGAGACTTTTTAAGATGGGAGTTGTCAAGATTGATGATACACCCAGTATGGAGAACCCATTACCCAATCATGGAGATAAGAAAGTTGTGCCCTTGAAGAAATCGAAAGCGAAGAGGGAATCAGAGAACGAAGTTTACAAGCCCTTGTGTACTTGGGAATGTTTTGAATAATGAGACTGTGGAAGAAATCCCTATACTTTAGGCCTAATCTAGAGTAATGTGCAAAACATGCTTGTTGCCTTAAGCCTAGAGGCAATAAGAACCCCTTTTGTGAAATAGGTTCGTGTCCTAAATTTTTATTTCAATGAAATACATTTCTTCTTTTATTCTTTCCATTTCATATTGTATATTCTTTTATCATATTCTTTCATTCTTTATTCATGACCATATCATACAAATACTCATCCTTAGAATTATTTATTCTTTGGATTCGTTCGCCTTCATACCTAGGTACCCAGATATCAATTACATGAGCGACGTTGTTACTAGCTCCCTTTTTGAATGAGATATGGGTCTAGGGGATCTCGGGACTTTGAAGATGACAGAGATTGTGACATATCTTCTGACTTGTTAAAAATGGTTTAACAAGATGAAAAACAAACCTTACTCTACAAAGGGTCATTGGATATTGTGAGCTTAGGAAAGGAGTGAAGATCGTAGCCTAGCTCATCACAGAAATAAAGTGAAACATTATTGAATTATCTTCAAGAATTCAGAAATGTTTTCGCACGATCATATCAAGATATGCCTGGACCAATAAGACGCAGGCTAAATAAGAGGATGGGGCACTGTTGGACTACCATGGAAGGGATTGCATCAGTCATACCACAAATACTGAAGTGAAGAAGATAAGATTTATGTAACTCTTCTATTTTCTTCACAGGCTTTTCTATATGTGGGGCATGGATGTGATGGGTCCAATCTTGTCAAAAATTTTAAGTTGTCATCAATTTATCGTCATGGTCGTCGTCTACTTCACTAAGAGGGTGGAAGTAGCTTCATATGTCAATATTGCAAAGTCGAAGTCATCAAGTTCATCAAAAAAAAAAGCAAAAAAAGGGAATAAAGGAAAAGATCAAATGCCAGCACAGAATTTATAACTGTACAAAGTCAAACTTACAATTTGTCCAAAGATCAGGCAGCGTATAGCAAACAGTTTGCAAAAAAAAAAGTGATTTAGACTTGTAAGGATTGGCATAAGAAGCTACCTTTTACCCTCTGTCTCATTGAACGTCGGCCAGAACCTTCACTGGGACAATATCTTGCCCATTATGGAATTAAAGCATTTTTGCCAATTGAACTTAATCGAAGAAGAGGTTAAAAGTTATCCATCACGGTCGGATGATGTGAGCTTACGACAAAAAGATTAATCCAAGAGAATTCCACAAGGGGAACCTGATGTTGAAAAAGATTTTTCCTCTGCAAAATGATATGCCAAACTGGGAAGGACTTATGTAGGGCTGTTTCTAGAAGAGCATTAATATTAACCAAGATGAATGGCGAAGACTTGCCCAATCCGTGAATTCGAGTTTAGTCAAGAAGGATTTTACCTGAAAAGGAAGGGTCAATGTGAAAACTCATGAAAGGCGCATTGAGCTCAAATTCATCCAAAAAAAAAAGAAGAAGAAGAAGAAGAAGAAGAAGAAAAAGGAGAGGCCAAGGCGAAAACTCGCAAAGGGCGCTTTGAGACCAAAGGGGATTTGAGTTGAAAACCCGAAGGGGCGGCTCAAATTTTGACCAAAAGTGGGGCATACAACAGGTCTTGCTACGTCCCGAATTAGCAAGGAGGAAGTATGGCACGTCTTGGGGCATTGACAAAGTACTCCAGATCCCCTAAACACATATTGATTTTAAAATGGTCCTCAAGAAGTTGGAACAAAGAAGCTCAGGCTGCGATATCTGGGGCACCTAACTTCTATCTTACCCATTTTTGAATTCCTTATCTTTGATTGCTTTATTCTTTTTTTGAGATACACCCAAATCAATTTTCTTTTATTGCACAGGTTATCTTTGATTAAATTATTTTTCTGAGCTATGCTCCTGACTAATTTTTTTCTCGTCCATTTTTGTGTTCTTTTTCAAGCATTTATATTGAAATAACGATCAGTGGACTAAAAACACCTTCATAAAAGGAGTTTCGTATATTACTCTAGAAGCTTCTAAATAATATGAGGAATCTGAAACAAGACTATTGTTCAGAACTCACCAACCCTAAGGGCTCGAAACATTGAAAAATAATTATCTATTCAGATTCTTATGGGATAAGACAATTTCGTTAGTGACACCATATCGACAAATGACGAACAAGGTCAAGTCAAGTGTAAAAAGGGGATCATTGTCGAGAGACCCTGCATTCATGTAAATTTCAGACTTATACACTTAGGGAATGGTGGAAAACGATACAAGTTGGATGAAAGAAGCCAAATGTTATTCCCCTGAAGCTGCAGTGGGAGGTACAAACTTCATGTCCCAAGGTTCAAGTAGAGAGGACTCAGAATTACCATGGGGCAAATTATTTGAGCAGAACATGATTGAAAAACAAATGAGTAATAACACCTAGGATAGGAATCATACTCATAACATTGTTGTAAATTTCATTAGGAGCATTTGATTCATTTCGGTTATTGTATCCTAATCCTTGAAATAGGAATCATCTTCATAACATTTTCATAACATGTCTAAATAGGAGCATCTGATGCATTTCGATCAAAGCATCCTAAATATTGGACATAAACATATACCCATTCTACAGGTTATGTAGCAAGGTAGAAGACATTAGTCTGGTATCCCTGAGTTTGCAGGGAGCGAGAATAAAATAGCGATTCGACAATCTTGAGGTTGCGGGGAGCGGATCGGAGACATCACCCCTATCTCCCACCCAAAGAAGTGGAATAGGTCAAAGATTGTAAATCTTGTCACCCTAAGCAAAGGGAACCAAGATCGAACGACAAATCTTGTCTCCTAAGCGATGAGTGGAACAGATTTAAGCCACCACCCTATCTCCCGACTAGCGATGGAATAGGTCAAAGATTGTAGATCTTATTGCCCTAGCGATGAGGGACTAAGATCGAGCGGCAAATCTTGTCTCCTAAGCGATGAGTGGAACATTTAAGCCACTGACCTATCTCCTGACCAGGCGATGGAATAGGTCAAAGATTGTAGATCTTGTCGCCCCTAGCGATGAAGGAACAAGATCGAACGGAAAATCTTGCCTCCTGGGCGATGAGTGGAACAGATTTAAGCCACCACCCTATCTCCCGACCGGCGGTGGAATAGGTCAAAGATTGTAGATCTTGTCACCCTAAGCGATGGGGAACCAAGATCGAACGGAAAATCTTGCCTCCTAAGCAAGCGATGAGTGGAGCAGTTTAAGCTACCACCCTATCTCCCACGACCGGCGATGGAATAGGTCGAAGATTGTAAATCTTGTCGCCCTAAGCAGTAGAGGACCAAGATCGAACGGCAAATCTTGTCTCCCTAAGTAGTAGTGGAACAGATTTAAGCCACCAGCCTTATCTCCCTGACTAGCAGTGGAATAGGTCAAAGATTGTAGATCTTGTCACCCTAAGCAGTAGAGAACCAAGATCGAACGGCAAATCTTGTCTCCCTAAGCAGTAGTGGAACAAATTTAAGCCACCAGCCCTATCTCCCTGACCAACAGTGGAATAGGTCAAAGATTGTAGATTTTGTCTCCCTAAGCAGTAGTGGACCAAGATCGAACGACAAATCTTGTCTCCCTAAGCAGTAGTGGAACAGATTTAAACCACCAATTTGGCATTCCGGAGCTTTGCAAGAAGCAGATTGAAGATAGCAAATCTGGTATTCCTGAGCTTTGCAGGAAGCAGATTGAAGATAGTCAATCTGGCATTCCTAAGCTTTGCAGGAAGCAGATTGAAGATAGCAGATCTGGCATTCCTGAGCTTTGGAGGAAGCAGATTGAAGATAGCAAATCTGGCATTCCTGAGCTTTGCAGGAAGCAGATTGAAGACATCAGTCTGGCGATCCCTGAGTTTGTAGGGATCAAACTGAAAATATCAGATCTGGTCTCCCTGAGTTTGCAGTGGAACAAATCAAAAGATAGTGGATACTGCCTTCATGAAGATGAAGCTATCAAACTTACTGAAATCAAGATAAAGTTCCAATACCGTTGAAGTTGCAGTGGAGTTGGAGTCATTTGAAGGAGACAAGAATCAAGAAGTCGAGGTTTGGCCAAGACCGGTCAAAATTGGTCCTTTTATAGTCTTTGCTCTATTCTCGTTACACGACAATGAGCAAAGAGGGGCAGCTGTAATGGCCCATTTTTGCCCGGGCTGGAATAAACCAAAATAAATAATAAATGTCCAAAGATGATCCATTTTACAAAGTCCATTGCACAAAATCGAAACCCAATACAGTAGCCCAATACCACTAGACTCAAAATCAACCCACTACCCAAACAGATTTAGCCTAAAAATCAGCCCAAACGGAATCGGTCCGAAATGGCCCAATAACTAAACTGATTCGATAAGCCTAGGGTTTTCGTAACCCTAAGCGTCGCGAGAGACGATACCCCAACCGTCGCGCGCAGCTTCCGCTGACCTCGCGCGAAATCATATCCTCGCATCCCACGCCACCATCAACGCGCATAGCACGAACCCCGCCTCGGCCATCACTGAAATCTCTGACTGCAAAGAAAAAAAAGGAAAGAAGAACAACAAAAATAGCAAGAGAAACGACAGGATCTTGTATTTCCTTTTTCATTTTTTTTTCAGGCTATAAAAAGCCCCAAAAACCTGTAACGGGGGGGGGGACAGACATAGATAGATACATTCACAGATACACAGAAAACAAGAGCACAGAAATACCAAAAAATACAAAAAAAATATACAGAGAAATAAAAGTTTTCGTTTACGAAGGTAGCTTATATTCTGTTTTCTTAATTTTTTTTTATTTTTTATTTTTGTTTTATGAATGTTTCGTGTATAAAATAAAGTAAAAGCAAAGAAAGCGGCGAAGTTTTACCTTTGCGCTGCCGTAGGCGACGGCGCGTGTGGCGCGTAGGAGGTAGCTATCGAGGCTGACGACCTAACTCCGACAGAAAAACGAAAGCCCTTTTTTTAGAGCGTTTTAAAGTTTTTTTTTAAAACCAGGAGCACAAATGATTTTTTTAGCTAAAAAAGGGCATATATAGTGTTAAGAAAACGACGCCGTTTTACCTATGGCCCGAATTCGACCCGACCCGGCCTTCAGGATCCGCGTGTTTCTGTATAATGGAAAATTTATGGTTTTAGTCCTCCCATATTTTTATACTGTTTAATTTCATTTTTTTATTTTTAAATTGACCCTAAAGGTTTAGTCACTTTTTAATTTAATTCTTCGGGTTCTTTAAAAACTAAAATCAAAACGTCGTAGTTTTAAAATATGGCATAATTTCCATTTTAGTCCCTGTAATTTAACGCGCATTTAAATTTAATTCTTTTTATTTATTTTAATTGCCATTTTAACCCCTGTTTTCTTTGTTTTATTTTATTTTTATCCTTTTATTTTTATTTTATTTTATATTTAATTATTTTATCATATTAAAAGATTCTATATTATTTTTATTAATTTATTAATAGTATAATATATATATATATAATTTTATATGTATTATCTTATATATTAAATTACTAATTTGTATTATTTTATTTAGTTTAAAGTATTATTTAATTTATATATTATTATATTTTTATTTTTTATTATATTATATTTTGTATATTATATATTATTATATTACATTTATATTATTTCTAAAACTTTATTTTTATAAAATTTATTTATATTATCTAATCTATTTTATTTATATTATTTATTTATAATTTGTGTATTATATATATATATTATTTTGCTTAATATTATTTTAATTATATATTATTTTCATATATTAGTTATTATATTATATATTTTAAAATTTTTTATACATTGTATAGCATTATATTATATCATATTTTTATTTTTATTTATATTGAAAAACATGTTTCATTTATATTGTTTATATTATATTTTATTTATTTAAAATTATTATATACTATTTTTTTAACACATTTTTATATTGTTTATATCATATAAGTATATAATTTTATTTATTTATTTTATTTGTTTATTATTAATCTTGCATGAAAATTTTCATATTTATTTAGTAATTTCTATTTTGATATTTAGGGTTTTATGTATATATTTTACTTGCCTATATTCTTTCATTATTTATTTATGATTGTCATTGTATTGTTATTTATTTATTGTTTTATGAATATATTTTTACAACATTACTATATTTTATTTAAAGTTTTTAAAATAAGGCAATGTTTTGGTATTTAGAAATTCGGGAAATAGTGTCCTAACGTACTGGGTTGCGATTTTCCGTTTGGCTAAATAACTAAATACCATTTTTCAAGTTTTGTAAATCTTGAGATGATTTTGATTACGAAGGTTCTTAAATATCGTGTCCTAACGTACTGGATGTGATATTTATATTCCTTCGGAACAAGAAAGTCTCAAATTTTAACTTAAATTGCTCGAAGTTTCTTTAAGAAATCATATTTTTAAATACTTTTAAACTTCAAACATTTGGACATGATTCTATCGATTAGGTACCAATTTGTGGGCGTTATGAGGGGCTAACCCTTCCTCATACGTGTCGACTCGAACCCATTTTGTTTTTAAGTGGACCAAAATTAAATGTTTTAAAATAAAACGTTTTACAAGGTGATCCAATCACATCTAAAAGGATTGGTAGTGACTCCCATTTTCATTTTTTAAAAGTCGATCATCATTTTCAAAACTCGATTTTAAAATGATTTCGACATATATATAAAACGATACCCTTATACAGTTGGAACGAGAGTGAGAAATTGTAAAATGAAATTGCTACTGATGGCGGTAATTCCAAGTCAGACAGCCAAGTTGGCATAGGGGAAACAACAGTGTAGACGACAGGTTAAGTGTGAGTCAGGAGCAGTGGCATGCCCAAGAAGTTCCAAATAGGGGTCCCATTGCTATCGTGTCAGATGTGGAAAGCTTTTCCACTTTTGAACTATTGAACCCAAAAAAGAGGCACAAAGTGATGGTCCATGTAATCTGCCACACCACAGTTTGATTATTTTCTTTCAAGTAAATTAAAACTTCAAATTATAACCATTGGTTTCATCTTTTTGAGTGTGTAGGGTGGGCCCATGGGGGACAATGGTCGGTCCAACTTTCCATATCAGCACATCTTCCCCTTTCTTCATCAATTCCTCCTCTGAATTATTGGCTACTATTAATTCTTTTGCCCACCTGTTTTTGTTCTAAAGTTGAAAAGGTTCTCCTTCAATTCATGAGTTGGAAAAGCAAGAAAAAGTACTCTTTATCTTTTTTACCTTGTTATGAGTTTAGGTTAATTTATAATTTCATTTAACTTCAATCTAAGTGTACTATTTAAAAAACAATTCATTACTCAAATATAGGATAAAATGATAAGTTAAGGGTTGAAAAATTAAGTTTTAAAATTTCAAATTAGAAAATTGTTTGATATATGACTTAAAATTGATTATGAAATATAATTAGTTTGTTTGATATATAGATTGTAAATTATAAAAAATAAAATTCTACATTTTATCTTTAGTTTTAAACATTTTATTTTAAACAAAAATAAATTTTAAACGGAAATTTTTTATTGGATAATATAATATTAAAATAAATAAAATAGAATTAAGTGAAAATATTCTCTGTTAAGTGATAAGTAGCTCTTATCTATTTATTATTTTCCACACTTTTTTATAGAATGATTTTATCAATTGTTTTTATTTTGGATTGTCAAACATGCACAAAAAACTAAAACCATTGAAAATTAATTTTTTCAATGGTCTATCAAATAAGGTATTATCTAGTAAAAAATGAACTTGATTAGTTGTTCGGTAATTTAAAAACATATTAAAATAATAATAAAAATCTTAGTTAGGTTGACGAGTTACTAGAAGTAGGTATTAGGATGATTTTTAAACATACTTGATAATGATTTAATTTAATTTAATTTTTTTCAAGCTTAGATTACTTGTAAATGCAACATTCTTACTTAAACATAATGGTGATTGTAAAGGACTTCCAAAGATTTAAGTTTTTGTTTATAGAAAAGAAAAACTTAATTATGATTAATTCAACTCAGCAACACAATAGATGAAGAGATTATTGGGAATATATATTTTTTATTTTTTTTATGTTAAATTGGTTGGAATTAATTTAAAAACTATAAGAGAATTTGGTCTATCGATAAAAAAAATGGTCAATGGAAGTCGATTTACAAGATATTTACATGGGCAAAGTTAACATAGGGAAGCACTAAGAACATGAAAGGATGATATCAGGTCACCTCCAAACCCGACTGCACAAAGCACACATTCACAAAACCAAAAAGAAAAAGATTATGGCTGAGCTGAAAAAATGGCCTCCATTATTTGGCCTTTCCAATCAAAAGTTTACGGACAAGTGTTAAATTAAAAATTGATTTAACCCCACCTCTAAGAGAGATTTTAAAGCTTGAACATGATGGCCAAACATGCTAACTTTTATCTTGTAATCAGTGGTATGAGGTGTCAAATCCCAAGATTCTTCAATGGCACCCACTACCCTTATCTCTCATCAACTTTTAGCCCCCCCCTAATACACCTCTATATAAGCTACTCTCTTTTGATCATCTCTGCATAAAAACATTAAGCATTGTTTTCTCTGTTTGCCATTTGCCTTAATCATCTTCCTCTTTCTTTAAAACCTCTTCCTATTTAATTTCTGACTAAACTTGCGCTGATTTCCATGGCTACTGCAGAGGTATTGGATTCTTATTAAGTCCTCGATTTGAGCTTGGTTTGATTCATCAATCCTTTGTGTTGATTACTTCTTGTTTGCATTGCACCTAGTTTATTATACCATTTGTCATGCGATCTTTGGTTTATAGATGGAGCTCATTAGAACAGTGAAATTGAAGATCAAATCAAACGATCATAATCTTCACATTATTTATCGAATTCTCTTTTACTTCCATGCTTTCTTTTCGGGTTTCATCTTTGACAAACTAGAGGCTAACTTTTATAGTTTTATGTACTGTACATTACTTGTCCTAGTTATAGTACTGAATAAGTTACGTATATAAATATATATTATATATGCTTAATTTGATGTGTCGTGTAGGTTGTATCAGCTCAAACTGCAATCCATGAGGAGAAACCTGAAGAAGTGGTCAAGGTTGAAGAAATTGCAACAGAAGAGGTAGTGGCTGTTGCTCCTGCAGCAGAACCTGTTGCTGAAGAACCAAAGGAAGCAGTGCCTGAAGCAGCATCCGAAGAACCCCAGGCTCCAGAAACTGAAGCCACAGTTGAAACTGAATCAAAGGAGGTGGTTGAAGAGCCCAAGGCTGTGACTGAGGAGCCAGAAGTTGAGAAAAAAGAAGAAGAGACTCCTAAGGAAACAGTAGCAGAGCCAGTTGCCGAGGAGTCCAAGCAGACTTCTGAGCCAACCGTTGAAGAAACCAAAGAAAGCACAGAGTCTACAGAAGCAGCAGTAGCAGCAGCAGCAGCAGAAGAAGTAAAAGCAGAAGCCGAAGCCGCCCCAGTGGAAGCACCCAAAGAGGAAGCTGCGAAGGAAGAAGAGAAACCAGCTGAAGCTCAAGCTGAGAAGACTACTACCGAGTAAAATAAGCTTGTAAGATGAGGAATCAATGGAAGCTTGTGTAGTGGGCTTACTGTTAGCTAAGTTTGCATGTTGAAATCAATTAGTTTCTATTCTAGTTGAATAAGGATGTGATAGTATTAAGGTGGATGAGGCTTGGGGCTGGGGCATGGAAATGACCCACCAATGATAACTTGCCTATTGGCTAAACTAACATGCAATTGGCATATGGCAGGGAGAGAGAGTTTAGAGAAGGTTCAAGCAGGCATTGGGGGGGCATTTTCATGTTCAATCTGTTCTCTGTAATGGGTGGTTCCTGGGTCCCAAGCAGGTCGTTTAAATTTAGTGTTTCTGCTTGTATGTTTTTATTAGAAGAGGCAGTTTGCATGTTGTCTTTTACAAGTAATAATAATAAATCATAGTGCGTTTGTTTAACATTTTGTCTACTGTTCAATAACAGATGAGGATTTGTGTTGTTCCAATGTCAGTAGAATATTCACAATATCAAAGAATACCATTCATAATGACAGTCTGTTGCCAACTTCCTGATTGGAACATATACACAATGACATTAAAATATTTTCGTCATAAGTCTTATTCTTTGTATCTAATAGCCAAATTCACCTTCATTCATATAATTTTAGTGTAGGGTTAAAAGGTTAAAAATTAAATTCTATGTTTTTATAAATTTTTAAAAATTAAATCATTTTTTTATTATTTTAATATAATGTATTATTATTAATTTTAAATTTTATATATAAGAAAGACCAAAACAAAAATGATGGAGCGGGGCCTCCTCCGCCCATGTTTGAGTGGTTAACCACTTGACCTTTATTAATGAAAATTCCATAAAAGTGTGAGACATAATTATGTATTATGTTCAGGTGTTTTAGTATGGTGAAAAAATCCGTATCCAAATAATAATATCGTAAATCTATATATAAATATAAAACTAACTTTTAAGGGATTGAGTAAATAGGGTTATAATAGTCATTTTCTTTTATATATTCTTTTTACTTTTTATTATCAGTAATCTATAACTATCTATATTTATATATTTGTAGGAAGTTAAAGATGAAGCCTTAAAAAGAAAAATAAAATTTTGGATTTGAATTTTTTGAGGAGCAAAAAGTTTAAAATTAAGAGGAAAAAAATTGATTTGTCATTCTCTTACTAAAAAAGGGATAAGGATGAGGTGGAATCACAGTTTCATGCAATATTTTCTCTATGTTGATATTTATTCTATTAGATTTTTCTTCTTAATTTAGTTTTAAAATCTTTAAAATAATTTTTCATTTATTTTTTAGTATTAACTATTATATAATTGAATCAATAAAATATCAAATTCAACTTTTACACCCGATGATTTATAATAAAAGGATTTACTAAGTATTTATATTTCCAAAAATTTTAAAAGGTTAAAAGAAAGAAAGAAAAACTAATCAAATTCTTTTGTTGTCCTAATAAAAGAACTAATGTATACTCATTGATTTTAAGGCTTTTTATTTCAGATTATGCTCTTGGAATTTTTTTCTTCAAAATATTAGTTTGCAAATTAGGTGAATGAGATGTTTTCACATTCACTTTTTTAGTATTTTATTGCTATAACATAATTGAATTAATAAATTGTTTTGAGATGTTTTTTCATTTACTTTTTTAGTATTTTAATTTACACTTGTACTATTACATTATTTAGGAATAAGGAAAAAAATCTATTAAGATGAGATGAAAAAGTAATGGTTGGTTTGATTTAAAATTTATTTTACTTAATCACAGAAATTACAATATTTTTTATCAGCATTTTATTCCCAACTTTCCTTGTCTTTGATGAGAAGATTTCAGATTCTTTTAATTGAATCATCTCAAAACATTTATATCATTTACTTTGTTTAAAACATGTTACATTTTTATTGGCCTTAGTATGATTCAATTACATATCACCCATAAGACGATTAGTTCCTCATGGATCACATAAACAATATAAACTTGATGAAGAAAATAAACATGAAAAATAGATCAAGAGTAAACGTTTAGAGAAATCCTGATTTGTATTAAACAATTAAAGTGTCGTAATCCACAAAGAGTTTGTTGAATCCACAAGTCAAATTCTCCGAAGAACACTAACGGAAATAAATTGAAAGAAAATCCTAAGTACAAAATAAACTAAAAACTGAAAACTAAACTGAAAGGAAAATTCTAAGTTATAGAAAAGATCTCTCAAGTGTTTAATGAAGTCTATTTGTAATGTTAGGGTTGGTCGTCGTCCCTAGCCCTAGTTCAGCTGACGTTTTTACATTAAATTTCATTGTGCGAATCAAAATGCCCTTAGCTCGTTAATTCTTCACATACAAGGCCGGTGTCGCGACATCCTCTGCTTTATGTCGTGACACTGATGACAGTTTGCTTAGCTCAGGCTTGGATTCAGGGTTGTGTCGCGACATCCTCTTGCTATGTCGCGACACTGAAGGCAGTCTTACTATTTTGGCCTCCTGCTCACTATGTTGCGACGTTGAACCTCCATGTTGCAACATGGTGACCAGCCTCGTGTTCTCACTGTAACATCCTAAATTTACGGGCCTATACATTTAGTGTAGGGATAGGTTTACTATGTTAATTTAATTGATAGGGGTCTAAATTTGGGCTTAGAATTAGGCAAAAAGGCCCAGATTAAACTGGCATCATTAACAGTTAAAAAGGAACAAGTTTTGGGTCGCAATGAGCCCATGTTTTAGGCCAAATTCGGCACTTTAAATGAAGAGAGGGTGACACCACACACAAGGAATTAGGGGCCCAAGTATTAAGTTTAATGAGGCCCAAATCTTTTAATTTAAGTGAGTTAAATTTGGCATTAGGGATTAGTAGAGGTGGACGGCTACAAGGCTATAAAATAGGAGATATTATGTGGATTTTTAAGTGATAATATCATAGATAAAAAGGAGAAAAGTTAGGAGCTTATCTTCAAGGAAGTGTTGGTAGAAAATCCACCACCTAGAGGAGTGTAAAATTCGCTCATCGCATGGCAAGGAGGGTGCCAATTTCTCCTCTCTTTTAGCTTGAATTTTAAGGGCATTTTCAGTTTTTAGCGAAGAGGTGCCAAAATATCTATAAATAGGGGGGCTAGCTCCTTGATTACGACAATCGAAAACCCTAAATTTCTCTCCCATTGTGCCGAAATTCCCTAGCCTCTCCCTCTCCAATTTCTTTTCTCCAATTTCTTTAAAAGTCGAAACTCTTCTCCACTTTTTCCTTCTTGTGCCGATTTCTCTAGAAAGCCAAAGCATCCATAGTTTTTCTTCTACTCATCCTATTTGAGAATTAGTTCTGTACTTAGGCATTTAAATCTTCCATGGGCATTTCCAATCCTCTCTCTAGTGCTAGCCAAATCTCCTATGCTAAGGTAAGTGTTGATTTTTGATTAGTTCTCATGATCTATTCCGGTTTTGAAAGGCAAAAGCCAAAAGCTAATAGTTGAATGGTTTTATGATGGGCGGCAATTCGGGATTTGAAGGAAGCTTAGTCGACTAGATCTAAAAGCCGAAAATCATAAGTCTCCAATTTCGAGATTTTAAGGTAAGAGGATTTGTTTATTTATATATATAAAATCGGGTAGAATACTAACCATGGCCGAATATAGGAGGCCTATTTTACAATTGTTCCGGCTTTTAAGCAAGGCTATAGATTGAGGATAATAGATCCGGATAGCAAGGACATCGACTAAGAATATTGGATTTACGCAATATCGGTGTGTAATTCTCCACACCATCTAGATCTGTTTGATTAATATATGAAAATAAGTATTACATGTTTTATTAAATCTTTGAAACCCCGACATATTGACGGGAACCCAAAGAGGGTAAAGCAAATCACCAGGTTAGTAAATGATCTGATTAAATGTTATAAGTATCTTGATTTTATGTGATTGCATGGGTTGGGTTTGATGAAAGGAGGAAGTTATATGTTGTAGCGGTTTTACCGTGATCTCGCTGTATGCGGTTCCTTACGTGTGATCTCATTGTAGCGCTCGGCCATGATCGATGATGAGCGACACGATGCCATCAAGGCGTGTAGCGGTGTGGGTTGATTGTAGAAATCCCCAATGGTGTGAATGGTCGATGTGCGGGCGTGTAGCGGATGGACACCTAGGATGTGGGTTGGGCTTTGCATATTATTTTTGTTACTTATATTTTGATTATTACTGTTTTATGGGGCTAAAGCCCAAATCTAATGGTGCATGAGGTTGCACACTGAGTCTCGCGACTCACCCTTTAATTTTAACCATCTCGGGTGACACTTAGGGCATCGGACCGGGGGTGGAGAGAGAGAGCAAGGTGGCCATGCGACGAGAGCTTTGAGAATTCAACAAAAAGACTTAGTCTAATTTTTTTATTTTCATTTTAATTAATGGGTTCAAATTTCTTTGTAATAAGGCCATGGGCCACTAGACTACCATTTATGTCTTGGGATTTTGTTGGGCTTTTATTCTTTGGGTTTTAAGTTTTATGTTTTCAATTAAGTTAAGACCTGCATGAAATTTCGGTTTTTATTTAAAATCTACCAAGATAATTGGTTACTTAATATTTTATACTTTAATGAATTATTAAGCTTTCGAAATAAAGGTGTAAACCTAGTAATTATTTTCCAAAATGCGACATGTTATGTAAAATCTCTTAAGTGACATACCAGATCCGGTTGTAGCGTTTGGGTCGGGTTTGGGGTGTTACACTCACGCCTCCTAATGGTGTCTTGCACACTCATAAAATACATTAGCCTTCTCTTAGGCCTATTTCGACCCCTAAGGTTATATAAACAATTCAAATCACATTTTTTATTAATTGAAGACTAAAATTGAAAAACTAAATAAAACATAATAAAATTGCTCATATTTAAGCTCTTTAATTGCGAAAACTAGTTTAATTTACTACAACGAATTGCGGCAGATCACAACCTAACAATATGAGTTAAATCTTAAAGTGGTCTATAAGCTTTAAAACATTCTAATTGACTTTTCAAAACAATAAGTATGATTCCAATTAAATTTTTTGTCAATATTATGTCAACTTTCCCTTTAGATGTCACTATGACATTGTAACAATTTGATTATATTATAAATGCTAAAGACTTATCTTATTTTTCACTATTTTTATTTTATTTATTCTTATTTTAAGCAAATAAAATAAATAACAACTTATGTTATAATTAAAATTTTCAAATTTTATAATGATTACAAATTATTTATTTGTATCACAATTGAATAAACCCATAAACAGATTTAAGATCTATTCTTACAGGGTCGATCCGATATCTTTATCGATCTAGTCAGTCACATTTATGTCTCTATATTTTGAGAGTCCTCTGCTACGAGGCCCAAGACAAAACATCTCCCCAATTGGACTTGATAAACGACATATTAATATTTCAATCGGTTTATTCATTTTCGATTAGACTAATGATATGTTTAGGTTCGTCTATTAATATAAGTTGTGTTTTCGTATTACGATCTGACCACGTAATACAATTTAGTATCAGTTAAATATTAAATAACCAATGAGCAACATTTGCTTCTATTTTACTTTGCGTGTAAAACCCATATGAGGACAATTATACAAAAATATATTAATGTAACCAATCAATGTGTTAAAAAAATTATAAATTTATAAGGGAATACACAATTTCCGATTTGAGTGATTTATAAAATGAAGCTTGGGTCATTGTGGTTGAAATGGTTGTTCACAAACACTTGATGTCGTATGAAGATACGCTAGGCTCGACTCATGGACTAGGGTTGTAATTGGAAGCCTGGTGCTCCAACGATCCATTTGGGTAATTGTTTTGTTTTATATATAATTCATAACTGTAAAATGATTAATTTTTGTTTTTGGGGTCAACACGCCCCTATGAGAGGGTAATCCAGAAAGATCCAACACTTGAATCAGGCTTCCATCATTGAACATTGAAAGGGAGCTAAGGAGGATTCAAGTCAATACAATTGGTGTCGGCTATCAAATTGGTCAACCACTAACCGTAATGAAAGGTCAGTGTGCGATTTTTATGTTTTCTGCACATAAGTTGTTGATTTGAGGTTTCATAAAGTGGTCGAGAAGTTGCATTAGATGCAAGAGTCACAATCTTCTCAAGTACATGTTTTGAAATCATGTAGTCATTAGATGAGTTTGTTAGGTTGAATGTTGAGAAAGTGATGATTGAAATATGTTTATACGGATTGCTTGTGTGATAAGTTTCTCTAACTTGTGTCTTAAGCTTGTAAGGATGCTAAATTTTATTGTAGAATTCAAATTCTAGGATTGAGTATTGATATCTCAAGAGCAAGTATCTATATCCGATCTTTTAGTATCGATACTTGGAAACATCATAGCTAAATTAGGCATCCTCAATTTTCAGTAATGATACCCTTGGCCCTAGTATTGATACTAGTCAACCCTTTGGTATCAATACTGCAAAACATCAAACCTAAAAGTGAACAGTGCCCGTGTGAAGTTATTGATACCTCTTCAACCCTTTGGCATCGATACCTCTTTTCCTATAAGTATAGTTTGGCTTGGAAATGTTCGACGAAGGTTCAAGTCGACCCTTGAACTTTAGGTAATCATATTAATACATCCAATGGTTTCGAATAAGGAATTGATACTCATATTTATCTTCTTTGATGTTCTAAACAATTGAAACTCCATGAGTCGCTCTAGTGACGAATTTAACATTCCCTACCTAAGCAAGCCTCTAGACCAAGCAAGGGTGTTACACCTACCCAATTTTAGTTATTTCGGAAGTTAATAGAAGATTTGGGTTGTATTTTTCAAGGTGGCTTGACGTTGGAAACGAAATTGAAAAAACATTTACACATTCACAATCACATTTGATTTTAGTAACAAACAAACAAAATATAAAATAAAAGAAAGAGAAGTTGATGTGGTCTAAGTAATTTTAGGGCAACACAATTACCAAATTTAAAATATCATATCAAATATTTCAAAAATTACCAACAAGCGCTATAGGGAGAGAATTATAATTTATATCCCCCAACCCAAAATATTTAAGTGATTTATAAACATCAATATATTCTATTTCACTTACATATTATTTCAATTAATTTCTTTTTTCTTAATTTTTTCTTTAGATCTACGTTTATTACGCGTGTCATTGTTATAAATGTTAGTGACTTTATTTTTATTTTTATTCTTTTCTTTTTTTTTGAGTAAATAAAATAAATAACAATTTATGTTATAATTAAAATTTTAAATTTTATAATAATTACAAATCACTTTTTAGTATTAATTTAATAAAAAAATATTAGTTTTCCTTTTCCTTTTATAAAAAATACTGTAAATTATTTTCTAACAAATAATTTATTGAAATAAAATTCATACACATTAATTTTATATTTTTTTTATTTTTACATAATTTTATAAAAATAAATTTATTTATGAATGACAAACTTTGCATTTACATTTTGGGTAAACTACATTCGTATTCAACCAACTATTAGTAATTTTTTTTGTCACCAAACTATGAAAAGTTACAAAATGACCATCCAACTATTCAATTTTTACTTTTTTTAGTCACTAGCTAGCTAATAGTGGCAACTTTTAAAATTGACATAATAGCAACTTCAATCCTCCACATTGACATAAATTTGGTCCTTTTTAAAACAAATTTACTTTTCTTTGTAACATTGAGGGCTAATTTTAAAAGAATGAGAAAAGACGAAAATTATTATCTTGAATTTTTGGGTGCTTTCATTTTTCGTATATGTCCAAAAATTTAGCTGATAAATTTAATTTTTGAGCTTTTCAGGTGAAAGGGTAAAAAGATAAAAAGAAGAAGAAGCAAAACTGCAAAAGAGACCAAATTACACAATGTGTAAATATTGAGTATTAAAGTTGCTATTATGCCAATTTTAAAAGCTACTACCATCCAATTGGTTATCAAAATAATTGAATAGTTGGGTGATATTTTGTAATTTTTCATAGTTGGGTGACCAAAAGAGAAACTTATAGTTGGGTGACTACTAGCATAATTTACCCTTACATTTTTAATGAATTATATATTTTATTTTTTCTAATTTTATTTATTTATATTTTTATAATTAAATTACTGAAAATAAATTTATGCTATACTAAAAATATAATAAATAATACTAGAAACCCTGTCACATGTGTATGCGTGTGAAAACCACAAATTTATAACACAAATGTGTGCTAAAAAATAACATACAATAAATAATGAAACATATGGTTTAAAATTAATTAATAGTAACACATGAAATATGCACGACATTAAAATTAAAAAGAAAGAGATTAAATTGTTTATTATTGTGTTGTCATCAATCTTGAGTTGGAGTCGAGTTAACTTGTGACATCAATTCAATCAAATACATTATTAATATATACAATTTATGGAATAAATAAAATGTGCCTAATAAAAATAAAATTTATAATAATATTAAAATAAAGCTGAGTGGTAAATTAAATGTTTTACTAATGCAATTGATTTAGGTTTAAATTAGATATTTTCAAGCGTTGGGTTGCTTGCCTGGCTTGACTTGTGCCGGGTTTAGATAAGAATTTTTGTACCTTAAGTGGATTTGGCCCGAATTCAATTTAAATAATAAAAAAAATTTTATAAATTTAAATTTAATTATAAATATATAAAATATCAATTAAAAATATTATTTTATTTTTTGAACAGTAAAACAAGCTTTTTGGATGGCCTACAAAAAAGGAGCCTGAATATGAATTTTTTTTTGAAATGGACCACGACCTGACCTGACCCATGAACAACTCTTGTTCAAATCTCACCATATGCATATTTTGTAACACCCCAAACCCGGACCAAACTGTAACACCCCAAACCCGGCCCAAACACCACGACCGGATCTGGTATGTCACTAAAAAGTTTGGAAGAACATGTCGTATTTTCAGAAAAAATATTTTTCTAAAGTTTATCTTCTTATTCGAGAGAAATTTAATAGTTGATAGTTTAAATAAAATATGCCTTTATAAATTAAAAACCCAAATTTAAATAGATACATCAGTTCAATAAGAATTTAAATAACTAAAAGTAATTAAAGCTCAAAATAAAACAAAACATAAACTAGTGGCCCATAGCCTTATTACAACGAAATTTAAAATCCATTAATTAAAAATATAAAGTATTAACTTGAGACTTTTTGCTGGATCCAGTTGGTCTTTTGCATCGCCACCTTGCGTTCCTCTCCAGCCCGGTCCGAAGCACTAGGTATCACCTGAAAGGTTAATTAATAGGGTGAGTCGCGAGACTCAGTGTGCAACCCTCATGCACCACTAGATTTTGGCCTTAGGCCCATAAAATAGATTAATAATTCCATTTATAAAAAAAATAACAAATAATACGCAAGGCCCATCCCATTTGCCTAGGTTTCCATCCGCTACACGCCCCCGTACCAGCCATTCACACCATTGGGGATTTCTACAATCGACCCACACCGCTACACGCCAAGATGGCAGTCGTGCTGCTCATCAACATATTATGGCCGAAGCCCTTATAACAGATCACGGCATTAGCCGGTACAACATATAACAGATTACGGTATAAACCGCTACACATATAACGTATAACTTCCTCCTTTCATCAACCCAACCCATGCAGTCATAAAATCAATATACTTTTATCATATAAAGTCAAACATTCACTGACCTGGTGATTTGCTTCACCCTATTCGGGTTTCCAACATTAAACCGAGATATCGGTATTTATCACAACATATAAACTTATGAGCATACATTAATAATCAGATCTAGATGGTGGGGAAGTATTACACACACGATATCGCGAAATCCAATATTCTTAGTCGATGTCCTTGCTATCCGGATCTATTATCCTCAATGTAAAGCCTTGCTCAAAAGCCGGAAAAACACACAAAGATTTAGCCCCTTCAACAATCGGCCAAGGTTAATAAATCCCAAATTATACGTTAAAACTAATAGATCCCTTACCTTGAAATCCCGAAAGTAACACGATTCTATAAATTAGAGATCTATACGATTGACTCCACTAAAGTTCCCTTGATTTCGGCACAAGTAGGCACCACGAAGTAATTCGGCAATCACGGGAGATGAGATCTAAGGATTTCGGCTTTTAGGAAAATCCCGGAAAAGTATGAACAAGAGAAGGCTGATGTGTCTTTGGCTTTTAAAATACTTGAGTGAGGAGTTTCGTTTCCGACAGAAAAGAGAAGAATAAAAGAAAACAAGGAAGAGACTTGAAGATTTCGGCTAGGAAGAAAAAGAATGGAAAGAGTTTCGCTTTTAACTCAAAGTGAAGATGAGGGAATAGGCTTAGAAATTTCTGGCTTTTTGCAGAGAATGAAGAAGAAGATGGAACTTTAGGAGTTTTCGGCTTTTACTCGAGAGAAGAAGAGAAAAGAATGAGAGAAAAACCCAAATGCCGAAATTGAAGAGATATTCCCCTATTTATAGAAATTTCTGGCACTTACCTAACCTTGCAGATAAGTCCTATCTTTTCTCCTTTATCTTAATCTACTAGCTCATCTAAAAGAGACTTAATTATCTCTAACTCCTCCCTCCTTTATCGGCATATTATCCACATATTTTAATCATTAAAATCCCTAAATTTTAGCCTTTATCTGCTTATTATCTACATAAAATAAATTCCTAAATAATAGCCTTTATTTGCTTATTATCCACATATTTTAAACATAGATACTACATTTTAAACCCTATAATGCCCAAACAGATAATTTTAATCAAGGCCTCTACCTAAGCCTGAGCCCAATTTGGACCCCTAACACTTAAATTAACACATTAAACATATCCACCCATTAAACGCATAGGCCCAAAAATTCAGCATGTTACAGTTCTATCCCCTTAAAGAAATTTCGTCCTCGAAATTTCCAACTAACTATTAATCGTACTACCCAAGTCTCACCACTATGCTTTCGCTGCGCACTCTAATTCTAAAGTCAAAATAAACACTTAGTATACTATGGTAGGGTACGCACCGGTATTCGCATCTAAAGCGTCCTCGTCCCCTTGTACTCATGCTATCGGTTCGCGTTTATCTGATTAAATTTTTTATGAATTATTGGTTTTCTTCCACTGATTATCCACGAACAGTCTTATGATTAGTAGTTTTAAGAGTAGTTCTTTCGAATTCGCAATTCAGTCTCAAGTTCACCTTTCCTAGTTCTAAGAACTACATACATTCAACCATCAACATACAGACAACATCCACGCACCCATATTCAACACATAGGGGTATTTTCGTTATTCCACTACCTATGGGTATTTTTCGTAATTTTATCCTATAGGGGTATTTTCGTAATTTTCAAAATAGAGTTCCTTGTTGATTTCGTGAAATAAGGGTATTTTGGTAATTTTGCAATCAATGGTACTTTGGTCATTTTACACATTAGGGGCAATTTAGTAATTTTTACAAATCAGAATATTTTCAAAATAATTTTTTTATTTTTAAAACAAGCAGGGTATCTTGAAGGATTTGATTTCAAAAGAAACTAGTAGTGTTCAGGTGGTTGTGGATTTCTGTTTGTTGTCATGTGTTGTGTTGTTTTTTTTTTTACTAAAAATTTAGTTGACTATGTAAATCGGGGTATATTTGCAAATCATGGGTATCTTGGGTTTTTTTTCCAAAACAAGGGTTTCTAGCAATTTTGTAAAGATAAGGTAGCTGGTCCCTTTCGGGTTTTAATTATAGATTTTGGCCCGTCAACAAGTCCTCGTGGCTAGGGTGAACAGTCACTACGCACCAGGTAGGATTCCAGCGAAGAGGAGGTGAGTCACTAGGACTGCTTAAATACCAGACTCTTTCGGATCCTTCCTAGACATGCGTATGACGGTTACCACACCCTAGTCTTGCGGCTCGTTAACGGGTTTGTTTAGTGAAATTAAGTTTTATGACATTTTAAGAAGTGGTTTGAACTAAGCCTAGAGTCCATCAAGTTCTAATTCTAACTAATCTACGTCCCATAAAGCCCATAAAGCCCACATATATTATATCACACAATGGTTCAGAATACTTACCTGGCGGACTTGGGCCGGAGACGCAGGTGCCATGCCAAGCTAACAGACCTGTTATTATTTAAAAACATTCTTGTTTTAAAAGCCCATCTTTAAAAAATGTTTTGAGCCCATAAACCCCAAAGCCGAGTTTTGAATCGGCCTATGATACCAATTTGTAACACCCCAAACCCGGCCCAAACACCACGACCGGATCTGGTATGTCACTAAAAATTTTGGAAGAACATGTCGTATTTTCAGAAAAAAATATTTTTCTAAAGTTTATCTTCTTATTCGAGAGAAATTTAATAGTTGATAGTTTAAATAAAATATGCCTTTATAAATGAAAAACCCAAATTTAAATAGATACATTAGTTCAATAAGAATTTAAATAACTAAAAGTAATTAAAGCTCAAAATAAAACAAAACATAAACTAGTGGCCCATAGCCTTATTACAACGAGATCTAAAATCCATTAATTTAAAATATAAAGTATTAACTTGAGACTTTTTGCTGGATCCAATTGGTCTTTTGCATGGCCACCTTGCGTTCCTCTCCAGCCTGGTACGAAGCACTAGGTATCACCTGAAAGGTTAATTAATAGGGTGAGTCGCGAGACTCAGTGTGCAACCCTCATGCACCACTAGATTTTGGCCTTAGGCCCATAAAACCGATTAATAATTCCATTTATAAAAAAAATAACAAATAATATGTAAGGCCCAACCCATTTGCCTAGGTTTCCATCCGCTACGCCCCGTACGACCCATTCACACCATTGGGGATTTCTACAATCGACCCACACCGCTACACGCCAAGATGACAATCGTCTTTGGTCATCAATATATTATGGCCGAAGCCCTTATAATGAATCACGGCATTAGCTTGCTACAACATATAACGAGATCACGGTATAAACCGCTACACATATAACGTATAACTTCCTCCTTTCATCAACCCAACCCATGCGGTCATAAAATCAATATGCTTTTATCATATAAAGTCAAACATTCAACGACTGGTGATTTGCTTCACCCTTTTCCGGGTTTCCAACATTAAACCGAGATATCGGTATTTATCACAACATATAAACTTATGAGCATACATTAATAATCGATCTAGATGGTGGGGAAGTATTACACACACGATATCGCGAAATCTAATATTCCTAGTCGATGTCCTTGCTATCCTGGATCTATTATCCTCAATGTAAAGCCTTGCTCAAAAGCAGAAAAAATACACAAAGATTTAGCCCTTCAACAATCGGCCAAGGTTAATAAATCCCAAATTATACGTTAAAACTAATAGATCCCTTACCCTTAAATCCCGAAAGTAACACGATTCTATAACTTAGAGATCTATGCGATTGACTCCACTAAAGTTCCCTTGATTTCGGCACAAGTAGGCACCACGAAGTAATTCGGTAATCACAGGAGATGAGATCTAGGGATTTCGCTTTAGGAAAATCCGGAAAAAGTATGAACAAGAGAAGGCTGATGTGTCTTTGGCTTTTAAAATACTTGAGTGAGGAGTTTCGATTTCTGACAGGAAAAGAGAAGAAGAAAAGGAAACAAGGAAGAGACTTGAAGATTTCGGCTAGGAAGAAAAAGAATGGAAAGAGTTTGGCTTTTGAATCAAAGTGAAGATGAGGGAATAGGCTTAGAAATTTCGGCTTTGCAGAGAGAATGAAGAAGAAGATGGAACTTTAGGAGTTTTCGGCTTTTACTCGGAGAAGAAGAAAAAAGAATGAGAGAAAAACCCAAATGCCAAAATTGAAGAGATATTCCCCCTATTTATAGAAATTTTGGCACTTACCTAACCTTGCAGATAAGTCCTATCTTTTCTCCTTTATCTTAATCTACTAGCTCATCTAAAAGAGACTTAATTATCTCTAACTCCTTCCTCCTTTATCAGCATATTATCCACATATTTTAATCATTAAAATCCCTAAATTTTAGCCTTTATCTACTTATTATCTACATAAAATAAATTCCTAAATAATAGCCTTTATCTGCTTATTATCCACATATTTTAAACATAGATACTACCTTTTAAACCCTATAATGCCCAAACAGATAATTTTAATCAAGGCCTCTACCAAAACCTGAGCCCAATTTGGACCCCTAACACTTAAATTAACACATTAAACATATCCACCCATTAAACGCATAGGCCCAAAAATTCAGGATGTTACGGTTCTACCTCCTTAAAGAAATTTCGTCCTCGAAATTTCCAACTAACTATTAATCGTACTACCCAAGTCTCACCACTATGCTTTACACAAGCACTCTAATTCTAAAGTCAAAATAAACACTTAGTATACTATGGTAGGGTGCGCACCGGTATTCGCATCTAAAGCATCCTCGTCCCTTGTACTCATGCTATCGGTTCGCGTTTATCTGATTAAAAATTTTATGAATTATTTGTTTTCTTCCACTTTGATTATCCACGAATGTACTTATGATTAGTAGTTTTAAGAGTAGTTCTTTCGAATTCGAAATTCAGTCTCAAGTTCACCTTTCCTAGTTCTAAGAACTACATACATTCAACCATCAACATACGGACAACATCCACGCACCCATATTCAACACATAGGGTATTTTCGTTATTCCACTACCCATGGGTATTTTTCGTAATTTTATCCTACTGAGGGTATTTTCGTAATTTTCAAAATAGAGTTCCTTGTTTATTTCGTGAAATAAGGGTATTTTGGTAATTTTGCAATCAAGGGTACTTTGGTCATTTTACACATTAGGGGCAATTTAGTAATTTTTACAAATCAGGAATATTTTAAAAATAAATTTTTTTATTTTTAAAACAAACAGGGGTATCTTGAAGGATTTGATTTCAAAAGAAAATAGTAGTGTTCAGGTGGTTGTGGATTTCTGTTTGTTGTCATGTGTTGTGTTGTTTTTTTTTTTACGGAAAAATTTCGTTGACTATGTAAATCGGGGTATATTTGCAAATCATGGGTATCTTGGGTTTTTTTTTCCAAAACAAGGGTTTCTAGCAATTTTGTAAAGATAAGGTAGCTGGTCCCTTTCGGGTTTTAATTATAGATTTTGGCCCGTCAACAAGTCCTCGTGGCTAGGGTGAACAGTCACTACGCACCAGGTAGGATTCCAGCGAAGAGGAGGTGAGTCACTAGGACTGCTTAAATACCAGGCTCTTCCGGATCCTTCCTAGACATGCGTATGACGGTTACCACACCCTAGTCTTGCGGCTCGTTAACGGGTTTGTTTAGTGAAATTAAGTTTTATGACATTTTAAGAAGTGGTTTGAACTAAGCCTAGAGTCCATCAAGTTCTAATTCTAACTAATCTACGTCCCATAAAGCCAATCAAGCCCACATATATTATATTACACAATGGTTCAGAATACTTACCTGGCGGACTTGGGCCGGAGACGCAGGTGCCATGCCGAGCTAACAGACCTGTTATTATTTAAAAACATTCTTGTTTTAAAAGCCCATCTTTAAAAAACGTTTTGAGCCCATAAACCCCAAAGTCGAGTTTTGAATCGGGCTCTGATACCAATTTGTAACACCCCAAACTCGGCCCAAACACCACGACCGAATCTGGTATGTCACTAAAAATTTTGGAAGAACATGTCGTATTTTCAGAAAAAAATATTTTTCTAAAGTTTATCTTCTTATTCGAGAGAAATTTAATAGTTGATAGTTTAAATAAAATATGCCTTTATAAATTAAAAACCCAAATTTAAATAGATACATTAGTTCAATAAGAATTTAAATAACTAAAAGTAATTAAAGCTCAAAATAAAACAAAACATAAACTAGTGGCCCATAGCCTTATTACAACGAGATTTAAAATCCATTAATTAAAAATATAAAGTATTAGCTTGAGACTTTTTGCTTTGATCCAGTTGGTCTTTTGCATGGCCACCTTGCGTTTTCCTCCACCCGGTCAAAGCACTAGGTATCACTGAAAGGTTAATTAATAGGGTGAGTCGCGAGACTCGATGTGCAACCCTCATGCACCACTAGATTTTGGCCTTAGGCCCATAAAACAGATTAATAATTCCATTTATAAAAAAATAACAAATAATATGCAAGGCCCAACCCATTTGCCTAGGTTTCCATCCGCTACACGCCCCGTATCGACCATTCACACCATTGGGGATTTCTACAATCGACCCACACCGCTACACGCCAAGATGGCGATCGTCTTTGCTCATCAACATATTATGGCCAAGCCCTTATAATGAATCACGGCATTAGCCGCAACAACATATAACAGATCACGGTATAAACTGCTACACATATAACGTATAACTTCCTCCTTTCATCAACCCAACCCATGCAGTCATAAAATCAATATGCTTTTATAAGATAAAGTCAAACATTCAACGACACGGTGATTTGCTTCACCCTTTTCGGGTTTCCAACATTAAACCGAGATATCGGTATTTATCACAACATATAAACTTATGAGCATACAATAATAATCAGATCTAGATGGTGGGAAGTATTACACACACGATATCGCGAAATCCAATATTCTTAGTCGATGTCCTTGCTATCCGATCTATTATCCTCAATGTAAAGCCTTGCTCAAAAGCCAGAAAAATACACAAAGATTTAGACCCTTCAACAATCGGCCAAGGTTAATAAATCCCAAATTATACGTTAAAACTAATAGATCCCTTACCTTGAAATCCCGAAAGTAACACGATTCTATAACTTAGAGATCTATGCGATTGACTCCACTAAAGTTCCCTTCAGTTTCGGCACAAGTAGGCACCACGAGTAATTCGGCAATCACGGAGATGAGATCTAGGGATTTACGCTTTTAGGAAAATCTCGGAAAAAGTATGAACAAGAGAAGGCTGATGTGTCTTTGGCTTTTAAAATACTTGAGTGAGGAGTTTCGGTTCGACGAGAAAAAGAAGAAGAAAAGAAAACAAGGAAGAGACTTGAAGATTTCGGCTAGGAAGAAAAAGAATGGAAAGAGTTTGACTTTTGAATCAAAGTGAAGATGAGGAAATAGGCTTAGAAATTTCGGCTTTTGCAGAGAATGAAGAAGAAGATGGAACTTTAGGAGTTTTCGGCTTTTACTCAGAGAAGAAGAGAAAAGAATGAGAGAAAAACCCAAATGCCGAAATTGAAGAGATATTCCCCCTATTTATAGAAATTTCGGCACTTACCTAACCTTGCAGATAAGTCCTATCTTTTCTCCTTTATCTTAATCTACTAGCTCATCTAAAAGAGACTTAATTATCTCTAACTCCTCCCTCCTTTATCAGCATATTATCCACATATTTTAATCATTAAAATCCCTAAATTTTAGCCTTTATCTGCTTATTATCTACATAAAATAAATTTCTAAATAATAGCCTTTATCTGCTTATTATCCACATATTTTAAACATAGATACTACCTTTTAAACCCTATAATGCCCAAACAGATAATTTTAATCAAGGCCTCCACCAAAGCCTGAGCCCAATTTGGACCCCTAACACTTAAATTAACACATTAAACATATCCACCCATTAAACGCATAGGCCCAAAAATTCAGGATGTTACACAAACGCTACAACCGGATCTGGTATGTCACTTAAGAGATTTTACATAACATGTCGCATTTTGGAATACAATTACTAGGTTTAGACCTTTATTTCGAAAGCTTAATAATTCATTAAAGTATAAAATATTAAGTAACCAATTATCTTGGTAGATTTTAAATAAAAACCGAAATTTCATGCAGGTCTTAACTTAATTGAAAACGTAAAACTTAAAACCCAGTAATAAAAGCCCAACAAAATCTCAAGACATAAATGGTAGTCTAGTGGCCCATGGCTTTATTACAAGGAAATTTAAACCCATTAATTAAATGAAAATAAAAAAAAATTAGACTAAGTCTTTTGCTTGAATTCTCAAAGCTCATCGCATGGCCACCTTGCTCTCTTCTCCACCCGGTCCGATGCCCTAAGTGTCACCTGAGATGGTTAAAATTAAAGGGTGAGTCGCGAGACTCAGTGTGCAACCCTCATGCACCATTAGATTTATAAAACAGAATAATCAAAATATAAGTAACAAAAATAATATGCAAAGCCCAACCCATATCCTAGGTGTCCATCCGCTACACGCCCGTACGACCATTCACACCATTGGGGATTTCTACAATCAACCCACACCGCTACACGCCTTGATGACGATCGTGCTTTGCTCATCATCGAGATCATGGTCGTAGCCACTACAACGAATCACGGCGAGAAGCGCTACAGCGATCACGGTAAAACTCGCTACAACATATAACTTCCTCCTTTCATCAAACCCAACCCATGCAATCTCATAAAATCGGTATACTTATAACATTTAATCGGATCATTTACTAACTTTGGTGATTTGCTTTACCCTCTTTGGGTTCCGTCAATATGCCGGGTTTCGGCATTTAACAAAACATGTAATACTTATTTTCATATATTAATCAAGCAGATCTAGATGGTGTGGAGAATTACACACGATATTACGAAATCAATATTATTGGTCGATGTCCTTGCTATCTGGATCTATTATCCTCAATCTATAGCCTTGCTTAAAAGCCGGAACAATTGCGAAAATAGGCCTCTCCTTAAAATCCCAAAATTGAAGACTTATGATTTTCGGCTTTTAGATCTAGTCGACTAAGCTTCCTTCAAATCCCGAATTGCCGCCCATCATAAAACCATTAAACTATTAGCTTTTGGCTTTTGCCTTTCAAAAACCGGGAATAGATCATGAGAACTAATCAAAAATCAACACTTACCTTAGCATAAGAGATTCGGCTAGCACTAGAGAGAGGATTCGCAATGCCCATGGAAGATTTAAATGCCTAGGAAGTGAGAACTAATTCTCAAATAGGATGAATAGAAGAAAAGACTATGGATGCTTCGGCTTTCTAGAGAAATCGGCACAAGAAGGAAAAAGTGGAGAAGAGTTTCGGCTTTTAAAGAAATTGGAGAAAAGAAATTGGAGAGGGAGAGGCTAGGGAATTTCGGCACAATGGGAGAAAAATTTAGGGTTTTCAGTTGTCGAGAATCAAGGAGCTAGCCCCTATTTATAGATATTTTGCACCTCTTTGCTAAAAACCAAAAAACACCCTTAAAATTCAAGCTAAAGAGAGAGAGAAATTCGGCACCCTCCTTGCCATGCAATGGCCGAATTTTACACTCCTCTAGGTGGTGGATTTTCGGCCAACACTTCCCTTGAAGATAAGCTCCTAACTTTTCCCTTTTTATCTATGAAATTATCACTTAAAAATCCACATAAAATCTCCTATTTTATAGCCTTGTAGCCGTCCCACCTCTACTAATCCCTAATGCCAAATTTAACTCACTTAAATTAAAAGATTTGGGCCTCATTAAACTTAATACTTGGGCCCCTAATTCCTTGTTTGTGGCGTCACCCTCTCTTCATTTAAAGTGCCGAATTTGGCCTAAAACATGGGCTCCTTGCGACCCAAAACTTGTTCCTTTTAATCATTAATGATGCCACTCTAATCTGGCCTTTTTGCCTAATTCTAAGCCCAAATGTAGACCCCTATCAATTAAATTAACATAGTAAACCTATCCCTACACTAAATGTATAGGCCCAAAAATTTAGGATGTTCTGATTCTACCCCCTTAAAGAAATTTCGTCCTCGAAATTTCCAACTAACTATTAATCGTACTACCCAAGTCTCACCACTATGCTTTATTTGTGCACTCCGATTCTAAAGCCAAAAGAAACACTTAGTATACTATGGTAGAGTACGCACCAGTGTTAGCATCTAGGCGTCCTCGTCCCCTTGGCGACGTCTTTGTATAGACCAACGTTGGTGCCTTGCCTCGGCATAACTTTGCACCTCTACACGGTGCTCCACGCATTGCGTTCACTACCATTATCGCCCGCTTGTCTGCGCGACCTCTTGGTGGTTTTTGATCACCTCTCCCGGCCACCGATCGAACCTCGTCCCGCTGGTCGTGCCCGATCCATCGAAGACGATCCTTAATCGGATGTCCTGTGGATCCACACCTAAAGCATCCACCGATTTTCATTACGCACTCCCCATAATCGTCCTCCCGCATGTAGGACATGCTCGATTCTGACCCGTCAGAGCACGAGCTGGCCCATCAGTCCTAGGCCTTTTCTGATAATTCTCAGATGCTCCTGACTGCTCAAAACTTCTCGTACTCTTACTCCTATCCTTATCCCTTTCTTGTCTCTCGACCCGTTTCACTTCCTCAGCTATTTTAACCTTATCTACCAAAACAGAAAAAACTCTCTCCCATTGCGGTGCTATCAGAACCCTTAACTCATTCCGCAGCCCATCCTCGAACCGTACACAACGTTCATACTCCGTTGCTACCATTCCCCGAACGTAGCGGCTCAAGCGCAGAAACTCTACCTCGTACTCAGCCACGGACTTACTTCCCTGCACCAGATTCAGGAATGCCTTCCTCTGTACATCCACGTAGTTGGCCCCAACATACTTCCCTTGAAATGATTCCTTAAAGAAATCCCAGTCAATACAGTCTGCGGCAGTACCCTCTTTCACCGTGAGCCACCACTGATAGGCCTCGTCTCGAAGAAGAGACACGACCCCTTTCAACTTTTCCTCTACCGTGAAGTCTAAGTCATCCATTATGCGCTCAGTCGCTTTCATCCAATACTCAACTGTGTTAGGGGCTACACCAGAAACTCCCCTAAACACTTCTGCCCCATTGGCCTTAAGCCGCTCCGGTACAGATTTTCGGGCTCCTGTGCCCATGCCTACTCCAAAGAACCCTCTCTAAAACCCTAAACATCGCTTTGAGATACGACATCATCTCCGGCGCCTCATCCCGAAATTCTTCTTCTACACAGTGGCGATTCCAGGCATCTCGTTTCTCGACCCGTGGCGGACCCTCACCGGTTCGACGCGGTCATTCTACCCCTACCGCGTCCACGCGGCGAACGTCCTCGACCCCTTGAACTCATTCCTCCGATTGCCGTTTATCTGATTAAGAATTTTATGGATTATTAGTTTTCTTTCACTAGTTAACCACTAATGATCTTATGAATAATAGTTTTAAGAGTGGTTCTTTCAAATTCGCATTCACAATCTGATCTCAAGTTTGTAACCTCTAACTAAAATAAAACACATACATCATATAAAAATCATCCAAGCACTTACATTCTTCACGTAAAGGTGTTTTCGTTGATTCACTACCTAGGGGTATTTTCGTAATTTTTTATAATAAAGTTCCTTGTTGATTTCGTGAAGTGAGGGTATTCTGGTAATTTTATAATCCGGAGGTATTTTGGTAATTTTGAAATCCGGGGGTATTTTAGTAATTTTGAAATCTGGGGGTATTTCGGTAATTTTGAAATCCGGGGGTATTTCGGTAATTTTGCAATTAGGGGCAATTTAGTAATTTTGCAAATCAGGGAAAATTTGGTAATTGTACAAATCATGGGTATTTTGGTCATTTGACAAAACGAGGGTAGGTTGGGAATTTTTTCTAACCAGGGATATTTCGATGTTGTTGTTTTTTTTTTCTTTTCAAACAGGGTACTTTGGGGAGAAATCTAGTTTCATGGTCCGGGTTACTCTTATAAACATGAGATTTTCGGGTAAATTTTCAAAACATAGGTATTTTACAAATTCATGGCTGGTTGGTAGTTTTCACAAATCAAACGTATTTTGAAAATTTTGCAAAACTTGAGAAATTTTCTTTCTTTTTTTTTCAAACTAGGGTGGTTGGTCCCTTTCGGGTTTTAATTATAAGGTTTGGCCCATCAACAAGTCCTCGTAACTAGGGTGAATAGTCACCACGCACCAGGTAGGATTCTAGTGAAGAGGAGTTGAGTCGCTAGGACTGCTTAAGTACCAAGCTCTCCCCGAATCCACTCCTAGACATGCATATGCCCATTGCCACACCCTAACTTGGCTAAGGTGAACAGTCACTACGCACCAGGTAGGATTCCAGCTAAGAGGAGGTGAGTCACTAGGACTGCTTAAATACCAGGCTCTTCCGGATCCAATCTTAGACATGCGTATGCCTGTTACCACACCCTAGTCTTGCGGCTCGTTCACGGGTTTGTTTAGTGAAGTTAAGTCTTATGAGATTTTAAGAGTTGTTTCAGCTAGGCCTAAAGTCCATCAAGTTCTAATCTAACTAATCTACGTCCCATAAAGCCCATCAAGCCCACATATATTATATCACACAATGGTTCAGAATACTTACCTGGCAGACTTGGGCCGGAGACGCAGGTGCCATGCCGAGCTAACAAACCTGTTATCATTTAAAAACATTCATGTTTTAAAAGCCCATCTTTAGAAAACATTTTGAGCCCAAAAACCCCCAGAGTCGAGTTTTGAACCGGGCTCTGATACCAATTTGTAACACCCCAAACCCGGCCCAAACGCTACAACCGGATCTCGTATGTCACTTAAGAGATTTTACATAACATGTCGCATTTTGGAAAACAATTACTAGGTTTACACCTTTATTTCGAAAGCTTAATAATTCATTAAAGTATAAAATATTAAGTAACCAATTATCTTGGTAGATTTTAAATAAAAACCGAAATTTCATGCAGTCTTAACTTAATTGAAAACGTAAAACTTAAAAGCCGATAATAAAAGCCCAATAAAATCCCAAGACATAAATGGTAGTCTAGTGGCCCATGGCCTTATTACAAGGAAATTTAAACCCATTAATTAAATGAAAATAAAAAAATTAGACTAAGTCTTTTTGCTTTGAATTCTCAAAGCTCATCGCATGGCCACCTTGCTCTCCTCTCTAGCCAGGTCCGATGCCCTAAGTGTCACCCGAGATGGTTAAAATTAAAGGGTGAGTCGCGAGACTCGATGTGTGCAACCTCATGCACCATTAGATTTGGGCTTTAGCCCATATAAAACAGAATAATCAAAATATAAGTAACAAAAATAATATGCAAAGCCCAACCCATATCCTAGGTGTCCATCCGCTACACGCCCCGTACCATCCATTCACACCATTGGGGATTTCTACAATCAACCCACACACACGCTACACGCCTTGATGGCGATCGTCTTTGCTCATCATCGAGATCATGGCCGTAGCCACTACAACAGAATCACGGCAGAAGCCGCTACAGAATCACGGTAAAAAGCGCTACAACATATAACTTCCTCCTTTCATCAAACCCAACCCATGCAATCTCATAAAATTAGTATACTTATAACATTTAATCGGATCATTTACTAACTTTGGTGATTTGCTTTACCCTCTTTGGGTTCCGTCAATATCACCGGGTTTCGACATTTAACAAAACATGTAATACTTATTTTCATATATTAATCAAACAGATCTAGATGGTGTGGAGAATTACACATCTGATATTGCGAAATCCAATATTCTTAGTCGATGTCCTTGCTATCTGGATTTATTATCCTCAATCTATAGCCTTGCTTAAAAGCCGGAACAATTGCGAAAATAGGCCTCTCCTTAAAATCCCGAAATTGAAGACTTATGATTTTCGGCTTTTAGATCTAGTCGACTAAGCTTTCTTCAAATCCCGAATTGCCGCCCATCATAAAACCATTAAACTATTAGCTTTTGGCTTTTTCCTTTCAAAAACCGGGAATAGATCATGAGAACTAATCAAAAATCAACACTTACCTTAGTATAGGAGATTCGGCTAGCACTAGAGAGAGGATTCGGCAATGCCCATGGAAGATTTAAATGCCGAAAGTACAGAACTAATTCTTAAATAGGATGAATAGAAGAAAAGACTATGGATGCTTCGGCTTTCTAGAGAAATCGGCACAAGAAGGAAAAAGTGGAGAAGAGTTTCGGCTTTTAAAGAAATTGGAGAAAAGAAATTGGAGAGGGAGAGGCTAGGGAATTTCGGCACAATGGGAGAGAAATTTAGGGTTTTCAGTGTCAGAATCAAGGAGCTAGCCCCCCCTATTTATAGATATTTTGGCACCTACTGCTAAAAATCAAAAACACCCTTAAAATTCAAGCTAAAAGAGAGGAGAAATTCGGCACCCTCCTTGCCATGCAGTAGCCGAATTTTACACTCCTCTAGGTGGTGGATTTTCGGCCAACACTTCCCTTGAAGATAAGCTCCTAACTTTTCTCCTTTTTATTTATGATATTATCACTTAAAAATCCATATAAAATCTCCTATTTTATAGCCCCCATGGCAAATCCACCTCTACTAATCCCTAATGCCAAATTTAACTCACTTAAATTAAAAGATTTGGGCCTCATTAAACTTAATACTTGGGCCCCTAATTCCTTGTGTGTGGCGTCACCCTCTCTTCATTTAAAGTGCCGAATTTGGCCTAAAACATGGGCTCCTTGCGACCCAAAACTTGTTCCTTTTTAACTGTTAATGATGCCACTCTAATCTGGGCCTTTTTGCCTAATTCTAAGCCCAAATTTAGACCCTTATCAATTAAATTAACATAGTAAACCTATCCCTACACTAAATGTATAGGCCCGAAAATTTAGGATGTTACATATTTTTATTGGTTTTTTTAAATAAAAAGACTAAAACATCCTTGCATAATATAATTTATTTTAATTATAGAAATATATTTATGTAATTTTTCTAACCAAGTTGGTGACCCGATTGAGGACGACACCAACTCAATCAGGAGTTTAAATAATTATTATACATCCATCCATATTCAACATTCACTTGAACTCTAGTTAAATTATTTAAAACATAAGTAATTAAAATTTTAAAAATCAAATAATTTATTGATTATCCAAAATGGACTCATATCTAAGGCCGCCATAAGTAATTACAATAAAAAATGGTATAATGTTAAATTTAGCTCTCAACGTTTATATTTTTTTGTCAATTTGATTCTTATTTTTTTAGCTAAATTTAACCTTTAACCTTTCAAAAAGGAGTCTGATAGCTTTTTTTTTTAAAAACAAAAATATTGACTAAAACATTAATTTTTAACGTTACTGATTTGGCAACTCGCGTGACAGTCTATGTGCACAACATGCTAATATAACACCATTTGTTTTATATATCACGTCAATAAATAATTCAAATATTATAAAAATAAAATAAAATAAATCAAAATTAAAATTAAAAAATATAAAAAGTTCATAAAATTTTAAAAAATTAGCATGGAATGCGCGTGGATTATCATGCAGGCTGTCATGTTAAAAAATTTAACATTTTAATTAACATTCTTGTTAAAAGAATATTATTTTGGCTATTTTCAAAAAGTTTGATGGTCAAAATTGACTCTTTTTAGAAGGTTGATGGTCAAATTTAACTAAAAAATTTACGGTCAAATTGACAAAAGATGTAAATATTAAAGACTAAATTTAACATTATATCATAAAAAATCATCTATAAATAATTTATATGATTTTGAAATTAAGGTTGTTTACAATTTTTTTATCCCACAATTTGTTACCTCATTTATATAAATTTTATATTATTGAAAAAGTTTGTCAATCAACAATTTCATTCGTAATAAAAATGAGAATATAATGATATTATTAAAAAAGCACACTTGGTGAAAAAATTTCTGTTAAATCTACAATCTAATACATGTGCTTTATCTTTTACTCTTTTATTTTTACTTTTTATTTATTTATTGGTGTTTCTTTATTATTTGCAAGAAATTTTATCTATTTTAATGAGATTTATTTTATAATAATTTTGTGTTGCAAAAGTGAAGAATTGCCTTTTATTTTACGTTAGTAAAAGTAACAATTTTATTGTATTGAATATTTAGTAGTAAGAATTGTGTAATTCTTTAAGTTTTTATGTTATTTGATTTAATTTTATGTTAATTATTTATGTTTTAAAATAATTTAATTAGAGTTGGAAAGTAGGTTGAATATGGATGAGTGTATAACAATAATTTTATAATTTTAAAATTTAATGATGTGGTAAAATTTTATTGTTCTCTAAAAGCTTAGTTTTTAGAATAATAAATTATTTTATGAAAAGGAAAAAGAATAACAAAAAAGAAAAAGAAAAGATTAACTAGTATGAAAAGAAACAAGTGTTGCTCTTTAAGATTGAAATGTCCCTTCCTCAGTTTGAGCAACTTGAATATCATGGGCTATGTTCTTTGTAAGAGTCCAATTTTGACCGGGCTTTGAAATAAACCAAATAAATATAAAAATCAGTGTTTTTAAATTGTCCTTTTACAAAGCCCAATAAACCAAACCTGACCCAATACCCCAAAACAGACCTGACCTAAACAGGCTACCCTACCTAAGACCCAACTTACGGAGCCCAAAAGGCCAAAACCAAATCAGAAACCAGGGGTTTCTGAAACCCTAGTCTCCCATCGCGCCGCAGCCACCTTCAGTCACGCCGTCTTCAACGCATGACAGCCCCACATCATCGTCGCAAGATCTTCGCCTCTACTGCACAAAAAAGTAAATAACAATAGCAGATCATGACAGAAAACTAGACAAAATCTTTTATTCCCTTTTTATTTTTTTATTTTCGAGGGTATAAAAACCCACTAAATCTGTAAACATGGAAAAAAAAAGATATACAGAAAAATAAAAAAAGAAAAGCAGTTTAAACAGGTGATCTCCGTTCTTTCTGTGTGTTCTTATTTTTCGTGGATTTATGCATATATTGTACATAAAATAGTGTTAAAATAGAAAATGTGAGAAAAATACCTTCGAAATAGGACGATTTGACTTTCCAGGGGACGATTGCGGCGGCGCGTGTGGTGGTCCATCGTCGGAGCCCTGGCCGAAGGCCAAAGGCCAGAGAGCGTTTGAGAAAAGGGGGTTTCTATTTTTTTTCTTTCGGTGTTTAAAATGATTTTTTTTATTTTTTATTTTGCTTTTATAGATCAAAGGAATGACACCGTTTTAGGATGGTCAGTCAATGACCAAAATGACACTGTTTTCAAGCTGACGACCCGCGCGTTGACCCGACTCGGGGAGGATCCGCGTGTTTTCGTTAAATGGGCTAATTTCCCCTTTAGTCCTTCCGTTATTTTAATTTTTTTAATTAAGTATGATTTAAATTTTTTATTTTTATTAAACTAACTCTTGAATTTGTATTTTGTTTCAATTGAATCCTCGGCCAGTTTAAAAGCCAAAATCGAAACAGCGCCGTTTTGAAAAGAAGGAATAATTTTCATTTTAACCCCTATGATTTAACGCACATTTTAATTTAGTTTTTTTATATCTGTTTTAATTGCTATTTTAACCCCTATTTTCTTCGTTGTTGTAACACCCCAAACCCGGCCCAAACACCACGACCAGATCTGGCATGTCACTAAGAAGACTTTATAAAACATGTCGCGTTTTGTTTTGTTTTAAAAACATAGTTTTGTCGTTTATACGGGAAAAACTTAATAGGTTGATAAATTATAAAAGAAATAAATTTTATTTAATGCCTTAATGAATATAAAACTGGAATTTTCCTTTGATTTTTATCATTTCAGTACATGCCTTAGTTTAACCTTTTACGTAGGATTTTAGATGTCCAAAAACCCGAAAACCCAAAAGAAAACATAAAAGAATTATAATAACCGGTGGCCTTATTACAATAAAATATAAACCAACTAATTAAAAATATTAAAAATAATTGAACTAGTAAAGTCTTTTGCTGAATCAAAATAATCCCTCGCATGGCCACCTTGCGCTCCTCTCCAACCCGGTCCGATGCACTAGGTGCGACCTGAAAGATGTTAAATAATAGGGTGAGTCGCGAGACTCAGTGTGCAACCCTCGTGCACCATCAGATTGGGCCTTAGCCCCACAGAACAGATAACAGAGTATAATATAGCAGAAAATATGCAAAACCCAACCCAATCCTAGGTTTCCATCCGCTACACACCACCCTTACACGCCAATCACACCATTGGGGATTTCTACAATCAACCCACACTTTGCACACACCATTGATGGCGGTCATGCTGCAGAATAAACTGCTGCTCATCGTCCGAGATCATGGCAATAGCCACTACAACAGATCATGGCATAAGCCACTACAACAGATCATGGCATTAGCCACTACAACAGATCATGGCATTAGCCACTACAACAGATCACTTCCCCTTTCATCAATCACCCAACCCCATGCATACATAGAAATTGGCATACATATAAAGCACATCTTCTCGGTGAGAAACATTCACTTTAGAATGACGGAGATCACTAACCTGGTGATTCGCCTTTACCCTTCTCGGGTTTTCAACAGCCATGCCAGTATTTCGGCATTTAATAGAATATAACAGATTTATAAACATATACTAACAAGCAATCCAAATGGTGTGAGAATGTTACACACCTGATTAATACGTAGGACTACCCTCTATGTCGATACCCTCGCTAATCGGATCTACCGCCTTTGTCTACAACTTTGCTCAAAAGCGGAAAAAAACGCGAATATAAGGCCTCCTATATTCGGCCAAGGGTTAGTGTTTACTCGAATCTATACTTTTAGATTAACAGATCTCCTTACCTAGATCGATTAAATCCCGGAAGTAGTATGATTTGTGTACTACCTAGGCGATTGGATCTCCTTCAAATCCCGGAATGCTGCCCATGAAAGATAATACGAGGTTAGTCAACCATCTAGCCATTCGGCTATGGTCTCCAAGAGCCGGAAAAGATTGAAAGAATAACATAATCGACACTTACCACTTCAGAAGATTTTGGCTACCCCTTGTAGGAAGATTCGGCAAACACCAGAGAAGAGATATAAGAATTTCAGCTTTTAAGAAAATCCCGAAAAAGTATGAACAAAAGAAGGCTGATGCGTTTTCGGCTTTTAGAGGAACTGAGTGAAGAGTTTCGGTTTTGGCTTAGGAAAAGAAAAGAAGAAAAGAAATCAAGAGAGAAGCTTGGAGATTTCGGCTAGGAAGAAAAAGAATGGAAAGGATTTCGTCAACTGATAAGGCTTCAATGGGTTTTGGTTCTTAATGAATGGAAGAAGAGATGAACAAATGGGTAGGGAGAATTCGGCTTTTTAGAGAAATCAGCACAAGAGGAAAAGAATGGAAAAGAGAGTGAAGGGAGAGGTTTCGGCTTTTGAAGAAATTAAAGAAAAGAAATTGTAGAGGGAGACTGAGGATTTCGACACAGGAAGAGAAGAAAAGGGTAGGGTTCAAATGCCGGAATTGATGAGCTATCCCCCCTATTTATAGAAATTTCGGCACACCTTTAGCCTATACTCAACCGATTTTCCCCCCTCTCCTGTGTTTGATTTTCGGCCAACACTAGCTTTCCTGATAGATCCTCATCCTATCCCTTATCCCTATCAAAACACCCATCCAAAAGAGGCTTAATTATCTCCAACTTTTCCCTCCTTTATCAACTGTAATTATCCACATATTAAAACAATAAAATCCCCTAAATAATAGCCTTGTTGCCGTCCAACCTACTCCTCCTTATAAGTGTCGTATTTGGCCCAAAAACATGGGCTCCAAACGACCACAAATTGGGCCTCTCCCCTTGCCTATTGACGCCAACTCCCTTCCCTCTTAGTGGCGCCATTTTGCCACTGGGCTACAAGCCCATTTTGCCATTTAAGCTACCAAAACTTTATTTTAAGCCCTAGAGTATCTAAACAGAATATTTAATCAAGGCCTCAGCCCAAGCCTGAGCCCAACTTGCACCTCTAATTCTCAAATTAACACATTAAACACATCCACACCCTAAACGCGTAGGCCCAAAAATTCAGGATGTTATAGTTCTACCCCCTTAAAGAAATTTCGTCCTCGAAATTTCCAATTAACTATTAATCGTACTACCCTAGTCTCACCACTATGCTTTTGCTGCGCACTCTAATTCTAAAGCCAAAAGAAACACTTAGGATAATATGATAGAGTACGCACCGGTATTCGCATCTGGAGCGTCCTCGTCCCCTTGTACTCATTCTTCCGATTGACATTTATCTGATTAGAAATTTTATGAATTAATAGTTTTCTTCCATTGATTAACCACGGACAGTCTTATGATTAGTAGTTTAAGAGTAGTTCTTTCAAATTCGGAATCACATCCACAAGTTTCAGTCTTAAGTTCACATCTCCTAGTTCTAGGAAACACATACATTCAATCATTACACATCAACATACATGTAGCATTCACGAACTTACATTCATCACCTAGGGGTATTTTCGTCATTTCACTACCCAGGGGTATTTTCGTAATTTATCCTACAGGGGTATTTTTGTAATTTTCCGAAATAGGGTTCCTTGGTGATTTTGTGAAAGAAGGGTATTTTGGTAATTTTTTTTCAAATTCGGGGTTATTTTGGAAATTCTACAAATCAGGGATATTTTGGTCATTTATAAATCAGGGGTAATTTAGTAGTTTTACAAAATAGAATGGCTGGTCCCTTTCGGGTTTTAAATTATTAATTTTGGCCCACAACAAATCCTCGTGGCTAGGGTGAGCAGTCACTACGCACTGTAGGATTCCAGTGAAGAGGAGGTGAGTCACTAGGATCTAACCCAGTACCGAGCTCTTCCGATCCAATCCTGAGACATGCGCATGCACTGTTGCCACACCCTAGTCTTGCGACTTGTCTACAGGTTTGTTCGGTTGGATTAAGTCTTGTGCAATTGAAGAGTTGTTTAACTAGGCCTAAGGTCCATCAAGCTCTAACTAGAATAATCTACGTCCCTTAAAGCCCATCAAGCCCACATACATATATAACACACAGCGAGTTCAGAATACTTACCTGGCGGACTTGGGCCGGAGACGCAGGTGCCATGCCGGGAAAACTCTCCTGTGTTATTTATAAACATGCATGTTTTCAAAAACCCAACTTTAGAAAACGTTTTGAGCCCAAAACCCCAAAGCCGAGTTTTGAACCGGGCTCTGATACCAATTTGTAACACCCTAAACCCGGCCCAAACACCACGACCGGATCTGGCATGTCACTAAGAAGACTTTATAAAAAATGTCGCGTTTTGTTTTGTTTTAAAAATATAGTTTGGGCGTTTATACGGGAAAAACTTAATAGGTTGATAAATTGTAAAAGAAATAAATTTTATTTAATGCCTTAATGAATATAAAACTGGAATTTTCCTTTGATTTTTATCATTTCAGTACATGCCTTAGTTTAACCTTTTACGTAGGATTTTAGATGTCCAAAAACCCGAAAACCCAAAAGAAAACATAAAAGAATTATAATAACCGGTGGCCTTATTACAATAAAATATAAACCAACTAATTAAAAATATTAAAAATAATTGAACTAGTAATGTCTTTTCCTGAATCAAAATAATCCCTCGCATGGCCACCTTGCGCTCCTCTCCAACCCGGTCCGATGCACTAGGTGCTACCTGAAAGATGTTAAATAATAGGGTGAGTCGCGAGACTCAGTGTGCAACCCTCGTGCACCATCAGATTGGGCCTTAACCCCACAGAACAGATAAATGAGTATAATATAGCAGAAAATATGCAAAACCCAACCCAATCCTAGGTTTCCATCCGCTACACACCACCCTTACCTGCCAATCACACCATTGGGGATTTCTACAATCAACCCACACCGCTACACACAATCGATGGCAGTCATGCTGCAGATAGCTGCTCATCGTCAGATCATGGCAATAGCCACTACAACAGATCATGGCATAAGCCACTACAACAGATCATGGCATTAGCCACTACAACAGATCATGGCATTAGCCACTACAACAGATCACTTCCCCTTTCATCAATCACCCAACCCCATGCATACATAGAAATTGGCATACATATAAAGCACATCTTCTCAGTAGAAACATTCACTTTAGAATGACGGAGATCACTAACCTGGTGATTCGCCTTTACCCTTCTCGGGTTTTCAACAGCCATGCCAGTATTTCAACATTTAACAGAATATAACAGATTTATAAACATATACTAACAAGCAATCCAAATGGTGTGAGAATGTTACACACCTGATTAATACGTAGGACTACCCTCTATGTCGATACCCTCGCTAATCGGATCTACTGCCCTTTGTCTACAACTTTGCTCAAAAGCCGGAAAAACGCGAATATAAGGCCTCTCCTATATTCGGCCAAGGGTTAGTGTTTACTCGAATCTATACTTTTAGATTAACAGATCTCCTTACCTAGATCGATTAAATCCCGGAAGTAGTATGATTTGTGTACTACCTAGGCGATTGGATCTCCTTCAAATCCCGGAATGCTGCCCATGAAAGATAATACGAGGTTAGTCAACCATCTAGCCATTCGGCTATGGTCTCCAAGAGCCGAAAAAGATTGAAAGAATAACATAATCGACACTTACCACTTCAGAAGATTTTGGGTACCCCTTGTAGGAAGATTCGGCAAACACCAGAGAAGAGATCTAAGAATTTCGGCTTTTAAGAAAATCCCGAAAAAGTATGAACAAAAGAAGGCTGATGCGTTTTCGGCTTTTAGAGGAACTGAGTGAAGAGTTTCGGTTTTGGCTTAGGAAAAGAAAAGAAGAAAAGAAATCAAGAGAGAAGCTTGGAGATTTCGGCTAGGAAGAAAAAGAATGGAAAGGATTTCGTCAACTGATAAGGCTTCAAAGGGTTTTGGTTCTTAATGAATGGAAGAAGAGATGAACAAATGGGTAGGGAGAATTCGGCTTTTTAGAGAAATCAGCACAAGAGGAAAAGAATGGAAAAGAGAGTGAAGGGAGAGGTTTCGACTTTTGAAGAAATTAAAGAAAAGAAATTGTAGAGGGAGACTGAGGATTTCGACACGGGAAGAGAAGAAAAGGGTAGGGTTCAAATGCTTAATTTGATGAGCTATCCCCTATTTATAGAAATTTCTACACACCTTTAGCCTATACTCAACCGATTTTCCCCTCTCCTGTGTTTAATTTTCGGCCAACACTAGCTTTCCTGATAGATCCTCATCCTATCCCTTATCCCTATCAAAACACCCATCCAAAAGAGGCTTAATTATCTCCAACTCTTCCCTCCTTTATCAATCAGAATTATCCACATATTAAAACAATAAAATCCCCTAAATAATAGCCTTGTTGCCGTCCAACCTACTCCTCCTTATAAGTGTCGTATTTGGCCCAAAAACATGGGCTCCAAACGCCACAAATTGGGCCTCCCCTTGCCTATTGACGCCAACTCCTTCCCTCTTAGTGGCGCCATTTTGCCATCAGGCTACAAGCCCATTTTGCCAATTAAGCTACCAAAACTTTATTTTAAGCCCTAGAGTATCTAAACAGAATATTTAATCAAGGCCTCAGCCCAAGCCTGAGCCCAACTTGCACCTCTAATTCTCAAATTAACACATTAAACACATCCACACCCTAAACGCGTAGGCCCAAAAATTCAGGATGTTACAGTTGTATTTTATTTTTATCCTCTTATTTTATTTTATTATTTTTCATTACATTAAACGATTTTATTACGTTAAAAAAGTCGATATTATTTTCTTTATTATCTATATATTAATTTATTTATGTATATATTTTTATATATTATCTTAGAAGTTATATATATATATATATTAATTTATTAGTATTATAAAATTCATATATAATTATTATTTATTATTTTATTTTGTTTAATTATTTTTTATTACATATTATTTTAATATTTATATATATATATATTAGTTATTATATTATATTTTAAAATTTTGTACATTATATAATATTAAATTATACCTTATATTATTAACTAAAATATATTTATAACATATTCTAATTACATTATTTATATTATATGTTTGTGTAAATTTTATATATCCTTATTTAAAATCATTATATACCTTTTTTTTATTTATACATCATTTACATTGTTCATATTATATATGTATGTAATATTTATTATTTAATCATCCATAAAACTTTTCATATTTATTTAGTAATTTTCTTATTTTGATATTTATTGTTTTATGTATGTATTTTATTTGCCCATACTCTCATTTATTTATTCATGGTTGGCATTGTGTAGTTATTTCTATTAGTCATTATTCTACACTATTATTACTTTATTATTTTTATAAATATAAAATGTTAATATATCATAATTACTTTTGATATTTCTGTTTGATATTGTATAAATGCGATATTGTCACATAAATCGTTGTTTTAAAATAAAATATATTTTTATAAAATTATTATATTTATCTAAAGGTATTTAAAATAAGGCAATGTTTTGGTATTTAGAAATTCGGGAAATAGTGCCCTAACGTGCTGGGTTGCGATTTTTCGTTTGGCTAAATAACTAAATATCCTTTTAAATCATGAGATGATTTTGGTTACGAAGGTTTGAAAATATCGTGTTCTAACGTGCTGGATGTGATGTTTATATTCCTTCGGAGCAGAGAAATCTCGAATTTTAACTCAAATTGTTCAAAGTTTTTAAGAAATCACATTTTTAAATTTTTTTAAATTTCAAACATTTGGACATGATTCTATCTATTAGGTACCAATTTTTGGGCGTTATGAGGGTGCTAATCCTTCCTCATACGTAACCAACTCCCGAACCCGTTTTCTTGTTTTTCGTGGACCAAAAATCTAAGGTTTTAAAATAAAACGTTTTGAAAGGTGATCCAATCACACCTAAGTAAAAAGGGATTGGTGGCGACTCCCATTTTTTTCATTTTTAAAAGTCGATCCCCGTTTTTAAAATCAAATTTTAAATTCGAACAAAAGGACATGAAATCATCAATTTTACGGCTTGACTCTCTTATTGTCCCTAGCGGAGTCGCCAAGCTATAAAAACCCACTAAATCTGTAAACATGGGGAAAAAAAAAGATATACAGAAAAATAAAAAAAGAAAAGCAGTTTAAACAGGTGATCTCCGTTCTTTCTGTGTGTTCTTATTTTTCGTGGATTTATGCATATATTGTACATAAAATAGTGTTAAAATAGAAAAGGTGAGAAAAGTACCTTCAAAACGGGACGATTTGACTTTTCGGTGGACGATTGCGACGGCGCGTGTGGCGGCGCATGTGGTGGTCCATCGTCGGAGCCCTGGCCGAAGGCCAAAGGCCAGAGAGCGTTTGAGAAAAGGGAGTTTCTGTTTTTTTTCTTTCGGTGTTTAAAATGATTTTTTTTATTTTGCTTTTATAGATCAAAGGAACGACGCCGTTTTAGGATGGTCAGTCAATGACCAAAACGACACTGTTTTCAAGCTGACGACCTGTAACACCCCAAACCTGGCCCATTCGATACGACCGAATTTGAAATGCCACTGCGGTAAACGTTTAAAAATATTCTTACTCAACAGTAAAAACCGTTAAAAATTTGTTGCCCTTGATAAAACATTTAAAATATTCTAAATAAAATTAAGTGGTGATAAAAATACCGGATTCAAAACTTTAATATGACTTTTGAGATATAACTAGCTTTTAAAATTAAACCACCAAAATATTAACTTAATTACAAATCCAACTGAAACATAGCAAAATTCAAATACTTTAAGGCCCTTATTACAACAAATAACTATTCAAAAATATTTAAAATACTGAAGTTAATAAATTCTATTATATAATGAAAACAACTTCTTCTCGCATGGGCCACCTCGTATCCACTCCAACCCGTCCGATCATCATCCATCACCGCGATGTTGATAAAAATTTGGGTGAGTCATACGCACTCGGTGTGTAATTAATCCACTGAATTCCACCCACATGTTAACCACATATTAACCCATATATCGGATAACAAGATAACATATTCACATAATAACACATTCGGGCTTGGCCCATATTCATGTCACTTATCGTAACAGGGTAATTAACCGCATAATTTCCACATATCGGGCTTAGCCCATTTTCGCAGACCGATCCACATTCATATCTTCGGGCTTGGCCCATTTTCACATTAATCCACATATCAATTGAAATGCAAAGTGCACCCAACCCAACCTAGGGTCCATCCTCTACACACCCCGTATCCAAATTTACCACACACGAGGATTAACAAATCACCCTCTCTTTTTTTACTCCAAAGGCAATCAATGCCGTCCACGTGCAATTAAGCACAATAATCCACAACGCGACCTCGGTCGGCGCCAATCCACGATGTAGCCATAGCTAACACCAAAACCACGATGGGACACATAGTCACTCATCAACCACGATATAGCACATAGCTTATATCAACCACGATGAGAGCACGAGCTACTCATCAAGCCACGCGAACTAAATCGCAATTAATCCACAACGTGACCTCGATCCAACGTCAATCCACGATGTAGCTCAAGGCTAACATCAAACCACGTGCACTCGAAGTACACCCGTACCTTCTTTCATATCATATCCCACCCATGCACATGCAACATATAATAATGTCATGATAATAATGCATGTACAGGTTGTTCAGACATACAATCTCATTCATCTAGGCACATTCACATTCTTTCAATAATCAACACTAACTCGGTATTCGATATACCCCTCTAGGGTATCCATATCACATCACATCCTTTGCACTAGTTAACCCATAAACATAACACATACAAATATAGCATAAACCGGAAACGGTGGGTTAATCACACACCTGATCACTTGGAGAACTACGCTTTCGATACTGATGCTATCACTAGGCGATACTACGGCTATTTGCCTACTTTCTTGTTCTGACGCTGGTCCACACCCCGGTGGCCAATCCCGGACTGCAGAAACGGATCTTCTCTTAAACTTCGGGATAGGGGCTATCCCTTGTCCTCCTTGACTAGCATTCGCCTCCATAACGATACTTAATCAGATCAAACGGTTAATCACTACTACTTTAATATATCAAATCAAATATACATTTACTAAATATCCTTACCGGAATAAATCTTGAATCCCGAAGCTTGTCCTGCTTCTGTCGACTTGCCCCCTAATTAACCATAATACCAATCGGTCACATTTAAACCCGAAAGATGGCCCTTGGCCGATTGCCTTATTGGCCTACCTTGAAGAATCAAAAACTGATTACCAAAGGAGAATTCACTTACCACTATTACACGTTTGCTTTGAAGAGCCTAAAGTAAGTAATCGACAGCACCCTCCTTTAAAGATTCGGCTTAGAGCACAACAATGATGGTTTCGGCACTTAATGGTGAAGAGAAAACGCAACAATGGAGAGGGTTTTATGCCTGGAGATTTCGGCAACAAAGAACAACGACAGATGGGTTTTAGCTTTTGTGACTTGCGGCAAAACAAAGAGAATAGGCACTTTGAGCTTCGGTTATGGCTTCAAAGAAACAGAAATAGATTTGGTGTTGGATGAAAGAAAAGAATGAGAGGTGTGAGTGGGAAGAAATTCGGCACAAAGAAATTTAAAGAAAAAGATATCAAAGATGATTACTCCCCCCCCTTATAAAGAATTCGGCTACTATATCCTTGCTATTATCAAACTCTTTGATAATCTCCTCTATTATCTCCTTAACAAATAAAATAAATTAATCCAACATTAATCCCTTATCAAACTCCTATATTATCTCTTATCACCTATTTATCTCCTTAATAAATAAAATAAATCCTTATTTATCTCTTCTTCATCTTGCACAAAATAATTAAATCAACAATTATCCTACTTGAATAAATAAAACAACAATTATCTATTATCTACCAACTTAAAATAAAATAAAATAATCATCAATTATCCTACCTTAGCCGAAATTAATAGGAGAATAAGCTGAATCCTCATCCAATTAAAAGTCCCCTGTGTCGTCCACTTTCTTCCAACTCTACCTTGACGCAAAAGCAAAATAAAACACTCCCCTTGCTGCTCACCAGCCTCGAACCCAAGACCTGCTGAAGCCCTTGGACGCAAGCTGCAGATAACGCCCCAGGCCACTTTGCCAAGGCATTTTTTTGTGACATAATTCACCCAGAATTTCTTTTAAAACCTCTTTCGCCAGGCGCCTTCTTGATGCAAAAATAAACACTCCTTCCTGCTTCCTTTGCAACTTGAACCAAGGCCCTTAACCCCACTGCACATGGCGTCCATTGCCACTTTACCACATGATTCCTTGTGTCATTAATTCCCTAAAAATTTCTTTAAAGCCTCCTTAGCCCAGTTCCCCTTTTTGACGCAAAAATAAAAGTCTTTAATGCTTCCCACGATGCTCGAACCTTCTCCCTCCTGAACTCCCTTTTGATGCAACCTCCCAAGCACCTAAGGTAGCGTCCCAAGCCACTTTACCAAGCCCACTTTCATGTCCATAAACTCCTAAAAATTTCCCTTAAGGCCTCCTTCACCTAACTTCTCCTTTAAAAAATAAAATTCCAATATTTTTCCAAGACTTCCTCCTACATCCTTGGATTCTCAAAACCCTTAAAACATGCTCAACCACACTTAAAGCCTACTAACACTTGAGTTATGCTCCAAACGCATAACCCCCAATTTAGGATATTACACGACCCGCGCGTTGACCCGACCCGGGGAGGATCCGCGTGTTTTCGTTAAATGGGCTAATTTCCCCTTTAGTCCTTCCGTTATTTTAATTTTTTTAATTAAGTATGATTTAAATTTTTTATTTTTATTAAACTAACTCTTGAATTTGTATTTTGTTTCAATTGAATCCTCGGCCAGTTTAAAAGCCAAAATCGGAACGGCGCCGTTTTGAAAAGAAGGAATAATTTCCATTTTAACCCCTATGATTTAACGCACATTTTAATTTAGTTTTTTTATATCTGTTTTAATTGCTATTTTAGCCCCTGTTTTCTTCGTTGTATTTTATTTTTATCCTCTTATTTTATTTTATTATTTTTCATTACATTAAACGATTTTATTACGTTAAAAAAGTTTATATTATTTTCTTTATTATCTATATATTAATTTATTTATGTATATATTTTTTATATATTATCTTTGAAGTTATATATATATATTAATTTATTAGTATTACAAAATTCATATATAATTATTATTTATTATTTTATTTTGTTTAATTATTTTTATTACATATTATTTTAATATTTATATATATATTAATTATTATATTATATTTTAAAATTTTGTACATTATATAATATTAACTTATACCTTATATTATTAACTAAAATATATTTATAACATATTCTATTTACATTATTTATATTACATGTATGTGTAAATTTTATATATCCTTATTTAAAATCATTATATACCTTTTTTTATTTATACATCATTTACATTGTTCATATTATATATGTATGTAATATTTATTTATTTATTTATTTTTTAATCATGCATAAAACTTTTCATATTTATTTAGTAATTTTCTTATTTTGATATTTATTGTTTTATGTATGTATTTTATTTGCCCATACTCTCATTTATTTATTCATGGTTGGCATTGTAACATCCCCAAACCCAGCCCATTCACTACGACCGAATCTGGTTATGTCACTGGGAAAGACGGTTGGAAATCTTTGACTTTAGAGTTAAACTTGAAAATTTATTATCTCTGGAAATCGTGTCCATTTAAAATTTAATAAATAATATAAGCTTGTTGAAAACTTCCGAATTAAAACATTATTATAAGTTGCTATAATATGAATCTTTTTGCGAAAATATTACTAAGTGTAGTGTAAACTTCAACATTTAATAAATAGAGTACTTTAAATCAAAGAGGCCCTTATTACATCAAATAAAATCCCAAAATACTGATAATATAAAATACTTAAATAAAGTAAAACATCTTCTGTATGAAAATCTCCTTCTGCATGGGCCACCTTGTATCCACTCCAACCCGTCCACTAATCACGACTCACCTGCGATGATTAAAAAGTTGGGTGAGTCATACAGACTCAGTGTGTAAGTTAACCACTGAAATCCACCCACATGCTAGCCACATAATATCCCAATTATCAAATGCAACAAGTAATATGTATTCATTTTAACAACTACCACTATCCGGGCTTAGCCCACATTCAAATCATGCTCAAACACTGGGCTAGGCCCATTTCTCAATAAACCACATATCAACTGGGCTTGGCCCATTTCCACGTATGTTCCCAAAACATACCTATCCACATGTCATATTGGGCTTGGCCCATTTCCATATTATTACAAAAATAATGCAACATGATTCCCAACCCAACCTAGGGTCCATCCGCTACACACCCCCTTATCCAGCCTACCACACACCAGGGGACTATCGAGTCACCCTCTCCTTTTCCCTCCAAAAAGGCAACCAATGCCATCCACGATGTAGCGTATAGCTAACATCAAACCACGATGGAGCACACAAAGAATCCATCAAGCCACGATATGGCATAAAGCCCATATCAATCAAGGTAACCACGCTAACTAAATCGCAAAGATCCACAACGCGACCTCGATCAGGCGCCAATCCACGATGTAGCACAAAGCTGACATCAACCACGTACTCGAAGTACACCCGTACCTTCTTTTCATATACCCACCCATGCACATGTAACATAATATAATGCGTAGATGATGCATGTGCATGCTATTCACAATCATAGGCATACTCACATATTGAAAATCAATTATCACATATTAGTCGATTTGCTACTAACCTGGTCATCATCATACCCCCTTCAAGGGTATCATTCTCACATATACTGCACTTGTTAGTAAAACACATAACACATAAAACCCGGAAACAGTGGGTTAGTTACACACCTTATCACTAGGAGTTCTAGACTCTCGATCCTCGACGCTATCGTCTAGCGAAACTACGGCTTTCTGCCTAACATTTTCTGTTGCACGTCCACACCCTGGTGGCCAATCTCGTACAGCAGAAACGGATCTTTTCTTAAACTTTGGAACAGGGACCTTCCCTTTCCCTTCTTGACTGGTATTGGCCTCCATCGAAAGTCACTTAATCAGAACCACACGATTAATCAACGAAGTCATAATCAACTAATTCTAAGTCACTTACTAATATCCTTACCGAAATAATCTGAGATCCCGAAGGCTTCCTTTGCTCTTGTCGATATGCCCCTAAAAAGACCATAGCCAACCTTCGGTCAACACATAACCACATATATTGGCCTAAGGCCGAATATCAAACCACTTACCCCTTTTTACCCGAATCCCGAAACACCAATGGAATTGCCGAAAATCCCTGCTACAAGACTATTAGAATCGGCCATACAAAAATCCGTGGAAAGGCCCCTTTGGCCGAATACCTTACAACCCTTACCTTGATGAATCTACTCTCCAAAAGTCCTCCTTTAACGCTGCTTGCTGCAAAAGAACCACATCACTAATGGCCTAAAAAGCCATTCGGCCAACCACAGGAATCAAGGTCTAGACACTTGATTTGGAAATTTTATGGAAAAGAGTCCAAAACCGATTCATAAAAAGAATACTTACCCCCTTTTTCGCTAATCCCCAAGGATATTTTGGCTTCTCAACTTGCAATATAAAAAGGAGAATAAAGCACCTTAGATGTTCGGCTATGGCTACCAAGGAAGATCAAACATTCGGCTAACACAAAATAGGTACAAACCGAGGTTGAGAGGAAGAGAAATAAAATGTAGAAGAAGGTTAGAAGAATTTCGGCAATAGTGGAGAGGTTTCGGTTTCAAAAAAAAAGAAAAATAAATAAATTGCTTTGACTAAAATTTTCGGCAAGAAAACAAGAAGAAAAAGAAGAAGAATTTCGGTACTCTCCTTATAAAGCTTCCCAACCGACTAAGCAACCCCAAAGAGTCCAACATTCAACCACCTTATTACTCCCTTATCAAATTCCAAATAAACTTCTATTTTATCCCCCCCACTCACCTATTCAAAAACAATTAAAACACTGCCACCCTTATCATCTATCTCAACTAGATAAATAAATTAAATAAAATAATAAAAAAAATAAATAAAATAAAAAAAAAATAAAAGAAACATTTATCCAGCCGAATTTAAAAGAACAAAAGCTAACTTAATCTATATCTACTGGAAGATCCCATGTGCCGTCCAATCTTTACCAAGTCTTTGGAAAAATAAGAATAAAATAAAAAAATAAAACTCCAATTGCACTGACCTTGGATTCGAACACAGGACCAATGCACACGCCTCCCTCCAAAGCCCCAGCCACTCGGCCACTTTGATTTTTATGCTAAAACCCCCATCATTTATTTTTAAATCCTTCCTCGCCAGCCCATAACCGCACAACAAAAATAAAAACGCCAACAAAGCAGCCTCCAGTGCTCGAACCCGCGCTTTGCTCTCCTCCAGTAGCTTAAGTGCCGCACGCTAGCCACTCCACCAGCCCATCTTTCTTGTCCGAATTCCTCACCATATACCTTTAAGGCCTTACACATTAACGCCCAAAACAAAATAAAACGCCAAATGCTTCTCCGGCCTCGAACCCGACTGCACCTAGCGCCTTTTCAAGTAGCGCCTCGCCACTTTACCAGCCCATTTTTCTTGTCCACTAACGCCCACAAAATTGTTTTAAGCCCTACTTCCTTAGTCCCTTCCTTTAACGCTAAAAAAATAAAAGCCCAACCGCTTCCCATGTTATTCGAACCCCTTCCCCTTGGCACTCCCTTTGCATTTAGCGCCCAAGCCACATTGCCAATTCCTTTCTTGTGCCTTAAACGCCCAATTAATTCTTTTAAGGCCTCCCAAAGCCAAGCTCCCCTTTAATACTTAAAAATTCCAAAAATTTTCTAAGGCATTCCTTGCCTTCTAGGGTTCTCCAAACCCCTAAAAATTCCTCCAACATGACCATAAGCCTACTAACTGCTCGAGCTATGCTCCAAGCGCATAACCCCTAAAACCAGGGTGTTACAGGCATTGTGTAGTTATTTCTATTAGTCATTATTCTACATTATTATTACTTTATTATTTTTATAAATATAAAATGTTAGTATATCATAATTGCTTTTGATATTTCTGTTTGATATTGTATAAATGCGATATTGTCACATAAATCGTTGTTTTAAAATAAAATATATTTTTACAAAATTATTATATTTATCTAAAGGTATTTAAAATAAGGCAATCTTTTTGTATTTAGAAATTCGGGAAATAGTGCCCTAACGTGCTGGGTTGCGATTTTTCGTTTGGCTAAATAACTAAATATCCTTTTAAATCATGAGATAATTTTGATTACGAAGGTTTTAAAATATCGTGTTCTAACGTGCTGGATGTGATGTTTATATTCCGTCGGAGCAGAGAAATCTCGAATTTTAACTCAAATTGTTCAAAGTTTTTAAGAAATCATATTTTTAAATTTTTTTAAATTTCAAATATTTGGACATGATTCTATCTATTAGGTACCAATTTTTGGGCATTATGAGGGTGCTAACCCTTCCACATACGTAACCGACTCCCGAACCCGTTTTCTTGTTTTTCGTGGACCAAAAATCTAAGGTTTTAAAATAAAACGTTTTGGAAGGTGATCCAATCACACCTAAGTAAAAAGGGATTGGTGGCGACTCCCATTTTTTTCATTTTTAAAAGTCGATCCCCGTTTTTAAAATCAAATTTTAAATTCGAACAAAAGGACATGAAATCATCAATTTTACAGCTTGACTCTCTTATTGTCCCTAGCGGAGTCGCCAAGCTATAAAAACCCACTAAATCTGTAAACATGGGAAAAAAAAAGATATACAGAAAAATAAAAAAAGAAAAGCAGTTTAAACAGGTGATCTCCGTTCTTTCTGTGTGTTCTTATTTTTCGTGGATTTATGCATATATTGTACATAAAATAGTGTTAAAATAGAAAAGGTGAGAAAAATACCTTCAAAACGGGACGATTTGACTTTCCGGTGGACGATTGCGGCGACGCGTGTGGCGGCGCGTGTGGTGGTCCATCGTCGGAGCCCTGACCGAAGGCCAAAGGCCAGAGAGCGTTTGAGAAAAGGGAGTTTCTGTTTTTTTTTCTTTCGGTGTTTAAAATGATTTTTTTTATTTTTATTTTGCTTTTATAGATCAAAGGAACGACGCCGTTTTAGGATGGCCAGTCAATGACCAAAACGACACTGTTTTCAAGATGACGACCCGCGCGTTGACCTGACCCGGGGAGGATCCGCGTGTTTTCGTTAAATGGGCTAATTTCCCCTTTAGTCCTTCCGTTATTTTAATTTTTTTAATTAAGTACTAACTCTTGAATTTGTATTTTGTTTCAATTGAATCCTCGGCCAGTTTAAAAGCCAAAATCGGAACGGCGCCGTTTTGAAAAGAAGGAATAATTTCCATTTTAACCCCTATATTTAACGCACATTTTAATTTAGTTTTTTTATATCTGTTTTAATTGCTTTTTTAGCCCCTGTTTTCTTCGTTGTATTTTATTTTTATCCTCTTATTTTATTTTATTATTTTTCATTACATTAAACGATTTTATTACGTTAAAAAAGTCTATATTATTTTCTTTATTATCTATATATTAATTTATTTATGTATATATTTTTTATATATTATCTTTGAAGTTATATATATTAATTTATTAGTATTACAAAATTCATATATAATTATTATTTATTATTTTATTTTGTTTAATTATTTTTTATTACATATTATTTTAATATTTATATATATATTAGTTATTATATTTGTAACACCCCAAACCCGACCCATAAGTTTCGACCAGATCTGGTATGCTACGGGTTGTACGTTGAAAACTTTTGCTAAGTTGGTTTTAGTAAATCATAAGTTATTAGGCAAAATTCGAATAAACAAGTGACTTTTGAAAAGAAAACCTTGTATTATTATTATTTTGAATAATAAAACCTTTGACAAAGTTCCATAAGTTGCAAATATTAAAAACTAAGTAGTGAGTATAAACTATGGGGCCTTATTACATAAATGTTTCCAAAATTAAAAACTTAAGGAAAAACCGAAATAATCTATAGGAATAAAAACTTGATGGCCCCTCGAGTCCGCCTTTGCTCCCATGTCCACGATCTACTGCTCATCTGCAAAGTTAGGGAAAAATAATAGGGTGAGTCACCAAGACTCAGTGTGCAAATCCCGAAAACACATAAAAGGCTTTAGGCCCACAAACACATTATGGCCTTGGCCCATACAAGGGTAACTAACTATGCATCATGACCCATCCCAGCCTAAAAATCCATCCTCTACACACCAACCCGTACCAACCATCACACCTTGGGGATTTCTACAATCAACCCTCCATCCGCTACACACCATAACGACAGCCGTACTGCCTATTCCTGTTAGTCAGGAATCATTAAACGTGGCATAGCCACCGATCACTAGGTGACCTAACATTTATATAACGTGGGATTTCTACCACCGATCACTGTTGTGACCTATCATGCACTTCCCCTTCATTATCATAATCCCACCCCATGCATACACACATAAAGAAACATCATACAAGCTTTCATATATTTCGATACACATAGAGATTTCTATGATTACGTACCTGGCATCCTTGCCTAACCCTTTTAGGGTTTTATTCGACTGTCTACACAGCCTATTATCCGGCTTCTAGCCCATAACATAAACATATATATACATTCATACAGATTATTTGTGTGTTAGAGATCTACACACCTGATTACTGTTAGAACGAGACCCTCTAAGTCGACGCTATCTGTAGCCAACACCACCGCTATCTAACTTGAAATCCCGAAAAGTGATATGAGATTCAGGAACTAGTGTTTCCGGCTTTTAGATCTAAGAGATCTTACTAGAGAAGATTCGGCTACTCCCAGAGGATTCTGGCTTTTTGCGAAAAATCAGGAAGAGAAGATGATTCGAAGAAATCTATAGAGATTCGGCTTTTAGAAGAAAGAAGAGAAAAGAATAATGGAGTTTTCGGCTTTCGGCTTTTTAGAAGAAAGAAGAGAAGAGAATAATGGAGTTTTCGGCTTTTAGAAGAAAGAAGAGAATAATGGAGTTTTCGGCTTTTAGGAGAAAGAAGAGAAAAGAATAATGGGGTTTTCGGCTTTTAGAAGAAAGAAGAGAAAAGAATAATGGAGTTTTCGGCTTTCGGCTTTTTAGAAGAAAGAAGAGAAGAAAAAGGTGGAAACCCTAAATGCCGAAAAATAAAGAAGAGAACCCTCCCTATTTATAGAAATTTCGGCACTCACCTATGAAAAACCGAAAGTGCCCTTCCTGATAACTAAAAATTAATCAAATAAAAAGGGAAAATTCGGCACCCCCTTTGCCATAAAGAAACCGATTTCTTCACTTCTCTAGGTGATGGAATTTCGGCCAACTCCTAGCCTTGTAGATAGCTCCTATCTTTTCTCTTATCTTGATCTATTGATTCCTCAAAAATAGCCCCCTTCTTTATCTGCTTATTATCCTCATAATTAAAACATTAAAATCTCCAAAATAATAGCCTTGTGCCGTCCACTCTACCTAACCCTAATGCCGAAATTTAGCTAACTTAAATTAAAAGAGTTGGGCTCCATTTAACTTAAATTTGGGCCCCTTACTCCCTTGTGTGGCGTCACCTCCTTGCTCCCTAAGTGGCGCCACTGACCACTGGGCCACAAGCCCATTTTGATATTTTAAACTCAGATACCACCTTTTAAACCCTATAGTGCCCAAACAAAAATTTAACTAAGGCTTCAGCCCAATCCTGAGCCAAATTTGGACCCCTAATGCTCAAATTAACTCATTACACATATTCACCCATTAAATGCATAGGCCCAAAAATTCAGGATGTTACAGTATTATATTTTAAAATTTTGTACATTATATAATATTAACTTATACCTTATATTATTAACTAAAATATATTTATAACATATTCTATTTACATTATTTATATTATATGTATGTTTAAATTTTATATATCCTTATTTAAAATCATTATATACCTTTTTTTATTTATACATCATTTACATTGTTCATATTATATATGTATGTAATATTTATTATTTAATCATGCATAAAACTTTTCATATTTATTTAGTAATTTTCTTATTTTGATATTTATTGTTTTATGTATGTATTTTATTTGCCCATACTCTCATTTATTTATTCATGGTTGGCATTGTGTAGTTATTTCTATTAGTCATTATTCTACATTATTGTTACTTTATTATTTTTATAAATATAAAATGTTAGTATATCATAATTGCTTTTGATATTTCTGTTTGATATTGTATAAATGCGATATTGTCACATAAATCGTTGTTTTAAAATAAAATATATTTTTACAAAATTATTATATTTATCTAAAGGTATTTAAAATAAGGCAATTTTTGGTATTTAGAAATTCGGGAAATAGTGCCCTAACGTGCTGGGTTGCGATTTTTCATTTGGCTAAATAACTAAATATCATTTTAAATCATGAGATGATTTTGATTACGAAGGTTTTAAAATATCGTGTTCTAACGTGCTGGATGTGATGTTTATATTCCTTCGGAGCAGAGAAATCTCGAATTTTAACTCAAATTGTTCAAAGTTTTTAAGAAATCATATTTTTAAATTTTTTTAAATTTCAAACATTTGGACATGATTCTATCTATTAGGTACCAATTTTTGGGCGTTATGAGGGTGCTAACCCTTCCTCATACGTAACCGACTCCCGAACCCGTTTTCTTGTTTTTCGTGGACCAAAAATCTAGGGTTTTAAAATAAAACGTTTTGGAAGGTAATCCAATCACACCTAAGTAAAAAGGGATTGGTGGCGACTCTCATTTTTTTCATTTTTAAAAGTCGATCCCCGTTTTTAAAATCAAATTTTAAATTCGAACAAAAGGACATGAAATCATCAATTTTACGGCTTGACTCTCTTATTGTCCCCAGCGGAGTCGCCAAGCTATAAAAACCCACTAAATCTGTAAACATGGGGAAAAAAAAAGATATACAGAAAAATAAAAAAAGAAAAGCAATTTAAACAGGTGATCTCCGTTCTTTCTGTGTGTTCTTATTTTTCGTGGATTTATGCATATATTGTATATAAAATAGTGTTAAAATAGAAAAGGTGAGAAAAATAACTTCAAAACGGGACGATTTGACTTTTCGGTGGACGATTGCGGCGGCGCGTGTGGCGGCGCGTGTGGTGGTCCATCGTCGGAGCCCTGGCCGAAGGCCAAAGGCCAGAGAGCGTTTGAGAAAAGGGAGTTTCTGTTTTTTTTTCTTTCGGTGTTTAAAATGATTTTTATTTTTTATTATTTTGCTTTTATAGATCAAAGGAACGACGCCGTTTTAGGATGGTCAGTCAATGACCAAAACGACACTGTTTTCAAGCCGACGACCCGCGCGTTGACCTAACCCGGGGAGGATCCGCGTGTTTTCGTTAAATGGGCTAATTTCCCCTTTAGTCCTTCCGTTATTTTAATTTTTTTAATTAAGTATGATTTAAATTTTTTATTTTTATTAAACTAACTCTTGAATTTGTATTTTGTTTCAATTGAATCCTCGGCTAGTTTAAAAGCCAAAATCGAACGCAATGTACTGTTTTGAAAAGAAGGAATAATTTCCATTTTAACCCCTATGATTTAATGCACATTTTAATTTATTTTTTTATATCTGTTTTAATTGTTATTTTAACCCCTTTTTTCTTCGTTGTATTTTATTTTTATCCTCTTATTTTATTTTATTATTTTTCATTACATTAAACGATTTTATTACGTTAAAAAGTCTATATTATTTTCTTTATTATCTATATATTAATTTATTTATGTATATATTTTTATATATTATCTTTGAAGTTATATATATTAATTTATTAGTATTACAAAATTGATATATAATTATTATTTATTATTTTATTTTTTTAATTATTTTTATTACATATTATTTTAATATTTATATATATATATATTAGTTATTATATTATATTTTAAAATTTTGTACATTATATAATATTAACTTATACCTTATATTATTAACTAAAATATATTTATAATATATTCTATTTACATTATTTATATTATATGTATGTGTAAATTTTATATATCCTTATTTAAAATCATTATATACCTTTTTTTATTTATACATCATTTACATTGTTCATATTATATATGTACGTAATATTTATTTATTTATTATTTAATCATGCATAAAACTTTTCATATTTATTTAGTAATTTTCTTATTTTGATATTTATTGTTTTATGTATGTATTTTATTTGCCCATACTCTCATTTATTTATTCATGGTTGGCATTGTGTAGTTATTTCTATTAGTCATTATTCTACATTATTATTACTTTATTATTTTTATAAATATAAAATGTTAGTATATCATAATTGCTTTTGATATTTCTGTTTAATATTGTATAAATGCGATATTGTCACATAAATCGTTGTTTTAAAATAAAATATATTTTTACAAAATTATTATATTTATCTAAAGGTATTTAAAATAAGGCAATGTTTTGGTATTTAGAAATTCGGGAAATGGTGCCCTAACGTGCTGGGTTGCAATTTTCCGCTTGGATAAATAACTAAATATCCTTTTAAATCATGAGATGATTTTGATTACGAAGGTTTTAAAATATCGTGTCCTAACGTGCTGGATGTGATGTTTATATTCCTTCGCAACAGAGAAATCTCGAATTTTAACTCAAATTGTTCAAAGTTTTTAAGAAATCATATTTTTAAATTTTTTTAAATTTCAAACATTTGGACATGATTCTATCGATTAGGTACCAATTTTTGGGCGTTATGAGGGTGCTAACCCTTCCTCATACGTAACCGACTCTCGAACCCGTTTTCTTGTTTTTCATGGACCAAAAATCTAAGGTTTTAAAATAAAACATTTTGGAAGGTGATCCAATCACACCTAAGTAAAAAGGGATTGGTGGCGACTCCTATTTTTTTCATTTTTAAAAGTCGATCCCCGTTTTTAAAATCAAATTTTAAAATGGTTTCGACAGCTTGGCGACTCCGCCGGGGACAATAAGAGAGTCAAGCAGTAAAATTGATGATTTCATGTCCTTTTGTTCGAATTTAAAATTCTGATTTTAAAAAAAATATATGATCCTTTTATTGCATGTGATTTTAAAATATATCTCTTTGCATTGCACTGCATGACCGTCGTGGTCACACCTTTAAGTGGGAGCGAGAAACTATGCCTTCGTGAGGTTTTCACCTCCGCATGGGCTAGTGGATTGCTTCCGGAATATATCTGTACCTATGTCTTCGTGAAGTTTTCACTTTCGCATGGCCATAGGAAAATGTATTCTCCTGAACCGAACTCAGTCCATATGAGCCTATAATGGGTGAGGATTGAGGAATCTACTGGTTCAGGTACCTCAACTTTAGAGCTAAACCACACGTAGAAAACCTAAGTTCTTACCCTAGGTAGAACTATGCAAAACCCTAGTGGTCACCCAGATAAGTGCCCTATTCTGTTTTTTATTTCCTTATGCTAACGTGTTCTCTTTTGTTTTGATTGCATTGCATTCACATCATAGAAAAGAGGTGTTGATTCAAATTTGATTTCTAAATAGAAAAGTTTATCATAAGAAAACAGATTTTTTGATAAAGTGAATTATAATACGGTCGTCCGAATATGGTCCAAGTATATACGACGAGAGAAGACCGATAGTCCGTGAAGGAATACAAGACTTGATGGCTCAAGGATTCAAGCTGACAAAGACTATTCGAGGATCACCACGTCTTGACTATCTTGAAGAGGCTAACAAGATTTATGGAAATAAGTGGATAGTGAGTCACAGCCCAGATCAAGCAAAAAGGAGCTAGATGAGGCATCTACTAGAAGTTTACAAGATCTGACCTTTGCGAAGAAAGGGATTGATGTTTTCGCTTGGAATATTAGGGCAAGGCCGTATATGTGATTCGTTTTATGTAAAGAAATTTGATTTTTAGAAAAGTTTTTCTAATGGAATTGAATTCAGAATCAACGCCTCTCTTTCTTTGCATTCATACATTTGCATTACATAACATCATTTGCATTTAAGACCACAGAGAGAATCTAATTAGTTGAAATTATAACAGAGAGAGAGAAGTGAGAAAAAGGGAAGGAAAATCTGGAAGCTGAACATCCTTACGGTACACGGGCCAAGTCAAAGAAAATGGATCAGAGATTGGAACAATTCCAAAGAGACATACAAGACAAGATGCAAGAGCAAATGGCAAAACTCCAACAAGAGATGAGGGACCAGATGTTGGAGGCTCAAAAGAACATGATGGCTCAAATAGCCCAGATGATGAGTGGGATAATGGACAAAGGAAAGGGCCCCCTAGTTAATGCTGAAGACAATGAGGACTTTCCTAGGGGTTTCACCCCACCGCATGTACAACCGGAGGAATATCCCCAAAGGCCACCTGTCACAATCAGGCCTCAACAGGGGCAAGCTGATAATAGACCACCCATGAACTTCCAAGTGGGCTCAGGATCTAATCCAGGAGACAACCCTGCTAATCTCGCCATCCCTGATTTGGATATGGTAGAGAGAGAAGGGATAAGAACTGAATCCTCAAGGCAGTTAGAGGATCGCTGTAGATGGTTGGAGGAAAAGTTCAAGGCTCTGGAAAATGCCGACCATCACCATGGTATTGATGTAATGGACTTGAGTTTGGTCCCGGATCTGGTGCTTCCTCATAAATTTAAGATGTCGAAATTTGAGAAGTACAATGGGACTAGTTGCCCTGAAGCCCACATCACTATGTTTTGTAGACGCATGACTGGCTACGTAAACAATGATCAACTTTTGATTCATTGTTTCCAATACAGTTTAGTGGGGGCAGCATCTAGATGGTATAACCAACTCAGCCGCACTAATATTGGCTCCTGGAGAGACTTAGCTCAAGCCTTCATGAAGCAATACAATCATGTCACGGATATGACGCCTGACAGAATCACTTTGCAAAACATGAAGAAGAAATCAAATGAAAGCTTCAGGCAGTATGCGCAAAGATGGAGAGAGGTCGCCATGCAAGTTCAGCCACCACTCCTAGAAAAGGAGACTACAATACTCTTCATCAATACCTTGAAGGCGTCATTTATCACCCATATGATAGGAAGCACCACTAAGAGCTTCGCGGATATAGTTATGGCAAGGGAAATGATAGAAAATGCCATAAGGGGTGGTAAGATTGAAGCAGGAGAAACCACTAGAAGATCTACTCCTAGGAAAAGGGATGACGAGGTGAATAATACGAGTACATACAACAAAGGGTACTCAAAAGCAATTACTGTTAACCAGCCAAAGGTAGTCACTACTGGGCAACAAGGGTCGATAAGACAAGAATCAGGCACCAGGCAAAACTCTAAAAGGCTCCAATTTACGCCAATCCCAATGACGTATAAGGAGCTATATCAAAGTTTGTTTGACGCACATGTGGTGTCTCCATTTTAGTTGGAACCGTTGCAACCTCCATTCCCAAAATGGTATAACGAGAATGCCCAATGTGATTACCATGCAGGAATATTGGGACATTCAATAGAAAATTGTACTGCCTTCAAAAAGATAGTGGGGAGACTTCTTAAGATGGGTGTTGTCAAGCTTGATAATACACCCAGTACAGAGAATCCATTACCCAATCATGGAGATAAGGCAGTAAATGCGATAATTGAAGGAGGAGACAAGAAAGTTGTGATCCCTTGAAGAAATCAAAAGCGAAGAGGGAATCAGAGAACGAAGTTTCCAAGCCCTTATATATTTGGGAGTGTTTTGAATAATGGGACTATGGAGGAGATCCCTGTATTTTTAGAGCTGATCTAGAGTAAAATTCAAAACATGCTTGTTGCTTTAAGCCTAGAGGCAATAAGAGCTCTTTTGTGAAATAGGCTTATGTCCATAATTTTTATTTTAATAAAATACATTTTTTTGAGCAAATATTCTTTTATTCTTTCCATTTCATATTGTACATTCTTTATCCATGACCATACAAATAACTGTTCTTTGAATCATTTATTCTTTTGAAATATTCTTTCGAACCTATACTAGGTCCCCAGATATCAACGACATGAGCGACGTTGTTACTGACTCCCTTTTTGAATGAGATATGGGTTTAGGGGATCTCAAGACTTTGAAGATGACAAAGATTGTAACATACCTTCTGATTTGTTAAGAATGGTCTAACAAGATGAAAAACAGACTTTATTCAATAAAGGGTCAACGGATATTATGAGCATAGAAAAGGGATGAAGATCGAAGCCCAGCTCACCATAGAAATAATGCGAGACATCATTGAGTTATTTTCAAGAATTCAAAGATGTTTTGCACAATCATATCAGGACATGCCTGGGTTACTAAGATACGGGCTACACAGGAGGATCGAGCACTGTTGATCTATATAGAAAGGGATGTTATCAGCTATGCCGTATTTAAGGAGACAAGATTCATGTGCTTTCTCCAGTTCTTCGCGAATTTTCCATATGTGGGGCATGGATGTGGTGGGCCAATCTCGTCAGAAGTTTTAGCCAATATTAATTCATTGTCATGGTCGTCGTTTACTTCACTAAGAGGGTGGAAGTGGCTTCATATGCTAATGTTAAACAGTCGAAAGTCATCAAATTTTGAAAAAAAAAAAAGAATCAAATGTCAGCAAAGAATGCCATAAAGGATCACATTTAATAATGCATAACTGTACAAAGTCAAAGTTTACAGTTTGTCCAAAGATCAGACAGCATATCACAGTGCAACAAAGGTTGCCAAAAAAAAAAGGGTGGCTAAGACTTGTAAAGATTGGCATAAGAAGCTATCACTACTCTCTATGATTATCGAACGTTGGCCAGAACCTTCGTTGGGGCAACATCTTACCCATTATGGAACTTAAGCGTTTTTGCCAATTGAACTTAATCGAAGAAAAGGTTAAAAGCTATCCATCACGATTAGATAATGCGAGCTTACGACAAAGAGGTTCATCCTAGATAATTCCACGAAGGAACCTGATGTTGAAGATGGTTTTTCTTCTACAAAACAATTTTAAAGGAAAGCATATGCCAAACTGGGAAGAACTTATGTAGGACCTGTTCTAAAGGAGCATTGATATTTGGTGAAGACTTGCCCAATTCGGTGAATTCAGGTTTAGTCAAGAGGTATTCTACCTGAAAGAGGAAAGACCAAGGTGAAAACCCATAAAGGGTGCCTCAAAAAAAAAAAAGAGAGGCCAAGGCGAAAACCCGCAAAGGGCGCTTTGAGACCAAAGTGGATTTGAGTTGAAAACCCGAAAAGGGCGGCTCAAATTTTAACCAAAAAACGGGGCATACAGTAGTCTTGCTACGTCTAAATTAGCAATGAGGAAGTATGTTACGTCTTGGGGCATTGACAAAGTACTCCGGATCCCCTAAACACATATTGAGCTTAAAATGGTCCTCAAGAAGTTTGAACAGAGAAGCTCAGACTGCGATATCTGGGGCACCTAGCTTCATTCTTACCCATTTTTGAATTCGTTATCTTTGATTGCTTTATTCTTTTTTGAGATACACCCAAATCAATTTTCTATTGCCTGGGTTATCTCTGATTAAATTATTTTTCGGAGCTATGCTCCTGACTAATTTCCTTCTCGTCCATTTTTGTGACCATTTTAGCGTTTTATATTGAAATAACGATTTATGGACTAATAACACTTTCATAAAAGGAGTTTCGCTTATTACTCTAGAAGCTTCTAAATAATATGAGGAATCTGAAGCATGACTATTGTTCAGAACTCACCAAGCCTAAGGGCTGGAAACATTGAAAAATGATTATCTCTTCAGATTTTTAAGATAATTTCGTTGGTGATACCACATTGGCAAATGACGAACAAGGTCAATCCAAGTGTAAAGGGGATCATTGTCGGGATACCCTGCATTCATACATCTGATTATTACACCCAGGGAATGGTGTGACAAATCAAATTGATTAAAAGTGATACAAGTTCTGTACCTCTGAGTGGTAACAGAAAGATGGAAGAAACCAAATGTTATTCCCCTGAAGTTGTAGTGGAAGATACCAACTTCATGTCCCAAGGTTTAAGTAGAGAGGACTCGGAATTACCATGGGGCAAATTATTTGAGCAGAACATGATTGATGAACAAGAATAAAAAACAAATGAGTGATAACACCTAGAATAGGAATCATACTCATGACATTTTTGTATCATAGCAAATTTCATTAGGAGCATTTGATTCATTTCATTGCATCCTAATCCTTGAAATAGGAATCATCTTCCTAACATTTTCATATTCATATATCATAACATGTCTAATTAGGAGCATTTGATACATTTCGAACAAGGCATCCTAATTATTAGACATAAGCATAAACCCATTCTACAGGTTATGTAGCAAGGTAGAAGACATCAGTCTGGCAATCCCTGAGTTTGCAGGGAGCAGATTGAAGATAGCAGGTCTGGCAATTCCTGAGTTTGCAGGAAGCAGATCGAAGACATCAACCTGGCGATCCCCGAGTTTGCGGGGAGCGATTGAAGATAGCAGTGCGGCAATTTCGAGTTTGTAGGAAGCGGTCGAAGACATCGACCGGCAATCCACGAGTTTGCGCAGGAGCAGATTGAAAATAGCAGTGTCCGCAATTCCCGAGTTTGCAAGAAGCGGTCGAAGACATCGATCGGCGATCCCGAGTTTGCAGGAGCAGATTGAAGATAGCGGTCCGGCAATTCCCGAGTTTACAAGAAGCGGATCGAAGACATCGATCCGGCGATCTCGAGTTTGCGAGGAACATATTGAAGATAGCGGCCTGGCAATTCCCGAGTTTGCGGAAGCGGATCGAAGACATCATCGGCGATCCACGAGTTTGCGCAGAGCAGATTGAAGATAGCGGTCGACAATTCCGAGTTTGCGAGAAGCGGATCGAATACATCGATCGGCGATCCACGAGTTTGCGAGGAGCGATTGAAGATAGCAGTGTCGGCAATTCCGAGTTTGCGAGAAGCGGATCGAAGACATCGATCGGCGATCCCCGAGTTTGCAGAGGAGCGATTGAAGATAGCAGATTTGGCAATTCCGAGGTTGCGGGAAGCAGATCAAGGACATTAGTCTGGCAATCCCTAAAATTGCAGGGAGCAGATTAAAATAGCAGATCTGGCATTCTTGAAGTTGCAAGAAGTAGATCGAAAACATCAGATCTTGTCTCCTTGAGTTTGCAATGGAGCAGATCAAAAGATAGTGGATACTGCCTTCATGAAGTTGAAGCTATCAAACTTACTGAAATCAAGATGAAGTTCCAATACCGTTGAAGTTGCAGTGGAGTTGGAGTTATTTGAAGAAGACAAGGATCAAGAAGTCGAGGCTTGGCCAAGACCGGTCAAAATTGGTCCTTTTATAGTCTTTGCTCTATTCTCGTTACACGACAATGAGCAAAGAGGGGCAGCTGTAAGAGCCCAATTTTGACCGGGCTTTGAAATAAACAAAATAAATATAAAAACCAGTGTTTTTAAATTGTCCTTTTACAAAGCCCAATAAACCAAACCTGACCCAATACCCCAAAACAGACCTAACCTAAACAGGCTACCCTACCTAAGACCCAACTTACGGAGCCTAAAAGGCCCAAACCAAATCAGAAACCAGGGGTTTCTGGAACCCTAGTCTCCCATCGCGCCGCAGCCACCTTCAGTCACGCCGTCTTCAACGCATGACAGCCCCACATCATCGTCGCAAGATCTTCGCCTCTGCTGCACAAAAAGGAAATAACAGTAGCAGATCATGACAGAAAACTGGACAAAATCTTTTATTCCCTTTTTATTTTTTATTTTCGAGGGTATGAAAACCCACTAAATCTGTAAACATGGGGAAAAAAAAGATATACAGAAAAATAAAAAAAGAAAAGCAGTTTAAACAGGTGATCTTCGTTCTTTCTGTGTGTTCTTATTTTTCGTGGATTTATGCATATATTGTACATAAAATAGTGTTAAAATAGAAAAGGGGAAAAAATACCTTCGAAAAGGGACGATTTGACTTTCCGGTGGACGATTGCGGCGGCGCGTGTGGCGGCGCGTGTGGTGGTCCATCGTCGAAGCCCTGGCCGAAGGCCAAAGGCCAGAGAGCGTTTGAGAAAAGGGAGTTTCTGTTTTTTTTCTTTCGGTGTTTAAAATGATTTTTTTTATTTTTTTTGCTTTTATAGATCAAAGGAACGACGCCGTTTTAGGATGGTCAGTCAATGACCAAAACGACACTGTTTTCAAGCCGACGACCCGCGCGTTGACCTAACCCGGGGAGGATCCGCGTGTTTTCGTTAAATGGGCTAATTTCCCCTTTAGTCCTTCCGTTATTTTAATTTTTTTAATTAAGTATGATTTAAATTTTTTATTTTTATTAAACTAACTCTTGAATTTGTATTTTGTTTCAATTGAATCCTCGGCTAGTTTAAAAGCCAAAATCGGAACGGCGCCGTTTTGAAAAGAAGGAATAATTTCCATTTTAACCCCTATGATTTAATGCACATTTTAATTTATTTTTTTATATCTGTTTTAATTGTTATTTTAACCCCTTTTTTCTTCGTTGTATTTTATTTTTATCCTCTTATTTTATTTTATTATTTTTCATTACATTAAACGATTTTATTACGTTAAAAAAGTCTATATTATTTTCTTTATTATCTATATATTAATTTATTTATGTATATATTTTTTATATATTATCTTAGAAGTTATATATATATATTAATTTATTAGTATTATAAAATTAATATATAATTATAATTTATTATTTTGTTTTGTTTAATTATTTTTTATTACATATTATTTTAATATATATATATATATATATATTAGTTATTATATTTTAAAATTTTGTACATTATATAATATTAAATTATACCTTATATTATTAACCAAAATATGTTTATAACATATTCTATTTACATTATTTATATTATATGTATGTGTAAATTTTATATATCCTTATTTAAAATCATTATATACCTTTTTTTATTTATACATCATTTACATTGTTCATATTATATATGTATGTAATATTTATTATTTAATCATGCATAAAACTTTTCATATTTATTTAGTAATTTTCTTATTTTGATATTTATTGTTTTATGTATGTATTTTATTTGCCCATACTCTCATTTATTTATTCATGGTTGGCATTGTGTAGTTATTTCTATTAGTCATTATTCTACATTATTATTACTTTATTATTTTTATAAATATAAAATGTTAGTATATCATAATTGCTTTTGATATTTCTGTTTGATATTGTATAAATGCGATATTGTCACATAAATCGTTGTTTTAAAATAAAATATATTTTTACAAAATTATTATATTTATCTAAAGGTATTTAAAATAAGGCAATGCTTTGGTATTTAGAAATTCGGGAAATAGTGCCCTAACGTGCTGGGTTGCGATTTTCCGTTTGGCTAAATAACTAAATATCCTTTTAAATCATGAGATGATTTTGATTACGAAGGTTTTAAAATATCGTGTCCTAACGTGCTGGATGTGATGTTTATATTCTTTCGGAGCAGAGAAATCTCGAATTTTAACTCAAATTGTTCAAAGTTTTTAAGAAATCATATTTTTAAATTTTTTTAAATTTCAAACATTTAGACATGATTCTATCGATTAGGTACCAATTTTTGGGCGTTATGAGGGTGCTAACCCTTCCTCATACGTAACCGACTCCCGAACCCGTTTTCTTGTTTTTCGTGGACCAAAAATCTAAGGTTTTAAAATAAAACGTTTTGGAAGGTAATCCAATCACACCTAAGTAAAAAGGGATTGGTGGCGACTCCCATTTTTTTTCATTTTTAAAAGTCGATCCCCGTTTTTAAAATCAAATTTTAAAATGGTTTCGACATTCTCACTTCCCTCTTGTTTTTGTGTATGGAAGTTCTTAAAATTGTTGAGCTGGTTAATGAATTAGATATTGAGAAGGTGAAACTTGGAATCATTTTCAGGTCTGCAGGTGAATGGCTCTAAGCAGTTAAAGGGACAGCATACAAACTTCAATGTAATAATCTCATAACTATAATTAAGACTTTTTCTCCCAATATCGGTTTCAAATAACATTAATTCAAATTAAAACCAATCTTATGGTAAAGAAACATAATTCTAGTCTAGGCTTTAGGTATCGATCCAATTGAGGCTTGCAACATGAACTACTGTTGTGAGACACCTCGGAATTTCTTCACATGGAACTTCGACATCTTGGAACGTCCTGCAATGTGGATCATAGGCAACAAGTGCTTTATTTCTGTACTGCAGTAAGAGCCCTCCACTCTTCAATAGGCACAGAACCTGGATCCATTTTTTACGCGAATGAAACCTCGGATCATTCGAGGAATGACACTGATAATTTGGCTGTAATATCTTTGGTACGTAAGCTCCAATGCTAAATTGTTTGACCCAAGACTCCTTCACATCATACTCCTTCATCACCCAAATCTCCAGTTCTTCATTATCGTCATCAAAAGAAACTGCCGACAGGCAACCTCGTAGAACAACAAGCTCATGAATTCGCCTGTTCGAAGCAATGAAATCAGGCCTAGGGACCTCCTTGAATTGTTCACTAGCCAAGTCAAAGGACATAATCAGGTTAGTAGTAGCTCTCCAATGAAGTTTCCCATTGACCAAAACTTGAGATTTTTGCAACACAAAACGGAAAGGAAAGCTTCCCAAATTTCTCCATGTGTTGCTACTGACAGTCAAAATATGAACCTCAACAGAAGATGCTGCAGTCTGAGAGGCTGGACGCTTGCCAAATCTAACAACACGACGACGAAAATACAAATGAGTTGTTCTTTTATATGATATCTCGACAACCTTATATTTCTTTGTGGTAGGATCGAAGCCAAATCCTAACACCCCAGCATGATGACTACGCTTCGGTAACTCTACATAATCCCTGGTAAATGGATTATAAATACAGAGTTCAAAGCTTGGGTGAGTGGCACTCAACAATAGCAATCCATTACATGAACTCACCAAATGGAAGCTTAGCAACGGTGGTATGGTAAGCTTCTTTGCTATCATCATCACGTTTTCATCATTTGGATCGCTTGATAAATCTCCAAAATAAAGCTGGTTTTGGATGCAATGACCCATGATTTGTAAAATGAAGCTTGGATCGTTCTCAACCATGTGTTTGAAATGCTTGTTGACAAGCAGTTGATCTTGTATGAAGGTACGCCAGGCTCGACACACGGATTTGGATTGAACTAAGCTTAGGAGTGGAAGCCTTGATAGTATCTCAAGTGCAACCTCTTGAGGAAGACGATCCATTTCGCTAATGGGTGTTTTTTTTCTTTCTATAATTTCTTCTTCGTGAAGTAGGGTTGAGAGGTTTAATAGAAGAGTAGGTTGTCAAATTAAAGATGGCTTCGTGATGGAAACAAAATTGAAATTGAATAGAATATTACACCTTGACATAGGCAAAATCGATGTTAATAACAAAAGACAAACAAATGGAAAACAACGAACAAAAAACAAAAAAGTAACCAAGTATTAGACATGGTAATAAGTAATTTTATACCCACAAGAATGCGGCCAAATTAGCTAAAAACTCCGGTTAAAAAAGAAAAAAGTTGGAGATTAAGTCGATTTCTATGATATTTATCGGAATAGGCCAAATTTGAAAAGAGAATGTGAAAATTTTGCTGAATAAGACGCTTTTTTAGTGTCTGACCAAAAATATTGATACCCTTAAAGAAAGTATCAATACCTATCACCATGTATTGATACCCCTCTTCCTCCTTATTTTGGTGCTGTAATCGGTAAGTTGTATGATGGGGGAGTCAAGTATGGTAGAAGGGTCAGCGGAAGTGGCAACAACGGAGGTGGATTTTTTGAATTCAGCTTTTAGTTTCATGGGATTCAGTGTTAAACAAATTAGGAATTGAATTCAACTTTTTTATCTTGCCAAAGTCTTTTTCTTTCCAAGCATTTAAAACTTAAAAGGTTCCACAACTAGAAAGAAAACCCAGATGTTGATAATGGTGAGTTTTTTTTCCAGAGGGATGGTTTATTTTAGGTTTTGTCCATATATTTCTAACATGCATTTTTACCTTCTTTCTTCAAAATCGGCTGATAAATATCACAGAAATCGACATATTATCTCAGTTTCTTTTAAACCAGCGTTTTTGACTAATTTAGCCCAAGAATGCAACATACTCCGAAAAATACATATATATTTATATTTATAAATAATATGATACAAAAAATAATGTTTTTGAGTCAAACAATCTCGATTTGATTAGTCTGATTTATTTATTCAATTTAATTAAATAATTTATTAAAATATATTAAAATAAAAGAAAAATCACTTCAACTAGTCATTTCAATTGGTTAGCATGTCAACTAGTCCAATTTCTTATTTTGAAGAGGTACCCAATTAATTCCCAATTGAAAATGAATAACATGAATGTGAATATATAAAAATATCAAAATTTACATATAATACTAATTATAATTAGTTAAATTTTATTTGAATATATAATAATTTTAAATATTATGATAAGCTAGAAAAAAAACTTAGGATACAGAATTAAATTATGAATTTTGATAAGAGTTAAAATATAATTTTACTGGTGATTAATTAATATATTTATAATTTAAAAAAAAACTAAATTAAAATCTTATATTTTTAGAAGTCAAAACTACAATATTGTTATTACTAATTGATAATTTTATACATTTTAAAAAATAAGAAATATAATATTCCAATTTTTGGGAGAACAGGCGTTGCCTGTCGCCCATGTTTATTATTATTATTATTATTATATGTACCAACTCCAAACAGTTATAAATAGTCCAAAAACATTAATGCTTTTAATAATTTTTAAAATTAATTATTTGATCTTATCTTTATTAAATAAAATTACCATTAAAATTTAAGTCTTTACTAAAGTAAACTTATTTAATTGATTATAATTATTAAATTAAATATTAAATAAAATTTTCTATTAACTTTTTATATTTACATTGATTTTGATAAAATAAATTATTAACAATAAATTTAAGTTATTCATTTTATATTACTTTTTATTAATGACATATATATCTTTTTGAAATTTTTGATTTTTTTAATATTTACATTATTCTATACATAAATTCATAAATTGTTGTTAACAAAATTAGATATTATTATCCGGCTACGCCCGAGTTTAAAAGAATTAATTATAAATAAGATTTTAATTATATTAAATAATTATTATTTAAGTATTTAATATTTTAATCTTATGCAAATAAATTTAAGATTACGGTCTAGTAATTATGATAAATTATGATTTATATTTAAATCTTATATAAATTGAAATATAGAAAAATAACATATGAGAAAATTAAAACATGAGACGGTACAAAAAGTAACAATAAAATGAAATAAATATATGATTTATATGAGCTTTTTGCATACTGTTGATCTATAAATAATTTGAATTACGAACCAAGCTGTGAATGATTGTATAAATTAACTTATTTAAATATAAATTATAATAAAGAAAATAAAATATTAATCCTAAATAAATTTTATTTTTATTTTTCAATTGCAAGTCTTCATTTTACAAAAAAATAATAATATAAAATCATATAAATGTGATCCACATTTAAAAGTTGTCGAAACTATTTTTTAACGGGTTTGGAAAAACGAGGATCGACTTTGAAAATATGGAAATGGAGTCGCCACCGATCTTTTATTCGAGGTGTGATCGGATCACCTTAAGATAGATTATTTTAATAAAACATTTTGATTTATTAAAATAATAATTTTGGTCTACGAAATCTAAGAAAACAGTTCGAGTCGGTTACGCATTTGCGAGGAAGGATTAGCACCCTCATAACGCCCAAAATTGGTACCAAATTGATTAATTAATGTCCTAACATCGAGAATTTGAAAGATTTTAAATTTACGACCTTTTTCGACCTATTTGAAGATACTCGAGTTTGAATATTAAGATTCTCTCGTTCAAGGAATAAAATATCACATCCAAAGACGTTAGGATGCAACAATTTAAGTCTTCGAATTCAAGATTATCCCAAAATTCTCAAAACTCATGTATTGAGATTTTGAAAGGGTATTTCATTATTTGGGATCAAACGGAAAATCGAAACCCAGCACGTTAGGGCATGATCTCTCGAATTTTCAAACACGAAATATTGCCTTGTTTTTTAATTGAGAAAACACGAATGAAATCTTAAAAGGATGTTCGGTTATTTGGTCAAACGAAAAACCGAAACCCAGCACGTTAGGGCACGATCTCTTGGATTTCCAAACACGAACATTGCCTTATTTTAGAGTTGAGAAAACATGAATGAAATCTTAAAAGGATATTCGGTTATTTGGTCAAACGAAAAATCGAAACCCAGCACGTTAGGGCACGATCTCGTGGATTTCCAAACACGAAACATTGCCTTATTTTGAAAACCTTTGAATGGAATGATTTTAAAATTTGAATGACATTAAAATCGATTTCTTCTTTAACAAATATATCGTAATGGAATGATAATATACAAAGCAAAGTAGCAATACATATACCAAATATTACAATGATGAATTACAAATAATTAATGATTACAAATTAAACAATTATAAACCCTACAATTGCAATAATCATATTGAAACACCCCACACCCGGCCCACGAGCCTGAACCGGACCTGGTATGTTCCTTAAATAAATCGGTTTTCAATGTTCTAAATGACTTAGAGAAAATTTGTGTAATTTTAAAAAAATTGTTTTGGGTTGGGCTTAATTTGAAACCTATTTAATAAATTCTGGAAATCCAACTTAAATAAGGTGACAAAATAATTTTTGGGTTTATTATTTTAAAATAAATAAATTTACTTATCTTTAATCAAACATAAATTGTATCATATTCAAATAAAAATAAACAGAAATAAAGAAAATCCAATTGGGCCTTATGGCCTTATTACATCATTCAAACCCAAAATAAAGTTTAAAGTACTAAAATTTCATAAAGTCCAAATTCCAAATAATTTCTTCAAGCGATGCATGGCCACCTTTAGCTCCTGCCGACCCGGTCCATTACCGCTCATCACCTGAAAAATAATTCCCAACGGGTGAGTCTACTGACTCAATGTGTACATAGTACTAATTTCCAACAAATCGCATACAAGTCATATCAATATCATGTTCATACAAAATAAAGGATGATGCAACCCAAATCCAAACCTATTTGTCCATCCGCTACACACCACCCGTACCAACCTTTGTACACCGCGGGGACTACTAAGTCGACCCTCCATCCGCTACACACCATCGAAGGCGATCGCTGCAATGACGTGCTCATCGCCCACTTATGTTGTGTCATTAGACATCAGATTCACTGGATGTAACCGGGTTACCACTTTTCACTTTATGTGACCGTAGTCACCACTTTACGTTGGTGAGACCGTAGTCATCACCTTCACTTTCTTCCTCCACAAATATCCCGAATGCCCCAATTATTTCATAACATATTTCACATACTAAATTTTCATTCATGTTACTAATCACATGTTCAAAATATATCACAATCACAATCCTATCAAAAGTAGGAAACGTGCACAGGTACTCCTTACCACATTTGTGGTGCTTAGCCACATTCACATACTGTACATATTTACATATCTAATGATTGCCATGCAATTTATTGAAAGTTAGTAAGAGTACACACCTTTTTCGCTTAATAGTTTCCGTGAATTCCGTAGAGCGATCTACCGATCTAGATCTTTCACTCCTATATTCGGCCATTAATTAAAACATATAAATAAACCTATTTGGTCTTAAAACCAAATCCTACTAGAAGTAGAATTACTTACCTAGTTGCCGAATTGATTTAATCAAGTCCCAACAGTTGCTAGAATTCCTCTTCCTTGAAATCGGCTAATACTAGGTATGTAACCAAGTCGGTTTTCGTTTTTGAAATAATGGAAAACACTTAAACAATTTATGCCTTGGCCGAATATCCCTTACCTTATGATGGGATTCCAAATCAAGAGGATTCCTTTATAAGCTGTTGAAATCCTATAACTACGTGTTAGATTAGATCTAACTTTGAAAACGTGAATCATAATCTTTAACCACATATTTATATTTATAATCCTTACCTTAGATCCTTAGATTTCCCGAAAGACCCCTTTTGATGTTGTGGATGATTGCCCTCTTTCTTAGAATCCACAAAGATTCAGCTTAAACAAAGAGAACGGAGAAGAAAATAGAAGAAAAGAGAGAGGATTTTTGCTTAATGAAAATTCGGCAGAGAGGGTTTTGCCTAGGGAGAATTTCTCAGAGAGAGAGGAAGAGGGAGCAAATGTTGATGAGTAGCCCTCCTGTCCTCCTTTTATAGCCAAAGTTATCAGCCTAGGAGTCCTTTACTTGGCCACCACTCCTATTTTTGATAATATTATCTCTTTTATTTAAAAGATAAAAGCCTTTAATCCATCAATTATCTCCTCAATTATCTCATTAGAAAATAATCCTTTATTTATCTCTTATTATTCACATATTTATGTGAATAAAACTCCTTTATTTCTCTCTTATTATTCACATATTTATGTGAATAAAACTCCTTTATTTCTCTCTTATTATTCACATATTTATGTGAATAAAACTCCTTTATTTATCTCTTATTATTCACATATTTATGTGAATAAAACTCCTTTATTTATCTCTTATTATTCACATATTTATGTGAATAAAACTCCTTTATTTATCTCTTATTATTCACATATTTATGTGAATAAAACTCCTTTATTTCTCTCATATATCCAAGTTTCCCGAAATGTTCAAGTTTCCATTTTTGGATCATTTCCAAAATGTTTAGGTTTCCAAAATGTCTAAGTTTCCAAAAATGTCTAAGTTTCCAAAATGTCCATTTCCATTTCCATTTTCATTTCCATCTCCATTTTCATTTCCATTTTCATTTTCATTCATTTCTAGGTTTCCAAAAGTATCAAAAATTTATTCATAAAACTTAAGACTTGTCATTTCATACAATTGATCTGAAAAATGCATAGGCCCTTCCTAGGATGTTACAGCTTCTACCCCTTTAAATAAAATTTCGTCCTCGAAATTTCCTAACTAAACAGATTGAGGGTATTCTTTGTCGCATTGTCTCTTACGCTCCCACGAAGCTTCTTCCGATCCATGATTGCGCCATAACACCTTGACTAAAGGCACCGACTTCTCTTCGTAGTGCTTTCACGTCCACGTTCCCAAGATCCGAATCGGCTCCTCCTCGTAGGATAGATCCGCCTTAACTCCACTTCTTCAACAGTACCACATGAGACGGATCCGATCGATAGCGGCGTAGCATGGACACATGAAATACGTCGTGCATTTGATGCAACTCGGTGGCAACTCCAATTGGTATGCCACCGCCCAACTCGCTTCAAGATTTGATAGGGCCCTATAAACCTTGGGCTTAGCTTCCCTTTGCGACCGAACCGCATAACCTTCTTCCAAGGTGAGACCTTTAGAAACACTTGGTCTCCTACTTCAAACTCAATTTCTTTCCTCTTAAGGTCTGCGTCGACTTACATCTTCATCGAAGCTTCTTTCAACCGTGCCCGAATTAATTCCACCTTCTCCTCGCTTTCCGCCACTAATTCGACCGAAACGCGCGGCGTTCTCCTAACTCGGTCCAACAAGTTGGTGTTCTACATTTCCTTCCATACAATGCTTCGTATGGTGCCATCCGAATGCTTGCCTGATAGTTTGTTGTTGTAGGCGAACTCAGCTAGAGGAAAGTAATCTTCCCAACTTCCTCGGAAATCCATCACACGACCTCTTAGCATATCTTCCAACACTTGTATAACCTGCTCAGATCGCCTGTCCGATTGTGGATGAAAAGTCGTAGTGAAGTCTAGCTTAGTGCCTAATGCTTGATGAAGTGCTTTCCAAAATCGAGACGTAAACCTTGGGTCTCTATCGGAGATGATCGACATCGGTACCGTAGCCTCACGATCTCCGCCACATATAACTTGGCTAACTTTTGAAGGAATAGTCGATCCTCACAGGATAAAATGTGCGGACTTGGTCAAACGGTCCACTATCACCCATACCGAGTCCTTCTTAGTGGGCGTAAGGGGAAGCCCACTAACTAAGTCCATGGTAATTCTTTCCCACTTCCATTGGGGAATCTCAATTGGTTGAAGCAATCCTGATGGGACTTGGTGTTCACCTTTACTTGTCGACATGTCAAACATTTCCCCACAAATTCACCACATCTCGCTTGTGTCCGACCACCAAAATTGTTCCTTTAGATCTCTATACAAAACCTTGATGCCTCCGGGATGCATAGCATAAGGACTACCATGCGCTTCCCGAAGAATCCTTTGTCTCAACTCCTTATCCTCGGCATACAAACCTTTTCCTTGTAGCACAAGACTCCTTCATCATTGACGCCATAATCCTTTAATCCTCCTTGCCGTACTTGTCGTAACTTAGTACTTAAGTTCTTATCCGCCAACCGTCCCTCTTTCACCTCCTTCACCAGGTTGGCTTGACTTGTAACTCGCCAACAAAGCTTGCGTCTTCATACAAACTTAAGTGAGCGAACAAAGCCCTTAAATCCGACACAACCTTCCTACTTAGGGCGTCGGCTACCACATTCGCCTTGCCCTGATGGTATTCTATCGAATAGTCATAATCTTTCAATAACTCCACCCACCTTCGTTGCCTCAAGTTCAACTCCTTCCGAGTCAACAAATACTTAAGGCTTTTGTGGTCCGTGTAAATTCATCGACCTTTCTCCATAAAGGTAGTGCCTCCAAACTTTAAGGGCAAAAACCACTGCCGCGAGTTCCAAGTCATGAGTTGGGTCGTTCACCTCATGCGGCCTTAACTGTCGAGATGCATAAGCGACTACCTTTCCTTCTTGCATTAGCACACACCCTAACCCTCGTGCGCGAAGCATCACAATATACTACGGTTCCTTACGCCTCCGGTTGAATTAACACAGAGCTTCACAAGACCTTTTTAAGCTTTTCAAGCTCTCCGTTGCTTATCCGTCCACACAAACGGTACTTCCTTCCTTAGTAACTTTGTCAAAGGTGCGGCTATCGACGAGAATCCTTCCACGAACCTTCGTAATAGCCCGCCAAGCCTAAGAAACTTCTCGATTTCAGCCACCGACCTAGGTGGTTTCCAATCCAACATCGCTTCGATCTTCCTAGGATCCACTCTTATTCATTCTCGCGGATACCACATGTCCTAGGAACGCCACTTCCTTGAGCCAAAATTCGCACTTGCTTTGAATTTGGCATAAAGCTTCTTTTCCTTTAACACTTCTAACACAACTCGGAGATGCTCATCGTGCTCCTCCTCCGCCTTGGAATACACCAAAATGTCGCCGATGAACACCACGACGAATCTATCCAAGTAGGGTTGGAAAACCCTATTCATCATATCCATGAACGCGCCGGTGCGTTCGTCAACCCAAACGGCATCACAACAAATTCAAAATGACCGTACCTTGTCCTAAAAGTGGTCTTATGAATATCACCCTCCTTCACTTTCGGCTTGATGATACCCCGACCTTAAGTCGATCTTTGAGAACACAAACACCCCTTTCGGTTGGTCGAACAAGTCATCTATCCTTGGCAAAGGATACTTGTTCTTGATGGTCGGTTTGTTCAATCGACGATAATCTATGCACATCCGCATAGTTCCATCCTTCTTCTTCACAAAGAGAACCGGTGCTCCCCACGGAGACACACTGGGTCGAATGAACCCACGATCCAACAACTCTTGGATTTGAGCCTTGAGCTCCACTAACTCCTTTGGTGCCATTCGGTGGGGAGCGATTGACACAGAGCTGCTCCCGGTAGCAAATCTATTCCAAATTCCACTTCTCTATCCGGGGTATTCCGAGCAACTCCTCCTAAATACATCCTCAAAATCCCTTCTGTTCTAACTCCCTTAACACCTTCCTCTTCTCCTCTTAACGCACTCACGAAGGCTAAGAATGCCTTACATCCTTTCTTAACCATTTTCTCGGCCTTCAGTGCCGAAACTACGTTAGACAAGTAGTTCCTCCTTTCTCCGATCATCACTACTACCTCATCTTCCGGGGTTCTTAGTTCCATACGTTTAGCCGCACAATCCAACACGGCTCGATGCTCTACTAGCCAATCCATTCCAAGTATAAGCTCAAACTCTCCGAAGGGTAATTCCATTAAGTCACCCAAAGTTCGCTCCCCAGATCTCTAGGGGTACATTCCGAAAGATCCTATCTATCCTCACCGCTTTGGCCTAAAGGGCTTACTACGCTTATCCGCCTATCGAAAGTTCGAGTCTAGGCCTAGTGTTTCAACCACACTACATGCAACATAGGAATGAGTTGAGCCCACATCAATAAGAGCAAAATAGGGTTTGTCATGAATAAAGAACGTACTCAGCTTATAACATCCGCGCGTCTCCCTCTTCCTCCCGCGAACCGCGTGAGACCAAACCCGGTTGCCTTGCTTCGCGTTAGTCACACCTCGGCCACGAGCTCCACGGCCTCTGCCACTACCTCTGTTGGCGACCCACGACCTCTTTGAGGTCGCTGTCCGCCTTTACCTGGTTAGCGTTAGCATTCCGAGCCGGGTTGGCTCTCATCTAATAGCTTGGGGCAATCCTTAATCATATGGTCCTTGGACCCACACTTGAGACATCGTCCCGCCTTTTTCCAACACTCTCCCCGTGCTTCCTTCCACAATGTTCACAAGGGCGAAATTGCCACCGTGCCAAACTGTTGACTTTGTGGCTGTCAACTCTAGGCCTCTTGTGGCCTTTTCGGATGGCCCAAAACCTCTTTTGGGCTTATTTCTGCCCACACCGCTTGGTGGCGCCCTTAATTCCTCACCACTTTAGCCTTTTCCACCAAGGCGGAGAATTCCCGCTCCGATGCGGTGCTATCAAAAGTCTCAAATCGTCCCTAAGTCCGTCCTCAAAACGAACACGCGTTCATGCTCGGGCCGCCACTACTCCTCGGGCATATCGGCTCAACCTCAAGAATTCCGCTTCATATTCGGTGATGAGACTTACTTCCTTGTACCAACCCCGAAAAGCCTTCCTTTGCTCATCTATATACCGGTTCCTACATACTTCTTCTCGAATGCTTCCTTAGCATATTCCCGTGTCGATCTTCCGCCGTGGCACCGTCCCGAACGGTTAACCACCATTGATACGCTTCATCGCGCATATGCGGTGCCGCCATCCCTTTCAACTTCTCCTCGGGGTCAAGTCGAGCTCATCCATGATGCGCTCGGTTGCTTCCAACCTGCACTCACCAGCATCGGGTGCCACTCCCGATACTCCTCTAAACATTTCACTCCATTAGCACGGAGCCGCTCAGTACCTGCACTTACGATTTCTGAATTGTTTCTCGCACCACCACCAATTCCAAAACTCGCAAAGACACGACTGCGACACGGCATCTTCCTCGTTCGAGCCTGCTCACGCTCAACATTGACAAATTGGGGGTGATGGTGGTGGTGGTATCTCATTGTCGTAACCTTGTCCCGATCTAACACTCATCCTTCCTCTACCTCTTCCACGACGACCACGCCCTCTTGAGCTCATTATCGATTTAGATCCGATTAAGGAATTTTATGTATTAGTATTCTTGTTTCACTTATTACCCGCGATGATATCTTATGAAGAAGAGTTTAAGAGTGGTTCTTTCAGATTCATACATGCATACAGATCTTGCATTCATTCATTCATCCATCAACAAATATGAACTTTCGTTCATTCAAAGAAACATTGTAATTCTTGTTGTTGTTTTCGTTATTTTGCTTTTCCTCTACCTGTGGGCATTTTCGTAATTTTATCCTACAGGTATTTTCAGTAAATTTTCAAAAAATAAAAAGTTCCCGGTGATTTTGACGAAAGTATTTTGGTACTTCTAAAGTTTCGGGAAATTTTGGAAGAATTTTGAAATCCAGGGTATTTCTAATTTTTTGATCTCGTGGTATTGTGATAATTTTTCCAAAAATCGGGGTAAATTTGTAAAATTTATTAAGTTAGGGATATTTTCCAAGATTGTAAAACATTGAGGGTTCCTTTGAGAGTTACACTTTTCAAAGCAATGATATTGTAAAAAGTTTGGAAATCAAGGTCGTTTTGGTAATTTTGTAAGTTAGGGGCAATTTTGTAATTTTCCAAAATCAAGATAGTTTGATATTTTACAAATTAGGTTTTTTGAACATTTGATAAAGTAATGAAATTTTGTTAAAACTATGGGTGGTTTGGTCATTTTATAAACCAAGGGTTTTTTTTTTTTTTTTAGAAGAAAATGTTGTAAAATAGTTCTCATAAGTTTCTAAGAGTTTTAAAACTAAATTTTGGTTATACATTTTTTTATTAAAGAAAAACGGCTAAGTCCCTTTCGGTTTTATTCTTTGTGTTTAGCCTATGACCGAGCCCTCTTGGTCGTGGTGAACCAAAGCTACGCACTGTGCAGATTCGAATGAAGAGGAGGTGAGTCACGCGACAGCCTTAAATACCAAGCTCTCACCGACCTTTCTAGACATGCGCACGCAGGTTGCCACACCACCGAGCCTTCCGAGTTAGGGCGAACCGAAGCTACGCACTGGTAGGATACCCGCGAAGAGGAGGTGAGTCACTAGGACCGCTTAAATACTGTGCTCTTCCTGATCCAATCCTAGACATGCGTCATGTGGGGTTGCCACACCCTAGCTTAATAACTTAGTCATAGGTTTGTTAAGTTCATTAAGTCTTATGAGTTTCAAGTGTTTGAGTAGTCTAATCCTAGGGTTCAAGTTCCTATCACACTATTCTACGTTCCATGCCTTTGCTACCCTTTTACAATTCATAATTCACATAATCACACAGATGGTTAAAGGTACTTACCGTGGTGGATCATGGTCGGAGACTTAGGTGCCATGCCATAAAACCTGCTATTTCAAAGAAATTCATTTGGGCTCGAATTGAAAACGTTTTGGGCCCGAGCCCACAGCCGAGAGTTTTAAAACTGGCTCGATACCAACTGAAACACCCCACACCCGCCCACGAGCCCGAACCGGACTGGTATGTTCCTTAAATAAATCGGTTTTCAATGTTCTAAATGACTTAGAGAAAATTTGTGTAATTTTAAAAAAATTGTTTTGGGTTGGGCTTAATTTGAAACCTATTTAATAAATTCTAGAAATCCAACTTAAATAATGTGACAAAATAATTTTTGGGTTTATTATTTTAAAAGAAATAAATTTACTTATCTTTAATCAAACATAAATTGTATCATATTCAAATAAAAATAAACGTAAATAAAGAAAATCCAATTGGGCCTTATGGCCTTATTACATCATTCAAACCCAAAATAAAGTTTAAAGTACTAAAATTTCATAAAGTCCAAATTCCAAATAATTTCTTCAAGCGATGCATGGCCACCTTTAGCTCCTCCGACCTGGTCCATTATTCTGCTCATCACCGAAAAATAATTCCCAACGGGTGAGTCTCTAGACTCAATGTGTACATAGTACTAATTTCCAACAAATCGGGCATACAAGTCATATCAATATCATGTTCATACAAAATAAAGGATGATGCAACCCAAATCCAAACCTATTTGTCCATCCGCTACACACCACCCGCACTACCAACTCAGTACATCGCGGGGACTACTAAGTCGACCCTCCATCCGCTACACACCATCGAAGCGCGTCATTGCAATGACGTGCTCATCGCCCACTTATGTTGTGTCATTAGACACTCGTATTCACCGGATGTAACCGGTTACCACTTTTCACTTTATGTGACCGTAGTCACCACTTTACGTTGGTGAGACCGTAGTCATCACCTTCACTTTCTTCCTCCACAAATATCCCGAATGCCCCAATTATTTCATAACATATTTCACATACTAAATTTTCATTCATGTTACTAATCACATGTTCAAAATATATCACAATCACAATCCTATCAAAAGTAGGAAACGTGCACTGGTACTCCTTACCACATTTGTGGTGCTTAGCCACATTCACATACTTTACACATATTTACATATCTAATGATTGCCATGCAATTTATTGAAAGTTAGTAAGAGTACACACCTTTTTCGCTTAATAGTTTCCGTGAATTCCCGTAGAGCGATCTACCGATCTAGATCTTTCACTCCTATATTCGGCCATTAATTAAAACATATAAATAAACCTATTTGGTCTTAAAACCAAATCCTACTAGAAGTAGAATTACTTACCTAGTTGCCGAATTGATTTAATCAAGTCCCAACAGTTGCTAGAATTCCTCTTCCTTGAAATCGGCTAATACTAGGTATGTAACCAAGTCAGTTTTCGGTTTTGAAATAATGGAAAACACTTAAACAATTTATGCCTTGGCCGAATATCCCTTACCTTATGATGGGATTCTAAATCAAGAGGATTCCTTTATAAGCTCATTGAAATCCTATAACTACGTGTTAGATTAGATCTAACTTTGAAAACGTGAATCATAATCTTTAACCACATATTTATATTTATAATCCTTACCTTAATCCTTAGATTTCCCGAAAGATCCCCTTTGATGTTGTGGATGATTGCCCTCTTTCTTAGAATCCACAAAGATTCAACTTTAACAATGAGAACGGAGAAGAAAATAGAAGAAAAAGAGAGGATTTTTGCTTAATGAAAATTCGCAGAGAGAGGGTTTTGCCTAGGAGAATTTCTGCAGAGAGGAAGAGGGAGCAAATGTTGACGAGTAGCCCTCCTGTCCTCCTTTTATAGTCAAAGTTATCAGCCTAGGAGTCCTTTACTTGGCCACCACTCCTATTTTTGATAATATTATCTCTTTTATTTAAAAGATAAAAGCCTTTAATCCATCAATTATCTCCTCAATTATCTCATTAGAAAATAATCCTTTATTTATCTCTTATTATTCACATATTTATGTGAATAAAACTCCTTTATTTCTCTCTTATTATTCACATATTTATGTGAATAAAACTCCTTTATTTATCTCTTATTATTCACATATTTATGTGAATAAAACTCCTTTATTTATCTCTTATTATTCACATATTTATGTGAATAAAACTCCTTTATTTCTCTCATATATCCAAGTTTCCCGAAATGTTCAAGTTTCCATTTTTGGATCATTTCCAAAAATGTTTAGGTTTCCAAAAATGTCTAAGTTTCCAAAAATGTCTAAGTTTCCAAAAATGTCCATTTCCATTTTCATTTTCATTTCCATCTCCATTTTCATTTCCATTTTCATTTTCATTCATTTCTAGGTTTCCAAAAGTATCAAAAATGTATTCATAAAACTTAAGACTTGTCATTTCATACAATTGATCTGAAAAATGCATAGGCCCTTCCTAGGATGTTACACATATAACACAATTTCGACATTAGCCATTGAAGAAAATGGAGCAAAATAATGTACAAAACCAATAATAGGAAATGAACCTAAATCAAATAAAAAATAAAAATAAATAAGTTTAAAATAAGTGATGTAAAAATATATTTAAAACAATAAAAGACAATAATTTGAAACTAATTATGTATAAAACATTTGAATATACTTATAAAAGCGTAAAATAATATTGAAACATTTTTTAAAACGGATAAATAAAATCTAAAATAAGATATATAAAATAATTTAATATACAAAATATAAGAAATTTAAAATAATATATAAAAGGGAGATTGTAATATATAACAATTTTAAAGGAATAACATATATAAAAAGGAATAAATCTGTATAATATGAAAACAAATCAAAATAAATAATATATGAATTTAATGTAAATAATGTACATAAAAGAAATTAAAATGAAAATACTATAATAATAAGACAAATAAATGACAAACAAGCAAATTAAAACAGATTTAGGCAAACTCATAAGTAAAACAAAATTCGGGTCTAAATACTAAATATCGAAACAACAGAGGGACCTAAATGGCAAGCGCGCAAAAAGAATGTGGTCCGAATGGGAAATTATCCCAAACACCAAAACGACACCGCTCAAACATTGGTCACTTAACCGCTTGAGGACTAAATTAAAGCAACATCAATAAATCGGGCTAAATTAAAAACGAACACGGACCCCATTGAAACCTTCTCAAACACGGCGGGACCCGTTGCGCAAATAGGCCAATAATCGTAAACACGTGGATCTATGCCGCAATCGGGTCGGGTCATCGGTATTGGCCAATACGGTGCTCGCTTTAGAGCCACTCAAACAGCCCTAAACGGTGTCGTTTCATGCAACTAAATAAAATGTAAAAATAACCTAAATCCCTAACCCTCATTTGCCTTAAAACAGAGAGAAAAAAAAAACCCTAATCGCAGATTCAAAAAAAAACCTCCGATCTGGCACTAGAATGTCGCTACGAACGGCGACTGGTGGAGCATGAAGGCACCCAACCTCGGCCTCGAAGTCCCTTCTTACTTCGATCACGACGAAGAAGACGGGCTCTGATTCAAGGTAAACCCTTCTCTCTCGTTTTTATTTAAAATCAATTTGTAAAAAAAAAAAAGAAAGAAAACAGCAGTGAAAAGAAAAGAAAAAGAGTCGACAACCTTTTGCCTTGAATTTTTTTTTTCTATTGATTTTTTCTTTTTGTACAAGAATCGTGAAGAAGTTTACAATGGTTTCTTTCGGTCCTTTTAAAGGCCGAAATCGAAATAGAAATAAAAAAAAATACAATCGTTTCCCCTCTTTTTTTGTGCTGGTTGTTTGTTGTTTTGTTTGTCCCTTGTTGCGTGTAATCGCTCATGTGGTCGTCACGAGAGGCGCGACGTGGTGTACGGCGGTCATGACGGTGGTGACGTGGCGCGGGATGGCTTGCGGCGCTGCTGGGCTAACTAGGTCTTAGGGTTTCAAATTCTGAAACCAAGGTTTGGGCCAATTGGGCCGTTCCAAACATTGGGCCATGTATTGGGTTGAATTTTTGGGCTTGTAAAAACGGACTGTTTAAAAGACTTTGGTTTTTGTTATTGGTTTTATTGTTTTTTTTTTGTTTTCAAAATTGGTTGATGGGCCCCAGGCATAAATGGGTTCTTACAGCTGCCCCTCTTTGCTCGTTGTCGTGTAGCGAGAATGGAGCAAAGACTTCAAAAAGGACCATTTTTACCCGATCTTCAAATCTTTGACCTCTTTCGGTGCTTTTCTTCTTCGAATAGCTTCATTCCATCTCACTGCATCTTCAATGGCATAGAAACTAGCGCTTCGATCCAATTCCGATGTAATTTCAAGGAGAAGAGATTCGTAGTTTCAATCTTCTCCACTGGAACTTCATAAAAATGCGGCTCCAACGTGATTTCAGGGAAAAGAGATTTGTAGCTTCAATCTTTTCCACTGGAACTTCAAGGAGATAAGAATTCAGAGAGAAGAGATTTGTAACCTCGATCTTCTTACTTAAACTTCTCGAAAATAAAGGTTGATCCTCAATAACCTCAGGGAGAAGGGATTTGTAGCCTCAACCTACTCCACTGGGACTTCGTGGTGATAAGAATTCAGAGAGAAGAGATTTGTAACTTCGATCTTCTTACTGAAACTTCTTGAAAATAAAGGTTGATCCTCAATAACCTCAGGGAGAAGGGATTTGTAGCCTCAACCTACTCCACTGGGACTTCGAGGTGATAAGAATCCAGAGAGAAGAGATTTGTAGTTTCGATCTTCTCACTGAAACTTCTCGGAAATAAAGGTTGATCCTCAATAACCTCCGGGAGAAGGGATTTGTAGCCTCAACCTACTCCACTGGGACTTCGAGGTGATAAGAATCCAGAGAGAAGAGATTTGTAGTTTCGATCTTCTCACTGAAACTTCTCGGGAATAAAGGTTGATCCTTAATACACTCAGGGAGGAGGGATTTGTAGCTTCGACCTGCTCCACTGGGACTTCGAGGTGATAAGAATCCAGAGAGAAGAGATTTGTAGTTTCGATCTTCTCACTGAAACTTATCAGAAATAAAGGTTGATCCTCAATACACTCAGGGAGGAGGGATTTGTAGCTTCGACCTGCTCCACTGGGACTTCGAGGTGATAAGAATCCAGAGAGAAGAGATTTGTAGTTTCGATTTTCTCACTGAAACGTCTCGAAAATAAAGGTTGACCCACAATAACCTCAGGGAGAAGGGATTTGTAGCCTCCACCTACTCCACTGGAACTTCGAGGAAATAAGACTTGTATGGCTTCGATCTGCTCCTGCAACTGCAGGAATGCCAGATCTGCTATATTCAATCTGCTCCGCTGCAAACTCAGGGAGACAAGATTTGATGTCTTCGATCTGCCCCTGCAATTTAAGGATTGGCAGATCTGCTATTTTCAATCTGCTCAACTGCAAACTCAGGGAGACAATATCTGATGTCTTCGATCTGCTCCTGCAACTTCAGGATTGCCAGATCTACTATCTTCAATCTACTCCACTATAAACTTAGGGAGACAAGATCTTCGAATTCACCGATGTTGCGACAACGTCCTCTAGGGGACCTGTCCTGTAAGATTAGTTTCGTGTTTATGCTTATGCAAAAATGGTTAGGATGCAATGACCAGAATGAATCTAATGCTCATAACTAAATGTATTATGGATGACATATGCATGAATGCAAAATGTCATGAGAATGGTCTTTTTACAAAGATTAGGATGCAATGATCGGAATGAATCAAATGCCCCTAAATAGATGTGTCTTATGGATGACATTTGTATGAATGCAAAATGTCATGAGAATGATTTCTTACAATGATTAGGATGCAATGATCGGAATGAATCAAATGCTCCTAACTAAATGTGTTTTGCATGAATGCAGAATTTCATGAGAATAATCCCTTTTTAAAAGTTTAAGGTGTCATCGCTCATTGTTTATTAAGGCTTTATCACTGATGTATTATGCCGCCATCTTGTTCAGCTGGTATTTTCAACAGAAAACCCGAGAAAACGATTATATCTTGCCCAACAGATTTGCCCCACTGTGACTTCAGGGTTCATCTCATTGTGACTTAGGGGTATAGGATCTAAATCTTTTCCTATCCATCCCACTGCGACTCCAAAACGTAGGATTTGTTTCAATCCATCCCATTGCTAATCAAAGGTACATGACTTGTATCATTTTCCATCCATGCCACCGCAACTCAAGGGTAGAGGACTGTAGTTTGTTCAATCAACTGATTGCTCCCCAGGTGACCTAACCAAATGTGTATACATGATATTTGCATGGATGCAGAATATCATGTTTTTCTTGCGAATGATTCCCCTTTTACACTTGGGTTAACATTGCCTATATTTCGTAAAGATTGTATCACTGACGTAATATCTTTTCGTTTGTTCAACCACCATTTTTGACAAAAAATCCGAAGAGATAACCTTAATATGGACTCAAATATTTCCGACCCTTAAGCTTGGTGAATTCTGAACAATAATCCTATTTCAGGTTCTTGTATTATTTAGAAGTTCCTAGAGTAATATGCGAAACTTCTTTTGTGAAAGTGTTATTAGTCCACTAATCATTATTTCAATGCAAAATGCCTGAAAAAGATCATAACCATGGACAAGAAGGAAATTAATTAGGAGCATAGCTTGAAACAAATAAGTTAGGCAAAGATAGCAATCGCAATCAAAAAGGAAATTTATTGTGAACATATTTTGAAAAGAATAATATAATCACAAATAAAAAATTTAAAATGGGTAAAATGGAAACTAGGTGCCCCAGAATCGCAGCCTGAGCTTCTCTGTTCAAACTTCTTGAGGACCATTTTAAGCTCAATATGTGTTTAGGGGATCCGGAGTACTTTGTCGATGCCCCAAGATGTAACATACTTCTTCACTGTTAATTCAAGTATAGCAAGACTACTGTATGCCCCACTTTCGAACAAAATTTGAGCTGCCCTTTTCGGGTTTTCAACTCAAATACCTTTTGGTCTCAAAGCGCCCTTTGCGGGTTTTCGCCTTGGCCTCTCATTTTCTTTCTTCTTTATGATTGAATTTTTCTTTTTTGATTTTTTTTCCAAAGTGCCCCTTTGCGGGTTTTCACCTTGGCCTCTCCTTTTAGACAGAAATCTAAATTCACCGGCTTGAGCATGTCCTTGCCATCCATCTTGGTCAAAGTTAATGATCTTTCAGAACAAGCCTTCTTCACCACATAAGGTTTTTACAAATTTGGCAATTACATCTGAAGTCCTTTTTGATGAGAAGAATCTTTCCTAATGCCAGGTTCCCATCATGAAATTCTCCTGGGCGAACCTTTTCGTCATAAGCCCATATCATCTATTTTTGATACATTCGACCATGATGAATACTTTTAATCAAGCTTACTGGAGACATTCTGCTTTATCCAATTCTTAATTCAATCAAAGCTTGGAGAAAATGAATCTTAACTTCCAACAATTGCTTCCCTTTCATAAACCAATGGGAAAGATGCCCCGGTGAAGGTCCTGGCCAACGTTCAAGAAACATAGAGGGTAAATGGTAACTTCTCTATGCCAAACTTTACAAGTCTAAGTCATTTTTCAAAAAAATTTGAATGTTTTTTTTTGCTGCACTGATATGGTGTCTGATCTTTGAGTAGACCGTAAATCTTTAACATTGTGCAATTATGTTTCTTTCTGACATTCTTTATTGCCATTTTTTTGAATTTGAATTTGAATTCGAATTTGGATTTGGATTTGGATTCGGATTTGAATATGAATTTGATGACTGTTGGCTTTGCAACTTTGGCATATAAAGCGACCTTCACCCTCTTAGTGAAGTAATTGACAACCACAAAGATGAATTGGTGTCTGCTAGATGCTTTTGACGAGATCGGCATCATAATATCTATGCCCCACAAATAGAAAAAATGGAGGAGGCACATATGTCCTGTCTTCCTAAATTTGGTATTTAATGCAATTTCCCTTTTTGGGTAGACCAGTAGCCTGAACCTCTTGATTAGCCTGGCCATTGTAGAACCATTAACACGTGTTCTTTAAACAGCATACCCACGTTTCAACAGCCTGGCGTGCCTTGATATGATCGTGTGAAAACGTCTTGGAATTCTTGAAAATAGCTCAATGATGTCTCACCTTATTTTTGTGGTAAATTAGGCTTCAATCTTTATCTTGTTCTACCATCCTTAACAAACCAAAAGATAAGCTACGATCTCTGTCATTTTCAAAGTCCTTAGATCCCCTAGACCCATATCTCATTCAAAAAAGGAGTTAGTAACAACGTCGCTCACGTCGTTGATATCTGGGTACCTAGGCACGAAGGCAAAGAATCCAAAGAATAAATAATTTTGAGGATGATTTATTTGTATGGTATGGTCATGAATAAAGAATGAAAGAATATTCTAAAAAAACCAAAGAATGTACAGTATGAGATGTAAAGAATAAAAATATTTTCTAAAAAATATGCACTTTATTGAAATAAAAACTCTGGACACAAGCCTATTTCACCAAAGAAATCTTATTGCTTCTAGGCTTAAAGCAACAAGTGCGTGTTTTGAATATTACTCTAGATTAGCCTTAAAAATACATGTCTCTTCCAGAGTCCCATTGTTCAAAACACTCTCAAGTATATAAAGGCCGATGCTTGGAAAACTCTTATTCCTCGGTTCCTTCTTCGGATACGCCATTGGTGTTCTGATTTCCAGATTTCTAGGCTTCTGATGACTTCTTCAAGGAATCGCAACTCTCCTGCCCCCTCCTTCAATTGTCACAATTTACTACTTCGTTCAGCTCATCAAGCTTTACAACCCCTATTTTAATAAGCCTTTCGACCAATTTCTTAAATGCAATGCAGTTATCGATTGAGTGACCCTTTATTCCCGCGTGATACTCGCATTGAGCATTCGAATCATACCATTTAGGGTATGGGGGTTGTATTGGTTCCATGTAATGAAGAGCCACCACATGTGCATCAAATAAGCTTTGATACAACTCCCTATATGTCATTAGAATTGGTGTAAACTGGAGTTGCTTTGCACTGGATTCTTGTTTTGATGAGCCCTGATGACCAGTGGTCACAGCCCTCGGTTGACCTGCAGTGACCGATTTGGAATGCACGCTCAAGCTGTTCACTTCATTTTCCCTATTTCTCGGGGTTGATCTTTTGACACTTTCCCCCGCGTCTATCTTTCCGCTTCTTATAGCATTCTCAATTATCTCGCCGAATATTACCATATTTGAGAAGCTCATGGTGGCACTTCCCAACATATAGTTAATGAACGGGGCCTTCAAAGTAATGATGAAGAGCATCGTGGTTTCTTTTTCTAGTAGAGGCGGTTGGACTTGTATAGCGACTTCCCTCCATCTTTGGGCATACTATCGAAAACTCTCACTTGTTCTCTTCTCCATGTTCTGCAGAGTGATTCTATCGGGGGTCATATCCGTTACATGACTATACTGCTTCATGAAAGCTTGAGCTAAATCTCTCCACGAACTAATCCTGGTACGACTCAATTGGTTATACCATTTGGATGCTACCCCAGTTAGACTGTCTTGGAAGCAGTGGATCAGTAATTGATCATTGTTGACATGCCCAGTCATACGTTGACAAAACATGGTTATGTGAGTTTCGGGGCAACTAGTCCCATTGTATTTTTCAAATTCTGGCATCTTGAATTTGTGGGGAAGTATTAGATCTGGTACCAAACTCAGATCTTTAGCGTCGATTCCATGTTGCCTATCAGCATTTTCCATGGCCCTGAATTTGTCCTCTAGCCATTTGCATCGATCCTCTAACTGTCTTGGCAGTTCAAACCTTGTCCTTTCCTTTTCTGCTGCCTCATCAAAGTCGGGAATAATAGCATTAATTGGGTGATCCTCTAAGTTAGAACCCGATCCTGCTTGGAAGTTCGTTGGTATCGAAACACCCTTTTGAAGTTGTTGAGGTTTAATTGTTACTAGGGGTGTGCAAAATTCGGGTAAAACTGAAAAATTCGGTTAACCGACCGACCGAATTCGATTAATCGATTCGGTTAACTGAATTTTTTCATCGTGGTCGATTAATTATTTTGTGATTTTTCTGTTAACGGTTAATTCGGTTCAAAACCGATCGGTTAACCAAATTTTTTCAGTTTAACCGAAAAAATTAATAAATAAAATTATAATATATAAATAGGCCCACTATTAACCTAAACCCAATCCCTAAACCTAATCCAAACCCAAATATCTAACCCAACCCAATTACCCTATCCAACCCAATCATAAAAATTACAAATAATTTAATAAATAAAAATAAAATTCTAAAACTAAAACTAAAATTATGTAATCTTTTTAATTATGTAGTGATTAATTTCGGGTAATTCGGGTAATTCGATTAATTCGGGTATTCGGTTAATCTGTAATTCGGTTAATTTTTAACCAAAAATAAAAAACATATAATTTTCAGTTAATTCGGTTAACCGACCGAATTAACCGAAAAAATTTCGGTTCGATTAATTTTTTTGAAAAAATTTCGGTTCGGTTAACGGTTTAAAATTTTGAAAGGTCAGTTAATTCAGTTAATGTTATTTCGGGTCGGTTAACCGAATAAACACCCCTAATTGTGACAGTTGTTTTCCGTGGGTACACCTCAGGATGTGTCGGGGTAAAACCCAAAGGATATAGTGGTTCCTCATTATCTTCATCAGTGTTAACCATGGGGGTCTTTCCTTTGTCTATTCCTCCCGCCAGTAATTGAGTTAATTGAGTCATCATACTCTTTTGTGATTCCATCATTCTATCCATCATATCTTGCTGGATCTTAGCCAGCTACTCCTGCATTTGTGCCTGCATTTGTCCTTGCATTTCTTTTTGCATTTGTTCCAACTTTTCTAGTCTTTTATCCATTGTTTGAGTTTTCTTTCTCGTGCCATAGGGATGCGTATCTGGTAAGGCTTTGTCGGTTTCCAGGTTGTTAAAATAATTTTACCTAATTAGGGACCTTATGTGAAAATTTAATGCACAAAATGCAATGCAAATGATGTAATGCAAATGCATGAAATGTAAATGCTTGAAATGAATGCAAGAAGAAAGAGAGACGTTGATTCTGAATTCAATTCCATTAGAAGAACTTTTCTAGAAAACAAATATCTTTAAATAAAACGGATTACATATGCGGTTTCGTCCTCATAGTCCAAGTGAAGACACCAATCTTTTTCTTCGTATCCGGACGTTATGGTCGTGTCCCATGGACTTTCTCAATAGATGTTTCTTCTAACTCCTTGTTGCTTGATCCAGGCTGTGACCCTTTGCTCACTTATCCCTACGATGCTCGTTGGCTCTTTTAAGAAAGTCAAGACGTGACGGCTCTTGAATATATTTTTGTCGACTTGAATCCTCGGGCGAAGTCTTGTATTCTTCTGCAGACTATCAACCTTCTTTCGTTGTTTACTTGGACTATGTCCAGACAACCGTATTATAATCCACTTTATCAAGAAGTTTGTTTCCTTATGACAAACTCCTCTATTTAGCAATCGAATATTAATCAACATCTCCTTTCTATGATAATGCAATGCAATGCAATCAAAACAAAAGAAAAGGCGTTAGTACAAGAAAAATAAACAACCAAAATAGATTACCTAAATGGGTGACCACTAGGGTTTGGCGTGGCTCTATCTAGGGTAGGCTCCTAGGTCTCTCTTTATGTGGTTTGGTTCTAAAGTTGAGGTACCTGAACCAGTAGATTCCTCGATCTTCACCCATTATAGGCTCATATGGACCGAGTTCGGTTCAGGGGGATATATTTCCCTATGGCTGCACGGAGATGAAAATCTCACGAAGACATAGGTACGGATGTATCCCGAAAGCGATTCACTATCCTACACGGAGGTGAAAACCTCACGAAGGAGTAGCTTCTCACTCCCACTTAAAAGGGTGTGACCCGACGGTCATGCAATATGATGCCAAAGTATTCTATAAGACTCGAACCACAACAATCAAATGAGATGATGCAAGCGAATGCAATAAAAAGGATCGTAATTTTTCAAATCAAATTTTCAATTTTCGACAAAAGGACATAAATTAATCAATTTTACGGCTTGACTCTCCTTTTGATGTCCCCAGTGGAGTCGCCAAGCTGTCGAAACCATTTTTTAATGGGTTTGGAAAAACGGGGATCGACTTTGAAAATATGGAAATGGAGTCGCCACCGATCTTTTATTCGAGGTGTGATCGGATCACCTTAAGATGGATTATTTTAATAAAACATTTTGATTTATTAAAATAATAATTTTGGTCTACGAAATCTAAGAAAACAGGTTCGAGAGTTGATTACGTACGAGGAAGGATTAGCACCCTCGCAACGCCCAAAATTGGTACCAAATTGATTAATTAATGTCCTAACGTCGAGAATTTGAAAGATTTTAAATTTACGACCTTTTTTCGACCTATTTGAAGATACTCGAGTTTGAATATTAAGATTCTCTGGTTCCGAAGGAATAAAATATCACATCCAGCACGTTGGGATGCAACAATTTAAGTCTTCGAATTCCAGATTATCCCAAAATTCTCAAAACTCATGTATTGAGATTTTGAAAGGGTATTTCATTATTTGGGATCAAACGAAAAATCGAAACCTAGCACGTTAGGGCACGATCTCTCGAATTTCCAAACACGAAATATTGCCTTGTTTTTTAATTGAGAAAACACGAATGAAATCTTAAAAGGATGTTCGGTTATTTGGTCAAACGAAAAACCGAAACCCAGCACGTTAGGGCACGATCTCTTGGATTTCCAAACACGAACATTGCCTTATTTTAGAGTTGAGAAAACATGAATGAAATCTTAAAAGGATATTCGGTTATTTGGTCAAACAAAAAATCGAAACCCAGCACGTTAGGGCACGATCTCGCGGATTTCCAAACACGAAACGTTGCCTTATTTTGAAAACCTTTGAATGGAATGATTTTAAAATTTGAATGACATTAAAATCGATTTCTTCTTTAACAAATATATCGTAATGGAATGATAATATACAAAGCAAAGTAGCAATACATATACCAAATATTACAATGATGAATTACAAATAATTAATGATTACAAATTAAACAATTATAAACCCTACAATAGCAATAATCATATAACACAATTTCGACATTAGCCATTGAAGAAAATGGAGCAAAATAATGTACAAAACCAATAATAGGAAATGAACCTAAATCAAATAAAAAATAAAAATAAATAAGTTTAAAATAAGTGATGTAAAAATATATTTAAAACAATAAAAGACAATAATTTGAAACTAAATATGTATAAAACATTTGAATATACTTATAAAAGCGTAAAATAATATTGAAACATTTTTTAAAACGGATAAATAAAATCTAAAATAAGATATATAAAATAATTTAATATACAAAATATAAGAAATTTAAAATAATATATAAAAGGGGAGATTGTAATATATAACAATTTTAAAGGAATAACATATATAAAAAGGAATAAATTGTATAATATGAAAACAAATCTGAAATAAATAATATATGAATTTAATGTAAATAATGTACATAAAAGAAATTAAAATGAAAATACTATAATAATAAGACAAATAAATGACAAACAAGCAAATTAAAACAGATTTAGGGCAAACTCATAAGTAAAACAAAATTCGGGGTCTAAATACTAAATATCGAAACAACAGAGGGACCTAAATGGCAAGCGCGCGCAAAGAACAGGGTCTGAATGGGATATTATCCCAAACACCCGAAACGACACCGTTCAAACATTGGTCACTTAACCGTTTGAGGACTAAATTAAAGCAACATCAATAAATCGGGGCTAAATTAAAAAATGAACACGGGACCCCATTGAAACCTTCTGTAAACACGAAGGGACCCGTTGCGCAAATAGGCCAATAATCAGAAACGCGCGGATCTATGCCGCAATCGGGTCGGGTCATCGGGTATTGGCCAATACGGCACCGTTTTAGAGCCACTGAAACAGGCCCTAAACGGTGCCGTTTCATGCAACTTAATAAAGCAAAAAAATAACCTAAATCCCTAACCCCTCATTTGCCTTAAAACAGAGAGAAAAAAAAACCCCTAATCGCAGATTCAAAAAAAAAAACCCTCCGATCTGGCACTAGAATGCCACTACGAACGGCGACTGGTGGAGCATGAAGGCACCCAACCTCGGCCTCGAAGTCCCTTCTTACTTCGATCACGACGAAGAAGATGGGCTCCGATTCAAGGTAAACCCTTCTCTCTCGTTTTTATTTAAAATCAATTTGTAAAAAAAAAAAATGAAAGAAAACAGCAGTGAAAAGAAAAGAAAAAGAGTCGACAACCTTTTGCCTTGAATTTTTTTTTGCTATTGATTTTTTTCTTTTTGTACAAGAATCGTGAAGAAGTTTACAATGGTTTCTTTCAGTCCTTTTAAAGGTCGAAATCAAAATAGAAATAAAAATAAAAAATACAATCGTTTCCCCTCTTTTTTTTGTGCTAGTTGTTTGTTGTTTTGTTTGTCCCTTGTTGCAGGTACTGGCTCATGTGGCTATACGGAGGCGGTGACGTGGTGTACGGCGACCGTACGGTGGCGACGTGGCGCAGGATGGCTTGCGGCGCTGCTGGGCTAGCTAGGTCTTAGGGTTTCAAATTCTGAAACCAAGGTTTGGGCCAATTGGGCCGTTCCGAACATTGGGCCATGTATTGGGTTGAATTTTTGGGTTTGTATTTGGGCTTGTAAAAACGGACTGTTTAAAAGACTTTGGTTTTTGTTATTGGTTTTATTTTTTTTTTTTGTTTTTAAAATTGGTTGATGGGCCCCGGGTATAAATGAGTTCTTACAAAAGTAAAATAAAATAAATATTTAGATAATTATATTTTAATTTTTCCTTAATTGGTTGGATGCGAATTCTAAATTGACTAACAAGTAATGTGCATGCTAATTGTTTTGGTACACAATTTTTTTCATTATAATAAATTATTTAAATGATATAAAATCATATAAATGTGATCCAAAATATGAACATAATTTTTTTCTAAATTTAATTGAGATAATAAACTAAAAAATATTAAATCAAATTATATATGGCACAAATATAATACTAAAATAATAATTAACTTGTAACCGAAAATAAAAAGTAATATAAATGAAAGGATTTCATCTCACCCCTGCTACCCAGCCTTCTGGCTTGAGCCTAAAAGAGTAATCAAAAGAAAAAGGCACGTGTAAAATTCTCAAAGCTAAACTTCTACAGAGAAGTAATGTATGTTCTTTTTTATAAATAGTATAGATTTAAGTTGTTCATTTACCATTTAGCTTTTTATTTTCCATTATATAATATACACCCTTATAAGTTATAACTGATAATGTATAAATCAACTATTACATATTATTTTATTAAAATAAAATATTAACCATTATGATCAATTTTTTTAAAGGAAAAAACCAATTCATTAATATGATGACTAAATAAATATAGACATACCACTAAAAAAGAAAGGCAAAAACAAATTCAAATTAATAGCTTACCCCATACACCATACTTAGTTCCTTTTTTCACCAGAGGTATTAGCATGAGAAACATCTGAAGCCAAAACAGAAACAAGACAAAAAGGAAGTTCATTTCAAATCAAGTAGTCCACATGAAATAAGGCCACCTTTGCAAGTTTATGGCCAAATTTGATAGCATATCTACGAATCCATCAAAAGGACAAAGAGCCAAAATGAGATTGAAGTATCATACAATTACGAACCAGTCAACCGACTTCTAAATTCACAAACTTTCCTCTATTCAACGCGTGTATAAGTGGATTACACTCTGATTCTAAGGCTCCGTTTGTTTCACTGAAAATGATTTTCGGAAAATAATTTTTGGAAAATGATTTATTTTTTTGGAAAAGTTAATATTTTCTATTGTTTGGATGAATCTGTGTAAAATATTTTTTGTTGTTTGATAGATTTCTTAAAAATATTTCATAAAAGTTGTTTTCAATTAAACAAACATGCATTTGAGAGTTCCTTATTTTTTCATTGTTTAATTGAATTTATTTTTATCTATAATTTTATATTTTACATTGTTTTTGCAAATATTAAAAATATTATGTTAAATTCAGATTCATTACAATATCATTTTTTAATTACATGACTACTAAGTGTGTATTTTTTATTTAAAAATGTGATATCAACAAAATTGACAAAAAAAAATTAACGATGTCAACAATTGGACTTGATTTTCAAATTTGAAAAGTAAAGGGACTAAATTCTTGAAAATAAAAGTACAAAGACTAAATTACAAATATGTGATGTGTACATAGACTTATGACATATTTTAACCTTTATACTACAAAATATTTATTATTAATATATTTATAATTGTAATAAATATTTATTATTAAAATATTAATATTGAATATTTTCAATAATATGTGTAATATTATTTAAAATTATTATTTTTAAACTTTATTATTAAAGTAAAATCAAAATATTAAATAATTTATTAAAATAATAAATTATATTTATTATATTAATAATTTATTATATGACTAAATATAAATAATTAAATATGTATGTTTAATAATATTGAAAAATATAATATTTTAAATATTTTTAAAAATAAAAATAAAATTTATTATCAATATAATAATATTAAGCTTGATTTAAGTTAATTTTTATATAAAAATAAAATTATCTATAGACGAGCTCTTTTCCAGAAAATGACTTACGCTTTTCAAAAGGGTAAGTCATTTTATAGGAAAAAAGGGCTTATTTTACCTTGACCTGTAAGTCATTTTCCGTTGACCAAACTATTTTCTATGAAACAAACACAGGAAAATGCAGAAAACATTTTCCGTAAAACCTTTTACATGTAAACAAACGGACCCTAAGATAATAATATCCAACCTACTATTCTTTAGCGAAGAAAAAACTTCCCTGACCGATAATGCTTGGGCAACTTTAGAAGAGAAAAGGGAGTCGTAAAACCCAAAAATGCAACTCCAAAGCTTCTCAGTGTCCCAGGGCTAGAACTTAAGTTTGGAAAACCGCACGGCCTTAGATGCTTTCTTGGGTTCAAATCCGCCTAAGTCAGCCTTACTCTAAAAAAATGAGAATTCTTGCAAAAATTCTCTAAGGAATCGAATCAAAGCGGAAGCAAACTCAAAATGGAAAAAGAGCAACGAACGAACAAAAAAGCCACAAAGAAAAATAACACACACCAAGAGCAACGAACGAACAAAAAAGCCACAAAGAAAAATAACACACACCAAGTGTTTGAGCAAATGCTCTCAAAAGTATTTTATTACTTTGAAGGTTTACAACTGAGTGATCACAAATGAGGGGGAAAGCCTCTTATGTCCACTAAACTAACTAATAAATTGACTAAGGCAAGTGCACCTATCAATTAATAGTATAGCTATGGTGAGCACAAATATCGTTCCATCGAGGACTGCAATTACTAGTAATTATCACCTTTCTTAATAGATTCTTGGTTCAACTTCTCTTCAGACTCAACAAACACCTTTCCACTTCTCAAAGTAAGTGCGTTGACTTTTTTTTTGGGTTGGCTTCAGTGTTACTAGGTAAACTGCCTTGTAGTCTCTCTGAAACCAATCTAGTAAGTTGACCAATCTGATTCTCGAGACCCTGAATATATGCTTGTTAATTCCTCAAAGCTGCTTCAGTGTTCTGAAATCTAGTTTCAGAAACTGAAATGAATTTAACCAACATCTTTTCAAGATCTGACTTCTTTTCTTGTTGTTGAGGTTGCTGAAAGTCTGGATGGGGTTGTGATCTTTGATTCCCTTGACCACCCCAAGAGAAGCTTGGATAATTCCTCCATCTTGGGTTATAGGTATTGCCATAAGGGTTATTCTAAAGTCTAGAATTATTAACCATAAACTTAACTTGTTCATGCTCCATGTTAGACTTCGAGGGTAGGCATTCCTGTTTAATTATATTCGCTCAAGTCACATCACATTGCCTCACATGAGTCATCTAATTCCTTAAACCCAAACCATCTATTTTTCTACCAAGAGCTTCAACTTAACATGCCAACATAGTAATTGCATCTACATCATAAACACCGACTGCCTTGGTAGGCTTCGCTCTCGTAACTTGCCTATGATAATTATTCAATGTCATCTCCTCAATAAACTCTTGAGCCACTTCAAGTGTTTTGTTATTCAATGTTCCCCTAATTGTTGCATCAATTAGTTGCCTAATTGAGGGATTCAAACCATTATAAAAGGTTTGAAATTGTAGCCACAAAGGTAGACCATGATGAGGGTGTTGGAAAAATCCCAGTTTGAAAATGGTTTTCTTGTATAGTGGAAAATTAAAATTTTGAAAACCGACTTGATTTGTGATATTTATAGCAATAAACCTTAATCGAATTCGTACCTGTGTTTTTGGCTTAGCGGACGTTCATTGTTCTAGACTTTCAACTAAATGATTTTCTCCGCTATTCTCGTACCATAAACTACTTTGAGTGTGGGCTCGAACCAATTGAATCGAAACACAGAACTAGAAAAAGTGTTCTCTCATTTTAGGGTGAAAACAAAAATTCTCTCTTTTTAATAGAAACCAATAGAATTATTATTTCGGAAAAATATATGTAAACATTACATATCATGAAAAGTCAGCCACTATAAAAAAGTGATCAAGCCATCCATCACAAAGAAGGATGACTTGTGGTCATGTTTACTTTTCATCAACCATGTAATGCCAATGAGAGTATATCATTTACCCATGTTTTGGGCTATCAATTCAACTGTTGTGAATGACGCTACATACTACAGAAGTCGTGCACCCAACGCATTAGCTTTTGGTTCCTTATCTATTTGAACTCAGGCTTTTACTTACATCAAAGTATATGAGTCACGCATACATAGTTCGCCATCCGTTCAGGATTTAGGTATGCCACACTATGAATGTCACAAGTGAATAAATCCATAAACGGATTCATGACCTATTTTGCTTGGGTCTTGTCTGATGTACAATCAGTCTAGTCAGTCACATCTATGTTTCTATTTTGTGGGAGTTATCCGCTCCAATGCCAATGACAAGGCATGTCCTGTAACACCCTAACCCGAATCCGTCGCCGGAGTGGGGTTACGAGGCATTACCGGACAAAACACAACTTTCATTCATTCACATAATCACTTATATCATATTCGAAATTATATAAATATCCAAAGTTATTAGCTAATTTACTTATCAAGCATGCATTGTTAATCACATTGTATACACAAACCATACCAAAATTTTCAAATTATCTTACACAGCATAAAATGCATTATTATGCACGGCCTTAGTTAACTACAACATGGTCAAGCATACTTATAATTCCATTTAAGTAATTATGCGTATAGCTACTAAAGCACATATCATTTCAATATGTATTATTTCATTCATACATAAAGTGTATGCCATTATGCCTATTCATTTACTAAATAACCAACCTAACATTTCCTTAATACAACATGTGCGCAAGTTATAAACCAAACAACCCATTATTCACCATTCATTGACCAAACATATATACAACTTTAGTAACAGTTTCATAAGGACGAACATGCTTTAATAATGTTTATTTAATATACACATTAGCTTATCCATATAAACCATTATAAAAACACAAATACAAACTATAATATACTTTCATTACATACTAATTATTATGTCAAAAATTTACATATACTTACTAATTTATTTAATGACAAATCGCCAACCAAAAGTAACCACATAAATAGTACAAGTTTTAGCCATCAAATCACAAGCCAAAATATGCCATTTCATATTCAAATCATATCAATTTCGCACATCATGTAGTACACCAAATTATTTTTCAATACATACTCATTGTTTCAACTCATATCAATTCACATAATAAAATCATACATATCACTTCACATTTTCCAAACCTATATCCATTCACCAATTTATATCATAAAACACACTTCCAAAACAGGTCTAGATCGTGACCGAATATACACATGTTCTTCCATACCTTATAGCCAAACATACATATGCAAATTACTAGTTACTTTCGATACAATCTTAAACCATGACTAAATTCAGACAATCATTAGCAAATCATACTAAACAAATCACACATAAATATACCATGACCGAAATTATATAACTTAAGCATTATAACTAGCCATTTTCACATGGCTTTATAATTACAACATCAAAACTAATCAAAACATAAGCTAGCCTATACATGCCATAGGTTCAAAGTTTAAATTTTTATAAGTACCGAAAACGATTGATAGTGTGACGGATTTCTCTGACGATCCCCGAGCTCGTAACTAGCTTCCAAAATCTATAAAACAATGAACAAACACACACAGAATAAGCTTTCATAGCTTAGTAAGTCATAAGCAAATAATTTTCCAAATGAACATTAACGTTATATTTAATTAGCGAATCAACCCAAACCTTAACTAAATATAGTCCCTATTTCACAAAACACAAAATATACATAATTTCATTACACTATATCTTGGCCGAATATTCACCTAGCTCATACAAGTCCTCATATTTCATTTATTTCACATTTTAGTCCCTCATAATATTATTTTCACAATTTTAGCCCAAATTACTCAAATTCATGAAAAATTCAAATACAAAATATATTAATCTATCACATATCTTTCATATTTCACCAACTAACATCTCAAAAATTTCATCAATGGCATATCTCAAAATCTTCATCAAATTCAGAAATTGAAACATGGGCTTGATAGATTACATAGCAACGATCTCAAAAACGTAAAAATTATTAAAAACCGAGCAAAACACATACCAGAATTAAACTTAGAAGTGGTCGAACCTTGTTGTTCTTCTTTCTTTCTTTTTATTTTCTAATTTCGGCTATGGATGAACACATAATGCATGGCTTTTAATTTATGTTTTATTATAATAACATAATTAACATATTTACTAAATTAACCTTATTAATTTAATTAATAAACCATATACTTCAAACCTAAAATCGTCCATGCTATTTTCTAATGATCCATTTGCCACATAAGGAATCCACATTAAAAGAACAAGGCAATTTAACACTTTAACAAATAGTTAGCTACTTTTACATTTTACGCGATTAAGTCTTTTTAATTAAATCAAGCACACAAACGCTAAAATTAAATCACGAAAATTTCACATATATCAATTCACACATTATAAACATAGAAAATAATATTTAAATATTTTTCTGACTCAGATTTGTGGTCTCGAAACCACTATTCCGATTAGGGTCTAAATCGGACTGTTACAACTCTCCCTCCTTAGGGATTTTTGTCCCTGAAATCTTATCGGCGAATAGGTTTGGGTAACATTCGTTCATAGCATCTTCGGGCTCCAACGTAGCTTCTTCAACCCCGTGTCAATGTCATAAGACTTTTACTAAAGAAATTTTCTTATTTCCCAATTCTTTCACTTCGCGATCTAAAATCTGGATCGATTCTTCCTCGTATGTCTTATCGGATCGAATCTCAATCTCAGATGGGGAAATTACATGCGATGGGTCGGATCGATATCGTCGAAGCATCGAAACATGAAATACATTATGGATCTTTTCTAACTCAGGTGGAAACAATAGTTTGTAAGCAACCAGCCCGATACGCTCAATAATCTCATACGGCCCAATAAATCTCGGACTCAATTTGCCTTTACGACCGAATCGAAGTATTTTCTTTCACGGTGTGACTTTCAAAAACACTTTGTCCCCGATCTGAAACTCAATGTCTTTTGGTTTCAGGTCTGCATACGATTTCTGACGATCTGATGCTGCTTTCAGACTATTGTGAATCACTTTTACTTTCTGTTCAGTCTCTTTGATCAATTCGACCCTGTGTATCTTATTCTCACTGAGCTCAGTCCAATACAATGGTGTTCGATATTTGCGACCATACAAAGCCTCGTAAGGTGCCATTTTGATAGTCGATTGAAAGCTATTATTATACGCAATTTCAATCAATGGCAGGTATCGTTCCCACGTACCTTCAAACTCGAGAATGCAACATCTCAACATATCCTCGAGTATCTGAAATATTCGTTCGGACTGATCATCTGTCTGCGGATGGAAAGTAGTGCTAAAATGTAATTTTGTACCTAATGCATCTTGTAGTTTCTTCTAAAACCGTGATGTGAATCTCGGATCTCTATCCAAAACAATAGAAATAGGTACTCCGTGCAATCTCACAATCTGAGAAATGTACAAATCAACAAGCTTATCAAGTGAATAATCTATGCGAACCGGAATGAAATAAGCTAATTTAGTCAATCTATCCACAACAACCCAGATTGCATCTTTCTTGCTCGATGTCAAAGGTAAACCCGATACAAAATCCATCATGACTCTGTCCCATTTCCATTCGGGTATCATAACCGGCTGAAGTAACCCAGAAGGTACCTGATGCTCGGCTTTGACTTGTTGACAAATTAGACATTTCGAAACAAATTCAGAGATGTCTCATTTTATACCAGGCCACCAGTAAAATTGTTTTAAATCATTATACATTTTCGTACTACCCGGGTGAACAGATAACTGATTGCTATGAGCTTCATTCAAAATCATCTGAATCAACTCTGAATTTCTCGAAACACAAATTCGGTCTTTGAACCTCAAACAACCTTCAGTATCAACTCGGAACTCTGAATTAGTATTCGCATCACATTGAGCCCGTTTTGCTATCAATTCGTTATCAACTTTCTGAGCCTCACAAATCTGCTGAATAAATAACGGTTTCGGTTTCAACTCAGCTACTATCGAACCGTCATCGGATAGGGCCAACTGAGTATTCATCGCATGAAGGGCAAAAAACGATTTCTGACTCAAAGCATCAGCAACAACATTGGCTTTCCCCGGATGGTAGTCAATTATAAGCTCGTAATCTTTTAACAACTCTAACCATCTTCGCTGTCGTAAATTCAGATCTTTCTGAGTCATCAAATATTTTAAGCTTTTGTGATCAGAATAGACGTGACATTTCTCACCGAACAGATAGTGGCGCCAAATTTTCAATCAAACACAATGGCTGCCAATTCCAGTTCGTGTGTCGGATAGTTCTTTTCGTGTGGCTTTAACTGTCTTGAGGCATAAGCTATAACTTTGCCTTCCTGCATCAAAACACAGCCTAAACCGTTCAAAGATGCATCACTATAGATAACGAATTCTTTACCCGATTCTGGTTGAACTAGCACTGGAGCTTCGGTCAACAAAGCTTTCAACTGATCAAAACTTTTCTGGCACTTTTCTGACCACTCGAACTTAACATCTTTCTGAAGTAGTTGCGTCATCGGGGTTGCAATCATAGAGAAATCTTTTACGAACCGTCTATAGTAACCAGCTAGTCCCAAAAAACTTCAGACTTCGGATACATTTCTAGGAGGCTTCTAATCTAGTATAGCCGAAACCTTGTTCAGATCAACCCGAATACCCAATGCTGATACAACATGTCCCAGAAAACTGACTTCTCGTAACCAGAACTCATATTTACTGAACTTTGCATACAACTGCTAGTCGCGCAAAGTCTGTAACACTATTTTCAAATGCTCGGCATGCTCGGTTTCATCACGGGAATAGATTAAAATGTCATCTATAAGCACAACCACAAATCAATCCAAATATTGTTTGAAGACCCGATTCATTAGATCCATAAAAGCAGCAGGGGCATTAGTAAGTACGAAAGGCATAACCAGAAACTTATAATGTCCGTACCTCGTTTGGAAAGAAGTTTTTGGCACATCAGAGTCTTTAACTCGCAGCTGATAGTAACCCGATCTCAGATCTATCTTAGAAAACACAGTAGCCCCTTTCAACTGATCGAACAAGTCGTCAATCCGTGGCAAAGCATATTTATTCTTTATAGTCACCTTATTGAGTTGTCGGTAATCGATGCACATTCTCATAGTTCCGTCTTTCTTTTTCACAAACAAAACCGGTGCATCCTAGGGAGAAAAACTCGATCGTGCGAAGCCTCTATCCGTCAATTCTTGCAACTGAGCTTTCAATTCTTTTAATTCAGTCAGTGCCATTCTGTACGGAGCTATCGAAATCGGAGTCGTCCCCGGTACTAACTCAATACCAAACTCTACCTCTCGAATCGGCGACAAACCTGGCAATTCTTCAGGAAATACATCCGGATACTCACACAAAACTGGTACTGATTCAATCTTCTTTTCGGTTACTTTAGAATCAAGCACATAAGAAAAGTAGGCTTCACAACCCTTTCTCACATATTTCCGAGCTAACATCGAAGAAATCACTGTTGGTAAACCATTCAGATCATTAGACTCAATCTGAATAATCTCATCATTCTGACATCGCAAATTAATAGTCTTCCATTTGCAGTTCACAATAGCATCATGCAATGTTAACCAATCCATACCCAGAATTATATCAAACTCGTCGAATGACAACAACATCAAATCAGCCAGAAAACATGAATCTCGAATCATCAACGGGCAACCCTTACATACTTTATCAACCAAAACACACCGGCCTAAAGGGTTCGATACTCTAATCACAAACTCAGTGTAACACCCCAAACCCGTATCTGTCGCCGGACTAGGGTTAAGAGGCATTACCGGACATATCGAAATGTTTTACGTTCATTTCATAACATCAATCATACAACATCATTTCATAATAATTCATACTCATATAGTCCCTTTAGGAGGTCTACGAGACCTTAAACATGCTTTAGAAAAGGTTCGGGACTAAACCGATCACATACGAAAACTTTACGGAAATTAGAAAATTTTTCTTTTAAAACAGGGCACACGCCCGTGTGGCTAAGCCGTGTGCCTCACACGGCTGTGCCTTGGACCATGTCTCAGCCCATGTGCAATACTGACTTGGGTCACACGGTCTGGCACACTCCCGTGCTTCTTGCCCGTATGGCAACCTGACTTACTTCGAATTGCAACCTTGAGAGACACAGTCGAGACACACATCCGTGTGCTCAATCGTGTGGGCAAATATAGGCCATTTGCAAGGCCAATTTGCCACCCAAAGTTGGGTCATACCTACACGCATCAAACAAGCATCAATTCATGTCCCAAAGGTAGCCAAAAACATACAAAATCATGTACAATTTGACCCGTAACGACATCATTCATTTCCATTTACAAATCCAACTCAAACATACCAATTCAAAGTACTAACTTCACATCATAAACATGTGATTCATACATCATATTAATCCATTTCAATTCATAGCATATTTTTCATCATATCAATTTCCCAAATCAACCATGAAACTTACCAAAATTGACCATTTCTTTTAGCCATTCATGAGCACATCAAAACATACCAAATTCCGCTACTATATTCATAATCAACCATCTCAAATGACCAATTACATTTCCAACCATAATATCAAATACCATAGCTTATACATGCCATATAACCAAGTCATAAAGGGTGTAAATACCGAATTCATTAACCGGATAGTGTGATGTGATCTCCACCGACTTCCAACCCGAGCGAACATCCGAATCACTATAAAACATAGAAAAACAACACAAAGTAAGCTATAAAGCTTAGTAAGCTCATATCTTAATAAACTTAACAAAACAAATAATTTCAATTCAATGCCATAAGCATGATATGTTATCTCAAATGTCAAAACACAACTTATCTCAAGTTTATAACATGATCTCATATCAAATCATCACTATTTAATATTATACTTACTTACTACTAACTTTAGCTTTCACAAGTTTATTCAATTCGATTCTCATATAATATTCAATTCTCACTTTCATATAGCAAAATGAGCACATTTTGGGAAATAACATATTTAATCACATATTTTTCTCATATGAATTACATATCATCACTTATACCCAAATTCACCTTTCATTCATATAGTATCTGATAATTTCACATATGCCACCTTCCAAATCATATCTTATCCATTTGTTCACTTTTCATTTGCACATATTCACATTTCATTTACATATACATCACATAACATTCTTTGCACATATATACTTACCTTTCATTATCAATTATTGTATACATTTCAACGTACCTGAACCGAAATGTCATCCACTTAATCACTTATTTCTCAGAACGCCCGTTGAACCGTTTGGAATAAATAAGGATACTCGGATAGCTCGGAAAGCTCATACAATGCCAACGTCCCAGACGTGGTCTTACATGTAATTAAATACCGGTGCCACTGTCCCAGACAGGATCTTACACGAAATCATATACAATGCCTCTGTCCCAGACATGGTCTTACACATAATCTCTGATCGATGCTAGTGTCCCAGACACGGTCTTACACGATATCTTAAATCGTTGCCAACGTCCCAGACATGGTCTTACACGAAATCATATCTCGGAATCCTATGTCATGACATATGTATCCTCTACTATTCCTAAGGTTCGTACGGGGCTTTTCGGACGTCGTCACGTTATCGGAACTTTCTCGTATTCATATATATTGCTTCTCGAATAATTCAATATCATAATAACATATATATAACTTATTTAAAATACATACATTTGCATTACCATTCGGCATTGAATTCAATCATACAAATAATATGCATTTATAACATGATTTTGTAATGTTTATTAAAATACGAACTTACCTCGTTTGCAGTAACGACAAATTAAGTCGACTAATCCGATAATTTGATTTTCCCTCGATCTAAATCCGAATTCCACTTTTTCCAATCTAATTAATATCAAAATTAACTTACTTATTCAACATTTCATTCAATTTTCATCCAAGAACATATAAATGGGTAATTTGCATTTTAGCCCCTAACATTTCACATTTTTGCACTTTAGTCCTTATTACACAAATACACAAAATTCACAAAATTACTTAAATACCCATGCTAGCCGAATTCTCTTTATTGCTATAACAACCCATATTTTTCATTTATTTCACATTTCTACCACAATATTTTCATATTTCACAATTTAGTCCAAAATTGACATTTTTATCAAAAATCACTTTATAAAAGATGAAAATCTAACATCAAATATTCATATTTCATCAAAAACTATCAAAGAGATCAAGTATTCAACAATGTTAATTCATAAATTCTTTAACAGTTTTAGAAACGGAGGTACGGGTTAGCTAGATTACGAAGCAACGATCTAAAAAATGTAGAAATTATTAAAAACCGAGCAAAAACCACTCACCAATTTGTCTTCAAAGTTTGGACAAATAACAAGCTCTCCCATGACTGATTTTAGATTGAAATTTCGGTGAAGATGGATAGTGGAAGAAGATGACACAATTTGTTTTATTTAATTTAACATATAATGCCTTTTTACTTATTTAACCTTTAATAACATTAATAATTACACCAAATGCAACTCCACTATCATCCACTAACTCATAAATGGGCTATTTGCCACATAAGGACTTCACATTTAATAAACCATAGCAAATAAGCACTTTAACAAATAGAAAGCTACTTTTGTATTTTCTGCGATTTAGTCATTTTTCACAAATCGACACACAAACGATAAAATTTAATCACGAAAATTTTACACATATCAATTCACATATTATAAGCACGGAAAATAATATTAAAATATTTTTTTGACTCGGAATTGTGGTCCCGAAACCACTTTTTTGACTAGGGTGTAAATAGGGCTATTACATTCAGTAGACTAAACCGTAGAATCGATTAAACCGTAGCTCTGATACCAATCAAATGTAACACCCTAACCCGAATTCGTCGCTGGAGTGGGGTTACGAGGCATTACCGGACAAAACACAACTTTCATTCATTCACATAATCACTTATATCATATTTGAAATTGTATAAATATACAAAGTGATTAGCTAATTTACTTATCAAGCATGCATTGTTAATCACATTGTATACACAAACCATACCAAAATTTTCAAATTATCTTACACAGCATAAAATGCATTATTATGCACGGCCTTAGTTAACTACAACATGGTCAAGCATACTTATAATTCCATTTAAGTAATTATGCGTATAGCTACTAAAGCACATATCATTTCAATATGTATTATTTCATTCATACATAAAGTGTATGCCATTATGCCTATTCATTTACTAAATAACCAACCTAACATTTCCTTAATACAACATGTACGCAAGTTATAAACCAAACAACCCATTATTCACCATTCATTGACCAAACATATATACAACTTTAGTAACAGTTTCATAAGGACGAACATGCTTTAATACTGTTTATTTAATATACACATTAGCTTATCCATATAAACCATTATAAAAACACAAATACAAACTATAATATACTTCCATTACATACTAATTATTATGTCAAAAATTTACATATACTTATTAATTTATTTCATGACAAATCGGCAACCAAAAGTAACCACATAAATAGTACAAGTTTTAGCCATCAAATCACAAGCCAAAATATGCCATTTCATATTCAAATCATATCAATTTCGCACATCATGTAGTACACCAAATTATTTTTCAATACATACTCATTGTTTCAACTCATATCAATTCACATAATAAAATCATACATATCACTTCACATTTTCCAAACCTATATCCATTCACCAATTTATATCATAAAACACACTTCTAAAATAGGTCTAGATCGTGACCGAATATACACATGTTCTTCTATACCTTATAGCCAAACATACATATGCAAATTACTAGTTACTTTTGATACAATCTTAAACCATGACTAAATTTAGACAATCATTAGCAAAGCATACTAAACAAATCACACATAAATATACCATGACCGAAATTATATAACTTAAGCATTATAACTAGCCATTTTCACATGGCTTTATAATTACAACCTCAAAACTAATCAAAAAATAAGCTAGCCTATACATGCCATAAGTTTAAAGTTCAAATTTTTATAAGTACCGAAAAATGATCGATAGTGTGACAGATTTCTCTGACGATCCCCGAGCTCGTAACTAACTTCCAAAATCTATAAAACAATGAACAAACACACACAGAATAAGCTTTCATAGCTTAGTAAGTCATAAGAAAATAATTTTCCAAATGAACATTAACGTTATATTCAATTAGCGAATCAATCCAAACCTTAACTAAATGTACATATATCACACTCACAAATTCGTATATCATCAAATATACATTAGCATTTTAACATCATATGGCCGAATGCACAAATACTCATGAGCATATATAATTCTCACTTTTCATATCACATATACATCATTTGGCCGAATATGAGCATTCATATATACATATAATTCACTTTGTATCATGTATAATTTATATCACCATTTCAAATAACAAGCTTACCTTATTTTCATTAACATTAAACTTGACACATACCTGAACCTTTTAGTTCGATTTCGCATTCAATCATAACTCGTTAATGCCCGTTGAACCATTCGAAATTAATAAGGATACTCGGATAGTCGAAAATCTTGTACAATGCCAACGTCCCAGACGTGGTCTTACATGTAATCACATATCGATGCCACTGTCCCGGACAGGGTCTTAAACGAAATCAAATACGATGCCGATGTCCCAAACATGGTCTTACACGTAAATCACAAGTTGATGCCAACGTCCCAGACGTGGTCTTACACGAAATCACATATCGGAATCCTATGTCATGACATATGTATCCTAACTATTCCTAAGGTTCGTACGGGGCTTTTGGACGTCGTAACTCGATCGATTCAGGCTTGTAAATACTTCTCCCATACTTATACAAATTTGGCTTGAACATATATATACAAGTAATAATTCAATTCGACACAAATAAAATATATACAATCAAATTTAACGACATTTATTTACTTATGAACTTACCTCAGACAACGACGGACGAAACTGAATGATTATTCAACCACTTTAGATTTCCCCCAATCCAATTCTGATTTCCTCTTTTCTTGATCTAAATTAATACAAATTTATCTTGTTTATTAAAATATTCATTCAATTTAGTCCAAAAACACATAAATGGGCAAATTACACTTTTGCCCCTGACATTTCACATTTTTCACAATTTAGTCCCTATTTCACAAAACACAAAATATACATAATTTCATTACACTATATCTTGGCCGAATATTCACCTAGCTCATAAAAGTCCTCATATTTCATTTATTTCACATTTTAGTCCCTCATAATATTATTTTCACAATTTTAGCCCAAATTACTCAAATTTATCAAAAATTCAAATACAAAATATATTAATCTATCACATATCTTTCATATTTCACCAACTAACATCTCAAAGCTCAAAAATTTCATCAATGGCATATCTCAAAATCTTCATCAAATTCAGAAATTGAAACATGGGCTTGATAGATTACATAGCAACGATCTCAAAAACGTAAAAATTATCAAAAATCGAGCAAAACACATACCCGAATTAAACTTAGAAGTGGTCGAACCTTGTTGTTCTTCTTTCTTTCTTTTTATTTTCTAATTTCGGCTATGGATGAACACATAATGCATGGCTTTTAATTTATGTTTTATTATAATAACATAATTAACATATTTACTAAATTAACCTTATTAATTTAATTAATAAACCATATACTTCAAACCTAAAACCGTCCATGCTATTTTCTAATGATCCATTTGCCACATAAGGACCCCACATTAAAAGAACAAGGCAATTTAACACTTTAACAAATAGTTAGCTACTTTTACATTTTACGCGATTAAGTCTTTTTAATTAAATCAAGCACACAAACGCTAAAATTAAATCACGAAAATTTCACAGATATCAATTCACACATTATAACATAGAAAATAATATTTAAATATTTTTCTGACTCAGTTTTGTGGTCCCGAATCCACTATTCTGATTAGGGTCTAAATCGGACTGTTACATGTCCCCAATTGGATTTGATAGACGACATATTAGTCTTTTAATTGGCTTGCTCATTTTCGATTAAACTAATGACATGTTTAGGTTCGTCTACTAATACAAGCTGTCTTTTCATACTACGATCTGACCACGTAATACCGCTTGGTATTAGTTAAACATTTAGACAACCAATATGAAACATTTGTTTCCATTTTGCTTTGCATGCAAAACCAATGTGAGGACAATTATACAAAGTATATTAATGTAATCAATGAATTTATTTTATTAACCAATCTTTTCGAAAAAATTACTAGTTTACAAATAAAAATAATACACATAGTACACCAGATCCAACAAAGGGCATTTTTTCAAAGGATACTTAAATATCTCCCATGTTTCATAAAGTGTCTCAAGCTCAAATTGAGGAAAAAAAAAAGATATCATTCCTCAACTTAGTTATCTTGGTTGGTGGAAAATAGTTCAACAAAAATTTCTCTATCATCTGAGTCCAAGTAGTGATGGAACCTTGTGGTAGTGATTTCAACCACTGCTTCTCTATATTCCTTATAGAAAATGGGAACAATCTCAAGTATATGGAATCATTAGAAGCACCATTGATTTTAAAAGTATCACAAATCTTTAAGAAATTTGTTAAATGTGCATTTGGATCTTCATATTGTAACCTATCAAACTGATCATACTGCTACACCATCTGAATTGTATCAGCCTTGATTTCAAAGCTATTTGCAACAATATTTGGCCTAATGATATTAAACTCAACCCAAGTCAGAGTTGGCTTGACATAGTCATACATAGTCAATGGAGGGATCTATAATTTCTTTAATAATGTTTTCTTCCTCTTGACTGTCTATGATAGTTCGATGTTGATCTAGCCTTGCTTCTCTGACATCTCTTCAATTTCTGCGAGCAATTCTTTCAATCTCACTATAAAAAATTATTGATTCCAATGGGTTGCCTTTAGTCATAAACCAAAAGAACCTGTCACAAACCAAATAAAAATGAGCCAATATATCAAAATTAAATACAGAACAAAATAAAACAAAACAAAATAAAAATGGTTAAATTAACAGAAATAATATTTTCCTAATATTTTAGTCCTCGAAAACGAATCCAAAAACTTGATATCCACTAAACTAACTAATAAATTGACTGAGGCAAGTGCACCTATCAATTAATAGTATAATTATGGTGAGCACAAATATCGTTCCCTCGAGGACTGTAATTGCTAGTAATTATCACCTTTCCATTATTTAACTTAATAATTTAAAAGACTGATTAAAATTAAATCAAACTATCTAAATTAACTAATGAAATGCACCAAAGAATAAAACACAAAAACAACCAAATATCAACCAAGTGACAAAACAATACCTAGATAAGAATCCACCTAGATTTCATCTATAGTTCTCAATCTAGTTTATGCAATTTCTTTTATTAGCTCTTTGATTCGTAGAAATCCCTAATTTATGCTTATATCTCTTTCGAGCATAAGAGGAACTAAATCTAGGTTGATTAATTGAAATTTATTTCTAATTTAAACCCATATTATTGCATTAATTCGCTCTATGGATCCCCTATTAGATTTGACTCTAATCTAGTAGATTTATGTCGTCTTATTTCTAGGATTGCATGCAACTCCATTCAATTATGCAAGATCTAATCACAAGAAGGGTCTATTCAACCTCAAACTTATGCACATCAAATATGGATCGACACTCTAGAATTATCAACCCAAGAACAATTAAACATTCATAATTGAAAACAAAGAGGCTAAGGTTTTATTGCATAAAACTAGAAATCAAATAATAGAATCCATCCTAGGGTTCATTTCCCCTAGGTATTAAGCTATTTAGTTTATAATTGCAAGAAAAAACACAAAAAATACAATATAACCACCAAAATAAAAGAAATCCATGATAACTTCATTCAAAATAAGCCTGGACTCTTGAATCTTGATAGAGAATTGCTTGGAAATCGGCTTCAATGGTGTTCTTCGAGTAATTTTCGTGCTATCCTATGACGACTGCTTTCCTCCTATTTTATTTCCTTATTTATACCTTCTTAAAATCCCCAAAAAACTAAAAATCATAACTTTTAGCTGTTAGCGCACATGGTTTGCGAAATTGAAACGCCCTGTACACACATCCGTGTGGATCACAAGGCCATGTGGATTGACTGTGTGAAATTTTGCTGCATGTGTACAGCTTCCGGAATGTTCCAATGTTCTAATTTCCATCGTTTTTTACTCCTATTGCTCCAAAATGTCATATTAAGCATCAAAACATGAAATTAAAATATATTTCACAATTAATGTCATATAATCAACCAAATATGCACTAAGAATGAGGTTAAAATATGTTACTTTTGAAACTTATAACCTATATTTATAGTTGAGCCCCCAAATTCAACGATACAGATTGAGTTACATCGACGATCAAGATTTGTGCCTATCTACAATATGAGAGTCTTAAGATACATTTTTATCCCTTTGGATTTACAATAATTGCCCTGATACTCTAGTTTTACTGGAGTGTTTCACTAGGCTACTAATGTTTCAAGTAGATGAACTTCTCCATATCTTCCATGAATCAGACAAGTTCAAGTGGGTCAAATGAGCCCCATTTAATTAGTTGAACTTCATAGGACGCTCTGTGTGCAATGGTCACGAGCTTTGATTTGTGGCCCGTGAAACTAGTACTATCGAACAACTATTGCCCACCTCGTACATAATTTATCCTTAAACGTAGTAGCATTCGCATTACCTTTAACCCAACTTGTCAGTGGCACAACCAATGATAAAAAAAAAAAACAACAGAAACAACCCAAAAAACTTGTTGAACAACAATAAAAAACCAACTGCGCTTCCCTTCAATCCTGCACACACAAAACAACAAGATGTACAACACTAGCAACTTCCCAGCCCTGATGTTGCCAAACACAAAGGTTCCGATTAAGTCAAATGCTCCATAAGAGAGGAAGAATTTTATCAAGGATATCATCATTGAAACTCTAACACTTCCTTCACCCAATTGATGACTGAAACATGTGGAATATAAACCCAACATGTTTTCAAACATCCTTAAATTTAATGCACCTAAGGGAAACATGATCAAGGTTTTTTGTTCCATCACAACGCCGACAATCAAGATTAATAGGCACACCCTTCTCAATTAGGAGCTTATTATAGAGAATAAAATCATGAAACAACCACCAAGTAAATTGTTTAATTTTAGGAGGTAATTTTAACTCCAAAATCACAGACCAAGGGTTATTGATCCTATTAGAGAGAATATTAGAAAAGTGTATCTTGTATCCTTTCTTAACAAAGTATCTTCCATCATCTATAAAATGCCAAACTTGCAAGTCACTTGGTTTATAAGAACTAATGGGAATAGTACAAATATGACCAACATTATAAAGGGCCAATATGACCTCCAAAAACTCTTTATCCCAAGCCATATCATCAACATTGGAAAGTTCCTTAGCCATCAAATCCTCCAACTTGGGTAAGGGATCCAAACTAACGAAAAAGTTGCTTTCATTAGGGATCCAAGCATCTGTAAAACCTTGATCAAGGCACCATCACCTAATCGCCAATGCATACCTTTTAACAAAACCCGTTTTAAAAAAAACCACACTCTTCCTAATAAAGTAAGGATTATGTCCTTCCATTTCAAGAAGCTCACTATAACACCATTGCCCGACCCGATCATCAGGATCCAATTCATGTCATTATATATTTAAATACATGCATGACACACATATGGTATAATATACAATCAATTTCGGGACTTATATGGGTTTATGAATACTCTTATACTAGTCTACACTCGAACTAAGACCAAATTGTAAAGTTTTAAAAGTTCTTAGACCAACTTCGTGACTTCATCATTTTCTCATCACGGCGTGGTCATCCCAGTATGTCATATCACGACGACATGCATATACTCGTCGTGATGTCACTCTCTGAGTTGGCAACGTTGCGACTCCAAAAGTCTGAGGTTGTGACATGGCCCTTATTTTTGGCTACTTAGCTCCTTTTGGTACCTAAATTACATGTTTTCAACCAAATCATATTGCTACCAACATTCATTTGACCATTTCACTTATGCCAAACCTAATAAAACATGCCAAAATGAACTTGTAACGATTTGAAATTAACCATTTAACTTAACATACAATCCATGTCGTTTATTCAAGTTCAAATTCACCATTTACTTATCTAATCATGACAATTTTTCTTACCTTAGACCAATATGTGCATAACTCCTCATTTTGAGTATCTAGTAACCAAATGAAAATGGAAAGAACCAAATCAACCATACACATAACCTATATTTCAAGCATGGTATCATTTTTACCACTTTACATGCCATTAAGCTTCCTATCCTTTCCAACTTTCATACGTATAATCTTTATCATGCCAACACCTATCAATTAAGATCATTATGCAAACAAGCATCACACATGATCAAAACGTATATCAATTTGATCACATAGCAAGCTAATTACATAAGTTCCAACCATTATCAACTTATCACATAACATTAACACCAAATTGACCATTTGCACAACAAAGTTCCCTATGTACATGCCACAAGGTCTAGATTCAAAATGAATTGATAACTACCATCTCGGGATAATGTGTGCTCCTTTTTTGATCCGACTCGATAGTTTTGCAAGGTGAAAATCTACAAGGAAGGAAAAACAACCAGAGTAATCATTAAGAATGCTTAGTAAGTTCAAATGGAGTCACTAAACTTATCTTGATCCATTAAGGCATAAAGAAAAATGTCATACATTTTGGCATTCAAAATGGCTATTCTTGAAACACCCCAAACCCGGCCGACGAGCTTTGACCAGATTTGGTATGTTCCTCAAGTAAACCGGTTCAAAATTCTTTTGTTACTTAGGAAAAACTTGTATGATTTTTAAAAAATATTGTTTGGGTTGGGCTTGAGTTGAAAACAAATTTATCTTATGTTAAAACCCATTTATTTAAGGTGACAAAACATTTAGAGTTAATTTTAAAAAGGAATTTACTTAAACTTTAATTGATAAAAATCCATTAACATAATAAATAAAAGAAAAATAAAGTAAACCACAATGGCCTTATTATATCAATGATCCCAAAGTAAAACTTAAAATACTTAAAATAAATTGAAAGTCCAAATCATAAATTTCTTGCTATGCATGGCCACCTTTAAGCTCCCGCCCACCCGGTCCATTCTTCCTCATCACCTGAAAAATATTCCCCAAACGGGGTGAGTCAACAGACTCAATGTGTACACAACACTAAGTCATAATAGAATCAGGCATGCAAATGATACACATTCAAATCATAGAATACAATTAATGATGCATTCCCAAACCCAAACCTAATTAACCATCCGCTACACACCACCCGTACTGCCGCCACACACCGTGGGGACTACTAAGTCAACCCTCCATCCGCTACACACCATCGAAGGCGCCATTTCAATGCGATCGGCGTGCTCATCGCCCATATAATTTGTGTCATTAGACACCATATTCAAATAATGTAACCGAAGTTACCAAATTCGATAATGTAACCGGTTACCATATTCAAATTTTGTGACCGTAGTCACCATATTCCGTTGGTGAGACCAAAGTCAACACCTTCTTCCCCTTTCACATAGATCCCGAATGCCCCATAAATTTTATATCATGCATAACATACTTAATTCTCATTCATGTTACTATTCATATGTTCAAAATATATCATATTCATAATCCTATCGTAAGTAGGAAACGTGCACTGGTACTTTTACCACATTTGTGGTACTTAGCCACATTCACATTCTTATGCATATTCATATATTAAAATAATTGCCATATGATATATCGAAGGTTAGTATGAGTACACACATTCTTAATAATACATTTAATTTAAACATAACCATGAACCTATCAAAACTTAGGGTAGGGTACACACTTGATTTGCTTAACGAATTCCTTGAAATCCCAAAATCGATCTATCGCCTTAGATCTCAAATTCCTACATTTGATTAATCACTTACTAATTTAATAAAAAGCCATTCGACCATAAATCCAAATCCTAGTAGGATTAGTATTCTTAAAACTTACCTTGAAATTCTCAAATCCCAAAATCCTTGTATCCTCTCATTAAATCCCTATAACTACATGTTAGATCAATTTCTAACATTTATTCACAACAAATAACCCTTAGCCGTATGTTAAATATGACTTACCTTAGATTCTTAAATCCCGAAATTCACCGAATAACTAGGGAACACGCGGCTTATGGTGTACCTTCGGAAAAGAACTTCTCCTTCCTTGTAGTCGACACTTAGTAAATCCCGAAAGATCTCTTCTGCAATGTATATTAAGGGTATTAGAATCTTAATTTCGACAACCTTAAAAGAAATAGAATGAGAATCTAACCTAATCTTACCCTTCTCAAGAATTTGATGGAACTCTTGCTTGAACCCTTAGCATGATTCTGGCTATGGCTTTGATGTGGATAACAATTTCTACTCTTGAGGCTTAGTGAGAAATCGACTAGGGCTATTGGTATCTTCACTTTTGATTGTGTTTGTAATAGAAGAAGAAAAGAAAAGAGAAAAAGAGAATAATGGCAGAGAAAATTCGGCAGAGAGAAGAGGAGAAACTTTAGAGAATTTCTGCAGAGGTTTTCTTGAAAAGAAAAGAATGAATGAAGAATAGCCTTACTCTTCCTTTTATAGCCAAAATTACTAGCTAGAGTCCTTTACTTGGCCACCACTCTTCTATTTTGATAGCTTTATCCCTTGATTTATCACTTTAATAAAACTTAATCCAATAATTATCTCTTATCTCTTAATAAAAATAATACTAATAATAATCCTCTTTATCTCTTCCTTATCTATCAAAATAAAAGAAATAATATCCACATTTATCTCTTGAAAATAATCTAAAATAAATCCATTATTTATCCCTTATTTATCCACCCTTTATCTCTTAAAAATAAAAGAATAAAAGCTCCTAATTTATAGCCATGTGCCGTCCACCTCACTTCTTCTGGAAGCAAAATAAAATTTCTTTTATTTGCTTCCCATGTGACTCGAACTCAGGCCCAACACCTTGCATGTGGCGCCATTTCCAGAGGCCCTAAGTGGCATCTTCAGACCACTTTTCCAAGCCTGTTTGTGTGTCAAATTTTACCAACTTTTACCTTTAAGGCCCCCTTGCCTTAATTTCCTATTCTAAACCTTAAAACTCATCATTTTAGGGTCATTTCCAAGTTTCCTAAAATTTTCGATCGGCTCAGAACTTGCCATTTTTCTTACATTTCGTGTTTCTCGAAATGTTCACTTTCCATTTTTGAAACATTTCCAAAAATGTTCAGATTTCCAAAAATGTTCAAGTTTCCAAAAATGTTCATTTCCATTTCCATGCATTTCTAGGTTTCCAAAATATTCAAAAATTTATTCATAGTACTTGAGACTTGACATTTCGTACAACTAAACTGAAAATGCATAGGCCCTATTCAGGATGTTACAATTCTTGGCACATACTAGCACATCTAAGTACATGATAATATTATAACTAAAAGGTTAATCTCATTTACAAATATGAGGAAAATTTAAGACATTAAGGCAATCTAATACTTATCCCATATCAAATATCAAACACCATCACATATCCAATTTGCATTTGAATTCCAATTTCCATTTATTTGAACATCACCCGACGAAACTATAGTAAAATGAAATCGAATACACGGGAAGAAGTTGTTCACACAAGTTGATATTATAACATAATTGCTCACACAAGCTGACATTGTATCAAGTTTACCCATCCCGGCTAAATCTACTATACATATAACTCAAAAATCTGCAACAAATGCTAGATCTTGCAATAACATGTAAAATCCCTGATCAAACACGTATATAACCCTAATGACATGTCATATGTATTCTAACCTAACCTTTTACTAAGTTCACATAGGCATCATTTCCGTATACATATACCATTACCAATATTTGAACATAATTGCATATTCCATTTACCAGTCCAGTAATCAACCAACATTTACATTTTTACTATGTACTACCTCATAATATCCCGTATTCATGTAACTTTTCAATTTAGTCCAATTTAACCATACGTGCCAAATTCACTAAATTCTACTTAAATCTAACATATAGATAAGTTCAAAAATAATTCAAACATAAAATAAAATAGGGTGGAAAGTCCCATATGAACTTACCTGTTCAAAATATGTAAAGTGGATACTTCAAGGGCTAATCCGTAATTTTAGCTTTTCCTTGATCAACTCCATTTCGATTAGATTCTTGATCTAAACAATCATTTTATGTCATCAATCAATACCAAATGTCTCCTTACTATGATATGATATGCATGAGCCTATATGAACTCGATTTCCTGATATACCAAAAATCTTATATTTTATTCAATTGAGTCACTGAACTCGAGATAGTTATAACTTCCATTACCTAGTTTCAAATTAAAATCTGATTTCATATATTCTTATTAGGGACCTTATACTTTCTATTTCTGACATAATTTCATAACAAGTTTTACTTTTATTCAATTTGGTCCCTAATGTAACAAAGTTCACAACAAGCTAATTAACTTTACAATCTAGTCCTTTTTATATTCTAAGCTTAAAATATATCAATTACAAGCCTAATTCTTCAAGAAATCAACAATGAAAACTTTCTAAAACTTTAACGGTTTTACAAATTAGTATATTGGGCTAGCTAAATCAAGTTTCCTTGACTCCAAAATTCATAAAAATTACAAGAAAAGTACTTGAAATCACCTTAATATCAATGACAAAATGCTTTTGAAGCAACAAACCATTTCTCCTTCGGTTTCTTAAGTTTGGATGGTAGAGAAGAAGAAAAACATGAAAGATCTCCACTATCTTACCCTTTTATACATTGATTAAACTTTAATTAACCTTAATTAATTAACTAAACCTTTAATTATATTACATTAATCACCATTAGCTAAATTTAGTGGAAATTACCATCATCATCCACTATCTTATACTATAAAATAGTTTTTTTTTATTTATCATTTTGAACCTATAATTAATTGCTATTTAAGTCCTCAAGCCTTTGGCCAATTAAAAACTTATAACGATTGGACTTTACAATTTAGTCCCTAAGCGTTAATTAACTATTAATTCGACAAAATTTCTTGACCAAACCTTGATGTAACAATATATTAGAAACATAAATATTAACAGACTCGGTTCATGAAAACGGAGTTCTAAAATCGCATTTTTTTATACCATTGAATTCAGGTCGTTACATCCACAGTTTGGGAAATATTTAGCTATGATAATATGAGACGTAAGAGAGTCGAGATGCATAAGAATTCTCCAACACTGTTTAGCAAGCATTTCTAAATTGAAACAGTGAAGCTCTTTAAAACCCATGCCTCCACAAAGTTTGAAAACACAAATCCGATCCTAAGAAGCCTAATGTATCTTTTTATGACCATCAACCCTGGAACTCCACCAAAATGAATTCATCATTTTTTGAAGATCATCTCAAATAGTATGAGGGATCAGGTATACACTCATGACTGAGACCGAAAGAGCTTGAGCTACAGTCTTTAGTAACACTTCCTTACCAGAACCTGAAAGAAATTTATTCTTCCAACTAAAAATTCACTCACTCAACTGTTCCCTAATAAAAGAGAAAATCTATTTCTTGTTTCTTCCTACTAAAGACGATAAACCCATTTACTTTTTATGATCTAAAGAAAGAAGCATTGACACCCACAACATTACTAATTGCCTCATGGTCAACACATTTTGTATTGTAACTAAGCATGATGACATTTAGTTTTATAATATTTGTTTCTTAAAAATGATTATATTATTAAAATTAAAATTTATTTCTTTATTATCTATATTAATAGCATTTGTAAAAATTTAAAATTATATGTAATTATTACTTAATACATTCCTTTAATATACTTTTATCTCAAAAATATTAATTGTCAAAAACTTCTTGTAACATATTTTATAAAAAATCAATTTAAAACTTTAAAATTTAATGACTTAATTGTAAGTTAATGAAATATATTTTAATTAAATTGATTTATTTTACTTTTAACATATTTAAATAGGGAAAATTTATTAATTTGAAATTTAAAAAATTAATTAAAATTTCATATTTATATTTATGAACTTTGAAGTAGATTAATACAATGCGAACTCTATTTTAAAATAACAATTCATTTAAATTTATTAAGATACTATTAAATTTAACCCTAGAAGTCAAGAGTGCTTTGCTCAGTATCCTAGCGAAACCAGTCTTTGCTGCGGCTTGGGATGGAGGAGAGTGGTGGCAACGAAGGGTTGAAAGAGGAGGCGGTCTCCTTATTGGCAGAAGAACTCATCCAGTTGTCGGTGAAAAGTTCAGTAGTGGATCCATGTGACAAACCGGCACTAATATGTACAGTATGGACTCAAAAGTCATATAATCCAGATAGCTTCAGAGCGCAGATGAAAAGTATCTAGAAAACAAAAAGAAAATTTGAAATTCAATTGGTAGGTCAAAATATTTTCTTACTTATATTTGAATCTGACGATGATTTAGAATTAATATTAGAGGGTCAGCCATGGCTTTTTCGAAAATAGTTGATCATTTTTGATAGATTAAATCAACCGATGGAGAGGAGTAAAATCAAGCTTGTGTCGTCATTATTCGGGATTAAAGTAGGGCCCTGTCTGCCAGAATTTGATAAAAAAGATTTAATGCATGCTATAGGGGCCACGTTTGGTGGAATTATTAGATCTGAGATCAAAGGTGATTTTTGTCATATTAGAATTCCATTAGATGTGCAGAAACCTCTTAGGAGGGGAATATTTGTTTCCACAGGTGTTCAGGGTAAATGCTGGATTTCTTTTAAATATGAGAAGCTTCCGACCTTCTGTTTTGGTTGCGGCAGAATGGGGCATGCGATCTCAAGTTGTGTGTTTCTTAAAGAAGATGAAAGAGAGAAACTACAGGAAGATCCCCCATTTTCACTCGCGTTAAAAGCAGAGTCTAATTTTCTTAGGAAAAAATGTATTTAGTTTAGAGCTATTTCAAATAAGGTACAGCATCAGAGTTCGTATATGGGTTCGGTGGAAGAAAATCAGAAGGTGGATTTGAAATCACAAAGATATCTCATGCGATTTGAGGCCACCATTGAGACACGATTAGCGTATGGCGAAAATCACGAGATACCCCAAGAAGAAGGGATGTTACGCAATGTGGAGGCTAATTTACAAACAGACATTCTGGATGGGAATTTGCATACAAATAGGAAGACCAGTTGGAGACGAGTTAATAAGATGAGAGACATTGGGATAATTGATGCAGATCGGTTAGTGCAAAAGAGGAAATTGGTAGATGGGAATCATAAGAAGGAAGAATCATTGGAAGACAATGGAAAGAGACAAAAGCATACTGATCAGAGCTTTGTAAGAATGAAGGATTTGAAGTTGGTAGAAGGAAATCAGGAGGATGATGTTTCTCCCACTCAATATCAATCGGCGGCTGCCAGTTGGCAAGCCGACTGGACGCAATGAAAATCATAAGTTGGAATGTCCGTGGGTTGGGGAACCCACGGGCAGTTCGAAGGCTTCGATTTTTATTGAAGCAACACAACCCCGACCTGGTCTTCTTAATGGAGACCAAAGTTAATAGTAAGCGAATGGAGAGGATACGAAGAAGAAGTGGCTTTGTGAATGGAATTGATGTGGGAGCAGAAGGATCGAGGGGTGGGCTCTGTCTTGCATGGAGGGAAGATTTTAGAGTCAGTCTAAAAACTTTTTCTAAGAATCACATTGATCTAATGGTTGAAGAAAGTAATGTTCAAGGAGAATGGAGATATACAGGCTTCTATGGGTCACCTTATACTAATGATCAACATGCTTCTTGGAGGTTATTAAGGGCGTTGGGACAAGAACAACAGTTTCCGTGGATGGTTAGTGGGGATTTTATCGAGATTCTTTACTCTTTCGAGAAAAGTAGAGGTCAACTGAGAGAGGAAAGGAGAATGGTAGCTTTTAGAGAAGTTTTGAAGGATTGTCAACTTATGGATTTGGGTTTTCAGGGCACTTGGTTTACATGTGAAAGAGGAAATTTACCGGAGACGAATATCAGAGAAAGACTTGATAGGGGGTGGCTAATGAGAAATGGATGCATCTTTTCCCACAAGGAACGGTTCGTCATTTAATTCATTCAATTTCAGATCATTGTCCCCTTCTTATTAACACGGGCTACGAGGAAAGGTTTAGGACAAGGCCACGTTTTAAGTTTGAAGCATGGTGGATACTTGAGGAGTCTTTTGAGGAAGAGATTAGAAAGTCTTGGGAGTCATCAACCGGCACGATTTCTGAAAAATTGGAGAGATTGTAATCCTGTTTGACTAGCTGGGCAAGCCTAATCAAGTGTGGCCGAGACAGATCGAAGAAGGAGCTTACAAAGGAGTTGGGAATCCTTTTGGATGGTGAGAGGAATGATGATACAATGGCAAAGATTATTGAGACCAGAATTAGCTTAAACATGGAGATTGACAAAGATGAAATGTACTGGGAACAGAGAGCAAGAGCAAATTGGCTAAAGCTGGGAGATAAAAATTCAGCATTTTTTCACAAATATGCCTCAGCTCGAAGACGAATTAACACAATCAATAGGTTGGAAACAGAGGAAGGGCAGGAAGTTACTGCAGATTTTGAAATTAGCGATACAGCTTCCAAGTATTTTCAGAAACTATTCACGTCGAAAGGAGTGGGGGATTCTTCACATATTTTAGATGGTATCGATGTGAGTATATCCTTGAAATTAATGCAATTCTACAATCAACTTATTCAGTGGATGAAATTCAGAAAGCGCTTAAAGGGATGGGCCCTACAAAAGCACCAGGTTATGACAGTTTTCCAGCATTATTTTTCCAAAAATATTGGCATATTGTGGGCAAAGATGTTGAGGAGTTTTGTCTTGGAGTGTTGAATGAGGGGAAGGATCTTGATTACGTAAATGTAACGTATATTGTGCTAATTCCAAAACCCCAAACCCTACAAATCTTGTTAATTTCAGACCCATTAGTCTTTGCACAATTTTATATAAATCAGTGGCAAAAACAATAGCAAACAAACTGCAGAATTTTATTGGACAGTGCATTGATAGTGCTCAGAGTGCTTTTGTTTCAAGACGATTAATCTCGGATAATATGCTAATTGCGTACGAGATTCTTCATACATTGCGCCAAAAGCGTTCAGGAAAAAAAGGGTTTATGGCGGTTAAGCTTGACATGAGTAAAGCCTATGATAGAGTGGAATGGAGCTATTTGAAGGATGTGATGTTGAAAATGGGGTTTGCTGAGAGATGGGTAAATTTAGTTATGAAGTGCATCTCAACAGTCTCTTATACAGTGAATATAAATGGCAATAGGGGCAGACAATTTTATCCTACAAGAGGATTACGACAAGGTGACCCGCTTAGCCCTTATCTTTTTCTGATTTGTAGTGAAGGTCTTTCAGCTCTAATTAGACAGGCAGTGGGGGTAGGGAATCTTCGAGGAGTCAAGGCAAGTAGAAGGGGACCAGAAATTTCTCATCTATTGTTTGCGAATGATTGCCTTCTTTTTGGGGAAGCCATTAAAGAACGAGCGTCTTTTTTAAAAGAGACATTGAAACAATATGAGCAATGTTCGGGCCAATGTGTGAATTTCAACAAGTCGACTATTTTCTTCAGCTATAACACTTTGGAAGGGGTGAAACGAGAAATATCGGATGTTTTGGGGATGAGATGTTCTACTACTATTGAGAAATATTTAGGACTCCCTAATGTGGTGGGTAAAAGGAAGAAAGAGTCTTTTCAGAACTTGAAGGACAAAATTATTCAAAGGATTCGCCAATGGAGCTCACGGTATTTATCACAAGGAGGCAAGGAAGTTTTCATCAAGTCAGTTCTTCAAGCTATTCCAACGTATGCAATGACATGTTTTCTCCTACCAAAGTCTCTATGTGGGGAGTTGGAAAGCATGTTTGCTAAGTATTGGTGGCAGCACGGGAAAGATAAAAGAGGGTTACACTGGTGTCAATGGAAATTTATGTGCAGATCTAAGGAGGAGGGGGGGCTGGGTTTTAGAAATATGTCAAAGTTTAATATCTCTTTATTAGAGAAACAAGGCTGGAGAATTATGAATAATGCAGATTCTTTGGTAGCGAAAGTTCTAAAAGCCAAATATTTTCCAAATGATCAATTTTTAAATTCCAGATTTGAAAATTCGAGTTCTTACACTTGGAGGAGTATATGGGCTGCAAAAGATGTTTTGAGGAAGGGTTTAGTTTGGCGTGTGGGTACAGGAAATACTATTTCCATTAATCATGATGCATGGATTCCAGATGCTTTTAATTTCAGATTATCATCACAGATTGAGTCAATGCGTGATCATTGTGTTAATATGCTGATTGACAGTAATACGCGAAAATGGAAAGAGGAGTTAGTCAAATATACCTTTGCTGAGGAAGACGCTGCTCGAATCCTTTGAATCCCGTTAGCAAGCAGCCCACACGAGGACTTTTTGGCATGGGGAGGTGAAGCCTCGGGGGAGTTTTCGGTATGTAGTGCTTATAAACTATTACAAAATACTGATGATAACCTTAGAGCTTACGCTTTACAAACCAGCTACAGAAAACTTTACAAGAAACTATGGCTCCTAAATCTACCGACAAAAATAAAAATCACAATTTGGAAGATCATATGGAACTTCCTGCCCACAAGAGTTAATCTGAAACACAAGAAGCTACTCGCTGATCCTAGGTGCCCGAGATGTGGAGAAAGAGCTGAAACGATTGATCACCTCTTCCGAGAGTGCCCTGTTACAGTGGAAATATGGTCAATTTTGTTGTTTCAAAATGTGCTTATAAATGATGACAGTTTTTGAACAAAGGGCTTATCTCGGGCTTTTGAGCGGTTTAACACGCACAACTGTCAGATTTTTTGCTGCGCTCTTTAGGCCATTTGGGGGGATCGAAACTCGAGAATAGACAACAAGAAAGTTAGCACTGGAACAGAAATCAGAAATTTTATAAAAAACTATGTAACACCCCAAACCCGGCCCATTCACTACGACCGAATTTGAAATGCCATCATGAACACGTTCGAAAATATTCTTACTTAAGAGTAAAAACCGTTAAAAATTTGTTGCCTTTAATAAAACATTTTTTTGTGACTTAAAATATTCTAAGTAAAAATTTAATTGTTATAAAATACCGGATTCAAAACTTTATTATGTACAGATTTAAGAAAATAAAACCATTGGCGATAGATACCTCAATTGTCAATCCATAATAAAACATAATAATAAAGATACTTAATAAAAATACTTAAATACTTTAATGGGCCTTATTACAATAAACACTTAATCAAAATACTGAAAATATAAATACTTAATTAATTAAAATATCTTTCTGCATGGGCCACCTTGTATCCACTCCAAACCCGGTCCAAGCATCACCAAATGTTGGTAAAAATTGGGTGAGTCATACTGCACTCATTGTGTAATCAAACCACCGAATTCCACCCACATGTTAACCACATATTATCCCATATATCAGATAACAAATATCATATTCACATATTACCACATTCTGGGCTTGGCCCATATTCATATCACATTCATCTAATAGGGTAGTTAACCACATAATTTCCACATACTGGGCTTAGCCCATTTCCACACCGATCCACATTCATATACTGGGCTTTTCCCATTTCCACATTAATCCACATATCATATTGGGCTTGGCCCATTTCCACATATGTTCACATACGAAATCATGCAATTATGAAGCCCAACCCAACCTAGGGTCCTTCCGTTACTCCTACCTTAGCAGACTCCCTGCCCAAGGCCGTGGCTAATCCACCGTTCACATAGTGAACCACATATCTTACCTTGGCGGACTTGCTTGCTCAAGGCCGTGGCTAATCCACCGATCACATAGTGATCCACATATCTTACCTTGGCGGACTTGTCGCTCAAGGCCGTGGTCGAGCCACCGATCACCTAAGTGATCCCACATATCATTCACCCACGGTGATGCACACACACTATCAACCGCCGAGATGTGGCACCTAGCCAACACCTCCTTGATGAAGCACATAGCTAACATCAAGCGCTAATGTAGCACAAGGCTAACATTAGACCACGCATACAAAGTACACCCATACCTTCTTTCATATCATATCCCACCCATGCACATGCCACATAAAATAATGATACAATGTAATGATGCATGAGCATGTTCATCAAGCATATTATCACATATTCATATTAATAATCACATATCATCGTGTTTGGTACTTACCGGATTATCGACATACCCTTTGAGGGTATCCTTATCACAATTTCCACTTGCACTAGTTAGCACATTCATAATACATACACATTTCACATACATATCATATACCCTAAAACGGTGGGTTAATCACACACCGACTTTCTAGCGAAATTCGAACTACTCGAATCTAACACGATCTAGAATCCCGATACTCGCTTACTTGTCGATTAGCCCCTAAAAATCATAATACACAATCGGTCACACCGAAACTTATAAAATGGCCTATGGTCAAACTATATACCACTTACCTCGCTTCTAAAAAATCCGAATCACCACTTAACTATGAAACTGTCGAAATCCCTTGAGTACTCCAAATCCCGAAACTCCTTTAATGCTTCCACTATCGTTGCTTGCGAAGACTAAAAGAGAATGGATCCCGCTTTTAGAACTTGCGATAGAAGGAAAAGAATACTGCCTCCTTTGAGATTCGGCTATGGTTATTAATAAAAGAAAAATACAAATAGAAGAATGGTCACTTACAAGGTTCTGCTAAGCCTCCCAATAATGGTGAAATATTCGGCTATCACTCTTAATGGCAAAGGGGCATTCGGCTTTCAAGAAATAGGAAGGAATTTGGTGTTGAAAGAAAATAAGGAAGAAGAGGAGAAGAGTAGGGGAATTTCGGCACAAAGAAAATTAAAGAAGAAAAAGATATAAAGGATGATTACTCCCCCTTATAAAGAATTCTGCTACTACATCCTTGCTCTTATCAAACTCCAAATCAATCTCCTATTTTATCTCTTCAAACCTCATTCAAAAATAATTGAATTAAACAAATTTTTATCCCTCATATTTCTCTTATCACCTATTAAACTAAAATAAATAAAAATAAAACAATAATTATCTTCTATCTACTAATCTAAACTAAAAATAAATAAAGTAACAATTATCCTACTTTTAGCGGAATATTGAAAATAAATATTAACCAAGCTTATCCCCTCCTTTATCACATTATCACACTCCTAAAATAAATAAAATAAAATCTTATTTATCCACTATCTATAGCCAAATATTTAAAAGAAAAACAAGGCTTATCTCTATCTAATTGAAGTCCAAGTGCCGTCCACTTCTCCTCTCTAACGCCAGAATGCAAAATAAAACACCAAACCACTACCCCATGGTTCGAACATGGGACTGATGGAGCAAGTCGCATTAACGCCCTAGCCACTCGCCAAGGCGTTTCTTTGTGACATAAACTCCCCACTTATCCTTTTAAGGCCTACCTAATCAAGCTCCCTCTTCTTGACGCAAAAAGTGAAAATAACAGCACTCCTTATGCTATAAACAGGACTCGAACTTGAACTCTCCTGCACCTCCTTTGCTTGCATAGCGTCCCACCACTTTGTCGCTGGTTCTTTTGTGTCATCAACTCCCCATATTTTCTTTTAAAACCTCCTTCTCCCTTAACGCCAACTTGCAAAAATAAAACACACTTATGCTGCGCCCAAGACTCGAACTCTAGACCTGTTATGGCGTTATTTCCAGGCCTTAAGTAGCGCCTTGTAGCCACTTTACCAAGGCCTACTTTATGCCAAGAACGCCCACAATTTTTCCTTAAGGCTTCCCTGGCCCAATTTCCCTTTTAACGCCAAAAATAAAACTCCCAAGTGCGATTCCTGCAGCTCGAACCCCTTCCCTCCTAAAGCCCCCTTGCTCCTTAGCGCCCCAAGCCACTTTGCCAATTAATTTCTTATGTCCTAAACCCCACATAATTTTTTTTAAGGCCTCTTTGCCTAGTTTCCTCTTTTAAACCCAAAAATCCAATTATTTTCCAAAGCTTTCCCTTTCATCCTAGAATTTTAAAAACTCTTAAAATATATCCAACCACACTTAAAGCCTACTAATCACTCGAGTTATGCTCCAAACGCATAACCCCTAATTTAGGATGTTACAAACTATCTGGCAGAAATTGACGGACTAGAAAGGAAAAAATCTGGCAAAATAGAACAACTACAGAAATGGAATCACCCACATCAAGAATCTGTGAAGATTAACTTTGATGGAGCCTTCGACGGTCACAACAACATTTCGGCCTCGGGAATCGTGGTAAGGGATAATGAAGGGTCTGTCTTGTTCTCGTGGTCAAAAATCCACAAAGGGGTCCATTCGATTTTTGTCACCGAAGCTCTTGCATGTAGGGAAGCTGTGCAGATCGGAGCGGAACACACCTGACCGAAGATTATCATCGAGGGGGACTCCTTAACAGTAATAAAAAAGTGTAAGAATCGAGATCGAGATAGATCTATGATAGGCGCCTACATTCAGGATATTAAAACGATGGCATACAGATCAAAGAAGTTTGATTTCAAGCATGTTTCAAGATCAGCGAACACCCTCGCACATAATATTGCAACGAATGAGCTACAGAGGAAAGAAGGGATTTACCAAGGCAGATCGGAACCGGAGCAGAATGAGCACCAGTGGTTGAGGGAGGCGTTGCGAGAACTGGACTGAAGGAGGGTCTCGGAGAGGAGTTTTCAGAAAGGAGAAGCAACAAAATGAAGAATCTGGAAGGGGGGAGGCTTCTTCAGAAATGCAATCCGTTTTTCAAGAAGGAATTATGATGAAAGAGACGGTTGCAGATTTCAATGCATTTTGATTGGGTGGTGTGTCGGTGGTATTAATTTTATTTTTTAATTTTTAAATTTCAAATTAGGATACCGGTCTACAAAACATCTAGATATTTTTGTTTAAGTTCTGTTGTTTTTTTGAACTGATTCGGGCCTATAATAGTTGGGCTCCAGTCTTTTTCTGTTTTGGATTTTGAATCATGTTTCAGTTTTCTTCTTTGAAATAAAAAGCCCAATCAATGTTTCAAAAAAAAAAAACAATTCATTTAAATTTAAATAAAAAATAAAATTACATATTTAGGTAAAATAACTTTATTAAATTTAAAATTAAAATTTTATATTTAAAAAATTTAATCTTGAAGTAGATTAATGTGAAATCTATTTTTAAATAATAGTTAATTAAAGTCTAAATAATATAATAAAAATACATATTTAGATAGCATAATTTTGTTAATTTTAAAAATTTAAAGGAGATTTACACCATTCATTTTTAGTAGTTAATTTGAAGTTCACACTTATATAATATGAAATACTATTTTTAAATGTAGTTTAAAAAATTGATTTAAATTATTTGTAAAACTTGATTTCAATATATAAATTATTTTTATTTTTTATAATTTATAATTAATATGAATGAAGGATAAATTTATAATTTATACTCAAACTCTAGCTAGAGGGGATAAACAATGTATTTGCCTCTTGCAAATCGTATAATTACTTCAATGTCCTAAAAATTGTAAGATCATAAGGTATTATAGTAATAAAACTACATTTTGGCTTCAAAAATATTTATATTTTACTTGATAGAATTTTTCTGTTACATCCGCGAAATTAAATTTTGAAAAGTGTAAATTAAGAGTTTTAACTTTTTAATTTAATTGATGATTGAGTCTTAACTTGATTAATGTTAGTATTGTTGTCAATACAGGAGGACGCGAGTTCTAGTGCGTTGAAGCGCATTATCCTCCTATAATGAAATTATGAAAAAAAAAATTTATTAAAAAATCTAATTTAATTTAAATGGTACAAATGTTCAGCATGCCTGAGGCCTGCTCAAAATATCAGTCCTATGAATAGTGGTGTCAAGTCTATGAATAGTAGAATAATAATATGTATAAATACCCAAATGTTCCCTTTAATGAGACACACAGAAAATTACTCAATAAACATGCAATTGTTATTGTACGCAAATCTCAGTGAAAAAAATCTCATCATTATAATTAAGATTTTCCCCAAATATTCATTACAAAATACATAAAATCAAATTACAATATCATGAAGGGAACATATATTTAGCATTTAGGTAGTCTCGATCCAATTGAGGCTTGCAACATGAACGACTATTCTAAAATACGTTGAAATCCTAGCAAATGTAACTTGAAGATCATGAAATATCCTGCAATGAGGATCATAGAAAACAAGTGCTGTATTTCTATACTCCAATAAGATCCCTCCACTCCTCAACTGGCATAGGACTCGAATGCTTCTTTTAGGCAAATAAAACCTCGAGTTATTCGATGATTCACACTGATCATTTGGCTGCAATATTCTTGGTACGTAAGTTCCAACGTTAAATTCTTTGACCCAAGACTCTCTCACATCATACTCCTTCATAACCCAAATCTCCAATCCTTCATTATCGGAAGAAACTGCCGACAGGCAACCTCGTAGAACAACGAGTTCATGAAATCGCCTGTCCGAACTGATGAAATCAGGCCTAGGGACCTCATTGAATTGTTCATTAGCCAAGTCAAAAGACATGATAAGATCAGTAGCATTGATTGTGTCGGGATAATAAATCCAATGAAGTTTATCGTGGACTAAAACCTGAGATTTTTGCCACATAAAATGGAAGGGAAATCTTCCCAAATTTCTCCATGTGGGGCTACCAACAGTCAAAATATAAACCTCGGATTCAATTGAAGAAGCATATGCGGCAGTCAGAGGAGGTCGACGCATGCTAGATATAGCAACACGCCTAGGCAGGGTTCTACAAGTTATTCCTTTATAGGATACCTCAACAACCTTATATTTCTTCGTAGTAGGATCCAAACCAAATCCCAACACGCTCCCATGATGACTAGCAGGGTTCTTTGTTATAATCTTTGGCAACTCAATGTAATCCCTAGTAAAAGGATTATAAATACAGAGCCCGAAGCTTGGGTGAGTGAAACGCAAGCATAGCAATCCATTACATGAACTCACCAAATGGAAGTTTGAAAATGGTGGTATGGTAAGCTTCTTTGTTATCATCACGTTTCCACCGTTTGGATGGCTGGAGAAATCTCCAAAAAAAAGCTGGTTTTGGATGGGATTACCGATGATTTGTAAAATGAAGCTTGGATCATTGTCAATCATGCACTTGAAATGCTTGTCGACAAACTCTTGATCTTGTATGAATATACGCCAGGCTCGACACACAGATTTGGATTGCACCAAGCTTGGGATTGGAAGCCTTGATAGTATCTCAGGGACAAGCTCCCGAGGAAGACAATCCATTTCTCTAATTGGTTTTTTCTATGGTTTCTTCTTCACGAAGTAGTGTTGAGAGATGCAAAAGAAGATTAGGTTGTATTATTAAAGATGGTTGGGCGATGAAAACAAAATTGAAATTGAATAGAATATTACATTATGAAAATGACCAATTCGGTCGCAATAACAAACAATTAGAAAAGAAGAAGAAGAAGAAAAATATACAAAAGCAAAAAAATTGTATTGATGCACTCATCACTGTTGAAAACAATGGTAAAATATATATGGTACTTTTAAGAATAAAATCGCGGCTCAAATTTTCGAGACAACACTTCAAATATGAATTTAAAGATATAAAAATTAAATATCATATTATTAATGTAAAAAAAAACTAAAAAAATTAATATTTTTAGAAATTATTTGAATTTTTATAATTATAAAACTTTTTGTTCATATTTTGATGCATTTTTGAAACTTCTTTTTTTTTTTTTTGATAATTTCTTTATACTTTAGTCTAGAATTTTCTAATCATGATGTTTCAAAATTTTATAATTTTATTTCAACTACTTAACATAGTTTCTTACATAAATATATATAATTAAATTAAATGTAATTATATATAGACACTGAGAATAAATAAATTTTTTAAGTTTTTACACATAAATTTACATATACATATTTAGAATTTTTAAAATAATCATTAATAAACTTTTTATAATTTTTAAAGTGTTTTTAATTTGAATGAATTTGGATAACCATTTGTTCATATTCATTTTATATACACATTTTAATTATTTTTTGAATTTTTTTTTGTTGATATGGTATGCCATGTGACAACTTCTGATGACTTCCTCAGTCACATCAACTCAATTATGGTCAAACCGTTCAATGGCAATTTCTTTAGGTTTTTTTTTCAATTAAATTAATTTTTTGATTTTTTATCAAGTTTTTTTACCCTTTAGTCAAAATAATTCATAGAAAGGATTTGTTTTTAATTTTTGAATAAAATGGACAGTAACTAGAATTTTACAAAACGGAGGAACTAATCCTCCCACAAGATAATTCAAAGAAATCAAGAGGACTGGATCGAGGGGACTTAAACACCAGTCATCTCAACAACTGCATAAACTGATTATAAAAACTCCGATAAAGACATCTCGTTCTTTTTTTTCTTTTTCTTTAGATAACATGAAATCAATATCACGGTGCCTCGATAAATGTATCGATCCAGTTGAGGCTTGCAACATGAACGGCTAAGGTGAAACACCTGGGAATTCCTTCAAATGTAAGTTGAAAATTCTGGAATGTCCTGCAATGAGGATCATAGACAAAGAGTGCTTTAATTTTGTACTCCAATAAGATCCCTCCACTCCTCAACTGACATAGGATTCGCATGCATGTCTTAGGCATATAAAACATTGAACTATCCAATGATTCACGTTCATCCGGCTGCAATATTTTTGGTAGGTAAGTTCCAATGCTAAATTCTTTGACCCAAGACTCTTTCACATCATACTCTTTCACAACCCAAATCTCCAGTTCTTCATTATCGTAATCAAAACAAACCGCCGACAGGCAACCTCGTAGAACCACGAGTTCGTGAAATTGCCTGTCCGAACTGATACAATCAGGCCTAGGGACTTCCTTGAATTGTTCATTACCCAAGTCAAACGACATAATAGCAAGATAAGCTTTACTACCCCGAGGATAAGAAATCCAATGAAGTTTCCTATTGACCAAAACCTGAGATTTTTGGCACATAAAATGGAAAGGGAAACTTCCCAAATTTCTCCTTGTGGGGCTACCATTACCAACAGTCAAAATATGAACCTCAGAGTCAATTGAAGAAGGTGCTATAATCTGAGGAGCTAGGCGATTGACAGGTCTAACAACATGGCTTGGAGAAGCTCTATAAATTCGTTTATATGATATCTCTACAACCTTATATTTGTTTGTGGTAGCATCCAAACCAAATCCCAATACCCCCACTTGATGACTAGGTCCCTTTGCTATTAGCTTTGGCAACTCTATAGACTTCCTGGTAAAAGGATTATAAATACAGATCAGTCCAAGGCTTCGGTGAGTGCCACGCAAGCATAGCAATCCATTACATGAACTCACCAAATGGAAATTAGTTAGCAATGGTAGCATGGTAAGCTTCTTTGTGATGATCGTAACGTTTCTATCATTTGGATGGCTGGAGAAATCTCCGAAATAAAGTTGGTTTTGGATGGGTTGATCTCTGATTTGTAAAATGAAGCTTGGGTCATTCTCAACCATGCGCTTGAAATGCATGTTGACAAACACTTGATTTCGTATTAAGATACGCCAGGCTCGATTCACGGACTTGGATTGCATTATGGTTGAGATTGGAAGCCTTGATAGTATATCAATGACAAGCTCTTGAGGAAGACGATCCATTTTGCTAATTGGTTTTTTTTTTTTTTTTCTATTTTCTTCTTCGTCAAGTATTGTTGAGAGGTTTAATAGAAGAGATTAGGTTGTATTATTAAAGAAAGCTTGGCGATGTAAACGAAATTGAATATAGAATATTATACCTTGACAATGACAAATTCGATCTTAATAACAAACAAACAGAAATGAAAAAGAAAGCATATTGATGCCGTGCTAAGTAATCGTAATGAACCTAAATTTTTTTATATTTTAAATATGATATAAAACATCTTACAAAACATAACATGTAAGATAAAAAAAAATTGGATGGGGAATTTAAATAATAATACTATCCGCATGGTAAGCCAATAACAAATAAATTCAAACTTCTTGTAAATTAGATAAACTTAAATTTATTGGAGCTCTTTATTTATGATTTTAATTTTGATTGTTTTATTTATAATTTTTATTTTGAATTTGATATCTATTTAAATTTTAATTTAAATCTTATTGGAAAAGCTCACTAGACTCTAGAAAATTTAAAATTTTCTAGTGAGTATTTGAATTTTCCGATCATTAAAGTTGAAAATGGAAGAATAAGGGAGTGATAAGTGCTAAAAGTAACATGTCTTAATTCCGTTTTTAATGCGTTTTTGGATGAATCCCTTAAATTCATGTTTCTATACTTAGGAGAGCATTTGGGAGCAAAATGAGTGAAAAACTAGCGAAAATCGGAAAATCGAAACAAGTTTCAAGAGCCACATAGGTTGGCCACATGGCCATGTGCCAGACAGTGTGGAAATTGCAATATGCACCTCAAACACGCGGAAAAATGTAATTTTTAGGTTTTTCGGGTATTCTAAGACCTATATATACCGAATATGAGAAGAGAGGAGCGAGCGATCATAGAATACTGAAGAAAACGACTTGAAAAACACCATTGAAGTCGACTCTGAAGCAAATTTCCATTAAGATTGAAGATCTTCTTTTGATTTCTTTGAAATTTATTATGAGTTTCTTTATTTCTTGTGGTTATACTGTATTTTAGATGTCTTTATTTGCTATCATGAACTAATTTTTCAAATACCTAGGGAGATGAACCCTAGGATGGATTCTGTTATTTGATTTATTTTTATGCAATAAAGACTTAGATCTTATTTTCAATTATGTGTGCTTAATTCTTAGTTTAATATTTCTAAACTATTGATCCATGTTTGATGTGCTTAAATCAAAGGAGGAATAGACCCTGTTTAAGAGTAGATCTAGCGTAATTGAGTGGAGTTGCATGCAATCCTAGAAATAGGGCGACATAAGTCTACCGGATTAGAGTCAAATCTAATAGGGGGATCCATAGATCGAGTTAATGCGATAATAGGGGTTTTAATTTAAAAGAAATTTCAATTAATCAACCTAGAGTCAGTTGCTCTTAGTCTTGAAGAGAGATATTAGCATAATTTAGGAATTTCTACGGATCAAGATACTGAGCGAAGAAATTTTTTAATTTAGATTGATAATGACAGATGAAGTCTAGGTCAATTCTTTCTTGGGTATTGTTTCGCTTCTTGGTTGTTAATCGTTTGTTTTCTTGATTCATTTTTTTTTCGTGTTCTTTAGTTAATTAATTTAGTTAATTTTAGTTTTAATCAATCTCTCCAATTTGTCGGTTAAATAATAGAAAGACAGTTGTCGAAACCAATTTTTTGAAAACGGGGTCGACTTTATATTTGAAAATGAAAACGAAGAAAAAACGGGAGTCGCCACCAATCCTTTTTGATGAGGTGTGATCGGGTCACCTCGTAATTCAATCAATTTAATAAAAATTTTAATTTACTAAAACAACGATTTTTGGTCTTCGAAATCCAGAAAAACGGGTTCGGGAGTCGGTTACGCACGAGGAAGGGTTAGCACCCTCGATACGCCCAAAATTGGTACCTAGTTGATTAATTAGTGTCGTAGTGTCGAAAATTGGAAATTCGAGGAAATTTTAAAATACGATCCTTTATTATAAAATTTAAAAAATTCGAGAACAGGGCCTGTTTCACGTTAATCGAGAAAAAGAATTACGTCCCGTAAGTTAGGACACAATACCTTAAATTCTCGATACGAGAATAAACGCCGAAAACTTATTTATTTTGAAAGATGTTTGATTATCTCGGTTTTTAGAAAGAGACCACATCCCGTAAGTTAGAACATGATCTTTTCATAATTCCCGAGGTTATTAAAAATGTTTCGGAAACATTCGTTATTCGGATAAATCGAGAAAATCGAAACCCCGTAAGTTAGGGTGCGACTTTTCGAATCTCGAAATACGGAAAATTGTTGATTTAAAAAAACGAAATTTTATGTAACGGGTAAAGATTAAAGCAATGTAAATTGATAATAAAATGAAAAATGATGGTACATATGTATGATAAAAGAATGATAAATGCATTAATGTGAATAACAATAATAAAGATGAGAATAAAATAAAATAAACAAGTCGAAAAAAAAAGAAATAATAATAAAAATAAAAGTAAAAATAAAAGTAAAATAATAATAAGTAATAAGTAATAAATACAAAGAGAAAATATAATTATAGTAGTAATTATAAAAATAATAGTAATAATAATAGTAAAGAAAATAATAATAATAATAATAATAATAATAATAATAATAATAATAATAATAATAATAATAATAATAAAAATAATGGTAATAAATGAATAATAATAGTAAAAACAATAATAGTAATAATAATAATAGGAAAATAGTAAAAAGGAAATAAGAAAACAAATAAAAAAATAGTAATAGAGTAATGATAATAATAGTAATAATATTAAATAAAAATAATAAAATAATAATGATACAAATAATAACAATAACAATAGTACTAATGATAATAATAATAATAATAATAATAATAATAATAATAATAATAATAATAATAATATTTAAATACATAATAGTGATAATAATAATAATGATAATAGTGAAAGTAGTAATAAATATAAAAGATAAAAAATAAAAAAAGGAATAATAATAATAATAATAATAATAATAATAATAATAATAATAATAGGAACATTAAATTAATTAATTTTAACAATAAAATAGCAAAAATAACCAAAAAAGGACTAAATTGAACTTGAAACAGAAGTTTGGGGCAAATCTGAAATAAATAAAAGAGGAAAAGTACCCCATTGAACGCGCGAATAACAAGAAGGGACTAAAAGGGAAATTTTCCCTTCTCCTCCAAAACGCGCAGCATCAGGGAGGACCAAATTGAAAACCGAAGTAAATTATTGGGCATAATTAAAAAATAAAATAAACTCGATTGCAAATAAATAAAAAAAGTGGAAGGGCTAAAAGTGCAATTAGCCCTTCCGTTGAAAAACACGCGGATCCTAGGCCGGAGCGGGTCGGATCTCGGGTCGGAGGAGCAAAAAGATTTTTTTTTAAAAAAATTTCATTTTCCCATTTCAGAAAAAAAAACTCCCCCACCTCCTTTTCTTTTTCTCTGCAGGGCATGGGAGTCCGACGAGAGTCCAGCCGATCGCCACCGCATCTCTGCCGCACGGTGGCCGGAACCCCAAAAGTGAGTTTTTTCCTTTTTTTATATTTTAATATATATAAAAAGTTATGTAAAGGGAAAAAATGAGAAGAAATGTAGAGGTATAATAGTTTCGAAAACGAAAATAAAAGAAAAAAATAGCGGAAATAAAAGGACCTTAGCACTTTTTTGGAATTTTTTTTTCTTTCCTTCGAATATTTGTTGCTTCTTTTCTGCTTGTTTGCTTGAATCTTTGCTTTTTGTATTCAAAGTAAAAAAATTTTGCTTGAATTTTTGTTGTATTCAATAATCCGAAAAAAAGAAAGAAAGTCCGCATACATTGGTTTTTCATGGCTTATAAAGCCATTTTTACAACTTGTGCTGTCATTTCCCTTTTAATTTTTGCAGGCGGATGGGCGGTGGCGAGGGCGGTCTTTGCAGCGTCGCCGATCAAGGTAGTCGAGAGGCCCCTAGGTGCGGCGCACCTAGGGTTTAGTTTATTTTTTGTTTTTTTTTTCTGATTTGGGTATTGGGCTAATTGGGCTAGGGTTTGAATGTTAAGTTTGGGTCTTGTAATTGGGTTATTTGGGTTAGGTTTTATTGGGCCCGGGCAAATTGGGCTATTCACAGCTGCCCCTCTTTGCTATTGTCGTGTAACGGGAATGGAGCAAAAACTTTTAAGAAAGACCAATTTAGCCCGGTCTTGTCGAGTCTTGACTTCTTGGATGCTTCTTTTCTTCAAGTAGCCTCATTTCAGTCCACTGCATCTTGTTGCTTCAATCCACTCGAATGTAATTTCAGGGAGAAGAGATTTGTAGCTTCGATCTACTCCGCTGGAACTTCAAGTAGATAGGAATTGGTAATTTCAACCTGCTTCACTCCATCTTCAGGGAGATAAGGTTTGTGTTTTCTTGCTCCACTGCAATTTCAGGGAGATAAGGCTCGTAACTTGTAGCTTCAATCCGTTCCACTACAATGCTAGGGGAATAAGATTCGCTGTCTTCAGTCTGCTCTGCTGCAACTTCGAGGGGATGAGATTTGTTTATTTTTAACTTGCTCCACTGTGACTTCAGGGAGAATGGATTTGTAGCCTCGACCTTCTCCGCTGGAACTTCAAGGAGGTGAGAATTGGTGATTTCAACCTGCTCCGCTGTATCTTTAGGGAGACAAGATTTGCAATCTTTATCCTATTCCACTGCTTGTCAGGGAGATAGGACGATGACTTAAATCATGTTCCGCTACTATTTAGGGAGACAAGATTTGCGTTTGATCTTGTCCCACTACTGTTTAGGGCGACAAGATCTACAATCTTCAACCTATTCCCCTGCTGGTCAGGGAGATAGGATGGTGGCTTAAATCATGTTCCACTACTATTTAGGGAGACAAGATTTGCCTTCGATCTTGTCCCACTACTGTTTAGGGCAACAAGATCTACAATCTTCAACCTATTCCACTGCTGGTCAGGGAGATAGGATGGTGGCTTAAATCATGTTCCACTACTGTTTAGGGAGACAAGATTTGCCTTCGATCTTGTCCCACAACTGTTTGGGGCGACAAGATCTATAATCTTCAACCTATTCCACTGCTGGTCAGGGAGATAGAATGGTGGCTTAAATCATGTTCCACTACTGTTTAGGGAAACAAGATTTGCCTTCGATCTTGTCCCACTACTGTTTATGTAACATCCCCAAACCCGGCCTATTCACTACGACCGAATCTGGTTATGTTAGTGAAAATATGTTTCTTTACTTAGAATTTAAAACATGAAAATTTATTATCTTTGGAAAATTATGTCCACAAAAATTTAATACATAATATAAGTTTGTTGAAAATTTCTGAATTAAAACATTGTTATAAATTACTATAATATGAACCTTTTTAATAAAAATATTTCTGAATATAATGTAAACTTCAACAAAATTAAATAGAGTACTTTAATCATAGTGGCCCTTATTACATCAAATAAATTAAAACCAAGTAATTAAAATGCTTGAAATAAAAATATTCAAAACGTCTACTTCTGCATGGAAATCTGCTTCTGCATGGGCCACCTTGTATCCACTCCAACCCGTCCACTAATCACGACTCACCTGTGATGATGGATAAATAATTGGGTGAGTCACAATGACTCGAAAGGTGTAAGTTAACCACTGAAATCCACCCACATGCTAGCCACATAATATCCCAATTATCAAATGCAACAAGTAATATATATTCATTTTAACAATTACCACAACTGGGCTTGGCCCACATTCAAATCATACTCAAATACCGGGCTAGGCCCATTTCTCAATAAACCACATATCAACCGGGCTTGGCCCATTTCCACGTATGTTCCCAAAACATACCTATCCACATGTCATATTGGCTTGGCCCATTTCCATATTATTACAAAAATAATGCAACATGATTCCCAACCCAACCTAGGGTCCATCCGCTACACACCCCTTATCCAAATTTCTACCACACACCAGGGACTATCGAGTCACCCTCTCCTTTTCCTCCAAAAGGCAACCAATGCCATCCACGATGTAGCGTATAGCTAACATCAAACCACGATGGAGCACACAACAATCCATCAAGCCACGATATGGCATAAAGCCCATATCAATCAAGGTAACCACGCCGAACTAAATCGCAAAGATCCACAACGCGACCTCGGTCCAGCGCCAATCCACGATGTAGCACAAAGTCGACATCAACCACGCACTCAAGTACACCCGTACCTTCTTTTCATAAACCCACCCATGCACATGTAACATAATATAATGCGAGGATGATGCATGTGCATGCTATTCACGATCATAGGCATACTTACATATTGAAAATCAATTATCACATATTAGTCGATTTGCTACTAACCTGGTCATCATCATACCCCCTTCAAGGGTATCATTCTCACATTTACTGCACTTGTTAGCAACATATAAAACAGGCAAATATCACGCAAATCCCGGAAACAATGGCTAACTACACACCTTATTACTAGGAGTTCTAGACTCTCGATCCTCGATGCTATCGCTCAGCGAAACTACGGCTATTTGCTTAACGCTTTTACATGCACGCCCACACCCCGGTGGCCAATCTCGCATGTGCAGTAAACGGATCTCTTCTTGAACTTTGGGATGGGGACTTTCCTTGCCCACCTTGACCGGTACTCGAATCCACGCCCATCGTAATCACTTAATTAGAACCCTTTGGTTAAACGTCATAATACAAAATCTCAAGCTTAACAACTACAATTTAACTTACTTACTAAAACGATCTAAAATCTCAAAGGCTCCTCTGTACTTTGTCGATTTGCCCCTTAGATGATCGAATCCAAGAGACTTCCTCAATGCTTCCTTCTTTCGGCTATGGCTACCAAGGAAGATCAAACATTCGGCTAACACAAAATAGGTACAAACCGAGGTTGAGAGGAAGAGAAATAAAATGTAGAAGAAGGTTAGAAGAATTTCGGCAATAGTGGAGAGGTTTCGGTTTCAAAAAAAAAAAGAAAAATAAATAAATTGCTTTGACTAAAATTTTCGGCAAGAAAACAAGAAGAAAAAGAAGAAGAATTTCGGTACTCTCCTTATAAAGCTTCCCAACCGACTAAGCAACCCCAAAGAGTCCAACATTCAACCACCTTATCACTCCCTTATCAAATTCCAAATAAACTTCTATTTTATCCCCCCCACTCACCTATTCAAAAACAATTAAAACACTGCCACCCTTATCATCTATCTCAACTAGATAAATAAATTAAATAAAATAATAAAAGAAACATTTATCCAAATTAATTTAAAAGAAAAAAGCTAACTTAATCTATATCTACCGGAAGATCCCATGTGCCAGTCCAATCTTTACCAAGTCTGCAAAAATAAGAATAAAAAAATAAAAACTCCAATTGCACATGACCTTTGGATTCGAACTCAGGACCAATCATTTGCACGCCTCCCTCCAAAGCCCCAGGCCACTCGGCCACTTTGATTTTTATGCTAAAAACCCTCAACGTTTATTTATAAACCCTTCTTAACTCAAGCCCATTACCACCAACAAAAATAAAACGCCAACTGCAGCTCCAGATGCTCGAACCCGCGCCTTGCTCTCCTCCAGCGCTTAAGTGCCGCACGCTAGCCATTCCACCAGCCCATCTTTCTTGTCCGAATTCCTCACCATATACCTTTAAGGCCTTACACAGCCCAACGCCCAAAACAAAATAAAACGCCAAATGCTTCTCCCCCTCAACCCGCGACCGCACCTAGCGCCTTTTCAAGTAGCGCCTCGTGCCACTTTACCAAATTTCATTTTTCTTGTCCACTAACGCCCACAAAATTGTTTTAAGCCCTACTTCCTTAGTCCCTTCCTTTAACGCTAAAAAAAATAAAAGCCCAACTGCTTCCCATGTTATTCGAACCCCTTCCCCCTTGGCACTCCCTTTGCATTTAGCGCCCAAGCCACATTGCCAAATCCTTTCTTGTGCCTTAAACGCCCAATTAATTCTTTTAAGGCCTCCCAAAGCCAAGCTCCCCTTTATTACTTAAAAATTCCAAAAATTTTCTAAGGCATTCCTTGCCTTCTAGGGTTCTCCAAACCCCTAAAAATTCCTCCAACATGACCATAAGCCTACTAATCGCTCGAGCTATGCTCCAAGCGCATAACCCCAAAACCAGGTGTTACAATTCTACCCTCCTTAAAATAATTTCGTCCTCGAAATTACTTTACTAACAAACGTCCATACAACCTATCTTACCACCTTACGCTTATGCTGCGCACTCTGATCTTACTAAGGCTATCGTTGCCTACACAATCTCTAAGTTCATGCTAAAAATTCAAACACCTCTCTTAGCAACACGTAAAAGGCTAAATCGTAATCAAACAAAGTAATTAAAGCATGTACCAAAGCAAAGGAGCTTACCTAATATCACATCCTTGGTTGACTCGACTAGAACCATTCCTTCCATGACTTGAACCACGACCCTCGTCGCTTGAGGACAATTCTTAACTAAATGTGCCTTAGATCCGCACCAAAGCATTCTTTACTATTTCCCCAACACTCTCTGTGTGAGGTCTTCCACATCGAACACAAGAACGATTCCGATCCATTGGTACAAGTGCACTTACAGGGTTCTCGGTCCTTGGTCTTTTCTCGACATTACCAAGCGATACCGACGGTCCAATACTTCTCTTATTCTCGCTCCTATTCTTTTCTCGGTTTTCTTATAGTCTTCTTAACCTCTTCAAATGATCCGAGCTTTCTCCACTAGCACCGCGAAGTCTCTCTCCTCTGCGAGCAATCAAGATTCGAAGTTCATCTTGCAATCCGTCCTCAAACCGGATGCACCTCTCATAATCATGGCCACAATTCCTTAGCATATCTTGACTAAGTCGCACGAATTCCGCTTCAGCACTCAGCTATCGACTTACTTCCTTGTACTAGATTTAGAAACGCTTTCCTTTGCGAGTCCAAATAAGCGGCTCCTACGTACTTTCCTTCAAACTTAACCTTAAAGAAGTCCCAATCTCGCCGACCGCGGTACACTTTGCTTGACAAAGAGCCACCAACGATAAGCTTCGTCGCGAAGCAACGAAACAAAGACCCTTCACTTTTCTTCATTGGTGCGGTCCAAATCGTCCATGATTCTTTCGATCGCTTCTAGCCAATACTCCGCTACGTTCGAGCTACTCCAGATATTCCTCTAAAGATCTCACCCGCTCAATCTAAGCCTTTCCGACACCGACTTTCGAGTTCCATTTCCTCTACTAGCTCTCGCTACACGTTCTAAAATTCGTAACATGGCCCGCGATCATCGCGTCATCTTCTCCTCGTCCGGTCTTGCCCCTCTACGTCCCACCGGCGGCACTTCACTTTCTCGACCCATGGCGGACCTATCGGTTCCGATGTCGCCATTCTACCTCTGCGCTCTTAGAATTCATCTCTATTGTCGCGATTTAATCTGATTAACAAATTTTATGCATTAGAAATTTTGTTCCACTATTTAATCGTGAGCAAATTTTTATGAAAGAAGGGTATTCAGAAGTAGTTCTTTCGATCACACAGGGGTTCAGTTCGAGTTTTACTACTCTAATTCAGAGAATCACTTTCACATTCATCAATAGAGACACCTTCATTTCTCAATGAAGACACATTCAGATGGTATCTACCACACACATTCACTATTCGGACCTTTCTGCCCGTTTCCACCCCAGGGGTATTTTCGTCATTTTCCTATAGAGGTATTTTGGTGATAAACCAAAGCGATTCTAAAAACTTTAATGAGTCAGGATCTTTTTGATATACCCAAAACTAAAGAGTATTTCCGAAAATTTCGCAAATTGAAGGTATACGAGATTTTGCAAACTGTGGTATTTCTAATTTTGACAATCGGGGTAATTTTGTAAATTTTCAAAGTCGTGGTTATTATTTTTGCCATACAGAAAATTGGGTACTTTTGCAAAGTAAGAAAATTTTATTAAACTTGGGGTTAAACCGGAAATTTTAAAAGTCAGGGGCATTTTAGTAATTTTCAACATAGGGGTATTCTTGTAAATTTTAAAACCAAGAATTTTTAAAACAGCAAGCCTAACCCCTTTCGGATTTTAATAATTGGTTTAGCCTATGAACAAGTCCTTTTGGTTAAGGTGAACCGTAGCTACGCACTGTGGGATTCCAAATGAGAGGAGGTGAGTCACGAGGGACTGCGCAAGTACCAAGCTCTTCCTGATCCACTCCTGACATGCGCACAATGGTTGCCACACCTTAACTCGCGACTTAATCATAGGTTTGTTTAGTAATTTCAAGTCTTATGTATATGTTTGAGTAGACTAGTCCTAGGGTTCAATAAATCCTAGTTCACTAATCTACGAGCCCGACTAAGCCCATAACAGTTCATATATCAAATTACTTCACAAGTCTGAAGTACTTACCTGGTGGACTTGGGTCGGAGGTAGAGGTGCCATGCCAGAAAAACCTGGAACGTTTCTTAAAAGCCCATATTTTAAAAAGCCCATTTTGAAAATGTTTGTGGGCCCAAAACCCTCAAAGCCGAGTTTTGAACCTGGCTCTGATACCAAACTGTAACATCCCCAAACCCGGCCTATTCACTACGACCGAATCTGGTTATGTTAGTGAAAATATGTTTCTTTACTTAGAATTTAAAACATGAAAATTTATTATCTTTGGAAAATTATGTCCACAAAAATTTAATACATAATATAAGTTTGTTGAAAATTTACAATTAAAACATTGTTATAAATTACTATAATATGAACCTTTTTAATAAAAATATTTCAATATAATGTAAACTTCAACAAAATTAAATAGAGTACTTTAATCATAGTGGCCCTTATTACATCAAATAAATTAAAACCAAGTAATTAAAATGCTTGAAATAAAAATATTCAAAACGTCTACTGCATGGAAATCGCATGCATGGGCCACCTTGTATCCACTCCAACCCGTCCACTAATCACGACTCACCTGTGATGATGGATAAATAATTGGGTGAGTCACAATGACTCATGTGTAAGTTAACCATGAAATCCACCCACATGCTAGCCACATAATATCCCAATTATCAAATGCAACAAGTAATATATATTCATTTTAACAATTACCACAATGGGCTTGGCCCACATTCAAATCATACTCAAATCTTTGGGCTAGGCCCATTTCTCAATAAACCACATATCAACTCGGCTTGGCCCATTTCCACGTATGTTCCCAAAACATACCTATCCACATGTCATATTGGCTTGGCCCATTTCCATATTATTACAAAAATAATGCAACATGATTCCCAACCCAACCTAGGGTCCATCCGCTACACACCCCTTATCCACCTACCACACACCAGGGGACTATCGAGTCACCCTCTCCTTTTCCCTCCAAAAAGGCAACCAATGCCATCCACGATGTAGCGTATAGCTAACATCAAACCACGATGGAGCACACAACAATCCATCAAGCCACGATATGGCATAAAGCCCATATCAATCAAGGTAACCACGCGAACTAAATCGCAAAGATCTACAACGCGACCTCGGGCGGCTAATCCACGATGTAGCACAAAGTCGACATCAACCACGTACTCGAAGTACACCCGTACCTTCTTTTCATAAACCCACCCATGCACATGTAACATAATATAATGCGAGGATGATGCATGTGCATGCTATTCACGATCATAGGCATACTTACATATTGAAAATCAATTATCACATATTAGTCGATTTGCTACTAACTCGGTCATCATCATACCCCTTCAAGGGTATCATTCTCACATTTACGCACTTGTTAGCAACATATAAAACAGGCAAATATCACGCAAATCCCGGAAACAATGGCTAACTACACACCTTATTACTAGGAGTTCTAGACTCTCGATCCTCGATGCTATCGTCTAGCGAAACTACGGCTATTTGCTTAACGTTTTCTGTTGCACGTCCACACCCCGGTGGCCAATCTCGCATGCAGCGTAAACGGATCTCTTCTTGAACTTTGGGATGGGGACTTTCCCTTGCCCACCTTGACTGGTACTCGAATCCACGTCCATCGTAATCACTTAATTAGAACCCTTTGGTTAAACGTCATAATACAAAATCTCAAGCGAACAACTACAATTTAACTTACTTACCGAAACGATCTAAAATCTCAAAGGCTCCTCTGTACTTTGTCGATTTGCCCCTTAGATGATCGAATCCAAGAGACTTCCTCAATGCTTCCTTCTTTCGGCTATGGCTACCAAGGAAGATCAAACATTCGGCTAACACAAAATAGGTACAAACCGAGGTTGAGAGGAAGAGAAATAAAATGTAGAAGAAGGTTAGAAGAATTTCGGCAATAGTGGAGAGGTTTCGGTTTCAAAAAAAAAAGAAAAATAAATAAATTGCTTTGACTAAAATTTTCGGCAAGAAAACAAGAAGAAAAAGAAGAAGAATTTCGGTACTCTCCTTATAAAGCTTCCCAACCGACTAAGCAACCCCAAAGAGTCCAACATTCAACCACCTTATCACTCCCTTATCAAATTCCAAATAAACTTCTATTTTATCCCCCCCACTCACCTATTCAAAAACAATTAAAACACTGCCACCCTTATCATCTATCTCAACTAGATAAATAAATTAAATAAAATAATAAAAGAAACATTTATCCAAATTAATTTAAAAGAACAAAAGCTAACTTAATCTATATCTACTTGGAAGATCCCATGTGCCAGTCAATCTTTACCAAGCTGCTGCAAAAATAAGAATAAAATAAAAAAATAAAACTCCAATTGCACAAATTTTTGGATTCGAACTCAGGACCAATCTGCGCACGCCTCCCTCCAAAGCCCTGTGCCACTCGGCCACTTTGATTTTTATGCTAAAAACCTCAACGTTTATTTATAAACCCTTCTTAACTCAAGCCCATTACCACCAACAAAAATAAACGCCAATCGCAGCCTCCAGTGCTCGAACCCGCGCTTGCTCTCCTCCAGCGGCTTAAGTGCGCACGCTAGCCATTCCACCACCCATCTTTCTTGTCCGAATTCCTCACCATATACCTTTAAGGCCTTACACATTAACGCCCAAAACAAAATAAAACGCCAAATGCTTCTTCGGCCTCGAACCCGCGACTGCACCTAGCGCCTTTTCAAGTAGCGCCTCGTGCCACTTTACTCACCAGCCCATTTTTCTTGTCCACTAACGCCCACAAAATTGTTTTAAGCCCTACTTCCTTAGTCCCTTCCTTTAACGCTAAAAAAAATAAAAGCCCAACTGCTTCCCATGTTATTCGAACCCCTTCTCCCTTGGCACTCCCTTTGCATTTAGCGCCCAAGCCACATTGCCAAATCCTTTCTTGTGCCTTAAACGCCCAATTAATTCTTTTAAGGCCTCCCAAAGCCAAGCTCCCCTTTATTACTTAAAAATTCCAAAAATTTTCTAAGGCATTCCTTGCCTTCTAGGGTTCTCCAAACCCCTAAAAATTCCTCCAACATGACCATAAGCCTACTAACTGCTCGAGCTATGCTCCAAGCGCATAACCCCTAAAACCAGGGTGTTACAGTTTAGGGCGACAAGATCTACAATCTTTAGTCTGCTCCCTTGCTACATCAGGAAGATAAGACTATAATCTTCAGCCTGCTCCTTTGCTACCTCAGGAAGATAAGGCTAGTGGCTAAAATCTGCTCCCTTGTTACATCGGGAAGATTAGATTCGCCGTCTTCGATCTGCTCCGCTACTACTTAGGGAGATAAGATCTGTAATTTCACTGATGTTGCTACACCGTCCTCTGGGGGACATGTCCTGTAGACTCGATTTCATATGTTTATGTTTATGCCAAATGATTAGGATGCTATGATCGGAATGAATCTAATGCTCCTAACTAAATGTATTATGGACGACATTTGCATGAATGCAAAATGTCATGAGAATGATCCCTTTTTTTTATTAAAAATTTACAATGATTAGGATGCAATGATCGAAATGAATCAAATGCTCCTAACTAAATGTATTATGGACGACATTTGCATGAATGCAGAATGTCATGAGAATGATCCTTTGTTAAATGTACAATGATTAGGATGCAATAATCGGAATGAATCAAATGCTCCTGACTAAATGATATTATGGATGACATTTGCATGAATGCAGAATGTCATGAGAATAATCCTTTTTTTTTTAAATGTACAATGATTAGGATGCAATGATCGGAATGAATCAAATGCTCCTAACTGGATGACATTTGCATGAATGCGGAATGTCATGAAAATGATCTTTTTTAAATGTATAATGATTAGGATGCAATGATCGGAATGAATCAAATGCTCCTAACTAAATGTGTTTTGCATGAATGCAGAATTTCATGGGAATGATCCTTTTTAATATTTAAGGCGTCATTCCTCGTTGTTCATCTTTATTACTGACGTATTACGCTGTCTTCTTGCTTGGGTGGTATTTTGACAAAAAACCCGAAGAAACAATCGTATTTTGCTCAACTGGTTTGCCCTACTGTAACTTCAGCGTATCTTTCACTGTACCTTGGGGACATAAGGTTTGTACCATCTTTAAACCATCCCACTGCGACTTATGGCTATAGGATCTGTATCAACTTCAACCCATACCACTGCAACTCAAGAGTATAGAATTAGTTTCATCTTCAATCCAACCTGCTGTAAATCAGGAATATAGGATCTGCATCTTCTTCAATCCAACCGACTGCAAATCAAAGGTATAGAATCCGTAACTTGTTCAATCAACTGATCACTCCCTGGGTGACCTAACCAAATGTGTATGCATGATATTTGCATGGATGCAGAATGTCATTTTTTTTCGAGAATGATTCCCCTTTTACACTTGGGCTGACATTGCTCGTTATTTGTCGAGGTTGTATCACCGACGAAATGTCTTGTCTTTTTGTTCAACCAATAAAAAGTCCCAAGATATAATCATCTTTCTCCAATATTTCCAAACCTTAGGCTTGGTAAGTTCTAAACAATAGTCATGTTTCAGGTTCTTGTATTATTTAGAAGCTTCCAAAGTAATATGCAGAACTCTTTTTATGAAAGTATATTAGTCCATTAATCGTTATTTCAATGCAAAATACTTGAAAAATATCATAATAATGGACAAAACTAAAATTTATCAGGAACAAAATCTGAAAAGAATGGATTAATCAAAGAAAGCAAATATTGCTGAAATACAAAATAAGTGAGAGGAAAGTAGGTGCCCTAGATATCGCAGTACGAGCTTCTCTGCACAAACTTCTTGAGGGCCCTTTTTTGAGCTCAATATGTGTTTAGGGGATCTAGAGTACTCTGTTGATGCCCCAAGATGTATCATACTTCTTCTTTGTTAATTCAGTTATCGCAAGACTACCGCATGCCCTTCTTTAATCAAAATTTGAATTGCCTTTTACGGGTTTTCAATTCAGAACCCCTTTTATCTCAAGGCGTAACGTCTCTCCTTCTTGTTGAATAGGAGAAAGCGAGACTACCGCATGCCTCATTTTTATTAAGAATTGAATTAGCCTTTACGGGTTTTCAATTCAAGACCCCTTTGGTCTCAAGACGCCCTTTGCGGGTTTTCGCCTTGGCCTCTCCTTTTTCCTTTTCTTTCTTTTCTTTTCTTTTTTTTTTCTTTTCTTTTCTTTTTATCTTCTTCTTTTTTCCTTTTTTATTTTATTTTTCCTTTTTTATTGAAATATTTCCTGATTTGAACTCAGAGGATTAGGCAAGTCCTTGTTATCCCTCTCGGTCAAAATCAACGCTCTTGCAGAGAAGATCTTCTTTATCACATAAGATCCTTCCCAGTTTGGTATCCACTTTTCTCAGAAGTCTTTCTGTATGGAAAGGATCCTTTTCAAAACTAGGTCTCCTTCATGGAATTCTTTAGGGCGAACCTTCTTGTTATAGGCCCGCATCATTTGCTTTCGGTACAATTGACCATGAGGATGGCCCTTAACCTCTCTTCTTCGATCAAGTTCAGCTAATCATATTGGGATTGGATCCATTCCGCTTCATCTGACTTCAACTCTGATAAAACTCAGAGAGAAGGAATATTGACTTCAATGGGCAAAACCGCCTCTATTTCATAAATCAATGAGAAAAATGTTGCCCTGGTGAGGGTCCTAACAGACGTTCGACAAGCATAGATGCCAATCTTCATGAGTCTCAATCTTTTTCCCGGTGATCTTTTTTTTTACCGTTCATTTTGGGTCGATACAATGTTTAATCTTGAACAAACTGCAAACTTTTGACGTCGCGCTGTTGTTTAAATTTAATGCATCATCATATATGATCTCCTTTTGGGATTCTATACCGTCATAAAATTTGCTAATTGTCGACTTCGTGACATCGACATATGAAGCAACTTCTGCCCACTTGTGAAGTAATCGACGACCACAAAGATGAATCGATACTCGTTAGAAGCTTTTGGTATGATTGGCCCACTGACATCCATGCCCCACATATAGAAAGGCCATAGAGATGTCCTATGAAGGGATGAAGGAGGCAGAGGAATCTTGTCTCCATAAATTTAGCACTTATGGCATTTCTTGGTATAACTGATGCGATCCCCTTCCATGGTGGACCAGCAGTATCTGAACCTCATGATTTGCCTGGCCATTGTAAGACCATTAGTATGTGTTCCTCTTCTAAGATTTCCTTAGCCTTAACAACATCCACATGTCTTGGCAGCCAGGGCATATCCTGATACGATTATGCGAAAACATCTTTGAACTCTTGGAATGACTCAATGACGTCTCGCTTTGTCTTTGTAGAGATACAGGCTCCGATTTTCACCTCTCTCTCTTCTCCTAGGCTCACAATGATGCTTTATAAGGTAGTATCTATTTTTCATCTTGCTCTACCATCTTTAACAAATCAGGAGATAGGTTACAATCTCTGTCGTCTCCATAGTCTTGAGATCCCTCTAGACACATATCTTACTCAAAAGTAGACTCGAGTCGAGAGTGATGTCGCTCATGTCGTTGATATCTAGGGACCTGTTGTAGGTACGAAAGAATATTCAAAGAACAAATGAATCTAAGAATGATTATTTATGTGGTATGAACATGAATGAAACAAAGGAATAAAAGAATATTTGCTCAAAGTGAGACACAAAAATGCATTTCCATTGAAAATATAGATGTTGAACATAAGCCCATTTCACAAAAAAGATTCTTATTGCTCCTAGGCTTAGAGCAATAAGCGTGTTTTGGACACTACTCCGAATTTGGCTCTAAAAAATACAGGGATCTCTTCCACAGTCCTATTGCTCAAAACACTCCCAAGTATGTAAGAGTAGACGTTTGGAAAATTCTATTCTCATGTTCCCTTTTTAGATACGGCGTTAATGTTCAGATTCCTCGATATTCCTTCCAAGATTTTGACTTCTTCAAGGAATTCCAATTTTTTTGATTAATTAGGGTTTTTTATGTGAAATTTAATGCATGCAATGCAATGTAAATGCATGAAATGAATGCAAAAAGAGGCGTTGACTCTGATTCAATTATGTTAGAACAACTTTAATAGAAAACAAATTTCTTTACATAAAACAGATTACATATACGACCTTGCCCTAATACTCGAAGCGAAGATATCGATCCTTTTCTTCATATCCGGATGTTAAGATCAAATCTCACAAATTTTCCCATTGATGCCTCTACTAGTTCCTTTTTGCTTGATGCGGGCTACGACCCATTGTTCACTCATCCCCGTGATGCTTGTTTGGTTCTTTAAGGAAATCGGGATGTTAACAGCTCTCGAATAGTCTTTGTCGGCTTGAATCCTCGGGCGACGAAGTAAAGTCGTGTACTCTTTTGTCAGACCATCACTCTTCTCTCGTTGTGTTTACTCGGACCGTATTCGGAAGGTCGCATTATCCTCCACTTTATCAAGAAATCTATTTTCCATGACAAGCTCTCTATTTAGCAACTGAACGTAAATCAACACCTCTTTTGTATGATGAAAATGCAATGTAATCATAACCAGAACAAAGAAAATATGTCAGTAAAAAACATAAAAAACATAAATAACAAATAGAGCACCTATTTGGATGACCACTAGGGGTTTGGAATGGTTCTACCTGGGGTGGGCTCTTAAGGCTCACTATATGGGTTTGGTTCTAAAGTAAAGGTACCTGAACTGGTAGATTCCTCGATCCTCACCCATTATAGGCTCATATGGACCGAGTTCAGTTCAGGGGAATACATTTCCCTATGGCTGCACGGAGATGAAAATCTCACGAAGACATAGGTACGTATGTATCCCGAAAGTGATCCATTATCCTGCACGGAGGTGAAGACCTCACGAAGGAATAGTTTCTCACTCTCACTTAAAAGGGTATAATCGAGCGGTCATGTAATGCAATGTGCAGAGACATATCAAAAAATCAAACCAGAAAAGCGAACCAAAATGATAAAAGTCGTAACAAAGATGAATGACATGTAACGAAAGGATCGTATATTTAAAACAAGTTTTCAATTTTCGACAAAAAGACAAAAAGTAATCAACTCGTGGCTTGACTCTCTTATTTGAAGTCCCCAGTGGAGTCGCCAAGCTGTCGAAACCATTTTTTTTTGAAAACGGGGTCGATTTTATATTTGAAAATGAAAACGAAGAAAAAATGGGAGTCGCCACCAATCCTTTTTGATGAGGTGTGATCGGGTCACCTCGTAATTCAATCATTTTAATAAAAAATTTAATTTACTAAAACGACGAGTTTTGGTCTTCAAAATCCAGAAAAACGGGTTCGGGAGTCAGTTACGCACGAGGAAGGGTTAGCACCCTCGATACGCCCAAAATTGGTACCTAGGTGATTAATTAGTGTCGTAGTGTCGAAAATTAGAAATTCGAGGAAATTTTAAAATACGATCCTTTATTATAAAATTTAAAAAATTCGAGAACAGGGCATGTTTCACGTTAATCGAGAAAAAGAATTACGTCCCGTAAGTTAGGACACAATACCTTAAATTCTCGATACGAGAATAAACGCCGAAAACTTATTTATTTTGAAAGATGTTTGATTATCTCGGTTTTTAGAAAGTGATCACATCCCGTAAGTTAGAACACGATCTTTTCATAATTCCCGAGGTTATTAAAAATGTTTCGAAAACATTCGTTATTCGATTTATCGAGAAAATCGAAACCCCGTAAGTTAGGGTGCGAGTTTTCGAATCTCAAAATACGAAAAATTGTTGATTTAAAAAAACGAAATTTTATGTAATGGGTAAAGATTAAAGCAATGTAAATTGGTAATAAAATGAAAAATGATGGTACAGATGTATGATAAAAGAATGATAAATGCATTAATGTGAATAAAAATAATAAATATGAGAATAAAATAAAATAAACAAGTCGAAAATAAAAAGAAATAAAAATAAAAATAAAAGTAAAAATAAAAGTAAAATAATAATAAGTAATAAATACAAAGAGAAAATATAATTATAGTAGTAATTATAAAAATAATAGTAATAATAATAGTAAAGAAAATAATAATATTAACAAAATAATAATAATAATAATGGTAATAAATGAATAATAATAGTAAAAACAATAATAGTAATAATAATAATAATAGGGAAAATAGTAAAAAGGAAATAAGAAACAAAATAAAAAAATAGTAATAGAGTAATGATAATAATAGTAATAATATTAAATAAAAATAATAAAAATAATAATGATACAAATAATAACAATAACAATAGTACTAATGATAATAGTAATAATAGCAATAATAAAAATAATAGTAACAACAACAACAATACTACTACTACTAATAATAATAATAATAATAATAATAATAAAATAATAATAATAATAATAATAATAATAAAATTTAAATACATAATAGTGATAATAATAATAACAATAATAGTGAAAGTAGTAATAAATATAAAAGAAAAAAATAAAAAAGGAATAATAATAATAATAATAATAATAATAGGAACATTAAATTAATTAATTTTAACAATAAAATAGCAAAAATAACCAAAAAGGACTAAATTGAACTTAAAACAGAAGTTCGAGGCAAAACTGAAATAAATAAAAGAGGAAAAGGACCCCATTGAACGCGGGAATAACAAGAAGGGACTAAAAGGGAAATTTTTCCTTCTCCTCCAAAACGCACAGCATTAGGGAGGACCAATTTGAAAACCGAAGTAAATTATTGGGCAGAATTAAAAGATAAAATAAACTCGATTGCAAATAAATAAAAAAGCGGAAGGGCTAAAAGTGCAATTAGCCCTTCCGTTGAAAAACACGCGGATCCTAGGCCGGAACGGGTCGGATCTCGGGTCGGAGGAGCAAGACAACGTCGTTTTGGTGCCTGAAAGGCCTTCCCAAAACAGCGTCGTTTTGTGGGCTTATTTAAGGCAATTTTTTTTTAAAAAAAATTTCATTTTCCCATTTCAGAAAAAAAAAACTCCCCCACCTCCTTTTCTTTTTCTCTGCAGGGCATGGGAGTCCGGTGAGAGTCCAAATCGCCCGCCATCATCTCTCACATTGGCGCGGTGCTCGCCACCGTGCACGGTGGCCGGAACCCCAAAAGTGAGTTTTTTCCTTTTTTTTTATATTTTAATATATATAAAAAGTTATGTAAATGGAAAAAATGAGAAGAAATGTAGAGGTATAATAGTTTCGAAAAACGAAAATAAAAGAAAAAAAATAGCGGAAATAAAAGGACCTTAGCACTTTTTTGGAATTTGTTTTTCTTTCCTTCGAATATTTACTGCTTCTTTTTTGCTTGTTTGCTTGAATCTTTGCTTTTTGTATTCAAAGTAAAAAAATTTTGCTTGAATTTTTGTTGTATTCAATAATCCAAAAAAAAAAAAGAAAGTCCGCATACATTGGTTTTTCATGGCTTATAAAGCCATTTTTACAACTTGTGCTGTCATTTCCCTTTTAATTTTTGCAGGCGGATGGGCGGTGGCGAGGGCGGTGCTGCAGGCGGCGTCAGACTGGCGGCTGGTCAGAATGCCCTAAGTGCGGCGCACCTAGGGTTTAGTTTATTTTTTATTTTTTTCTGATTTGGGTATTGGGCTAATTGGGCTAGGGTTTGAATGTTAAGTTTGGGTCTTGTAATTGGGTTGTTTGGGTTAAGTTTTATTGGGCCCGGGCAAATTGGGCTATTTACAACAGTAATTACTTGTAATTTTAATCCTCATGGAAAAGATATCTTTACTCATCATAACTATACTATTAATTAATAAGTGTACTTGCCTTTGTCGAATTTTTAGTTAGTTTAAGGAGAATGATAACAGTTTATTTTGAAGGTTTATATAAAAAAGGAGAAGAAATAATGAAAAAAAAAAAAAAAAAACATGGTTTCTACATTAGGGGTCCACGCTTGAACCCGTACTTAGTCTATCTACCATTTTTTTTAGTGATGGTTCAATTTCGTTTTTATTTTCCTTTTCAATTTGCCTATTATGCAATTTCATCCTTAATTTAGTTTTAATTAATTTAATTTGATCTCGATTTAATTTTAATTACATTCAATTTGAACAATGCTAATTTTTTTATGTAGGTTTAAATTTAAATGTTGGTTCTATATGGTTTTAATTATAAATGTTATTATGCCACAGGTCGCGGATCAAAGCCTGTGACGTATGCACACAGAATATTCCATGTAGGTCAATTGATTAAATGAGGCTCATTTAACCTAGTTGAATTGGCCCGGTTCGAGAAAACATATGTAGAAACCCATTTATTTAAAGTCTTGGCGGTCTAGTGAAACACTCCAGTAAAACTAGAGTTAGCATGGTGAATATTTTGTAATCCTAAAGGATAAGATTGTATAGTGTGTAAATCCTTTAAGACTATCATATTGTAGACTGTCTATGATCTCGACCGTCGTTGTAATTTAAACTTTACCGTTGAATTTAGTAATTTTACAATCCTACCCCAAAAACAGTCGTGAGTTAAAATTATTGTGAAATTCCTTGTTTAATTTGGTGATTATTTTTCCGTGATACTTACATGTTCTTGATTTGTGGTTTAGTTAAAGCTCATTAAATTTAGTGTTTGCTTTTATTTGTTTCACTTAACTGTGATTTTTAATTTATTATTAACGACTATTTTTGAGTAATTGAGATTTTTTTTTAACTAGATATGTTTTTATCTGCTTTATTGTTTGAGCAAAATTCTATTTGGACGGGTGGTATTCAAGTAAAGCCCTCTAAAAAAAATTTTTGACTCGAAGATTTAAACTTGGTCCAAATTCCTGGGAAGAAAATTCAGTTTCACTTTTTTAAACTACTTGATGGTGAATAATTGAGGTTTATATTTGAATTTTGAATATATTTTGATTTATATTTTAATGTTAATTATTTTATTTTGGTTGCATGTAAATATGAACATGAAATCATGTTAGGCCATATTATTATTTAGAACTCCTTATAGTTTATTTACTTCTTTAGGCCATGTTGATATTAATAATTTTAATTCCCTAAAAATATTTCAACCGATCGCATTAAACAAATTCTAAATTTTAATTATTTTATTAACAATTATAATAATTTAGCCTTTCTTTTTAAATTCTAGAATATTTCAAAATTTTATTTAATAAGAGTATACAATTCTTGGTTGATTTTAAAAATAAAGGTTTGTATGTTTTTGGTTTAATTCAAAGACCTTACAGAGTCCGCGTTCCTTTTATAAATATAACATATTTAATTTTAATATGTTTACCAGCTTTCTAATACTAACTTAGTTTATACTATTAGAACTATGTATGAAATAATGTTAGATTTTTTAAAACATTTTAATTTATGTAACTTTTAATAAACAATATTTGATTTATTCTTTAATATTTAATTTAAAATTACTTTTAATTATCATATAGTGAAACGTATTTATTTTTTGGTACATAAAAGTTAGCTAGAGAATACTAGCCAAAAACAAATAAAAAATGACGCCGCAGCCAATTCCAAGTCCTTTAGAACTCTAAACTCATTCAAAGGCAACATATATTCTTCGTATCCTGAGTTATCATGTCTTATCGATTTAGCCATATAATCTTCTAATGAATTAGATTCACGTAGGGTGAACATGCTGAATTCTGGCATTAACCATTGACTGCATCAACTTCTGGATTCTTCAAATTGTAGGCTATCACACTCAATTTGAAGCCAATTCTAGCCATACTTCTTTGCTACATTGATTCCATCAAACACTACCCAAGGTCCAACAACCTATATTCCTTTCAAATCCTACTAGCCATCTCGCATATATAGAAACATATATTTTAAAATTGAATTAAAAACAAACTTAAAAAATTATGGCAAACTTTGATAATGGATATTATTTAACAATTTTTTAAAATATTTATTTTTTTTAAAATTAAACATACAAATTAAAAGTAAAACAAAAACACATTTATCGTGTTTTTTATAATATTTAATTTTAATTTAAAAAAAACATTTATTTTTTTTTGAATTCGTTCTAGTATCAATTATAATGTTTTAAAAATTAAACTTATGTTTTAATTTCATAATAATCAAATATACTTAAATATTTATATTATTTTGTATTTACTTTTTCAATCATGGTATTTCTAAAATGTTACAAATTTTGAAATCAATTTTTAAAAAAATAAATATAATATATTTTAATTGATACATAAAATCAAACTCGTGCATTGTATGACTAAGAAAGTTAGTTACTATCTAATTGGAAGGGAGTTTAAATAATAATATCAGCCGATAACAAATAAATTCAAACATTAGATAAATAAAATAAAATTTAAATTTATTGGAACTTTTTATTTATGAGTTTAAGATTGATGTATTTATTTTAAATTTTTATTTTTATTTGATATTTATTTGCATTTTAATTTTGAGATTTTTTATTTAATTAATTGTTCATATATTTATTATTTTGCTTTAATTATTATCCTTTGTAATTATTGTTGTTATTTGGTTAATGTTAATATTAATGTTAATTTATTCTATTATTTAAAAATGTTTTGAGTTTTTCTTTTATATTGTTTTGAGATTAATTTTGTTTAATTGTTGTAAAATTTTAGATTAAAATATTAATTAGAATTATCATAAAATTTAGTAAGTAAATACTTTGTTACAAATTTTAGGTTACAAATAGTTAACCCATACACTACTGGCTAACAAATATCGACCAAACATTGTTGAATTAAACAATTACTAATTGCTTAGAGGGTTGAATATAAATGTTTAGCTGTAGTGACTACTTTGGTTGTTTCTATGATGAACAAGCTGAAAATAGAGTAAACAAATGACATAAAAGATTGCTTACGTAGTTCAGTTTCCCTACGTTTGTTGACTTTAGCTCTGTGAGTAAATATACTATCTTTAATCCTAATACAATAAGTGAATCAAGTTCTATCACTCTCCTAGCATAGCAACCTCACTTTTGTATCTAAAGACCTAGATATCTAAGTTCCCCCCTTGAGAACCTAGGTTATAAACACAACTTGTTTACTCTCAAATGCACTCACAAAATACGTTCTTCAGTGAACAACTAATTGCTCTCAATCCTTAGTTACAGTACCTATACAAGTCTCTCAAATATATAGAAGTTTGAGACTTGCTAACATACTAGAGTTTAATTACAATCTAGTCCCTATTAAATAGTATCTATAAAATAGCAAAATATAATATACTAATAAAGGCCAATGTAAAGTGGACTGTTGGAGATTGTTTTTCAATGCTATCTTTAATGCTATCTAGATCCATTCTCCATAATCCAAGAGATCCAAATTACTTGATCTAATCCAATCCAATCTTCAAGATAACTTGATTCAAATGGATTGGTCTTCAAAGTTAGGCTTGCATATATCTACAATATCAACATCATCCAAAACCCAAATACTTTATTTAAATAAATTGTCAACTTTAAATATGACAAGTAGCAACTATTGCGGTGGTTATGGAAGTGGCCATTTTCTTTTGGCATTTAGCTAGACACTTTAAAAACTTCCCTCAACAAACATATCATTGAGTAATCAATGAATGTATAATTGTTAGAGTAGTAATTGCACTCTTTTGTAATTACAATGAATTCCAATTCCTTATAAGTGTTTGACTAATGGTGTTAGAATTGAGTGACCCAAATCCTTGTTAAAATAAAATATAGTGGTAAAATAAAATAAAAGTAAAATCCATATAGAACTACACTTCTTTTATTTTATTTTAGAATAAGGGTTTTCAACCTTATTACACTTCATCTATTTGATATTGATTAGAATAAGGTGTTTCAACCTTACTACACTCATTCTATTAGAATATGATTTTACAAACCTATAAATAAACATAGTATACTCCTCTTGTAACCATTCAAATTTGACATAGTGAATTATCTTCTCCTCAGCCCGTGGTTTTTTTCCTGAAAGGGTTTCCACGTAAAAATCTGTGTGTTCTTTATTTTTCTCTCTTTTCTTTGCTATATATTGTCATTATTGATGTTCTATTTTTCACAAATTGGTATCAGAGGTTCCAAGTTGTTCATCTCAATCACGGTAATGGAATATTTGAAGTATGAAATTCTGCTGTTGGATTGCAACACCAGATTCGCGTTGTCACAGATAAAGATACAGGTAGTTCTTGGCAGATAGACTTAGAGGATGCCCTGCTAGGAATGGATAAAATGCTTTCGACATTGACGGACGAAGAGAAGAAGCGTAAAGATCGAAAGGCGTTAACACAGTTACATCTGCATTTGTCTAACAAAATTTTGCAGGATGTGATGAAGGAGAATACCGCTGCTGCATTATAGAAGAGGCTGGAACAAATATGTATGTCGAAAACTCTAACCAGCAAGCTGCATATGAAGCAGCGCCTTTATGCTCATCGTTTGGAGGAAGGTGGGTCTGTGCCCGAACACTTAACAGTGTTTAAAGAAATTCTCTTAGACTTGGAGGCCATGGAGGTTCAGCATGATAAGGAAGATCTAGGGTTGATTTTACTTTGTTCGTTGCCCCCGTCTTATTCAACATTTAGAGACACTATTTTATATACCCGCGAGTCTCTCACAATTGATGAGGTTTATGATTCTTTGACCTCGTATGATAAGATGAAACATCTTGTGGTTAAACCTGACTCTCAAGGAGAGGGTCTCATTGTTCGTGGGAGACAAGATCGGAATGTTGATAATGATCGTGGATTTTTGTGCATTGTTTGATTTATACTTTAAGACACGAGAGAGTCAAGCATGATAAGCTATTTTTCAAAAATTATTATTGTAGGTTGTAACACCCAAAACCCGGCCTAGACGGTATGACCGAATTCGGGAGTGTTACAAAGAAGGGTTATGAACCTGATGATACTTCAATAAAATAATGTTTAGTTAATTGATAAAACGTCCAAGTTTTATAAAACATATTCATTTATATATATTAATGAAACCGTTACAAGATGTTCTTTAAAGTTAACCAATTATTTCGCAGCGGAAGTTTGAAATTCTTTTAAAACCAAAACCAAGCTTGTGTTTCCACAAAAAAAACCATTTGTTAATACCATTTGTTTGCGTAAATTGTTTTTGTTAACATTGCAGAAAAGAAAGCAAAACAAAATCCAAAAGTTAAAACCATTCAGTCGAGAAAGTCCAGAGAGTCCAAAAATTACAAAACCCTCACGAAAACCAGAATATCAGTAAAACCGTTAATTAATAATATTAAAAATAGTTCCCACCAAGTGGTCACCGCTAAGCCTCCGTCGTACCGACCCACCTATGTCTGTGGATTACCTGAATAGAACAGACAACAGATATGAGTTTTCGTAAACTCAGTGTGTAACCCAACAAAGATAACATACACAGAATTTTATATGCAGTCAGATACAGATTCAGACCTAAGTCCACAACAGAAACAGATATCAGATTCAGATAACAGATCAGACGTACAGAATCCTACCCCCATCCTCTACACACCATCTCCGTCCATTCTATCACACCATGTGGGGTTAAAAACACCCACCCATCCCTACACACCATATAGTGTCGATGCGACACATAACAAATAATATGCAGTCGAGCTGCCAGAATATAGGCAAAAGGTCGCCGTACAGATCACTTCCTCCACATATGCAAATCTCACCCCAAACACAAATACAAAATACATAATTAACAGAATTAATATGCTTAACATGCTCGTATACAGATAACATATATACTCAAACAGAACAGTCAGACATACCAATTAGTGTTCTACTCAGATCAGACTATCAGATTATCAGATCACATGAATTAGGGTTTGGTTAGCCTTTAAAGACCCTATAGTAGACCCATAGTCGATCGGAACGACCCGTGCGACCCTAGGGAAAATTTTAGAATCTTGGGCCCACATGCCCATGTGGCCCACACGCCCAGAATGGCCTTGCCCGTGTGGTCCACATGGCTTGGCCCAAAAACCACACGCCCATGTGGGCCCGCACGCCCGTGTGGCCCACACGCCCAACTTGGCCTAGCCCGTGTGGCCCACACGACCACACTCACACCATCACATGCCGTGTCTCACACACAGCCATACCTACGACATTCACACGGTCGTGTCTTGTACACGGCTAGTCACACAGCCGCGCACACGCTTATGTGGCGTCGACAGTACCCTTTTTCAGCTTTCGTCGAATCCTCGGTTTTTTCGTGTTTAGGGTACACACCTGGTTCGATTTTGAAGTACTTCCAAAGGTTATGATCCCAATACCTATAATCATCAATACTTTAACAAATTAAACCATATAAACTCTCGAATTATTGATTCAACATCATCGCTGTTCTTAGCATGTTGAAAAACTCGAACAACCGTAACCAAACAGAATTTGGTGGGCTCACTTACCCTCGAAGACAGCGACCAACAACAATCACTCTGCTGGAGAAACACCAATTGACTCGCAATTCTCCCCTAATCGATTATCAAACAATAAACCAAAGGGAAAATGGTCAAAATAAAACCCCTTAAACACACTACAACACAAACAAAACCCCCAATCTATTCATAAATTTCCATAACCAAAACTTAAATAAAGTCACATACTTACCAAAGCAATAGCAATCGAACTTGAACGACAAAGATTTCCCCTAACCAAACTTGAAATACTTGAACAGAAAAGTAGACGATGAAAAATAAAAGAAAAAAAACCCAAAGAAAAAGAACGTGAAAAGAACTGATTGATTTTTAGGAGAGAAAGGAAAAATAAAATAATAAAAATAATAAAAAAGATTATCCCAACACCCCATTATCCCACTAACTAACAAATCCCCCCAAAACCGACCCACTACTCTCATCCACTACCACAGACTTCCACTTGCATCGAACCTCCACTATACCACCGAAACAATCACAGGAGCAAAAATTAACATCCACGCTCACACAGGGGTTCGAACATGAGACCTCAAGGTAAGCTAATACTTTACCACTCGAACCAACAGGCTCATTCTGATATGAGTTTACAAACAATATCACATAAGCCTACCAGCAGGGATAAGGCTACGATAAAAATAACAAAATTTCCAAAAGTGGGACTTGAACCCCAGACCTCACACACACACACCTAGAACACTTAGCAACTGAAACAAATACACATTTGTGTCAAATTTCACCAAAAGCAGACTTAAATTATTCAAGGCGTTACATAGTTTGTCTCCCTAAACTGAAACATTATCTTGAAATTTTAAATTTGTAAGTTTAACATCAAAACCATACTTTTTTTGTGAGCTTTTGAGCCTACAGAGCATATATTTTTTTTGTGCTCATTTTATTTTTGGTTGTGAGTATGTCAGCTTGATTTGTTATTCTAGAACTTGCTTTGGTTATACATGTCGAGACCACATTATTGATTTGATATATTGAGATTGTAATATCCCTTTTTTAGTGGTGTCAGAATAGTGGTTTCGGGGCCACAAATCCAATGTGTGAGTCCATAAATATTATTATTTAATATTTACGAATAATATATGGTGTAATGATAAAATTTGATTTATTGATTTTTGGTTAAATGGAAGAACAATTAGGTTCAAGTGGCATGACCCTAAAGTCAAGTGGTTTTAGAAAATGAGGTATCGGGACCTCGCTTCTATAAACCGAATTGTAAATATTTTTATAAATATTTACGGAGTGTTAATAAGGTTGTATTAAAGTTTCGTCAAAAAATTTTAATGTTTAGATAGTTAATTAATTAAAAAGGACGTAAAGGATGTAAAATTTAATCACTATTAGATTTGAATGATTAAATGGCTTAATGAATAAAAGTAAATGGACTTAAATGGTAAATAAATCATTCAAGGAGTTAGTGGACAAATATGAACATGAATTTGGTGTTTTATTTAATTATTAACCAAGGTTAAAATGGTAATTTGATAAATTAAATTAAATTAAATAAAACAAAATCTTTTATCATCTTTTACAAGTCTTCTTCATCAAAATGAAAAGAAGGAAGAAGCCATCTTTTGTAACCCCCCAAAATCCCGAAACTCTAAATTCTGCGCACTGAAGATGGTATGTTTAAGTAGCACTTAGAATATTAATTTTAAGGTATTACTAGGGTTATTTGAAGTCTTAGGAATAGGGTAGACCATAGGGAAAAATTTAATTTTTGCCTTAGTGGGACCCTAGTCTCAGGTATTAGGCCTCTTAAGTAGATTAAGGGGAAAATAGGACACAATTGGGCTTGTGGCCCAGTGGCAAGGTGGCGTCACTTGGGGAGCTATAAGGTGGCATGATTGTCAGGTGAGGAGGTCCAGGGTTCGAGGCTTAAGAGTGGTAAATTGAGGAGTTTTATTTTTTGCACATGAAAGCAAAGTAGTGGCGCTGGAATGGACTCTACAAGGGAGTGTTTAGGAGAGAAATTTAAGGTAAAGATAAGTGAGAAAAGATAGGGGATTGAGGTGTGGATGTGTTGGTGCCGAATGGGACTTTGGGGGAAGGTAGTTTCGGCTTTGGCTATAAAAGGAGAGTGTCGAATTCTTTTAGGTTCTTTGGGTTTCCATTATTTTTCTCTTTTTCCTCCCATTCTATTCTCCTATAGCCGAATTCTTCCATTGCCGAATTGCCATCATCCTTTCTTGCCGAAATCCCTATTTGTGCTGATTCCTTGTTGTTTTCCTCCATCACAAATCTGTTGCTATTATCTACTCTTAGTCAAGTTTAAAAGTCGGATCTCATTCAGTAGCTATCTAGGCCGCAGGATCAAAGGTTGGATTCGGTAAGTACTTAGTAAATCTCCTTAGTGTGTTTTGGTAAAAGCCGGAGGGCTATCTAACTCTTTCTTGTCGTTAACCCTGTATTAACAAGGGTAGGGTTCAAAGATCGCAAGCGTAGTAAGGATCGTTAGCAAGAGGTAAGTGTACTCGTCTCAATTGTGGATTAGTAAGTGGCCGAATAGAGGTGACTTGTGTGGAATATGAGTCACTTGTTTTTGATAGTATATGTGTGGGTGCAGATCTAGGGGATATTCGTGAATAAGGGTTACTAGAACTGGTGGCACACGATAATGTTATGGTAAGGCTTCGGTTTTTGGTAAATACTGTGGTTAAGTGTGTGATTGATTGGAGGTTGGTATTGGTTGTAGGTTCAAGGCTAATGAGAGTGTAACACGTCTCATTTACCAGGTGTGTACAAACACTACACACACACATGATGTCGGCAATGTCGAAAAGTCAAAAAGCCGAAAGTGGCTAAATGGGCCTGCCGAGCTCGTGGGCCCAAATCGGAAAAGATCGATATGTGAACTTGAATAATGAATTGACATGGATGGTTGTATGATTTAATTATGATTGGGCCTAGTGGGCTATGTAAACATGATTGGGCCTAATGGGCTATATAAACATAATTGGGCTTAGTGGGCCTTATGGGATTTTAGAAATGTATGCTAGGGTCTGTAGGCCTAGTTCTGATAAATTCTTAAAATTGCATAAGACTTAATTTATTAATCAAACATGTCTATGGACAAGTCGATTAGTTAGAGTGTGGTAACCGACATATGCATGTCTAGGATTAGATTTAGGGAGAGCTTGGTACTTAAGCGGTCCTAGTGACCCACCTCCTCTTTTCTGAGATCCTACCTGGTACATAGTGTTTGTTCACTTTAACCGCGAGGACTTGTTGATAGGCCAAAGTTCATAACTAAAACTCGAGGTGAAAGAAATTACAAAAATACCCCTGTAGGGCAGAATTACGAAAATACCCCTGGGTAGTGAAATGACTAAAATGCCCCTAGGTGCTTAATGAGTGAAAATGTGTATGTTGCATTCATGAGATATATGTTGCACTTGGGTGGGCTTGATGATACGGAGGAAGATATGTGAGGATCGCATAGTCGCTTGACGACCGTGGATCCACCGGTGGCTTTAAGCCCATTATATGCTTAGCAGCCTTGCTGCAACGTTTGAGTAGTGTCGCTGTTGGTGCTACCTTTGGAGTGTAGGGATGGGTGGGTTGATATTTATATCCCCACAGGAGTGTAGGGTTGGAAGGGAAACTGAGTGCAGGGTTGGATTTGGGATGGGAGCATTGCATTCATGTGATACTGATGTGATATGAGGTCATTGTGGGCTAAGGCCCAAGACCACCGATTTTGTTAGGGCTTAGGCCCAATGTGATAATTGCATGATTGGATTGCCAAGGGTCGTACACACCGAGTTTCGAAAATCACACCCTTTTGTTAAATGTTTCAGGTGATCCTCAGTAGACGGCTCGATGTGGGAGAGGACTCGGGGATGGCCACACTGCAAGTTACTTTGAAGTTTATGTTTATTGTTTCGAATGACTTTATTTTAATTACCTTATTTTCATTGGGATTTAATAAGGCCTTGTATCTCCGATTTGACTTTACATTTGGGTTTTCTTATTCGTTTCAACTGCCTATTTATTAAAATTAAATAAATTTCTAAAGTTTAAACATGATTTTCGAAATAACTATAACATATGGACGTTTTTCTTAAAACATGGGCTTTTATTGTAATTTAACAAGTTGCAAGGATTTTTGGGTTTCTAAATCTTAAACTTAAGTTTTTTAACTAAGCAAAGTCGTTTTGGAATTATCCTTTGATGTGACATCACCATATTCGGCCATAACGTCTGGGCCGGGTCTGGGGGTGTAACATCTTTAGAATTTGAAGTTTTGGCAAGTTCAAAAGCTAGCATGGTATGTGATTTTGGCCCCATTTCTAATAATTTTTTATGTTTTTGAAATTGTTGCAACTAGGTCCATCTAGCCCATGCCTTCGTTTGTGAAACTGTTAATGATTTTGAATGTTTCAATTGATGGATCTTTGTGATTTTAGATGTTAAATGATGAATTTTAAGTATTAGTTTTTATTTATAAGTATTTTGTTAAGTGATTTTGATAAATTTAACGATTAGGGATTAAAATTTTGAAATAGTAAAAATACAAGGATTTAATGTGTAATAACAGCAAATATGGGCTGTAGTAATGTTACAAGATATTTGGCTAAGCTTAAATTTGAGTAAAAATGGTTAATTTGCATGTTTTAGGCTTAGGGACTAAATTGAATAAAAGTAAAATGTTGGGGGCAAATTTGTAAACATGTTTAAAATGACTAAATTCCATAAAATGATTTGATTTCGCTATTTGAATTGATGAATTGAATGAAATTGTTAATTTAGATCAAGAACAAGTGGAAAATCTAGGAGAAGAGAAAAATTACCAAATAGTCCATATACTTAGTCATTACTGCAATTTAGTCAGGTAAGTTCGTATGATTAAATAAATTTTTAATGTTATTTTGAGTTATATGTTATTGTGTTAATTTTCCATGTAATCAATTGATGATAATCCAACGATGCCAAGACGATTATCAAGCCCCGTTTGAACCTTAGAAATACGTAGGATACAAATGACATGTCATTAGGGTTTTCATGTTTCGGGTGCTGGTCTTGAATGTCCTATTGAAGGCTGATGTAACACCCCTCACCCATATTCAACGTCAGAATAGGGTTACGAGGTATTACCGATTGATAAACCGTAATTTATACATATTTTAATCCGATATTTAGCATGCTTTTTGGATGATTTATCCTTTGAATTGTGGAATTTGATGCTTCTAATCCTTTAATTTCATGTTTTATACTTAGGAGAGCATCGGAGGTCAAAAAGAACGAGAAATGGGCTAAAAACGTACCAAATGGGTCAAAGTAGGAAATCAACACGGCCTGGGCCCAAGCCACATGGCCGTGCCCCTTTAGCAGGCTCGACCACAGCCTGGATTCGATTCACACGGGCGTGTCCCTGCCGTGACAAAGAGGAATTTCACTCGGAATAGGGTACTTAGCGGCAAAGAAAGACATTCCAAAAGCCTATATAAACACCCTAAAGGCCAACCTTGAGGGGCGCGTCTAGCTAGGCCAAGGAGCCAAGCCAGAGAGGTCAGAATTATGGGATTTACTCGAAGAAAGCCAGTTGATTCATCTCAAGAAGCCGAAATCATACCCAAGACGGCATATCTCTCCTTCAATTCCTTCAGGGGGTTTTAGGGTTTTCTTATGTTTTATTTTATCTTTTCTTCTGAGATGTAATCTTTTATGATTATGAACTAAACCCCTCAGATACCTGTGGGGGATGAAACCTAAGATGGATCTTGTTATTGTTTTCTGAACTATATGATAAATACTTGATTTGTTCTTAACTATATGTTCTTAATGCTTGTTTTGATATTTCAGGATATTGATTCAAGTATTGATGTGCTTAGACAGTGGAGGAATATTCCCTGTTTAAGAGTAGATCTAGCATGGTTAAGCGGAGTTGATCGCAACCCTAGAGATAGGATGACGAAAATCTGCCGGATTTGGGTCAAACCTAATATGGGAGTCCATAGATCGAGTTAATGCAATCCTAGGGGTTTTAATTAGAAAGAGATTTCAATTAATCAACCTAGGGTTAGACGTTAGTAGCCTCGAGAGTGGTATTAATATAAATTAGGGAATCCTACGGATCAAGTCAAGTGAATAAATCGTCTGGTTCAGAGTTAAATAACAAGTGAAGTCTAGGTGGATTCTTCCTTGGGTATCGTCTTAATCAATTGGTTTTTCCCACAAGTATTTTCCCTAATTCATTCTCTGTGTCTTAGCGTCTTTAGCTTAGTAGTCAGTTAATTTAGAATAAACAACAAATCCCTTAATCTTTAGGCTAAATAATGAAAAGAAAGTCAGTATTAGTACTTTTAGTTCCTTTGGGTTCGACAATCCGGTCTTGCCACTAAGCTATACTACTGTTCAATAGGTGCACTTGCCTCAATCGTGGTGATAGTTAGTTTCTAGGCTAGATCATTCATTATATAAATATTAAGACTCTCGACACACGATCATCGATCAATTCAAAACACATATAGCATACATTTATGCAACAATAAGTATTCATTCTCATAAATCATTCAACACAATCACATTGTCCCTTATAAAGGCCTGCGAAGCCTTAAACATGCTTTAGAAGTGGTTCGAGACTAAACCAATATCATACGAAAATTCTAGAAACTTAGAAAATTTTCATGTAAACAATGGTCACACGCCCGTGTGAACAGGCCGTGTGAGTAGATACGCCCGTGTCTCAGGCCGTGTGAAAAAAGGGTATACATACTGAATTGGGTCACACGGCCGACCACACGCCCATGTGTCTAGCCCGTGTACCCTTCGAAGTGGCCACACACGCCCGTGTGCCAGGCCGTGTGCTAGGCCGTGCCAAAACTGTAGGGTATACTGACTTATGCAACACGACCATGTCACACGCCCGTGTGTGAGATCGTGTGGAGCATACTGACTTCATTTCAATTTCAACACCAGGGGACACACAGCCGTGTAACTTGACCGTGTGTCACACACGGCTGAGACACACGCCCGTGTGGACAAAAATAAGCCATTTGCAAGGCCAATTTGCCACCCCAACTCATGCTCATTTAAACAACCAAAATGGTACCATTTCATCGTCCAATTAGGCAACCAAAATCATCAACCAAATGCACAATTCATACCATTATAATTTCATCTATTCCAAATCTCCAATCACTACCATTTACTTAGCCAAATACATGCCAAAATAATATCAAACAATATGGTTCATTTACCATATTTCACACATACATAACTTACCATATAAATAACCAACACAACATCTAAAATCATACCTCATCAAGGCATTTCCCAAACATTTATATTCCACAATCAATTAAACATTTGAGCAACTATAAAACCATAACCACATTCATACCAAAACATACCAAAATAAGCCATCACTCATGGCTATATATACAAACCAAAACATATACAATTTACAAGCCAAATCTCATGGTTATAATCACAACCAAAATACCACATCTATCCTATACATGCCATATACCATAAATGTATAACTCAAAAGTACCAACTTAGATGTTTGATAGTGCGATGATGTTTCCGACGACTCCCAGATCCGAGCTAGCCTTGATTCAATATAAAACATAGAAAAATAACACGAAGTAAGCTTCAAAGCTTAGTAAGCTCGTATGTTATAAACTTAACTAATCACAAATCTACCATTCATCAATTTAATCATATAACATGAAATTCATGGTTATTAACAAATCTACCAGTCAGTATTAGTACTTTTGGTTCCTTTGGGTTCGACAATCCGGTCTTGCCACTAAGCTATACTCATCGCTCGATAGGTGTACTTGCCTCAATCGTGGTGATAGTTAGTTTCTAGGCTAGATCATTCATTATATAAATATTAAGACTCTCGACACACGATTAAGTTTTTGGCGCCGTTGCCGGGAAACTAAAATATTAAGAACGCTCAATTTTTATTACTTTAGCCATTTTTATTTTTTGCGATTTACTTTTGTTTTTAACTTTGCTAATTTTTCTTCTTTTATTTGTTCCTTGCAGGTACCCCTAGTTTATGACTAGAAGGAACCCGACATGACCCTTAATTTACGACAGTGATATTAAAGGTACCGTTTGCAGAAATCGTAGAGAAATAAGGCGAAGCTTAAATTACATAGGAGAAGAGCAAGAAGACGAAACCAATACTACCGAAGAGATGGATGAGAATAATCCGCTACCTCCAGAGGAGGCCGAAAATCATGCTCCTCGAACTATGTATGATTATGCTAAACCTAATTTAACAGGAACTGAGTCAAGTATTGTTAGACCTGCTATTGCTGCAAATAATTTTGAATTGAAACCTAACACTATACAGATGATACAACAGTTTGTTCAGTTTGATGGTTTGGAGTATGATGATCCTAACACACACTTAGCGAATTTTCTAGAATTCTGTGATACCTTCAAAATAAATGGCATTTCTGATGATGCCATCTGTCTTCGGTTGTTTCCCTTTTCTTTGAAAAATAAAGCCAAACAGTGGTTGAATTCTCTTCCATGAGGGTCAATCACTACATGGGATCAAATGATCGAAAAATTCTTGTTAAAATATTTTCCACCGGCCAAAACAGCCAAGTTGAGGAATGATATCTCTTCTTTTGTGCAGATGGATCTAGAAACACTATATGATGCTTGGGAGAGATACAAGGATTTGTTGAGAAGGTGCTCGCACCATGGGCTACCTTTATGGCTTCAGGTTCAAACCTTCTACAACGGTGTGAACCCTTCAACGAGGCAATTGATCGATTCAGCAACCGGCGGAACGCTAAATAACAAAACTCCTGAAGCAACCTACGAGTTTATAGAGGAGATGTCACTGAATAACTATCAGTGGCAAGTTACAAGGATAAGGCCAACAAAAGCAGATAAAGTTTTCAACCTCGACGCAGTAACCATGCTATCAAATCAGATAGAGATGTTAAACAAAAAGATTGATGGTTTGTGTTCTTCGCAGGTACATCCGGTAATGCAGTGTGAAACAAGTGGAGGTGTGGCGAATCCTGAGTACCCACCCTACGGACATGGCATGGAAGGCGAACAAATGAACTATGTGGGTAACAATTTCAGATCTCAAAATAACCCCTATAATAATACTTATAATCCAGGTTGGAGGAACCATCCCAATTTTTCATGGGGTGGTCAAGGAAATTAGAGACAACAACCCCCTCCAAACTTCCAACAACAGCCCTACATACAGGAAAAGAAGCCGAACCTTGAGGAAATGCTGACAAAATTCATTTTAGCGTCAGAAACTCATTTTCAGAATACCGAAACGACATTGAATAATCATCAATCATTAATTCAAGAGCTTAAAAATCAACTAGGACAGCTGACCAAGTTAGTTTCCGAAAGGCAACCATGTCTTTTATCTAATAATACCGAACCTAAACCACAAGAGCAAGTAAAGGCAGTAACATTAAGGAGTGGGAAGGAATTGGTTGAAATAGAAAAGAAGATGCCACAAGAAACTAATAAGGAGAAAAGTGAGGAAATCGAGAATATAACACCAGTACGTGAAGAATTTAAACCACTGATCCCATATCCAGCAAAGTTGAAGAAAGACCACTTAGACGCACAATACAGTAAATTTCTTGAACTTTTTAAACAGTTACATATTAACTTACCTTTTGTTGAAGCTATTTTGCAGATGCTGACGTACGCAAAATTCCTAAAAGAGCTTCTAACAAATAAAATGAAGTTTGAAGAGATATCAACAGTGGAACTTAATGAAGAATGTTCAGCCATCCTCCAAAATAAGCTACCAACCAAATTGAAAGATCCAGGAAGTTTCACTATTCCTTGTTTAATTGGTAGTTTAAACATCGAGAAAGCACTAGCTGATCTAGGTGCCAGTATTAATTTAATGCCTTATAAAATGTTTAAGCAACTTGGTCTTGGGGAACCAAAACCCACTAGGATGAGTATTCAGTTAGCTGACAGATCTATTAAATATCCTAGGGGAATTATCGAAGATATTCTGGTAAAAGTTGATAAATTTATATTTCCTATTGATTTTGTTGTGCTTGACATGGATGAGGACGTTGAGGTACCTTTAATTTTGGGGTGCCCCTTTTTAGCTACTGCTAGGGCTGTTATTGATGTAGGTGATGGTAAACTTGTGCTAAGGGTAGGCGACAAGGAAATTATTTTTCAAATTTATGATGCTATGCGATATTCTAGAAAACAAGATGATTCCTGTTATTTTATTGATGCCATTGATCATTTTATTCAAGATTCTTTGCGGAAATCATACACGACGACACGATGGAACTATGTCTTACCCAAGGTGAGGGGGTAGATGATGATACCGATGAGTTGAATTCTAATACATATTCCTCTAGACAAAAGAAAGAAGAGGACATTGAAATCAACGACGAACTAAAACAAAAACCCTCTATTGATGAGCCACCAAAATTGGAATTAAAACAGTTGTCAAATCACTTAGAATATACATTCCTCGGGGATAACTTTACGCTACCAGTAGTCATCTCTTCAGAACTGGAACCCGAAGAGAAAGACGAGTTGTTACAGGTACTAAGGGATCATAAAAGAGCCATAGCTTGGAAAATTTCTGACATTAAAGGAATAAGCCCATCATTTTGCACCCACAAAATTTTAATGGAAGATGAGTATAAACCATGTGTGCAACCTCAAAGACGATTGAATCCCAACGTGAAAGAAGTTGTTAAAGCTGAGGTAATTAAACTTCTAGATGCTTTGGAATAATTTATCCTATTTCGATGATGCTTGGGTAAGTCTGTGTAGGTCGCTCGTTCAAAGAAAGGAGGCATGATCATTGTAGCCAACTAAAAGAATGAATTGATTCCTACAAGAACAGTCACAGGTTGGAGAGTCTGTATTGACTATAGAAAGTTGAACAACGCCACCAGAAAAGATCACTTCCCTTTACCTTTTATTGATCAAATGTTAGAAAGATTATCTGGGCATATGTACTACTGCTTCCTGGACGGACTCTCCGGCTACTTCCAAATCCCAATATCCCCTGAGGATCAAGAAAAGACAACATTTACATGTCCATACGGTATGTTTGCTTATCGTAGAATGCCTTTTGGATTATGTAATGCTCCTGCTACTTTTTAGCGCTACATGCTGGCCATCTTTGATGAACTTGTGGAAGACATTATGGAGGTATTTATGGATGATTTTTCAGTATTTGGTAATTCTTTCCATCTTTGCCTTAAAAATCTAAAACGAGTTTCAATGAGATGTGAGGAAATGAATCTTGTTTTAAATTGAGAAAAGTGTCACTTCATGGTTCGAGAGGGAATTGTTTTAGGACACAAAGTTTCTAGTAAGTGGATTGAGGTTGATAAAGCAAAGGTTGAAACCATAGAAAAATTACCTCATCCTAGTTCAGTTAAGGCTATTCGAAGCTTTTTAGGACATGCTAGATTTTATCGAAGATTTATTAAGGATTTTTCTAAAATGGCTAAGCCTTTAACAAAACTACTAGAAAAAGATGTGCCTTTCGATTTTGATCAGGAATGTCTAGACGCATTTAACACCCTTAAAAATAAATTAATAAATGCTCCAATTATAATTGCACCTGATTGGAATTTACCCTTTGAACTAATGTGTGATGCGAGTGATTTTGGCGGTGAGGTGCGCTTTTGGGACAATGAGAGAGATAAGCATTTTCAGCCAATTTATTATGCTAGCAAAACGTTGACGGCCGCACAAGAAAACTACACCACCACAGAAAAACAATTTCTAGCTGTGGTTTTTGCATTTGACAAATTTAGACAGTATTTGATATTATCTAAATTTTTCGTTTACACTGACCATTCAGCTCTTCGTTATCTTTTAACTAAATCCGATGCAAAACCTTGACTCTTAAGATGGATTTTACTCTTACAGGAATTTGATTTGGAAATTCAAGATAAGAAAAGAGCTGAAAATCTTGCAGGAGATCATCTTTCTAGGCTTGAAAATCCACATATCGAAGAACTAGATGAGAGTGAGATAAATGACTCATTTCCTGAACAACAACTGTTCACTATATCTAACTCCGAGGTACTCTGGTTTGCAGACATTGCAAATTACTTAGCTGCTAATATCCTACATAAAAGGTTAACACATCAGCAAAAGAAGCGATTCTTTGCTGATGCGAAAAACTATTTTTGGGAGGATCCTTTTCTTTTCCGTATATGTGCAGATCAAGTAATTCGGAGATGTGTTACAAAAGCAGAAGCAAGCAAAATCTTAGAACATTGCCATTCAGGACCTTCAGGAGGACATTACAGCGGGATCAGGATAGCACACAAAATGCTCGAATCAGGTTTTTATTGGCCTACCCTGTTCAAAGACGCTAACAGGTATGTTGCTTCATGCGATAGATGTCAGAGAATAGGTAATATCTCTAAACGTGATGAAATGCCTCAAACATACATGCTATCATGCAAAATTTTTGATGTATGGGATATTAATATTATGGGCCCATTCCCTAGTTCATTTGGGAATAAATACTTCTTAGTAGTAGTGGACTATATGTCAAAATGGGTGGAAGCTCATGCTTTACCCAGTAATGATACCAGAATGGTAGTGAGATTTCTTAAGAAACTCTTCTCTCGATTTGGAACACCCGAGAGCAATTATTAGTGATAGGGGTACTCATTTTTGTAATACTCAATTTGAAAAGGTCTTAAAAATATGGAGTACACCACGAACATCTACCCTTATCACCCTCAAACCAAAGTGGACAAGTGGAAGTAGCAAATCGAGAACTTAAGCGTATTCTAGAAAGCAGTTGAATCAATCAGAAAGATTGGGCATTAAAAGTAGACGATGCTTTATGGGCCTATAGAACAGTGTTTAAAACTCCCATAGGAACATCCCCATACAAACTTGTCTACGGAAAAAGTTGTCACCTACCATTTGAGTTAGAGCACAAAGCTTTTTGGGCCATAAAATTTTTAAATTACGATATTAAAACTTCAGGTGAGAAGAGAATGATGCAGTTGAACGAGCTAGATGAATTGCGAGCTAATGCCTATGAGAACTCACGACTATATAAGGAGGCAACAAAGCGATGCCATGATGCTTGCTTAAAACAACCAAAGCAATTCGAAGTAGGAGATTTGGTCCTGTTATACAATTCAAGGCTCAAATTGTTTCCTGGAAAGCTGAAATCAAGATGGTCAGGTCCATTCGTAATCAAAACTATTTTTCCCTACGGCACAATCGAGGTAACTCATCCAACTCGTGGAATATTCAAGGTAAATGGTCAGCGACTGAAAATCTATAATGGTGAAGATTTTAGGGATATAAGAGAGGAGCTTCGGCTCTGTGAACCTTCATTTAGAAATGAAAATAGGGTAAGTCTAGCTTAAGACTTTAAACGAGCGCTTCTCGGGAGGCAACCCGAGCACTAACTTCACTAATGTCATATTTTCAATTTTTAGCACCTAACTACAAACTAACCAATTTAATAAAGCGCAGGTTTCCCCACCACACGGCCTTGCACACGGGCGTGGCCGTGGCCGTGTGGACACCACGAATGGGTACATGGGCGTGGCGGAGATTGTACAGAAACAGGACAAAAATTTTCCCCAAGACACGGGCTTCGACTAAATGCCACGACCGTGCGATTCGGCCGTGGTCGAAACTGCCTAAAGACCACAGCCTGCGACAAATCCACACGCCCGTGCGCTGAGACCGTGTCCGATACTGATTAATAGACACGGGTGTGCGACACGCCTGTGCCCACAAACCGTGGTCGATTCTGAGTAAACGACACGGGCATGAGCCATGCCCGTGCCTCAAGGCCGTGGTTAACACTGATTAATGAACACGGGCGTAGGACCCTCTACATAGGCGTGGGAGAAGCGAACAAGATAGCACATGGCCGTGTGATATGGCCGTGTGTCTCAACACGGCCCAGGCACACGGGCGTGGACTACACCTCAAACGCGCCTAAATTTAAATTCCTCGAAACACACGGGCCAAATAAATGAAACACGAGCGTGGCGACGGACCGTGTACCCTACCCCCTATTTAAAGCAGCCCACGCCCGTCTTCCCCAAAAATTCCCCCCCAAACCCTAGCCATTTCTTTTAAACAAGAAACCACCACTTCCCTTCCCATTCCGACCATCGGCGCTCTTTTCCTCTCCTCCCTTCACTTCCTTCTCTCTCTTTCTCTTTCTTATCCATACGCAGTCCACGCCCGTGCGACGTTACCACACCCGCGCATCCTTCCACAATCGTGCGCCATCTACCCAACTACATCGGTTCACATTACTTCCCCCCTTCTATACTTTGTTGCTAATTCTATTTAATCTATGTTTATTCTCTGATTAGAACTTTGATTTATTCCTTTAAATCTTTTGTGTTCATTTTGGATTATTAGTTTTGATATTCATTTTTACTTAAGTGTTATAGATAATACTATTCTGAATTTTGCACCTCTATTATTAGGAGAATACTTAGGAAAAATCTTCCGTGTTAATATTATGAGGCAATAATATTGGACTCATAAATTCTATCATAGCAAAAATTTGGATGATGTCCTTCAAATTCTCTTACAGGAACATTATGTCGTCTTACCGCGGTAAGAAAACCGCTGTCCCTATTTTGAAAAAATGAAAGGGACCCGGCTCATCATCCGCAAGCGCATCGGCCGAAGTGAGACACCCATTTTTACGGTTTCCTCCTGGAGCTCAAGAGGAACTTTTCCAGATCCTACGAGCACGACCTCTCAGTCAAGGCAGATGTATCGACTGGGCCGCCCTGGAACATATTCAACTTGTTGATGATATTCAGGCATTATTGATGACTGACCATTGGGAGCGCTTTTTCGGTATTGTCGAGCCCACTTACCTCGAACTAACATTAGAGCTTTGCTCTACTTTGCATTTGCAGGTAATAATGACAAACCACGACGACCCGGGTACTATTCGGTTTAAATCTAGGAAGTTTAGTTCGGAAATGAGTGTCCCCGAATTTGGAGTTGCTCGGGACTCTACACTAAGAATTCATGAGAGAATATGATCTTGCGAAACTCCATCGCCACATCCATAACTCCCCGTGAGATGTTGGTATAATATAGCCCCGCCCATGCCACTTATGACCCTAGTCGCTCCAAGGCGACAGACCTCGCCCCATCTTTGAGGTACTTACACGCCATTTTAGCTCATACATTGACAGATCAGAACACCCCAAACCCCGGTCAATACGCCACGACCGAATTTGGTATGTCACGGGGAAAACGTTTTGAGGAAAAAGCGAGTTACCGATTAAATTTTAGTGAAAAACTCTTTGTTGTTCTAAGTTCGTAGAAATCAGTGTATAATAAATTAAAACTGATAATTTACTTTGAAATCCCAAAATAAATCTTTAAAACTTAGTTGCAGCTTAGATTTGTAAACCTTTTATAAATTGAAAAGAAACTAAAGCGATTAGGTTGAAAACCGTATCTAATAGAAATTTGGAAACTGGAGTTTTGGAAAATAGTATGAGTTATCAAAAATACTTAAGTTGTTAAATACTATCAATTGATTTATGTTACCCGATGGTAACATTTTAAAAACCATCGCGTTTAGTAGTTTAGAAAACTTGGTGCTCAAATTATTATATCAACCATGTAATTTATAAGCCATATTTAAAACAAATCCAAAGCATATAAATAATCCAAAAATATAATTAAAGAGGCCTTATTACAAATCCATAAAAAGATGAAAACGAATTAAAATAAAGTACCCAAATGGAAGTTCATGTAAAACCAAATTTTATTGCATGGCCTCCTCGAGTTCATCCGGCTCCTCATCCGCGATTTTACGAATCACCTGAAAAAAATAAGGGAGAAGGTGAGTCACCAAGACTCAGTGCATAATCCCTCTCCCGGGTAAATGCCACATACTTACACAAATTATAACCAAGAAATATATATATATAATGCACCCAACCTAGCATTCCAAAACTCCTTTTCTACCCCGTGTGGTACCAAACCACTGGTGGTGCCAAACCACTAGTGACCCAAAGTCACGATATTTAATAATGTGATGCCAAATCACTGGTGACCCAAAGTCACGAATAATCAAGTTGTGGGGCCAACCCACGTGTGATACCAAATCACTGGCAACGATCCCAATACATCAAATGTGGGGCCAACCCACGGTGGTGTGAAACCACTGGGACGAGTCGCTATGAGGTGCCAAACCTCTGGTGTCCCAAAGACACGAAATATGTGGTACCAAACCACTGGAGGTGCCAAACCTCTGGTGTCCCAAAGACACGGATATCAATCTTCCCCCTCCTCTCATATCGCCCATACCAATGCAATAGATAACAAATCATGTCATTATACTTTGATATAAACATATAACCAATATATATCGTAGATCGTGATATTAACAACATATATCAACATCATATCGAAACGGACTTACCCGTATCCTTGCTCATACTCATCAAGGTATCATTTCAAGATCTCATAGTTTTCTAGGCTTTAACAACATGAATAGTTATTAACACACACATATATATATACCGAGTTATAAAGTGTGTAAGGTACACACCTTTCACTAACGCAAATACTAACTTCAAGAAGATCCGATCTACCGCACTAGATCACCTTGTCCTACATTCGGCCATACCACAAAACTATAAGCAAAAATCCATTCGCCAACATCACATCTTAATCCCAATAGCCTTAGTCTTTATCCTCAAAGAATAATGAATCGACATGAATCTTACCACTTGACTTACCAACTTCGATTGCTAATGGAATGGCTTAGATCGATTGCTTCCAACGTCCCAAAGAGCCTAAAGGAAAAATCGGTTCCTAAATAATGGTTAGAACCTTGCAAACAAATGCCCAAGGATTCGGCCTTTGTCCACAAGAAAACGACTTAGAAAAGAGAAGGAAATAACGGAAATACGGCCATGAACACTTACCTATCTTCCAAAACCGATTGAAGAAAACCCAAAGATTATCTACCCTTGATGATATTCGGCCAATATAACACCAAAAGAGAGAAAGAAGATTCGGCTATGGTGGAGTAAAAGAAAGGAAAAATAAAAGTGAAAGTGAAATAGGAGAAGGATGATTCGAAAATGGAAGAAAGAAGAAAATAGAAAATGAAAATAGAATGGTAATGGATGTTTTTAACTTTGAAGAAAAAAAATGAAAGAGATGGGATTTGGGAAGGAGGAAGATTCGGCCAAGAGGAAGTGAAAAAGGAAATGTGGTTTTTGAGCAAGTATCAAAAGAAAGAAAAGAGAGAGATTGGAGAAAGAGGTTCGGCCAAACACCTAGTTTGTCGAAAAGAAAAGTGCACAAAAATGCAAATTGTGGTTTCGGTTTCAAAAGGGAAATGAGAGGAAGAAATTAGATTTTGGTTCAAACACAAATGAGAGCTAAATCAAAAGAAAATTGCACCAAAATGCCTAAGATACATTCGGCCAAAGAGGAGTTTTTGGAGAGGAAGAGAAAATGCCAAATGATGCACAAAATGCTAAAGTTGGCCAACTATTCCCCCAAACTTCCTATCAACATTCGGCCACCCCCTAGCCACACACACATGCCGTCCACATTCATGCACTAATGGCCATAGGAGAGTTTCCAAAACAACACCCTTAAGCCAAGCCTTGAAATCCTCTACATTCCCAAAGTTGAAGAAATTTTATCCCCAAAATCTAGCAATTCTATCCCTTATTTCATGCTTACCATAACCTTAAGTCTTCTTGCCATAAAAAGAAAATTGTCCATCTTATCTATATGAATAGTTGACCGACACTTAATGCTAGGATGCATAAAAATAAAATCCTTAATATGCCTTCCATGCTACTCGAACCACTTCCTCAAGCAACCTTTCATGCGCCTTATCCACTATGCCACTAACTCCTCTTGTGTTAGAATTTAACACTTAAATTAACTTAAGTGTCAAGTTCATCTAATCCACTTCACTATATTTTCAATACTAAAAATCATTCTAGCTTAGCTAATAATTCCAAGCCTTCATAAAACTATACTAAGCACATAATAATAATCATACTCGAGCTAACACAAGTAACAAGATGATACTCAATTTTTTTAGGATATTACAATTCTACCCCCTTAAGAAAATTTCGTCCTCGAAATTACCTGCTCAAAAGAGTTGAGGAAACTGCTGCCTCATCACATCCTCTGGTTCCCACGTAGCTTCTTCTACGCCATGGTTCCGCCATAAAACCTTCACTAAAGGAACTGACTTCCTACGCAAAACTTTCACATCTCGGTCTAGAATCTGCACAGGTTCTTCTTCTACCGTCAGATCTGGACTCACCTCTATTTCCTCTACTGCCACAACATGCGATGGATCAGAACGATAGCGTCTAAGCATGGAGACATGGAACACATTGTGAATCTGACTCAGCTCTGATGGCAACTTGAGCTGATAGGCTACTGGTCCCACTCGTCTCAACACCTTATACGGCCCAATAAACCTTGGACTTAACTTGCCTTTTCTCCCAAATCTTAACACTTTCTTCCATGGCGAGACTTTCGTAAAAACTTTGTCACCCACGGAAAATTCTATATCCTCCGCTTGAGATCGGCATATGACTTCGCGCCTATCCGAAGCTTCCTTCAACCGAACTTGAATCAACTTCACCTTATCTTCGGTTTACGCAACCAACTCTGGTCCTAACATTTGACGCTCACTCAACTCGGTCCAAAGATGTAGGTGTGCGACACCTCCTACCATACAACGCCTCATATGGTGCCATCTTAATGCTTGCCTCGATAACTATTGTTGTATGCGAACTCGCTAATGGTAAAAACTCTTCCCACCGCCTCTCGAAGTCCAAAGTACACAACCTCTCAACATATCCTCTAAAATCAGATAACTCTTTCCGATCGCCTGTCACGATCATGGATGAAATGCGGTACTAAAATCCAACCGAGTACCCAAAGCCCGATGTAACGCTCTCCAATACCTCAACGTAAATCTAAGATCTCTCGCGAGATGATCGACATCATTACACCGCAAACCTCACTATTTCCGCCACATACAACTTAGCTAACTTCTAAAGCGAGTAATCCACCCTTACCGGAATAAAATGAGCTGACTTAGTCAAACGATCCACAATCACCCAAACTGAGTCCTTCTTACTTGGCGTAAGAGGTAATCCACTGACAAAGTCCATAGTGATCCTTTCCCACTTTCACTGTGGAATCTTTACCGGCTGAAGTAACCCAGACGGCAACTGATGTTCCGCCTTGACCTGCTGACACGTCAGACATTTACCCACAAACTCAGTTACCTCCTGCTTCAGACCTGGCCACCAAAACTGCTCTCTTAAATCCCGATACATCTTGCTACCTCTAGGATGCATAGTGTATGGGCTGCTATGTGCGTCCCGAAGAATCCTTTGCCTCAACTCAACATCCTTTGGCATACAAGCTCTTCCTTTAAAACACAATACTCCATCCTTGGACAAACTATAATCCTCTAAACCACCATTCTGAACCTGCAACCTCTGATCATTCAAACTGTCATCCTCTAACTGTTTCTCCTTGATCTGCTCTAACCAAGTCGGCTTGACTTGCAATTCTGCCAAAAGACTCCCATCGTCATATAAGCTAAGATGAGCAAACATCGATCTTAAGTCCGATATAACCTTACGGCTCAACGCGTCGCGCCACCACGTTAGCCTTGCCCGATGATACTCAATCGAACAAATGTAGTCCTTTAACAACTCTATCCATCTACGCTGCCTCAAGTTCAAATCCTTCTGTGTCAAAAGATACTTAAGACTCTTGTGATTCGTGTAGACTATCGACTTCTCTCCATACAAATAGTGTCTCCATATCTTCAAAGCAAAACCACTCGCAGCTAATTCCAAGTCATGCGTCGGATAGTTAACTTCATGTGGTCTCAACTGTCGAGATGCATAAGCCACTACCTTCCTTCCTCAGATCAAAGACACATCCCAAACCAAGATGTGATGCATCACAAGAAACTGTGAATTCCTTGCCCGCCTCGGGTTGAATCAAAATCGAGCTTCAAATGTAATCTTCTTCAACTTGTCAAAACTTCCTTGTCGCTTCTCGGTCCACACAAATGGAATTCCTTTCCTCAATAACTTAGTCATAGGTGCTGCTATCAAAGAAAATCCTTCCACAAATCTTCTGGTAATACCCCGCTGCACCTAGGAAACTCCGAATCTCACCACCGACTTAGGCGGCTTCCAATCCAACATCGCCTCAATCTTTCGAGGATCCACTCTAATCCCCTCACCGATACTACGTGACCCAAGAAAGTCACCTCCTAAGCCAAAACTCGCACTTACTAAATTTTGCATAAAGTCGCTTCCTCAAAATCTGCAACACTACTCGCAAAATGCGCATCATGCTCCTCCTCCGACTTGGAGTATACCAAAATATCGCCTATAAATACCACAACAAATCGGTCCAAAAAACTGCTGGAACACCCGATTCATCATGTCCATGAATGCCGCCGCGCAAGTTAGTCAACCCAAACGGCATTACCGTAAACTCGTAGTGCCCATACCGAAAAGCGAAATGCCGCCTCTTATGGATATCGACCTCTTTCACCTTCACCGATGATATCCGGACCTTAAATCAATCTTGGAGAAAATCGCGCCCCTTAAGGTGATCAAACAAGTCATCTATCCTCGGCAAAGGATACTTGTTTTTTTGATCGCCGACTTATTCAATCAAGCGATAGTCTATACACATCCGCATCGATCCATCCTTCTTCTTGACAAAAAGTACCGGTGCTCCCCAAGGCGAAACACTTAGTCGGATAAAACCTCGATCCAACAACTCTTGAATTTGAGCCTTCAATTCCCCTAATTCCTTCTTTGCCATCCTATACGAGCAATAGACACCGCGCAGCCTCCGGTAACAGATTTATACCAAATTTAACTTCACGATCCGGAGGCAATCCCGGAAGTTCTTCTGGAAATACGTCAACATATTCCTTCTGATACGCTGCCTTAAAATAATCCCAAGTGAGATCCTCCGCCGCAACACTATTCCGCATCGTGAGCCACCACCGATATGACTCATCCCGAAGCGCGACACTATCCCTTTCGCTTTTCCTCGGCATTCGGATCCAAGTCATCCATGATTCGCTCCGTCGCCTCTAACCAATACTCTGCATCGAGAGCCACACCAAACACCTCGAAATACCTCGGCTCCATTGGCTCGGAGTCGCCGCACAGATTTACTCTCGCGCCTCCACCTATTCCAAATACCCCCTCTCAAGGACTCGCAAATCGCTCGAGACAACTGCGTCATCCCCGCTTGATCCTCGATGCTCAACTCCAACCGCTGGTGGTGGGGGTAGTGGTACCTCATTTTCGGATCCTTGACCAGACCTCACTGGCTCAGACACAGCCATCCTACCCCGACCGCATCCACGAGTAATACGACCCCGACCTCGAGTACTCATGTCTAAAGTCTCGACTTATCTGATTTAAAAGTGTTATGCATTAGTCATTATTCCACTTTCTTTAAAACACAGTTTCTATGAATAATTTTAATAAGAAGTTGTTTCGCGAGTACATTCAACCTATAGTTTGGGTCTCTAGAGTAGTTTCTACTACTAATCGGTCATACTAACATCATCATATCATCAAGATCAACAGCTTTAAAGTACTTACCCGGGCGGATCGGTCTGCAGGAGACTCCTATGCCATGCCTTTCGAGATCATATAATTTTAAACAAAAACATTTTAAGATCATACTTTAAATCATTTTGGGCCTTGGGCCCACAATCGAGCTTTTGAACTTGACTCGATACCAATTTGTAACACCTCAAACCCTGTCAATACGCCACGATCGAATTTGGTATGTCACGGGGAAAACGTTTTGAGGAAAAAGCGAGTTATCGATTAAATTTTAGTGAAAAACTCTTTGTTGTTCTAAGTTCGTAGAAATCGTGTATAATAAATTAAAAACCGATAATTTACTTTGAAATCCCAAAATAAATCTTTAAAACTTAGTTGCGAATTAGATTTGTAAACCTTTTATAAATTGAAAAGAAACTAAAGCGATTAGGTTGAAAACCGTATCTAATAGAAATTTGGAAACTGGAGTTTTGGAAAATAGTATGAGTTATCAAAAATACTTAAATTGTTAAATACTATCAATTGATTTATGTTACCCGATGGTAACGCTTTAAAAACCATCGCGTTTAGTAGTTTAGAAAACTTGGTGCTCAAATTATTATATCAACCATGTAATTTATAAGCCATATTTAAAAAAATCCAAAGCATATAAATAATCCAAAAATATAATTAAAGAGGCCTTATTACAAATCCATAAAAAGATGAAAACGAATTAAAATAAAGTACCCAAATGGAAGTTCATGTAAAACCAAATTTTATTGCATGGCCTCCTCGAGTTCATCCGGCTCCTCATCCGCGATTTTACGAATCACCCAAAAAAATAAGGGAGAAGGTGAGTCACCAAGACTCGATGCATAATCCCTCTCCTGTAAATGCCACATACTTACACAAATTATAACCAAGCAATATATATATATATATAATGCACCCAACCTAGCCATCCAAAACTCCTTTTCTACCCCGTGTGGTACCAAACCACCGGTGGTGCCAAACCACCGTGACCCAAAGTCACGATATCCAATAATGTGATGCCAAATCACTTTGGTGACCCAAAGTCACGAATAATCAAGTTATGGGGCCAACCCACGTGTGATACCAAATCACCGCGACGATCCCAATACATCAAATGTGGGGCCAACCCACGGTGGTGTGAAACCACTTTGGACGAGTCGCTATGAGGTGCCAAACCTCTGTGTCCCAAAGACACGAAATATGTGGTACCAAACCACCGGAGGTGCCAAACCTCTCGTGTCCCAAAGACACGAGATATCAATCTTCCCCCTCCTCTCATATCGCCCATACCAATGCAATAGATAACAAATCATGTCATTATACTTTGATATAAACATATAACCAATATATATCGTAGATCGTGATATTAACAACATATATCAACATCATATCGAAACGGACTTACCCGTATCCTTGCTCATACCCATCAAGGTATCATTTCAAGATCTCATAGTTTTCGGCTTTAACAACATGAATAGTTATTAACACACACATATATATATATACCGAGTTATAAAGTGTGTAAGGTACACACCTTTCACTAACGCAAATACTAACTTCTCCAAGATCCGATCTACCGCACTAGATCACCTTGTCCTACATTCGGCCATACCACAAAACTATAAGCAAAAATCCATTCGGCCAACATCACATCTTAATCCCAATAGCCTTAGTCTTTATCCTCAAAAAGAATAATGAATCGACATGAATCTTACCACTTGACTTACCAACTTCGATTGCTAATGGAATGGCTTAGATCGATTGCTTCCAACGTCCCAAAGAGCCTAAAGGAAAAATCGGTTCCTAAATAATGGTTAGAACCTTGCAAACAAATGCCCAAGGATTCGGCCTTTGTCCACAAGAAAACGACTTAGAAAAGAGAAGGAAATAACGGAAATACGACCATGAACACTTACCTATCTTCCAAAACCGATTGAAGAAAACCCAAAGATTATCTACCCTTGATGATATTCGGCCAATATAACACCAAAAGAGAGAAAGAAGATTCAGCTATGGTGGAGTAAAAAGAAAGGAAAAATAAAAGTGAAAGTGAAATAGGAGAAGGATGATTCGAAAATGGAAGAAAGAAGAAAATAGAAAATGAGAATAGAATGGTAATGGATGTTTTTAACTTTGAAGAAAAAAAAATGAAAGAGATGGGATTTGGGAAGGAGGAATATTCGGCCAAGAGGAAGTGAAAAAGGAAATGTGGTTTTTGAGCAAGTATCAAAAGAAAGAAAAGAGAGAGATGGGAGAAAGAGGTTCGGCCAAACACCTAGTTTGCCGAAAAGAAAAGTGCACAAAAATGCAAATTGTGGTTTCGGTTTCAAAAGGGAAATGAGAGGAAGAAATTAGATTTTGGTTCAAACACAAATGAGAGCTAAATCAAAAGCAAAATTGCACCAAAATGCCTAAGATACATTTGGCCAAAGAGGGAGTTTTTGGAGAGGAAGAGAAAAATGCCAAATGATGCACAAAATGCTAAAGTTGGCCAACTATTCCCCCAAACTTTCTATCAACATTCGGCCACCCCTAGCCACACATGCCGTCCACATTCATGCACTAATGGCCATAGGAGAGTTTCCAAACAACACCCTTAAGCCAAGCCTTGAAATCCTCTACATTCCCAAAGTTGAAGAAATTTTATCCCCAAAATCTAGCAATTCTATCCCTTATTTCATGCTTACCATAACCTTAAGTCTTCTTGCCATAAAAAGAAAGTTGTCCATCTTATCCATATGAATAGTTGACCGACACTTAATGCTAGGATGCATAAAAAATAAAATCCTTAATATGCCTTCCATGCTACTCGAACCACTTCCCTCAAGCAACCTTTCATGCGCCTTATCCACTATGCCACTAACTCCTCTTGTGTTAGAATTTAACACTTAAATTAACTTAAGTGTCAAGTTCATCTAATCCACTTCACTATATTTTCAATACTAAAAATCATTCTAGCTTAGCTAATAATTCCAAGCCTTCATAAAACTATACTAAGCACATAATAATAATCATACTCGAGCTAACACAAGTAACAAGATGATACTCAATTTTTTTTTTAGGATATTACAAGGACGGCGAGAGAGCACCGGGGTAGTTAACACCCATGACGTCTATTTCCTATGGTGCATGGCAAACGGGCACGTTTTCGACCTTGCCTACTTCATTGCTCTAGCCATCCAGCATCAGACGGAGCGACATCGTAAGGGGGTCATTTCAATGGGGCCTTATGTAACACGGCTCGCGAGACACTTTGGTCTCCTCAATACCGCAGCACAATCAGCCTCGCTCACCTTAATAGGCCATATGTCTCTACAGGGCATCTTGACAATGATCAACATGCGGATGATCAAGCGTCACCGCGGGACCGATCCTCCCCAATATCGGCTAGCCCATACCACCGAGGAGGAGGACCCTGAGGACATTACTGACGATGTCCCACACCCACATGAGGAGCCAACACCGAGCCATCGCCCAGTTCATGTGGCAGCTTCTCTCTCAGACATATTTGAGCGCCTCACACGATTTGAGAAGCGCTTCGATCACATCGATGCCACTCTCCACTAGATATGTCAGCACCTTCACATTTCAGCGCCGCCCCCACCACACGAGCCATCGGACGATGAGGACTTCTGAGTCCTTTTCTCTTCATATGTTTATGTTATTTTTAGATTTTCCTAAAAGACTTATTTTTAAATTTTACTCTTATCTTTATTTTTATGTTTATTTTATTTTTAACTTATCTTTATTTCAATTATTTTTAAGATTCCATATTAGCTGTTCTCCTATTTATATCTTTTGGCAAATAATTGAGTAACCCTTATTCTGAAGAAACTAATGATCTTCTCGTAGTTAAAAACCCTAAAATGAGAACTCTGAAATAACCATCTATACTGAGGAAAACATGCCATGCCTCCTCCACTTTATCTTTCACCTCCGAATCAAATTTCTACACTTCCAACTCAAGGAACCCATCCTAAATTCAGGAAGTTTCACTTCTCCCCCTATCTTTTGATTTTCTGTATCTATATCTATCTTTGTACATTGAGGGCAATGTACATCTTAAGTATGGGGGGGTGAATCTTAAAAGTGCCTAACTTTTTGCATTATTCTCAAATCCCTGAATTATGTCTTGTTTTTAAGTAATTTTCTCATGTTACTATTAGAATGAAATTTCTTTTGATTTATGATTTTCATTGATATGTTTTGGATTAAGTCATAATTAATTATGCAGTGATGATTTAAACTTTAGGAGACTAGAGAATCAAGCATGATAAGACTATTTTTCAGAATTAAAAATTTGTTAGGTTGTCTACCTGAGTCTAATTATTACCTTGAAGTTTGAAATCTACAATGTTGATATCAAAAGCCCATAGTTCTTGTGAGATCTTGAGCCTCTTAGAGCATACATTTTTCGTGCTCACTTTATTGATTATGAGTGTGTCAACATTGATTTGTTATTCTAGAACTTGCTTCGATTATACATGTCGAGACCACACCTTTGATTTGATATACATAGATGATAAAGGCACTTAGGTTTTAACCCACTTACTCCACTAAAAGCCTACCCTCACAATTAACCCCTAGTGAACCCCTTTGAATCCTAACAACCCTTTTATTGACTCACCCACTAATATTAACCCAAAACCCACTTTGTATTTGTTATCACCATTTTTCTTGACCACCTTTATATCGAGTTTTGATTTGATTGGTTGCCTAATTATTTTATTCATTTCAGTAGTTGAATCCATCTTTTATTACTTGATTTGTTCTTTAAAAAAAAGAAAAAAAATTATTTATTAGGAATCTATTCATTATTACTTCTTTGTTATTGGAGCTTAAGCAGTTAATTTCATAATTCGAGAAGAAGCTCATGTTATTAGTATTAGGTTTTCAATTGATGTAATTATTCATTATCAGTTCGTTGTTTCTAATTAGGTAATTTGTCAAGTCAATCTCGATACTAACCCTCTAATGCAGCCTTTATCCACACCTTTAACCCAAGCCCCGTTACAACCCTTTTTAAAGACCTTTTGATTTGTGTATCATCTCATATTATAGTGGTGGAGATTTGATTTTCATGCAAGCCTATGGGATTAACTTTTCATGTTTGACTTATGAGTGCTTTTTCCTGAACCTTAAACACTTCTAGTGATTTGAGTGAATCTTTAGTGAGGATGCCAATCCTTGTCAATTTTGAATTAAAGGTAATTATTTAGGTAAGGGGAAACTGTAACACCCTTAACCCGTATCCATCGCCGAATTAGGGTTACGAGGCATTACCGAACAAAACACAGTTCATCACGATCATTATAAACAATTCATGCATAAAGTCATATCAACTTCTGTAACACCCCTAACCCGTATCCATCGCCAGATTAGGGTTAAGAGGCATTACTGATCTAAAACCCAACCCAGAATAGGTATTAATACACATGTCTGTCAACAAGTTCAAATTCACTATTAAACATACATCAATTTCATTCTAGTTACTTTCACATATATAAAATTTAATGTATACCATTTCAACCATCGAATATTTTAAAAGCTTCATATAGCCAAGTACACAAGCATATTAACACCAACTTATTAAATTAACTCATATATATATATATATATATATCTATGAAAACATATTACATACTTATCGATACAATACATATACCAAGACCAATACTCATAATCAATTTCATATATCTTTTGAAAAAGATCAAACTTACTAAAAGAACTATTCATTTTACTAAAACAAATTTGTCTATCATCAACATCAAATATGCATATACTATAATGTTACTTATAGAATCTAGGTTATACCAATTTCACACCAATTGCTGAATATATCCAAACGTATAAACAACCACATCTCATACAATTATCATGGTCAAGTTATCAAAACCATACCTAACCTATAATTAACCTAAAACATATAAACCAAACACATTATTCATATATGTGACTATCACGACTAGTTTGCACAACTTAAGATTTACCTAATTATACCAACACCATATTCAACATCACATAACAAGAATGTTAACCTTAAAATCATTCAAGCCACCTTTTCATACATCAAATACAAACACATAGAAAATGCACTTTCATATTAAGAAAAACATCAAAGCCTAATTCACACAAGACCAAGTTACCATAATTTAGCCATTTTCGCATGGCATAAATACACACATATTCCATTTGAATTCAATTCAAAAGTATCTTAGCCTATACATGCCATAATAGTCAAAAATTGCTATTTCAAAAGAGTACCAAAAGGGATGATAGTATGGTGAGCTTCCGAGGTGATTTCCGAGCACAAGTCGAGCTTCCAAAAGTAACCTACGCATCCAAGAAATCAACCAAAAACAAAGTAAGCTTCCACAGCTTAGTAAGAATTAAGCAAATAATTTCCATTCATATAAGCTTATTCGAAATTAAAAGAAATTATCCTTATTCATTTACAACCATCAACCGAAAAGCAAAACCCTCAAAGGTTAAATAAATACCCACCTTATAACGGTTTATAAACATGTTACACACTTAACAAGTCTTCATATATACACATCAACTTATATCACTCATAAGTTAATGGAAATGATACTTACCTTTAGTTCACTTACCACACCAAACTCATTCATTCATGCATTGCGAATAATAATATACTCCACTTTTTGTACATGTAATTGTATTAAAAATAGAAACTCTTAACCGAACCTCTTTCCCGCACTTACGCAAATTTTGTTTCGATAACGATCGCACACTAAGTGCCTTTACTGTCTATTCTCGCACACTTAGTGCCAATTTCTCGATAACGTATCGCACACTAAGTGCCGTTACTCAATATATATCCGTACACTCGATGCCACAGAGCCTGGTTCTCGCACACTTAGTGCCCTGTCATAATTTCGCACATATAGTACCATAATCCATTATAACATGAACACACACACATATGTACTTATTCATACATATATACCCGTATAATTATAAGTTTACAAAAAATTCATACAATCTTGATACCCTCTATTGCATTCGGCAACTTTATCATATATGAACATATATCCGACCTTTTCATATAATATCCCTCACATCATTTTTTGCACATATCCATCTCATGTTTCATTCATATATATATTCAATGACTACTAAGCATAGACTACTTATACAAATTTCAAGTCTTATATTCGACCAACTCAAGCTAGATTTGTAACATCCCAAAAACGGGGCTATTTGGAAATAAATTATTTTTCTTATGTATGAACTGCTGAGTCATTATTTATGGAATAATAATGATCAATTTAAGGCTTTGTGTTGGCTCGATTTGGTAGGAAATTTTAGTTTTTAACTTTTAAAAGAAGGGAGCCTTGGTAAGTGGTGTTATAAGAATAAATGTGGGTATTATTAACACTAATTAGGCCTTGGTAAAGTGGCAAAAGAAGCCCACTTAAGAGCTACATGTGACGCCACATTAAGGGAAGGAGAGCCTTGGTTCGAGTCACAAGGATCCCTCCTTTTTGCATTTTGGATGGACGGCACTTGTGGAGAGTTTTTCTCTCCTCAAATTCTTTTTATTTTGGATAATAAAGGGGTTTTTATTAAGGGATAATTTAAGCATTTTTAATTAGTTTTAATTTGCTTAAACCTTTTGATAATACAAGAGATATGATAATTGCATCAAGGATATTATTTAAATTAAAAGGGATTATTAGGTGATTAATTCAAAATTATTTGAATTAAAATGAATGAGTGGCCAAGAGCAATTCAAGGAGATTAAATGGAGTTTGAACTCCTTGGGTAATAGAAGTGGACGGCAAGGCAACTAAGGGGGGGGCCGAATTCTATTTAAGGCTCCTAGCTATCATCCTATTTTCCTTTTCTTCACTATTGAGCATAGCCGAATTTTTTTTAGAGAAAAACTTTGTTATTTTTTTTTACAACGTGTTCCAAGGTTCCAAAACTCCAATCTTTGTCCCTCTTTTGCCGAAATTCCATCCTCAAGTCCCTTTTCTTCTTTTCTTTGCTGGCCGAATATACACTTCTTGTTACCGAAACTTCATCCCCTTCTTCCATTATTCTTTTTCCTTGGCCAAATACACCCCCCTTGCAGTGCCGAAAGTCTTTTCTCTTACTTGGAGGCACTTTGGCCGAATACCAAAGGTGGTACAGGGACGTTTGGGACTTTCTTTCCAATCGGTTGAGAAGGTAAGGGTTCTAACCGAATGTTTAGTGATTCACTCTTATGATCTATCGATTTGGACTTAAGGAAAGCCAAATTCGGCATAAGCTAATGATGGGCTAATTTTGTTGGTTGAAGCCGATTTCACCTAGGACTTCGGATCTCCACGCGGTAGGTTGAATCCTCCAAACCTATAGCAATCGATTTTGGGGTAAGTAATGGTAAGGATCTATGAATTTAGTTAATATTCGTTTAAGCCGAAGGCTACTAATAGTTGCCGATTTCAGGGAAGTAAAATCATTCAGAGTATAGTGATTTGGGTACTAAGGCACTCGGGTAAGGATTAGGGTTCAAAAAGAGAACCCTTTTAAATATTTGGTTTGGCCGAATAGGCCATAGTACTAACTCCCATGTTTGGCCGAATATAGGAACAAGTGGATCTTGGGAGGCCGATTTCTTTAATCTTCGGGATTAGACTCCTCGTTGGTGACAGGTGTGTACATACACACGTATAATGGTTAATAAAGTGTATTAAGTGTATGTTATGTGTAAATCTGCTTTATGTAGATACGGCTTTAGTGCCTTAATGGTACAAGCGAGGATACCGGTAAGTCTCTATTTGTATGAGATTGATGATAATGCTTTTGGGAAGCATGGATTGTTTGATACATGTGATATATGTATGTTCTGCTTTTAACTACTTGACATGGGTTGATGAGAGGAGGGGCGGTGATATCGTCTTCGACGAGCACCGGTGCTTTGGTAGCACATCGTGACTATATGTCACCGGAGGTTTGGTACCTCCAGAGGTTTGGTACCTCATAGCGACTTGTCCCCGTGGTTAACACCACCGTGGGTTGGCCCCACTTGAGATATGGGATCGTCACGCGGTGATTTGGTATCACACGATGGGTTGGCCCCATCACCCGATTTGTGTCTACGGACACCGTTGCTTTGCAGCACATTGTGACTATATGTCACCAGTGGTTTGGCACCACCAGTGTTTTGGTAACACATCGTGACTACGGTCACCAAAGGGTTTGGTACCACATGGGGTAGGCAAAGGTGTTTGGTTGGCTAGGTTGGGTACACGATACTTTGCTTAATTAATCATTATATGTTGTGTATGAAATGTTGTATTAACCAAGGAAGGGTTACATATCTGAGTCTTGGTGACTCACCTTCTCCTTTAACATTTTTCAGGTGACTCGTAGATGGCGGTGGAGGAGCCGGTTGGACTCGAGGTGGCCATGCAATGGATTCAAATTTATAGAACTTTAAATTTCTTTATTTTTACTTGGGTTGTAATAAGGCCTCCTTAAACTACATTGGTGTTATTTTCTTTTATGTTGGATATTTGCTTTAAACTATATTATTAAATTGAACTAAAAATCACATGTTTTCTTAAATTAACACGAAAATGCTTTTTCGTGCCATCGGGCACACTTGAAACCGTATAACAGATTGGACTTAATTAAAATTCCAAATCAAATCTAAGGGTAGCTTTGACAAGACAACCAAAAACGAGGGGTTTTCAATGAAAATTAAATGTTTTTCGAAATGGTGTTCACAAGGTTTTACTTCGTAATAACTCAGATTCGGTCGTAGTGTTTGGGCCGGGTTTGGGTTGTTATAGAATTGGTATCGTCGAGCCCGCTCAAAGCTCTACCAGGGCCCAAGGCCCAAAAATGTTTTGGTAGGCCTCATGAAATGATTTTTGGATTTTAAGCGGATGGCCCGAGTCTCCGGCACCGATCCGCCTGTAAGTACATCTAAACCTTTTTGTGAAATATATTCTGTAGAAGGGTAGGAAGCATGGAACGTAGATAGATTTATAGGACTTGGACCCTAAGGCTAGATTACTCAAACACAACGAAGCATAAGACTTAAAGAACTAAACCAACCTATGACTTAGTCAATGAGCTAGGGTGTGGTAACCCCAGACGCATGTCTAGGATTGGATCCGAAGAGCTTGGTATTTAAGCGGTCCTCGTGACTCACTTCCTCTTCGCAGTATCCTACAGTGCGTAGCTTCTGGTTCACCCTAACTCGTAAGGCTCGGTGGTGTGGTAACCTCTGCAAGCGCATGTCTAGAAAGGTTCAGGTGAGAGCTTGGTATTTAAGCGGTCCGCGTGACCCACCTCCTCTTCACTTGAATTCGCTGGTGCGTAGCTTTGGTTCACCCCGACCGGAAGGCTCTTGGTCATAGGCTAAAAACAATGATTAAAACCCGAGAAGGAATTAGCCTTATTTTTTCGAAAGGAATGAATAAACGACCCTAATGTTTTCAAAACTTATCCAATAACCCTCTCAAACCCTAGAACACTTAGTATACAATGTTTTTCTCGGAAAACTTGACTTGTGGAAAATTACAGAAATACCCTTAGGAGTAAAATTACCAAAATGCCCCTGACCCATAAAATATTGATTCAATGATTTTTGCCCAAAAATTTCAGCCATTTTACAAATATTCAACAACTTAGCTTTGGAAATCATCAACAAAATATTTTGGTTTTGGAAAATTACTGAAAATACCCTCAGTAGGGAAAAAGACGAAAATACCCCTGGGGTTAGAAATGGGCGAAAATGTCCGATGAGTGAATAGGTATGGAAAGTATTAAGGAATGGATGCATGGACTTCTTTGTGTGAACTAGGATAGGAACCTGAAACATTGTTTGCTCGAAAGAATCCCTGATTAAAGCGTATCCATAAAACTTCTTCGCGAGTAACAAAGTGGAACAAAAGTACTAACGCATAAAATTTTTCTTAATCAGATTAAAAGCGCGGTAGATAGAATGAGTTCTAGAGGACGTGGACGCCGTGGACGTGGTAGGGGTAGGATGACGGTGTCTGAACCCGTCAGTCGGGACAAGGTTCGAAAATGAGGTACCATCGCCACCACCACCTCCTACTTTTAGAGTGAGGAGCCGAGCGGACCGGCATGGCGAGTCGGTATCGCAAGTCGTGTTGCGAGTCTTGGAGATGGTGGTCGGGCTGGTGGAAATGTGGGAGCTCGGAAATCGTCCCCGGCGACTCGATCTAACGGGAGCGAGGTATTCCGAGGTGTGTCGGGAGTGGCACCTAGTGCGTGAGAATCATCGCTAGAGTCAATCCGAAAGGATCATGGATGACCTTGACTGACCGAGGAGGAGAAGCCGAAAGGCGATGTCGCTTCAAGGATGAAGCATATCGGTGGTGGCTTACGGTTCGAGATGGGGCTACACCGATGATTTGACGTGGGAGTATTTCGAACCGCCTATCGTAAAAAAGTATGTGGGCATTAGCTACACCGACGCCAAGCAGAGAAAGGCTTTTCGGGATTAGTTCAAGGAACTAAGTCCGTGTCGGAATATGAGGCGGAATTTCTAAGGCCGAGTAGATATGCGAGAGGCATCGTGGCTACTGAACATGAGCGCTGTGTGTCCGCTTTGAGGACGGACTCAGAGATGACTTAAGGTTACCGATTGCCCCACAACAGTTCGTGAGTTCTCATCTCTAGTGGAGAAGGCTAAGGTAGCCGAAGGAATCAAGGAGGCGTGAGGCGTAACTATAGTAAGAACAATCGTAAGAGAAGTTTTGGGTCACCGGATCAAGCGGGAGTGCTCGAGAAAAAGGCTAGGCCAAGTGGGCCCAATCGAGCAGCAAAGGCCCACAACCGCTAATCGAGGCCGACTCAAGTGCAATCGCGTGGAAAGACCCATTGGGAGGATGTTGGACTAGTGACAAAGGATGCTTTGAGTGTGGATCTTTGGAGCATCGCGTCGAGATTGTCCCCAAAAACTAGCTAAGAAACAACCAGAGGGTCGAACCGTGCTCAAGATAGAAATGTAGGACCACGGAGGGGTCGTGGTAATGGTAGAGGAAACAACGGTCCTAACCGAGGTCGTGGAACTCAAGGCGAGGTTCAGGGCAACACGCAGGCTAGGCGGCTGGCTTAGTTTACGCAGCAAGGTGTCGCGAAGAAGGTGACGCACCGGATGTCATAACCGATGCTTTCTAATTTTCGGTTTCCCTTATGTTGCATTGATTGATGTGGGCTCGACGCACTCGTACATTGCTTGTAGTGTGGTAGGAACTATGGACCTAAACTCAAATCGCTTCTAGGAGATGACCGTAGTTAGCCCCTTAGGTCACTCCGTAGTCGTAAATAGACTTTATAGAGGCGTACCCCTAGAACTTCAAGGGTAGTATTTGTAGTGATCTAATAGAACTACCGCTTTGGGGAGTTCGATTTGATCCTCGGTATGGATTGGTTGGTTAAGTACCAAGCAAGGTTGGATCTGCGACCAAGCGCATGGTTCTTAAGACGGCGGAAGGTGATGAAGTGGTTATGATAGGAGATAGGAGGAATTACCTATCCAACGTAGTGACCGCCTTGAAGGTCGAAAGGATGGTCAAGAAGGGTTGTGAGGCGTATTTGGTTCAAATCGTGCTTTGGAAACTAAGGAGTTAGTAATTGAAAAGGTCCGAACAGCTTGGGGAATTTGCTTGATGTATTCCCGGAAGAACTTCCGGTTTGCCTCCGATCGAGAAGTCGAATCGGTATAGACTTGCTACCGAACGGCACTGTGTCCATAGCACCATACCGAATGGCACCAAAGGAATTGGTGGAGCTAAAGGCTCAAATTCGGAGCTCTTGGATAGAGGTTTATACGACCAAGTATATCTCCGTGGGGAGCACCGTGTTGTTTGTCAAGAAGAAGGACGGTTCTATGCGGATGTGCATCGACTACCGCCGCTTGAACAAGTTAACGATCAAGAACAAGTATCCGCTGCCTCGGATTGACGACTTGTTTGATCAACTGAAGGGTGCCTCGGTGTTTTCAAGATAGACCTTAGGTCGAGTTATCACCAATTAAGGGTGAAGGAGGTTGATGTTCACAAAGCGGCATTCCGAACTCCGGTATGGGCATTTCGAGTTCTTGGTGATGCCATTTGGGTTGACTAATGCACCGCGGCATTCATGGACTTGATGAATAGAGTATTCCAAAGAAGACTTGGACCATTCGTCGTGGTGTTTATAGACGACATATTGGTTTACTCAAAGACGTAAGAAGAGCATGACAAGCATTTACGGATAGTTCTGCAAGTATTGAGGGGAAGCGATTATATGCCAAATTCAGTAAGTGTGAATTTTGGCTTAGGAGGTGGCTTTCTTAGGTCATGTAGTGTCACCAAGGAATTAGGGTAGACCCTCGCAAGATTGAAGCGAAGATTGGAGTGGAAACCACCTAGGGGCGGTGGTCTGAAATACTGAAGTTTTCTGGTTTAGCAGGATACTATCGGAGATTCGTGGAAGGATTCTCTCTAATAGCAACGCCGTTGACTAAGTTGCTAAGGAAAGGTGTCCCGTTTGTATGGACGGAGAAGCGCAGCAAGAAAGCTTTGATAAGTTAAGGAAGATTTTGACTAAGCTCTCGGTTTTGGTGTAGCTGAAGCGAGAAAGTTATTCACGAGTTATTGTGATGCATCTCACACCGCTTTGGGATGTGTGTTGATGCGAGGATGGGAAGGTAGTAGCCTATGCATCCCGGCAATTAAGATCGCATGAGGTTAACTACCCAACTCACGATTTAGAGTTAGCAAGCGGTCGTCTTCGCTCAAAGATATGGAGACATTACACGTATGGAGAGAAGTCGATGGTCTACACGGATCACAAAAGCTTGAGGTATCTTCTCGACTCGTAAGGATCTCGAATCTGAGACAAACATCGATGGATTGAACTACTAAAGGACTATGATTGTTCAATCGAGTACCATCCGGTAAGGCTAATGTGGTGGCCGACGCATTGAGCCTGAAGGTGGTGACGGACTTAAGAGCAATGTTCGCTCGGTTAAGTCCGCGTATGATGATGGGAGTCTTTTGCGCGAACTTCAAGTAAAGCCGACTTGGATTGAGGAGATTAAAGAAAAGCAGTGGATGAAGGCTTGAGCTCTAAGAGGGTACAAGTTCAAGACGGTGGATTGGAAGGGTACAATCTGTCTATTGATGGAGTGCTTTGTTTTCAAGGACGAGTATGTATGCCAAAAGATACAGATTTAAAGGCGTAAAAATTCTCCAAGATGCACATAGCAGCCCATACGCTATGCATCCTGGGGAAGCAAGATGTATGGAGATTTGCGAAACAGCTTACGTGTGGCCTGGTTGAAGCGTGAGATAACGGAGTTCGTAGGGAAGTGTCCGACGTGTCGCGAGTTAAGGTGAAACATCGGTCACCATCGGGACTACTTCAACCGATAGAGATTCCTCAATGGAAATGGGAGAGGATCACCATGGATTTTGTTAGTGGGCTACCTCTTACGCCCACCAAGAAGGATGCAGTCTGGGTAATTGTGGATCGCCTAACTAAATCAGCTCACTTCATGCCAGTGAGAATGGATTACTCACTCCAGAAGCTAGCAAAGCTGTATGTGGGTGAAATAGTGAGGTTGCATGGTGTGCCAGTGTCGATTATCTCGGATAGGGATCCCAGATTCACGTCAAGGTTTTGGAAGGCGTTACATCAAGCTTTAGGTACACGGTTAGATTTCAGTACGGCTTTCCACCCACAGTCTGACGGACAGTCGGAAAGAGTGATACAGATTTTAGAAGACATGCTAAGAGGCTGTGTTTTGGATTTTAGTGGTAGTTGGGAGGAGTACCTACCATTAGCGGAATTCGCCTATAACAATAGTTATCAAGCGAGTATCCAAATGGCTCCATACGAGGCTCTATATGGACGAAAGTGTCGTACTCCTACATGTTGGACGGAGTTGGGAGAAAGACAAGTTCTGGGTCCAGACCGTAGCCGAGACGGAAGACAAAGTCAAGGTGATTCGGTCTCGTCTCAAGGAAGCATCGGATAGGCGTAAGTCTTATGCCGATCTCAAACGCAAGGAAGTGGAGTATCTTTGTGGGAGACAAAGTCTTTCTGAAAGTGTCGCCTTGGAAAAAGGTGTTGAGATTTGGACTAAAGGAAAGCCGAGCCCAAGGTTCATTGGGCCATATCTTTGTTGTGAAGCGAGTGGGACCGGTAGCTTATCGGCTAGAGTTGCCGGCAGAAATCGAGTCGATTCATGACGTATTCCATGTATCAATCTTTGAGACGGTATCGGTCGGATCCTTCGCACGCGTTGTGCCGATGCGCGAGATTGAGGTGAACACGGATTTATCTTTTGAGGAAGAACCGGTTCAGATTGTAGACCGAGATGTGAAAGTTCTACGTAGGAAGGCAGTGCCTTTAGTAAAAGTGTTATGGCGGAACCACGGAGTGGAAGAAGCTACGTGGGAGCCCGAGGAGGTGATGCGGCAGCAATACCCCCATCTCTTTTGATCAAGGAATTTCGAGGACGAAATTTATTTTAAGGGGGGTAGAACTGTAACATCCCAAAAACGGGGCTATTTGGAAATAAATTATTTTTCTTATGTATGAACTGCTGAGTCATTATTTATGGAATAATAATGATCAATTTAAGGCTTTGTGTTGGCTCGATTTGGTAGGAAATTTTAGTTTTTAACTTTTAAAAGAAGGGAGCCTTGGTAAGTGGTGTTATAAGAATAAATGTGGGTATTATTAACACTAATTAGGCCTTGGTAAAGTGGCAAAAAGAAGCCCACTTAAGAGCTACATGTGACGCCACATTAAGGGGAAGGGAGAGCCTTGGTTGAGTCACAAGGATCCCTCCTTTTTGCATTTTGGATGGATTCGCACTTGTGGAGAGTTTTTCTCTCCTCAAATTCTTTTTTTATTTTGGATAATAAAGGGTTTTTATTAAGGGATAATTTAAGCATTTTTAATTAGTTTTAATTTGCTTAAACCTTTTGATAATACAAGAGATATGATAATTGCATCAAGGATATTATTTAAATTAAAAGGGATTATTAGGTGATTAATTCAAAATTATTTGAATTAAAATGAATGAGTGGCCAAGAGCAATTCAAGGAGATTAAATGGAGTTTGAACTCCTTGGGTAATAGAAGTGGACGGCAAGGCAACTAAGGGGGCGAATTCTATTTAAGGCTCCTAGCTATCATCCTATTTTCCTTTTCTTCACTATTGAGCATAGCCGAATTTTTTTAGAGAAAACTTTGTTATTTTTTTACAACGTGTTCCAAGGTTCCAAAACTCCAATCTTTGTCCCTCTTTTGCCGAAATTCCATCCTCAAGTCCCTTTTCTTCTTTTCTTTGCTTGGCCGAATATACACTTCTTATTACCAAAACTTCATCCCCTTCTTCCATTATTCTTTTCCTTGGCCAAATACACCCCCTTGCAAAGGCCGAAAGTCTTTTCTCTTACTTGGAGGCACTTTGGCCGAATACCAAAGGTGGTACAGACGTTTGGGACTTTCTTTCCAATCGGTTGAGAAGGTAAGGGGTTCTAACCGAATGTTTAGTGATTCACTCTTATGATCTATCGATTTGGACTTAAGGAAAGCCAAATTCGGCATAAGCTAATGATGGGCTAATTTTGTTGGTTGAAGCCGATTTCACCTAGGACTTCGGATCTCCACGCGGTAGGTTGAATCCTCCAAACCTATAGCAATCGATTTTGGGGTAAGTAATGGTAAGGATCTATGAATTTAGTTAATATTCGTTTAGTTTCTAAGGCTACTAATAGTTGCCGATTTCAGGGAAGTAAAATCATTCAGAGTATAGTGATTTGGGTACTAAGGCACTCGGGTAAGGATTAGGGTTCAAAAAGAGAACCCTTTTAAATATTTGGTTTGGCCGAATAGGCCATAGTACTAACTCCCATGTTTGGCCGAATATAGGAACAAGTGGATCTTGGGAGGCCGATTTCTTTAATCTTCTGGATTAGACTCCTCGTTGGTGACAGTGTGTACATACACACGTATAATGGTTAATAAAGTGTATTAAGTGTATGTTATGTGTAAATCTGCTTTATGTAGATACGGCTTTAGTGCCTTAATGGTACAAGCGAGGATAATGCTTTGTATGAGATTGATGATAATGCTTTTGGGAAGCATGGATTGTTTGATACATGTGATATATGTATGTTCTGCTTTTTAACTACTTGACATGGGTTGATGAGAGGAGGGGCGGTGATATCGTCTTGTGAGCACCGTGCTTTGGTAGCACACCGTGACTATATGTCACCGGAGGTTTGGTACCTCCAGAGGTTTGGTACCTCATAGCGACTTGTCCCCGTGGTTAACACCACCTTGGGTTGGCCCCACTTGAGATATGGGATCGTCCCGCCAGGTGATTTGGTATCACACGATGGGTTGGCCCCATCACCCGATTTGTGTCTCACGACACCGCTGCTTTGGTAGCACATTGTGACTATATGTCACCAAAGTGGTTTGGCACCACCAAAGGTGTTTTGGTAACACATCGTGACTACGGTCACCAAAGTGGTTTGGTACCACATGGGGTAGGCAAAGGTGTTTGGTTGGCTAGGTTGGGTACACGATACTTTGCTTAATTAATCATTATATGTTGTGTATGAAATGTTGTATTAACCAAGGGAAGGGTTACATCTGAGTCTTGGTGACTCACCTTCTCCTTTAACATTTTTCGGTGGCTCGTAGATGGCGGTGGAGGAGCCAGTTGGACTCGAGGTGGCCATGCAAAGGATTCAAATTTATAGAACTTTAAATTTCTTTATTTTTACTTGGGTTGTAATAAGGCCTCCTTAAACTACATTGGTGTTATTTTCTTTTATGTTGGATATTTGCTTTAAACTATATTATTAAATTGAACTAAAAATCACATGTTTTCTTAAATTAACACGAAAATGCTTTTTCGTGCCATCGGGCACACTTGAAACTGGTATAACAGTTGGACTTAATTAAAATTCCAAATCAAATCTAAGGGTAGCTTTGACAAGACAACCAAAAACGAGGGGTTTTCAATGAAAATTAAATGTTTTTCGAAATGGTGTTCACAAGGTTTTACTTCGTAATAACTCAGATTCGGTCGTAGTGTTTGGGCCGGGTTTGGGTTGTTACAAGATTTCCACAATTCACATTCGGCATCATATTAGTTAACATGCCTAAAATCATTTAGCATATATACTTTATATATATAGAAAAATTCAGTTTAGTCCAATTGCTTAAATCTTACCTCGAATATCAACGAGTTCAACTTCCCAGTTAGTCGTTCAATTTAGTTTTTCCCCGATCCAATCTCACCTCCTTTTGTTCTTGATCTAAATACATTCAATTTAAGCTCAATCAAACACATTTATATTCAATTTAGTCCTAAAACACATAAATAGGCAAATTATCATTTTGCCCCCATTATTTCACACTTTTACAATTTAGTCCTATTTGCACAAAACACAAATTACACAAAATTTGGCCACACACCTCAAGGGTCGAATATTCATAGCATTAATACAAGTCCATGCATTTCATTTATTTCACAATTTAGTCCCCCTAAAATTTAATTTTACAATTTAATCCAAAATACTCAAATTCATCAAAAATCTAAAGACAAAACATATTAATTTAACACATATATTTCATAATTCATCCTCAAATAACTTAAACAACCAACTATCATCAATGGCTCAACTCAAAATATTCATCAAACTCAAAAATTAAAGCATGGGTCTTGAAGATTTCTAAGCAACGATCTCAAAACGTAAAAATTATCAAAACCGAAATGAATCATACCTTGATTAAGCTCAACTATGGCCAAAGTTTGCTTAGGTTTCTTCTTTTCTTCCTTTCTTTAGTTTCGGCTTTTAATGGTGGAATAAAGATGATGAACACATGGTTTCTTTATTATATTATTATCATATTTTATATATAACCTTTTTAACATATAATATAATGTATAATTAAAACATATCATAATAATTTTAAAGCCAAATGCCGTCCACTTATAAGAAAGTTGGTTAATTAATTTACCACTTAAGTCCCCACATATAAGAAGTTAAATCAATTTAACCATTTTAATTTAATAAAAGCTACTTTTACCAGCTTATGCAATTCATTTCTTTTCTTAAATTAAACACACAAACGGGCAAATTAACTCACGAAATTTTAACACATGCTCAATCATAGATTATAGACTCAATATAAAATATTAAAATATTTTACTGACTCGGATTCATGGTCCCAAAACCACCGTTTCGATTAGGGTCGAATTCAGACTGTTACAACTTCTTTACAAAAATTTTCAAACTAAAATAACATTTATACACTCATTCATATAAGTCAAATTTGCACATATTTAAAACATATTGCCAATTAAGAACCAATCATGCTTTATTACTTATAATATTCGAATCATATAAGTATCTCATTCATGATATTTGAATACCATTTTATAATCAAACATTTTCATTTCTTATAACAATCATAAATCGAGACATCTATTCTTATTAATCTGTTCCATTAACTATTAACCTAATACACCATAATTTATTACATAATATGACCGAATCAAACTTATCAAATACAACATTTCCAAGTCATTCCACAAAGAAAATTATACATAAAAAATTAAGTCATTAATAAGCCACATCAATTAATCAAATTCACAAGGCATAGCATAGTCATCTCATAACTTAGCTTATAGGTACCTATACATTAAAGCTAGAACATATTCATCAACTAGAATATACCATATATTATACTTCTAAAATGAGCTACATTCAAGGCCGATTATACATTATACCTATTATACTCAATGCCGAATTCATGTAGCCAAACACCACATATATAAATACCATAAAATATACTTCCAAAATAAGCTTATAACATGAACATATATACAAATATTAACACCATGATCAAACATAACTGAACTCAAGCTTAGAAATCAAGCCATATAACTAAACACCAAGCATAAACACATCAGAAATTATACTTCCATCAAAACTTAATATCAAGGCCGAATTCACATAAGCCCAAAATATCATGTTTTAGCCATTTTCGCATGGCATATACAAAATACATATATACATATCATTTGTAATAACTCATAAGGTAATATAGCCTATACATGCCATAAACTTTAAGTTTAATCTAAAAAAGGTACCAAAATATTGATGATAGTGTGATGAGCTTTAGCGATGATCCCCGAGCACGTAACGAACACCCAAAATAAATCTAAAACACGAGAGCAAACAAGAACCAAGTAAGCTTTAACAGCTTAGTAAGTTATAAGCAATTACAATACAACAGTACATAATACTATCATATATAATAGTTCAATGTATTATAATGATCCTCAAGATTTATAATCATAATTATGAGTCATAACACCATTCATAGACTTTCGTATTTCATAACCTTAGGACCGAACACCCACACATTCAATAATAGGTCCTCATTGATCTATAAACCACTTTCTCAACTCAAAACAAATACACACATATATATATAAATATACATCACATTTGCTTAATTTCATATGCATATATCACTTATCGAATTTAAATTTCTAATCCATATAAATCACATATTGATATGCAAAATATCTAGTCTCAATTCAACCGCTAATACATACTTTACTATCCATATAGAATATATCATCACATACCTGCTCATTTTACTTCGCTTAATACTTCAAATAATCGATATCCTTGATGGATCATTAAACCCGTACACTCAATGCCAAACCCTGTAACGTATCACACACATAGTGTCGTCACATTAACATTTCGCACACTTAGTGCCAAATTCTCGTAACGTATTGCACATTTAGTGCCGTTACCTTTAATATCTCGCACACTTAGTGCCAAATGACCGATTTTGCACATATAGTGCTCGGTATTTACGTTCGCACACATAGTGCATTACTTGAAATTGTTATTCGTATAATTAAACATATATACATAAGACCTAAACCTCAATTACTCATATATATACAAATTCGCCTATTTCATTTCTATGATCAACATCACATTCAATTATATCATTACCATACATATGTATTACATTCGGCTATATCATTGACATATATGTATACATCACATTCGACCATAATTTCATCTCACAACCAATATCACATTCGGCAATGTCACATTGTACATATATACTTCTATTAAATTACATGTACAACATTATAGATACAAATTCAATTTAACTCAATTGCTGAAAAACTTACCTCGGATACCGACGGACGTTATGTATCGGCTATTCAATTATTTTTGCTTTTCCTCGATCCGAGTCTGATTTCTTTTGTTCTTGATCTATATCATTTCAAATTAACCTCATTTAAACACCATTACACTCAATTTAGTCTAAAAAACATATAATGGGCAAATTACAATTTTGCCCCTAACATTTCACACTTTTTACAATTTAGTCCTTTTTGCACAAAACACAAAATACATAAAATTTGACTATACACCTTAAGGGCCGAATATTCCTAGTCCTCATACAAGTCTATACATTTCATTTATTTCACATTTTAGTCCCTCAAAAATTTATTTTTGCAATTTAGTCCAACATACTCAATTTCATCAAAAATTCAAAGACATAACTTGTTAATCTAACACATATATTTCATTTTTCATCATCAAACAACAAAAACCACAAGGTATCATCAATGGTAAAACACAAAATCATCATCACAAACAAAAATTAAGACATGGGTTTTGTACATCTCTTAGCAACGATCTCAAAAACGTAAAAATTATCAAAAACCGAGCTAAACACATACCTTAATCAACTCCCACAATGGCCGAATGCCCTAACTCTTTTCTCCTTTCTTTTTGTTTTGTTATTCGGTCATGGAAAGAGAGAAATAAAACTATGGCTTTGTTTTTATGTTAATATAATATAATATAACATTATTATATATTAATATAAATTTTAATTTATAACATTTAACATATAAAACATCTAATAATGGCATGTTTCCGTCCACTACAATATAAAAATGGTCCAATTGCAATATAAATCCTCCATATTAAAAAGACAACAACAATTAAGCACTTTCACAACGAACCATCAAATTTTCGTTTTACGCGATTAAACCCTTTTATTAAATCGGACACTCAAACAACGAAATTAAAACACGAAAATTTAACACAAGCAAATTCACACATAGTAAACGCGCAAAAGAATTTTAAAATAATTTTCAGACTCGGATTTGTGGTCCCGAAACCACTATTCTGATTAGGGTCAAAATCAGGATGTTACAACTCTCCCCCTTAAGGATTTTCGTCCTCGAAAATCTTACCAGTGAATAGGTTTGGATAATGCTATTTCATTGTATTCTATGACTCCCAAGTTGCTTCCTCGATCCCATGCTTATGCAACAATACTTTCACCAACGAGATTTTCTTATTACGCAACTCTTTCACTTCTCGAGCCAAAATACGAATCGGTTCTTCCTCATAGGTCAAATCAGATTGAATCTCAATTTTTGATGGACTAATCACATGAGTAGGATCGAATCTATATTGTCGAAGCATCGAAACATGGAAAACATTGTGGATCTTTTCTAACTCAGGTGGCAACATCAACCTGTACGCAACTGGCCCGATACGCTCAATAATCTTGTATGGCCCAATAAATATCGGACTCAACTTTCCGTTGCGACCAAATCTAAGTATTTTCTTCCACGGCGAGACTTTCAAAAATACTCGGTCACCAATCTGAAACTCTATGTCTTTACATTTTAAATCCGCATAAGATTTCTGACGGTCCGATGCTGCTTTCAAACTTTCGCGGATCACTTTTACTTTCTATTCAGTCTCTTTGATTAGATCAACCCCGTGTATCTTGCTTTCACTAAGCTCGATCCAATACAAAGGTGTACGACATTTACGACCGTACAAAGCCTCGTAAGGTGCCATTTCGATACTCGATTGAAAGCTATTATTGTATGCAAATTCAATCAAAGGCAAGTATTGTTCCCACGTACCCTCAAACTCAAGAACACAACATCTCAACATATCCTCAAGTATTTGAATAATTCTCTCGGACTGACCATCCGTTTCAGGGTGGAAAGCGGTGCTAAAATGCAATTTAGTACCCAATGCATCTTGCAGTTTCTTCCAAAACCGCGATGTAAACCTCATATCTCTATCTGAAACAATAGAATTAGGTACTCCATGTAATCGTACAATTTGAGAAATGTACAATTCAGCTAGCTTATCGAGCGAGTAATCTGTACAGATCGAAATAAAGTGAGTCGACTTCGTCAATCTATTAACAATAACCCAGATTGCATCTTTCTTGCTCGGTGTCAACGGTAACCCAGATACGAAATCCATCGTGACTCGATCCCATTTCCATTCGGGTATCATAATCGGCTGAAGCAATCCAGATGGCACCTGATGTTCAGCTTTTACTTGCTGACATATCAAACATTTCGACATGAAATCTGAAATATCCCATTTCATACCGTGCCACCAGTAGTGCTGTCTCAAATCATTATACATTTTTGTGCTACCTGGGTGAATAGACAATTTACTATTATGAGCTTTATTACAAATCATCCGAATCAATTCAGGATCCTTCGGTACACATAATCGGTTTCTGAACCGCAAACATCCCTCAGCTTCAATCTGAAATTCTGAGTCAGCATTCGAGCCACATTGATTCCTTTTTACCATCAAATTATCATCAACCCTTTGAGCTTCACAAATCTGTTGAACAAATAACGGTCTCACTTTCAATTCTGCTATAATTGCACCATCGTCAGTCATGGCCATATCCGCTCTCATTGCACGTAAAACAAACAGTGATTTTCGGCTTAAGGCATCAGAAACCACATTAGCTTTTCCCGGGTGATAATCAATCACAAGCTCGTAGTCTTTTAACAATTCCAACCATCATCGTTGTCTCAGATTCAGATCCTTCTGAGTCATCAAGTACTTTAGGCTTTTATGATCGGAATAGACATGGCATTTTTCACCGAACAGATAGTGGCGCCATATCTTCAGAGCAAAAACTATAGCGGCTAATTCAAGATTGTGCGTCGGATAGTTCTTTTCGTGTGGCTTTAACTGTCTCGAGGCGTAGGCTACAACCTTACCCTCCTACATCAAAACACAACCCAAACCATTCAAGGATGCATCACTGAAAATAACGAACTCTTTACCCGACTCTGGCTAAACAAGCACTGGGGCTTTAATCAACAAGGTTTTCAACTGATCGAAACTCTTCTGGCACTTCTCCGTCCACTCGAATCTAACATCTTTTTCAAGTAGCTTTGTCATCGGTGTTGTAATCATTGAGAAACCTTTCACGAAGCGTCTATAATAACCGACAAGTCCCAGAAAACTCTGAACTTCAGAAACATTCCGCGGGGGTTTCCAATCAAGTATAGCCAAAACCTTACTCGGATCAACCCAAATACCTGATGTTGAAATAACATGCCCCAAGAAGCTAACTTCGCGTAACCAAAACTCACACTTACTGAATTTTGCGTACAACTGCTTATCACGCAAAATCTGTAACACAAGTCTCAAGTGTTCGACACGCTCGGTTTCGTCGCGCGAATAGATCAGAATGTCATCTATAAACACAACTACAAACCGATCCAGATACTGTCTGAATACTCGATTCATCAAATCCATGAAAATAAAAGGGTCATTAGTGAGTCCGAACGACATCACCAAAAACTCGTAATGGCCGTATCTCGTTCGGAAAGCAGTCATAGGCACATTAGAGTCTCTAACTTGCAACTGATAATAACCCTATCTTAAATCAATCTTCGAAAATACTGAGGCTCCGTTTAACTGATCAAATAGATCATCAATGCACGGCAACGGGTATTTATTCTTTATGGTCACTTTGTTAAGCTGTCGATAGTCGATGCACATCCTCAAAGTTCCGTCTTTCTTCTTCACAAATAACACTGGCGCACCCTAGGGAGAAAAACTTGGTCGAGCAAAACCTCTATCTGTCAACTCTTGCAACTGGGCTTTCAACTCTTTTAATTCAGTCGTTACCATTCTATACGGAGCTATCGAGATCGAAGTCGTCCCTGGTACCAACTCAATACCAAACTCTACCTCCCGAACAGGTGGCAATCCTGGCAATTCTTCCTGAAACACATCCGGATACTCACATACGAAAGGTACAGCTTCAATCTTCTTTTCAGTCACTTTATTATCAATCACATAAGCAAGGTAAGCTTCGCAACCCTTTCTCATATACTTTCGAATCAACATCGAAGATATCACTGCTGGTAGCCCATTTAAATCTGCAGATTCAATCCGAATTATCTCATTATTCTGGCACCGGAGATCAATAGTCTTTTGTCTGTACTTCACTACGGCATCGTGCACAGTTAACCAATCCATACCGAGGATAATATCGAACTCATCAAATGGTAGTAACATCAAATCAGCCAGAAAACATGAATCTCAAATCATCAAAGGGCAATTCTTGCACATCTTATCAACTAGCACACACCGGCCCAGGGGGTTCGAAACCCGAATCAAAAATTCAGTAGACTCAACAAGTAAAGTCTTACTGAATACTAATGTTTCACACACATAGGAATGAGTTGAACCGAGGTCAATTAGAGCAATTACACTAGTATTAAAGAGAGTAAATATACCGGTGATGACATCTGGAGATGAAGCCTCCTCTCGGGCACCAATGGCATAGGCTCTAGCTGGCACACGAGCCTCTGATCGAATAGTTGTATCCAAAGTCCCCCTCTGAGTGCCGCTCCTACCTCCCGCATTTCGGGGTGGTCTACCTCTAGCTGCAGTACCGCTCGGTCTTGCACTCTGAGCATTATCCTTGTAAAACCCCAAATCTGGCCTAGACGTTACGACCGGATCTGGCATGTCACATGGAAAGGTCGTTAAAGAAACTTTGTGATCGTTTAAAAAAATTTCAAGTTTAGTTATTTATAGCTTGTGATCCATTTGTGAATATTTTAGAAAACAGCTATTAATGTTTGAGGAAAACCTCGTTTGAACAATCAGCAATAGATAATAACCGAGTTAAAATTAAAACCAAAATAAAATCCCAGAGGCCTTATTACATAACAAATTCCCAAATCTAAAATAAGTTTCAAATAAAGAAAATGTATTTACGAAAGAAATACTGTATGGCCACCGCAAAGTCCTCCTCGGCTCCAAATCCTCGAACTAGGGATTATCTGCAAAATTAAGCAGAGGGGTGAGTCACCAAGACTCAGTATGTAATTCCCCCTACAACACAATCGGGCCTTAAGCCCCCAGATGCACATTGGGCCTTAGCCCACTCAATGTAGCATATATCACATGTATGCAATGCAAATTTCACCAACCTAGTTTTCTATCCTCTACACACCTGAATCATCCAAACGCCTGTGGTACCAAGCCACTGTGGTACCAAACCACTGGTGGTCTCAAACCACTGGTGACAGAGTCACTAAATATAATATGTGGGGCCAACCCACTGTGGTACCAAACCACTGGTGATAATCCCTGATAAACATATGTGGGGCCAACCCATTGTCGTACCAAACCACTGGGACGGGTCACTGAAATAATATATATGTGGTGCCGAACCACTGTGGTACCAAACCACTGAGACATAGTCACTGGATAAATTATGTGGGGCCAACCCACTGTGGTACCAAACTACTATGACAGTCTTAGGATCACACTTCCCCTTTCGTCATCACATCCCAAAACCCATGCACATATTAACATAATGAGATGAATGCAACATACTTTGAATGTATAACGTATAATCAACTCATACATACATTAACACGAAAGTAACGTTACAGCGAAATTTACCCGATGTCTCCAACTTTACCCACAAGGGTATCTCGTCTATCGAAACAGTCATTTCGACTTTCAGCCAACACAATTATTAACATGAATTGTTTAACAAATTAAAGTGTGAACATTACACACCTGATTACGCGCAAAACTAGACTCTCTACGTTGACGCTTTCACTAGCAGGGATAACAGCTATTTGTCTATCCCAGGCAGATGTTGGCTCCCTACCACAGCCTGGCGGAAAGTCTCGAACTACCGACACCGCACGATGTTTGAAAGACGGATTAGAGACTATGAGTACAGTCCCCTCCTTAGATTGACTGGCACTCACATCCATGACAAGACTTGATCAGTATTCAGAGTGAAATGTCGATGGTCTAATAATGGAATTCGGTTAAGGCAGACTACACAAAAAGGAAATAACAGTAAAGAACCCGAAAAGAAGTGACTCCTTACCTTGATAAAAGAAGAACCGCACAACTCTTGATTCGTCCTCGAATCAGAGATGAGTCTTGAGAGAAACAGAGGTTCGGTCTACAGGCACAGAATGAAGAAACAAGTTTAGTTGCTTAACAGAATAGGTTCAGCTTCACCTTGAAAAGAAAGAATGGATAGATTGATCATAATAAAATAAAAGAGAACCTTACCTTGAGCAGAGATATCGATTGACACACCAGAAAATTTGGCTAAAGAGAAAAAAGAAAAGGAAAAGTGTCAATGGAGATGGTGCAAGGTTTTGGCTAAAGAAGAAGATGAGTTTGAGAGATGATTCGGCTAAGAAAGAAAATGGTAGAGGAGAAGGAAAGTTTTGGCTTGTGAAGGAGATAGCAAAAGAAAACAAGTTAGAATGTGAAGGGTTGATGGTGAAGAGAGATTCGGCCAAAGGTGTCTTGGTAATGATCGCTGTAACTCAGAGTTTTAAAATTTATAAAAGAATGATCGAACCTGGAAACTAACTCGGACAATGATTAAAGGCAAGTACACCTATCGAACAGTAGTATAGTTTAGGCAAGACCGATTTATCGAACACAAAGGAACTAAAAGTGCTAATACTAACTTTCTTTTTATTATTTAGCCTAAAATAAGTGAAGTTTGTTTATTAATCTAAATTAATTAACTACTAAACTAAAGACTCTAAGACAAAGAAGAATGAATTTAGAAAATAACTTGGGAAAAACTCAGTTGATTTAGACGATACCCTAGGAAGAATCCACCTAGACTTCACTTGTTATCTAACCTTTAACCATATGATTTATTTACTTAGTTTGATCCGTAAGACTCCCTAACGTATATTAAACCCTCTCTCGAGGCGAATAACGTCTAACCCTAGGTTAATTAGTGGAACTCTCGTTGTCTTATAATAACCCCCTAGAATAGCAGTAAATCGATCTATGGATTCCCATATTAGGTTTCACCCTAATCCGGCAAAATCTCGTCACCCTATCTCTAGGCGTGCGATCAACTCCGCTTAATTATGTTGGATCTACTCTTAGGCAGGGTCTATTCCTCCTCCACCTAAGTACATTAAATTTGGATTAAGCTCACATAATTAAGAACAAACTAAGTATTTATCATATAATTCAAATAATCAAATAACAAGACTCATCATAGGTTTCATCCCCTTCGGGTATCCAAAGGTTTAGTTCATAACAATAAAGGAAAACATCTCAAGAGAAAAGATAAAACAAAACATAAGAAATCCCTAAAACCCCCTGAAGGAATTGAAGGAGAGATCCTCTGTCTTGAGTATAACTCTGGCTTCTTGAGATGGATCAACTGGCTATCCCTGAGTGAATCCCCACGAATCTGCCTTCTCTGGCTTAGCACGATGCCCTTAGACGATAGCTTTGGGCTCCCCTCAATAGAGGGTTTCCGTCCAACTCCCACAAATAAGTTGCCCCCTAGGGTGTTTATATAGGCTTTGAGATGTGTTACTTGGCCTCCAAGTATCCTAATTTGAGTGAAATTCCTAATTGGGAGTTTAAGTAGACTTAGGAATGTGTTTCTTTGCCTCCAAGCATCCAAATCCGAGTAAAATTCCTCTTTCCCGCGGCAGGGACACGGCCATGGCACACGTCCGTGTGAATCATCTTCAGGCCGTGTTCGACACTGTTGAATGAGGCACGGTCGTGTAAGTCATGGTAAGGCCGTGTTCTAGTAGGAATGGTGGCACGGCCGTGTGGCTTGAAGTCCAGGCCGTGCTGATTTCATGGCTTGGCCCAATTTGGTCCGTTTTAAGCCTGTTTCTCGTTCTTTTCGTTATCAGGTGCTTTCCTGAGTATAAGACATGAAAAGAAAGGATTAAGAGAACCTTTTTACATAAATTGGGGCTTAAATCATCCAAAAGCATATTAAATGTGGGCTTAAAATATGTTACTTTTACAATTTATCAAATACCCCCACACTTAAGCTTTTGCTTGTCCTCAAGCAAAATTCTCAACTCATAATTAAAACGAACTTTCCTCAATTCACAATAGTCGTTGATAGTGTTTCATCATAATTCAGAGATAATTTATACATGGATAATTCAATTCAAAGTGTCCTAAAAATTCAAACAGTATAAGTCATAGATTTTGTAGCTCGAAAACTTTGGCGTCTCCCCTTATCTAGATATTTACCTTTAATTTGAAATCGACAAGGATTGACATCCTCACGAAAGATTCACTCAAATCACTCAAAGTTTTTAAGGTTCAAAATTTAGACACTCAAAAGTCGAACATGAAGAGTTAATCCCATAGGCTTGCATGAAAATCAAATCTCCACCACTGAAATATGAGATGAAACACAAATCAAAAGGTCTTTGTTAGGGTTGTAACGTGGCTAGGGTTAAGGTGTGGAGTAAGGCTGAATTAGAGGGTTAGAATCGAGATTGAATCGACAAATTACCTAACTAAGAACTAATGAACTAATTATAATTACATCAATTGAAAACTAATAGTACTTAATAATACGAGCTTCTTCTTCGATATTTGGAATTTAAATGTATAAGCTCGTTTAATCACATAACTAATAATGAATATACTTTGTTTTTTTAAGTACAATCATAATAAAAGATAAATTACTGAAATAAAAACATAGTTAGGCTATTAATCAAATCAAATCTCGATATAAGGGTAGTCAAAAGGAATGGTGATAATAAAAACAAAGGGGTTCTGGGTTAATATTAGCGGTTATGTCAATAAATAGGGTTGTTAGGATTAAAAGGGGTTCACTAGGGGTTAATTTGTGAAGGTAGGCTTTTAGTGGAGTAAGTGGGTTAAAACCTAGGTTCCTTCATCATCTCTGTATATCAAATCATAGGTGTGGTCTCGACATGTATAATCGATGCAAGTTCTAGAATAACAAATCAATGTTGACATACTCATAATCAATAAAGTGAGCAAGAAAAAGAATTTATGCTCTATAAGGCTAAAAAACTCACAAAAATTATGGGTATTTTGATGTCAACCTAGTAAATTTCAAACTTCAAGATAATATTTAAACTCAGTTTGACAACCTAGCAAATTTTTAATTTATGAAAAATAGACTTATCATGCTTGATTCTCTAGTATTCTTAGAATTTAATTATCAATGCACAATTATCAATGACTTAATCTAAAACATATCAATAAAAATCATAAATCATCAGAAATTTCATTCTAATATGAGAAACTTACTTTAAGACAAGGCATAATTCAGGGATTTTCAAATAATACTATAGTTAACCCCCCACACTTAAGATGTACATTGTCCTCAATGTACAAAGGTAGATAATATCAAAATAATCATAAAATCGTAAGATGGTGTAATATCCGAGATTTAGGGGTCCGGTATTTTATCTTGTGTTTATGTGCCTTTGTGTGTTGCATGACTATCTGAGTATGTTTGGGGGCTTCGGGTAACCTTGGGGTAACGTAGGAACCTTAGTGAAAATTTTGGGTTTTAAGCTTTTAGGGGAGAGCTAGGGGAGCTAGGCCTTAAGGGATTTAATATGGTGTTTGATGGCACAACAAGTGAAGTGGTGGAGTGGCAAGGTGACGCCTAGGAGCAAGGGGGTTGACGCTGCAAGGAGGGAGTTCAAGGGGGGAAGAGGTTCGAGCAACTTGGACAGCATTTTGGGATTCATTTTGGCCTGGAGGGGAGGTGTTGGAGATCGGTGGGACACTAGAGTGTAGGAGGTTTGATAGAGTCAAACACCTTGAATGAGTGGTGGAGAGTAAAGCGGAAGTTTGAATCATTCAAACTCATTTGAATGAGAGGATGTGAGTAAAATTAGGAGAGAAAGAGGGGATGAGGTGAGAGGCTTGAGAGTTGGCCGATTATGGGATTCTAAGGGGGTGGTAATTTCGGTCATGTTAGAGGGGGGTAGGTGCTTAATTTGTTTAGTGGTCGGAGTATTCATCTTTTGTGTTTTCTCCTTCTCTAGTCTTGCTGAAAGTGTCAACAAGGGTAACTCAATTTCTGTCTTCTTCTTTTCCTATAGTCTAAAGCCGAAGGTAGGTGTGACCATTTGGGCATTTCGTTTACCATCTTTTCCCCTCTTGTCGAATTCTTAACATTCAATTTCTTCTCTTCCCGTTTGTTTATTCCTTCACTCCCTAAAAAGCTGAAATTCACCCCCCACCTTCACCATAGCCGAAACTTCTTAAACCTCAACCCTCTCTTCCTCTTTTCATCGATTATATCACTTTCAAAAGCCGAACCATACTTCTCAAAAACCTTAAACTTTCATCTCACTTTCCAAAAGCCGAATAACCTATCTTTGCACAAGAACCTTGGCCGAATCTCTCATTTATCTTTACCTTTGTCTCTTGTCGATCTATTCTTTTTTTCTTTTCTATCTCGTGTATTCGTTTAACCTCATTTCTTAGCCGAATCTGTCAGAGCCGAATATCTAAGGGTGGTAAGGATCTCTTCTCTGTTGAGCTTTCTTTCTTCTTTCTCCTTGGTTTGTCAAAACCAAGAATCTAACCTTGTTCTTCTGTATGGACGAAACCATGAAGGGTTGGGTTCGGGTCTTTTGTAGCCAGCGTTAAGGGAGGAGGATCTTTCGGGATTCGATTGAGCAAGGTAGGGAGGCTATAATGTTCGGCCAAAGGCCACATCTTTTGTTCATATGCAGTAAAGCCGAATCTAACATGGCTTATGTAGGGTGTTCGACAACCTTTAGATTCAAGCGGGTAGTTTCAGGTTTCTGTCGACTTTGGTAAGGTGTTCTTTCAATCAAGTGTTCTTTAAGTTTCATTGTTATTTGGATTCAAGGTTTAACCGAGTTTTCTGACAAGATCTCATCTAATGGAATCGAGTACCATTCAGATTAAGGGAAGGGTTAGACACGACGTCCCTACCCCTAAGTTCAAGAAGCGGTCTATTTTAGCAGTTCGGGATTGGCCACCGGGGTGTGGGCCAGCGTCAGAAAGAGACAAACAAATTAATGTAGTCTCTTCGAGTGAGGACGCTAGGGAGATTGATAGTCTAGTTCTTCAGGTTTTTAGGTGTGTAGTTATCGCACTGTTTCTTAATGGCTTTAATAAATATATGTGTGTTTTTGTGGTAGCCGAAATAGTGGCTGTGGTGGTGCTGTTACCTAATTTGGGTAATCCGGTAACCAGGTTAGTATACTACTTATGTTGAGGTTTTGGTTAACAAATGTGGATACATGTAAGCATGTTTTATATGCATATCTGGTATGTTCATATGTTATATTGCCATTTCACCATAATATGCTGCATGTGCATGGGGTTCGGGATATGTTGATTAAGGGGAAGTGTGTGCATTTATGTACGTGGGTGACTTTGTCACGATTAATGACGGCCTCAAGCCTCATTGTGGATTGATGATGACCATGAGTCTCATCGTGGATATTTGTGATTTAATCACGTGGATCAGTGGCTAGACCACTAAGTGGACTTTGAGCGGTGTGTCCGTCGGCATAGACCGCCAAGGAGGTTTGTAGCGGATGGAGGGTCGATTTAGTAATCCCCAGGTATGTGTTGGATGGATGTACGGGTGGTGCGTAGCGGATGGATATTAGGTTGGGTGGGCTTGCACGTTGCATTTCTATTTTGCTCATGGTATGCTGGATGATTTGGTTGTGGGTTAAGCCCAATAGTGGAAACTGTGTCGTTTAATTACACAATGAGTCGGTTTGACTCACCCTATTATTTCCCAAAAACAATGCAGGTGACACATGATTCGTTGGGCCGGGTTGGAAGGGATTCGAGGTGGCCATGCAGAAGTGTTTTTCGTACATTTAATTTCAAACTGCTGGTTTTACTTTGGTTATTTCGTTTTTGTAATAAGGCCACTCCAACTATTCTGGATTTATGGTTTTAAGTTGGATTTGTTATTTAATAACTTTTAAAATGTGACATTGAAACGTTTTTACCACAGAGACATAAAAATGAATCGGATTTTATACAACTTGGGCATTTTTATTCGGTAAACTACTATTTTTAACGACAACTCCTTAAACGAAGGGTTTACTTCTAAAGTTAAAGTCTGATTTCACTAATTAAACTAGAACTTGTTTCACCACTTTCCCGTAACATTCCGGATTCGGCCGTGGTGTTTTGGGCCGGGTTTGGGGTGTTACAGATGGGGAGAGAAGGGAAACTTCCTGAATTTTGGATGAAGCCAATGAAAAGAAACCGGATAGGATTGGAGGTGAGCGTGGGGAAGCGTCTCGAACTGGTTGAGTCCTCGAAGCAGCCATCCTAATTTCTTTTGTATCCTAAGTTAAATCTAAATGGAATGAATAACAAGAAGAAAATAATAAAGAAAATAAAAGGAAGGAAATAAAAATAAAAATAAAAATAAAAATGAAAATGAAAATAAAAATAAAAATAAAAATAAAAATAGAAATAAAAGTAAATATTTAAATAGTGATACGGTCCATGCCCTTGTTGGAGTTTAATCAGTCTGTGTTTTTCGTGATTTTGAATTTTGGGAGCGTTTAGGTGTTGTACCACGGCCGTGGGTCTCGTAGCACGCCCGTGTATTCTTCACACGGTCCTTTAGAACGGGCGTGTTTAACCCGTGCTCGTCAAGTCAGAAACCTCGAACGGTTGTAGGGCACAGCCGTGTCTCTCCCGTGCTCAATAAGTCATAACCTCACACGGGAAGTCGGCACGGGCGTGGCTTTTTATCACAGCCCGTGTTGGGAAAAGAAATTATTCTTTTTCATGCACGGTTACTAGCACGTCCGTGGTTTGTCCTTCTGGCTTCCACACGACCACGGTCACAGCCGTGTGCAAGGCCGTGTAAGCATGGAAATCTGTACTTTGGTTAGTTTATGGTTAGGTGCTAAAATGAAAAATAAAAGTAAAATAAAAAAATGTAAAAATTAATAGGGTTAGTGCTCGAGTTGCCTCCCGAGAAGCGCTCGTTTATAGTCTTAAGCTAGACTTTACCTCTCATTCGTATGGTCAAGGTGGTTTGAGGAGGTGAAAATCTTTCCTCATGCGATCAACTCGATTTTTGATATAAAATTTAAGTCGAGTAGTGTTTACCTCAAAAATACTGAATTTAGGATTGCTTACCTCGACTGGCCCGTATAGGAAGACATTAAGTACCTCAAAAGTGATTTCTTCGGTTGACTTGAGGTCTGAATTGGCGATTCGAGGGTCTTCCTTATTCAACAATACCCGATCCCCTATTTTGAAGTGATTTGTTGTTCCTATCAGCTCGTCTGGGGGTTCCTCTTTAAAGTGTGTCTTCCCCACTTTTAGTTTGTTGATCTCAAGGCTTCGTTCCTCATATGCTTCTTCTTTGTTGACACAAGGTTCCTGTTTCGGCTCAGGTTAGTAGTTCTGTGGTTGTTCCTACGGTGAAATTTGAACAGATTGATTATCAACTGATTTTACTTTCTCACCTTCATCAGTCGATGTTCTGGCCAAGTCAAGAGCTTGTAAACTGATTGATTCGTCACCTATACGAAGAATGAGTTCTCCTGTACCAACATCAACTTTAGTCCTGGCAGTTGCTAGAAAGGGTCTTCCTAAAATTAAAGGGATCGAATTGTCCTTATCCATGTCTAAAATGACAAAGTCTACTGGGAATACGAATTTATCAATTTTGATTAGAACATTTTCAATTATACCCCTAGGAATTTTGATAGTTTTATCAGTTAATTGAATACTCATCCTGGTTTGTCTCGGTTTCCCTAGACCTAGTTGTTTAAACATTTTATAAGGCATAACATTGATGCTTGCCCCTAAATCAGCTAAAGCATTATCAATAGATAAACTACCAATTAAACATGGAATTGTAAAACTCCCTGGATCTTTTAATTTCCGTGGCAGTTTATTTTGTAGAATTGCTGAGCCCATTGTGTTTAGCTCCACATGTGATTCCTCGTCTAGCTTCCATTTGTTTGTCAACTGCTCTTTTAAAAATTTTCTATAATCGGGTATCTGCGAAAGAGCTTCGAGAAACGGTAAGTTAATATGAAATTTTTTTAAAAGTTTAAGAAACTTACCAAACTGTTCCTCTGTGTTGTCCTTCTTCATTGCTTCGGGATATGGTATACGAGGATGGTACTCTGTAATTGCCGATTTTGGTATTTCATGGCTCACCTCAACCTTACCTTCACTTACCACTGGATCTTGCCTTGGGTCAGATTCCACTAATCTTTCACTGTCATGAGTTGTTACAGCTTGAATTTGCTCTTTTGGGTTAGTTTCAGTGTTGCTTGGCAAGCTTTCTTGTGGTTGTTCTAAGATCAGCTTAACAGGCTAACCTAAATGATCCTCGATCCCTTGAATCGATGTTTCTTGTTTCGTTTACATATTTTGGAGACGTGCTTCTGTGTTTGCTATGAATTTTTCCAGCGTCTCTTCAAGGTTCGACTCATCTTCCTGTTGGTGAGGTGGTTGTTGAAAATTTAGAGGAAGTTCCTCTCTTTGGCTGCCTTGATTGTCCCACGAGAAATTGGGATGGTACCTCCAATCTGTATTATAAGTGTCATTATAAAAATTATTTTGAGGTCTAGAATAGTTACCCATATAGTGGACTTGTTCTTCTTCATGCCATATCTGTAGGGTGGGTACTCAGGATTCGCCACGCCTCCTAGATTCGATTCATATTGCATAACTGGATGTACCTGCGAGAGACTACACAAACCATCAATATTTTTATTCATCATCTCTAACTGGTTTGATAGCCTGGTTATTGCGTCGAGGTTGAAGACACTCGCGGCTTCTGTTGGTGTTGTCCGCATAACTCGCCACTGATAGTTATTTAGTGCCATCTTCTCTATAAACTAAAATTATCTGACAAAAACAAATAAAAGAAAAATTAGCAAAGTAAAAATTTAAACTAAAAATAAAAGTAAATTGCGAAAAATAAAAAGAATGGCTAAAGTAATAAAAAAAGAGCTTTCTTAATATTTTAGTTCCCCGGCAACGGCGCCAAAAACTTGATCGCTGTAAATCAGAGTTTTAAAATTTATAAAAGAATGATCGAACCTGGAAACTAACTCTAACAATGATTAAAGGCAAGTGCACCTATCGAACAGTAGTATAGTTTAGGCAAGACCGGTTTATCGAACCCAAAGGAACTAAAAGTACTAATACTAACTTTCTTTTTATTATTTAGCCTAAAATAAGTGAAGTTTGTTTATTAATCTAAATTAATTAACTACTAAACTAAAGACTCTAAGACAAAGAAGAATGAATTTAGAAAATAACTTGGGAAAAACTCAGTTGATTTAGACGATACCCTAGGAAGAATCCACCTAGACTTCACTTGTTATCTAACCTTTAACCATATGATTTATTTACTTAGTTTGATCCGTAAGACTCCCTAACTTATATTAAACCCTCTCTCGAGGTGAATAACGTCTAACCCTAGGTTAATTAGTGGAACTCTCGTTGTCTTATAATAACCCCCTAGAATAGCAGTAAATCGATCTATGGATTCCCATATTAGGTTACACCCTAATCCGGAAAAATCTCGTCACCCTATCTCTAGGCGTGCGATCAACTCCACTTAATTATGTTGGATCTACTCTTAGGCAGGGTCTATTCCTCCTCCACCTAAGCACATTAAATTTGGATTAAGCTCACATAATTAAGAATAAACTAAGTATTTATCATATAATTCAAATAATCAAATAACAAGTTTCATCATAGGTTTCATCCCCTTCGGGTATCCGAAGGTTTAGTTCATAACAATAAAGGAAAACATGTCAAGAGAAAAGATAAAACAAAACATAAGAAATCCCTAAAACCCCCTGAAGGAATTGAAGGAGAGATCCTCCGTCTTGAGTATAACTCTGGCTTCTTGAGATGGATCAACTGGCTATCCCTGAGTGAATCCCCACGAATCTGCCTTCTCTGGCTTAGCACGACGCCCCTAGACGATAGCTTTGGGCTCCCCTCAGCAGAGGGTTTCCGTCCAACTCCCCCAAATAAGTTGCCCCCTAGGGTGTTTATATAGGCTTTGAGATGTGTTACTTGGCCTCCAAGTATCCTAATTTGAGTGCAATTCCTAATTGGGAGTTTAAGTAGACTTAGGAATGTGTTTCTTTGCCTCCAAGCATCCAAATCTGAGTAAAATTCCTCTTTCCCACGGCAGGGACACGGCCATGGCACACGCCCGTGTGAATCGTCTTCAGGCCGTGTTCGACACTGTTGAATGAGGCACGACCGTGTAAGTCATGGTAAGGCCGTGTTCTAGTAGGAATGGTGGCACGACCGTGTGGCTTGAAGTCCAGGCCGTGCTGATTTCGTGGCTTGGCCCAATTTGGTCCGTTTTAAGCCCGTTTCTCGTTCTTTTCATCATCGGGTGCTTTCCTAAGTATAAGACATGAAAAAAAAGGATTAAGAGCACCTTTTTACGTAAATTGGGGCTTAAATCATCCAAAAGCATATTAAATGTGGGCTTAAAATATGTTACTTTTATGGTTTATCAGGTAACCTTAGAGAAAAAGAAGTGCACGAATGGAGAGATTTGCCAACAAGAGAAAAAGATAAGAAAAATATTGAGAAACGAAAAGAAATGAGGAGAGACCCTAGATGTACTTAGGGAGTTTCGGCACACAAAAGCTAAGCAACACGAAAAGAAAACAAAAGCTCACACACTCACTAATTCGGTACATACACTTCTCCAAGCTCTCGATTTTGCCAACACACATTCAATGCCGCCACTTCCTAGCCCCAACAACATACATAGCCGAAATTCCCCCTCCAAGCTCCCCAAATTCGGCCAACTCCATAACCAACACCAAATCCCACAATTTCCTCCTACTTTCACTCCCCTTCAATCATTTGAATCAGTTTGACCAATTCAAACTCCACCCCCTCCTCATGGCCACTCATTCAAACACTTTGACTCATTCAACACCCACCCTTGAAGAGTCCTTGCCGAAACCACCACATTAGCTCCCTAAGTGCAAAAATAAAGCTTCTGAATGCTGTTGACGCGACTCGACCTCCTTCCCCCTACTGCTCCCTTGTGACGCCACACCCCTGCACTTTAAGTGGCATCTTCTTGCCACTCCACCACACCTCTTTTTGTGTCAATCAAACACAATAAATTACCCTTAAAACCTGCCTCAACCCGCTCTCCCCTAAAGTGCCTAAAAACAAAATTTTTACCAAGGCTCAAGCCTGACCCCAAACCTTCCCGGGGACCCCCCAAACACACCAAATCAACAAGCAGAACAAACCAAACACACGGGAAACATAAAAAAAATGTCGAACCCCTAATTTTAGGATGTTACAATCCTTCTCAGCTAACTCTGGGCAATCCCGAATGAAGTGATCCTGCGAACCACACTTGTAGCAAGCTCGGTTGTTGGACTTGCCCCAACATTCACCAAAATGTCACCTACCACACTGTTGACACTCGGGTTTATTCGGTCGAGTATTGCCAACACTAGCAATCAAGGTAGCTCGTGAACTCACTGGTGGTTGCTCTCGTATGGAAATCCCAGCATTAGTCTTAGATCAGCTACTGTCATTTCGGAACTTCTTTAATGTCATCTGAGAAGTTTTACTTGCTGGTCTCTTGCGAAAATCTCTAGCTTCGAATTCAGCTTTTCTTTTCTCTTTTCCGAGCTCTTCGGCCTTGCAAGCTCGATCAACAAGTACTACGAACTCTTTTATTTCAAGTATGCCGACAAGCAATTTTATGTCTTCATTCAGTCCTTCCTCGAATCTTTTACACATAGCATCCTCGGTTGCGACAAACTCTCGGGCATATCGGCTGAGTCTCACAAACTCACGCTCATAATCAGATACGGTCATACGACCCTATTTTAACTCAAGAAATTCTTTGTGTTTCGATCAATGAATCGACCGATATACTTTTTTATGTAAACTCATCTGAAAGAAATCCCAAGTAACCCTTTCCTTCGAACAATCAAACCAAAGTATTCCACCAATAGTAGGCGTAATCCCGTAATAAAGATATAGCACACTTCAAGCACTCTTCGGGTGTACAAGATAGTTCATCAAAGACACGAATAGTATTATCGAGCCAAAATTCAGCCCGCTCAGCATCATCAGTAGCTGTGGCCCTAAACTCTTCAGCTCCGTATTTTTTGATTTTATCAACAGGAGGCTTATTTAATCTCCCAGGATTAATGATCGAAGGTACCACAGGCACTAGAGGTGGATTTTTCAGATTCGGGGGTTGTTGAACAACCGGATTTGTCCGGATATACTGATTAAACCAATCGTTCATTATGCTAAAGAAGGCTTGCTTAGCCCCCTCATCTGGGTTACTCGTAGCTGGTTGAGATTCAACTGGCATGGTCCCTTGCGCGGGAGCAGGCGCCACACTCTCAACATCATTTGCTACGGCTCGTTCGGGATCAAGATCCATTTACTATAAGAAAGAAGAAAGACATATTTTCTTGTCAGAAGTCATCACACTATCACAATAAAAATTATGGCATGTATAGCTAGACTCACACGCGCTACGTTAGTCCAAGAACCGACTAAATCGTAGCTCTGATACCAATTAAATGTAACACCCTAACCCATATCCATCACCGGATTAGGGTTACGAGGCATTACCGAACAAAACACAGTTCATCACAATCATTATAAACAATTCATGCATAAAGTCATATAAACTTCTTTACAAAAATTTTCAAACTCAAATAGCATTTATACACTCATTCATAAAAGTCAAATTTGCACATATTTAAAACATATTGCCAATTAAGAACCAATCATGCTTTATTACTTATAATATTCGAATCATATAAGTATCTCATTCATGATATTTGAATACCATTTTATAATCAAACATTTTCATTTCTTATACCAATCATAAATCGAGACATGTATTCTTATTAATCTGTTCCATTAACTATTAACCTAATACACCATAATTTATTACATAATATGACCGAACCAAATTTATCAAATACAACATTTCCAAGTCATTCCACAAAGCAAATTATACATAAAAAAGTAAGTCATTAATAAGCCACGTCAATTAATCAAATTCACAAGGCATAGCATAGTCATCTCATAACTTAGCTTATAGGTACCTATACATTAAAGCTAGAACATATTCATCAACTAGAATATACCACATATTATACTTCTAAAATGAGCTACATTCAAGGCCGATTATACATTATACCTATTATACTCAATGCCGAATTCATGTAGCCAAACACCACATATATAAATACCATAAAATATACTTCCAAAATAAGCTTATAACATGAACGTATATACAAATATTAACACCACGATCAAACATAACCGAACTCAAGCTTAGAAATCAAGCCATATAACTAAACACCAAGCATAAACACATCAGAAATTATACTTCCATTTAAACTTAATATCAAGGCCGAATTCACATAAGCCCAAAATATCATGTTTTAGCCATTTTCGCATGGCATATACAAAATACATATATACATATCATTTGTAATAACTCAAAAGGTAATATAGCCTATACATGCCATAAACTTTAAGTTTAATCTAAAAAAGGTACCAAAATATTGATGATAGTGTGATGAGCTTTACCGATGATCTCTGAGCACGTAACGAACACCCAAAATAAATCTAAAACACGAGAGCAAACAAGAACCAAGTAAGCTTTAACAGCTTAGTAAGTTATAAGCAATTACAATACAACAGTACATAATACTATCATATATAATAGGTCAATGTATTATAATGATTCTCAAGATTTATAATCATAATTATGAGTCATAACACCATTCATAGACTTTCGTATTTCATAACCTTAGGACCGAACACCCACACATTCAATAATAGGTCCTCATTGATCTATAAACCACTTTCTCAACTCAAAACAAATACACACACATATATATATATAAATATACATCACATTTGCTTAATTTCATATGCATATATCACTTATCGAATTTAAATTTCTAATCCTTATAAATCACATATTGATATGCAAAATATCTAGTCTCAATTCAACCGCTAATACATACTTCACTATCCATATAGAATATATCATCACATACCTGCTCATTTTACTTCGCTTAATACTTCAAATAACCGATATCCTTGATGGATCATTAAACCCGTACACTCAATGCCAAACCCTGTAACGTATCGCACACATAGTGCCGTCACATTAACATTTCGCACACTTAGTGCCAAATTCTCGTAACGTATCACACACTTAGTGCCGTTACCTTTAATATCTCGCACACTTAGTGCCAAATGACCGATTTCGCACACATAGTGCTCGTTATTTACGTTCGCACACATAGTGCATTACTTGAAATTGTTATTCGTATAATTAAACATATATACATAAGACCTAAACCTCAATTACTCATATATATACAAATTCGCCTATTTCATTTCTATGATCAACATCACATTCAATTATATCATTGCCATACATATGTATTACATTCGGTTATATCATTGACATATATGTATACATCACATTCGACCATAATTTCATCTCACAACCAATATCACATTCGGCAATGTCACATTGTACATATATACTTCTATTAAATTACATGTACAACATTATAGATACAAATTCAATTTAACTCAATTGCTTAAAAACTTACCTCGGATATCGATGGACGTTATGTATCGGCTATTAAATTATTTTTACTTTTCCCCGATCCGAGTTTGATTTCTTTTGTTCTTGATCTATATCATTTCAAATTAACCTCATTTAAACACCATTACACTCAATTTAGTCTAAAAAAACATATAATGGGTAAATTACAATTTTACCCCTAACATTTCACACTTTTTACAATTTAGTCCTTTTTGCACAAAACACAAAATACATAAAATTTAACTATACACCTTAAGGGACGAATATTCCTAGTCCTCATACAAGTCCATAAATTTCATTTATTTCACATTTTTGTCCCTCAAATTTTTTTTTTGCAATTTAGTCCAACATACTCAATTTCTTCAATAATTCAAAGACAGAACTTGTTAATCTAACACATATATTTCATTTTTCATCATCAAACAACAAAAACCACAAGGTATCATCAATAGAAAAACACAAAATCATCATCACAAACAAAAATTAAGACATGGGTTTTGTACATCTCTTAGCAACGATCTCAAAAAAGTAAAAATTATCAAAAACCGAGCTAAACACATACCTTAATCAACTCCCACAATGGCCGAATGCCCTAACTCTTTTCTTCTTTATTTTTGTTTTGTTATTCGGTCATGGAAAGAGAGAAATAAAACTATGTCTTTGTTTTTATGTTAATATAATATAATATAACATTATTATATATTAATATAAATTTTAATTTATAACATTTAACATATAAAACATATAAAAATGGCATGTTGCCGTCCACTACAATATAAAAAATGGTCCAATTGCAATATAAATCCTCCATATTAAAAAGACAACAACAATTAAGCACTTTCACAACTAACCATCAAATTTTCATTTTACGCGATTAAACCCTTTTATTAAATCAGACACTCAAACAACGAAATTAAAACACGAAAATTTAACACAAGAAAATTCACACATAGTAAACACACAAAATAATTTTAAGATATATTTTAGACTCTGATTTGTGGTACCGAAACCATTATTCTGATTAGGGTCAAAATCGGGCTATTACAGAAACACCTATTTTTCGTACTATAAAAACTATGACTTTGATTGTTTGAATCTTTAGGAATCTTCTGGTTAAATTATCCATGTATGAATTATCTATGAATTATGATGAAACATTATTGATGAAGATTATGAATTAAGGGGAGTTAATTTTAATTGTGAATTAAGAATTTTGCTTGAAGACAAGCAAATGCTTAAGTGTAGGGGTATTTGATAAACCGTAATTTATACATATTTTAATCCCACATTTAGCATGCTTTTTGGATGATTTATCCTTTGAATTGTGGAATTTGATGCTCCTAATCCTTTAATTTCATGTTTTATACTTAGGAGAGCATCGGAGGTCGAAAAGAACGAGAAATGGGCTAAAAATGGACCAAATGGGCCAGAGTAGGAAATCAACACGGCCTGGGCCCAAGCCACACGGCCATGCCCCTTTAGCAGGCTTGACCACGGCCTGGATTCGATTCACACGGGCGTGTCCCTGTCGTGACAAAGAGGAATTTCACTCGGAATAGGGTACTTAGAGGCAAAGAAAGACATTCCAAAAGCCTATATAAACACCCTAAAGGCCAACCTTGAGGGGCGCGTCCAGCTAGGCCAAGGAGCCAAGCCAGAGAGGCCAGAATTGTGGGATTTACTCGAAGAAAGCCAGTTGATTCATCTCAAGAAGCCGAAATCATACTTAAGAGGGCGGATCTCTCATTCAATTCTTACAGGGGGTTTTAGGGTTTTCTTATGTTTTGTTTTATCTTTTCTTCTGAGATGTATTCTTTTATGATTATGAACTAAACCCCTCAGATACCTGAGGGGGATGAAACCTAAGATGGATCTTGTTATTGTTTTCTGAACTATATGATAAATACTTGATTTGTTATTAACTATGTGTTCTTAATGCTTGTTTTGATATTTCAGGATATTGATTCAAGTATTGATGTGCTTAGACAGTGGAGGAATATTCCCTGTTTAAGAGTAGATCTAGCATGGTTAAGTGGAGTTGATCGCAACCCTAGTGATAGGATGACGAAAATCTACCGGATTAGGGTCAAACCTAATATGGGAGTCCATAGATCGAGTTAATGCAATCCTAGGGGTTTTAATTAGAAAGAGATTTCAATTAATCAACCTAGGGTTAGACGTTAGTAGCCTCGAGAGAGGTATTAATATAAATTAGGGAATCCTACGGATCAAGTCAAGTGAATAAATCGTCTGGTTCAGAGTTAAATAACAAGTGAAGTCCAGGTGGATTCTTCCTTAGGTATCGTCTTAATCAATTGGTTTTTCCCACAAGTATTTTCCCCAATTCATTCTCTGTGCCTTAGCATCTTTAGCTTAGTAGTCAGTTAATTTTAGAATAAACAACAAATCCCTTAATCTTTAGGCTAAATAATAAAAAGAAAGTCAGTATTAGTACTTTTGGTTCCTTTGGGTTCGACAATCCGGTCTTGCCACTAAGCTATACTACTGTTCGATAGGTGCACTTGCCTCAATCGTGGTGATAGTTAGTATCTAGGCTAGATCATTCATTATATAAATATTAAGACTCTCGACACACGATCACCGATCAATTCAAAACACATATAGCTTACATTTATGCAACAATAAGTATTCATTCTCATAAATCATTCAACACAATCACATTGTCCCTTATAAGGGCCTACGAGGCCTTAAACATGCTTTAGAAGTGGTTCGGGACTAAACCGATATCATACAAAAATTCTGGAAACCTAGAAAATTTTAATGTAAACAAGGGTCACACGCCCGTGTCAACAGGCCGTGTGCCTCACACGGCAAGTAGACACGCCCGTGTCTCAGGCCATGTGAAAACAGGGCATACATACTGACTTGGGTCACACAGCCGACCACACACACATGTGTCTAGCCCGTGTACCCTTCGAAGTGGCCACACACGCCCGTGTGCCAGGCCGTGTGCTAGGCCGTGCCAAAACTGTAGGGTATACTGACTTATGCAACACGGCCATGTCACACGCCCGTGTGCTAGGCCGTGTGCCAATTAGGGGGTATACTGACTTGTACCACACGGCCAGTCACACGCCCGTGTGTGAGACCATGTGGATCATACTGACTTCATTTCAATTTCAACACCAGGGGACACACAGCCGTGTAACTTGACCGTGTGTCACCCACGGCTGAGACACAGCCCGTGTGGACAAAAATAAGCCATTTGCAAGGCCAATTTGCCACCCCAACTCATGCTCATTTAAACAACCAAAATGGTACCATTTCATTATCCAATTAGGCAACCAAAATCATCAACCAAATGCACAATTCATATCATTATAATTTCATCTATTCCAAATCTCCAACCACTACCATTTACTTAGCCAAATACATGCCAAAACAATATCAAACAATATGGTTCATTTACCATATTTCACACATACATAACTTACCATATAAATAACCAACACAACATCTAAAATCATACCTCATCAAGGCATTTCCCAAACATTTATATTCCATAATAAATTAAACATTTGAGCAACTATAAAACCATAACCACATTCATACCAAAACATACCAAAATAAGCCATCACTCATGGCTATATATACAAACCAAAACATATACAATTTACAAGCCAAATCTCATGGTTATAATCACAACCAAAATACCACATCTATCCTATACATGCCATATACCATAAATGTATAACTCAAAAGTACCAACTTAGATGTTTGATAGTGCGATGATGTTTCCGACGACTCCCGGATCTGAGCTAGCCTTGATTCAATATAAAACATAGAAAAATAACATGAAGTAAGCTTCAAAGCTTAGTAAGCTCGTATGTTATAAACTTAACTAATCATAAATCTACCATTCATAAATTTAATCATATAACAAGAAATTCATGGTTATTAACAAACCTTTCACGTGCTTATTCATAAGCTCAAATGCAAACTTTGTAACTTCTTCAATTTTAAGCTCATAATATACATGTACATACCTGTACCAATCCATAATAAGTTCATACATAAACGGAATGCCGATGAATACTCGATGTTTCGCACACTAAGTGCCGTACTAGCCGAAGCCATATCAAATCGCACACTAAGTGCCATACATAGCCGAAGCTATCTCATTCTCGCACACTAAGTGCCATATATAGCCGAAGCTATCTTATTCTCACTCACTAAGTGTCATATATAGCCGAAGCTATCTTATTCTCGCACACTAAGTGCCATATATAACCGATTCATTGTCGAAGAAAACTATTGTCTCGTATATACAATTTATGCAATATCAAAGCATTAAAAAGCATATGTTTATTGCATACGAACTTACCTCGGATGCTAAAATGGTGAATCGAGTTGTTTAGTCGATAACTTTAGTTTTTCCCCGATCTAGGTTCGAATTCTGCTTTTCATGATTTAAATATATTCAATATTAACTTATTCAATCATCTATTCATTCAATTTAGTCCAAAATACTCTTTAAGGCACATTTACACATTTGCCCCTAAACTTTCACATTTTTCACAATTTAGTCATTATTTCATAAAATCACAAATTAATAAAATTCACAATAAACCCATGCTAGCCAAATTACCATAATGCCCCTAGCAGCCCATAATTTGCATTTATTTCACATTTTAACCACTAACTTTACACTTTTCTCAATTTAGTCCCTATTTTGCAATTTCACTAAAAATCACTTAACAAAACTTGTATAACTCACAATCAACATTCATAATCTATCAAGAAACTTCAAAATACAAGCTTATTCATCAATGGAAACATTTAAAATCTTTAACATATTTTCAAAATAGTCCCTGGGCTAGCTAGTACTAGTTGCAACGATCTCAAAAACGTAGAAATCATTAAAAATGGGACAAAACACATATCTAATTGCATCAATTTGCCTTAGTCGAATGAAGAAGCCTAGTATTATTTTTCTTATTCTTAAATTTTGGTTAAAAGATGAAAGAATAAGAATTTTAATTGGCTTTGTTTTAATTATCTATCATTTATTAACCATTTTACCATTTTAACCTTAAAATTAATTCAAAATTTCATTTATGCCAAACCATTAACATCCACTAACATAATAATGGTATATTTATCACTTAAGGACCTAAAATTTAAGGTTCTATAGCTATTAGATACCTTTAGCTATTAGAACTCAAGTTTTACGCTTTACGCGATTTAGTCCTTTTTACCGAATTAACCAACCAAACGATAAAATTACTGAACGAAAATTTCACACAATCATTCAATCATGCTGTAAACCTTATAATAATAATAAAATAAATATTTTGACCTCAAATTTAGGGTACCAAAACCACTATTCCGATTTGACTAAAAATGGGCTGTTAAAACTCTCCCCCCTTAGGGATTTTTGTCCCCAAAAATCTTACCAGTGAAGAGGTTTAGGTACAGTTTTTGTATAGCTTCCTCGGGTTCCCACGTATCTTCTTCAACCACGTGTCGATGCCATAGTACTTTTACTAATGCAATTCTCTTATTTCTCATCTCTTTGATCTCACGAGCTAAAATTCGAATCGGTTCTTCAACATATGACATATCGGACTGAATTTCAATTTCGGTAGGGGAATAACATGTGAAGGGTCGAATCGGTATCATCAAAGCATTGACACATGAAGCACATTATGTATTTTCTCTAACTCAGACGGTAAAGATAGTCGATATGCCACTGGCCCAACTCGCTCAGTAATCTCATACGGTCCGATGAATCGCGAACTCAATTTTTCTTTTCGACCAAACCGTAATATCTTTTGTAACATCCTTAATTCGGGGTCTCTGCATTTTGTTTGTGTTGCATGGGAGGATATGTCTATTATGTTTATTTATCATGTTTTGGGGTTTAGGCATGACCCTGGGTTAGGCCTGAGTTAGGGCTAAAATTTTGTTTTAGTGCTTAGGAAGAGAAAGCTAAGGAAGTTAGAGGTTAAAAGAATTTATTGGGAGGTTGTGACACAAGAATTACCTTGGTAAAGTGGCAAAGGAGGCGCCACTAAGGTGCTTGGATGGTGACGCCACATTCAGGGAAGGAGTGCTTGGGTTCGAGCAGCAGGAATTGCACTTCCTGCTTATTCTTTTTCACGCCAGAAATAGGGAAGTAGAGTGCTCAGGATAGGCTCTGGAAGATAAGGATGGAAGGGGTCAAACGAATTTGAACTGATGGAAGGGAGGAAATTTAGGATTTTGAATTATTTCAAACTCATTTGAAGGAGTTGGCTGAATTTTGGACTTTGGGGAAGAAGGTGTAATTAATTTTGGGTTTATTGGGGAGTGGCCGAATGTGTGTTGGGAGATAGCTAGGGACGGCTAGCTTAGAAGGTCATTCTCTTGGTGTTTTATGTCAAAATTGAAATCCCTCTTGCTTTTCTCCTCTTTTTGGTTTTCTCTTTTGGCAACTTGGGCATTTGGCCGAACCAACTTTGCCATTCCCTTTGAAGAGCCGAAACTCCCTCTTGGCCGAATCCACCTTTGTCACTTCCTCTTTTCTTATTTTTGCTCAAAGCCGAAACTCAAATAGCTATCTTCTTCTTCTCTTTTCGCTTCGCTCTTTGTTAGCCTTCTCCTTGCCAAAATCACCTTGTTCACTTCTTCTTATTCTTTTTATTTTGTTTAAAGCCGAAACCAACAATCTCACCGCCCATTTGACATCTTTCCTTCTCTCTTTCAAATCCCCTTGTGTCGAAATTTCATCCATTCTTCTTTGCCGAAATCAATCCTACTCCATCTTCTTCCATCTCTTCCATTTTATTTCAAAAGCCGAAAGCTTGTTGTTTTTCTTTCGATTTCATCAAGAGCCTTGGCCGAATACCCTTAGTCTCATTCTCTTCTTATCTCACGTGTTCTAGTCTCCATTGAAGTGCCGAATTTAGTTCTCTTGGTGAGTCATAGCCGAATCTCTTGGTAAGTGACATCTTTTTCTTTTCTATCTTCTTTTCCATTATAGATCTATGTATTGAACTCCATTCTTGTTCCATGATGATAGCCGAAACCCCTAACATCAATAGGGGGTGCCGATCTTTGGTGCTTAGAAGCTGAATCAGTCATTAAGGTAAGGTGGTGACAAACTCTTTTGGTTCGGGATTGCTAGTTTAGCCGAATGGGCTTTTGGTTACTAACAAGTATTGGCCGATTGTAGGAAGGGGGAAGCAACGTTTTAGGATTTCACTAATTTCGCGTAGTTCGGGTTTCGCTTAGATCTACAAGTAGTCAGGTGTGTAACCTTACACACTTCGTTAGTATTACATGTTATTGTGTTAACTTTTATAAACCGATTAGTCATTGAAATCAGTGATTTTTCCTTGTGGGCATGAGCGTGGACTCCGGGTAAGTCCCCTGCTATGTGATTTTTGATATACATCGTCATGTTACCGTTAAATGCTATGCTATGCGTTATTTGCATGATTTCATGATATTATGATACGTATGATTTAGACATGATGATGGGTTTGATGAGAGGAGGGGGAGGATCTATTTGGACTATCACCAGTGGTTTTGACCACACGACGGGTTGGCCCCGTCTTTGATATTATTATTTATGACTAAGTCCCAGTGGTTTTGACCACCAGTGGTTTTGACCACATATATGATATTGTGACTACGGTCACCAGTGGTTTTGACCATATAAATGATATTGTGACTACGGTCACAAGTGGTTTTGACCACATATGGATATTGTGACTCGTCCCAGTGGTTTGGTACCACAGTGGGTTGGCCCCACATGATTGATACGGGATTATCATCAGTGGTTTTGACCACACGATGGGTTGGCCCCATCACTTGATTTGTAACTACGGTCACCAATGGTTTTGACCATACCGATATATATATTTATGACCTCGGTCACCAGTGGTTTTGACCACCAGTGGTTTTGACCACACGGGGTAGATAAAGGAGATCGGATGGTTAGATGATGGGGTGCATGATTGCATGTTTTATTAATGATTTATGTAAGTGCTATTCCATCGGGTTGGGGATTTACACACTGAGCCTCGGTGACTCACCCCTCCCTTACATTTTGCAGATGAGGCATAGATCGCAGATATGGAGCCGGTGAGGACTCGAGGTGGCCATGCAAACTTATTTTCGGGTTTTTATTACTACTCTAGTTTTATCTATTTACTTTAAATTTGATTTTGGTTCTGTAATAAGGCCGCTAAGTATTATTTTGGGTTTTAAATTACTTGCTTTACTTTTTGATGATATTATGCATGTGCTTAACGAATTGATTGCTTAAATAACCGGTAAAAAGTAATTTTTTCAAAATTATACCTCCTTCGGGTTTTCAAACCTCACTATCGGGTAATAACATTTACAATATGATTGCAAAGGTAACCTAAATGATTTACGGATTTAAGTTTCAAACAACTTCAAAGCGAATGGTTTTAACCTGACTATACACACCTTACTCGAAATTTAAAAAGAATCACATGATATCCAAAAGCTAGTATCGATCAACAGATTTTTCAACCATAAAGTTTTCTGGATTTAAAGCAACACCAAAATGATTTTAACATCACTTTATATGAGGTTTTCTAAACACTAAAACGATAAAGAGTTTTCAATAAAATTTAACCAGTAACTTATTTTATTCAAATGTTTTCACTCTGTAACATGCCAGATTCGGTCGTGGTGTGTTGACCGAGTTTGGGGTGTTACAATTTTGGTATCAGAGCCAGGTTCAACAGCTCGGCTGTGGGCCCGAGGCCCAAAAATATTTTAAAATGGTTTATGAAAGGCTTTTATGGAGAAAAGTACAGTGGTGAAAGCATGGCACCGAGTCTCCGGCACCAATCGCCTGGTAAGTACCCCAAACTGTTGCTTTTGATGATGTGATTATGGTGATATTGGCATGACTAAATAGTAGTAGGAACTACTCTAGATATTTGAACTATAGGATGGATGTACTTACGAAACAATCTCTGATTAAACTTCTCATAAAACTGTGCCGTAATAGACAAAGTGGAATAAAAGTCTAATGCATAAAACTTTTAATCACCGTATCGTGACGGTGAGACATGAGTACACGTGGGCGTGGGCGTAACACTCGTGGGCGGAGGTAGGGGTAGGATGACGGTCTCAGAACCGGTGGGGTCTGGTCATGGATCGAAAAATGAGGTACCACCGCCGCCAGCTGTGGGCACGGAACATTAGGACCAGACAGGTGATGACGCAGTTGTCACGAGATGCTACGGGTGTTAGAGAGGTTGCTAGTGCGAGCGCGGAGGAGCAGGGGTTCAAAAATGCGCCCGACGACTCGCGGGCTAATGGTGCCGAGGTGTTCGAGAGGTATCTCCTGTGTGGCTCCTAGCACAGATGAGAGAATATTGGTTGGAGGCGACGAACGTATTATGGATGATCTAGACTTCTCGGTGAGGAGAAGCTTAAGGGGTAGTATCTCTGCTGCGAGATGAGTCATATCGGTGGTGGCTCACGATTAGGGACGGAGCAATGGCGGATGATCTTACTTGGGAATTCTTTAGAGCAGCGACTTATCGGAGGAAATACATAGGGGCTAGCTATATTGATGCGCAGCGCAAGGCGTTCCTGAACTTGGTCCAAGGTAATAAGACGTGTCGATTATGAGGCGAAATTTCTTGGTGAGTCGCTATGCACGTGGTATTGTGGGCACGGAGCATGGTGTGTCGATTTGAGGATGGACCGAGAGGCGAGCCATGGATGGTACTTGCCCCACAAAGAGAAAGAGAGTTTGCGGTCTTAGTGGAAAAGGCCAAAGTTGCCGAGGAAGTGAAATAGTCGGTAAGACGTAATCGGGATAAGGGTTGGAACAAAAAGAATTACGGATCATCCAGGTCCGCACGGGAATCGCCAGAAACGAGGTAGATTTAGTAGGCCGAGTCAAGTCGCTAGGGCCTCATCGTTGCTAATACTCAATGGCCGCCACGATGTGCTCGGTGTGGAAAGTCTCACACGGGAATGCTTTGGATGGAAATAGAGGTTGCTTTAAGTGTGGATCGATGGGGCATCGAGTGAGGATTGTCCATAGAGAGTCGGCTAGGTTGCGATCCTGGGATCGAGAATCGTGCAGTGTCGGGAGGGATGGTCGGCAACCACGGAGGGGCCGTGGTGCAGCCGGGGAGGTAATGGATCCGGTAGGGGCCGTGGAGCACCGGCAGAGGTACACCGGTGCATGCAGGCGAGACGGCTGGATTGGTCTACGCAGCGAGGCATCGAGAGGAGGGCGATGCACCGGACGTCATAACCGGTACGTTCTTAATCTTTGGAATACCTTATAATGCTTTGATAGATGTGGGATCGATGCACTCGTATGTAGCCAGTAGCATAGTGGAAACCATGAACTTAGACTCTGAGATTACTTCTAGGAAGATGACAGTGATAAGCCCTCTAGGTTACTCTGTAGAAGTAAATAAACTGTATAAGGATGTACCCCTAGAACTCCAAGGGGTCGTGTTTTTGGCTGACTTGATGGAACTTCCGTTTGGGGAGTTCGATCTGATTCTTGGGATGGATTGGCTAGTAAAGTATCAAGCCAGTTTGGATTGCGCAGCTAAGCGCATGGTGTTGAAGTCAGTAGAAGGTGAGGAGGTAGTGATGATAGGTAATAGGAGAGATTACCTATCCAATGTAGTCTCGGCGATGAAGGCAGAGAAAATGGTTAGGAAAGGTTGTGAGGCATTTATGGCGCATGTCTGTGCTCTGGAAGCTAAGGATTCAGCTGTGGAAAGTGTCCGAACCGTGAGGGAATTTGCTGATGTATTTCCAGAGGAACTTCCGGGTGTGCCTCCGGACCGGGAAGTTGAGTTCGGTATATGTAACACCCTGGTTTAGGGGTTATGCGTTCGTGCATAATTCGAGTGATAGTAGGCTTGGAGTATGTTTGGACATGTTTTAAGGGTTTCGAGAACTTTAAGTTATAAGGGAATGCTTCGGGGAAAAATTGGATTTAGGTGTAAAAAAGGGGAAACTGGGCAAGAAGGCCTTAAAATAATTTTGTGGAGTTTAGGACACAAGAAAGGAATTGGCAAAGTGGCTTAGGCGCTAAGTGCAAAGGAGTGCCAAGGGAAGGGGTTCGAATAACATGGGAAGCGGTTGGGCTTTTATTTTTGTTTTTGGGCGTTAAAGGAAGGAACTAAGGAAGTAGGGCTTAAAATAAATTGTGGCGCGTTTTGACACAAACAACGCCTTGGCCGAATGGCTCAGGCGCTACTGGTCGCTTGTTCCACCGTGTCCCGTGTTCGAACCATGGAGGCTCAGCAGCAAGGTGTTTTATTTATATTCTTATTTTGCAGAGAGATTGGTAAGATATTGACTGGCACATGGAGTCTTAATTGGATGAGGATAAAGCTTTGATTTATTTCTCTTATATTCTATTTGGAAGAGTTAGATATACATATGGTTTTGTTTTATTTTTGTTTTATTATTATTTAATTCAAATAGGTAGATAGAAGATAAATTGTTGTTATTTTATTTATTTTGATAGATAAGGATTAAGCTAGTATTGTTTTTAAATTCGGCTGGGATAATGAATGAATGATGGCTTTTATCTTTTCATTTATTTATTTATTTAGTTAAGATAGAAAGGGTGGCATTATTTTAATTGGTTTTGAATAGGTGATATAGGAATAAAATAGGAGTTTCAATAGGAATTGGATGGTTAGCTGATTGTTGGACTCTTGAGGTGTGCATGTTCGGCTTTAAAGCTTTTAAGGAAAGGGGTGCCGAAATTGGGTTTTCTTTTTCCAGGTGTGTGCCGAATTTTATTAGGAGGGAATTCATCTTTTATTTCTTTCTTAACCTCTATTGCCGAATGCTCCTATGTCTCTGACAATCTCCCAAATTTCTTCCTTTAATTGGTGTTAGCCGAATGCACCTTTTCCTATTGTGGCCAACTTTGCCACCATTACTTTATAAGGCCTAGCCGAATCTTCAAGTGGGTAAGTATATAAGTATTCGGGTTGTTTCTTTTTAATTGTGTGGCGGAATCAAGTGTCTAGGCCTTGATCTAAGGTTGGCCGAATGCTCTATAAAGCCATAATATCGTGTTCTTTTGTGAATAGCCGAAGGAAGGAAGCACCAAAGGAGTTCTTCAGGATTTGAAAGCATCGAGGTAAGGAGGTTGATACCATTCGGCCAAGGGCCATTATTTTTGGAACTATGTTTTAGTTGATTTTAACATATGGATATAGGGTTTTCAACAGCTACATAGCGAAGTGGTGACTCGGGATTTTTGGTAAGTAAGGAATTTCGACGAAGGTAATCAGAAGCTTCCGGGATTCGATTCGTTGGTAAGAATATTTTATGGTTAAATTTGGTATATTTAGATTACGATGTTATCTGTTAACCGGTGGGTTCTGATTAAAGATATCATTAAATGGGCATGGATGCCAGTCAAGAGGGGAAAGGGAAAGTCCCTATCCCGAAGTTTAAGAAAAGAGCCGTCTCAGCGGTTCGGGATTGGCCACCGGGGTGTGGGCCAGCAACAGAAAGCTATAGGCAGATAGCCGTAGTCTCGCTTAGCGATAGCGTCGAGGATCGAGAGTCTAGAACTCCAAGTAATAAGGTGTGTAGTTAGCCATTGTTTCCGGGATTTGCGTGATATTTGTATGTGTAATGTGTTTACTAACAAGTGCAGTGATAATCGTGATATTGATACCCTTCAAGGGTATGGCGATGATCAGGTTAGTATCAAAGTTGTTGGAATATGATCATTGATTTGTATGTGTGAGTAAGCTTATGGTTATGAGTATCATGTGCATGCGTTATCATGACTGTATTTTATGTTGCATGTGCATGGGTGGGCTATGAAAGAAGGTACGGGTGTACTTCGAGTACGTGGTTGATGAGTAGCTGTGTGCCTCATCGTGATTGATATAGGCTATGTGCCATATCGTGGTTGATGAGTGACTATGTGTCCCATCGTGGTTTTGGTGTTAGCTACGGCTACATCGTGGATTGGCGCTGACTGAGGTCGCGTTGTGGACTATTGTGCTTAATTGCATGTGGACGGCAGTGATTGCCTTTGGAGTGAAAAGGAGAGGGTGATTTGATAATCCCCTGGTGTGTGGTAGGCTGGATAAGGGGGTGTGTAGCGGATGGACCCTAGGTTTGGGTTGGGCTTCATAATTGCATGATTTCGTATGTGAATATATGTGAAAATGGGCCAAGCCCAATATGTGACGTGGATTAATGTGAAATGGGCCAAGCCCAGTATGTGAAGTGGATTCAATGTGGTAATGGGCCAAGCCCAGTATGTGGAAACATGTGGTTAAATACACTGTTATAAGAATGTGGTTAACATGTAAATAATGTTGCATTAATATCTGACATGTGGGTAATTATGTGGTTAACATGTGGGTGGAATTCAGTGGTTAATTACACACTGAGTCTGTGTGACTCACCCAACTTTTTAACCATCGCAGGTGATTCGTGATTAATGGACCGGGTTGGAGTGGATACAAAGGTGGCCATGCAGAAGCAGATTTTTATACAGAAGTTGTTTTTCTTTATTTAATAGTATTTATCATTTTCAGTACTCTAAGTATTTGAATAAGTTTTGTTGTAATAAGGCCCAATTAAATAATTTGAGTATTTATATTGTGCTAAAGAAAAGGACGATTAAATGGTTATTTTGGAATCGCTTTATTTTCTAAAACCTCATCTTAAAACATGTAATAAAGTTTTAATTAGGATATTTTATATCGAGCTTATATTATTTAATAATTTTTAAATGGACATAGTATTCAAAAGTTAACAAATTTTCACGGGTTATTCTAACATCAAAAGTATTTTCAAACGTTTTCCGCAGTGACATGCCAGATCCGGTCAGGGCTTGTGGGCCGGGTTTGGGGTGTTACAGTATAGATCTGTTGCCAGGAACCGCACCAGTGTCTATTGCTCTATATAGGATGGCGCCAAAGGAATTGGTGGAGTTAAAGGCGCAGATTCAGGAATTGTTGGACAGGGGTTTCATCCGGCCGAGTATATCTCCTTGGGGAGCACCTGTGCTCTTTGTTAAGAAGAAAGACGGTACAATGCGGATGTGTATAGACTACCGTCAGCTGAATAAGTTGACGATAAAAAACAAGTATCTGTTGCCCAAGATTGACGACTTGTTTGATCAACTTAAGGGTGCATCAGTTTTCTCTAAGATCGATCTCAGGTCAGGGTATCATCAACTCAAAGTAAAAGAGGCTGATATTCTTAAGACGGTATTTCGTACGCGGTATGGGCACTACGAGTTTCTAGTGATGCCATTTGGGTTGACTAATACGCCGACAGCATTCATGGATATGATTAATCGGGTGTTTCAGCCGTATTTGGATCAATTTGTCGTAGTGTTCATAGACAACATCTTGGTGTACTCGAAATCTGAGGAAGAACATGACGCGCATCTTCGGGTGGTTCTACAGGTTCTGAGGGAGAAGCAGTTGTTCGCCAAATTTAGTAAGTGCGAGTTCTGGCTTAAGGAGGTAACTTTCTTGGGGCATGTGGTATTAGCTGAAGGGATTAGGGTGGACCCTCGCAAGATCGAGGTAGTGTTGGATTGGAAACAACTGAAGTCAGTTGCAGAGATTCGGAGTTTTCTGGGTTTGGTAGGATACTACATGAGGTTCGTAGAAGGTTTTTCTTTGATCGCAGCACCGTTGACTAAGCTGTTGAGAAAAGGGGTTCCGTTTGTCTGGTCTGAGAAACAGCAAGAAAGCTTTGACAAGTTGAAGAAGATTTTGACTGAGGCTCCGGTTTTGATTCAGCCTGAGGCAGGGAAGGAATTCACGGTCTATTGTGATGCATCGCATACTGGCTTAGGGTGTGTGCTGATGCAAGATGGAAAAGTTGTAGCGTATGCATCTCGACAGTTGAGGCCTCATGAGGGTAACTATCCGACACATGACTTGGAGTTGGCTGCAGTAGTTTTTGCCTTAAAGATTTGGAGGCATTATTTGTATGGAGAAAAGTCGATAGTTTACACGGATCACAAGAGTCTGAAGTACCTCTTGACTCAGAAAGATTTAAACTTGAGGCAGTGGAGGTGGATCGAGTTGTTAAAGGATTATGACTGCTCGATTGAGTACCATCCGGGTAAGGCTAACGTAGTAGCTGATGCGTTGAGCCGTAAGGTGGTAGCGGACTTGCGAGCGATGTTTGCTCACCTTAGTCTATATGACGACGGAAGTCTTTTGGCAGAATTGCAAGTAAAGCCGAATTGGATTGATCAGGTTAAGGAGAAACAACTGACAGATGAGGTTTTGAGTGCTCGGAGGTTGCAAGTGCAGAATGGTGAATCTGAGGTTACACTTGGGTAGTGAGGAGTCTTGTGTTTTTCAAGGGAAGGTATGTATGCCTAAGGACGCCGAGTTGAGACAGCTGATTCTTCAGGAAGCTCATAGCAGCCCATACGCTATGCATCCTAGAGGCAGTAAGATGTATCGTGATTTGAGGGAACAGCTACGTGGCGAGGTCTTAAGCGGGAAGTAACAGAGTTTGTGGGCAAGTGTTTGACATGGCAGCAAGTTAAAGCTGAGCATCAGTTGCCGTTAGGGTTGTTGTAGCCGGTAAAGATTCCGCAGTGGAAGTGGGAAAGGATTACGATGGACTTTGTTAGTGGGCTTCCCCTTACGCCTAGTAAGAAGGACTCAGTCTGGGTGATTGTGGACCGTTTGACTAAGTCAGCTCATTTCATACCGGTAAGGGTTGATTATTCGCTCCAGAAGTTAGCCAAGTTGTATGTGGCAGAGATAGTAAGGTTGCATGGAGTGCCAGTGTCAATCATTTCGGATAGGGATCCTAGGTTCACGTCGAGGTTTTGGAAAGCTTTGTATCAGGCTTTGGGCATGAGGTTGGATTTCAGCACGGCTTTTCATCCGCAGTCTGATGGACAGTCTGAGAGGGTAATCTAGATTCTGGAGGAGATGTTAAGGGGCTGTGTTCTGGATTTCAGCGGTAGTTGGGAGGAGTATCTACCATTGGCAGAGTTCGCTTATAACAATAGTTATCAAGCAAGTATACAGATGGCACCATATGAGGCACTCTATGGACGGAAATGTCGTACTCCGACGTGTTGGACGGAACTGGGTGAACGGCAGATGTTGGGTCCAGAGTTAGTGGTAGAAACAGAGGATAAGGTTAAGGTGATTCGGGCTCGTCTTAAGGAAGCGTCAGACAGGCAGAAGTCTTACGCCGATCTTAAGCGCAGGATATAGAGTATGCGGTGGGTGATAAGGTCTTTCTGAAAGTATCGCCATGGAAGAAAGTGTTGAGATTTGGGCGAAAAGGCAAGCTAAGCCCTAGGTTTATCGGGCCGTATTCAGTGTTGAAGCGAGTGGGACCGGTAGCTTATCAGCTCGAGTTACCAGCAGAGTTAAGTCAGATTCACGATGTCTTTCATGTTTCAATGCTTAGGCGCTATCGAGGTAATTTCGATTGCGGGATGTCAAGGTTCTGCGTAGGAAGTCAGTACCCTTGGTGAAAGTATTATGGTGAAACCATGGTACGGAGAAGGCCACGTGGGAACCAGAGGATATGATGCGACAGCAATACCCTCAACTCTTCTGACCAGGTAATTTCGAGGCCGAAATTATTTTTAAGGGGGTAGAACTGTAACATCCTTAATTCGGGGTCTCTGTATTTTGTTTGTGTTGCATGGGAGGATATGCCTATTATGTTTATTTATCATGTTTTGGGGTTTAGGCATGACCCTGGGTTAGGCCTGAGTTAGGGCTAAAATTTTGTTTTAGTGCTTAGGAAGAGAAAGCTAAGGAAGTTAGAGGTTAAAAGAATTTATTGGGAGGTTGTGACACAAGAATTACCTTGGTAAAGTGGCAAAGGAGGTGCCACTAAGGTGCTTGGATGGTGACGCCACATTCAGGGAAGGAGTGCTTGGGTTCGAAAGGCGAGGAATTGCACTTCCCCTTATTCTTTTCACACCGTAAACAGGAAGTGGAGTGCTCGGGATGGACTCGGAAGATAAGGATGGAAGGGTCAAACGAATTTGAACCGATGGAAGGGAGGAAATTTAGGAGTTTGAATTATTTCAAACTCATTTGAAGGAGTTGGCCAAATTTTGGACTTTGGGGAAGAAGGTGTAATCGGTTTTGGGTTTATTGGGGAGTGGCCGAATGTGTGTTGGGAGATAGCTAGGGATGGCTAGCTTAGAAGGTCATTCTCTTGGTGTTTTATGTCAAAACCGAAATCCCTCTTGCTTTTCTCCTCTTTTTGGTTTTCTCTTTTGGCAACTTGGGCATTTGGCCGAACCAACTTTGCCATTCCCTTTGAAGAGCCAAAACTCCCTCTTGGCCGAATCCACCATTGTCACTTTCTCTTTTCTTATTTTTGCTCAAAGCCGAAACTCAAATAGCTATCTTATTCTTCTCTTTTCGGTTCGCTCTTTGTTAGCCTTCTCCTTGCCGAAATCACCTTGTTCACTTCTTCTTATTCTTTTTATTTTGTTTAAAGCCGAAACTAACAATCTCACCCCCCATTCGACATCTTTCCTTCTCTCTTTCAAATCCCCTTGTGCCGAAATTTCATCCATTCTTCTTTGCCGAAATCAATCCTACTCCATCTTCTTCCATCTCTTCTATTTTATTTCAAAAGCCAAAAGCTTGTTGTTTTTCTTTCGGTTTCATCAAGAGCCTTGGCCGAATACCCTTAGTCTCATTCTCTTCTTTTCTCACGTGTTCTAGTCTCCATTGAAGTGCCGAATTTAGTTCTCTTGGTGAGTCATAGCCGAATCTCTTGGTAAGTGACATCTTTTTCTTTTCTATCTTCTTTTCCATTATAGATCTATGTATTGAACTCCATTCTTGTTCCATGTTGATAGCCAAACCCCTAACATCAATAGGGGGTGCCGATCTTTGGTGTTTAGAAGCCGAATCAGTCATTAAGGTAAGGTGGTGACAAACTCTTTTGGTTCGGGATTGCTAGTTTAGCCGAATGGGCTTTTGGTTACTAACAAGTATTGGCCGATTGTAGGAAGGGGGAAGCAACGTTTGAGATTTCGCTAATTTCGCGTAGTTCGAGTTTCGCTTAGATCTACAAGTAGTCGTGTGTAACCTTACACACTTCGTTAGTATTACATGTTATTGTGTTAATCGTTATGAACCGATTAGTCATTGAAATCGTGATTTTGCCTTGTGGGCATGAGCGTGGACTCCGGGTAAGTCCCCTGCTATGTGATTTTTGATATACATCGTCATGTTACCGTTAAATGCTATGCTATGCGTTATTTGCATGATTTCATGATATTATGATACGTATGATTTGGACATGATGATGGGTTTGATGAGAGGAGGAGTATCTATTTGGACTATCACCATGGTTTTGACCACACGACGGGTTGGCCCCGTCTTTGATATTATTATTTGTGACTAAGTCCCAGTGGTTTTGACCACCAGTGGTTTTGACCACATATATGATATTGTGACTACGGTCACCAGTGGTTTTGACCACATATATGATATTGTGACTACGGTCACAAGTGGTTTTGACCATATATGGATATTGTGACTCGTCCCAGTGGTTTGGTACCACAGTGGTTGGCCCCACATGATTGATACGGGATTGTCATCAGTGGTTTTGACCACACGATGGGTTGGCCTCATCACTTGATTTGTGACTACAGTCACCAGTGGTTTTGACCACACCGATATTATATATTTGTGACCTCGGTCACCAGTGGTTTTGACCACCAGTGGTTTTGACCACACGGGGTAGATAAAGGAGATCGGATGGTTAGATGATGGGGTGCATGATTGCATGTTTTATTAATGATTTGTGTAAGTGCTATTCCATCGGGTTGGGGATTTACACACTAAGTCTCGGTGACTCACCCCTCCCTTACATTTTGCAAATGAGGCATAGATCGCGGATATGGAGCCGGGGAGGACTCGAGGTGGCCATGCAAACTTATTTTCGGGTTTTTATTACTACTCTAGTTTTATCTATTTACTTTAAATTTGGTTTTGGTTCTGTAATAAGGCCGCTAAGTATTATTTTGGGTTTTAAATTACTTGCTTTACTTTTTGATGATATTATGCATGTGCTTAACGAATTGATTGCTTAAATAACCGGTAAAAAGAAATGTTTTCAAAATTATACCTCCTTCGGGTTTTCAAACCTCACTATCAGGTAATAACATTTACAATATGATTGCAAAGGTAACCTAAACGATTTCCGGATTTAAGTTTCAAACAACTTCAAAGCGAATGGTTTTAACCTGACTATACACACCTTACTCGGAATTTAAAAAGAATCACATGATATCCAAAAGCTAGTATCGATCAACGGATTTTTCAACCATAAAGTTTTCTGGATTTAAAGCAACACCAAAATGATTTTAACATCACTTTATATGAGGTTTTCTAAACACTAAAACGATAAAGAGTTTTCAATAAAATTTAACCAGTAACTTGTTTTATTCAAATGTTTTCACTCCGTAACATGCCAGATTCGGTCGTGGTGTGTTGACCGGGTTTGGGGTGTTACATCTTTTTCCACGGCGACACTTTCAAAAACACTTTATCCCCGATCTGGAACTCAATATCTTTCTATTTCAAGTCTACGTACGATTTCTGTCAATCCAAAGCTGCTTTCAAACTATCGCGAATTACTTTCACTTTTCTTCCGTCTCTTTGATCAGATCAACCCCGTGAATCTTGTTCTCGCTAAGCTCAGTCCAGAACAATGGTGTTCAACATTTACGACCATATAGAGCTTTGTACGGTGCCATCTTAATACTCGATTGGAAACTATTATTGTAAGTAAATTCAATTAGCTGTAGATATTTGTCCCAGCTACTTTCAAACTCAAGAATGCAACAATGCAAGATATCCTCAAGTATTTAAATAACTCGCTCGGATTGACCATCCGTTTGCGGATGAAACGCAGTGCTAAAATGCAACTTTGAACCCAAAGCTTCTTGCAATTTCTTCCAAAATCGTGAAGTAAATCTTGGATTGTCCATCCGAAACAATAGATAGGGGAACACCATGTAATCTCACAATTTCGTAAATATACAGCTCAGCTAATTTATCAAGCGAGAAATCTGTACGTACTGGAATAAAATTAGCTGATTTTGTCAATCTGTCAACAACAACACAGATCGCATCTTTCTTTTTCGGAGATAAGGGCAAACCCGTTACGAAATCCATTGTTACTCTATCCCACTTCCACTCAGGAATCATAATAGGTCAGAATAAACCCGACGGGCTCTTGATGCTCGGCTTTGACTTGCTGACGAATCAAACATTTCGAAACAAATTCTGAGATATCACGTTTCATGCCGTGCCACCAATAAAGCTGTTTCAAATCATTATACATTTTCGTGCCTCCCAGATGTATTGATAAACAACTACTATGTGCTTCGTTTAGAATCTTCTGAATTAGTTCAGAATTTCTTGGTACAAATATTCTATCACGAAACATCAAACAATCATCAGGCCCTATTTTAAACTCTGAACCAGGAGTCGGCTCACACTGAGCTCATTTTGCTTGCGAATCATTATCAAATTTTTGAGCCTCACAAATTTATTGTAGAAATAATGGTCTCGCTTTCAACTCGGCTATTATCGAACCGTCATCAGACAAAGCTAATTGTGTGTTCAAAGCACGTAAAGCAAATAAGGACTTTCGGCTCAAAGCATCAGCAACTACATGAGATTTCCTCGGATGATAGTCAATCACTAATTCATAGTCTTTTAGCAATTCTAACCATCTTCGCTATCGCAAATTCAAATCTTTCTGAGTTATCAGATATTTCAAACTTTTGTGGTCGGTATAAACATGGCATTTCTCACCAAACAAATAATGACGCCAAATTTTCAATGCGAACACTATCACGGCTAACTCTAGTTCATGCGTTGGATAATTCTTTTCGTGCGGCTTCAACTGTCTCGAGGCATAAGCTACAACTTTGCCTTCCTGCATCAAAACAAAACCCAGGCCATTTAACGATGCATCACTGGAAACTACAAATTCTTTACCCGACTCAGGCTGAACCAACACTGGTGCCTCTGTCAATAATGCTTTCAATTGATCGAAACTTTGTTGACATTTCTCGGACCATTCAAACTTCACATCTTTCTGTAGTAATCTGGTCATTGGTGTAGCAATCATCGAGAACCCTTTAACAAAGCGTCGATAGTAACCAGCCAATCCCAGAAAACTTCTAACCTCAGATACATTTCTAGGTGGTTTCCAATCAATAACTGCAGAAATCTTGCTCGGATCAACTCGAATACCATTCGCCGAAACTATATGTCCCAAAAATCCAACTTCCCGGAGCCAGAACTCACATTTACTGAATTTAGCATATAGTTTCTTATATTTCAAGGTTTTCAATACAATCCTCAAATGCTCGACATGCTCAGACTCATCTCGTGAATAGATCAGAATATCATCAATGAACACAACAACAAATCTGTCTAAATATGGTCTAAAAACTCGATTCATCAAATCCATAAAAATGGCAGGAGCATTAGTCAAACCAAAAGGCATAACAAGGAATTCATAATGTCCATACCTCGTTCTGAATGCAGTTTTTGGTACATCTGAGTCTTTAACTCGCAACTGATAATAACCCGATCTCAAATCAATCTTTGAAAACTCTGCTGCACCTTTCAACTGATTAAACAAATCATCTATTCTCGACAACGAATACTCATTCTTTATCGTAACTTTGTTGAGCTGACGATAGTCTATACACATTCTCATTGACCCGTCTTTCTTTTTAACAAACAATACTGGCGCACCCCAGGGCAAAAAACTAGGTCGTGCAAAACCTCTATCCGTTAACTCTCGTAACTGAGCTTTCAATTGTTTCAACTCTGTCGAAGCCATTCTATACGGAGCTATTGATATCAGTGTTGTTCCCAGTACTAATTCAATACCAAACTCAACCTCTCTAATAGTTGGCAATCCCGGTAATTCTTCAGGAAATACATCCGGATATTCACAAACGACTGGCACTGATTCAACCTTCTTTTCAGACACTTTAGTATCTAAAACATAAGTGAGATAAGCTTCACAACCTTTTCTCACATGCCTCTGAGCTGTCATTGATGAAATCACTATTGGTAAACCACCCGGCTCATCAGATTCAATCCGAAAAAATTCATTATTCTGACATTTCAGTTCTATAGTCTTTCGTCTACAGTTCACAACAGCATCATGCAAAGTCAACCAATCTATTCCCAGAATTACATCGAACTCATCAAATGGGAAAAGCATCAAGTCAGCCAGAAAATAGTAACCCCGAGTCATTAAAGGACAGTTCTTGCAAACTTTATTAACTAGAACATACTTGCCTAAGGGGTTCGATTGTAACATCCCCAAACCCGGCCCATTCACTACGACCGAATCTGGTTATGTCACTGGGAAAAGACGGTTGAAAATCTTAAAATAAAACATCGTAGTTTGCTGAATTTTGGAAAACATATCTTTGGAATAAAACTTTGCTATTAAACTCATTCATTTTTAAAACTTTAGTTTATAATATCCAATTTGAATAAATAGGTTGCAAACCATAAATCATTTTCACGTAGCAATTTAATTTAAATAAACCATAGTTAAAGTAATACCAAAAACATAAAATGGCCTTTATTACAACCCAACAATTCAAATAAAGTACTTATATCAAAATCAAGCATGGAATAATTGAACATCATCCTCGGCATGGGCCACCTTGTCCTCTCCGATCCCGGTCCAGCTTTATGCACTACCTGAAATGGTTAATCAAAAGAGTGAGTCCACCGACTCGAGTGCATAACCACAACACATATTTCCATCCGTATGGGCTTGGCCCATACCCACACAACCATCGAAACAAATCATGCAAGAATGCATCTCACCCAACCTACTATCCAACCGTGACACCAACCTTAGCGGACTCCTCGCCTAAGGCCGTGGCTAATCCACCGATCACAACCGAGTGATCCCACATATGTTACCTCGGCGGACTGCAGCACAAGGCCGTGGTCGAGCCACCGATCACATCGTGATCCATAAATCTTACCTCGGCATTCTCGCCGCTCGAGGCCGTGGCTAAGCCACCGATCAACCAAAGTGATCCAAATATCGTAATCGCCTCTGGTGATGCACATAGCAATCAACCGCCGAGATGGGCACCTAGCCAACACCTCCCTTGAGGTAGCACAAAGCTAACCCTCAAGCGCTAATGTAGCCTGAGCTATCATTAGACCACGTACATCCTGTGTACACTTCTTCCTTCTTCAATCCAATCCCATGCCCATGTGTCAATAAATCATGCAAGAATATCATATAGAATGAGTATTTATCACTTATCACTACCACATTGTACATATATAAATGTATATCAAGATTAACTTACCATCACCAGTTATTCATCACTTATGCCATTATAAACGGCTATTACACATAATACACACATAAACATGTTAGCAAACCAAACCACAGAAATAGTGCGATGATTACGCACCTAAATGATACCAAAACCCGAAACGCTACTTCTGCTTCTGCACCCGCAGACTAACGGACTTACAAAAGGTTCCCAAATGATGAGCTCTTCTTCCCTACAATCGGCCTTGGCATAAAAACAACGAACACTTAGGCCATTCGGCCAAAACTAAACAACATAATCATGCTAATCAACCTTTAAGGGTATAATCGTAATTTTACCTACTAAGGGCATTTTCGTAAATTCACACCGCAATGGCCTTTACGAAGGCCTAATGTCGCCACTAGCGACTCAAATACCACTTCGGTTGTGCTGGACGATTGGGCCTAAAACCCGATTTCGGCCCATCCGGGCCCACACGCTCGTGTGGCCCACCTAACACGAATCTAGCCATGAATATAACTTCCACCTAGTCTAGTTCAACATATACTAACCAATCATGCAATTTACTCATATGGGCCCACGGGCCCATTGGGCCCACTTCGGCCCATCGAGGCCCAAGCAGCCCCAACCCACGAGAATACTACTGATGGCCTCAACTATCGCGTCGAAGCCCCACACGTGCGCTCGCACGCTCGTGTGGCTACTAATGTCGTGTGACCGGTATTTCGGCATTTGCCGCTCTACAACTAGAGTAGAGAGAGTTACACACCTGATAGGACTCTGGGGCTAATCCGCGCTCCGATCACTCTTGTGCCCAAACGCCCTCCAAGATGTGTTTACTCTCCTCCTAGGATGCTCCTTATATAGCTAGCTCTTCACCTTCATTCTTTGTGTCTTTTCGATGTGGGATCCCTTCGTCAGTAGAGTTTAAATTCAACTGAAACTCTTCCCGTCCAGCACATAAAATAAATACTCCTTGCTTCTCATGAGATTCGAACCTGTGCTCCTTGCAACATAATCCACGCCACTAACCACTTGGCCACAAGCTCCTCTTGTGTCTTAAACCATGCGCAACTAAATATAAACTATAGCCAAATTCTGAGGTCCAAGTAAAAAGAAAACCAAAATGCAAAAGCCAAGACTTGAACCTTGGACCTCCTTCCTTCCCTTGTGGCGTCACCCCCTTGTCTCTTATGTGGCGTCACTTTGCCACTACACCACACACTCTACTTGTGTTATTTTCCTCCATATTTTATTCTTAAGGCCTATCTGCCAACTTCCAGGGTTTTTTCCACCTAAAATCAAAATTTCCCCAAAGCCAATATTTGATCCCGGGACTTCATAGAAGCCCTCTAACCTTCCAAAATCACTTATCCAATGGGTCTAACTAGCATTTAAGCCGGTCTCTTGTTCTCCAAAAATTTAAACGCTACTACGCCTAAGGCCCATTGGGCTCAATTCTCCTAGGCCCAATTCCTTTTTACCCTAAAAATCTAAATTTTCCAAAGCCTTCCCTTCTCATCCCAACATTCTTAGAGCCTCTAAAACTCAACCAAGCACTCCCAAAAACCTACTAACACTTGATTTATACCCCATATGCACAGCCCCTAAACCAGGGTGTTACATCGATACTTTAATCACAAATTTAGTAGACTCGACAAGCAAACTCTTATTAGACACCAAATTTATACATATATACGAATGAGTAGATCCAGGATCAATCAATGCAATAACATTAGTTTCGTAAAGAGAAAATGTACCGGTAATGACATCAGGTGATGACGCATCTTCGCGAGCGCGAATAGCGTAAGCTCTAGCAGGTACTCTGTCCTCAGATCTCACTGTAGAATCTCTCGTTGTACCACGATTACCACTTTCATTTCTCGCATTTCTTGGCGTCCTCCCTTGAGTAGCCTTATTGCTCGATCTTGCATTCTGAGATTTATCTTTTTCATTTAGCTCAGGACAATCTCTGATAAAATGATCTCGTGAACCACAACTATAACAAGCTCTATTATTATTTTTCATCCAGCACTCTCCAAAATGCCGTCTTCCACACTGTTGACACTCGGGTTTAACATCTTTCACATTGCCAACACTTGCTACCGATGTAGTTTGAGCTTTAGGGTTGGTATAATGCTTCCCACGATCCATATTAGAATATCCCATTGAAGCGGTCGATCGGTTAAAATAGTCTCTGGATTTCTTCGACGAGGAATGATAAGGTTTACTCTTCGATCTCTTCCTCGAGTATCTTGCCTCTAAATCAGCCTTTTTTTTTCCCGGCTAAAGTCTTCGGCTTTGCAAGCCCGTTTAACTAACACAACAAATTCTTTTAAATCTAAAATCCCGTCCAGAAGTTTAATATCTTCATTCAGCCCATCAACAAACCGCTTGCACATAATTTCTTCGGTAGAAATATACGCACGAGCGTACTTGCTTAACCGTACGAATTCTCTTTCATACTCGGTTACAGTCATGCAGCCTTGTTTCAATTCTAAAAACTCTTTATGCTTTTGATCCAGAAACCGTTGACTGATGTATTTATTTTGAAATTCAGTCTGAAAGAATTCCCAGGTAACTCTCTCCCTCGGCACCACCGATACTAATGTATTCCACCTCTGATATGCGGTATCTCTCAAAAGGGATATAGCACATTTTAAACATTCACCTGGCATGCAAGAAAGCTCGTCAAACACTCTAATCGTATTTTCAAGCCAAAACTAGGCTCTCTCAGTGTCATCATCAACATTAGCTCTGAACTCTTCAGCCCCGTGTTTACGAATCTTGTCAACTAGAGGCTTATTCAATCTTAAAAGCTCGACTCCTTGAGGAGCTACGGGTACGGGTTGGAGATTAGGAGGGGGTGGAGGTTGTTTAGCAGCCGGGTTCGTACGAATATATTGAGTGAACCACTCGTTCATCATTTGAAAGAAGGCTTCTTTAGCCTCTCCTCCCTGGCTACTCGTCACAGGTCTAGAATCAGATGACACTATCCCTTGCGAAGGAGCAGGCGCATTACCCTTAACCTCATCAGCTATAGCTCGATTGAGATCCATTACTATATGAAAACACAGTTTAAAACGTCAAGAGTCATCACACTATCATAGTTTATATATGGCATGTATAGCTAGACTCTCACACACGCTAAGTTAGTCCTAGAATCTTCTAAACCATAGCTCTGATACTAATAAATGTAATACCCTCACTCGTATTCAACGCCAAAATAGGGTTACGAGGTATTACCGATTAATTCACAACACATATAGCATACATTTATGCAACAATAAGTATTCATTCTCATAAATCATTCAACACAATCACATTGTCCCTTATAAGGGCCTACGAGGCCTTAAACATGCTTTAGAAGTGGTTCGGGACTAAACCGATATCATATGAAAATTCTGGAAACTTAAATTTTTTTCATGTAAACAAGGGTCACACGCCCGTGTAAATAGGCTGTGTGCCTCACACGGCTAGTAGACACGCTCGTGTCTTAGGCCGTGCGAAAATAGGGCATACATACTGACTTGGGTCACACGGCCGACCACACGCCCGTGTGTCTAGCCCGTGTACCCTTCGAAGTGGCCACACATGCTCGTGTGCCAGGCCGTGTGCTAGGCCATGCCAAAACTGTAGGGTATACTGACTTATGCAACACGGCCATGTCACACACCCGTGTGATAGGTCGTGTGCCAATTATGGGGTATACTCACTTGTACCACACGGCCAGTCACAAGCCCGTGTGTGAGACCGTGCGGAGCATACTGACTTCATTTCAATTTCAACACCAGGGGACACACAGCCGTGTAACTTGACCATGTGTCACACACGGCTGAGACACACGCCCGTGTGGACAGAAATAAGCCATTTGCAAGGCCAATTTGCCACCCCAACTCATGCTCATTTTAACAGCCAAAATGGTACCATTTCATCATCCAATTAGGAAACCAAAATCATCAACCAAATGTACAATTCATACTATTATAAGTTCATCTATTCCAAATCTCCAATAACTACCATTTACTTAGCCAAATACATGCCAAAACAATATCAAACAATATGGTTCATTTACCATATTTCACACATACATAACTTACCATATAAATAACCAACACAACATCTAAAATCATACCTCATCAAGGCATTTCCCAAACATTTATATTCCACAATCAATTAACCATTTGAGCAACTATAAAATCATAACCACATTCATACCAAAACATACCAAAATAAGCCATCACTCATGGCTATATATACAAACCAAAACATATACAATTTACAAGCCAAATCTCATGGCTATAATCACAACCAAAATACCACATCTATCCTATACATGCCATATACCATAAATGTATAAGTCAAAAGTACCAACTTAGATGAGCTAGCCTTGATTCACTATAAAACATAGAAAAATAACATGAAGTAAGCTTCAAAGCTTAGTAAGCTCGTATGTTATAAACTTAACTAATCACAAATCTACCATTCATCAATTTAATCATATAACATGAAATTCATGGTTATTAACAAACTTTTCACATGCTTATTCATAAGCTCAAATGCAAACTTTGTAACTTCTTCAATTTTAAGCTCATAATATACATGTACATACCTGTACCAATCCATAATAAGTTTATACATAAACAAAATGCCGATGAATACTCGATGTTTCGCACACTAAGTGCCGTACATAGCCGAAGCCATATCAAATCGCACACTAAGTGCCATATATAGCCGAAGCTATCTCATTCTCGTACACTAAGTGCCATATATATCCGAAGCTATCTCATTCTCGCACACTAAGTGGCATATATAGCCGAAGCTATCTTATTCTCGCACACTAAATGCCATATATAACCGATTCATTTTTGAAGAAAACTATAGTCTCGTATATACAATTTATGCAATACCAAAGCATTAAAAAGCATAATTATAATAATTCTTATTGCATACGAACTTACCTCGGATGCTAAAACGGTGAATCGAGTCGTTTAGTTGATAACTTTAGTTTTCCCCCGATCTAGGTCCAAATTCCGCATTTCTTGATCTAAATATATTAAAAATTAACTTATTCTATCATCTATTCATTCAATTTAGTCCAAAATACTCTTTAAGGCACATTTACACATTTGTCCCTAAACTTTCACAATTTTCACAATTTAGTCCTTATTTCATAAAATCACAAATTAATGAAATTCACAATAAATCCATGCTAGCTGAATTACCATAATGCCCCTAGTAGCCCATAATTTGCATTTATTTCACATTTTAACCTCTAACTTTACACTTTTATCAATTTAATCCCTATTTTGCAATTTCACTAAAAATCACTTAACAAAACTTGTATAACTCACAATCGACATTCATAATCTATCAAAAAACTTCAAAATAAAAGCTTATTCATCAATGGAAACATTTAAAATCTTTAATATTTTTTCAAAATAGTCCCTGGGCTAGCTAGTACTAGTTGCAACGATATCAAAAACGTAAAAATCATTAAAAACGGGATAAAACACATATCTAATTGCATCAATTTGCCTTAGCCGAATGAATAACCCTAGTATTCTTTTTATTCTTCTTCAATTTCGGTTAAAAGATGAAAGAATAAGAATTTTAATTGGCTTTGTTTTAATTATCTATCATTTATTAACCATTTTACCATTTTAACCTTAAAATTAATTCAAAATTTCATTTATGCCAAACCATTAACATCCACTAACATACTAATGGTATATTTATCACTTAATGACCTAAAATTTAAGGTTATATAGCTATTAGACACCTTTAGCTATTAGAACTCAAGTTTTATGCTTTACGCGATTTGGTCCTTTTTACCGAATTAACCAACCAAACGATAAAATTACTTAACAAAACTTTCACACAATCATTCAATAATGTTTTAAACTTTATAATAATAATAAAATAAATATTTTGACCTTGAATTTGTGGTCTCAAAAGGTCCTGCATTTTTTGTGGATACTCTACAGCTTGTGTGAGCAGTATCGTGTAGCTTAGGAGACCCATTTCATAGCTCGTGTGAGCAAATATGTAAAGGAAAAGGAAAGGAAAGGTTATATGTTTAGCATACTTTGTGTGAGCTTCCCCGCGTATCTGATGTTATTCTAAATGGTTTAAAAGGCATGAAAAGGAAAGTAACGGTAAGTGTTCAAATGAATTATGCCATTAATCTTTGAAAAGGTTTGAAAAGGAAATATGCAATGAAAGCATATCTATGTTCATGAAAAGGATGAATTCAAGAGTATTATGTTCATGTATACATAGCTTACCTTATGTCAATTCAAGTGATTTATAAGTTGATGCACTAACATATGTTATTGATGGTGCTTAGGCTTGTGCCAAGCTTATGGTTGGATTATATCATGCTTATTCTTAATGATATACATTGAAATGGTAAGTGTCAAATGTTCATGAAAAGGTTGTATGAATCAAAAGATATATTTTCTTATGAAATGATTTATCATGTGGTTGATCCCAAAAGAGTTATATATAAATGCACTAACTTGTGTGTTGATGATGATGTTTAGGCTTATGCTAAGCTTTTGGTTATGGTTGATGTTTATGCTTATTCTTTGTACTATGCAAATGAAATGGGTAAGAAAAGGAAATGAAACGGTAAGTTCATAGTTGGGACGTAATGTGATGATATAAAAGGATTGATGAGTTAAATGACGTATTTATATGTGAGAAATTTACTTATACTATGGATGAATTTACCTATGTCATGGATAAATATACTAATTCATGAATTGATAATGTTATTTAAGCTTATACAAAGTAAATGGAATGGTAAGTAAGTAAATAGAGTGATTCATAGTCTTATGAAAAGGTTAATGATTGTGTAATATGTTTTATAAAATCCTATTATGTTAGGAATGAAAAATATATATGATGTTGATGGACTTACTGATTTGTGAGTTGATGGTTATATAGTTTGATAAATCTTATGGCATTGGTATAGGTTTATATTTACCCTATAAAGTTCATTATTGAAACGAAATGTTATGTTTAAAGTTTATACGAGCTTACTAAGCATTCATTGCTTATGTAATTACTTTCCTTTACTTTATAGATTATCGGAAGCTCGATTGGTTTGGAAGCTCGTCGGAGATCTATCACACTATCCAGTGATTATATTGGTAGTTTTTGATGTTTTAGCCAAGGTTATAATGGCATGTATAGGTGGACTTGTGTTTGATGGTTAGTTGATTAGTTTGACATGAATATGTTATTTTGGTTTGTAACAACCTGATATAGACCCTAGTCAGAATAGTGGTTTCAATACCACAAATCCGAGGTCAAAAAAATATTTTAATATTATTTTTCATGTTTATAATATGTGATTGAGCATGTGTGAAAGTTCTGTGTAAAAATTTTAACGTTTGTGTGCTTAATTTGCAAAAAGGACTTAATCGCATAAAATGCAAAAGCTGTGTGCTGATTGTTAAAGTGCTTAATTGGCATGGCTTATTAAATGAAAGGTCCTTATGTTGTAATTTGGCCATTAGAGCTTGGGATGGACGGTTATGGGCTTGGTTTATATGGTTTACATATTAAATTTCAAAGGTTAACATAGTAAATAATATATTAACATGTAATAAATAAAACAAATGAAAAAGGTTAGTGGGTTGTTCATCCATCCACCATCGAATATTGAAAGAAAAAGAAAGAAGAAAAGCTTTAAGGGTTCGGCTAGGTTCAAGCAAAATTAAGGTATAATAGTTGTTCTGTTTTTGATAATTTCTATGTTTTTGTGATCGTTGCTTTGTGTTCTATCAAGCCCATGTCTTAATTTTAGAATTTGATGATGATTTTGAGATGTTCCATTGATGAGTGTTTGAGCTTTGTGATGTTAGTTGATGAAATATGAAATAAATGTGTTAGATTAACATGTTTTGTCTTTGGATTTTTGGTGAATTTGAGTAATTTGGACTAAATTGTGAAAATAATATTTTAAGGGACTAAAATGTGAAATAAATGAAATATATGGGCTTATATGAAGCATGTTAAAATTTGGCTAAGCATGGGTACAAAGAAATTATGTGTATTTTGTAATTTTGTGAAATAGGGACTTAAATATCAAAATATGAAAATATGAGGGCTAATTTGTAAATTGTCCTAAATATGTGTGTTTGGATTAAATTGAATGATTTAGTGATTGAATGAGCTAAACTTGAATATGTATAGATCAAGAAAAGAGGGATTTGGATCGAGATCGAGGCAAAGATAAAGTGCTCGATTAATCGACTCATTTTGTTACTTTGACGTTTGAGGTAAGTTCAGATATAATACGAGTTGTTAAATTTATGTCTAAGTGTTATGAAATGAATGAATATGTGATTATTGAATTAGAAATGCTATATATGGAATTGAGAAATGTTACAGTAAGTGTGTGTAATTAGAATCGGGACAGAGGTGAATAGCACTGTGTGTGCAAAGTAATGGAAGCCTCGGCTTTATTGATTGGCACTGTGTGTGCGATACCGAGATAAATTTGGTTTAATGTAAAGGCACTAAGTGTGCAATGATATTTAAGCTTCGGCTATGAAATGGGCACTAAGTGTACGATTGAATCGAAGAAATACTGAAGATTGATCGAAATGTGGTATCAAGCATTGAGTAGCAAAATTGATCATTAACTAAGTGTTGGCAAAAGTATGTATGGAACCTATGTGGTTGATGAATTTGGAAATATATCAATGGATAATTATGTGAGTATTGGATATGAATGAGATTGTGCTTTCTTGTGAATTAATCTATGTGATGGTTTATTTTGTGTATTGATTTTGAATTATTAAGTTAATAGTATTATATTACGAACTTACTAAGCTTTAAAGCTTACTGTGTGAAGTGTTTCTCTGTTTTACAGTGTATTTAAAGTTAGCTCGGATCCAGGGATCGTCAGCGACTCCTCACACTATCGGCTATTTATTTTGGTACTTTTTGAAGATGTATATATTTGAATATGGCATGTATAGGCTAGTAGATATGGTATATTTTGAGATGTTTGGATCTTGCTATGTGATATGGCTAGATAAGTTAATGAATTTGGTATATGCTTTGGGTTAGAGTGAAGGTTGATCAAGATGTGTATGTATGTTCTAAGTGAATGATCTTATAATATGTTTTGGTAATATGGAGATAGTATGTTCATGCTATGATATGGTTGAGATTTAATGGTGCATGAATTACATGTTTTGATATGTAATTGATACTTTGGATTGATAGGTATATATGGATTTGTTTGGAATGATGAATGATGATCTTAAGAGATTAAATTGAGTATGATTTAGTATGTTTGAATGCTATTTAAGGTATGAAATTGAAATGGTTTGATACTTGTAGGTGTGACCAAGGTGTGGATGGCAAATTGGCCTAGTAAATGGCCTATATTTGCCCACACGGTTGAGCACACGGGCGTGTGGCTCGACCGTGTCCTTCGTGGTTGTATTTCAAAATAAGTCAGACTTGACCACGGGCTAGACACAAGGGCGTGTGACAGGCCATGTGGTGCAAGTCAGTGTTGACCACGGGTGAGGCACACAGTTGTGTCTTCGGCCGTGTAGACAAGTCAATATGTATGCCCTGTTTTGCCACGGCTTGGACACATGGGCGTGTCCGAGGCCGTGTGAGGCACACGGCCTACCCACATGGGCATGTGACCTCTGTAGTTTTTGAAAAATGTTTGATTTTTAGAAAAAAATTGTATGATCCCGGTTTAGTCCTGACCCCTTTCTAATGCATGATTAAGGTCTCGTAGACCTCATTAAGGGACCATATGCATATATCTTGATATGTTTGAATGATGATGCACTTTGTGTTGTAAAATGATTATAAGTGTTTCGGTTTGTTCGGTAATACTCTTTAACCCTATTTTGGCGATGGTTACGGGTTAGGGATGTTACATTTTATTGGTATCAGAGCTACGGTTTAGTCGATTCTAGGACTAACGTAGTGCGTGTGAGTCTAGCTATACATGCCATATATATAATTGCGATAGTGTGATGAATCCTGACAGTTAAAAATATGTTTTCATATAGTAAATGGATCCCGATCGAGCAGTTGCTGATGATGTTGAGAGTAATACGCCTGCTCCCGCTCAAGGGACAGCGCCAGCTGAATCTAGGCTGATTGCTAGTAGCCAAGAGGGAGAGGCTAAGCAAGCCTTCTTCCGAATGATGAGTGAGTGGTTTTCAGAGTTCGTACGAACGAATTCGGCTACCAACAACCTCAACCCCCAGAAGTACCTGTAGTGCCACAAGTGACAGATGCAATCCGATTGAGTAAGCCTCCTGTGGATAAAATTCGAAAGTATGAGGCTGAAGAGTTTAGAGCTACAGTTGATGATGATGCTGAACGAGCTGAGTTTTGGCTCGAGAATACAATTCGAGTGTTAGATGAGATGTCATTGACTCTTGATGAATGCTTGAAATGTGCTATTTCATTGTTGAGAGATACGGCATATAATTGGTGGAAAACATTGATATCCGTGGTTCCGAGAGAGAGAATCACCTAGATTTCTTTCAAGTTGAATTTTGAAAGAAGTATATCAGTCAACTGTTCATAGATCAGAAACGTAAAGAATTCCTTGAGTTGAAACATGGCCTTATGTCAGTTACTGAATATGAACGGGAGTTGTGAGATTAAGTCAGTATGCACGAGAATGTGTTTCGACCGAAGCTACTATATGTAAACGTTTCATTGAAGGGTTGAATGAAGACATTAAATTGTTGGTTTGAATACTTGATTTGAATGAATTTGTAATGTTAGTTGAAAGAGCCTGCAAAGCTGAAGAACTGAGCAAAGAAAAGAAGAAAGCAGAATCCGAAGCTAGAGATGAAAGAAAAAGATCGATGAACAAGTCGTATCAACCTCCATCAAAGAGATTAAAAGATGCAAGCAATCGTTCAAATATTTCGTTTGGACATTTGAGTAGAGATCGTGTGAGACAAAGTGTTGGTCCAAGAACTCAAATTCTGATTGAATCAAGTGTTGGAAGTGTCAAAAGCAACAAGCCTGAGTGTAGACAGTGTGGGAGATGACATGTTGGAGAATGCTGGGGCAAGTATAATAATAGAGTTTGCTATAAATGTGGATCACGAGATCACTTCATTCGAGATTGCCCAGAGTTAGATGAGAAAGATAATGTTCAGAGTGTGAGACCGAGTAATACGGCGGCTAGGGGTAGACCACCCAGAAACACTGAAAATGTGAGTGGAAGTCAGAGAGGGACTACCGATACAGCTGTGAGATCTGAGACGAGAGCACCTACTCGAGCCTATGCTATTCGGGCTCGTGAAGAAGCGTCATCTCCAGACGTCATAACTGGTACTTTTACTCTATTTGATACCGATGTGATTGCATTAATAGATCCAGGATCTACTCATTCATATGTGTGTGTGAATCTAGTATCTAGTAAGACTCTGCCTGTTGAGTCTACTGAATTTGTGATTAGAGTATCGAACCCCTTAGGCAAGTGTGTTCTGGTTGATAAAGTGTGCAAGAACTATCCATTGATGTTTCAGGATATTTGTTTTCCGGCTAATTTGATGCTGCTACCATTCGATGAATTTGATATAATTTTGGGTATGGATTGGCTCACTTTATATAATGCTATTGTGAATTGTAAACGAAAGAGTATTGATCGTGTCCAAACTAACTATGACAACGAATAAGGCAAGCGCACTTATCGTTCGGTAGTATAGCTATGGCAAGACCGGAAATATCGTATCCTCAAGGACCAAGAGTAATAGTAGTTACTATCTTTTTATTATCTACCCTAAGTATTAAGGGAATTGATGTTTATCTAACTAATTACTAAACTAAGGAAGCTAAGACAAAGAGAGTGAATTGGGAAAATACTTTTGGGAAAACCAGTTGATTAAGACAATACCCGAGGAAGAATCCACCTAGACTTCACTTGTTATTTAACTCTCAAACTGCACGATTTATTCACTTGACTTGATCTCAGTAGGATTCCCTAATTTATATTAATACCTCTTTCGAGGCTACTAACGTCTAACCCTAGGTTGATTAATTGAAATCTCTTTCTAATTTAAACCCCTAGTGTTGCATTAACTTGATCTATGGACTCCCATATTAGGTTTGACCCTAATCTGGTAGATTTTCGTCATCCTATCTCTAGGGTTGCGATCAACTCCGCTTAACTATGTTAGATCTACTCTTAAACAGGGACTTTTGCTCCACTACCTAAGCACATCAATACTTGAATCAATATCCTGAAATATTAAAACAAGAATTAAGAACACATAATTAAGAACAAATCAAATATTTATCATATAGTTCAGAAAACAATAACAAGATCCGTCTTAGGTTTCATCCCCTTCAGGTATTTGAGGGGTTTAGTTCATGTTTAATAAAGAATACATCTCAGAAGAAAGTAAATAACAAAACATAAGAAAAACCCTAAAACCCCACAAGGAAATTGAAAGGAAGATCTTCCGTCTTGAGCGTGATTCCAACTTTCCGAGATGGATCAACCGCCGCCTTGGAGTAATTCCACTGTGTTCACCCTCTCTCGCTTCGTCCCCACCCAAAGACCCTTTTTAGGTTATACTTAGGGTGTTTATATAGGTTTCGAAATGTCTTTCTTGGCCCACAAGTATCCTATTCCGAATGAAACTCATCTTTGCTATAGCAGAAACACACCCGTGTGACAAGCCTGTGGTCAACTCTCTTGGCCGTGGTCGATCCTGTTTGCCACACACGGCCGTGTGATCTGGCTGTGTATGATGTTCTAGGCCGTGTCTCGATTGTTACTCGAAATGCACGGCCGTGAGTGATAGTCCAGGCCGTGTGAGTCTCTAAGGTAAGCCCATTTTGCCCCTTTTTTGGCCCGTTTCTCGTTCCTTTCGACTCCCTAAGCTCTCCTGAGTATAAAACATGAAATTAAGAGATTAGGAGCATCGAATTCCACAATTCAAAGGATAAATCATCCAAAAAGTATGCTAAATGTGGGATTAAAATATGTATATATTACGGCTTATCAAGTATTGATTTGAGAAGTCAGAATGGTGAGATAGTTCGAATTGAATCCAGTGATTTGAATGGGTTACCGGCTGTTGTATCTTCGATGAAAGCTTTGAATTATGTGAAAAAGGGTTGCGAAGCCTATCTTGCATATGTGATAGATACAAAAGTGACTGAAAAGAAAGTTGAATCTATACCTGTAGTTTGCGAGTTCCCAGATGTGTTTCCTGGAGAACTATCGGGATTACCTCCGATACGAGAAGTTGAGTTTGGTATTGATTTAGTGCCGGGAACAACTCCTATCTCAATAGCTCCGTATAGAATGGCACCGATAGAATTGAAAGAGTTGAAGTCTCAGTTGCAAGAGTTGATAGATAGATGATTTGCACGACTGAGTTTCTCGCCCTGGGGTGCTCATGTGTTGTTTGTGAAAAAGAAAGATGGCACTATGAGGATGTGTATTGACTACCGACAATTGAACAAAGTGACGATAAAGAATAAATATCCTCTACCGTGAATGTAACAGCCCGATTTAGGGCCTAGTCAGAATAGTGGTGCGAGACCACAAATTTGAAGTAGAAATATGTGTCTAAATGATTTTTCAAGGCTTATGAGGTATTTGCATAATTGTGTGAAAATTTCATGAAGAAATTTTATGAATTAGTGAACAATTTGTCCATGTGGATTAAATTGCAAAAAGTAGAAAATATGAGATTCTAGAAGATTTATGTATGAAATAGCATCATAAAAATTATTAGAAGTCCTTATTTAGCAATTAGACCATTATATAATAAGATGGACAAAATTGGACATGGGAAGGAAAAATCTCAATAAAGGATCAATAACGGCATTTTTGTCATTTGGTAAATAAAAGATTAAAAAGGGAAAAAGAAGACAAAATTGTGTCCATCTTCTTTTTGCCATAGCCGAATTTTACAAGCCCTCCATAGCTAGGATTTCTTCAACTTTCAAACTTGATTGTAAGTATCTCCTAGCCCCGTTTTTAATGTTCTTCGTATTTTTAAAATCCTTGTAGCTCGGTTTAGCTACTTTTAGCTATATTTTGAGCTAGGGTTCATATTCAAAAATTTACCCATGTATGACATGCATGTATTTTTATGTTTTATGAAAGATTATGAAAGTTTGATGTAGGATAAACATCTTTTTCTAAGCGATTTTCATGAAAAATGCATGTAAGGACTAAATTGCAAAAGTTATGAAAATGGTCATACATGAGTGAAATAGTGGAAATTGAATGTTTTTATAGTTGAAAATATGATTTGGCTAGGCTTGAAATGTAAGAAAGTTGAATGAAAATCATTTTACGAGCCTAGGGGCAAAAATGTAATTATGAGAAAGTTTAGGGGCAAAATTATAATTTTGCCAAAGTATGAGTTATGAATCAATTTAGTCAATGTGAATGTTAAACAAGTTAAATTGTCATTATAGATCAAGAAACACGAAGCCCGGATTGAAACCGAGGTAAAAACAAGGTTGAGGACTAAATTGCACAACTCTACACATTTTGAATACCGAGGTAAGTTTGTATGAATTTTAATCTACACATTACTTTTATAATTAAATTACTTGCTATGTCGTACAATGTACATTATTTTCATGAAGTTGATTGATAATGCCTAATAAGGAAATCAATGAGAATAAGTAAGTAAAAGTCCCAATTGAAAAATTCAGAATGGCGAGGATACCTATGTCATGACATGAGATAAGGAAAGTCTGTGTAAGACCATGTCTGGGACATGGCATCGGCAATAAGGCAAGGAGATCATGTAAGTCCATGTCAAGACATGGCATTGATAAATCACTATGAGGCAAAGGTCCCAAGTAAGTCCATGCGAAGGCATGGCAATGGTGAATTTATAAGGCAAGGATACCACGTAAGACCATGTCAAGACATGGAAATGGTAAGTTTCCAAAGAGGAAACATATAAGAAAGGTCCCGTGTAAGACCATGTCTGGGACATGGCTTCGGCACCAAAGGAAGATCTCGTGTAAGACCATGTCTGGGACATGGCATTGACATCAAGCTAAGGGATTTCGTGTAAGACCATATCTGGGATATGGCATCAGTATCATAAGGTAATCCCATGTAAGACCATATCTGGGATATGGCATTGGCATCGAGATACATGTTTGACGAGATTGAGTATCCTCCGACATTTCGAGTAATTCCACGGGCAAAAGAGACAAGTATGAAAAAAAGTAACAAGAAAGCTAAGTAAGCAAAATTATACAAGTTGAGTTATTCAAGAATGATAAAGAATTCTACCTAAGTTAAGGAAGATAATGATTTGGTGTTTATATTATATTAGCAAAAGTGCTAATCTATGTAATTGAGTGATATAGGTACCCTAATTAAATTACAAGTATGAAATTATAATGTGGTAAGTGATGAGAAAGAGTAAGTAAGAGTAAGTAAGTTCAAGCATTTGAGATTTATGTTGCTTTAGTCCTAAGATGAATGAGTTTATTTTTGAGTATGTATGTGGTTATATAGATTTCATGCAAACTTACTAAGCTAAAAGCTTACCCTTCTCCTTTCCCTTTTTCCTTGTAGATTCACCAAGTTAGCTCGGGGATCATAGAAGTCAGAGCTCGAATCACACTATCAGCTACTATTTTGGTATAGCAAAGTTAATTAATTTTGAGTATGGCATGTATAGGTGTTTGATCATTTTGGTCATGTCATATTGTGAGCTAAAGGCTTTGTTAGTAAGATTATGCATTCTTTTGTATATGGCCATCAGAAATTGGTCAATATTTGTTAAGTTATATACCTTTTCATGATGATAAGTTTATGCATTTAAGTTATTGCAATGGATGGAATAATTGAGTTGTTTGAGATAGTATAAGTGTGTTTATGTTTCAGGGTGGCAATTGGCTTGGAAAATAGCCTTATAATCGTCCACACGGGTAGACACACGGGTGTGTGTCTAGGCCATGTGTGACACACAGTCAACCCCATGGGTGTGTTGATAGGTCGTGTGTCCCCTGCATTAAATTACGAAAATATGATTCATCACACGGGCCAGCATACAGGCGTGTGCCATGGCCGTGTGCCATTAAGGGTTTGATGACATCATAAACAGAGAGCTCCACGGGTAGGAGACACGGGCATGTCTTAGGGGCACACGGGCGTGTCCCTTGGACAACACGGGCGTGTGGCCCCTTTTTAGGCAAAATTTTTCAAGGAGCGCAAAAGTTTCCGGTTGAATCTCGAAACCCTCCAGAAGTATGTTTAAGGCCTCGTAGGCCCATGGAATGTATGTTATTAGTAAGAAAGAAAAGTGTTAAGATGGAAAGAAATTTTATAGCTGATAATACAAGTTCAAGTAAAGTTAAGTACAGTAACACCTCGTATCCTGTTCCGGCGTCGGATATGGGTAAGGGGTGCTACAGCGAATCGATAATTTTTTTGATCAGCTAAAAGGAGGTACAGTGTTTTCTAAGATAGATTTCAGATCGGGCTATTATTAGCTATGAGTTAAAGAATCGGATGTGTCAAAAACTAATTTTAGAACGAGGTACGAACATTATGAATTCTTAGTTATGCCTTTTGGACTAACGAATGCTCCTACAGTGTTTATGGATTTGATGAATCGGGTATTCAGACCGTATTTGGATCGATTTGTCATGGTGTTTATTGATGACATCCTGACTTATTCTTGTGATGACACGTAACATGCTGAGCATTTGAGAATCGTGTTACAGACTCTGCGTGAAAAGCAATTGTATGCAAAGTTTAGAAAATGTAAGTTTTGGTTGCATAAGGTGGGTTTTCTGGGACATATTGTATCAACTTCGGGGATACGAGTTGATCCGAGAAAGATTTTAGATATTTTAGAGTGGAAGCCTCCGAGAAATGTGTCTGAAGTCCGTAGTTTTCTGGGACTAGCGGGATATTATAGGCGGTTTGTGAAAGGCTTTTCGATGATTACGACTCCGTTGACGAAATTTTTATAGAAAGATGTTACACTCGAGTGGTCAAAAAAGTGCCAGTAGAGTTTTGAACAGTTGAAAGCATTGTTGACAGAGGCACGAGTGTTAGTCCAACCTGAATCGGGTAAAGAATTTATAGTTAACAGTGATGCATCGTTTAATGGTTTGGGCAGTGTGCTGATGCAAGAGGGCAAAGTTATAGCTTATGCTTCGAGACAGTTAAAGTCGCATGAAAAGAACTGTAACACCCCTAACCCGTAACCATCGCCGATTTAGGGCTAAGAGGCATTACTGGACAATCGAAAACTTTTACAGACTTTTCATATTACAATTCATCCAATAAAATCAAAGTGTCCCTTAAGTAGGTCAACGAGACCTTGAGCATGCTTTAGAATAGGGCCGAGACTAAACCGAACACATACGGAAATTCCTAGAAATTTAAATTTTTTTCTAAGTTACAGAGGTCACACGCCCGTGTGGGCAGGCCGTGTGCCTCCCACGGCCTCAAACACGCCCATGTGTCTAAGCCGTGTCAAAACAGGGCATACATACTGACTTGTCCACACGGCCATGGACACGCCCGTGTGCCTCACCCGTGGTCGAGCCTAACTTGCACCACACGGCCAGTCACACGCCCGTGTGTCCAGCCCGTGGTCGATCCTGACTTGATTGAATTTCAACCACGAGAGACACGGTCGAGCCACATGCCCGTGTGCTCAACCGTGTGGGCAAATATAGGCCATTTTCAAGGCCAAAATGCCACCCACACATTGAGATATCCCTACAAGCAACATACCAATTCATTTCATGCCAAATAACCAACTTTTCTAGGCATTCAAAGGCATCTCAAGCATACTATTTCAAACAACATTTAACTCAACTTATTCCAAAGCATTCCAAACATAATTCATCCACAAACCTACCATTCCACTTAGTCATCATTCATTCAAAACATATGCTTATCTTGCATCAATAAAATTACCATTACTATGACCATTTCATAACATAAGATCATACCAAAATCATGTAACATATAACATATTTACTCATTCACATCATAACCAAATACCTAGCCATATCACATGGCTATATATACACTTCTCAAGCACAAGCCAAAATGACTAGCCTATACATGCCATACAAAGTATATACAATCCCAAAAGGTACCAAAATGAGTTTGGGTAGTGTGATGACAAGCCTCGACGGTCCCCTAGCCTTCAGTAGCTTTAACGATCTATAAAACTGAATAAACACACACAAAGTAAGCTTTCAAAAGCTTAGTAAGCCATATACAAATAAACTTAGCATCAAATGCTTATAACCACATAGATGCAATGACATTTATAATTCTCGTCTGCAAATTCATAATATCACCCTTGGCTCATTATTTAGCCATTGCTATACTCATATTCCAGAACTCATTTCTCGCATGTGCTCATAACTCATTCAAACATATGCATCTTATCATTTCAATACACATATTCACCTTAGTAAGTTCATATATAAACTTACTTTTTTGTACACATACATGGTGTACTTTTCAAACATACCTGAATCTTTATACATTTCACGTAGCCATTCTCATCTTGGATTTTCCCGTTAAACCGTTCAGAATCTAATAGGATAACCAGAGTGCTCGGAATAGTCGTACAATGCCAACGTCCCAGACGTGGTCTTACTTGTAACCAAATATCGATGCCACTGTCCCAGACAGGGTCTTACACGAATCAATACGATGCCAATGTCCCAGACATGGTCTTACACGTAAATCTCATATCGATGCCAATGTCCCAGATATGGTCTTACACGAAATCTCAAATCAATGCCAACATCCCAGACGTGGTCTTACATGATATCACATATCGGACACCTATGTCATGACATATGTTACCCTATCTATTCCTAGGTTTATACGGGACTTCTCGGACATAGATACACTGTTGATACTATCTCGGATTCCATGTACATAACATCTCAAGCATGTTCAACCCAAGATGAATTTCATATATGCACAATTAACTCAATTCAAATGCATTTATTTGTACATCGACTTACTTCGGATTCGGATATTCGGTCGGATTCGGTTATTCGACAACTTTTGACTTTCCACGATCTAAGTCCGTTTTCTTCGGTTCTTGATTTATACATATCCAAATTTAACCCGTTTATTCAATAACTCATTCAATTCAATTCAAAAACACATATTTAGGGCAATTTACAAATTAGCACTCACATTTTCACATTCGGACATTTTAGTCCCTATTTCACAAAATCACAAAATATACAAAATCTCATGATACCCATGCTTAGCCGAATTCTCATGTAGTCCATACAAGTCCATACATTTCATTTATTTCACAAATTAGTCCCTTAAAATACTATTTTCTCAATTAAGTACAAATTACTCAAATTCATCAAAATCCAAAGACAAAACTTGTTAATCAAACACATATCTTTCATTTTTCACCATTAAACATCACAAAACTCATGTGTTCATCAATGGCACATTTCAAAATATTCATCAATTCACAAAATTGAAGCATGGGTTTTGAAGAACACGAAGCAACGATTACAGAAAAGTAGAAATTATCAAAAACTGAAGCAAAACATACCTTGAATTTTCGCTCAACTAAAGCCGAATGCTTTAAAGTTTCAAACCCTATTCTTTTCTTTCTAAAATCGGTGGAATAAAGATGATAACAATGACCATTTTCATGTTTTATTATTATTAATACACATAATTCATAAATTCCCATTTTACCCTTAATGATTCATTAATAAAAACACTTTAAACATGTCCACTACCGTCTATGCCATTATTCAATGGCTAAATTGCATCATATGGACTTCATTTTAATAAAGCCATGCCAATATAACCCTTTAACAAATGGCAATTCACTTTTGCATTTAACGCGATTTAGCCATTTTCTCAATTTAAGCACACAAACGACCAAATCATTTCACGAAACTTTCACACATGCTAAATCACATATCATAGGCACAGAAAATAATATTAAAATATTATTTTAACTCGTATTTGTGGTCTTGAAACCACTGTTCTGACTAGGGTCTAAACTGGACTATTACAATTCTCCCCCCTTAGGGATTTTCGTCCCCAAAAATCTTACCGTTAAACAGATTCAGATATTGCTGTCTCATTAAATCTTCAGGCTCCCACGTAGCCTCTTCCACTCCGTGTAGATGCCACAACACTTTCACTAACAGAATTTTCTTGTTTCTCAACTCTTTCATTTCACGACCTAAGATACGGATCGGTTCTTCCTCGTAAGTCAAATCGGATCAGATTTCAATTTTAGATGGAGCAATCACATGTGACGGATCGGATCGGTATTGTCTAAGCATCGATACGTGAAATACATTATGAATATTTTCTAGCTCAGGTGGCAACCACAATCTATACGCAACTGGTCCAACACGCTCAATAATTTCATACGGCCCGATGAACCTTGGACTCAATTTGCCTTTACGTCCGAATCTGAGTACTTTCTTCCACGGTGATACTTTCAAAAACACTTTGTCACCGACTTCAAACTGATTATCTTTTCGTTTCAAGTCCCCATAAGACTTCTGACGATCAGACGCTACTTTCAGACTGTCACGAATTACTTTCACTTTCTGTTCAGTGTCTTTTTTCATATAAACCCCGTGTATCTTATTTTCACTGAGCTCAGTCCAATACAGAGGTGTTCGACATTTGCGTCCATACAAAGCTTCATAAGGTGTGATTTTGGTACTCGACTGAAAACTATTATTGTACGCAAATTCAATCAGTGGCAAATATTGTTCCCACGTTCCATCAAACTCAAGAATGCAACATCTCAACATATCCTCGAGTATCTGAATAATCCATTCGGACTGACGATCCGTCTGTGGATGAAATGCTGTACTAAAATGCAATTTAGTACCTAAAGCTTCTTGCAATTTCTTCAGAATTGTGATGTAAATCTTGGATCTTTATCAGACACAATAGATAACGGCACTCCATGCAATCTCACAATATCAGCAATATAAAGTTCATCTAACTTATCAAGCGAGTAATCAGATCGTACCGGAATAAAATAAGCAGATTTCGTCAATCGATCAACTACAACCCAAATTGCATCTTTCTTTCTCGGAGTCAAAGGCAGTCCAGAAACAAAGTCCATCGTTACTCTATCCCATTTCCACTCGGGAATAAAAATCAGTTGTAGCAAACCAGATGGAACCTGATGTTCAGCTTTAACTTGCTGACAAACTAAGCATTTCGAAACAAAGTCAGAAATGTCTCGTTTCATACCAGACCACCAATAGTGTTGCTTCAGATCATGGTACATCTTTGTACTTCCCGGATGAACAGATGGACGACTATTATGTGCTTCATTCAAAGTCAACTGAATCAACTCCGGGTTTCTCGGAACACATAATCGATCTTGGAATCTCTAGCAGTCATCAACATCAACTCGAAATTCAGAATCAGAGTTCGAATCACACTGAGCTCGTTTCGCTAGCATTTCATTATCAACTTTTTGAGCATCACATATCTGTTGTAAAAACAACGGTTTCGCTTTTAATTCAGCTAACACTGAACCATCATCAGACAGGTCTAAATGAGCATTTATAGCACAAAATGCAAACAATGATTTCTGACTCAATGCATCGGCAACAACATTTGCTTTATCCGGATGATAATCTATCACAAGCTCATAGTCTTTTAACAGCTCTAACCATCTTCTCTGTCACAGATTCAAGTCTTTCTGAGTCATTAGGTACTTCAAACTTTTATGATCCGAAAACATGTGGCATTTCTCACCGAAAAGATAGTGACGCCAAATCTTCAATGCAAAAACAATTGCAGTTAATTCAAGATCATGTGCCGGGTAGTTCTTTTCATGCAGCTTCAATTGTCTCGAGGCATAAGCTATAACTTTGCCTTCCTGCATCAAAACACATCCCAAACCATTTAATGAAGCATCACTATATATCACAAATTCTTTACCCGTTTCTAGCTGTGTCAAAATTGGAGCTTCGATCAAAAGGGCTTTCAACTGATCAAAGCTTGTCTGACATTTATCGGACCATTCAAACCTCACATCTTTTTGAAGCAATTTAGTCAACGGAGTAGCTATCATCGAGAATCCTTTTACAAATCGACGATAATAACCAGCTAGTCCCAGAAAACTACAGACTTCAGACACATTCTTTAGAGGCTTCCATTCCAAAATAGCTGATATCTTGCTCGGATCAACCCGTATACCAGATGCTGACACAATATGTCCCAGAAAACTAACTTCAAGCAACCAGAATTCAAATTTACTGAACTTTGCATACAATTACTTATCTCGCAGAGTTTGCAAAACAATTTTCAAATGCTTAGCATGCTCAATCTCATCACATGAATAAATCAAGATGTCATCAATAAATACAACAACAAATCGATCTAGGTACGGTCAGAAAATTCTGTTCATCAAATCCATAAAATGGCAGGTGCGTTGGTTAGTCCGAAAGGCATAACTAAAACTCATAATGCCCGTACCTCGTTCTGAAAGTAGTTTTCGGAATATCTAAATATTTTACCCGCAACTGGTAGTATCTCAACCTCAGATCTATCTTTGAAAACACAGTGGCTCTTTTAAGTTGATTAAATAAATCATCAATTCTGGGATGAGGGTATTTGTTCTTTATAGTCACCTTGTTCAACTGACGATAATCAATGCACATTCTCATCGTGCCATCTTTCTTTCTCACAAACAGAATAGGAGCACCCCAAGGTGAGAAATTCGGTCTTGAAAACCCTCTGTCAGTCAACTCTTGCAACTGTGATTTTAACTCTTTCAACTCTGTTGGTGTCATTCTATACGGAGCTATCGAAATAGGGGTCGTTCCCGGTAACAATTCAATACCAAATTCAACTTCACGTATCGAAGGTAATCCCAGTAACTCTTCAGGAAATACATCAGAGAATTCACAGACAACAGGCACTGATTCAACTTTCTGTTCAGACACTTTCGAATCAATTACATAAGCAAAATAAGCTTTATAACCCTTTCTCAAACAATTCGGAGCTTTCAATACAGATATCACAGCAGGTAGCCCAGTTAAATCATTAGACTCAACCCGAACTATTTCATCATTCTGACATCTCAAATCAATGGTCTTTCTTTTTGCAATTCACAACAGCATCATGTAGTGTCAACCAGTCCATACCCAAAATTATATCAAACTCATCAAAGGGTAATAGTATCAAATCAGCCAGAAAAAAAACATCTCTAAATATCAACGGACAGTTCTTGCATACTTTATCAACCAGAACACTTTTACCTAAGGGGTTCGAGACTCTAATAACAAATTCAGTAGACTCTACAGGCAAAGTCTTATTGGATACTAAGTTCATGCATATATACGAATGTGTAGAACCAGGGTCTATCAATGCAATCACAGAAGTAGCATAAAGACTAAATGTACCCGTTATAACATCCGGAGATGTAGCTTCCTCACGAGCTCAGATGGCATATGCTCTGGCAGGCGCTCTAGCTTCAGATCTCGCAATAGTGTCTTTCGTAGTTCTCTGACTACCACTGACATTTCTTGTATTCCGAGAAGGTCTACCTCTAGCTAAAACATTATCGGATCTCAGATTCTGAACGATCTCTTGCTCAACAGACTCAGGGCAATCACGGATGAAATGATCTAACGATCCACATCTGAAACAAGCTCGATCGTTCAATCTACAACTTCCCGGATGACTTTTACCATAATGCTTACACTCGAGTCGCTCGGATCGGACATTTCCAACACTAGCCATCGAGGTTGCTGGAGCTTTGGAGCTTAACTGTGGTCTAACTCGATCTCTATTTGAATGTCCCAAATTAAATCTTGAACGGCTTTGTTCATCTCTGAATTTCTTTGAAGTAGACTGAAATGATTTGCTCAAAAATCTCTTTCTCGCATCTCTGACTTCAGACTCAGCTTTTCTTTTATCTTTCCCGAGTGCCTCATCTTTGCACGCTCGATCAACAACTACAACGAACTCTTTTATTTCCAGAATCCCAACAAGCAAACATATATCTTCATTAAGACCATCTTCAAATCGTTTACACATTATTGCCTCGGTCGATACACATTCCCGAGCATACTGACTTAGTCTCAAGAACTCTTGTTCATATTTAGTGACAGACATGCAACCCTATTTTAATTCTAGAAATTCCTTCCGTTTCTGATCAATAAACCTCTGACTGATGTATTTCTTTCGAAACTCTGACAGAAAGAAATCCCAAGTGACCCGTTCTTTAGGAACAACCGAAATTAAAGTCTTCCACCATTGATAAGCTACGTCCCGTAGCAAAGATACAACACATTTTATACATTCTTCCAGAGTCAATGACATTTCATCAAATACTAGGATAGTGTTCTCTAGCCAAAATTCAGCTTTCTCGGCATCATCATCACTAGTGGCCCTGAACTCTTTGGCCCCATACTTACGAATTTTGTCAACTAGAGGTTTATTCAACAGATTCAGATTCATAGCCGGAGGTATAGCAGAAGTCTGAGGAGGATTAAGCGGGGGCGGAGGGGTTAAAACAGTCGGATTATTCTTTACAAACTGAGTGAACCACTCACTCATCATTTGGAAGAAAGCTTGTTTATCTTCTCCCTCTTGACCACTAGTAGCCGGTCTCGAATCAGATGGCGCTGTCCCTTGAGCGGGAGCAGGCGCATTACTTTCAACGTCATCAGCTACAGCTCTTTCGGGATCCATTACTATACGAAAAACACATTTTACTCATCAGGATTCATCACACTATCACAGTTTAAATATATGGCATGTATAGCTAGACTCTTACACGCTACGTTAGTCGGAGAATCAACTAAACCGTAGCTCTGATACCAACCAAATGTAACACCCCTAACCCGTAACCATTGCCGGTTTAGGGTTAAGAGGCATTACCGAATAATCAGAAACTTTTAAAGACTTTTCATAGTACAATTCATCCAATGCAATCAAAGTGTCCCTTAAATAGGTCAACGAGACCTTGAGCATGCTTTAGAATAGGGCCGGGACTAAACCAAACACATACAGAAATTCTCAGAAATTTAAAAATTTTTCTAAGTTACAGAGGTCACATGCCCGTGTGGGCATTATGAATTCTTAGTTATGCCTTTTGGACTAACGAATGCTCCTGCAGTGTTTATGGATTTGATAAATCGGATATTCAGACCGTATTTGGATCGACTTGTCGTGGTGTTTATTGATGACATTCTATTAATTCTTGTGATGACGCGTAACATGCCGAGCATTTGAGAATCGTGTTACAGACTCTGCGTGAAAAGCAATTGTATGCAAAGTTTAGCAAATGTGAGTTTTGGTTGCATGAGGTGGGTATTTTGGGACATATTGTATCAACTTTGGGAATACGAGTTGATCCAAGCAAGATTTCAACTATTTTAGAGTGGAAGCCTTCGAGAAATGTGTCTGAAGTCTGTAGTTTTCTGGGACTAGCGGGATATTATAGGCGGTTTGTGAAAGGCTTTTCGATGATTACGACTCCATTGACAAAATTGTTACAGAAAGATGTTAAATTCGAGTGGTCAGAAAAGTGCCAGCAGAGTTTTGAACAGTTGAAAGCATTGTTGACAGAGGCACCAGTGTTAGTCCAACCTGAATCGGGTAAAGAATTTATAATTTACAGTGATGCATCGTTGAATGGTTTGGGCTGTGTGCTGATGCAAGAGGGCAAAGTTATAGCTTATGCTTCGAGACAGTTAAAGCCGCATGAAAAGAACTGTAACACCCCTAACCTGTAACCATCACCGGTTTAGGGTTAAGAGGCATTACCGGACAATCGAAAACTTTTACAGACTTTTCATATTACAATTCATCCAATGCAATCAAAGTGTCCCTTAAATAGGTCAACGAGACCTTGAGCATGCTTTAGAATAGGGCCGGGACTAAACCGAACACATACAGAAATTCCTAGAAATTTATTTTTTTTCTAAGTTACAGAGGTCACACGCCCGTGTAGGCAGGCCGTGTGCCTCCCACGGCCTCAGACAAGCCCATGTGTCCAAGCCGTGTCAAAACAGGGCTTACATATTGACTTGTCCACACGACCGTGGACACGCCCGTGTGCCTCACCCATGGTCTAGCCTGACTTGTACCACACGACCAGTCACACGCCCGTGTGTCCAGCCTGTGTGCTCAACCGTGTGGGCAAATATAGGCCATTTTCAAGGCCAAAATGCCACCCACACATTGAGATATCCCTACAAGCAACATACCAATTCATTTCATGCCAAATAACCAACTTTTCTAGGCATTCAAAGGCATCTCAAGCATACTATTTCAAACAACATTTAACTCAACTTATTCCAAAGCATTCCAAACATAATTCATCCACAAACCTACCATTCCACTTAGTCATCATTCATTCAAAACATATGCTTATCTTGCATCAATAAACTTACCATTACTATGACCATTTCATAACATAAGATCATACCAAAATCATGTAACATATAACATATTTACTCATTCACATCATAACCAAATACCTAGCCATATCACATGGCTATATATACACTTCTCAAGCACAAGCCAAAATGACTAGCCTATACATGCCATACAAAGTATATACAATCCCAAAAGGTACCAAAATGAGTTTGGGTAGTGTGATGACAATCCTCGAAGGTCCCCGAGTCTTCAGTAGCTTTGACGATCTATAAAACTGAATAAACACACACAAAGTAAGCTTTCAAAAGCTTAGTAAGCCATATACAAATAAACTTAGCATCAAATGCTTATAACCACATAGATGCAATGACATTTATAATTCTCGTCTGCAAATTCATAATATCACCCTTGGCTCATTATTTAGCCATTGCTATACTCATATTCCAGAACTCATTTCTCGCATGTGCTCATAACTCATTCAAACATATGTATATCACATATCATCTTATCATTTCAATACACGTATTCACCTTAGTAAGTTCATATATAAACTTACCTTTTTGTACACATACATGGTGTACTTTTCAAACATACCTGAATCTTTATACATTTCACGTAGCCATTCTCATCTCGAATTTTCCCGTTGAACCATTCAAAATCTCATAGGATACCCAGAGTGCTCGGAATAGTCATACAATGCCAACGTCCCTGACGTGGTCTTACATGTAACCAAATATCGATGCCACTGTCCCAGACAGGGTCTTACACGAATCAATACGATGCCAATGTCCCAGACATGGTCTTACACGTAAATCTCATATCGATGCCAACGTCCCAGACGTGGTCTTACACGAAATCTCAAATCAATGCCAACGTCCCAGACGTGGTCTTACATGATATCACATATCGGACACCTATGTCATGACATATGTTACCCTATCTATTCCTAGTTTCATACGGGACATCTCGGACATAGATACACTGTCGATACTATCTCGAATTCTATGTACATAACATCCCAAGCATGTTCAACCCAAGCTAAATTTCATATATGCACAATTAACTCAATTCAAATGCATTTATTTGTACATCGACTTACTTCGGATTTGGATATTCGATCGGATTCGGTTATTCGACAACTTTTGACTTTCCACTATCTAAGTCCGTTTTCTTCGGTTCTTGATCTATACATATCCAAATTTAACCCGTTTATTCAATAACTCATTCAATTCAATTCAAAAACACATATTTAGGGCAATTTACAAATTAGCCCTCACATTTTCACATTTGGACATTTTAGTCCCTATTTCACAAAATCACAAAATATACAAAATCTCATGATACCCATGCTTAGCCAAATTCTCATGTAGTCCATACAAGTCCATACATTTCATTTATTTCACAAATTAGTCCCTCAAAATACTATTTTCTCAATTAAGTACAAATTACTCAAATTCATCAAAATCCAAAGACAAAACTTGTTAATCAAACACATATCTTTCATATTTCACCATTAAACATCACAAAACTCATGTGTTCATCAATGGCACATTTCAAAATATTCATCAATTCACAAAATTGAAGCATGGGTTTTGAAGAACACGAAGCAACGATTACAGAAACGTAGAAATTATAAAAAACCGAAGCAAAACATACCTTGAATTTTTGCTCAACTAAAGCTAAATGCTTTAAAGTTTCAAACCCTATACTTTTCTTTCTAAAATCAGTGGAATAAAGATGATAACAATGACCATTTTTATGTTTTATTATTAATAATACACATAATTCATAAATTCCCATTTTACCCTTAATGATTCATTAATAAAAACACTTTAAACATGTCCACTACCATCCATGCCATTATTCAATGGCTAAATTGCATCATAAGGACTTCATTTTAATAAAGCCATGCCAATATAACCCTTTAACAAATGGCAAGTCACTTTTGCATTTAACGCGATTTAGCCCTTTTCTCAATTTAAGCACACAAACGACCAAATCATTTCACGAAACTTTCACACATGCTAAATCACATATCATAGGCACAGAAAATAATATCAAAATATTATTCTAACTCGAATTTGTGGTCCTAAAACCACTGTTCTGACTAGGGTCTAAACTGGACGGCAACAATTCTCCCCCCTTAGGGATTTTCGTCCCCGAAAATCTTACCGTTAACCAAATTCAGATATTGCTGTCTCAGTAAATCTTTAGGCTCCACGTAGCCTCTTCCACTCCGTGTCGATGCCACAACACTTTCACTAACAAAATTTTCTTATTTCTCAACTCTTTCATTTCATGAGCTAAGATACGGATCCGTTCTTCCTCGTAAGTCATATCGGATCAGATTTCAATTTTAGATGGAGCAATCACATGTGACGGATTAGATCGGTATTGTCTAAGCATTGATACGTGAAATACATTATGAATCTTTTCTAGCTTAGGTGGCAACCACAATCTATACGCAACTGGTCCAACACGCTCAATAATTTCATACGGCCCGATGAACCTCGGACTCAATTTGCCTTTACGTCCAAATCTAAGTACTTTCTTCCACGGAGATACTTTCAAAAACACTTTGTCGCTGAATTCAAACTGAATATCTTTTCGTTTCAAGTCCGCATAAGACTTCTGACGATCAGACGCTACTTTCAGACTGTCACAAATTACTTTCACTTTCTATTCAGTGTCTTTTATCAGATCAACCCCGTGTATCTTATTTTCACTGAGCTCGATCCAATACAGAGGTGTTCGACATTTGCGTCCATACAAAGCATCATAAGGTGCCATTTTGGTACTCGACTGAAAACTATTATTGTACGCAAATTCAATCAGTGGCAAATATTGTTCCCACGTTCCATCAAACTCAAGAATGCAACATCTCAACATAGGTAGCCGAATTTGTTTAGGGAATTGAGAGTTTGGTTTTATGCATTTTTCGGCTTTTGGTCACTTTGTTTTTCTTTTCTGAAAAGTAGGCATTGCCGAATTTTCTTCTTTTCGCTTTCGGGTTTTGTTTCCTTTTCTTTTCCTCTCAAAGGTTAAATTTAGCACTTGTTTTGGTGTGTTGCGTTTATTTCTTCCCCTCTATTTTCTAGCCGAATTGGGGAGAGTACCATTCAAGTACTTTGTGGGATTATTTTGCTTTTTCTTGTGACCGAGTCTTTCTCTACTCAACCTGCCAAATCTTTTCACTTTTCTCCTTCTTCGACATCTCTCTTTTTACTCTTCACCATTGTTGGTCGAATACTCTCAATCCTTCACTCAAGCGATTGACTTAGCCTATTGTTGATTCTTCTTCCTCTCCGTTTACTTTTCTTCCTTTCCTTTCTCTCTAAAGCCGAATACAACCCTCGTCTTTCTCAAATATTTCTTTTCCTCCTTTCCTGGATTTGGCAGAATAAAACCCTTTGCTACTCAGTTTCATCCCTTGTTTACACCTTCTACTGACTTTTTCTCATTTGCGTCCCCTTTAATCAGTCTTTGGATTAACAATTGATCTTTGGCAAGCGGTAAATGGATTGGACTCATTCTTATTTTCTCTAACCATTTTTGAAGTACTCTACTCTTGTACTGCTTAAAAGCTGAATGTATCTTACCCTTCTCTGTCTTGCTGGTGATTCTTCTTCCTCTCTGTTAGGTGTGGCGTTATCAAGTTTTAGAACCCCTTGAGAGTGGGGGAAGTATCTAACGTTTGAAGTGGTTGGAACCTCTCGCTCTTTTTCAGATTATAGGTAAGTACTTAGTCAAGGAACCCGGGGTAAGGCCGAACGCTATCCTTCCTTACTTTGGGGTTCTGTTGTTCTGTAATCATCACAAGTGGGTGTAATCCACTCGGTTAATCTATTCTGTTAATTGAATCTGCTTATTATGCATGTTTTCAATAAGGGACAAGGGGGTCAACGCTAGCCAGTAACCTAAGAGAATTAAGCCATCTAGTATTCTATTAAGGTGTGTAACTTTGTGCTCTGTTGATGATCGGCAGAAAAGCCGAAAGTGTGTATTCCATACTGATTGGACTGTAGATCAGCAAAAGCCAAAAAGCTGAAAGATTGGGCTTTTGGGCCACATGAGCGTGCGAATGCCCATGTGATCAACCAAGCTCATGAAACGTGGGCGTACGACGAGGAAGGCCGCCATGAGCTATCTCATGGGCTTGGGCCAGAAATGGGCCGTATGGGCCTAGTGGGCCTGTGGGCCCGCGTGGGTAAACTTTACTGTTAAGTGAGACGTAGATAGACTTGTCATGCCGCACACATGGCTTAGGTAGTTCTGGGCCTCGTTGGGCCGAAGTGGGCTCAGTGGGCTTGTGGGCCCACACGGATAAAATGTACGTGGTGGTTTCTATTGGTTTAAACTGTGCCGTTTGCATAATTGCGGCTGTTCTAGGTTAAATGAGCCACACAAGTGTGTGGGCCCACTTGGGCCGAGTAATGGGCCTTAGGCCCATTTACACCGTTGTGACTGATTAGGTTACTTAAGTCGCTCGAGGCGATAGTGGACCTTCTGTTGGGTCGCTGAGACTCAATTTGTAAAATTACTAAAATACCCCCGATTTGCAAAATTATCGAAATACCCCCGACTTGCAAAATTATCGAAATACCATCAGTTTGTAAAATTATCGAAATACCCCCGATTTGCAAAATTATCAAAATACCCCTATAGGGTAGAATTACCGAAATACCCCTGTAGGGTAGAATTACCGAAATACCTTATAGGGTTAAATGAATATTTTGCCCCTGTGGGTAAATGATTGACATAGACTATGGATGTAACATCCCGATTTAGGGCCTAGTCGGAATAGTGGTGCGAGACCACAAATCTGAGGTTTATGAATGGGTTTTTGAGGTTTATGCTATGAATGCATGCTAGTGTGAAAGTTTCATGAAGCAATTATTTTAAATTGCGGTTGAATTGTCCAAAAGGACTTAATTGCAAAAGTTGCAAAATGTGAAATTCTAGAAGTTATTTGTGTGAAATAGCTTTAGAATATTAATTAGAGGTCCCTAAATAGCAATTTTTCTAATTTCTAATTTTTGGACAAATTTGGGCATGGATGAGTTAAAATAGAAAGTTTATCAAAAAGGGCATTTTGGTCATTTAACAATTAAGTGATTAAAATAGGAGAAAAGATGACAAAATTCATTCATGTTCTTCTCCAAGGCTGCCAAAAATTTGAGAGAGCCATTGTTAAGGTTCTTCAAAAATTTCAAGCTTGCTAGTAAGTGCATCTAGCCTCGTTTTTTATATTCTTTGTATTTTTGAAGTCCTTGTTACATGAGTAAGCTATTTTTAGCTATTTGATGAGCTATGATGGATGTTCAAAAATGTGTCCATGTATGACATGCATGTATTTTGATGTTTTATGGAAAATTATGAAAGCTTGATGTAATAGAAACATCTTTTGCTAAATGAGTTTCCATAGAAAATGCATGTAGGGACTAGTTTGTAAAAATCTTGAGTTTGGTCATACATGTGTGTTGTGATGAGAATTGATGATTGTTTTAGTTGAGTAAGTGATTCGGCTAAGCATGAAAGGCTAAGAAGTTGAATAAAAATCACTTTACGAGCATTGGGGTAATATTGTAATTATGAGAAAGATTTGGGGCAAAAGAGTAATTTTGTAAAAGTATGAGATTTGGGTCATTTTGGTCAATGTGTGTATTGAATAAGCTGATTTATTCATTATAGATCAAGAAATACAAAGCCCAGATCGAAACTGAGGCAAGAGCAAAGTGGTGGACTAAATTGCACGTTTCTATACTTTTGAGTACCGAGGTAAGTCTATGCATAAACAATGCATTCATACTTACAATTTGCTAATGCTAGATAGTGTATAGCATGGTTGAGAATGATTGAGAACCTATGTGGTTAAAGTGAAATGAATGGAGGAATGATTAAGTAAGTAGATTTGTGAATGTGTTGTGATAATGCTAAATGGTGGGCTAAGTGCGATACCATCCTAATGCATATTGACGATGAGCTGGCTATGTGCGATACTACCGTTAAGTATATTATCTAGTGGGCTATGTGTGAAACCACTATGAATTCCTTGTTGGTAGGCTATGTGCGATACTACCTTATCATTTGATTGTGGTGGGCTAAATGCGAAACCACCGAGACATTAGCTGTGTGGATTAGCTGTGTGGATTAGCTGTGTGGATTAGTTGTGTGGATGTATTATCGAGAAATGACGATGTGTTGTATATTGTGTAAATGTGATATTGAATGTAGGGGTGCATGTCAATGGTTATGAGTAAGTGACTCATGATGTGTTGGAAATATGGTAAGGAATAGAAAGAGTAAGCATAGTTGTACATTATATGTTAGTATAATGCTAATTGGTGTTTAGCTTATACTATGTTACTTAATTTTTTATGTGTAAACTTACTAAGCTCAAAGCTTACTCCCTTTCTTTTCCCTTGTCTTATAGAGAAAAAGTGTTGAATCGAGATACGAGGATCAATTGGAAGATCACCCACACTATCAGCACACTCTGGTACATGAGACTCAATGTTTGTATATGGCATGTATAGGGGCTTGACAAGTTAGTGAATTTTTGTTGTATATGGCTATGATGTGTTGGCCTTTAGATGGATAATCTATTTTGTATAATGCCATAGTTGTTGGCACTTTATTATATGAAAAGATGTAGTTATCTAAGTGAGATTGTAAGATTTTGAGTTGATTATGGATGTGTTGAATGAGTGCATGATTGTGTATGCTAGATGGGTGAAAAGAACTTGGCAAATAGCTTTGTTCTTGTCCATGTGGGTAGATACACAGGCGTGTGTCTAGGCCATGTGTGACACACGGTCAGCCCATGGGCGTGTGACTTGGCCGTGTGTCCCCTGCATGTTAGTACTTGAAGTCAGAATAGACCACGGACTAGTCACACGGGCGTGTGCCTAGAACGTGTGTGTTAATTAGTGTTGGCCACGGGCTAGCCACACGGGCGTGTGTCTAGACTCTAGGCCGTGTTAAGGTAGTCAGTGTGCACCACGGGTGGAAGGAACGGGCGTGTGCCCTAACCGTGGGGCATTGGCAGAATGCTTGAGTTTTCATGCATGGGCAGTGACCATGGGTGTGTGCGACATCCACGGGCGTGCCAAGTCTTACACGGGCGTGTGAGCCCTGTATAGATGGAAAAATTTTAAGATTGTAAGAGTTTTCGATATGGTCTCGAGAGCCCTCGTGTGTTTGAGAGAGGCCTCGTAAGTCAGGATTGAGGTTTTTGTGATGGCCAAAAAGAGTGGTCATGTTGTGCCTAAGTGGCGAACTTGAGGTTTTTAATGAGGTAATGCCTCGTGCCCGGTTCCGGCGTTGAATACGGGTAAGGGGTGTTACATTTAGTGGTATCAGAGCTATGGTTTAGTCAGTTCTGTGACTACCGTAGTGGGTGTAAGAGTCTAGCTATACATGCCATAAGTGTACAATGATAGTGTGGTGGCTTCTGATGATTTTAAATCTTGTTTTATATAGAATATGGATTCCGATCCATTGATTGCTGATGAAGCAGCTAGTAACGCACCGGCTCCTGTGCAAGGAACCGTGCATGTTCAAAGTGGACCCGAGGCTAGGGGTCAAGGGGAAGGGGCTCGGGAAGCCTTTCTCCAGATGATGAGCAATTGGTACTCAGATTATGTTCGAGCGAACCCTAATGCTCAACCTCCTCCACCTCCTCCTCCTATACGTCAGCCAATTCCTATGGCTCCTCAAGGTATTGATGTAGTGAGGATATCGAAACCCCCGGTAGATAATATTAGAAAACATGGGGCTGAGGAGTTTAGAGCTAAGGTTGATTATGACCCTGAGAGGGCAGAGTTCTAGTTAGAGAACTCGATGAGAGTGTTTGAGGAACTCTCTTGTACTCCTAAAGAGAGCTTGAAGTGTGTTGTATCCTTTCTGAGGGACTCGACATGCCATTGGTGGAAGACGTTAACGTCAGTGGTCCCGAGAGAACGGGTGACGTGGGACTTCTGTCTGGAAGAGTTCCAGAAGAAGTATATAAGCCAACGATTTACTGATCAGAAAAGGAAGGAATTCCTTGAGTTGAAGCAAGGAAAAATGTCAGTAGCGGAATATGAGCGTGAGTTTGTTAGGCTTAGCAAATACGCTCAAGAATGTGTGTCGTCAGAGACCATATTGTGTAAGAGGTTCGAAGACGGACTGAATGAGGGCATCAAACTCCTAGTGGGTATTTTAGAGTTGAAGGAATTTGTGGTGTTGGTCGAAAGGGCAAGTAAGGCTGAAGAGTTGAGTACAGAAAAGAAAAGGGCTGTGAGTGAGGCCCGAGATGCTAGAAAGAGGCCGATGGGCAAGTCGTATCAAGCCCAGTCGAAAAGGTCCAAGGAAGTGAGTCCTAAGACGACAGCACCAGTGGGTTATTTGCATCGAGACTTGGGCAATACTCATTCGGGTTTGAGAGTCCAAGCTACTTCGATGGAAAGTGTGGGCAATCCAAAGAACAAACTGGAGTGTCCAAGTTGTGGTAGATATCACACCGGAGAGTGTTGGGGTAACAGTTGAAACTGTTATAAGTATGGTTCCCCCAACCATTTTATCCGAAATTGCCCCGAGAGGGTTGATAAGGAAGAGAAGCAAGAGATGAGATCCAGTGATGTGTCTGTAAGGGGTAGACCACCAAGGAACCCGAGAGGCAAGAATAGTAGTAGAGGTGCATCTAGAGACTCTGCTGTGAGACCGGGGGGTCGGGCACTTGCGAAGACGTATGCCATTCGCGCTCGCGAAGAGGCATCCTCCCCTGATGTAATAACGGGTACTTTTTCTCTCTTTGACACACTTGTTATTACTTTAATAGATCCAGGGTCTACTCATTCTTATATTTGCATTAGATTGGCATCTAGTTTGAGTATGACTGTTGAGTCTACGGACTTTGTGGTTAAGGTGTCAAACCCATTAGGTAAGCATGTGTTAGTGGACAAGGTGTGTAAGAATTGTCCTTTGATGATTGAGAGTCATTGCTTTTCGGCAAACCTAATGTTGTTGTCGTTTGATGAGTTTGATTTAATCCTAGGCATGGATTGGTTGACTACCCATAGTGTCTTAGTGAACTGTGGTAGTAAGTTTATTGAACTGAAATGTGAGAGTGGAGATGTGGTTCTGGTTGAATCAGGTGGATCGGATAGTCTACCAGTGATGATTTCTTCCTTAGTGGCTGATAAATGTTTGAGAAAAGGGTGTGAGTCCTATCTTGCTTTTGTGTTGAATACTCAAGAGGTTGGAGTAAAGTTTGAAAAAGTGCCAGTGGTATGTGAGTATCCAGATGTATTCCCGGAAGAGTTGCCCAGATTACCTCTAGTGAGAGAGGTTGAGTTTGGGATTGAGTTAGTTCTGGGAGCGGCACCTATTTCAATTGCTCCATATAGGATGGCACCTTTAGAGTTGAAAGAATCAAGGTTCAATTGCAAGAGTTGACAGATAAGGGTTTTTGCAAGGATCGACCTACTCACCGTGGGGTGCTCGTGTTATTTGTGAAGAAGAAAGATGGGTCTATGAGGTTGTGTATAGAGTATAAACGACTTAACAAAGTGACGGTTAAGAATAAGTATCCTTTACCAAGGATTGATGATATTTTTGATCAAGCGAGGGAGCTACAATATTCTCAAGATTGACACGAGGTGCAGTTATTATCGATTGAGAGTGAAAGAGCGGGGATGTGTTGAAAATCGCATTTCGGACCGGTATGGCCATTATGAGTTTTTGGTTATGCCGTTTGGTTTAACTAATGCACCGGCGATTTTTATGGATCTGATGAACCGTGTTTTCAGACCATATGTGGACAAGTTTGTAGTTGTCTTCATTGACGACATATTGATCTATTCTCGGGATGAGAACGATCATGAAGAACATTTGAGAATTCTCTTGCAAACTTTAAGAGATAAGCAGTTGTATGCTAAGTTTAGCAAGAGTGAGTTTTGGCTCCGAGAGGTCAGATTCCTAGGACATATTGTGTCGGGTGACGGTGTTAGAGTTGACCCGAGTAAGATATCGGCTGTTGTGGATTGGAAACCACCGAGGAACGTGTCAGAATTCAGAAGTTTCTTGGGATTAGCAGGATATTACAGACGTTTCGTAAAAGGGTTCTCTGTGATTGCTACCCCGATAACTCTGAAAAAGAGAGATGTTGTGTGGGTTGTTGTGGATAGACTAACGAATTCGACTCACTTTATTCCAGTACGTGTTGATTATTCACTGGATAAGTTAGCTGAGTTGTATGTTGCAGAGATAGTGAGGTTACATGGTGTACCTGTGTCTATAATATCGGATAGGGATCCGAGGTTCACTTCGAGGTTTTGGAAGAGGCTGCAAGAAGCTTTGGGAACAAAGTTGAATTTTAGTACTGCGTTCCATCCGCAAACCGATGGTCAGTCTGAAAGAGTGATTCAAGTTCTCGAAGATATGATTCAATGCTGTATATTAGAATTCGAGGGTAGTTGGGAGAGATATCTACCTTTAGTCGAATTTACTTACAACAACAGTTATCAGTCAAGTATACGGATGGCTCCGTATGAGGCCTTGTGTGGTCGTATGTGTCGGACTCCTTTGTATTGGACCGAGCTTAGTGAGAAGTGGATCCATGGGGTCGATCTAGTAAAAGAGACCGAGGAGAAAGTGAAAATAATCTGTAATAGTCTGAAAAGTCGCTTGACCGGCTGCGGAAGTCGTACGCGGATCTTTAAAAGAAAAGAAATTGAGTTTGAAGTGGGCGACAAAGTGTTTTTGAAAGTGTCCCCATGGAAGAAGATTATGAGATTTGGACGAAAAGAAAATTGAGTCCAAGATTCATAGAGTCGTATGAGATTACAGATAGAGTTAGACCAGTAGCATACCGGTTGGCTTTGCCGGTAGAGTTGGAAAAGATTCATAATGTGTTCCATGTGTCGATGTTGCGACGGTATCGCTCCGATCCTTCACATGTGATTCCTTCGACGAAAATTGAGATAAGACCGGATATGTCTTCTGATGAAGAGTCGATTAAGATCTTGGCTCGAGAAGTGAAACAGTTGAGAAATAAGAGCATAGCACTAGTGAAAGTGTTATGACAGAAACACGGTGTGGAAGAGGCTACATGGGAAACAGAAGAAGCTATGAGAGAGCAACATCCAAACCTCTTTACTGGTAAGATTTTTGGGGGGCAAAAATCTCTAAAGGGGGGAGAGTTGTAACATCCCGATTTAGGGCCTAGTCGGAATAGTGGTGCGAGACCACAAATCTGAGGTTTATGAATGGGTTTTTGAGGTTTATGCTATGAATGCATGCTAGTGTGAAAGTTTCATGAAGCAATTATTTTAAATTGCGGTTGAATTGTCCAAAAGGACTTAATTGCAAAAGTTGCAAAATGTGAAATTCTAGAAGTTATTTGTGTGAAATAGCTTTAGAATATCAATTAGAGGTCCCTAAATAGCAATTTTTCTAATTTCTAATTTTTGGACAAATTTGGGCATGGATGAGTTAAAATAGAAAGTTTATCAAAAAGGGCATTTTGGTCATTTAACAATTAAGTGATTAAAATAGGAGAAAAGATGACAAAATTCATTCATCTTCTTCTCCAAGGCTATCGAAAATTTGAGAGAGCCATTGTTAGGGTTCTTCAAAAATTTCAAGCTTGCTAGTAAGTGCATCTAGCCTCGTTTTTGATATTCTTTGTATTTTTGAAGTCCTTGTTGCATGAGTAAGCTATTTTTAGCTATTTGATAAGCTATGATGGATGTTCAAAAATGTGGCCATGTATGACATGCATGTATTTTGATGTTTTATGGAATATTATGAAAGCTTGATGTAGTAGAAACATCTTTTGCTAAATGAGTTTACATAGAAAATGCATGTAGGGACTAGTTTGTAAAAATCTTGAGTTTGGTCATACATGTGTGTTGTGATGAGAATTGATGATTGTTTTAGTTGAGTAAGTGATTCGGCTAAGCATGAAAGGCTAAGAAGTTGAATAAAAATCACTTTACGAGCCTTGGGGCAATAGTGTAATTATGAGAAAGATTTAGGGCAAAACAGTAATTTTGCCAAAGTATGAGATGTGGGTCATTTTGGTCAATGTGTGTATTGAATAAGTTGATTTATTCATTATAGATCAAGAAAGACAAAGCCCGGATCGAAACTGAGGCAAGAGCAAAGTGGTGGACTAAATTGCACGTTTCTATACTTTTGAGTATCGAGGTAAGTCTATGCATAAATAATGCAATCATACTTACAATTTGCTAATGCTAGATAGTGTATAGCATGGTTGAGAATGATTGAGAACCTATGTGGTTAAATTGAAATGAATGGATTAATGATTAAGTAGATTTGTGAATGTGTTGTGATAATGCTAAATGGTGGACTAAGTGCGATACCATCCTAATGCATATTGACGATGAGCTGGCTATGTGCGGTACTATCGTTAAGTATATTATCTAGTGGGCTATGTGTGAAACCACTATGAATACCTTGTTGGTAGGCTAAGTGCGATACTACCTTATCAATTGATTGTGGTAGGCTAAGTGCGAAACCACCGAGACATTAGCTGTGTGGATTAGCTGTGTGGATTAGCTGTGTGGATGTATTATCGAGAAATGATGATGTATTGTATATTGTGTAAATGTGATATTGAATGTAGGGGTGCATGTCAATGGTTATGAGTAAGTGACTCATGATGTGTTGGAAATGTGGTAAGGAATAGAAAGAGTAAGCATAGTTGTACATTGTTTGTTAGTATAATGCTAATTGTTGTTTAGCTTATACTATGTTGCTTAATTGTTTATGTGTAAACTTACTAAGCTCAAAGCTTATTCCCTTTCTTTTCCCTTGTCTTATAGAGAAAAAGTGTTGAATCGAGATACGAGGATCAATTGGAAGATCACCCACACTATCAGCACACTCTGGTACATGAGACTCAATGTTTGTATATGGCATGTATAGGGGCTAGACAAGTTAGTGAATTTTTGTTGTATATGGCTATGATGTGTTGGCCTTTAGATGGATAATCTATTTTGTATAATGCCATAGTTGTTGGCACTTTATTATATGAAAAGATGTAGTTATCTAAGTGAGATTGTAAGATTTTGAGTTGATTATAGATGTGTTGAATGAGTGCATGATTGTGTATGCTAGATGGGTGAAAAGAACTTGGCAAATAGCTTTGTTCTTGTCCATGTGGGTAGACACACGGGCGTGTGTCTAGGCCATGTGTGACACACGGTCAGCCCATGGGCGTGTGACTTGGCCGTGTGTCCCCTACATGTTAGTATTTGAAGTCAGAATAGACCACGGACTAGTCACACGGGCGTGTGCCTAGATCATGTGTGTTAATCAGTGTTGGCCACGGGCTAGCCACACGGGCGTGTGTCTAGACTCTAGGCCGTGTTAAGTTAGTTAGTGTGCACCACGGGTGGAAGGCACGGGCGTGTGCCCTAACCGTGGGGCATTGGCAGAATGCTTGAGTTTTCATGCACGGGCAGTGACCATGGGCGTGTGTGACATCCACGGGCGTGCCAAATCTTACACGGGCATGTGAGCCCTGTATAGATGGAAAAATTTTAAGATGGTAAGAGTTTTCGATATGGTCTCGAGGGCCCTCGTGTGTTTGAGAGAGGCCTCGTAAGTCGGGATTGAGGTTGTTGTGATGGCCAAAGAGAGTGGTCATGTTGTGCCTAAGTGGCGAACTTGAGGTTTTTAATGTGGTAATGCCTCGTGCCCGGTTCCGACGTTGAATACGGGTAAGGGGTGTTACAATGGATTTGGCTGTGATCGTATGACTGTGTTTTAACTTACTTGACTGTGGTCGTGTGACTGATATGCTTTTAGTATATGGTTAAATGATTGTTACTGAGCATGGCCATTTTCCATACACGTGTAATGATTGAACATGACATACACGACATATTGCATGGGGTGGGACATTGATACGAAAGAAGTTCTTATAGTGTCGCACGGGTCGCATGACGACTGTGGATCCAATATTGATCTGTTGAGGTCGCACGGGTCGCATGACGACTGTGGACCAACGGACGGCTTAAAGCCGCGTAATCTGATTATGGCTCTGTGCCATCTTGATTATGGCTTTGTGCCAATCGTATTTACCCGTGGCTTTGTGCCTAACACATATATCGGTGACTCTGTGTCGATCATATTTACCCAAGGCTGTGTGCCGAATATATTACCGTCGCTGATGGCTATGTGCCAAACATAATACAGTTACTAATTGTGTGCCAATTATATTACCGTCGCTGATGGCTATGTGCCAAACATAATACAGTTACTGATGGCTTTGTGACAATTATAATACCGCTACTGAAGGCTTAGAGCCGCATATATATACTAGTAGCTTTGCTACGATTTCGGTTAGGGCCGCAACTGGTGCTAACATTGGTGTGCTGGTTGGGTGAGTTGATTTTATCCCCACGTAAGTGTAGGGTTGGTACGGGTGGTGTGTTGGCTGGATCAAGGTGGAATGCATCCTCAGACTATTGCATATCTGTTATGAGATCTGTCACTGTACTGGGCTTAGGCCCACTTGTTCTGTTATTGGTTTGGGCTAGGCCCAATTGATTCTGTTATGGGCTATGACCCAAATGATATTGTAGTGGGTTTGGCCCACGTATGCACTGATCTGGACTGTACTGTTATTGTTAAAGGGATTTGGCCCAAACTGTTTCGATTTTTGTTTCTCTATACTGACTGTTACTCTAGTAAGGGGATTACACACTGAGTTTTCGTAAACTCACCCCGTTTTTAACTGTGCAGGTAATCCCTAGCCTTAGATGGATCGGTGCTGCGAGGGACTCGGAGAAGGCCACACACTGCTTGTGTTTTTCGTTTTGATTATTTACATTCAAGTATTTTGATTTGGGTTGTAATAAGGTCTCTTTAAGTTTCTGGATTTTAAATTTGGGTCTTTCTTTACTTTCGTTTATATTGGATAGAAGTAAGTCATGGTTTTCCAAAATGACAACTTTTTTCAACAACACTACGTTTCTGCAACATTTTCGAGATGGTTTCGAGACCTAATCTTTAAACATCACGTTTTCGTAAATCGGTTACCTATAAACTTAGTTTCCGCATCTGAAAAGGAACTTTGGGAATAAACTTAATAATTTTTATATGTACCACGTGTTAAGAATACACCAACGTAACTGGGATTTTTCTCAAGCTTTTAAATAAGAAGGGTTTTCAACGAAAACATGGTTTTCGAAAAATACTTCAATGTGACATGCCAGATTTGGGCCTAACTTCTAGGCCGAGTATGGGGTGTTACACCAAATCTCTCTTTTCTTGGTCTATACATATTCAAATTTAGCTCGTTCAATCACCAAATCATTCAATTTAGTCCACACACACATATTTAGGATATTTTACAAAATAGCCCTCACATTTTCACATTTCGACACTTAAGTCCCTATTTCATAAAATTATCAAATTCACATAATTTTATTTCAGACATGCCTAGTCGAATTTTTCCTTATGTTCATACAAGCCCACATATTTCATTTATTTCACATTTTAATCGTTCAATTTACACTTTTCTCAATTCAGCCCAAATTACTCAAATCCACCAAAAATTCAAAGACAAAATATGTTAATCTATCACATATCTTTCATATTTCATCACCAACCATCACAAAGCTCAAGCATTCATCAATGGCATATTACAAAATCACCATCAAATTCTAAAATTAAAGCATGGGCTTGAGAGAACACGAGGCAACGATCACAAAAACGTAGAAATCATCAAAAACCGAGTAAAAAACATACCTCAATTTTGCTTGAGCATAGCCGAAACCTAGCTAGCCTTTTTCTTTTTCTTTTCTTTGTATTTTCGGTGGATGAACACTAAGAATGGCCACCATTTATTCATTGTTTTTATTATAATATCATTAATACACATTTGACCATTTTACCCCATTTAAATAAAACATAGAAAACATGCATTTTCAATGTCCTTAACCGTCTATGCAAGTTTTAAATGGTATAATTTCAATTTAAGGACTCCACAATTAATAAGCCATTGCAATCAAGCACTTTAACAACAAGCACAAAGCTTTTGCATTTTATGCGATTAAGGCCTTTTTCATAATTAAGCACACAAACGATAAAATTTTCACACAGAAATTTCATACATGCTTAATCACATACTGTAAGCACCAAAAATAATATTAAAATATTTTTCCAACCTTAGATTTTTGGTCTCAAAACCACTGTTCCGATTAGGGTCTAAACCGGGCTGTTACATGGATATATGATATTGTGAATGTGGTCTCTTTAGTAAGTTTAGGTAATAGGTTTTTGTAATGATAAAGTAGAGTTTTCTTGTATAAGGTACTATGTTCTTGATGTGTTAGAGATGGGAAATATTGTAGAGAAAGGAAATGAAGGTGTTATAAACTTAGTTACTAATATTTTGCACTAAAACAGTTTTAGACAGTAGCAGTAGTCTGACTTTAAAAATTCACCAAAAAATTTAGAAATTGAATTAGAGGTTAATTAGAGTATTAAATTAAATAATTTTGAGTCTAGTTTTACATAGAAGAAACGGTGTAAGCAAAATAATTTCATATTATGAGATATTTTAATTTTTGTGAGACAAGGTCAGATTGATTTTGGGTTCCCCTATTTTGAGTTTGGAAAATCATCAAAAATTTTATAAAAATAATTAGGGGTCTAAATTTATATTTTTAAATTATTAATAAGTCTATTTTTGATAGAAACAAACAGAAACATCATCCAAATCTTGTACTAAGAGATAATTAATTTTTAGTGAAGGAAGGTCGAAACTGTCAAAGAGCAGAACAGAGATAAGTTTGAAGAATTAACTGTACTTATTGGATAAATTATAAATTCTGAAATTTTTATGGTAGAAATATATTTGAGTCTAGTTTTTAAAACATCAAGAGGATCTTAATTTGGAATTCTGTAGCTCGAGATATAAATAATTTAGTGACTATGACTCAAGTGGACAGTTTCGCTATGAATAGTAAATATCATGAATTATCTGAAAATGTTTTAAAATTTCCGGTAATGCTCCGTAACCCTGTTCCAGTGACGGATATGGGTTAGGGGTGTTATACAGTAAGCTATAAAGCTTACTAAGCTCGTATGGCTAATAAGTATAACTTACCATTCATTCACAATTTCAAGTAAATAAACATGAGATAATGTAACTCAATTTAGTCTATAAACCTAACACAAATTCATCCATAAGGATAGATATGAAGTTCATAAATTTCTTTGATTCAATGCTTGTATGGTTCACGTACATACCTGTACTAATTTGTATCAATCTCATACTTTTTCATATCATTGATATACCCGTTGAACCATTTGGAATAATATCGGAAACCTGGGAATCTCGCACCCTAAGTGCCAATACATGGTCGTAACCATCTCAATCTCACATCTCATATGTAAATGCTCATCTCGAGCTATCACCGGGTTTGCTCACACAAGCTGACGGTCAAGATGTAGCTACACGGTGCTGCTCACACAAGCTGACGAGAATCCGCAACACATGCTAGAAAACTCAGCCATCGGTAGAACGTACGGACCAGCACCCAACACAATAACCCCTAATGACATGTCATTTGTATCCTATCTATTCCTAAAGTTCAACAGAGATTTATACATTGCCGATAACTAGTCGAGAACTTCTGTAGTGTTGTATAATAACAATTATATAAATTAAGCATTCAAACACGTATAATTCAATGCTTATTACATACAAACTTACCTCGAATTTACGCAGAGAGAATCAAGCTATCAATCCACTATTTTATTTTTCCCCCGATCTGAATCTGAATGTTTCTTTTCTTGATCTATATGTATATTCAAATTTAACTTATTTAAAATACATTCTATTCAATTTAATCCGAAAATCATATTTTGGAAAAATTACACTTTTGCCCCTTAAATTTTGAATTCTTTACAATTTAGTCCCTAGCTCACAAAAATGCAAATTCATGCAATTTAACCCACACCCATGCTAACTGAATTATATATATACACATAGCAGCCCATATTTTTCATTATTTCACACATTTACCATATAATTTTCACATTTCTCAATTTAATCCCCTATTTGAAATTTCATTGAAAATTTCCTTTATTAAAGTTGTTCAACTATCATCAAACATTCATTTTCATCCATAAAACATAAAAAACAACTAACATAAATTCATGGTAAAACCCTAGACTTTTAACAGTTTCACAAATTAGTCCCTGGGCTAGCTAGAATAAGTTACAACGACTCAAAAAACATAAAAATCATTAAAAACGAGCTTAAAAATCACTTACATGCTAACCCTTGTTGTAGCCGAATGAAATAACTCTAAAATAGTGGCATTTTCTCCTTAGAAAATCGGCAATAGGAAGAAGATGGACAAAAAATTGGTTTTGTTTTACTTATTTTAGTTTTTATTTATTAATTTACAAATATAACCTTTACTAATCACATTAATAATGTCCATATTTGTCCATTACCTTTATGAATGGTATAATTACCATTTAAGGCCATTCATATTCCAATTTCATAGCAAAATGATACCTTTTACTTATAGAACCCAAATTTTGCACCTTATGCAATTTAGTCCTTTATATCAAATTAAGTATTCAAACGATTTAATTTCTTAACGTAATTTTCATATGACTTATTTAACATGTTGTAGACACTAAAATAATAATAAAATAAATATTTCAACCTCGTATTAGTGGTTCCAAAACCACTGTTCTGATCTGATTAAAAACGGTTTGTTACAATAGACATTTGGCCATACGTATTGACGGTTAAATAGATACATCACGCCAGAGTTTGTAAAATTAGAGTGAAATAGGAAAGATTGGTGTGATATAGGATTTATAAGGTAGCCTAATGTGCTAAACAAAAAGAAAAATCCAAAAAGAAAATTAGTACGAGTAGAAAAAGTATTAAATCGATGAAAAAACATTCATGAGTGAGATGTATTGAAAAAGATAAAAGTGAAAAAGTCACAAAAGAAAGAAAAACTCGTTCATTAGTGTACAAAAACTCGTAAGGCTAGCGGTAGTTACTATGCCATGCTATGACTTCCTATATATGGAGAGACAAGGAAGGTGAGACAATGAGAAATAAGGTGGTGAGCGGGTAAGGGTCACTAAAGGGGGAAGAATAGGGATCAATACGATGTGCCAAACTATTTTCATGTTTGTAACCCTCTTGATGTTTACTATCTTTGAATTCCATACCTATCCTAAGCCTCAGAACGTTACAAGCTGAAAAGTCTTATGTGACCTAAATATCCTTATACATGAATGGACATCATACTAAACATACACATAAACGACTATTTGTATTCTGCTCGGATAATCAAAGTAATTGTATAATTTATTGATGGATCCCTATAGGTGAGACCCTTAATACTTGTTTATTTTGTAACATACTAAACTTAGATGTTTGTGATCAAAATTGGTAAGCCAGTTACTCATCATATTAAAGTTGTTAGTAAGCATGAAATGCCTAAGTCATATACTCCAAGGTCAATACTTGTATGATATTTGCTCAAGGGTTGCCGCTTTTATTTCTTGTTTCTGATTATGTTGCTTGAGGATAAGTAATGACTTAAGTGTGGGGGAGTTTGATCTACTGTAATTTGGTGTAGCAGATTAAACTACTTTTCACATTTAAGGAGCTTGAATACAATCATTTTCGTTATGTTTGAGTTAAGTTTTCTTAGTTTTATTTATATTTAATAAAATGTGCAAATTGAATCTTTTATTAACCTTAAGGGTCGAATGAGGCCTAAGGAAGAGCTAATGCACTTTATGACTGTGCAGGAGACCTTTAGAAGGCGTACTAAATGCTACTGGTCGCTATGTCACAACACAGGATATTCAATGTCGCAACATAGGGAGTAGAATAAAGAAAGCTCAAGATTCCCTTCGATGTCGCGACACAGCCTAAAAGTGTCACAACACACCCCCGAAGATATCCCAAGGGGAGTATACTAACTTCTATGTCGTGAAACAAGTCCTCGTGTGTCGCAGCATCGACTCTGGAACATGAATTAAATACAAAATAGGGGTGTTTTGGTCTACACAATCAAACTTAAAGCTCGAGGACGTCAGCTAACCTAGGGTTAAGGATGACGACCACCTAAAATCTATAAATAGGCTCCTTTGACTCATGTTATGGATATCATTCACTTAGCCTATATTTTCTTTAGTAAATTTAGCTTAGTTTTTCTTTTGTTTTTATGTTTTAGAATTTATTTCATTTGTTCTTCATTGTTCTCAAGAGATCTGAATTGTGGAAAGCATTCAAAATTTGTGGATTCACGATTAAGCTCAATACAATCAGGCTCTTTCATATACTCTATACTATCAATTTAATTAGCATGCTTTCTCTTTATATTTATTCTATATTGTCTATGAAAACCATGAGGAACTAATCCCTCTCTGGGGGATTAGTAAGTGGAGGTATGATCTATTGACTATTTTGTAGGGTTACTCAATGGATTAGTTGTTTGGGAAAGGAAGAACATGAAATAAACCCTAGGCTTGACAACCCCGGGAAGTTATCAAGGTGAGAATTAACCCAAAATTGGGATGACCCATCCGTGAACACCTTCACTTCAAGCCAGTCTGGACTGTAAGGTCGGAAGATAAGTTGTAACATCCCGATTTAGGGCCTAGTCGGAATAGTGGTTCGAGACCAAAAATCTGAGGTATATGTATGAGTTTTGAGGTTTATGCTATGTTTGCATGTTAGTGTGAAAGTTTCATGAAGCAATTTTGTTAAACTGCGGTTGAATTGTCCAAAAGGACTAAATTGCAAAAGTTGCAAAATGTGAAATTCTAGAAGCTAATTGTATGAAATAGCTTTGGATTATCAATTTGAGGTCCTTAAATAGTAATTTTCCCAGATTATAATTTTTGGACAAAAATGGGCATGAGTGGATGGTATTGAAAAAATTTGACTAAGGGGCATTTTGGTCATTTGTCAATTAAGTGATTAAAAAGGGAAAAAGATGATAGAATTTCATTCATCTTCTTCTCCAAGCTGCCGAAATTTGAAGGGAGCCATTGTTAGGGTTCTTCAATTTTTCAAGCTTGCTAGTAAGTGCATCCAAGCCCCGTTTTTAATATTCTTCGTATTATTGAAGTCCTAGTAACATGAGTAAGCTATTTTTAGCTATATGTTGAGCTAGGATTGATGTTCAAAAATGTACCCATGTATGACATGCATGTATTTTGATGTTTTATTGAAGAATATGAAAGCTTGATGTAGTAGAAACATATTTTGCTAAGTGAATTCCATTAAAAATGCATGTAGGGACTAGTTTGTGAAAGTCTTGAGATTGGTCATACATGAGTGATTTAGTGAGAATTGATGATTGCTTTAGTTGAGTAAATGATTCGGCTAAGCATGAAAGGCTAGAAAGTTGAATGAAAATCACTTTACAAGCCTTGGGACAAAAGTGTAAATATGAGAAAGTTTAGGGGCAAAATGGTAATTTTGCTAAAGTATGAGATAAGGGTCAATTTAGTCAATGTGTGTATTGAACGGGTTGATTTATCATTTTAGATCAAGAAAGAAGAAGCCCAGATCATAACCGAGGCAAGGGCAAGGTCGTGGACTAAATTGCACATCTCTATACTTTTTGAGTACCGAGGTAAGTTTACGTATGAACGATGCATTTATGCGCATACATTGTTAATGCTAGCTAATGTGTAGCATGATTGAGAACCTATTCGATTCTAGTGGAATGAATGAGATAGTAGTTGTGAATGGATGAATGTATTACAAAGTAGACATGTGAATGTGTAGTGATAATGTTTGATAGTGGGCTAAGTGCGATACCACCTTGATACTTAACAATGATGGGCTATGTGCGATACTATTGTTAAGCATATTATTTAGTGAGCTATGTGCGGAATCACTATAATTATCCTTTGTGGTAGGCTATGTGCGATACTACCCTATGATCTGATTGTGGTGGGCTAAGTACGAAACCACCGAGTAATTTAGCTTCGTGGATGTATTATTGAGAAATAATGATGTGTTGTATTTTGAGTAAATGTGCTATTGAGTGCAGGGGTGCATGTCAATGATTATGAGTATGTGACTCATGATGTGTTGGAGATGTGGTAAGGGATAGAAAGAGTAAGCATAGTAGTGGATGTGAATTACATATGTTAGTATAATGCTAATTGTTGTTTAGCTTATACTAGAATGCTTAAATTGTTTATGTGTAAACTTACTAAGCTCAAAGCTTACTCCTTTCTTTTCCCTTGTCTTATAGAGAACAAGGATTGAATCGTGATACGCGGATTAATTCGGAAGATCGCCCACACTATCAACATACTCGGTACATTGGACTTAATGTTTTGTATATGGCATGTATAGAGGCTAGACACGTTAGGGTATTTTTTGTTTTGGCTAAGATGTGTTGGCCTTTAGATGGATAATCTATTTTGTATAATGCCATAGTTGATGGCTACATTGTTATATGAAAAGATGTATTTATCCATGTAAGATTATGTTCCTTATGAGTTGGTTATGGATGTGTTGAATGAGTACTTGTTGTGTATGCTAGAGGGGTGAGAAGGGCATGACAAATAGCTTTGTTCTTGTCCATGTGGGTAGACACACTGCGGGCGTGTGTCTAGGCCATGTGTGACACACAAATCACCCATGGGCGTGTGACTTGCCCGTGTCCCCGTGCATGTTAGCATTTCAAGTCGAGAATAGACCACGGACTAGCCACACAGGCGCAGTGCCTAGGTCGTGTAAAGTGGTCAGTGTTCACCACGGGTGGAGAACACGGTCGTGTCCAGGCCGTGTGAATTTAGTCAGTGTCGACCACGGGTGGAAGACACAGGCATGTCTTGAGGGTGCACGGGCGTGTCCCATCCCACATGGGCGTGTGACCCTTGTCTGAGTGAAAGAAAATTTAAGATCGATAAAGTTTCGGTAGAGCCTCGGGAGCTGTAGTATGTATGTTTAAGACCTCGTAGGTCCTTAATGAGGTAGTTGTGGTAGCTTTTGAGAGTAGTTACGTTGAGCCTAAGTGGCGATCAAGTGGTTTTAATTCGGTAATGCCTCGGGCCCGGTTCCGGTGTAGAATACGGGTAAGGGGTGTTACATAAGTAGTCCTTGCTAACTCGTTATGTTAGTGGAGGACCGGAAGATCCTGCTAGGGTAGCACTAGTTGATTGATGAGAAACCCGAAACGACAGTTGATGGGGATTACCGAAGCAAATGAATCACCCATAATCAAGATTTATTCATTCTCCTTTTCTATCTCTTGAAGTTTATTTGGTTTATGATATTTTTTTATTATTATAAAAACCTTAAAAATCCTTTATTTTATGTTTTCGTATTATAACTAATTTAAAGTACTAATTAGATCTTTTAGTGTTTAGGTTAGAACTGATCTAGCATTCGCCTCCCTTGGGTACGATCCTTGGAGTACTCACCTACTCCGCTTTAAAACTATATTACAACTCGACCCGTATACTTGTGGATATCGCCTCGTACTTCTATATTTTATTACAGTATTAACACTCTAGACGTTAGTATGTCTGGTGGCGGACACATACTTATGTGTCTTTAATTTTAAAGCAAGAAACTTTTAAGATGCTAGCACAAGCGAGATCCAAAATGAATATAAACACTTAACAAAACTTATACACATATCATATAGTCATCAAGTACAAGTATTATATGCACATCATAACCATTAACATCCAAAATGACACTTATACATGTCAAGCCTATATACATGCCATAAAACCTAGTTCTGAACAATTAAAAAGTCTACTGAGATTGAAGCGGGGTTGTGTGAGCTCTGGAGTGAACTGATATACCGTGTTTCACAAAATGTTAACTACATAATACATAATAACAAAACAAAGTAAGCTTTTACACACTTAGTAAGCTCATAGGTAATTAAAATTTAAACTTACCTCAATTCTTAATTAAACATACATAATTAACAAATTTAGTTAACTTTCCTATTGTAACAGTTCACAATCACAAGGTGAGTATTCCATAGAACAAACATATAACTAACAACCTGTTCCATACAACTCAAGTCAGTACCATCTATTAGAACTATTGATCATACACATTGTTTACTCAATTCAAGCATGTATGAAAATATGTTCATATAAACTCACACATTTCCAATCATCTTATCGAATCAGTCCATACATATAATTTAAAATAGTTAGCCTGAAAAACCAAATAAATAGATACGGATACACAGGTAACTACACCACACCAGAAAGCATCGTAATGCTAAACAAAGATACCTAGTGCTAATAATGGCACCGAAGTGCAAACAATGGCATCGAAGTGTAAAGTGGGACCAATGTGAAATCTATTACAAGCGTGCAACTAACTCTATTGGCATGCCAATTGTGTCCTATCCTATGTTCATCCGAGCTCAATACACATATCAAAACAACTCTTTGCACCAAACTAAAACGACAATGTTTGCATTAACCGATTTCAGTGTTTCTGTTTAAATGGCGAATTTATAATATTTGAAACTATCATAAATTTCACATTTAAGCTCCATTTTACAATCCGGTTTCAAATCTATCCTTCTACATCCCTTTAAATTCAATAATTATAGAAATTCCATGTCAAATTCGAAATATTTTCATTTTAGTCCATGTTCTTAAAACTAACAAATTTCACTTTACAAATTGGTCCTATTTCATTTCTAAGCTTGAAATTCTACCATTTAAAATAAAAAAACCTCAAAAATCACCAATGAAAATTTTTAAAATCTTTAACAAATTTACAATTTAACACCTTGATTAGTTAGATTAAACTCAACGATCCTAAAATATAAAATTTACGAAAAATAGACTTGAATATACATACCATTCAAGGACACAAGTTTGGTTGAATTCTAAGAGCTTAACAATGACTTCTTTTCTTTCTTTTCTTGTTTCAAACGGGGGAAAGAAATGTGGAAGATGGTGGCCCTATTTTTTTTTTTCTAACCATTATAAATGTTATTTAATAATATTGTAACATTAAAATTGTGACAAAAACTATTACCAACCGTCCACTTTAATTAAAAAGTGGATAATTACCACATAAATCCCTGAACATTTACTCTTTAAGCCTTTTAAACTAATAAAATCAATAGCGATTAAATTTTACGATTTTTTACGATTTAGCCATTATATCTTAATTACTAACCATTCAATAAAATTACCAAACTAAAATTCAATATAACATTATAACGAACTCGTAATTATTAATAAATAATATTTACTGACTCAATCATCGAAAAACGAGATTTTGAAACCACCGTTTTCGATCCCACTGAAAAATGGACTGTTACAAGACATTACACATGAACCAATTTTAGAGTTGTAGTTAGTCCAAAATTATTGAGAGTTCATAGCCATAGTAGATATTAGATTTTGAGTGGCTTGAAGAGTCATATTGATCAATGCACCTTCATTCGTGGCATCGATCATTTTCCTCTCTATAGGAAGTAACCTTTCATAAAAACGAAACTTGGATCGTTTTCAGCTCTACAAGTGAAACATTGGATCGTTTTCATCTCTACAAGTGAAACATGCTGTTGCTCTAAGCAGTTCAGCGACCCTGTTCAAACTTCAATAGAACAATATCATCAATGTATTTAAGATTTTTATTCTCAAATATCCGTTTCAAATAACATAAAATCAAATTAGAACTTTCCTTCTAGGTATCCACAAATGTATCTGTGGAATTGAGGCTAGCAACATGAGCAACTGCAGTGAAACAACTTGAAATTCCTTCAAATGTTACTTGAATATCTTGGAAAGTCCTACAATGTGGATCATAAAAAACAATTGCTTTGTTTCCGTACTGCAATAAAACTCCTCCATTCCTCAACAGGCAAAGTACTTGGATGCATTTTTTAGGCAAATAAAACCTTGAATTGCTGGAGGAATGACACTGATAATTTGACTGAAATATCTTTGGTACGTAAGCTCCAATATTAAATTGTTTGAGCCAAGAGTCCTTCACAGCATACTCCTTCATAACCCAAATCTCCAGTTCTTGATTGTCGCCATCAAAAGAAACTGCCGAAAGGCAACCTCGTAGAACCACGAGTTCATGAAATTGCCTGTCCGAGTTCGAAGTGATGACATCAGGCCTAGGGACCTCCTTGAATTGCTCAGTTGCCAAGTCAAAGGACATAATAAGGTTAGTAGTAGTTCTCCAATGAAGTTTCCTATTGACCAAAACCTGAGATTTTTGCCACATAAAACGGAAAGGAAAACATCCCAAATTTCTCCAAGTGGGGCTACCAACAGTCAATATATGAACCTTAGATTCAATTAAAGAAGAAGAAGATGTTTCCGTCTGATGAGATCGACGCATGCCAAATCTAATAACACGGCGACTAAAAGTGAAAGGAGTTGTTCTTTTATATGATATCTCGACAACCTTATATTTCTTTGTGGTGGGATCGAAGCCAAATCCTCTCACCCCATCATGATGACTAAGCTTCGGCAACTCTATATAATCCCTGGTAAATGGATTGTAAATACAGAGTTCAAAGCTTGGGTGAGTGGCATGCAACAATAGCAATCCATTACATGAACTCACCAAATGGAAGTTAAGCAATGGTGGTATGGTAAGCTTCTTTGCTATCATCATCACGTTTCCATCGTTTGGGTCGCTGGATAAATCTCCAAAATAAAGCTGGTTTTGGATGGAATGACCCATGATTTGCAAAATGAAGCTTGGATCGTTCTCAACCATCTGCTTGAAATGCTTGTTGACAAGTAGTTGATCATGTGTTAAGATACGCCAGTCTTGACACACGGATTTGGATTGCACTAAGCTTGGGATTGGAAGCCTTGATAGTATATCAAGTGCAAGCTCTTGAGGAATACAATCCATTTCGCTAATAAGTTTGTTCTGTGCTTTCTTCTTCTTCGTGAACTAGTGTTGAGAGAGGTACAAGATTAGGTTGTATTATTAATGATGGTTGGACGATGGAAACCAAATTAAAATTGAATAGAATATGACACCTTGATATTGGCAAATTCCATCTTAATAACAAACAGATAGTAAAGTACAAAAAAATTTGAAGAGCATATTAAAAATAACAATTAGGGCCAACCGTTCGCTAAGAATGTGAAACCGGTCTCTGGAGTGTAGCTAAAAGGGTGATTCCTAAAAGGGAGATTCTCCATACGTCCAGTGGAAAGGGAGAGAAGAAAAGAATAGATTTCCTTTTTCGTCAGCGCCATGTGCGAATCCAGCCAAAGGAACGTCATGATTCTAATTCTAATAGTTGCATTGTGGTCCCAAGTGTCCTTTGCATTTATCAATGGATAGCAACTTGTTGCAAAGTTAAACTACATAATAGGGGTGAGTATTCGATCGAGTCGAGTCGAATCGAGTCAAAAAAATTCGAGTTAATCGAGTTGACGAATCATATTTTAGCAACCAAACTCAATTTGGATTTTTTTCGAATTGAATCGAATCGAGTGAAAAAATTTCGAGTTAAGTCGAGTTGAGTTAACGAATCATATTATTTATACTCAATGTTGTGTTTACATAGACCGATTATTTAACTAGTAGACGAAATACAAGATTATTTAACTACATAAACAATATAATTGTTTTACATTTTAACTTAATGAGTAAATATTTATCAAACAACGTAATTTTGCCTTTTACCTTAATAGTTTTGACTTTTAACTTTAGAAAAGGTAAACATTTATCAAAACGACGTAGTTTTGCCTTTTCTTATTCGGATTTTCGAATAATTCGAATTGTGTAATTCATGTTCGAGTTAAACAAAAAAACTTAATTTTTTATTCGAGTTGATCCGAATAACTTGATTAACTCAAATAACCCGAACTATTTAATTCAAAATTTGAATTTTTTATCGAGTTTTTCGAATCGAATCGGATTTTGCTCACCCCTATTACATAACATTCAAAAAAATTGAAGAAAGGGATTTGTTTTTAATTTCTGCTAAAAATGAGGGGATCGGGTTCTGATTCCTTAAAAAAAAAAATCAAAGAAATCAAGAGGACTACAATGAGGAGACTTAGATTACATTTCTCTTAACAACAGTTGAGCTTTTCAATCTTAGAAACCTAGTCAACAACCAAATTAATGTTATTAATAAGTTATCTACGTTAGATACTATAATTTGAAGTTTATAAAATATATTAGTTTTAACTCACATCCAATGTAACAATTAAAAATATTAAAAGCTATAATAAATATTTTACAAAATAAAGTAATTTATATAATTTATAAATTTATGAATCACTTCATATTAAATAATTCTATCCTTATTTAAAAAAAATAAAAAATGCTACCTTTTTAAGTTTAAAATATTATATATTCAATTAAATATAAAATATATAATAAATATTAGAAATCCTATCATACGCGTATCTGTGTGGAAACCACAAATTTAAAATACAAATGTGTGTTTGATAATAACATACAATAAATAATGAAAGTATAATTTGAAACTAATTAATAATAACACATGAAATATGTATGATGCTAAAATAAAAAAAATACATAAAATTGTTTATGATGGTGTTGCCATCAATCTTAAGTCGGTGTTGAGTTAATTTTTGACACCAACTCAATCAAATATAATAATATTGAAATACAATTAATGAAGGTAATAAAGACTGCATAATGACAATTGAAATGTATAAACATATCAAAATAAAACTTTGTTTGAGTGATAAATTTAAGGTTTAATTAATGCAATTGGTTTGGGTTCAAATTCCATCATATATACATTTTTATTGGTTTTTTTAAATAAAAGACTAAATTACCTTAAAATAATAATTACAAAAGAACATTTTTGTAATTTCTTTAACCGAGTCGATGACCCGATTGAGAGTGATACCAACTCAATAAAATACTTAATAAATAGTGTAGAAACACAAATTTCATGAGAGAAAACATTTATGTTAAACATTATTATTATTTTTTAAGTTTACTCAAGAATTATTATTGATGTAGTGGTACATAGTTTATTTATAAATCCATTAAACATAGGTTCAATCCTTAAATATGCTAATTTTAGTTATTTTATTTAAAAACTATAAGGAGTTTCATTAATAAGTATAAATACATAAATAAAAGTTAAAATTTAATTTTTTTTAAAGTTAAGAATTATTATTGGTGTAGTGATAAAGAATTTGTTTATAAATCTATTAAACATGAGTTCAATCCCTAAACATGTTAATTTTAATTCTTTTATTTAAAAACTATATAAAATAATGAAAAGACAAAAAAGTCATCAAAATAATAGTAATAGTCATTTAATAAAAGGGTATATTAGTCATTTCTTAATTGAGATGGTACCCGGTTAACCGGTGACACCAACTCAGTCAGAGGTGTTATTAATAGTATATACACACAAATTTGGTGAGAGAAAATATTTTATGTTAAAAGTTAATTTTTTTTAAAACAATTATTCAAGATTTATTATTGGTGTAGAGGTAAAGAATTTGTTTATATGTACATTAAATATGAGTTCCATCCCTAGGCATCTTAATTTTAGGTCTTTTATTTAAAAATCATATAAAATATGAAAAGACAAAAAGCCATCAAAATAATAATAGTAATCATTTAATAAAAGAGTATATTAGTCATTTCCTAACCGTGTTGATACCCAATTAATTTATGACATCAACTCAATCAAGAGTTTTATTAATAATATATACTAAATAAATAAAAAAATACAATTTTTGTAAATATCATTAAATTATTTTTTTCTCAGCCAAATAGAAATTTTATTAATGAGAAGCAAAGTACATAGACTCATCTTATAACCCTATTGAGGAATTTAAATTACATGAAATAGTATACTGAAAATGACTATTTGTTTACTCAATTAATTTTAAATTCACTACTTTACCTTTTCAACTTTGAACTCTTGAAGAAAAGTTTTTGAAGCATCATCCTTTCAAAATCGAGAAATCCCCTCAACAAGTTTAATATTGGACTTGGGGTGTCTATACTTAATTTTATCATCGAACTTTATCTCTTTTCTCTGCCAAGAGCCATATCAAGTTCATGGAAGGGAGCGCCTTCAACTAGAGAACGCTAGTGTCGAAACACACTGAGATGATGTGTGTTAGATCTTACGATCAAGGCAATGACATCTTTATGAGCCTATCAAAGACCCAAGCTTGGGCCACTACCTTGTCCCGCATCAATCAACGCCCCCAAGTCGATTGGTGGATCAGCTCTCATCATTCCACATAAAAAATGGTGCACTATATACCTCTATTAAATTTTTAAGAAAAAAAAAGGCAAAAGAAACAATATTTTACTTTAATATTATAATTCTTTTTTCTTAGCCAATAGTCCACTTTATTGAATAAGATAAATGGCCGCCTCCCGTACGAACGTCAAGAGTGTAAATATTGAAAAAATAGAAAGATAAAAATTAAGTACAATTTTTGCAAACGTACATGTCAAATTGTAATATAGATGTGTTACAACAGAATACTGAGCTAGTATTTTGAGGATCATACCTAAAGAATTGTAGATTGGAGAAAATCACTATTAAATTAATTACTAATCTGATAGAGATACAAATTAGTAGTGCTAATTCTAATTTAAGTTAATAATAAAACTAATTAAATTAACTAAGACTAAATCTACTCGTAAGTTATTTAGACTTGCCTATTCCTAGTTTCGACAATGCGAGCTATTAGCCTAGAATCAATTGAAGCCCTAATTATTCACTAAGCCAACAATTACCCTTAATTTTAGTACTTACCACCCTTAGCTACGAATACCCTCTCGGTCTCATCTTCATGAAGGATTACAATATAAGATACCCTCTCGGTCTCACCTAGGCATATGGATACCCTCTCGGTCTCATCGCTTGGCATGAGTTTTACTCAATAGGATACCCTCTCGATCTCACTGCTTTAGTATTCACACGGCTATGTGGTCAGACCATGTACTGTTGTCATTTGCTTGTAACACCCTAAACCCGGCCTAGACGTTATGACCGGATCTAATGTGCCACATCAAAGTGATGTTTGAAAACTACAAGTTCATTGGAAAACCCTTTTACGGATCAAAACTTTCTACCCTTTAAAAATCCCGATTTGCGAAGCTATTGACAAAACAAAATTTGCTCAAAGTCATTCCTTTACAAAAATAGTACCGTTTAAAACTTTGTTTATTGCGAAAGTTTGTTTGATACAGTTGGGAAAACGTGTTATTTTAAAATCAGTGGAAACTATTTTAAAAACCCGTGTTTAATAGATTAGCAGGTTGTAATTAGAAGGCATACCAAAGAAAGGTTAAAAGAAAATCCCAATGGCCTTATTACAAAAATTATTAACCCATTAATTAAAATAAAATAAAAATAGAGTCGCTAAGTTCAGTTTAAAAGCATGTCGGTCGTGTGGCCACCTCTGAGTCCCTCGCAGCGCCCAAATCCTTTACGACTGGGGATTACCTGCACAGTTAAAAGAAAGGGTGAGTTACGAGAACTCAGTGTGTAATCCCCTATTACAATCAAAGTCTGGGCCTGAGCCTAATACAGTATCAGTCTGGGCCCGAGTCCAATACAGTATCAGTCTAGGACTAAGCCCTACTCGGTAACAATCTGGGCCTAAGCCCTATTCGGTAACAATCTGGGCCTAAGCCCTATATCATATCAATGCAATGAACATGTAACCCAACCCAATCCAACCAAACTCTCCACCCGTACCAACCATCTATCCATGTGGGGACCAAGTCGACCCACCCAACCAACTATCCAATAATGCAACCAAGATGCTAATAACGGTAATCGTGGCTGAGCCACTAGAATCAGAATACGTGGCAATGCCACTATAACGGTACTTCCTCCAAATCATAAAAACCTAACCCGATGCAATATGTCATGTATGCAGTGTATCACAATCATATACAGGTATATAAATGTCACATAAACATCATTTAACCTATCACTAAGGGTATCACGGCCATTTTTTCATTTAGGGGTAAAACGGTAATTTCACCCCTCGGCGGTATTTTGGTAATTTTACCCACCAAGGGTATTTCAGTAATTTTACCCGTGAAGGGTATTTCGGTAATCTTACCCGTGAAGGGTATTTTGGCAATTTTACCCGTGAAGGGTATTTTGGTAATTTTACCCCTATAACGGCCTTTTCGAAGGCCCACTGTTGCCTCGAGTGACACAGATACCCTTTTTGATCAAAACGGTGCAATTGGGCCAAAGCCCAATTTTCAGCCCAAGTGGGCCCACACGCTCATGTGGCCCACTCAGCCCATATACGATCACGGTTCTGCGGACTTTGCAGCCGCATCTATCATCCGGCACTTACTATAGATTTTGCCTCTGTGGGCCCACTAGCCCATTGACCCACTTAGCCCCTTTCGGCTCAACAAGGCCCATTACGGCCTAAGCCCACGAGAAAATTCGTGGCACTCCCCAAAGGTCTATCGCCAACTATTGTGGCTCGGTCTATCACTACGAGCGCTCGCACGCTCGAGTGATCTCAGATGCCGTTACTCCGGCTTTTCGATATTTCAGCCTTCAACCAATTCACAGATTGTCGTACTAACAGGACAATAGGAGAGGAGTGTGAGGTTTCACACCTTGATTACGAGATGCGCGATTAGCCCTTCACCTCTAACCTACACATTATCAGAATATCTTATTAGCTAAACGTTGCTTAGGGTTAATCATTTATAGTACTAGCCCAATACGCCCTCCTCACCTTGTTTGAGCAAACGACCCTAAACACCCAAGATTACTAAGTACAATTGGCTTCACGTCCTTAACAAGAATCTGTACAAAAAGATACTCATAAGTGTGGCTAAAATCTGCATACCCCACATTACAAACATATGGCACACTCGGCCAAACCCAACATTATGACAAACGTTCTTACCTCACTTGAACGGTGAATCAACAATAAAGGTTTGATTAATTCAAACCACTCGTGCCCCTTCACCCTATTGAAATCCCTAAGCCCAACGATGGCCAAATCACAGAAAAGAACGTATTTTTAGACACAACGTGAAAGGAAGAACATATGGTTATTAAGGAAGAAACCGAATGGAAGTAGAGTTATTGACAAAGAAAGAACTATAAACTTACCGATTGTCAAACTCCTTGCAGAACCATAATAGGAGAGAACATAACTGTGATTCGGCTAAGGACTAACTCACAGGATGCAGTGAATATGCCCAACAAAAGTGATAGAGGGTGTTCGGCCGAACCAAAATCAACTTTAAGAACCAGATACGAGTGTTGAGAAAAAGGGAAGACAGGTTCGGCTATGAAAGTTAAACCGAAAGATCAAATGATAAGGAAAGAAGAGAAGAGGAGCTAATTGAAGAATAAAATAAAAGGAAATAGATTCGGCTATGGAGAGGAGGCGGTTCAAGAGAGGAAAAGAGTAATGTGAGAAGAGGAAGGAAAGAAGTTAAGAATATGGTTTTCGGCACAAAGAACTTACACTACCCAAATCCCGAAAAGAATTAAAAGAACACTTCAAAAACACAAAGAGGTTTCGATTTTTACTCTTACTCAAACTTGCCGAAAATGCTACCAATGACCCCTCTTCAGCCGAAATTCTCACTTAGCTACACTCCCACTTTCGGCCAACACTCCCACACACATCACTTCCTTGATTTTCTCCACTATTTTCTCCTATTATTGCTCCCTTCCCTCCATTTGAAACTTTTGACCAAGTCTCCAACTCCCTTTGAAGAGTTTGATCTGAACTCTGCTTCCTCCACTCTCAAGTCACAAAATAAAAGCCTCTATTTGCAAACTGAGGGATTCAAACCCCTCCCTTCCTTGCTCTCCCCTTGACACCACACCACTAAGCCACATGCTCATCTTGTGACTCCTAACTGCACACAAATATATATAAGCCCTACAACTGCCAACCCTCTTCACTTTAGGGTCAAAAAGCAAAATTTTTCCAAGGCTCAGACTCAAACCCAGGGCTCCCTAGAACCCCCAAATACACTCAAACAACCAGCTGAGCAAACACAACATGAAATTAAGCAAAAATTACCACCCCTAACTTTTGGGGCATTACATTGCTTCTCCCACGCTCGTATTCATGGGCGTGTAGGTCACACGACTGTGTAGGTCAAAAAAATAATTTTGAAAAATTAGCTCCAGTGTTCACACGACCGTGTGGATCACCCCAGACCACGTGGACCACTATTTTTTAATTTAATTTTTTTCAAATTCTTTTTTCTTTCCTTTTTTTAGTAATAAAAATAAATGCACTAATTTTTATATTTTTTATAGTTTAAATTATTTTTTTAAAAATAAAATCAAAGTAAAATAAATAAATAAAATAAAAACACTAGGGTTGCCTCTCGAGAAGCACTTATTTAGAGTCTAAGCTTGACTTCCTTTTTTAAATTTACGGTTAAGGCGGATCTTGGAGCTGGAGCTCCTCTCTCTCGTTATTAATTTTACCACCAAAATAAAGTTTGAGTCAATGATTGTTTACCTTAAATGTGCCGTATTTAGGATGTGTTACCTCAATGGTTCCGTGTGGGAATACATTTTGTACCACAAATGGGTTCGACCCTCTTGACTTAAGCTCTGCAAGGAAAATTCGTAGATCTGACTTGTCTAGCAGGATTTTCTCACCAACTTTGAATTGATTTGTATTTTTAAATGCACACTATGGCGTTGCTTAGTTATTTCTTTGACCGTTCTTGGGTTCTCATCAGACTTTGTTTGCCATTCATCTAATTCATCGAGTTGCACCATTTGCTCTTCACTTGTCCCTCGAGTTCTATCACTTTGAACAACATATGGTTCTAACACGTTTTCATGGGTGATTTCCTGCAAAGAACATTGAGCTCCATGATAACTCACATTAACAGAATAACTAGTATCATCTCGCTCACTAGGAACTCTCATAAATCACATGCTTGAAGAGTAACCTTTTCATCACCTACCCTCAGCAAAAGTTCACCATTACCCACATTAATAACAGGTCTAGCAGTGGCTAAAAAAGGTCGACCTAAGATAATGGGTACCTCAATATTCTCATCCATGTCCAATATAATGAAATCAACAGGGAATATAAATTTATCTACTTTAACAAGTACATCCTAAATAATACCCCTAGGATACTTAATTGATCTATTAGATAATTGAATACTCATCCTAGTAGGTTTTTATTCCTCGAGACCAAGTTGTTTGAAAAATTTGTAAAGCATGAAATTTATACTACCACCCAAATCCGCCAGTGCTTTTTCTACATTTAAACTACCAATCAAACAGGAATAGTAAAACTCCCTGGATCTTTAAGCTTGCTGGGTAGTTTATTTTGGATAATGAACGAGCAATCCTCATTGAGCTCCATAGTTGACAAGTCATCTAACTTCCTTTTATTTGTTAACAACTCCTTTAGAAATTTTGTATACTTTGGCATCTGTGAAAGAGCTTTAACAAAAGGTAAGTTAATATGCAATTTTTTCAAAAGTTTAAGAAATTTACCATATTGTGTAACAGCCCGGTATAAACCTTAGTCAGAATAGTGGTTTCGAGACCAAAAATCTGAAGTCAGAAAAATATTTTAATATTATTTTTCGTGTTTACAGTATGTGATTGAGCATGTGTGAAAATTCTGTGTGAAAATTTTGTCGATTGTATGCTTAATTTGCAAAAAGAATTTAATCGCATAAAATGCAAAAGCTATGTGCTGATTGTTAAAGTACTTACTTGGCACGGCTTCTAAAATGGAAAGTCCTTATGTTGCTATTAAGCCAATAATAGATTGGATGGACATATATAGGCATATAATTGATGATTAAATGGTTTAGTGATCAAGGGAAAATAGTAAAACATGGTTTAATGTGTAATAAATTAAATAAAACATAAGTTAATGGCCATAATATATCATCCACCACCGACTATAGAAAGAAAAAGAGGGTTCTAAAGCTTTGTGATATTCGGCTATGGTTTAGTGTAACACCCCTAACCTGTATCCGTCGCCGGATTAGGGTTGAGAGGCATTACCGGTGTAACATCCCAAAATTGGGCCTAGTAGGATTGGGCCCAATGGGCCTTGATTTAAAAATTTTTAGAGAAGAAGAGATCGGCTTAAATGCAAGTTGGACCTATTGGATAAGTGATTTTGGAAGGTTAGAAGGCTTCTATAAAGTCCCGGGATCAAACTTTGGCTTTTGGGAAATTTTGGTTTTAGGTGAAAAAAACCCTGAAAGTTGGCAGGTAGGCCTTAAGAATAAAATGTGGGAAAAAATGACACAAGTGGAGTGTGTGGTGTAGTGGCAAAGTGACGCCACTTAAGGAACAAGGGGGTGACGCCACAGGGAAGGAAGGAGGTCCAAGGTTCAAGTCTTGGCTCTTGCATTTTGGTTTTCTTTTTACATGGACTTTAATATTTGGCTATAGATTCAAATTTAGTTGCGCATGGTTTAAGACACAAGAAGAGCTTGTGGCCAAGTGGTTAGCGGCATGGATTATGTTGTAGGGGAGCCTGGGTTTGAATCTCATGAGAAGCAAGGGGGTATTTATTTTGCGGATTGGACGGCAAGAGTTTCAGTTGAATTTAAACTCTACTGACGAAGGGATCCCACATCGAAAAGATACAAAGAGGGAAGGTGGAGAGCTAACTATATAAAGAGCATTCCAGGAGGAGAGTTAACATACCTTGGTGGGCGTTGGGGCACAGGAGTGGTCGCAGTGCGGTTTAACACCAGACTCCTATCAGGTGTGTAACTCTCTCTACTCTAGTTGTAGAGCGGCAAATGCCGAAGTGCCGGTCACGGAAATAGTAGCCACACGAGCGTGCGAGCGCATGTGTGGGGCTTCGATGCGATAGTTGAGGCCATCAGTAGTATTCTTGTAGGTTGGGGCTGCTTGGGCCGCGATGGGCCGAAGTTGGCCCAATGGGCCCGTGGGCCCTTATGAGTAAATTGTGCGATTGTGTAGAATATAGTGAACTAGACTAGGTAGAACTTATATACATGGCTAGATTTGTGCTAGGTGGGCCACACGAAGTGTGGGCGAATGGGCGGAATCGAGTTTTAGGCCCAATCGTCCCTGTCACGACCGGAAATGGTAGCCGAGTCGCTCGGGGCGACATTTGGGCCTTTGAGAAAGGCCATTGCAGGTGCAAAATTATCGATATACCCTTGGTGGGTAAATTACGAAAATGCCCTTGGTAGGTAAAATTACTGTTATACCATTAGAGGTTGATTAGCGTGATTATGTTGTTTTATGTCTATCCGATTATGATGGTAATTCATGTTATACTTATATTTGATATATGTTTAGCATACATGACATAACGCATACACGAATTATTATGTCATATTGCACGGGTGTAATGAGAGGAGGGGAAGGCTTGTTTCTGATCACACCAGTGGTTTTGACCACCACGATGGGTTGGCCCCGCTTTCTATATTATAATCGTGACTAAGTCTCGAAGTGGTTTTGACCACCGGTGGTTTTGACCACACATATACTATTTGTGACTACGGTCACCATGGGTTTTGACCACACATGGATTATTGTGACTCGTCCCGGTGGTTTGGTACCACAGTGGGTTGGCCCCACATGTTGATTACGGGATTGTCATCAGTGGTTTTGACCACACGGTGGGTTGGCCCCACCATATGATTTGTGACTACGGTCACCAGTGGTTTTGACCACACTTATATGATTTGTGACTACGGTCACGATGGTTTTGACCACCGGTGGTTTTGACCACACGGGGGACACGAGGAGTTCGGATGGTTAGGTTGGGTCCGCATGAATTGCATATTGACTTATGTATTGTGTAAGTGCTTTGTTATTATCGGGATGGGGATTTATACACTGAGTCTCGGTGACTCACCCCTTCCCTTACATTTTGCAGATGAGGCATAGATCACGGATGTGGAGTCGGGGCAGACTCGAGGTGGCCATGCGTTATGTTTTCGGGTTTTATCTCATTTACTATTTTGGGTTAATTTACTTTTAAATTTGGTTTTGGATTTGTAATAAGGCCGCTAAATTCCATTATTTTGGGTTTTTTGATTATCTGCTATAAGTTTTATTATATTGTGCTTAAGTTAAACAACATGGCATGTTAATAACCTGTTAACTCAATGTTTTCGAAAAGTTATACCTCTTATCGGGATTTTCAATTTTATCATCGGGTAATAACAAACAAATGGTGTTAACGAACAACTCAAATTTTTGCCAACCTAAGTTTTACTTTAAGTTCAAATACAAAACGGTTTTCAACTTTGCATTTTAATCAAAGTCGGCATTTCCTTAAAAACAAACGGTTTTCACAAAGGAGTTTTCTTCTTTTGTCCAAACTTTAAACAGCAAAGTGTTTTATAGCATTATCTTCAAAATTTAAACCTACAACTTGTTTTATTCAAATTATTTTTATCCTGTGACATGCCGAATCCGGTTGTAGTGTGTTGACCGGGTTTCGTGTTACAATTTTGGTATCGAGCCTAGGTTCAAAAAACTACTGTGTGGGTTTGGGTTCAAAAATGTTTTCAAAAGACGGTTTGGAAAATGGTTTAGAAAAATATATATCTATTTTTTTTTGAAATATGGCACCCGAGTCTCCGGCACCAATCCGCACTTGTAAGTTTCACGATACTTTGCTTTGTTATATCTTTCAGATTTGAATATCTATTCTCATGTGTTTGGGTTGGATGTGATGTTCGGATATCTGATTGATTGCGCATGAAATATTTGTCTACTTTAATGGTTAGGTGTTTTTAAGTATGTGTAGGATTTCTAAATTCTAGTTAAAAGTATATTAGGGTTATTGGAATCAGAGTGCGCAGCGTGAGCACAGTGTTGTAGGTTAGGTTGTACGAATGTTCCTGTAGTTGGAAATTTCGAGGACGAAATTTCTTTAAGGAGGGTAGATTTGTAACATCCCGAAATTGGGCCTAGTAGGATTGGGCCCAATGGGCCTTGATTTAAAAATTTTTAGAGAACAAGAGATCGGCTTAAATGCAAGTTAGACCTATTGGATAAGTGATTTTGGAAGGTTAGAAGGCTTCTATGAAGTCCCGGGATCGAACTTTGGCTTTAGAGAAATTTTGGTTTTAGGTGAAAAAAACCCTGGAAGTTGGCAGGTAGGCCTTAAGAATAAAATGTGGGGAAAAATGACACAAGTGGAGTGTGTGGTGTAGTGGCAAAGTGACGCCACTTAAGGAACAAGGGGGTGACGCCACAGGGAAGGAAAGAGGTCCAAGGTTCAAGTCTTGGCTCTTGCATTTTGGTTTTCTTTTTACATGGACTTTAATATTTGGCTATAGATTCAAATTTAGTTGCGCATGGTTTAAGACACAAGAGGAGCTTGTGGCCAAGTGGTTAGCGGCGTGGATTATGTTGTAGGGGAGCACAGGTTCGAATCTCATGAGAAGCAATGGGGTATTTATTTTGCGGATTGGACTGGTAAGAGTTTCATTGAATTTAAACTCATCGACGAAGGATCCCACATCGGAAAGATACAAAGAAGGAAGGTGGAGAGCTAGCTATATAAAGAGCATTCCAAGAGGAGAGTTAACATACCTTGGTGGGCGTTTGGGCACGAGGGAGTGGTCGCAGCTGAGGTTTAACACCGACTCCTATCGTGTGTGTAACTCTCTCTACTCTAGTTGTAGAGCGGCAAATGCCGGGTGCAGGTCCACGCAATAGTAGCCACACGAGCGTGCGAGCACACGTGTGGGGCTTCGACGCGATAGTTGAGGCATCAGTAGTATTCTTGTGGGTTGGGGCTACTTGGGCCGCGATGGGCCGAAGTGGGCCCAATGGGCCCGTAGGCCCTTATGAGTAAATTGTGCGATTGTGTAGAATACAGTGAACTAGACTAGGTGGAACTTATATACATGGCTAGATTTGTGCTAGGTGGGCCACACGAGCGTGTGGGCCCGAATAGGCCGGAATCGAGTTTTAGGCCTAATCGTTCGGTACGATCGGAAATGGTAGCTGAGTCGCTCGAGGCGACATTTGGGCCTTTGGGAAAGGCCATTGCAGGTGCAAAATTACCGATATACCCTTGGTGGGTAAATTACGAAAATGCCCTTGGTAGGTAAAATTACGGTTATACCCTTAGAGGTTGATTAGCGTGATTATGTTGTTTTATGTCTATCTGATTATGATGGTAATTCATGTTATACTTATATTTGATATATGTTTAGCATACATGACATACTGCATACACGAATCATTATGTCATATTACACGGGTGCAATGAGAGGAGGGGGAAGGCTTGTTTCTAGACTGTCACCAGTGGTTTTGACCACACAGTGGGTTGGCCCCGCTTTCTATATTATAATCGTGACTAAGTCTCAGTGGTTTTGACCACCAGTGGTTTTGACCACACATATACTATTTGTGACTACGGTCACCAGTGGTTTTGACCACACATGGATTATTTGTGACTCGTCCCAGTGGTTTGGTACCACAGTGGGTTGGCCCCACATGTTGATTACGGGATTGTCATCAGTGGTTTTGACCACACGGTGGGTTGGCCCCACCATATGATTTGTGACTACGGTCACCAATGGTTTTGACCACACTTATATGATTTGTGACTACGGTCACGATGGTTTTGACCACGGTGGTTTTGACCACACGGGGTAGACACAGGAGTTCGGATGGTTAGGTTGGGTTTGCATGAATTGCATATTGACTTATGTATTGTGTAAGTGCTTTGTTATTATCGGGATGGGGATTTATACACTGAGTCTCGGTGACTCACCCCTTCCCTTACATTTTGCGTATGAGGCATAGTTCATGGATGTGGGCCAAGGCGGACTCGAGGTGGCCATGCGTTATGTTTTCGGGTTTTATCTCATTTACTATTTTGGGTTAATTTACTTTTAAATTTGGTTTTGGATTTGTAATAAGGCGCTAAATTCCATTATTTTGGGTTTTTGATTATCTGCTATAAGTTTTATTATATTGTGCTTAAGTTAAACAACATGGCATGTTAATAACTCATTAACTCAATGTTTTCGAAAAGTTATACCTCTTATCGGGATTTTCAACTTTATCATCGGGTAATAACAAGCAAATGGTGTTAACGAACAACTCAGATTTTCGCCAACCTAAGTTTTACTTTAAGTTCAAATACAAAACGGTTTTCAACTTTGCATTTTAATCAAAGTCGGCATTTCCTTAAAAACAAACGGTTTTCTCAAATGAGTTTTCTTCTTTTGTCCAAACTTTAAACAGCAAAGTGTTTTATAGTGTTATCTTCAAAATTTAAACCTACAACTTGTTTTATTCAAATTATTTTTACCCTGTGACATGCCGGATCCGGTTGTAGTGTGTTGACCGGGTTTTGGGTGTTACAACCGGACAATCGAAAACTTTTACGGACATTTCATTATACAAATCATCAAACGCAATCAAAGTGTCCCTTAAATAGGTCAACGAGACCTTGAGCATTATTTAGAATAGGGCTGGGACTAAACCGAACACATACGGTAATTCTCAAAAATTTAAATTTTTTTCTAAGTTACAGAGGTCACACGCCTGTGTGGGCAGGCCCTGTGCCTCCCACGGCCTCAGACACACCTGTGTCTAAGCTGTGTCAAAATAGGGCATACATACTGACTTGTCTACACGGCCATGGACACGCCCGTGTGCCTCACCCGTGGTCGATCCTGACATGCACCCCACGGCCAGTCACACGTCCGTGTGTCCAGCCCGTGGTCGATCCTGACTTGTTTTGAATTTCAACCACGAGGGACACGGTCGAGCCACACGCCCGTGTGCTCAACCGTGTGGGCAAATATAGGCCATTTTCAAGGCTAAAATGCCACCCACACTAGGGTCATTCCTACATGCACATACAAGCATAAATCTTAACACAATAGGCAACCAAAAACACACCAAATACTCATCATATTGTCCCAATTCAATCTCATCTATAATCATGCTAACTTGTATACCAAATTGTACAACTAAAAACACATGTATAGCCAAGCATGATACATTCACATCTACCCTTCATATAACCATTTCATTGATCAAACATACTTACTCATATTGCCACCATATGCTTACCATAACCTTGATCATTTCATAGGCATGAGATTATACCAAAACCAACATCATATAGCATAGCATCACATACAAAACACAATCATTTCTCGAGCCATATCACATGGCTACATATATACATGTCTCTATCATACTCCAAACCAACTAGCCTATACATGCCATATTTAACTATATACATTTCCAAAAGGTACCAAAATGAGTTTAGGTAGTGTGATGATGATCCTCGACGGTCCCTGAGCCTCTCGTAGCTTTAACGATCTATAAAATAGAATAAACATACACAAAGTAAGCTTTTAAAAGCTTAGTAAGCCATATACAAATAAACTTAGCATATAAACATTTAAAACATATAATCAATATGAATTTATTAATAGCTCAATTGCATAGCCATAATTCTTCTTGGCACATTCACTTAGCCATTCATCTTTCAATCTTGCATATCACCATATACTATATTGGATCATAACTTGTCCATTCATGTAACACATTTTACTTTCTCAAATCCAAATACATAACTCATCTAGGTAAGTTCATGGATATGCTTACCTTCTTATACACACAATGTGTACATATCAAACGTACCTAAAACGAATATACAAATCACATAGTCATTCGTTTCTCGGACTTGCCCGTTGAACCGTTCGAAATCTAATAGGATACTCGGAATGCTCGGAATAGTTGTACAATGCCAACATTCCAGACGAGGTCTTACATGTATTCAAATATCGATGCCACTGCCCCAGACAGGGTCTTACACGAATCAAATACGATGCCAATGTCCCAGACATGGTCTTACACGTAAATCTCATATCGATGCCAACGTCCCAGACGTGGTCTTATACAAAATCTCGAATCAATGCCAACGTCCCAGACGTGGTCTTACATGATATCACATATCGGACACCTATGTCATGACATATGCATTCCTATCTATTCCTAGGTTCATACGGGACTTCTCGGACTTTAACAACTTGTCGACTTATGCATACACTCGGATTTCATAAAAATTCCATCTCAATGGATATTCATAGCAATTTACATTTCATATATGTACGATAATTCAATTCAAATACATTTATTTGTATATCGACTTACCTCGGATTCAATTTAACGGAAACGGATACGGCTACTCGATTACTTTCGATTTCCCGCGATCTAAGTCCATTTTCTTTGGTTCTTGATATATACATATTCAAATTTAATCCATTTATTCACTAGATCATTTAATTTAATCCAAAAACACACAATTAGGGCAATTTGCAAATTAGCCCTCACATTTTAACATTTGGACATTTAAGTCCCTATTTCACAAAATCACAAAATACACAAAATCACTATATACCCATGCTTAGCCGAATGTTCATGTAGCTCATGAAAGTCCATACATTTCATTTATTTCACAATTTAGTCCCTCAAAATACTATTTTCTCAATTAAGTCCAAAATACTCAAATTCATCAAAAACTCAAAGACAAACTATGTTAATCAAACACATATCTTTCATAATTCACCATCAAACATCACAAAACTCATGTGTACATCAATGGAACATTTCAAAATATTCATCAATTCACAAAATTGAAGCATGGGTTTTGAAGAACACGAAGCAACGATTGCAAAAACGTAAAAAATATCAAAAACCGAAGTCAAGACTTACCTTAATTTATGCTTCAAGCTAGCCGAATACTTCAAAGTTTCTAACCCTATTCTTTTCTTTCAAAAATCGGTGGAATAAAGATGATAGCAATAACCATTTTCATGTTTTTATTATTATTAATCCATTTAATACATCAATTCCCAATTTACCCTTAATGATTCATTAATATAAAACACTTATAACATGTCCACTTGTAACATCCTGAAATTGGGCCTAGTAGGATTGGGCCCAATGGGCCTTGATTTAAAATTTTTAGAGAATAAGAGATCGGCTTAAATGCAAGTTGGACCTATTGGATAAGTGATTTTGGAAGGTTAGAAGGCTACTATGAAGTCCCGGGATCGAACTTTGGCTTTAGGGAAATTTTGGTTTTAGGTGAAAAAAACCCTGGAAGTTGGCAGGTAGGCCTTAAGAATAAAATGTGGGGAAAAATGACACAAGTGGAGTGTGTGGTGTAGTGGCAAAGTGATGCCACTTAAGGAACAAGGGGGTGACGCCACAGGGAAGGAAGGAGGTCCAAGTTTCAAGTCTTGGCTCTTGCATTTTGGTTTTCTTTTGACATGGACTTTAATATTTGGCTATAGATTCAAATTTAGTTGTGCATGGTTTAAGACACAAGAGGAGCTTGTGTCCAAGTGGTTAGCGGCGTGGATTATGTTGTAGGGGAGCTTGGGTTCGAATCTCATGAGAAGTAAGGGGGTATTTATTTTACGGATTGGACGGCAAGAGTTTCAGTTGAATTTAAACTCTACTGACGAAGGGATCCCACATCGGAAAGATACAAAGAAGGAAGGTGGAGAGCTAGCTATATAAAGAGCATTCCAGGAGGAGAGTTAACATACCTTGGTGGGCTTTTGGGCACAGGAGTGGTCGCAACGCGGTTTAACACCAGACTCCTATCAGGTGTGTAACTCTCTCTACTCTAGTTGTAGAGCGGCAAATGCCGAAGTGCCGGTCACGACAATAGTAGCCACACGATCGTGCGAGTGCATGTGTGGGGCTTCAACGCGATAGTTGAGGCCATCAGTAGTATTCTTGTGGGTTGGGGCTGCTTGGGCCGCGATGGGCCAAAGTGGGCCCAATGGGCCTGTGGGCCCTTATGAGTAAATTATGCGATTGTGTAGAATATAGTGAACTTGACTAGGTAGAACTTATATACATGGCTAGATTTGTGCTAGGTGGGCCACACGAGCGTGTGGGCCCGAATGGGCCGAAATCGAGTTTTAGGCCCAATCGTCCGGTACGACCGGAAATGGTAGCTGAGTCGCTCGGGGCGACATTTGGGCCTTTGGGAAAGGCCATTGCAGGTGCAAAATTACCGATATACCCTTGGTGGGTAAATTACGAAAATGCCCTTGGTAGGTAAAATTACGGTTATACCCTTAGAGGTTGATTAGCGTGATTATGTTGTTTTATGTCTATCTGATTATGATGGTAATTCATGTTATACTTATATTTGATATATGTTTAGCATACATGACATACTGCATACACGAATTATTATGTCATATTGCACGGGTGTAATGAGAGGAGGGGGAAGGCTTGTTTCTAGGCATCATGTCACCAGGTGGTTTTGACCACCACATGTGGGTTGGCCCCGCTTTCTATATTATAGTCGTGACTAAGTCTCGGTGGTTTTGACCACCAGTGGTTTTGACCACACATATACTATTTGTGACTACGGTCACCAGTGGTTTTGACCACACATGGATTATTTGTGACTCGTCCCAGTGGTTTGGTACCACAATGGGGTTGGCCCCACATGTTGATTACGGGATTGTCATCGCGATTTTGACCACACAGTGGGTTGGCCCCACCATATGATTTGTGACTACGGTCACCAGTGGTTTTGACCACACTTATATGATTTGTGACTACGGTCACCAGTGGTTTTGACCACCAGTGGTTTTGACCACACGGGGTAGACACAGGAGTTCGGATGGTTAGGTTGGGTTTGCATGAATTGCATATTGACTTATGTATTGTGTAAGTGCTTTGTTATTATTGGGATGGGGATTTATACACTGAGTCTCGGTGACTCACCCCTTCCCTTACATTTTGCAGATGAGGCATAGATCGCGGATGTGGAGTCGGGGCAAACTCGAGGTGGCCATGCGTTATGTTTTCGGGTTTTATCTCATTTACTATTTTGGGTTAATTTACTTTTAAATTTGGTTTTGGATTTTTAATAAGGCAGCTAAGTATTATTTTGGGTTTTTATTATTTGCTTTTATTTTGGTTACATCATACATATGCTGGGTTTATGGACTTGTTAAATTAACCGGTAAAAAGCAATGTCTTCAAAACTATATCTCTTCGGGTTTTCAAACGTTACCATCGGGTAACAAAGTTCACACAATAATAAGGTAACTTGGATGTTTTTATAACTCAAATTTTCAAATCACCTTAAAGGCAAATGGTTTTAAACTTGATTGTACTCATCGCATTCAGTTTTAATAAGTAACCAATGTTTCCTAAAATTGGCAGTAACAAATGGGTTTTCACTCGCGAGTTTTCCAAATATTTCAACATCTACTAAAACAACCACAACCTCATTACTGAGTTCTCTAAACCCTAAAGCAATAAAAGAGTCTTCTTTAAAATTTTTCGACAAACTTATGATTTCAAAAATGTTTTCGCTCCGTAACATACCAGATTCGGTCGTGGTGTGTTGACCGAGTTTGGGGTGTTACAATTTTGGTATCAGAGCCTAGGTTCAAAAACTCGGCTATGGGTTTGGGTTCAAAAATGTTTTCAAAAGATGGTTTGGAAAATGGTTTAGAAAAATATATATCTGTTTTTTTTTTGAAATATGGCACCCGAGTCTCCTAGCACCAATCCGCATCTGTAAGTTTCACGATACTTTGCTTTGTTATATGCTTTATTTTTGAATATCTATTCTGTGTGTTTGGGTTGGATGTGATGTTCGGATATAGAGTTGATTGCGTACGAAATATTTGTCTGCTTTAATGGTTAGGTGTTTTTAAGTATGTGTAGGATTTCTAAATTCTAGTTAAAAGTATATTAGGGTTATTGGAATCAGAGTGCGCAGCGTGAGCACAGTGTTGTAGGTTAGGTTGTACGAATGTTCCTGTAGTTGGAAATTTCGAGGACGAAATTTCTTTAAGGAGGGTAGATTTGTAACATCCCGAAATTGGGCCTAGTAGGATTGGGCCCAATGGGCCTTGGTTTAAAATTTTTAGAGAATAAGAGATCAACTTAAATGCAAGTTGAACCTATTGGATAAGTGATTTTGAAAGGTTAGAAGGCTTCTATGAAGTCCTGGGATCGAACTTTGGCTTTAGGGAAATTTTGGTTTTAGGTGAAAAAAACCCTGGAAGTTGGCAGGTAGGCCTTAAGAATAAAATATGGGGAAAAATGACACAAGTGGAGTGTGTGGTGTAGTGGCAAAGTGACGCCACTTAAGGAACAAGGGGGTGACCCCACAGGGAAGGAAGGAGGTCCAAGGTTCAAGTCTTGGCTCTTGCATTTTGGTTTTCTTTTTACATGGACTTTAATATTTGGCTATAGATTCAAATTTAGTTGCGCATGGTTTAAGACACAAGAGGAGCTTGTGGGCAAGTGGTTAGCGGCGTGGATTATGTTGCAGGGGAGCCTGGGTTCGAATCTCATGAGAAGCAAGGGGGTATTTATTTTGCGGATTGGATGGCAAGAGTTTCAGTTGAATTTAAACTCTACTGACAAAGGGATCCCACATCGGAAAGATACAAAGAAGGAAGGTGGAGAGCTAGCTATATAAAGAGCATTCCAGGAGGAGAGTTAACATACCTTGGTGGGCGTTTGGGCACAGGAGTGGTCGCAGCGCGGTTTAACACCAGACTCCTATTAGGTGTGTAACTCTCTCTACTCTAGTTGTAGAGCGGCAAATGCCGAAGTGCCGGTCACGGTAATAGTAGCTACACGAGCGTGCGAGCACACGTGTGGGGCTTCGACGCGATAGTTGAGGCCATCAGTAGTATTCTTGTGGGTTGGGGCTGTTTGGGCCGCGATGGGCCGAAGTGGGCCCAATGGGCCCGTAGGCCCTTATGAGTAAATTGTGCGATTGTGTAGAATATAGTGAACTAGACTAGGTGGAACTTATATACATGGCTAGATTTGTGCTAGGTGGGCCACACGAACGTGTGGGCCCGAATGGGCCAGAATCGAGTTTTAGGCCCAATCGTCCGGTACGACCAGAAATGGTAGCTGAGTCGCTCGGGGCGACATTTGGGCCTTTGGGAAAGGCCATTGCAGGTGTAAAATTACCGATATACCCTTGGTGGGTAAATTACGAAAATGCCCTTGGTAGGTAAAATTACGGTTATACCCTTAGAGGTTGATTAGCGTGATTATGTTGTTTTATGTCTATCTGATTATGATGGTAATTCATGTTATACTTATATTTGATATATGTTTAGCATACATGACATACTGCATACACGAATTATTATGTCATATTGCACGGGTGTAATGAGAAGAGGGGGAAGACTTGTTTCTAGACTGTCACCAGTGGTTTTGACCACACAGTGGGTTGGCCCCGCTTTCTATATTATAATCGTGACTAAGTCTCAGTGGTTTTGACCACCAGTGGTTTTGACCACACATATACTATTTGTGACTACGGTCATTAGTGGTTTTGTCCACACATGGATTATTTGTGACTCGTCCCAGTGGGTTGGCCCCATATGTTGATTACGGGATAGTCATCAGTGGTTTTGACCACACGGTGGGTTGGCCCCACCATATGATTTGTGACTACGGTCACCAATGGTTTTCACCACACTTATATGATTTGTGACTACGGTCACCAGTGGTTTTGACCACCAGTGGTTTTGACCACACGGGGTAGACACAGGAGTTCGAATGGTTAGGTTGGGTTTGCATGAATTGCATATTGACTTATGTATTGTGTAAGTGCTTTGTTATTATCGGGATGGGGATTTATACACTGAGTCTCGGTGACTCACCCCTTCCCTTACATTTTGCAGATGAGGCATAGATCGCGTATGTGGAGCCGGGGCAAACTCGAGGTGGCCATGCGTTATGTTTTCGGGTTTTATCTCATTTACTATTTTGGGTTAATTTACTTTTAAATTTGGTTTTGGATTTATAATAAGGCCGCTAAGTATTATTTTGGGTTTTTATTATTTGCTTTTATTTTGGTTACATCATACATATGCTTTGTTTATGGACTTGTTAAATTAACCTAAAAAGCAATGTCTTCAAAACTATATCTCTTCTAGTTTTCAAACGTTACCATCGGGTAACAAAGTTCACACAATAATAAGGTAACTTGGATGTTTTTATAACTCAAATTTTCAAATCACCTTAAAGGCAAATGGTTTTAAACTTGATTGTACTCATCGCATTCGCTTTTAATAAGTAACCAATGTTTCCTAAAATCGGCGAAGAACAAATGGGTTTTCACTCATGAGTTTTCCAAATATTTCAACATCTACTAAAACAACCACAACCTCATTATTGAGTTCTCTAAACCCTAAAGCAATAAAAGAGTCTTCTTTAAAATTTTTCGACAAACTTATGATTTCAAAAATGTTTTCGCTCCGTAACATACCAGATTCGGTCGTGGTGTGTTGACCGGGTTTGGGGTGTTACACCACTACCGTCCATGCCTTTATTCATTGGCTAAATTGCAACATAAGGACTTCATTTTAATAAAGCCATGTCAATATAACCCTTTTTCAAATGGTAAGTCACTTTTGCACTTTACGCGATTTAGTCCTTTTGTCAAATTAAGCACACAAACGAACAAATTTACTCACAAAAATTCACACATGCTAATTCACATATCATAGGCACATAAAATAATATTAAAATATTTTTTTGACTCAAATTCATGGTTCCAAAACCACTATTCCGACTAGGGTCTAAACCGGACTGTTACATTTAGCTTGATTGAGGTATGTTTTTGACTCGATTTTTGATAATTTCTACGTTTTTGTGATCGTTGTTTCGTATTCTCTCAAGCCCATACTTTAATTTTGGAATTTGATGAAGATTATGAGATGTGCCATTGATTAATGTTTAAGCTTTGTGATGTTAGTTGATGAAATATGAAATATATGTGTTAGACTAACATGTTTTGTCTTGGAATTTTTGATGAATTTGAGTAATTTGGACTAAATTGTGAAAGTAATATTTTGAGGGACTAAAATGTGAAATAAATGAAATATATGGGATTATATGAAGCATTTGAAAATTCGGCTAGGCATGGGTGCAAGGAAATTATGCTTATTTGGTGATTTTATGAAATAGGGACTTAAGTGTCGAAATGTGAAAATGTGAGGGCTATTTTGTAAAATTCCCTAAATATGTGTGTTTGGATTAAATTGAATAAATTGGTGATTGAATGAGCTAAATTTGAATATGTATAGATCAAGAAAAGAGAGATTTGGATCGAGATCGAGGCAAAGATAAAGTGCTCGATTAATGGACTTGTTTTGTTATTTCGACGTCCGAAGTAAGTTCGTTTATAATACAATTGTTTAAATTATGATCATGTGTTATAAAATGAAATATTATGTGGTTAATGAATTGATAATGTTAAATTTGGATTGAGAGATGTGGCACTAAGTGTGCGAAATAGAATTTATACAATAGAGAACGGCATTGTGTATGCGAAATAGAGAAAGTATCGATTATATTAATTGGCACTGTGTGTACGATACCGAGTTAAATTCGGTTTAAAGCAAAGACACTAAGTGTGCGATGATATTTAAGCTTCGGCTATGAAATTGGCACTAAGTGTGCGATTGAATTGAAGGAACAATGAAGATTGATCAAAATGTGGTATCGAGCATTGAGTAGCAAAATTGGTTGTTAACTAAGTGTTGGAAAAGGTATGTATGGAACCTATGTGGTTGATGAATTAGGAAATAGATCAATGGTTAGTTATGTGAGTATTGGATATGGATTAGATTGTGTATTCTTGTGAATTAATCTATGTGATGGTTTATTTTGTGTACTGATTTTGAATCATTGAGTTAGTAGTATTATATTACGAACTTACTAAGCTTTAAAGCTTACTGTGTGAAGTGTTTCTCTGTTTTACAGTGTATTTAAAGCTAGCTCAGATCCGGGGATCGTCAGCGACTCAATCACACTATCGGCTATCTATTTTGGGTACTTTTGAAATTTGTATATATTTGGTATATGGCATGAATAGGCTAGTGAATATGGCATGTATTGAAATGTATAAGTCTTGCCATGTGATATGGCTTGAAAGTTGAATGATGTTGGTATATATGTGAGGGTTGTGTGAATGATGAATATGGTATGTTTCATGCCTAAATTGGTTGATGAGAATGATGGTTTAAATGTGAATTTGAGGTATGGATTATATGATGCACGACTTACATGATTTTGGATGTGTAGTTGATAATTTGGATTGATATGTTAAGGTGGATTTGTATAGAAAGATGAATTATGATGTTAAAAGTCTATATTGAGAATGTTTTGGTATGTTTGAATGCTATTTAAGGTATGGATTTGAATTGGTTTGATACTTATAGGTGTGACCAAAGTGTGGAATGGCAAATTGGCCTTGTAAATGGCCTATAATTGCCCACACGGTTGAGCACACGGGCGTGTGGCTCGACCATGTCATTCGAGTTTGTAATTCGAAACAAGTCAGACTCGCACACGGGCTAGACCCACGTGCGTTTGACTGGCCGTGTGGTGCAAGTCAGTATCGACCACGGGTGAGGCACATGGGCGTGTCTCAGGCCGTGTGGTACAAGTCAGTATGTATGCCCTGTTTTGCCACGGCTTGGACACACGGGCGTGTCCGAGGCCGTGTGCCTCACACGGCCTACCCACACGGGCGTGTGACCTTTGTAACTTTGAAAAATGTTTGGTTTTTTAGTAAATTTTGTATGTGTTCGGTTTAGTTCTGACCCCTTTCTAGCACGTGTTTAAGGTCTCATAGACCTATTTAAGGGACTATATGAATGTGAATTGGTATGTTTTGATGTGAAATGAACTCAAAAGTTTTGAAATGATAGATAATGCCTCTTAACTCTATTCTGGCGTCGGTTACGGGTTAGGGGTGTTACATTTTTTTGGTATCAGAGCTACGGTTTAGTCGATTCTAGGACTAACGTAGCGCGTGAGAGTCTAGCTATACATGCCATATATATAATTGCGATAGTGTGATGATTCCTGATAGTTAAAAATGTGTTTTTATATAGTAAATGGATCCCGATCGAGCAGTTGCTGATGATGTTGTGAGCAATGAGTCTGCTCCCGCTCAAGGGACAGCGCCGGCTAAATCTAGGCCGATTGCTAGTAGCCAAGAGGGAGAGGCTAAGCAAGCCTTCTTCCGAATGATGAGTGAGTGGTTTTCGGAGTTCGTTCGAACGAATCCGGCTGCTCAACAACCTCCACCCCCGCAGGTACCTGTAGTGCCACAAGTGATAGATCCGATCCGATTGAGTAAGCCTCTTGTAGATAAAATTCGAAAGTACGGGGCCGAAAAGTTTAGGGCCACAGTTGATGATGATGCAGAGCGAGCTGAGTTTTGGCTCGAGAATACAATTTGAGTGCTTGATAAATTGTCATTGACTCCTGATGAATGCCTAAAATGTGATGTTTCATTGTTGAGAGATACGGCATATAATTGGTGGAAAACATTGATCTCCGTGGTTTCGAGAGAGAGAATCACCTGGGATTTCTTTCAAGTTGAATTCCGAAAGAAATATATTAGTCAACGATTCATAGATCAGAAATGTAAACAGTTCCTAGAGCTGAAACAGGGTCGCATATCTGTTACTGAGTACAAGCGAGAATTTGTGAGATTAAGTCAGTATGCACGGGAATGTGTTTCGACCGAAACTACTATGTGTAAAAGCTTCATTGAAGGGCTGAATGAAGACATAAAACTTCTGGTTGGAATTCTTGACTTGAATGAATTCGTAGTATTGGTTGAAAGAGCCTGCAAAGCCGAGGAACTTAGCAAAGAAAAGAAGAAAGCAGATTCAGAGGCTAGAGATGAAAGAAAGAGGTCGATGAGTAAGTCGTATCAACCTTAGTCAAAGAGATTTAGAGATGCAACTAATCGTTCAAATGTTTCATTTGGACATTGATAAACCGTAATAGTAACAAATTTTAATCCCACATTTAGCATGCTTTTGGATGGTTTATCCCTTGAATTATGGAAGTTGGTGCTCTTAATCCTTTAATTTCATGTTTTATACTTAGGAGAGCATAAGAGGATGAAAAGAACGAGAAATGGGCTTAAAACGGGCCAAATAGGCCAAAGTGAGAAATCAAAATGGCCTGGGGTTTCACCACACGGCCGTGCCCCTTTAGTAGGCTAGAACACGGCCTGAAGTCGATTCACACGGGCGTGCCACACGGGCATGTCCCTGCCGTGACAAAGAGGAATTTCACTCGGATTAGGATACTTAGAGGAAAAGAAACACATTCTGAAGCCTATATAAACACCCTAAGTATGACCTAAAAAGGGGAGTCGACATAAGCCTTCTCTCGGGCACGTCCAGCTAGGCCAAGGAGCCAAGCCGGAAAGGTCAGAATCGTGGATTTACTCGAAGAAAGCCAGTTGATTCATCTCAAGAAGCCAGAGTCATACTCAAGACGGAAGATCTTCTCTTCAATTCCTTTAGGGGGTTTTAGGGTTTTTCTTATGTTTTGTTTTATCTTTTCTTCTGAGATGTATATTTTTATTATTATGAACTAAACCCTCAGATACCTGAGGGGGATGAAACCTAAGACGGATCTTGTTATTGTTTTCTGAGCTATATGATAAATACTTGATTTGTTCTTAATTATGTGTCCTTAATTCTTGTTTTGATATTCCAGGATATTGATTTAAGTATTGATGTGCTTAGGTAGAGGAGGAATATACCCTGCCTAAGAGTAGATCTAGCATAGTTAAGCGGAGTTGCTCGTGCGCCTAGAGATAGGGTGACGAAAATCTGCCAGATTAGGGTCAAACCTAATATGGGAGTCCATAGATCGAGTTAATGCAATTCTAGGGGTTTTAATTAGAAAGAGATTTCAATTAATCAACCTAGGGTTAGACGTTAGTAGCCTCGAGAGAGGTATTAATATACAGTAGGGAATCCTACGGATCAAGTCAAGTGAATAAATCGTCTGGTTCAGAATTAGATAACAAGTGAAGTCTAGGTGGATTCCACCTTGGGTATTGTCTTAATCAATTTGTTTTTCCCACAAGTATTTCCCCAATTCATTCTCTTTGTCTTAGTGTCTTTAGCTTAGTAGTTAGTTAGTTTTAGATTAAACAATAATTCACTTCAATTCTTAGGCTAAATAATAGAAAGAAAGTTAGTATTAGTACTTTTGGTTCCTTTGGGTTCGACATTCCGGTCTTGCCACTAAACTATACTACTGTTCGATAGGTGCGCTTGCCTCAATCGTTGTCACAGTTAGTTTCTAGGCTAGATCATTCATTATATAAATTTTAAGACTCTGACATAACGATCAAGTTTTTGGCACCGTTGCCGGGGAACCAAAATATTAAGAACGCTCAATTTTTATTACTTTAGCCATTTTTTTTATTTTTGCTATTTACTTTTATTTTTATTTTAACTTTGCTAATTTTTCTCTTTCTTTGTTCCTTGCAGGTACCTCTAGTTTATGACTAGAAGGAACCCGACAGGACCCTTAATTTACGACAGTGATATTGAAGGAATCGTTCGCAGAAATCGTAGAGAAATAAGGCGAAGCTTAAATTACATAGAAGAAGAGCAAGAGGACGATACTAATAACACGGAAGAGATGGCTGATCACCAGAATAATCCACTCCCTCCTGTGGTTGCCGAAAATCCTCCTCCTCGAACTATGTATGATTATGCTAAACCTAATTTAACAGAACCGAGTCAAGTATTGTTAGACTCGCTATTGTCGCAAAAATAATTTTGAACTGAAACCTAACACAATTCAAATGATACAGCAATTTGTTCAGTTTGATGGTTTGCAGGATGAAGATCAAACAATCACTTGGCGAATTTCCTAGAATTTTGCGATACTTTCAAAATAAATGGTGTTTCTGATGATGCCATCCGTCTTCAGTTGTTTCCCTTTTCTTTGAGGAATAAAGCCAAACAGTGGTTGAATTCTCTTCCATGAGGATCAATCACTACATGGGAGCAAATGACCAAAAAATTTTTATTAAAATATTTTCCGCCGGCTAAAATGGCTAAGTTAAGGAATGATATCTCTTCTTTTGTTCAGATGGATTTAGAGACACTTTATGATGCATGGGAGAGATACAAAGATCTATTGAGAAGGTGCCCACACCATGGATTACCCTTGTGGCTACTGTGTCCAAACCTTTTACAATGGTGTAAACCATTCAACCAGTGCGATTAATTGATTCACCACGCCGTGGCTTAACGCTGAACAACAAAACTCCCGAAGCGCCCTACGAGTTTATAGAAGAGATGTCACTGAATAACTATCGCGTGGCAAGTCACAAGGACAAGACCAACAAAAACAAACGAGTTTTCAACCTCGACGCAAAAACCATGCTATCCAATCAGGTAGAACTCTTAAATAAAAAGATTGATGGTTTATGTAATTCTTTGTATAAACATCCAGTTATGCAGTGCGATATGAATAGAGGAGGGATGAACAGCACAGAATACCCACATTACAACCCGAGCGCTGAAAATGAGCAAGTTCACTATATGGGTAATAATTCCAGACCTCAAAATAACCCTTAAAGTTATACTTATAATCCAGGATGGAGGAACCACCCCAATTTCTCGTGGGATCGTCAAAAAACCCAAAGCCAACAATTCTACCCACAAGAAAAGAAGCCAAACCTTGAAGAGATGCTGACAAAATTTATATAAGTGTCAGAAACTCGTTTCCAAAATACCGAAACAATATTGAACAATCAGCAAGTATTGATTCAAGAGCTTAAGGATCAAATTGGACAACTAACTAAGTTAATCTCTGAAAGGCGACAAGAAAGTTTACCGAAGGAAAAAGAGCAGGTGCAGGCAATTACACTAAAAAGTGGAAAGGAGTTAGTTGAAACAAAGAAAAAGATACCAAACAAAATTGATAAGGCAAAAGATGAGGAAGTTGGAAATGCAACATCGGTTCGTGAAGAATGTAAACCACCAATCCCATATCCAACAAAGTTAAAGAAAGACCGATTAGATGCACAATACGGTAAATTTCTTGAATTTTTTAAACAGTTGCATATTAACCTACCTTTTGTTGAAGCTATTTCGCAGATGCCAACGTATGCAAAATTTCTAAAAGAGCTTCTAACAAATAAAAGGAAGTTCGAAGAAATTTCAACGGTGGAACTTAATGAAGAATGTTCAGCCATCCTCCAAAATAAGCTACCAACCAAATTGAAAGATCCAAGAAGTTTCACTATTCCCTGTTTAATTGGTAGTTTGAACATAGAGAAAGCACTAGCTGATCTAGGTGCCAGTATTAATTTAATGCCTTACAAAATGTTTAAGCAACTTGGTCTTGGGGAACCTAAACCCACTAGGATGAGTATTCGATTAGTGATAGATCCATTAAATATCCTAGGGGAATTATCGAAGATATTCGCAAAAGTTGATAAATTTATTTTCCCGTTGATTTTGTTGTGCTTGACATGGATGAGGACGTTGAGGTGCCTTTAATTTTGGGACGGCCCTTTTTAGCTACTGCTAGGGCTGTTATTGATGTAGGTGATGGTAAACTTGCACTAAGAGTAGGCGATGAGGAAATTATTTTTCAAATTTACGATGCTATGCGATATTCTAGAGAACAAGATGATTCCTGTTATTTTATTGATGCCACTGGATCATATTATTCAAGATTCGTTGCAGGAAATCATACATAACGACACGATGGAACTGTGTCTTACCCAAGATGAGGGGGTAGATGATGATATCGATGAGTTGAATTGTAATACATCTTCCTCTAGACAAACAAAATAAGAAGGCATTGAAATCAACGACAAACTAAAACAAAAACCCTCTATTGATGAGTCGCCCAAATTAGAATTAAAATAGTTGCCAAAACACTTAGAATATGCATTCCTCGGGGATAACTCTACGCTACTGAAGAATTATCTCTTCGTAACTGGAACCTAAAGAGAAAGACGAGTTGCTACAGTACTAAGGGAACATAAAAGAGCCATAGCTTGGAAAATCTCTCCGACATTAAAGGAATAAGCCCATCGCTTTGCACCCACAAAATTTTAATGGAGGATGAGTATAAACCATGTGTGCAACCTCAAAGACGATTGAATCCTAACGTGAAAGAAGTTGTTAAAGCTGAGGTAATTAAACTTCTAGGTGCCGAAATAATTTATCCTATTTCCGGCGACAAAGACTTGGGTAAGTCCTGTAGGTTGTTCCAAAGAAAGGAGGCATGACTATTATAGCCAACGAAAAGAATGAATTGATTCCTACCAGAACAGTCACAGGTTGGAGAGTCTGTATTGACTATAGAAAGTTGAACGACGCCACCAGAAAAGATCACTTCCCGTTGCCATTTATTGATTAGATGTTAGAAAGATTATCTGGGCATATGTACTACTGCTTCCTAGACGGACTCTCTGGCTACTTCCAAATCCCGATAGCCCCTGAGGATTAAGAAAAGACAACATATACATGTCCATACAGTACGTTTGCTTATCGTAGAATGCCTTTTGGATTATGTAATGCTCCTGCCACTTTTCAGCGCTGCATGTTGGCCATCTTTGACGAACTTGTGGAAGACATTATGGAGGTATTTATGGACGACTTTTCGATATTCGGTAATTCTTTCCATCTTTGCCTTAAAAATTTAAAACGAGTTCTAATGAGATGTGAGGAAACAAACCTTGTTTTTAATTGGGAAAAATGTCACTTTATGGTTCGAGAAGGGATTGTGTTAGGACATAAAATTTCTAGTAAAGGAATTGAGGTAGACAAAGCAAAGGTCGAAACCATAGAAAAATTACCTCCTCCTAGTTCAGTTAAGGCTATTAGAAGGTTTTTAGGACATGCTGGATTTTATAGAAGATTTATTAAGGACTTTTCTAAAATAGCTAAGCCTTTGACAAAATTAATAGAAAAAGATGTACCTTTCAATTTTGATCAGGAATTTTTAGATGCATTTAAAATCCTCAAAGATAAATTAATAAATGCTCCAATTATAATTGCAGCTGATTGGAATTTACCCTTTGAACTAATGTGTGATGCGAGTGATTTTCCAAAGAGGTGCGCTTTGGGACAAATAAGGACAAGCACTTTCACCCGATCTATTACGCTAGCAAGACATTAACTACCAGCACAAGAAAATTACACCACCATAGAAAAAGAATTGCTAGCCGTGGTTTTTGCATTTGATAAATTTAGAAAATATTTGATACTATCTAAAGTTGTCGTTTACACTGACCATTCAGCTCTTCGTTATCTTTTGACTAAATCCGATGCAAAACCTCGACTAATAAGATGGATTTTACTCTTACAGAATTTGATTTGGAAATCCAGATAAGAAAGGAGCTGAAAATCTTGCAACAGATCATCTTTCTAGGCTTGAAAATCCACATATCAAAGAACTCGACGAGAGTGAGATAAACGACTCGTTTCCTAAAGAACAACTCTTCTCCATAACCAACTCCGAGGTACCTTGGTTTGCAGATATTGCGAATTATTTAGCTGCTAACATCTTACCAAAAAGGTTAACACATCATCAAAAGAAGCGATTCTTTGCCGATGTGAAAAACTATTTTTGGGAGGACCCCTTTCTTTTCCGTATATGTGCAGATCAAGTAATTCGGAGATGTGTTACAATGGCGGAAGCAAGTAAAATCCTAGAACATTGCCACTCAGGACCTTCGGGAGGACATTTGTAACATCCCAAAATTGGGCCTAGTAGAATTGGGCCCAATGGGCCTTGAGCGTAGAAGCGTTTTAAAATTTTGAGAACAAGAGAACGGCATTATTTCAAGTTGGACTTATTAAGAAGGTAATTTTGGAAAGTTACGAGGTTTCTATGAAGTTTCGGGTTCAAGTTGGGCCTTAGTAAAATTTTGTGTTTGAGCCTATTAAGGAGAGATAGTAAGTGGCATCAAGGCTTATGGAAATAAAAGAGTAAATTGCTAGCATAAATGGGCAATTGGTAAAAGGGTTATGGCGCCACATGTAGTAACATGAGGGAAGAGGTTCGAATCACTTTGTGTGCAAATTTTGACTTATATTTTTGCACCCTTTCCTTAAGTGTCGGCCAAGAGGCATTCATGGCAAGGTTGACTTCATTATTTTGGTAAGGTGGCTAAAAGAAAAAGGCAAGGTTGAAGTTGGGGAAAGAAATCAAGAGAAAGGGGAAAGTAGGGGGAACAAGTGGCCTTTTCCAAGGGAAATGTTATGGAAAGTATGGTTGGCTAATTTTGACCATTTTGATCATGAATGTGGACGGTTTTGGGTGTAAGAGGGGTAGCTGAATTTTTGTTAGTGTTTTGGTAGAAACTTTGGTGCTTGGTTGGTCAAAATTCCTTCTTGCATTTTTATGCCATTTCTCTCAAATTTCTTCTCATCTTTGCCGAAACTTCAAGCCATTAGTGAGCATTTCTTTTCTTCAATTCTTTCTTGTTGCCATAGGTACCAAACCATTGAGACCAAACTATTTTCATTCATCTTCTCTTGAAAACCGAAATTTGATAAGCACCCCTTCTCAACCTTTCTTTTCTTTTCACGAAATTCTCTACTATCTTTTTCCTCTAATCCATACCCTCATAACCGAAACTATTCTTGTTCATTTTCTTCCATAGCCGAAACTCACAATCCACAATCACTCTTTCATAATTTCTTTCTCGTTTGAGGTGACATTCTTTCTTCGATTAAATCGATAAGTGAACTCTTTTCTATGATCATATTCTTTTCTCTTTAGCCGAATAAGTATTTATCACTATTCGGTTGTAAATCGTGATCGTAACCGAAAATGGTGTTACCCTCCACTTCTTCATGTCTTAATCACTCTCTTTTCGTAGTGCTTTAAGTGGGAGACCGTGTATTGTTCTAGCCGAAGTCAAACGGTGGAAATTGGATCCAATATCGATAAGGTAAGGGGGTTCATTTTTGGATTTTTCGTTATATCTCTATTTGGCTATGTTGCAAATCGGATTGAAGTTTCGACTAATCGACTATATGTTTTAGGGACAAATCACTCGATATATCTCTACCTTTGGATATAGTGGTAAGTGATTCAAGTGTAAGTGATACGAAATCTTTTGGAAATCCGAGGCTAACTTTTGGTTGGTATTGTTCTAGGTCATCGACGAGTGGTTCTTTAGGAAATCAAAATCAGGTGTGTAATCCCGTACCTTCTGAATACATGTTTGATATGGTGTGTAATCTCACATCTCTTTGAAATTTTGTATGATATGTTCTGTGATTTGGTCAAAATACCGAAGAAAACCGAAAACCGGCATCCGTGATCACTCGGGCGTGCGTATGATCGTAATGATAATCGTATTTCGTAATAAAACAGTTTCAGTCAGAAACAGTGACGTGTATTTGAAAAATCATGAAAAATAGGAGAAAAGGAATTACAAAGGGAATAAGATATCAGATTAAAGCTTACTGTGTCTATTTTGATAAGGAAGAAACAGTGAAGGAAAAGAAATTCTATATTCTAAGATATCTTAATTTTAGTGAGACTGGTTCTGAATGACTTCGTGGTTCCCTGATCTGTCTTGGAAAAATGGTATAAAATTTTACAAAGTGAATTAAGGGTTATAATTCATATTTATGGATTCATTAGTGAGCCTATTTTCGATAGAAACAAGTGGGAGCAGTATATAAAAACCGTATAGTGAGATATTTGAAATTAAGGTAAGAGAGGTCAGAATCGTTGGACAGTGAAACAAGGGAAACTTTAAGGAATAAACTGTACTAAATGGTTAAGTCAAAAATTCTGGAAAAATTTTAGTAAGAAGATATATGAGTCTAGTTTCAAGGAAAATTTATGGATCTAAATTTCGAGTTTCCTAATCCGAGTTATGGTCAGTTTAGTCAATATGACGCAGATGGACAGTTTCAATTTTCTATGCTCAAATTAGTAGTTAAGTCCGGGGTTGCCGAATTACCAAATAACCTTTGGAGGGTAAATTATCGAAATACCCCTGGGTTACGAGATTACCGAATTACCCTTAGTGGGTAAAATTACCGATTTACCGAAATGTCTTTATGGACCGATTTACCGAAATGTCCTTATGGACCGATTTACCGAAAATGCCCCTATGGGCTGATTTGATAGAATGTCTTAATGGGCCGAATTGCAAAGTGTTATAATGGGCCGATTTATTGTAACAAATCTCTGGAGTAATAATTGTTGTTTATATTTGTAAATATGATGCCTTACTATGAATGTTGCATTTACATAATTTTGCATGGGATGGGAAACTTGAATGAAGAGAAGTATAGACCGGTGGCATTGCTACAAATTCTGATAATGGCTATGTGCCAACCTAAATATGGCTTTGTGCCATCGTGATTATGGCTTTGTGCTAAACGTATTTACCGGGGCTATGTGCCTAACATATGAATTAAAGACTCTGTGTCGATCATTTTTTTACCGAGCCTGTGTGTCGATTATATTACCGTATATGACTCTGGTGGCTCAGCCACAAATAGTATAAATGGCAGCTTGACTGCAAATTGGAGAGACTGGCGGGGTGGGTTGACTTGATCCCCACAGGAGAGATTGGTTGGTACGGGTGGAGAGTTAGACGGCTGGTAGGATGGGATGGGTTGCATTCATTTCATTTATTTATTATTTGTTTATGGGCTTTGGTCCAAGATGATTGTTATATGGGTTCAGGCCCAGTGGATGACGGTAAGGGGTTTCACACTGAGTTCTTGTAACTCACCCCCCTTTTCTCTTAACCATTGTAGGTAATGCTTGATGATATGGACTTGGGCTATGGATGACTTGAGGGAGGCCATACTTCAGAAATGGTGTTTATTTTGAACTTTAGATTTCTATTTCCGTTCACTTTACTATTTTGGTTTTTATGATGTAATAAGGCCTCTGGAGTATTTATCTTTGATTTATGTTGACGTACTTTAAATTTTGCTTGAATTGTTTTTAAATGGGAATTTTTCTAAAAACTTAAATAAAGATTTTCCAAAATTGTTTAACAAAAGGATTTCATAACAAACCTTTATAAATATTTTAACACGGAAGTTATTTTATCGAATTATCAAATGATATTTTCAAAAGTCACGGTTTTAAAAGATTACTAGTTCGATTATCGATTTATCAAACAACCTCTCAAAATACTTGTATTTTATCTACGTTTCCGCAACGTTTTCAAAATTCTTCTGCAACTCTATTTATAAACGTCACATTTTCGTAAATTGTTTATTTCAAAAATGTTTCCGCAAACAAAAAGGTTTTTAAAGATTATTACGTAGTTAACAATTGCTTAAGTGTTTTTGGTTTTAACAAAGAGGCTGTATTTCTCAAGTAAGTTTTTAATAATCGCAAAGATGGTTTTTACTTCCATGTGACACACCAGATTCGGGCCTAACTTCTAGGCCGGGTTTGGGGTGTTACAACATTACAGCGGGATTAAGACAGCACATAAAACGCTCAAATCAGGTTTTTATTGGCTAACTCTGTTCAAAGACGCCAACAGGTATGTTGCCTCATGTGATAAATGCCAAAGAACATGTAATGTCTATAAACACGATGAGATGCCTCAAACATATATACTATCATGTGAAATATTCGACGTATGCGGTATTGGTTTTATGGGTCCATTTCCTAGTTCATTCGGAAATAAATACATCCTAGTAGTAGTAGATTGCATGTCAAAATGAGTGGAAGCCGAAGCTTTACCTACTAATGATGCCAGAGTAGTAGTGAAGTTTCTTAAGAAACTGTTCTCTCGATTTGGAAAACCTAGAGCAATTATTAGTGATAGGGGTACTCATTTTTGTAATACTCAATTTGATAAAGTCTTAAAAAAATATGGAGTACACCACAGGATAGCTACCCCTTATCACCCTCAAACCAGTGGGCAAGTAGAAGTAGCGAATCGAGAGCTTAAGCGCATCTTAGAGAAAACGGTTGAATCAAACAGAAAAGATTGGGCATTAATAGTAGACGATGCTTTATGGGCCTATAGAACAGCGTTTAAAACCCCCTAGGAACATCCCCATACAAACTTGTCTACGGAAAAAGTTGTCATCTACCGTTCGAGCTAGAGCACAAAACTTTTTGGGCTTTAAATTTCTTAAATTACGATCTTAAAACCGCAGGTGAGAAGAGGATGATGCAGATGAACGAGCTAGATGAATGGCGAGCTGATGCCTATGAGAACTCATGACTATATAAAGAGGCAACAAAACGACACCATGATGCTCGTTTAAAGCAATCAAAGCAATTCGAAGTAGGAGACTTAGTCCTGCTATACAATTCAAGGCTCAAACTGTTTCCTGGAAAGCTGAAATCAAGATGGTCAGGTCCATTCATGATCAAAACTATTTTTCCCTATGGTACAATCGAGGTAACTCATCCATCTCGTGGCACATTCAAGGTAAATGGTCAGTGACTGAAAATTTATAATGGAGACGATTTTAGGGATTTGAGAGAGGAGCTTCGACTCCATGAACCTTCATTTAGAAATGAAAATAGGGTAAGTATAGCTTAAGACTTTAAACGAGCGCTTCTTGGGAGGCAACTCGAGCACTAACTTCACTAAATTTATATTTCCGATTTGTAGCACCTAACGGAAAACTAACCGGTTTATTAAGTGCAGAGTTTCGTACCACACGGCCTTACACACGGCCGTGGCCGTGGCCGTGTGGACGCCACGAATGGGTACATGGGTGTAACACCCTTAACCCATATCCGTCGTCGGATTGGGGTTGCAAGGCATTACTGAACATATCACAAGTCACAATAAGAATTTTTACTGCTCATATAGTCAAATCCGAATGTGCTGTAAGTACAATGCATTATCAATGTTCACATAACCATCTTGAGCATATCTCAGAACCATTAACCGAATTTCATATGAACATTTTTGCATCAAACACAAAGGTTTCAATATTCACACATGCACATGCTCACTTAAAAACTACTTAGACAAGATGTCAAATATTTAATCAAAACATACACGTATATTTATATATATAGACTTTATTTAACATGACCAAGATATACCAAATGCTCATACATCCATGCAAAAGCATAACTCAAAACATCTAAATGAACATAATCGTACCTAAAAATACCAAACATGTCTCCCATAATCCAAAGCACATAAATTTAAACTTTATAATCATGCACAATTATAATACATGTTCGAAAAGGTAAATTCAAAACTCAACCTATAATCTCATGCTATGGCCGAATATACATTTTTCAAGATTAAGCAATATTCCAAATTGATTTGTGTTTCAAAGTATGTACTTCACTAGTAAATATTTATCAATTCATAGTCCAATCGAATTCAAAAGCACATATACCAATTTCCCAAAAACAACCCCTATTGTTTCAAAACGCATAATAAGATCAACTATCAACCATGCACAACCAATCACATTCAACGACTATCTTAACCTTTAGGTCAAATCATATGAATATTCATCCTAATTAATGTACTATAAGATATACTTCTAAAATAGCTAATTACTAAGTCAAATGCATGACATAATAAACACGATAATCAAACAAACTACCAACACATGCATACATACATTACCGATTGTACTTTTATAATGAATAAACATCATGGCTGAATACATTCAAGACCATAGTACCATAATTTAGCCATTTTCGCATGGCTATAAATATATACAAAGACGAAATTTCATTGATTCAAAAACTAGTCTAGCCTATACATGCCTTAAGTTCAAAATCCAACTTTAAAGGTACCAAAATAAGTCAATAGTGTGGATGACTTCGATGATGATCCCCTGAGCTCGCAGCTTAACCAAAATCTATAAAACAGAATAACGAACACATAGAGTAAGCTAACTTAGCTTAGTAAGTCTTAAGAAAACTTAATAAATCAATTGGATATTCAATCATGCTAAACCGAACAATTTGTAACAATTATAAATAATAGCATAACGTTTATAACTGTCATAGCCAAGAGCCAATGTCCTTACATAGCAAAACATTAAATCATTATCTACTTTAAAGGTAGAACTTATCAAATGCACATTGATTAATAAATATATATGTATACCTCCATATACAACCAAATAACAATTTCCATATATATATGCATAGTAAGCCCACATAACCGAATGTATGTATTAATATAATCTCACTTATCCGAAAATATATATGTATATATTTCACATAACCAAATGAATATACACAAAATTCCACATAACCGAATGTATATAACTATATATATACATACATATACATGTTTTAAGCAATTCTCATGTTTGCAAGTAAACAATATCCACTCAACATCATTTTAACCACATATCCAAGAAATCGAAAGTACAAGCACATTTATTCCATCAACTTATTTGCTCAATAACATCACATAAGACATATACATATATAAATACGTACCTTATGGCCGAATTTAAGCAAATTCATTTAAATAAGCTTTAGCTTACTCAATTTCTTCCATCACTTATCATTTCATAAGCCCAATCTTGGAATATAAGTCACCGGTATAAAACTTGCTAGGCATAAGCCTGAATCACACACCTAAGACTAAGCCCCGCTAGACTCGAGGTCCGATATTCAATCACCTGCATTCACTGCTAGGCATAAAGCCCGATAAATTTCACCAAAGACAAGGCTTGCTAGGCTCTAAGCCCGAATATCGATATTATTGAGCTATCTCACACACGTTTCATATATCGAATATTTCAGATATTCACATAATTCATACGAATTTCCACATGTCATAATTCAATTAAGTTAAGCTCAATTACACTATTATGATACTTTATCACATCTAGCTTTATTTATTACAAATCCATAAATTCCAATTCCGCATATTAAACTAAATTACATCCAATATTAACGGTGTTTAATTGCTTAAAGACTTACCTCAGATATCGACGGACAGCAAAACCGGCTATTCGATAATTTTCGTTTTTCCCTGATCCAAGTCCGTTTTTCTTTGTTCTTGATCTAAACATGTTCAAATTAAGCTCATTCAAACACATTTCTATTCAATTTAATCCCAAAACACATAAATGGGCAATTTACCATTTTGCCCCTAATATTTCACATTTTTTACAATTAAGTCCTATATGCACAAAACACAAAATACACAAAATTTGGCCACACACCTTAAGGTCCGAATATCCCTAGTCTTCATACAAATCCATGCATTTCATTTATTTCACATTTTAGTCCCTCAAAAATTTATCTTTGCAATTTAGCCCAAAATACTCAAATTCATCAAAAATCCAAAGACAAAACATATAAATCTAACACATATATTTCATAATTCATCCTTAAACAACATAAACAACCAATTATCAACAATAGCTCAACTCAAAATATTCATCAAACTCAAAAATTAAAGCATGGGTCTTGAAGGTTTCTAAGCAACGATCTCAAAAACGTAAAAATTATCAAGAACCGAAATCAAACTAACCTTGAATTTTAGCTTTAACAATAGCCGAACCTATGCTTTCTCCATTCTTTTTTTTTCTTTTCTTACATTCGGCCAAGAGAACAAAAAGATTGTAACATCCCGAATTAGGGGTTGTTTGAAAATTTAATTATTTGTTCCCATGTGTGTGTGTGCTTGAAGAAATAAATACTATGATTTATTTGGCATGTTCTAAGGTCTAGAATAAAACCCGAGCTAGGCCTGACTTAGTATTAAATTTTTTTTTAAGTACCTAAAAGGAGGGAGCTAGGTGAGATAGGGCTTTAAGGAAATTTCGGGCAAGGTTTGAGCATGAAAGTCCAAGTGGTTGGAGTGGCTTGGAGCGCCACTAGGAGTCTGGAGGTGGCGTTGAGCAGGGAGCTTGGGTTCGAGCTACCCAGTATGCGTTCTGGGAGTTTTATTTTCTTTTGCATTAAAGAGGATCGGCCTAGGATGGCCTTATAAATAAATAGTGGGAATATTTAACATGAAAGTCTAAAGGGAAGAGTTGGTTTGGGGCGCTTAAAGGTGGGCTTCACTGCTGCTTCTTGGGGTCATTGGTTCGAGTCCAAGAAGCGACATTTGGATTTTTATTTTTCCTTTTTCTTCTTTGGCGTGACAAGGTGAATTGGCCTCACACATGGGTTCTTTGTTTAACATTCTACTGGGAAGAGTTTGACAAGCACATGGTCTCTTTTATTTTCATTATTTATTTGATAAGATAAAAAGGGATAATATTAGCATTATTATTAGATTATTATGGGATTATTATTTGAGGTATTCAAATTATTTAGAATAATTTGAAATATGTGGCCTAGAGTGAATTAAGGAATTGGGGGAATTTTAAACTCTTCAAAGGAAGAGTGGACGGCAAAGCATAGGGGCATTAGTGCCGAATTTGCTTAGCCAATTACTTGGAAATTTCGGCTAAAAGAAATTACATTTTTTTAAGTCTTTTCTTTTCACTCCCTTTTCAACCTCTATCAAAACCGATGGCACCATTAATCCTTTACCTTTCTTTCTTTGTTTCAAAAACTCTCTCTACTTCTCCTTGCCGAATCCCCATTCTTAATTTCCCTTTTCTTTTATTTCTTTATTGGCCGAATATTCACTCCTTATTGCCGAAACTCTTTTCCTCCCCATCAAACTCTCTTTGGCCGAATACTAAGGGTGGTATAAATCTTTTCGGATTTCTTGTGGCAATCGATTGGTGAAGGTAAGTGTGTTAGCCGAATGGTTATTTCTTTTCTCACCGGTATCCCGGCAATTTGGATGGTTGGGAAGCCGATATATTTTGGTGGTTAATCGTTGTTGAAACCGATTTTCTCTATGTACTCAAGGATATTTCAATCAATCCTTCATTTGTTAATAGTCGACTTTGGTAAGTGGTGGTAAGGCTTTATTTAAGATCATTGGTTTCATTATATATATGTGTATTCAAAAGCCAAGGCTATTTATGTGGATAAGTGCCGATTGTAGGGAAGTGAAGTCGATTCGCACATAGTGTGTGGTGGTTGATAATCACAAGGCATTTGGGTAAGAATTCGGGTTTAAAAGATGCCCTTTAAATTAATTTGGTTTGGCCGAATAGGCTATGGCACTAAACCTTCGTGTTTGGCCGATTATAGGTTAAGGGATTTAACATCGTAGATCGGCTTTTCTGGATCTAGGAATTACGATAGTAATAGGTGTGTAAGATCTCTCTACACACTTTATTAATTTACAGGCTGTATTACTTGCCTTAGATCTTTTGTTTGTGGTTAGCTTGTGGCATAATCATGGATATCGGGTAAGTCCCCTAACTTGTAATTTTTGATATATGTTTGCATGCCATCACCTGATGTTTAATACTATGACATGATTTATGAAATTTGATGTATAAGCATGTGATGGTGGGATTGATGAGAGGAGGGGGATGAATTATGGACTGTCGTCAGTGGTTTTGACCACGAGATGGGTTGGCCCCATCATTCTATTTGTGACCTATGGTCATCAGTGGTTTTGACCACACCGATTGATAATTTGCGACTAAGTCCCAGTGGTTTGGTACCACCAGTGGTTTTGACCACACTCGATAAATTGTGACCCATGGTCATCAGTGGTTTTGACCACACGATGGGTTGGCCCCATCATTTAAATTGTGACTTTAAGTCATCAGTGGTTTTGACCACACGGGGTAGAAAAGGAGTATGGATGGCTAGTTGGGTTGCATGAGCATGTTTATTAATGAATTGTGTATGAGATGTATTTTCCGGGTGGGGGATTTACACACTGAGTCTTGGTGACTCACCCTTTCCCTTAACATTTTGCATGAGTAGATCGCGGAGATGGAGCCGGATGGACTCAAGGTGGCCATGCAAAGGAAATCCTAATTAGATGAACTTGGATTTTATTTTATTTTATTTTATGTTGGTTTTATTTTAACTAAGTTGTAATAAGGCCTCCTAGATATAATTTCTATTATTCTATGTTTTGGGTTAATTTGTTTAAACTATTTCTTAACATTAAATTAAGTCCACATGTTTTCTAAAATTTTAATCGCAAAATGTTTTATCGTACATCGCACACCACGAATCAGTAACAATCGACTTAATGAATATTTTTAAAATAAACCTAAGTATGGTGTTTATACACCTCAAATGTTTTAAATCGGATGCTATCTTTTATCAAAAAGTTAATTTGGCCTAAAGGGATTTTCAAAGAAAAAAAAAATAATACTTTCTCTGTAGCACACCAAATTCGGTCGTAGCGTTTGGGCCGGGTTTGGGGTGTTACAAAGATGATAATGGCCTTGTTTTGTTTTATTATTATTACATACATATTAATCCATTTCCAAATTTACCCATCAAAATAAAAAATATAAAACATATTACTCAAGGTCATTATTGACCATTAACATTCCACTATCTTTAAAACATTCGGCTAAAAATGATGAAAATAAAGCCACTTTCTTTTTGTTTTCTTTATATTGATATAATATAATAACTTATAAAATAATATACTAATCTAACATATATTATAACTTATGAAAACATATAATATAAAATATATAATTATAAAACCACATTCAATGCCGTCCACTTACTATAGTAATGGCTTAATTGCCACCTAAGTCCTCGCAATTAGAAAGCCACAACACATAGGCACTTTAGCAAATAGCAAGCAACTTTCACATTCAATGCAATTTCATCCTTTTGTCAAATTAAACACACGAATAGACAAATTAGCTTACGAAAATTTATCACATGCTTAATTACATATCAACGGCAGAAAAAATAATATAAAATATTATTCGGACTCGGATTCGTGGTCCCGAAACCACTGTTCTGACTAGGGTGTAAACCGGACTGTTATAATGGGCGTGGCAGAGACCGTGCAGAAATAGGACAAAAATTTATACGATACACGGGCTCTGACTAAATGACACGGCCGTGCGATGCGGTCGTGGTCGAAACTGTTTAGAGAACACCTGCTACGATAAAAACACACGCTCGTGCGGTTCAACCGTGGTCGATACTGAGTAATCGACACGGGCGTGCGGCACGCCCATGCATGCAACCCGTGGAGACAACTGAGTAACCAAACACGGGCATAAGACACGCCCGTGCCCTATGACCGAGGACGACACTGACTTACGAAGCACGGGCGTAGAATAAATGACACGGGCGTGGGACACAACATAAACGCGCCTAAATTTAAAATTCTCGAAAAACACGGGCTCAATAACGGGAACACGAGCGTGGCCCCTGCCCATGTCCCCCACCCCTATTTAAAGCAACCAACACCCGTCTTCCCCAAAATTTCCCTCAAACTGCCAAAACCCTAGCTGTTTTCTCTCTAAAAACACCACCCTATTCCGGCCACCAATGAATCCCTCTCCTCCCTTAACTCTCCATACCCCTTAGCTCTTTCTCTCTTCCATATACACATAGAAAAAAAAACAGACCACGCCCGTGCCGACGGAATACACGCCTATCCGCAGACGCGACACAACCGTGTTCCCCCATCTATTCGCAGCACACGCCCGTGTATCACCCCTCAACGCCCGTGCTCCACCCGCCACCTCAACCGCGCCGCTCCTCTCCAAAAACTCTACCGGTCACCCCTTATTTTTACATTTTTTTACTAGAATTTTATTTAGTTAGTTTATTCTTATTGTTTAATATTAGTCATATTAGATTAATTTATTCATTTAATCTTTGCTTAAATAATAACGATTAACATTAGTTTATTCTTATTAAGATTGTTGTCCTTGTTATATTTCTGATATTGTTGAAATCCTTGAAAGTTATGCAATATGTCTAGGCTGAAATATTACTTGAATCATTGAATATCTAATATTTTCAGGACTACAATGTCATCGTCCCGAGGAAAGAAAACCGCAGTCCCTAGCTCCAAAAAACGAAAGGGACTCAGTTTTTCATCAGCCAGGGCATCCGCTGAAGTGCGTCACCCATTCTTACAATTTCCTCCAGGGGCTCAAGAGGACCTTTATAAGATACTTCGCGCACGACCACTCGGCATAGGGAGATGTATTGTTTGGACCGCTTTGGAGCAGGTCCAACTAGTCGACGACGTACGGGCTCTCTTGACTACTGATCCTTGGGACCAATTCTTCAGTATCATCGAGCCCACATATCTAGAGCTCACTTTGGAGCTCTGTTCCACGTTCCACCTTCAGACGGTGATGATGCACCACGATGACCCCGGTACGATCCAATTCCGTCTCGGAGGCATTATATGAGAACTGAATGTACCACAATTTGGGGCCGCATTGGGACTTTATACTGACGAATTCATGGAGGATAATGATCTCTCAGAGCTTTATCGCCATATCCATAACACTCTCACGAGATGTTGGTACAACATAGCCCCTAACAACGCCACTTATGACCCCAGTCGCTCTAAGGCGTCGGCTCTCGCCCCATCCCTGAAGTACGTACACAATATTTTAGCTCATACACTGACAGGTAGACGAGAGAGCACTGGCATCGTCAACACTCACGACGCCTACTTCCTATGGTGCATGGCAAACGGGCACGTTTTTTACCTAGCCTATTTCATAGCCCATGCCATTCAACATCAGACGGAACAACATAGGAGAGGGGTCATATCTATGGGTCCATACATCACACGCTTGGCTTGATATTTTGGGCTCCTCAACATCGCCGCTCAGATCTCCTCACTCACACTGATAGGTCAGATGTCTCCACAGGGCATCCAGACGATGCTACACATGAGGATGATCCAACGTCGACATGGGACCGATCCTCCCTAATATCGACTAGCACCTCCCACCGACGAGGAGGATCCTGAGAACATCACTGATGATGTTCCCCTACCACACGAGGCACCACCACCGAGCCATCGCCCAGTTTAGGCGGCAGCCTCTCTGGCAGACATATCTGAGCGCCTAACACGGTTTGAGCAGCAATGTTTCCAGCGCTTCGACCGTATCGACACCACCCTCCACCAGATATGTCAGCACCTGCACATTTCATCACCGCCACCACCTCGCGACCCAGCCAATGACGAGGACCTTTGAGTCCTTATATTTTCTTTATTCTTCATTTTTCATATTTATTCTAGTTTATTTTCGTTTAATTAAAACTTTTTGCCTTTCTTGTTTAAAACTCTTATTAGTAAAGTTTAATTTCTTTTATCAACATTCGTCTAACTCTCTCGAGTATCTCTAACAACATCCATTAAACAGTACTCCCTAAACATTTAACTGATGACTTTGTAGTTTAAGTAGGTTCAATTTGCCACCCCAAGAACGAACATATCACCAGAATAACCACCACCACATTCACCTATGCTTAAGTTATCATTATTAATCATCCTCGAAGGATTTCATCCAAAATTCAGGAAGTTTCACTTCTCTCCCTATCTTTTGATTTTCTATATTTATATCTATCTTTGTACATTGAGGGCAATGTACATCTTAAGTGTGGAGGGGTGAATCTTAAAAGTGCCTAACTTTTTGCATTATTCTCAAATTCCTGAATTATGTCTTGTTCTTAAGTAAAATTTCTCATATTACTGTTAAAATGAAATTTCCTTTGATTTATGATTTTTATTGATATGTTTTGGATTAAGTCATTGATAATTGTGCAGTGATGATTTAAACTGTAGGAAACTAGAGAATTAAGCAGGATAAGTCGATTTTTCAGAAGTAAAAAATTTTGTTAGGTTGCCTACCCGAATCTAATTATTACTTTGAAGTTTGAAATTTACAAGGTTGATATAAAAAGCCCATATTTTTTGTGAGATTTTGAGCCTTTTAGAGCATACATTCCTTTTCGTGCTCACTTTATTGATTATGGGTGTGTCAACATTGATCTGTTATTCTAGAACTTGCATCGATTATACATGTCGAGACCACACCTTTGATTTGATATACTAAGATGATAAAGGCACCTAGGATTTAACCCACTTACTCCATAAAAAGCCTACCCTCACAATTAACCCTTAGTGAACCCCTTTGATCCTAACAACCCTTTTATTAACTCACCCTCAACATTAACCCAAAACCAACTTTGTATTTGTTATCACCATTTCTCTTGACTACCCCTATATCGAGATTTGATTTGATCGGTTACTTAACTATTTTCTTTATTCCAGTTATTAAATTCTATCTTATTATTATTGTACTTGATTTGTTCTTAAAAAAAATGAAGTATATTCATTATTAGTTCTATGTTAATTGAGCTCAAACTATTAATTTCATTATCTTTAGAAGAAGCTCATGTTATTAGTATTAAGTTTCCGTGATGTAATTATTTAGTATTAGTACAAGAAGCTCATGTTATTAGTATTAAGTTTCCGTGATGTAATTATTTAGTATTAGTACAACTTTTTAGTTAGGTAATTTGTCAATTCAGTCTCAATTCTAACCCTCTAATTCAAGCCTTTATCCACACCTTTAACCCAAGCCCCGTTACAACCCATAAAAGACCTTTAGATTTGTGTATCATATCATTTTACAGTGGTGGAAATTTGATTTTCATGCAAGCCTATGGGATTAACTTTTCATGTTCGACTTCTGAGTGCTTATTTTTGAACCTTAAACACTTCGAGTGCTTTGAGTGAATCTTTAGTGAGGATGTCAATTTTTGTCGATTTTGAATCAGAGGTAAATATTTAGATGAGGGGAAACACCTATGTTTTCATGCTACAAAAAAATATATGACTTAGATTGTTTGAATCTTTAGGAACCTTCCGGTTAAATTATCAATGTATAAATTACCTATGAATTATGATGAAACACTGTTGATGAAGGTTATGAATTGAGGAAGTTTATTTTAATTGTGAGTTGAGAATTTTACTTGAGGACAAGCAAAAGCTTAAGTGTGGGGGTATTTGATAAAGCGTAATAGTAACATATTTTAATCCCACATTTAGCATGCTTTTGGATGGTTTATCCCTTGAATTATGGAATTTGGTGCTCTTAATCCTTTAATTTCATGTTTTATACTCAGGAGAGCATAAGAGGATGAAAAGAACGAGAAACGGGCTTAAAATGGGCCAAATGGGCCAAAGTGAGAAATTGACACGGCCTGGGGTTTCACCACACGGCCGTGCCCCTTTAGCAGGCTAGAACACGGCCTGAAGTCGATTCACACGGGCGTGCCACACGGGCGTGTCTCTACCGTGACAAAGAGGAATTTCACTCGGATTAGGATACTTAGAGGCAAAAAAACACATTCCGAAGCCTATATAAACACCCTAAGTATGACCTAAAAAGGGGAGTCGACAGAAGCCTTCTGTCGGGTGCGTTCAGCTACGCTAAGGAGCCAAGCCGAAAAGGTCAGAATCGTGGATTTACTCGAAGAAAGCCAGTTGATTCATCTCAAGAAATCGGAGTCATACTCAAGACGGAAGATCTTCTCTTCAATTCCTTCAGGGGGTTTTAGGGTTTTTCTTATGTTTTGTTTTATCTTTTCTTCTGATATGTATATTTTTATTATTATGAACTAAACCTCGAGATACACGAGGGGATGAAACCTAAGATGATCTTGTTATTGTTTTCTCGAGCTATATGATAAATACTTGATTTGTTCTTAATTATGTGTCCTTAATTCTTGTTTTGATATTTTAGGATATTGATTCAAGTATTGATGTGCTTAGGTAGAGAAGGAATAGACCCTTCCTAAGAGTAGATCTAGCATAGTTAAGCGGAGTTGCTCGCGCGCCTAGAGATAGGGTGACGAAAATCTGCTGGATTAGGGTCAAACCTAATATGGGAGTCCATAGATCGAGTTAATGCAATTCTAGGGGTTTTAATTAGAAAGAGATTTCAATTAATGAACCTAGGGTTAGACGTTAGTAGCTTCGAGAGAGGTATTAATATACATTGGGGAATCCTACGGATCAAGTCAAGTGAATAAATCGTCTGGTTCAGAGTTAGATAATAAGTGAATTCTAGGTGGATTCTTCCTTGGGTATTGTCTTAATCAATTGGTTTTTCCCACAAGTATTTCCCCAATTCATTCTCTTTGTCTTAGCGTCTTTAGCTTAGTAGTTAGTTAATTTTAGATTAAACAATAATTCACTTTAATTCTTAGGCTAAATAATAGAAAGAAAGTTAGTATTAGTACTTTTGGTTCCTTTGGGTTCGACATTCTGGTCTTGCCACTAAACTATACTAATGTTCGATAGGTGCGCTTGCCTCAGTCATTGTCACAGTTAGTTTCTAGGCTAGATCATTCATTATATAAATTTTAAGACTCTGACATAACGATCAGACATTCAAGTAGAGATCGTGTGAAGCAAAGTGTCAAAAGCAACAAGCCTGAGTGTAGACAGTGTGGGAGACAACATGTTGGAGAATGTTAGGGTAAGTATAATAATAGAGCTTGCTATAAATGTGGATCACGAGATCACTTCATTCGAGATTGCCCAGAGTTAGCTGAGAAAGATAATGTTTAGAATACGAGGCCGAGTAATACGACAGCTAGAGGTAGACCACTCAGAAACACCGGAAATATGAGTGGTAGCCAGAGAGAGACAACAGATACAGCTGTGAGATCCGAGGTGAGAGCACCTATCTGAGCTTATGCTATTCGCGCTCGTGAAGAAGCGACATCTCCAGACGTCATAACTGGTACTTTTACTTTGTTTGATACTGATGTGATTGCATTGATAGATCCAAGGTCTACTTATTTGAATGTATGCATGAACTTAGCATGCAGTAAGACTCTACATGTTGAGTCTACTGAGTTCGTAATTAGAGTATCGAACCCCTTAGGTAAAAGTGTCTTGGTTGACAAATTATGCAAGAATTGTCCATTGATGTTTCGAGATACTTGTTTTCCGGCTAATCTGATGCTTCTACCCTTTGATGAATTTGATATAATTTTGGGTATGGATTGGCTAACCTTGCATAATGCTGTTGTAAATTTTAAACGGAAGAGTATTAAATTGAGAAGTCAGAATGATGAAATAGTTCGGATTGAATCAAATGATTTGAATGGATTACCGGCTGTGATCTCAGTGATGAAAGCTAAAAGTTATGTGAAAAAAGGGTTATGAAGCTTATTTTGCCTATGTGATTGATTCAAAAATGATTGAAAAGAAAGTTGAATCTGTGCTTGTGGTTTGTGAGTTCCCTGATGTATTTCCTAAAGAACTACCGGGATTACATCTAATACGAGAAGTTGAGTTTGGCATTGACTTTGTGTCGAGAATGACTCCTATCTCAATAGCACCGTATAGAATGTCACAGACAAAATTGAAAGAGTTGAAGTCTCAGTTGTAAGAGTTAACAGATAGAGGATTTGCACGACCGAGTTTCTCGCCCTGGGGTGCTCCTGTGTTGTTTGTGAAAAAGAAAGATGACACGATGAGAATGTGTATAGATTACCGTCAGTTAAACAAAGTGACATTAAAGAACAAATACCCCCTGCCCAGAATCAATGATTTGTTTGATCAGCTGAAAGGAGCTTCTGTGTTTTAAAAGATAGATCTGAGATCGGGATATTATCAATTACGAGTAAAAGATTCAGACATTCTGAAAACTACTTTCAAAACGAGGTACGGGCACTATGAGTTTTTAGTTACGCCTTTCGGACTAACAAATGCTCCTGCTATTTTTATGGATTTGATAAACAAAATTTTCAGATCGTATTTAGATCGATTTGTTGTTGTATTCATTGACGACATTTTGATTTATTCGCGTGCTGAAATTGAGCATGCTGAACATCTGAGAATCGTGCTACAGACTATGCATGAGAAGTAATTGTATGCAAAGTTTAGCAAATGTGAGTTCTGGTTGTGTGAAGTTAGTTTTTTTGGGACATATTGTGTCGGCATTTGGTATACGAGTTGATCCGAGCAAAATTTTAGCTATTTTGGAGTGGAAGCCTCCTAGAAACGTGTCTGAAGTCCGTAGTTTTCTGGGACTTGCTGGTTATTATCAACGGTTTGTAAAAGGCTTTTCAATGATTGTGACTCCGTTGACTAGATTGCTTCAGAAAGATGTGAAATTTGAATGGTCTAAAAAATGTCAGAAATTTTTGATCAATTGAAAGCCCTCTTGACTGAAGATCCAGTTTTGGTACAGCCGGAATCGGGTAAAGAGTTTGTGATTTATAGTGATGCTTCGTTGAACGGACTGGGATGTGTTTTAATGAAGGAAGGCAAAGTTATAGCCTATGCTTCGAGACAATTGAAACCGCATGAAAAGAATTATCCGACACATGACCTTGAGCTAGCTACCATCGTGTTTGCATTGAAGATTTTGCGTCATTATCTTTTTGGTGAAAGATGCCATGTAATTTCAGATCATAAAAGTCTGAAATACCTGATGACTCAGAAAGACTTGAATCTACGACAGAGAAGATGGTTAGAACTGTTGAAAGACTACGAGCTTGTGATAGATTATCATCCGGGTAAAGCAAATGTTGCTGCTGATGCATTGAGTCAAAAATCACTGTTTACATTACGTGCAATGAATGCTCAAATAGATCTGTGTGAAGATGGTTCAGTTTTGGCTGAGTTGAAAATAAAGCCTATGTTTATACGTCAGATTTGTGATGCCCAGAAAAGTGATGATGAGATTATGGCAAAATGAGACAGTGTGGTTTGAATTGTGATTCAAAATTTAGAGTTGATAATTATGATTGTTTGAGATTTCGAGATCAGATTTGTATTCCAAGAAATTCAGAGTTGATTCAGTTGATTTTGAACGAAGCTCATAATAGTCGTTTGTCTGTTCATCCGAGAAGTACGAAAATGTATAATGATCTGAAACAGTTTTATTGGTGGCATGGTATGAAACGGGATATCTCAGATTTTGTTTCGAGATGTTTAGTATGTCAACAAGTTAAAGCTGAACATCAGGTTCCATCCGGTTTGTTACAACCAATAATGATTCCTGAGTGGAAATGGGAAAGAATCACGATGGACTTTGTGTCGGGATTGCCTTTGACTCCGAGAAAGAAAGATGCAATCTGGGTGATAGTTGACAGATTGACGAAATCAGCTCATTTTGTTTTGGTGAGAACAGACTATTCACTTGATAAGTTAGTCGAATTGTATATTTCTGAGATTATGAGACTGCACGGCGTACCATTATCTATTGTATCTGATAGAGAATCGAGATTTACCTCGTGGTTTTAGAAGAAATTACAAGAGGCTCTAGGCACAAGGCTGCATTTCAGTACTGCATTTCGTCCGCAAACGGATGGTCAATCCAAGCGGATCATTCAGATTCTTGAGGATATATTGAGATGTTGGATCCTTGAGTTTGAAAGTACGTGGGAAAAATATTTGCCGTTGATTGAATTTGCATACAATAACAGTTTTCAATCTAGCATCAAAATGGCACCATATGAGGCTCTTTACGGCCGTAAATGCAGAACTCCATTGTATTGGACTGAAGTTAGTGAGAATAAGATTCACGAGGTTGATTTGATAAAAGAGACTGAGCAGAAAGTGAAAGTGATTCGTGATAGTTTGAAAGCGACTTCAGATCGTCAGAAATCTTACGTAGATTTGAAACGGAAAGATATTGAATTTGAGATCGGCGATAAAGTGTTTTTGAAAGTATCTCCGTGGAAGAAAATACTTCGTTTTGGTATAAAAGGCAAATTGAGTCCGATGTTCATTGGGCCGTATGAGATCATCGAACGAATTGGGCCAGTTTCTTATAAGTTGTTGTTGCCATCTGAGTTAAAGAAAATTCATAATGTGTTTCACGTATCGATGCTTCGATGATACAGATCTGATCCATTTCATGTGATTGCTCCTACTGAGGTTGAGATTCAGTCAGATTTATCGTATAGTGAAGAACTGATCCAAATTTTGGCACGAGAGATTAAAGAGTTGAGAAACAAGAAAATTTCTTTAGTGAAAGTGTTGTGGCACAAACACGGAGTTGACAAGGCTACATGGGAGGCTGAAGATGTTATGAGAGAACAATATCCGAACCTATTCACTGGTAAGATTTTCGGGGACGAAAATCCCTAAGGGGGGAGAGTTGTAACAGCCCAGTATAGACCCTAGTCAAAATAGTGGTTTTGAGACCACAAATTTGAGGTCGAAAAAATATTTTAATATTATTTTTCGTGTTTACAGTATGTGATTGAGCATGTGTGAAAATTTTGTCGATTATGTGTTTAATTTGCAAAAAGGATTCAATCGCATAAAATGCAAAAGCTGTGTGCTGATTGTTAAAGTACTTACTTGGCATGGCTTCTAAAATGGAAAGTCCTTATGTTTTTATTAAGCCATTAATAGATTGGATGGACATATATAGGCATATAATTGATGATTAAATGGTTTAATGATCAAGGGCAAAATAGTAAAACATGGTTTAATGTGTAATAAATTAAATAAAACATAAGTTAATGGCCATAATATATAATCCACCATCGAATATTGAAAGAAAAAGAGGGGTTTAAAGCTTTGTGATATTCGACTATGGTTTAGCTTGATTGAGGTATGTTTTTTTACTCGGTTTTTGATAATTTCTACGTTTTTGTGATCGTTGTTTCGTGTTCTCTCAAGCCCATGCTTTAATTTTGGAATTTGATGAAGATTATGAGATGTGCCATTGATGAATGTTTAAGCTTTGTGATGTTAGTTGATGAAATATGAAATATATGTGTTAGACTAACATTTTTTGTCTTGGAATTTTTGATGAATTTGAGTAATTTGGACTAAATTGTGAAAGTAATATTTTAAGGGACTAAAATGTGAAATAAATGAAATATATGGGCTTATATGAAGCATGTGAAAATTTGGCTAGGCATGGGTACAAGGAAATTATGCTTATTTGGTGATTTTGTGAAATAGGGACTTAAGTGTCGAAATGTGAAAATGCGAGGGCTATTTTGTAAAATGCCCTAAATATGTGTGTTTGGATTAAATTGAATAAATTGGTGATTGAATGAGCTAAATTTGAATATGTATAGATCAAGAAAAGAGAGATTTGGATCGAGATCGAGGCAAAGATAAAGTGCTCGATTAATAGACTTGTTCTGTTATTTCGACGTCCGAGGTAAGTTCGTTTATAATACAAATTGTTTAAATTATGCTCATGTGTTATAAAATGAAAGATTATATGGTTAATGAATTGATAATTTTAAATGTGGATTGAGAGATGTGGCACTAAGTATGCGAAATAGAATTTATACAGTAGAGAACGGCACTGTGTGTGCGAAATAGAGAAAGTATCGAATATATTGATTGGCACTGTGTGTGCGATACCGAGTTAAATTCGGTTTAAAGCAAAGGCACTAAGTGTGCGATTGAATTGAAGGAATAATGAAGATTGATCGAAATGTGGTATCGAGCATTGAGTAGCAAAATTTGTTGTTAACTAAGTGTTGGCAAAGGTATGTATGGAACCTATGTGGTTGATGAATTAGGAAATAGATCAATGGTTAGTTATGTGAGTATTGGATATGGATGACATTGTGTATTCTTGTGAATTAATCTATGTGATGGTTTATTTTGTGTATTGATTTTGAATCATTGAGTTAATAGTATTATATTACGAACTTACTAAGCTTTAAAGCTTACTGTGTGAAGTGTTTCTCTATTTTACAGTGTATTTAAAGCTAGCTCGGATCCGGGGATCATCAGTGACTCAATCACACTATCGGCTATCTATTTTTGGTACTTTTGGAATTTGTATATATTTGTTATATGGCATGTATAGGCTAGTGAATATGGCATGTATTGAAATGTATAAGTCTTGCCATGTGATATGGCTTGAAAGTTGAATGATGTTGGTATATATGTGAGGGTTGTGTGAATGATGAATATGGTATGTTTCATGCCTAAATTGGTTGATGAGAATGATGGTTTAAATGTGAATTTGAGGTATGGATTATATGATGCATGACTTACTTGATTTTGGATGTGTAGTTGATAATTTGGATTGATATGTTAAGGTGGATTTGTATAGAAAGATGAATGATGATGTTAAAAAGTATATATTGAGTATGTTTTGGTATGTTTGAATGCTATTTAAGGTATGAATTTGAATTGGTTTGATACTAGTAGGTGTGACCAAAGTGTGGAATGGCAAATTGGCCTTGTAAATGGCCTGTAATTGCCCACACGGTTGAGCACACGGGCGTGTGGCTCGACCGTATCATTCAAGTTTGTAATTCAAAACAAGTCAGGCTCGCACACTGGCTAGACACACGGGCGTGTGACTGGCCATGTGGTGCAAGTCAGTATCGACCACGGGTGAGGCACATGGGCGTGTCTCAGGCCGTGTGGTGCAAGTCAGTATGTATGCCCTGTTTTCCCACGGCTTGGACACACGGGCGTGTCCGAGGCCATGTGAGGCACACGGCCTACCCACACGGGCGTGTGACCTCTGTAACTTTGAAAAATGTTTGGCTTTTCAGAAAATTTTGTATGTGTTTTGTTTAGTCTCGACCCCTTTCTAGCAGGTGTTTAAGGTCTCGTAGACCTATTTAAGGGGCTATATGAATGTGAATTGTTATGTTTTGATGTGAAATGAACTCAAAAGTTTTGAAATGATAGGTAATGCCTCTTAACCCTATTCCGGTGTTGGTTACGGGTTAGGGGTGTTTCATATTGTTTGTTGATACGGTCTTTCTTCACAACTGTCGGATATGAAATTCATGGTTTGTATTCTCTGACCACCGGCTTATGCTCTTTCTTGCTTTCCTCAACCCTATCATTTTTCTCAACAGCTTCTAGATTCAATTTTTTTTTAGGCTTGACTAACCCTTCCACGCTTTAAACAGTGATTACGTGGACTTGTTCCTTTGGGTTAGTTTCAGTGTTACTAGGTAAGCTACCTTGTTGTCTTTTCAAAACTAGTTTAATGAGCTGTCCAATCTAATTTTCAAGCCCTTGAACCAATGCTTGTTGATTTTTCAAAGTTGTCTTAGTGTTATCAAAATCTAGTATTGAACACCGAAATAAATTTAGCAAACATCTCTTCAAGGTTTGGTTTCTTTTCTTGCTAATAAGCTTGCTGAAAACCCGAAAGAGATTGTAACCTTTGATTACCTTGACCACCCCAAGAGAAATTTGGATGATTCATCCATCTTGAATTATAATTATTGCTATAGGGATTTTTCTGAGGTCTAGAATTATTACCCATAAAGTCGACTTGCTCATGCTCCATGTTAGACTTGAAGGGTGAATATTCTAAATTAATCATCCTCGCTCCAATCTCATCGCATTGCATTGCATTACTGAATTCCCATGTTTACTGCAACTCAAATCGTCAATCTTTTTACTTAGTGCTTAAACCTAACTCGTCAACATAGCAACTACATCCATATTTAAAACACTTGTTGCCTTGATCAGTTTTGTTCTCATGACTTGCCACTTAGAATTATTTAGTGCCATCTCTTCAATAAATTCTTGGGCTACCTCAGGGGTTTTGTTGTTCAATGTTCTGCTAGCTGCTACATCAATCATTTGTCTAGTCGAGGGATTCAAACCGTTGTAAAAGGTTTGAACTTGTAACCACAAAGGTAACCCATGATGAGGGCACCTTCTCAAGAGATCCTTAAATCTCTCTCATGCATCATATACTGTCTCAAGCTCAATTTGGGAAAACAAAGAGATGTCGCTCCTCAACTTAGTTGTTTTAGCCGATGGAAAATATTTCAACAGGAATTTTTCAGTTATTTGATCCCAAGTCATGATAGAATCTCGTAGAAGTGAATTCAACCACTTTTTGCTTTGCTCCTCAAAGAAAATGGGAACAACCGTAAGTGTATGATATCATCAGTAATGCCATTAATCTTAAGCGTGTCGCAAAACTCTAGAAAGACAGCCAAATTAGCATTTGGATCTTTATCTTGCAACACGTCAAACTGAACATATTATTGCACCTTTGAAATATGCTCGGCTTGATCATAAAATTATTTGTAGCAACATTTAGTTTGACGATACTCGATTCAGCCCCAATCAGAGTAGGCTTAGTGACCGCCTCCGGACATACTAACGTCCAGATTGTGAATACTGCCATAAAATATAAAATTATTGTAACACCCCTAACCCGTATCCGTCGTCGAAACAGGGTTACGAAGCATTACCAGACCAACAGAATAGTAAACCATTCAAATCATACATTAATACAAACATAATTAAATTTCATTCAAATACATATATATTGTCCCTTAATCGAGCCCTCGAGGCCCTAAAAATACTATAGAAACAATCCGGGACTAAATCGAACACATTTGGAAATTTTAAGAAAAATTTGCTAAATTTAGACTGCAGGGGTCACACGGCTGTGTGGCCAAGTCGTGTGACTCACACGACTGAGACACATGCCCGTGTCTTAGGCCGTGTGGACATTTGAAATAGGGACACACGGCTGTGTCCTAGCCCGTGTCCATGCCCGTGTAACTCACTAACTTGGTCACACGGCCAAGCCACACGCCTGTGTGCCAGGCTATGTACCCCTCAAAATGATCTCACACGCCCGTGTGCTAGGCCGTGTAACAGCTTGACTTGCATGCCTTGAACCTACAGGGGACACATGGCCGTGTCGCATGGCCATGTGGACCTAAAATGTGCCTTAATCAACAAGTTTACTATTTTAAGCTACTTGGAACCTAAGCAAACCATTTACCAATCAAAATACCTATCCAAATTGACTTTAATCATGCCAAAACATACCAAAATCAACCTAATTTAGTGCCTAACCAATGTACCCTCATTGGTACCACAAGTATACATACATTTATATCAAAACATAACATTAAATTCAACCTATTAATGCATTTAAGATATCACCTATCAATACCAACTCAAACATACCATATCTTAGCTACTTAACAACCAATTCATCACATACTCTTTTAACCATTCCAGCAAGTAACAAATGGCCATATACACATTGTAACACCCCAAACCCGACCCAGAAGTTAGGCCCGAATCTGGCGTGCCACATTGAAGTGTTTTTCGAAAACCGTGTTTTCATTAAAAACACTGCTTGATATTTAAAAACTAAAGTCTCAGTTTGCATTTGTTTATTTTTCACTCGTTGTTTTAAAAAGTTATTATTTTCAAAACCTTATTGTTGCGGAAGCTTAGTTTAAAACAATGATTTACGAAGATGTGTTATCTAAAAATTAAGTTGCAGAAACGTAGTGTTTTAAAAACAGTTATCGTTTTGGGAAAATTGTGTTCTATTTATAGCAGATTTAAATCATAATAAACTGAAAATCCAAAATAAAAAAATAGGATTTAAAAGAGGCCTTATGAAACACCCCACACCCGGCCCACGAGCCTGAACCGGATCTGGTATGTTCCTTAAGTAAACCGGTTTCAAAATTCTTTGTTTCTTAGAGAAAATTTGTGTATTTTCAGAAAAATTTCGTTTTGGGTTGGGCTTAGATTAAAGACCCATTTATTTAATTTGATAAATCCAATTTAATTAAGGTGACAAAAGAATTTTTGAGTTCATTTTTAAGAAAAAATAATTTTGTACTTACTTACATCCAAATTAGTTCGTGTCATAATATCCAATAGTAAAGCAAAAAGAAATAAAGAAATTCACTTGGGCCTTATGGCCTTATTACATCAATCAAAAACCCAAAAATAATAAAATTTAAGTACTTAATATAAATAACAGTCCCAAATAATAAAAGTCTTTCCTTTCTATGCATGGCCACCTTTAGCTCCTGCCGACCCGGCCCATTACTGATCATCTCCTGAAAAATATTCCCCAACGGGGTGAGTCAACAGACTCAATGTGTACACAAACCAACATTCAACAATTCAGGCATACATGTTCATATCAAAGACATATTCATAAAAAGAATGATGCAACCCAAACCCAAGCCTATTTGTCCATCCGCTACACACCACCCGTGCTCGCCAGGTCACCGTGGGGACTACTAAGTCAACCCTCCATCCGCTACACACCATCGGCGCGCATTTGCGATCGACGTGCTCATCGCCTATATAATTTGTGTCATTAGACACCATATTCAAATAATGTAACCGGTTACCAAATTCGAGATAATGTAACCGAAGTTACCATATTCAAATTCTGTGACCGTAGTCACCATATTCCGTTAGTGAGACCAAGTCAACACCTTCTTCCCCTTTCACATATATCCCGAATGCCCCATATATTTTATATCATGCATAACATACTTAATTTCTCATTATTCAAATGTAACAATATACATATTCATAATCCTATCAAAAGTAGGAAACGTACCTGGGTACTTTTACCATATTTATGGTACTTAGCCATATTCACATTCTTATGCATATTCATATGTTAAAATAATTGTCATATGATATATCGAAAGTTAGTGTGAGTACACACCTGATTTGCTTAATAGATTCCTTGAAATCCCGAAAATCCCGATTTAGGCTTTAGATCTGTCAATTCCTATATTCGGCCCATCATATATAAACATATTAATAACCTTTTCGATTTTAAAACCACAACCTACTAGGAATGGTATTACTAACACTTACCTTGTTTGCCGATTTGATTGACAATCAAATCCCGAAGTTTTGTGTTCTTCCCTTGAATTCGGCTAACCATTAAATCCACTGATTTGATTAGTCTCTGATTAAAACAAATAGATCTAGACATTTAAGAAAGAACCTTGGCCGATTATAACCACTTACCTTGAGATGAGATCTCAAAAATCGGTTCCTTGCTCCCTTTAGTGATATTGAAATTCCTATAATTCATATGTTAGATCTAACATATAAAACGTAACCTTCGACCAAATGTATACTTATCTCACCTTAGATCCTTGATCCTTGTTTTCAATGATTATAGAAACCTGAGAGACCCCTTGCAGATTCGGCCAAAAAAAACAAGAATAGGGATTAGACCTTTCTCTTTCGGCAACTAGCAAAGAAAAGAATTTGAATGATGCTTAACCTTACCTTTAATGCCCTTAGCTGATTGCTTCCTTGCCTAGAGTCACAGAGATTCGTCTATGGAGATTTAACAGGGATCAAAGAGTGTTTTGGCTCGACAATAGCAAAGGAGAGGAGAAGAAAAGATGGAGTTTTGCTTAGGAAAAATTTACAGATGAGAGAAGAGGGACTAGGAATTTTCTAACACTTAGGAAAAGATGAGAGAATAGCCTAACTCTCCTCCTTTTTAGCCGAAATTACTAGGCCAAGAGTCCTTGACTTGGCCACCACTCTTCCTTGTGATAATATTATCTCTTTTATTTAAAAATAAAAGTGTTAATCCATCTTTTATCTCCTCAATAATTATATTAAAAATTAATCCTATATTTATCACTTATTATTCACATATTAATGAGAATAAAACACCTTTATTTCTAGAAGCATGTGCCGTCCACCTCAAATATACCGAAGCAAAAATATAGCCTTCATTATTTGCTTCCCAAGTGACTCGAACTCAGGCCCAACACCTTGCATGTGGCGCCATTTCCATAAGCCATAAGTGCCATCTTCGTGCCACTTTTCCTAGCCCGCTTGTGTGTCAAATTTTACCAACTTTTACCTTTAAGGCCCCCTTGCCTAAATTTCCTATTCTAAACCTTAAAACTCATCATTTTAGGGTCATTTCCAAGTTTCCTAAAATTTTCGATCGGCTCTGTAACTTGCCATTTTTCTTACATTTCCAGGTTTCCCGAAATGTTCACTTTCCATTTTTGAAACATTTCCAAAAATGTTCAGATTTCCAAAAATGTTCAAGTTTCCAAAATATTCAGTTTCCAAAATGTTCAAGTTTCCAAAAATGCTCGTGTTTCCAAAAATGTTCATTTCCATTTCTATGCATTTCTAGAATTCCAAAAATACCAAAAATTTATTCATAGTGCTTAAGACTTGTCATTTTGTACGATTAAACTGAAAATGCATAGGCCCTTTCGAGGACGTTACAGTTCTACCCCCCTTAAACAAAATTTCGTCCCCGAAATTTCCTAACTAAAATAGTTGAGGGTATTGCTGACGCATTATCTCTTCAGACTCCCACGAAGCTTCTTCCGATCCATGGTTGCGCCATAATACTTTGACTAGAGGCACTGACTTCCTTCGTAGTACTTTCACATCACGTTCCAAGATTCGAATCGGTTCTTCCTCGTAGGATAAGTCTGGCCTTAGCTCCACCTCTTCAACAGGTACCACATGAGATGGGTCCGATCGATAGCGACGTAGCATGGATACATGGAATACGTCGTGCATTTGCTGCAACTCTGGCGGTAATTCCAGCTGGTATGCCACTGGCCCAACTCGCTTCAATACTCTATAAGGCCCTATAAACCTTGGGCTTAACTTCCCTTTTCGACCGAACCTCATTACCTTCTTCCAAGGTGAGACCTTCAGGAACACTTGGTCTCCCACTTCGAACTCTATCTCCTTCCGCTTAAGGTCGGCGTACGACTTTTACCTATCAGAGGCTTCCTTCAATCGTGCCCAAATTAACTCAACTTTCTCTTCCATTTCAGCCACTAACTCTGGACCCAAAACTCGACATTCTCCTAACTCGGTCCAACAAGTAGGTGTTCTACACTTCCTACCGTACAATGCTTCATATGGTGCCATCCGTATGCTTGGCTGATAGCTGTTGTTGTAGGCGAACTCAGCTAAAGGCAAGTAATCTTCCCAACTTCCTCGAAAATCCACCACACAGCCTCTCAACATATCCTCCAACACTTGTATAACCCGTTCAGACTGCCCGTCTGATTGTGGATGAAAAGTCGTTGAGAAGTCTAACTTAGTGCCTAAAGCTTGATGGAGTGCCTTCCAAAATCGAGACGTAAACCTTGGGTCTCGATCGGAGATGATCGATACTGGTACTCCATGCAACCTTACGATCTCCGCCACATATAGCTTGGCTAATTTCTGGAGTGAATAATCAACCCTCACCGGAATAAAGTGCGCGGTCTTGGTCAAACGGTCCACTATCACCCATACCGAGTCCTTCTTAGTAGGCGTAAGGGGAAGCCCACTAACGACGTCCATGGTAATCCTTTCCCACTTCCATTGGGGAATCTCAATTGGTTGAAGTAATCCTGATGGAACTTGGTGTTTAGCCTTGACTTGCTGACACGTCAGACACTTTCCCACGAATTCTGTCACTTCCCGCTTAAGATCAGGCCACCAAAATTGTTCTCTTAAATCTCTATACAACTTAATGCCTCCGGGATGCATAGCATAAGGGCTACCATGCGCTTCCCGAAGAATCCTTTGTCTCAACTCACTGTCCTTCGGCATGCAGACTTTTCCTTTGTAGCACAGTACTCCACCATCAATGACGCCATAATCCTTTACTTCTCCGCTCAGTACTTGCGTAACTTAGCACTTAGATCCTTATCGCCAATCGGCCCTCTTTCACCTCCTTCACCATGTAGGCTTGACTTGCAACTCGCCAACAAAGCCCATCATCATATAGACTTAAGTGAGCGAACAAAGCCCTTAGATCCGACACAACCTTCCTACTCGAAAGCATCGGCTACCACATTCGCCTTGCCGGATGATATTCTATCGAACAATCGTAGTCTTTCGGTAATTCCACCCACCTTACCCTTCCCTCAAGTTCAATTCCTTTTGAGTCAACAAATACTTAAGGCTCTTGTGGTGCAGTGTAGATAATCGACCTTTCTCCATAAAGGTAGTGCCTCCAAACCTTAAGGGCAAAGACCACTCGCCGCTAGTTCCAAGTCATGAGTTGGGTAGTTAACCTCATGAGGCCTTAATCGCCGAGACGCATACGCGACCACTTTTCCTTCCCCGCATTAGTACACAACCTAACCCCGTGCGCGAAGCGTCACAATATACTACAAAATCCTTGCCCGCCTCAATTTGAACTAACACCGGAGCTTAGTCGGCACCTTCTTGAGCTTATCAAAGCTCTCCTATTGCTTATTAGTCCATTCAAAGGGTACTTCCTTCCTTAGCAACTTTGTCAAAGGCGCGCTATTGACGAAACCCTTCCACAAACCTTCAGAATAGCTGCTAAGCCTAAGAAACTTCGTATTTCACCACGGACCTAGGTGGTTTCCATTCCAACACCGCCTCGATCTTTCTAGGGTCCACTCTTATTCCTTCTGCGGATACCACATGTCCTAAGAATGCCACCTCCTTTAGCCAAAATTCACACTTGCTGAATTTGGCATAAAGCTTCTTTTCCCTTAACACTTCCAACACCACTCGGAGATGCTCATCATGCTCCTCCTCCGACCTTGAATACACCAAAATATCGTCGATGAACACCACGACGAACCTATCCAAATAGGGTTGGAAAACCCGATTCATCATATCCATGAACGCGGCTGGAGCGTTCGTCAACCCAAACGGCATCACCACAAACTCAAAATGGCCGTACCTTGTCCTAAAGGCCGTCTTGTGGATATCTGCCTCCTTCACCTTTAACTGGTGATATCCCGACCTTAGGTCTATCTTCGAGAACACAACTGCCCCTTTCAGCTGATCGAACAAGTCGTCTATCCTTGGCAAAGGATACTTGTTCTTGATGGTCAGTTTATTCAATCGGGCGGTAGTCTATGCACATACGCATAGTTCCATCCTTCTTCTTCACAAACAGATCGGTGCTCCCCATGGAGACATACTGGGTCGAATGAACCCACGATCCAACAATTCTTGGATCTCGAGCCTTGAGCTCAACTAACTCCTTTGGCGCCATTCGGTATGGAGCAATTGACACAGAGCTGCTCCCGGTAGCAAATCTATCCCAAATTCCACCTCCCTATCTGGGGGTATTCCTGGTAATTCCTCTGGAAATACATCCACGAAGTCCCTTACCGTCCTAACTCCCTTAATACCTTCCTCCTTCCCACCTATCGTACTAATGAAGGCTAAGAATGCCTTACACCCCTTCTTAACCATCTTCTTGGCCTTCAGCACCGAAACCACATTAGACAAGTAGTTCCTCCTTTCTCCGATCATAGCTACCACTTCATCCTCCGGGGTTCTTAGCTCTATCCGTTTAGCCGCACAATCCAACACGGTTCGGTGTTCTACTAACCAATCCATTCCGAGTATAAGTTCAAACTCCCCGAAGGGTAGTTCCATTAAGTCAGCCCGAAAGTTTACTCCCTGAATCTCTAGGGGTACATTCAGAAAGATCTTGTCTACCACTACGGTTTAGCCTAATGGGCTTACTACAGTCATCTGTCTATCAGAGAGTTCTGCATCTAGGCCTAGTGTTTCCACTACACTACATGCAACATAGGAATGGGTCGAGCCCACATCAATCAGAGCAAAATAGGGTTTGTCGAAAATGAAGAACGTCACGGTTATTACATCCGGTGCGTCACCATCCTCCCTTCGGCGAACCGCATAAACCAATCCCGGTTGCCTTGCTTCTGCATTAGCAGCACCTCGACCCTGTGTTCCACGGCCTCTGTCGGCACCATTACCTCATTGCCGAACCACGACCCCGTTGAGGCTGCTTTGTCGCCTCTACCACCGACTGACTAACGATGCGAGCCGCGGCCGACTCTCATCCGGTTTCTTGGGACAATCCTTGAGCATATGGTCCTTGGACCCACACCAAAACATCCTCCTATTTTTTCCAAAGACTCCCTAAGTGCTTCTTTCCATAATGCTCACAAGGACGATACTGCCATCCTGTACCAGCTTGCTGATTTCGCGGCCCATCAACTCTAGGCCTCTTATGAACCTTTCCAGATGGTCCAAAACCTCTTTTGGGCTTATTCCTATCCACGGCCTGCTTGGTAGAATCCTTGATTCCCTCAGCCACCTTGGCCTTTTCTACCAAAGCAGAGAACTCCCGCTCCTGATGCGGGGCTATCAACAGTCTCAGATCGTCTCTTAGTCCATCCTCAAAACGGACACAGCGCTCATGCTTAGTTGCCACTACCCCTCGAGCATAGCGGCACAACCTCAGGAATTCAGCTTCATATTCCGCCACGGACTTGTTCCCTTGAACCAGCCCCAGAAAAGCCTTCCTTTGCTCATCTCTATACCTGGTTCCCACATATTTCTTCTGAAATGCTTCCTTAACATACTCCCAGGTCAGATCCTCAGCCGTGGCACCATCCCGAACAGTTAACCACCATTGATACGCTTCATCGCGTAAGAATGCCACCATCCCTTTCAACTTCTCCTCAGGGATCAGATCAAGCTCATCCATTATGCGCTCCGTCACTTCCAACCAGTACTCAGCTGTACTGGGTGCTACTCCAGACACTCCACGAAACATTTCCGCTCCATTAGCTCGGAGCCGTTCAGGCACAGACTTACGTGTTCCCGAATTTCTACCTGCACCAGCCACCAATTCCAAAACTCGCAAAGACGGCTGTGACACAAAGATCTTCCCCGTCCCGAGCTTGCTACTCAACATTAACAGCTGGGGGTGGTGGTGGCGGTGGTACTTCATTATCTGATCCTTGACCCGATCTAACGGGTTCCGACCTAGTCATTCTTCCTCTACCCCTTCCACGACGACCACGTCCTCTAGGGCTCATTTTCTCACGTCGAGATCTGATTAAGAAGTTTTATGAATTAGTCATTGTTCCACTTATTTACCCGCAAAGGAGTTTTATGAAAAAAAAGGATTTAGGAGTGGTTCTTTCGTATTCATACAAACACACAGTCTTTCCATTCATTCATTCATCCATCAAACAAGTATGAACTTTCGTTCATTTAGAGAAACGTTGTAGTTTTCATTGTTATTGTTTTTCCACTACCCAGGGGTATTTTCGTAATTTTTCCTACAGGGGCATTTTTGTAATTTTTTAAAAGAAAAAGTTCCTTGGTGATTTCGTCAAAAAGTATTTTGGTAATTTTCCAAAAATCAGGGTAATTTGGTAAAATTTAGTAAGTTAGGGATATTCCAAAAGTTGTAAAACTTTGAGGGTTCTTTTAGAGAGTTTTATTTTTCCAAAATGGTGATGTTGCAAAAATCTTCGAAAACCAGGGTCATTTTGGTCATTTCGTAAGTTAGGGGCAATTTTGTAATAATAATTTTTTTTCTCTTTTTTTTTCAAAACCAAGGTATTTTTGATAGTTTGCAAATTAGGGTTTTGTTGTGTTGTTCTCTTTTTTTTTTTTAAAACATGGCTAGTTCCCTTTCGGGTTTTAGTCATTAGGTTTAGCCTATGACCGAGCCCTCTTTGGTCAGGGTGAACCAAAGCTACGCACCAGGTAGGATTCGAATGGAGAGGAGGTGAGTCACGCGGACTGCTTAAATACCAAGCTCCCATCGAAACCATTCCTAGACATACGCACAGAGGTTGCCACACCGCTGAGCCCTCTGAGTTAGGGTGAACCGAAGCTACGCACTGGTGGATTCTGCGAAGAGGAGGTGAGTCACTAGGACTGCTTAAATACCAGGCTCTTCCGGATCCAATCCTAGACATGCGTACAGGGGTTACCACACCCTAGCTCTGTGACTTAGCCATAGGTTTGTTTAGTGCATTAAGTCTTATGTGGTTTTGTGTTTGAGTAATCTAGCCCTAGGGTTCATGTTCCTATCATTCTATTCTACGTTCCATGCCTTTTCTACCCTTATACAGTTCATCAATCACAGAATCACACATAAAGTTAGGGTACTTACCTGGTGGACTGCGGGTCGGAGACTTAGGTGCCATGCTAGAATACCTGCTTTATTTCAAGAAAATCATTTGAGCTCGAATTAAAACCGTTTTGGGCCTTAGCCCACAGGCCGAGAGTTTAAAACTGGGCTCTGATACCAAACTGAAACACCCCACACCCGGCCCACGAGCCTGAACCGGATCTGGTATGTTCCTTAAGTAAATCGGTTTCAAAATTCTTTGTTTCTTAGAGAAAATTTGTGTATTTTCAGAAAAATTTCGTTTTGGGTTGGGCTTAGATTAAAGACCCATTTATTTAATTTGATAAATCCAATTTAATTAAGGTGACAAAAGAATTTTTGAGTTCATTTTTAAGAAAAAATAATTTTGTACTTACTTACATCCAAATTAGTTCGTGTCATAATATCCAATAGTAAAGCAAAAAGAAATAAAGAAATTCACTTGGGCCTTATGGCCTTATTACATCAATCAAAACCCCAAAAATAATAAAATTTAAGTACTTAATATAAATAACAGTCCCAAATAATAAAAGTCTCTCCTTGCTATGCATGGCCACCTTTAGCTCCTGCCGACCCTACCATTACATCGATCATCTCTGAAAAATATTCCCAACGGGTGAGTCAACAGACTCAATGTGTACACAAACCAACATTCAACAATTCAGGCATACATGTTCATATCAAAGACATATTCATAAAAAGAATGATGCAACCCAAACCCAAGCCTATTTGTCCATCCGCTACACACCACGTGCACCGCCACCACACCGTGGGGACTACTAAGTCAACCCTCCATCCGCTACACACCATCGAAGCGCGCCATCACTGCGATCGACGTGCTAATCGCCCATATAATTTGTGTCATTAGACACCATATTCAAATAATGTAACCGAAGTTACCAAATTTAGATAATGTAACCGAAGTTACCATATTCAAATTCTGTGACCGTAGTCACCATATTCCGTTGGTGAGACCGAAGTCAACACCTTCTTCCCCTTTCACATATATCCCGAATGCCCCATATATTTTATATCATGCATAACATACTTAATTTCTCATTATTCACATGTAACAATATACATATTCATAATCCTATCAAAAGTAGGAAACGTACCTGGGTACTTTTACCATATTTATGGTACTTAGCCATATTCACATTCTTATGCATATTCATATGTTAAAATAATTGCCATATGATATATTGAAAGTTAGTGTGAGTACACACCTGATTTGCTTAATAGATTCCTTGAAATCCCGAAAATCCCGATTTAGGCTTTAGATCTGTCAATTCCTATATTCGGCCCATCATATATAAACATATTAATAACCTTTTCGATTTTAAAACCAAATCCTACTAGGAATGGTATTACTAACACTTACCTTGTTTGTTGATTTGATTGACAATCAAATCCCGAAGATTTGTGTTCTTCCCTTGAATTCGGCTAACCATTAAATCCACTGATTTGATTAGTCTCTGATTAAAACAAATAGATCTAGACATTTAAGAAAGAACTTTGGCCGATTATAACCACTTACCTTGAGATGAGATCTCAAAAATCGGTTCCTTGCTCCCTTTAGTGATATTGAAATTCCTATAATTCATATGTTAGATCTAACATATAAAACGTAACCTTCGACCAAATGTATACTTATCTCACCTTAGATCCTTGATCCTTGTTTTCAATGATTATAGAAACCTGAGAGACCCCTTGCAGATTCGGCCAAAAAAATCAAGAATAGGGATTAGACCCTTCTCTTTCGGCAACTAGCAAAGAAAAGAATTTGAATGATGCTTAACCTTACCTTTAATGCCCTTAGCCGATTGCTTCCTTGCCTAGAGTCACAGAGATTCGGCTATGGAGATTTAACAGGGATCAAAGAGTGTTTTGGCTCGACAATAGCAAAGGAGAGGAGAAGAAAAGATGGAGTTTTGCTTAGGAAAATTTTCGGCAGAGAGAAAGAGGGGCTAGGGAATTTTCGGCACACTTAGGAAAAAGATGAGAGAATAGCCTAACTCTCCTCCTTTAGCCGAAATTACTAGGCCAAGAGTCCTTGACTTGGCCACCACTCTTCCTTGTGATAATATTATCTCTTTTATTTAAAAATAAAAGTGTTAATCCATCTTTTATCTCCTCAATAATTATATTAAAAATTAATCCTATATTTATCACTTATTATTCACATATTAATGAGAATAAAACACCTTTATTTCTAGAAGCATGTGCCGTCCACCTCAGCCACTTCTGGAAGCAAAAATATAGCCTTCATTATTTGCTTCCCAAGTGACTCGAACTCAGGCCCAACACCTTGCATGTGGCGCCATTTCCATAAGCCATAAGTGCCATCTTCAGGCCACTTTTCCTAGCCCGTTTGTGTGTCAAATTTTACCAACTTTTACCTTTAAGGCCCCCTTGCCTAAATTTCCTATTCTAAACCTTAAAACTCATCATTTTAGGGTCATTTCCAAGTTTCCTAAAATTTTCGATCGGCTCTGTAACTTGCCATTTTTCTTACATTTCCAGGTTTCCCGAAATGTTCACTTTCCATTTTTGAAACATTTCCAAAAAATGTTCAGATTTCCAAAAATGTTCAAGTTTCCAAAAATATTCAGGTTTCCGAAAATGTTCAAGTTTCCAAAAATGCTCAGGTTTCCAAAAATGTTCATTTCCATTTCTATGCATTTCTAGAATTCCAAAAATACCAAAAATTTATTCATAGTGCTTAAGACTTGTCATTTTGTACGATTAAACTGAAAATGCATAGGCCCTTTCGAGGACGTTACACCTTATTACAACCCAATAAGAAAACGGTTTAAATAAAGTAAGATAGAATACTAAAATTCAAAGCTGATCGTAGTGTGGCCACCTCCGAGTACTCCTGTACGTCGAACCGCCTACTGAGGATTACCTGAAAAATTAAAAAGAGGGGTGAGTTTACGAAAACTCAGTGCGTACAACTCTCATCGATCACAAGGCATGCCTCAAATCAATCCGGGCCTAAGCCCATTAAAATAATCAATGTGGGCCTATGCCCAACACAGTAACGGTGGCAATTGGGCCTTAGCCCATAATAGCCTCAGTTGGGCCTTAGCCCATATCAAATGACACAAATCACATCTATCTGGGCCTAAGTCCATCTCAATAATAGAACAAGTGTATGCAATGCATTAATGCCCATACCAACCCTGCACTCCGTCTCCTGTCCAACCCTGCACTCTTGTGGGGATTTAATCGACCCACCCATCCCTACACTCCTTATGTAGCACCGGTTGCGGCACTAACCAATGTTGCAGCAGAGCTGCCAATCACATAATCAGCTTAAAGCCATCGGTGGATCCACAGTCGTCAAGCGACCATGCGACCCTAACAGAACTTCTTTCGTATAAATAATCCCATCCCCCATGCAGTATAACATCACATGAATGCATACATACTATAAATAACATACAATAACAATCATACAACATGTAGGGGCATTTTAGTTATTTTTGCCCTTTAGGGGCATAATGGTCATTTTACCCTCCAGGTGTATTTCGGTAATTTTACCCTACAAGGGTATTTCGGTCATTTTACCCTTTGAGGGTATTTCAGTAATTTTTACCCTTCGAGGGTATTTCGGTCATTTTACCCTTCAAGGGTATTTCGGTAATTTTACCCTACAAGGGTATTTCGGTAATTTTAACAACCTTCCCGAAGGTCTACAGTCGCCTCGAGCGACACAGATAACATATAAGGTTATAACGGTGCAAATGGGCCTAAGGTCCATTAATCGGCCCAAATGGGCCCACACTCTCTTGTGGCCCATTCAACCCAAAACTGCCTTTGGCCATGCGATCGTTATGGCCGGCTCATTGTCTCCTATCCATCCATAAAATTTACTCGCGTAGAGCCCACGGCCCATTGGGCCCACTCAGCCTATTCCGGTCCATTTGGTCCCAAAAATGGCCTAAGCCCATGAGGACGCTCATGGTGGCCTCAACCATCTTACGCCCATATTCGTGGGCTTGGTCCACCACACGTGCAATCGCACGCTCGTGTGGCATCATTTGCCAGTACTTCGGCTTTTCGGCATTTGCCGATCTACTGTTTGAGTGGTGTGTGTGTGAGTACACACCTTGTTTACGAACGTGCGTTTAACCCACTTGCACCGAACCTATAATCCAAAAACACTCTGTTAGCCGAACGTCGTTTAAGGTTAATCTCATTCCATTATTAAACCCAGAACGTAAACCTTCCTCACCTTGCTTGAATGAGAGTCCTTGAATCTCCTAAATCCACTGACCACAATCGATTACCCTCCTTAGTCAAATATCTGTAATATCACAAATGCTATTAACAAAATTGCTTACGAGAATATGGCTTTAAGTCCAATCCATAAGTCATGAAATATTCGGCCCAACAATACTTACCTCCCAGAACCGGTTGATTGCCGAAAGAGGAGAGGTTCAGCTTAGGAGAAAATTTGAAAGAAAACAAGGTAGAGTCCTTACACTATTTGGCCAAACAAGAAAAGGTAGGAGAGATAACTCACAATTGAGTGATTCGGCAGGGATTGAAACAGGAAAGAAAGAAAGAGATTTGGGCAAAACAACACAAGGCTTCGGTATTTTGACAATTAAAGGTTTCGGCACATTTGCTGAACAGTTGTAGAACAATAGAATCTCAAATGGTTACTTGCAATTTCGGCACTAGAGGGAGAAGAGAAGAAAGGAGATTAGGAACTCAGAAATTCAGAAATAAAGAAAATGACCAAAAATGAAAAGAGAACCCACCTAGCTGAATTCCTATGTTTTCCCCTTACCAAAACGGCACTAAATCAAAACCGAATAAGCACCTATAGACTCCTAAATTCGGCCAACTCCACCCCTTATCAAACTCCACGATTTTCTCCACTGAAATCTCCTCCATATCCACTCCTTAAATCCCTCAATTGACTCATTCAAACTCTCCAACACAGAGTTCGAATCCAACACCAACTCTTGCCCACTCATGAGCAAAATAAATAATCCCCTTTTTGCAGGCAGTGAGACTTGAACCTCTGCCCTCCTTGCCATACCTGTGACGCCACAGCCACTCCACCACAGGCTCTCTTGTGTCTCCTTTTTAATCACAAATACTTATAAGGCTTAATACCAGGAGTCAGGGCCTTTTATTTGAAAGAAAACCAAGACTTACTTATCTCAAAGAAATAAAATGCTATACCCAATAAGTTAGGATGCAACATCTCATGACTTCGAAACTAGGCTCGCCTTTATTTGTAGAAAATTCTTACCTCGAGACACAAAACATCATATCCAATAAGTTAGGATACAACGTTTTGAATTCCCGAGAATAAGTTTTGATTTGAAGTTTACAAGTTTCAATTTCGAAAGAAAAGGGATACTTAATATTTTAGGTTCAACGAGAAAAATCGAAACCCAGTGAGTTAGGGCACAATTTTTCTTGAAGCTCCCAAATATTAGGTATCACCATATTTTTTGAAACAACTTTGAATAAAAATGTGACAATTTAGTAAAATATATTTTTTATAAAAAAATGATTTGAATAAAATATTGTATCAATGCATTACAAAACATAAATTCCACATAGTAATTCACTATAATTACAAGTTGTATTAACAAATAATATAGACAATAAACGAAAGAATAATGTGACATAGCAAATGATACTCATAATAAAAGGATTATGCTAAAACAATATTAAGCAAATAAAGAACATAAATAAACAAATACAAGTTATAAAATATGCAATAACAATTAAAAAAATCTATATGGAAGATAAAAATTAAGAAATAAATATGAAATACTACAAACAAGATCAAATAAAAAAAATGAAATATATATATATATATATATATATATTTAAGAACATCGAATAAAAATAAAAATGACAATCTCTAAAATGATTAATATGTATAAACAATATATTTTAAATAAATAATAAAAAAACTTAGAGTATATGAAAAATATAAGGATATTTATAATTTAATAATTTAGTACATAAAAATATAAATAATAATATATGATAAAAAAATTATAAGTAAGTAATATATAACTTAAAATAAAAATATATTTATAATACGATAATCATAAAAAAACTACATATTTAATATAAATAATATAAACAATATTTATTATATGATATACAAAAAATTATATAATATAAAGGATAAAATAATTTAAATTATACATATAATATAATAATATATAATTTTATAATGTATAATATAATAATTAATATACACATTTTTAAAATAATATATAATATATAAATAATATTAAACTTAATAAAATAAAATAATAGATAATAATTTTATACATAAATACTGAAATAATTAAAAATAAGAATTAAATAAAAAGAATTAAATAAACAAGGATCAAATCAGGAAATAAATGAAAATCAAGAGTAAAATTTAAAAAAAAAGGATGATATCGAAATACGCGCCAACATATAAGGACTTATTGGGCAATTATACCCTATCTCTTAAACGGCGCCATTTTGAAATCAGTCTTAAAGTAACCCGTGGGACCAAATTGAAACAACAATAAAATTTCGGGGCTAAATTAAAATAAAAAAAATTTAAATTGAACTAAATTTAAAAATAATAAAATTGCGGAAGGACTAAAGAGGTAAATTGCCCTTTTTATAAAAACACGCGGATCCTTCCTGGGTCTCGGGTCAACGCGCGGATCTGGCCCTAGAACGACATCGTTTTGGCCTTAAAAAGGAACCCCAAAACGGCGTCGTATTGATGGCTTATATAAGCTAAAATTTTTGTTAAAAAATCATTTTCGAACCATTTCCAGAAAAAAAAAAACAAACTGAAAACCTCTCTGTCCTTTGGCCTTATGCCAGGACTCTGACGAAGGGCCGTCGCACGCGCCACCTTATATGGCGGTCGGAGGCAGGCGACTCTGTTTTTTGAATGCGATTCGAAAGGTAATCTTTTTCTTGTTATTTTTTTAACAATATTTGTATATGTAGATAAAAAAACATAAAAAAAAAAGTAAAAAAAAAATTAAACGAAACGAAATAAAAAATCACCTCTGCTGGTTTTTATTAATCTCTGTATGTATCTGTATATTCGTGTGTATTTTTCTCTCTGTCTATGTGTGTTTACAGATTATTTTTTAGGGTTATTTATAGCCTAAAAAGAAAAATACGAAAATTCTATCCTGTGATTTCTTGCCATATTTGTTGTCCTTTTCTTTCCTTTTTACAGGTGAACGGCGTCGATCTCGGCGGTGGGGTGTTATTCATGCGCGGATCGCGGCTTGACGAGGGCTGTGCTGAGGCTGCTTGCGGCGCGAGGGAAACCTAGGGTTTCAGAATCCCTTAGTTTCTGATTTCGGTCTTGGGCCCTTTTGGGCCGTGTATGTTTGGGTCTGGGGCTCAGTTTTTTTGGGTAGTCTGTTTAGGTCTGAGGGTGTAATTTGGGTTTCGGGTATTAGTTTGGGCTACGGGTAAATTTGTGTATTTGGGCCTGTTTGAATTTTGGACTATAAATGGACTGTAACTGATATTGGTTTATTTATTTTGTTTTTATTTATTTTTGTTTTTTGGTTTGTATGTGCCCGGGCAAAATGGGCTTATTACACTAACGAGTCAGCAAGGACTACTTATCTTCTAACCTCATAGTCCAGACTAGTTTGAGGTGAAGGTGTTCACGGATATGCAATACCAATTTTGGGTTAATTCCCACCTTGATGGCTTTCTGGGGTTGTAAGGCCTAGGGTTTGTTTCACGCTCTTCCTTTCCCAAACAGTTGATCCGTTGAGTAACCCTACAAAATAGTTAATAGATCATGCATTCACTCGCTAATTCCCCATAGAATGATTAGTTCATTATGACTTTCATAAACAATATGGAATAGATGGAAGAATAAAACATGGTGAATGAATCGAAGTGGGGAGTTTAAGAAAAGCCTGATTTATATAAATAATAGCACAAATCCACAAAAGTTGATATCTTCACAAATCAAATCTCTTGAAAGAAAACAATGAACAAATAAACTAAACTCTAGAAAACCATAGAAAGATAGAAAACAAAACTAAATCTAAAGAAAAAAAGTAGGTTAATGGAAAGGTGTCCATAACATGTGCCAAAGGAGCCTATTTATAGCCTTTAGGTGGCCGTCGTCCTTAACCCTAGGTTAGCTAATGTTCCCGAGCTTTAAGTTCGACTATGTGGACCAAAATGCCCCTACTTCGTGTTTAGTTTTCATCCTAGAGTCGATGTCGTGACACATCAAGAACTGTATTACGACATAGAAGTTAATATGCTTCTCCTTGGGATGTCTTGTAACACCCCTTACCCGTATTCAACGCCGAAATAGGGGACGAGGCATTACTAGACTTATACGCAAACAATCAAACCACATCAAAACCTAACTTTCTATTCCAAATAAAAAGTCTTGATAGCACATCTTAAACAAGCCTACAAGGCCCAATTCATGGTTTAGGGATGGTTCGAAATCAAATCAAATTCCTTTGAAGCTCTCCGGAAGATCTTAGAAAATTTTCTCCAAATAGTCCACACGCCCGTGTGGAGGGAGACGCACGCCCGTGTCACATATCACACGCCCGTGTTCGACACCCGCGGTCGACACTTACTTGCATAACACGGCCTGTCACACGCTCGTGTCCTTCGACCGTGTGGCGAATTAAATTCCAAATTCAGGTGCAGACTTCACACGGCCTGGGCACACGCCCATGTCCCTGGTCGTGCCTTCCACACGGCTGAGACACACGGCTGTGTCTCTACCCGTGTGTTTACTATAGAGCTTACTGACTTGTAAAACTAACATGCAAGGGACACACGGCCTAGCCACACACCCATAGGGCTGACCGTGTGTCACACAAGGCCTAGACACACGCCCGTGTGCCTACCCGTGTGGACAAGGACAAGGCTATTTGCCAAGCTCTTTTTATCACCCTAGCTTATACAAACATAAGTCACATTCAATTATCAACTCATTCATACATGTTTTAACCAAGCAACCCAATCATGTACCATACACACACTCATGAATAACCTCATCTTTTCTTAGATTAATAATAATGAGCCATCAACTATGGTCATTTACAAAAGAATTCATCTTAAAGGAGCCAACACATTTGGCCAAAACGACATAACATTTCACTAAGTCTAGCCCCTATACATGCCATACTCAAAATGCTAAGTCTAAATATACCAAGATGAGCTGATAGTGTAGGTGATCTTCTAGTTAACTTCGTATCCCGAACCAGGTCTTTGACACTATAAAACAAGGGAAAACAAAGGGAGTAAGCTTTAAGCTTAGTAAGTTTACATGTAAACAATAAACATCATATTATATGCTAATCAAAGAAAAAATAGCATTATGTACTAAGCAAGAACAATCCACAATCCATAGTCTTGCTTACTCATTTCATATCTTACCACATTCCAACCATATAACAAGCATAATGCTCACATTTAATAGCATAAATTCCCTACACTTATCACCACAAAGTCACATGAAACAAACACTTAAACAATTTCTCAATGAACCATTGAAATAATACCATACACTCGGTGGTTTTGCACATAGCCCACCATTAATCTATAATAGGGTGGTATCGCACATATCCCACCAACAAGATTATTTATAGTGGTATCGCACATAGCCCACTAAATGATAATACAAACGATGGTATCGCACACAGCCCATCGTGAATGATTAGTGATAAACCGTAAAAGTAACATATTTTAATCCCACATTTAGTATGCTTTTGGATGAATTATCCCTTATTTTATGCAAAAAGGTACTCTTAATCCTTTCTTTTCATGTTATATACTCAGGAAAGCACCGGAGGATGAAAAGAACAAGAAACGGGCTTAAAACAGGCCAAATGGGCTAAAGCACGAAATCGACACGGCTTGGGCCCAAGACCACATGGCCGTGCCTCCTCAATAATCTCGAACACGATCTAGCCACGAGATACACGGGCGTGTCATCTCATTAAAAGTCCGAACACGGCCTAAAGATGATTCACACGGGCGTGTGCCATGGCCGTGCCCCTGCCGCGGCCAAGAGGAGTTTTACTCGGATTTGGATACTTAGAGGCAAAGAAACACATTCCAAAGCCTATTCAAACACCCAAATAAGAATCCTATTTGAATTAGGATACTTAGAGGCCAAGTAAGACATCTCAAAGTCTATATAAACACCCAAGGGGGCAACTTGAAGGGGAGTTCGATAGAAACCCTATGTCGAGGGGAGCCCAAAGCTATCGTTTAGGGGCGTCTTGCTAGGCCAGAGAGGGCAGAGTTGTGGGGATTCGCTCACGGATAGCCAGCTGATCCATCTCAAGAAGCCGGAATTATACTCAAGACGGAGGATCTCCTCTTCAATTCCTTCAGGGGGTTTTAGGGATTTCTTGTGTTTTGTTTTATGTTTTCTTCTGAGATGTTTTCTTTTATTGTTATGAACTAAACCCTCAGATACTTGATGGGGATGAAACTTAGATGAATCTTGTTATCGTTTACTGAACTATATGATAAATATTTGATTTGTTCTTAATTATGTGTTCTTAATTCTTGTGTTGATATTTTGCGGATATCGATTCAAGTTTGATGTGCTTAGGTGGAGGAGCAAAAGTCCCTGCCTAAGAGTAGATCTAGCATAGTTAAGCGGAGTTGATCGCGCGCCTAGAGATAGGGTGACGAGGCGTTGCTGGATTAGGGTGAAACCTAATATGGGAGTCCATAGATCGAGTTAATGCAATTCTAGGGGTTTTAATTAGAAAGAGATTTCAATTAATCAACCTAGGGTTAGACGTTATTCGCCTCGAGAGAGGGTTTAATATAAATTAGGGAATCCTACGGATCAAGTCAAATGAATACATCGTCTGGTTCAGAGTTAGATAACAAGTGAAGTCTAGGCGGATTCTTCCTTGGGTGTCGTCTTAATTAATTGGTTTTTCCTCAAGTTATTTCCCCAAACTCATTCTTTTTTGTCTTAGAGTCTTTAGTCTAATAGTTAATTAATTTAGATTAAACAACCATTCGCCTAATTCTTAGGCTAAATAATAGAAAGAAAGTTAGTATTAGTACTTTTAGTTCCTTTGGGTTCGACAATCCGGCCTTGCCTAACCTATACTACTATTCGATAGGTGCACTTGCCTCAATCGTTGTCATAGTTAGTTTCCAGGTTCGATCATTCTCGTTATTTAAATTTTTAAAACTCTGACACACGATCAATTAGTAAGGTGGTATCGCACTTAGCCCACCATTAAGGATATTTACGGTGGTGTCACACATAGCCCACCATTAATCTATAATTAGACTCACACGGGAATTACTCAATATCTATTGAATTCAACCCATCTCAATCATGAATAATTTCATTCATACAATGTACCATTTATTAGCAATATGTATACGCGTAATGAATCGTTTACACATAAACTTACCTCAGTGCAAAATGTGTTAATTGGCGGTTTAGTCCGTAACCTTGCCTTTTCCTCGGTCAAGGTTGTTTCCGCGCTCTTCTTGATCTATAATAATGAAATTCACTCATTCAATCACTTTATAATTCATAATACATCAAAATCTCTACTTAGGCAAAAATGACCATTTTACCCTTACACTATGGCAAAATTGTGATTTTGCCCCTAGGCTCGTAAATCATTTTTCATCACATTTTCTCATTAAACAAGCCTAGCTGAACAATTATTCCTCTTACAACAACTCACAAAACTATTTATTTCATGCATTTATTACACATTTACAATCTTTACAACTAAGTCCCAATTAGGTGTTTTCATGATAACACCTTTCACAAAAGTTGTTCCTTAACTCTCTAGCATTATTTTCTTCCATAAAAACTCAGAAAACAACATAAACTCTCTCATGGATGATCGTTGTGTTTATGCAATGTCAAAGTCTTAAAATTTATAAATGAGGATGATCGAACCTGAAAACTAACTATGACAACGATTTGAGGCAAGCGCACCTATCGAACAGTAGTATAGTTAAGGCGAGACCGGAATGTCGAACCCAAAGGAACTAAAAGTAGTAATACTAACTTTCTTTTTATTATCTAGCCTAAAATAAAGGGAATTTTTTGTTTAATCTAAATTAACTAATTATTAAACTAAAGACTCTAAGACAAAAAAGAATGAATTTGGGGAAAATACTTTGTGGGAAAAGCCAATTGATAAAGACAATACCCAAGGAAGAATCCACCTAGACTTCACTTGTTATCTAACTCTGAACCAGACGATTTATTCATTTGACTTGATCCGTAAGATTCCCTAATGTATATTAAACCCTCTCTCGAAGCGAATAACGTCTAACCCTAGGTTGATTAATTGAAATCTCTTTCTAATTAAAACCCCTAGAATTGTATTAACTCGATCTATGGAATCCCATATTAGGTTTCACCCTAATCCGGCAAAATCTCGTCACCCTATCTCTAGGCGTACGATCAACTCTGCTTAACTATGCTAGATCTACTCTTAGGCAGGGAATTTTGCTCCTCCACCTAAGCACATCAAACTTGAATTAATATCCGCGAAATATCAACACAAGAATTAAGAACACATAATTAAGAACAAGTCAAATCTTTATCATATAGTTCAGCAAACGATAACAAGATTCATCTAAGTTTCATCCCCCTCGGGTATCTGAGGATTTAGTTCATAACGATAAAAGAAAACATCTCAGAAGAAAAGATAAAACAAAACATAAGAAATCCCTAAAACCCCCTGAAGGAATTGAAGAGGAGATCCTCCGTCTTGAGTATGATTCCGGCTTCTTGAGATGAATCAACTGGCTACCTTCGAGTGAATCCCCACAAATCTGCCTTCTCTGGCCTAGCAAGACGCCCCCTGACAAAAGCCTTGGGCTCCCCTCGATAGAGGGTTTCTGTCGAACTCCCCCTTTAAGTTGCCCCCTAAGGTGTTTATATAGGCTTGGAGATGCCTTACTTGGCCTCCAAGTATCCTAATCTGAGTGAAGTTCTTACTTGGGTGTTTAAATAGACTTTGGATTGTGTTTCTTCGCCTCCAAGCATCTTATTTCGAGTGAAATTTCTCTTTCTCACGGCAGGGGCACGGCCATGGCACACGCCCATGTAAATCGTGGCCAAGCCGTTCCCGTTTTAAGCCCATTTTCTGTTCTTTTCATCCTCCGGTGCTTCCCTGAGTATAAACATGAAAATAAAGGATTAAGAGCACCAAATTACATAAAATAAGGGATAAATCATCCAAAAGCATGCTAAATGTGGGCTTAAAAATATGTTACTATTTTGGTTTATCAAATACCCCCACACTTAAGCTTTTGCTTGTCCTCAAGAAAAATTCTCAACTCATAATTAAAACGAACTTCCCTCAATTCATAATATTTATCGATAATGTTTCATCATAATTCAAAGATAATTTATACATGGATAATTCAACTCAAAGAGTCCTAAAGATTCAAACAATCAAAGTCATACATTTGTAGCACAAAACATAGGTGTTTCCCCTCATCTAAATAATTACCTCTGATCCAAAACCTACAAGAATTGATATCCTCACTAAAGATTCACTCAAATCACTCAAAGTGTTTAAGGTTCAAAATTAAGCACTCAAACATCAAACCTGAAAAGTTAATCCCATAGGCTTGCATGAAAATCAAATCTCCACCACTATAATATGAAATTATGCACAAATCAAAAGGTCTTTAAAAGGGTTGTAACGGGGCTTGGGTTAAGGTGTTGATAAAGGCCGAATTAAAGGGTTAGAATCGAGATTGACCTGACAAATTACCTTACCAGAAACAACAAACTGAATATAAGTAATTACATCAATTGAAAACTCATAACACTAATAACAACACGAGCTTCTTCTAAAGATGTGAATTTAACTGTTTTGAGCTCATAGGACATAGAACTAATAATGAATATACTTCGTTTTTTTTAAGAACAAGTCAAGTAAGTAATAATAATATAGAATTTAACAACTGATAAAGAAAATAGTTAAGTAACCGATCAAATCAAATCTCGATATAAGGGTAGTTAAAAGGAACGGTGATATCAAATACAAAGGGTTTTGGGTTAATATTAGTGGGTGAATCAATAAAAAGGGTTGTTAGGATCAAAGGGGTTCACTAGGGGTTAATTATGAGGGTAGGCTTTTAGTGGAGTAAGTGGGTTAAATCCTAGGTGCCTTTATCATCTCTGTATATCATATCAAAGGTGTTGTCTCGACATGTATAATCGATGCAAGTTCTAGAATAACAAATCAATGTTGACACACTCATAATCAATAAAGTGAGCAAGAAAAAGAAAAAGAATATATGCTCTATAAGGCTCAAAATCTCAAAAAAATTATGGGTATTTTGATGTCAACCTTGTAAATTTCAAATTTCAAAGTAATATTCAAATTCAGGTAGACAACCTCGCAAAAATTTTAATTCTGAAAAATAGACTTATCATGCTTGATTCTCTAGTATCCTTCAAATTTAATTATTAATGCACAATTATCAATGACTTAATCCAAGACACATCAACAAAAATCATAAATCAGGAGAATTTCATTCTAATCATAATATGAGAAACTTACTTTAAGAAACAAGATATAATTCAGGGATTTTCAAATAATGCTATAGTTAACCCCCCACACTTAAGATGTACATTGCCTTCAATGTACAAAGATAGATAATAGCAAAATGAAATCATAAGATAGGGAGAGAAGTGGAACTTATTGAATTTTGGATGGAGTCAATGAAAAGAAATCGGATAGGATTGGGTGGAGGTGAATGTGGGGGAGCGTCTCGAACCGTTTGAATTTGAATCCTCGAAGCAGCCAGACTGGTTTTATTGATTCCTAAGCTAAATCTAAATGGCATGAAGATTAAGAAGAAAATAAAAAAATAAAAGAAAAATAACAGGAATAAAAAATAAAAATAAAAATAAAAATAAAAGTAAATAATGGAAAATGAAAGAAGAAAGACAATTGGAAAAGAAAAAGGAAGAAGTGGGGGTTTAAATAGAGATGCATCCCGTGTTTTGGGAAAAATTTTGTCCTGTTGCCACACGTCTACGGCCACACCCTTTTTCCTACCTATGGTGCCCACACGTCCACGGCCACGACCGTGTGCAAGGCCGTGTGGGTATGGAAACCTGCGCCTAAATATGAAAAGAAATAAAACTAAACTGATTAGTAGGGTTAGTGCTTGGGTTGCCTCCCGAGAAGTGCTCTTTTAAAGTCTTGAGCTAGACTTACCTCTCATTCGCATTATCAGGGTGGTTTGAGGAGGTGAAAATCCTTTCTCATGAGATCAATTCAGTTTTTGATATATAGTTTAAGTCGAGTAGTGTTTACTTTAAAAGTGCTAAATTTAGGATTAGTTACCTCGACTGTTCCATCTGGGAAGATTTTGAGTACCTGATCTCCTATCTTAAGCTAGGTTATCCCATCGTTAAGTTTCTTGTGGAGTTGCCTTGTTTTTGCTTCGTGTATTTCTTTGAAGTGTATCTTCCACTCGTCTAGTTCATCGATCCCAAGCTTTCGTTCCTCATGAATTTCTTCTTTATTGACACGAGGTCTAGGATCTGGCATCTGCGAAAGAGCTTCAAGAAACGGCAAGTTAATATGTAACTTCTTTGGAGGGTTAAGAAATTTACCGAATTTCTCTTCTGTGCGGTCTTTCTTTATTCCATTGGGGTATGGCACACGAGCTTGGTACTCTGTAAGCACCGAGTTTACCTCAACCTTACCTTCACTTACTACAGGCTCTTGCCTAAAATTGGGCTCATCTAACTCTTCACTATCTTGAGCTGTTATGGCTTGAATTTGCTCCTTTTCCCTAGGTACGCTTTCTAATTGTATTTCAGAAACTAACTTAGTAAGTTACCCAATTTGATCCTTGAGCTCCTGTGTCGATGCTTCCTATTTTTCAAGTTTTGCTTCTATATTTTGGAAACGTGTTTCTCTGGCTGCTATGAATTTTGTCAACATCTCCTCAAGATTCGACTCCTCTTCCTGTTGGTGATGTGGTTGTTGAAAATCTGGATTTTTTGTGGCTGCTATGAATTTTGTCAGCATCTCCTCAAGGTTCGACTCCTCTTCCTGTTGGTGAGGTGGTTGTTGAAAATTTAGAGGATGTTCCGGTCTTTGGCTACTTTGATCATCCCACGAGAAATTGGGATGGTACCTCCAACCTGCATTATAATTGTTACTATAAAAATTATTTTGAGGTCTAGAATAGTTACCCATATAGTTAACTTGCTCGCTCTCCATGCTCTGTCCGTAGAGTGGGTACTCAGGATTCGCCGCGCCTCCGCTTGTTTCGTACTGCATAACTGGATGTACCTGCGAAGAACACAAATCATCAAACTTTTTATTTAACATCTCTAACTTGTTTGATAGCCTTGTTACTGCGTCGAGGTTGAAGACACTGGCGGCTTCTGTTGGCGTTGTCCTATTGAACAGTAGTATAGTTAAGGCAAGACCGGAATGTCGAACCCAAAGGAACTAAAAGTACTAATACTAACTTTATTTTTATTATCTAGCCTAAAATAAAGGGAATTTATTGTTTAATCTAAATTAACTAATTATTAAACTAAAGACTCTAAGACAAAAAAGAATGAATTTGGGGAAAATACTTTGTGGGAAAAGCCAATTGATAAAGACAATACCCAAGGAAGAATCCACCTAGACTTCACTTGTTATCTAACTCTGAACCAGACGATTTATTCATTTGACTTGATCCGTAAGATTCCCTAATGTATATTAAACCCTCTCTCGAAGCGAATAACGTCTAACCCTAGGTTGATTAATTGAAATCTCTTTCTAATTAAAACCCCTAGAATTGCATTAACTCGATCTATGGAATACCATATTAGGTTTCACCCTAATCTGGCAAAATCTCGTCACCCTATCTCTAGGCGTGCGATCAACTCCGCTTAACTATGCTAGATCTACTCTTAGGCAGGGACTTTTGCTCCTCCACCTAAGCACATCAAACTTGAATTAATATCCGCGAAATATCAACACAAGAATTAAGAACAAGTCAAATCTTTATCATATAGTTCAACAAACGATAACAAGATTCATCTAAGTTTCATCCCCCTCAGGTATCCGAGGGTTTAGTTCATAACGATAAAAGAAAACATCTCAGAAGAAAAGATAAAACAAAACATAAGAAATCCCTAAAACCCCCCTGAATGAATTGAAGAGGAGATCCTCCGTCTTGAGTATGATTCTGGCTTCTTGAGATGAATCAACTGGCTATCTTCGAGTGAATCCCCACAAATCTGTCTTCTCTGGCCTAGCAAGACGCCCCTGACAAAAGCCTTGGGCTCCCCTCGACAGAGGGTTTCTGTCGAACTCCCCCTTTAAATTGCCCCCTAAGGTGTTTATATAGGCTTGGAGATGCCTTACTTGGCCTCCAAGTATCCTAATCTGACTGAAGTTCTTACTTGGGTGTTTAAATAGACTTTGGATTGTGTTTCTTTGCCTCCAAGCATCCTATTCCGAGTGAAATTTTTCTTTCTCACGGCAGGGGCACGGCCATGGCACACGCCCGTGTAAATCGTGGCCAGGCCGTGTTGGGTCAAATGATGAGGCATGGTCGTGTGGTCTTGGGCCCAGGCCATGTCGATTTCGTGATCTGGCCCATTTGGCCTATTTTAAGCCCGTTTTCCGTTCTTTTCATCCTCCAGTGCTTCCCTGAGTATAAACATGAAAACAAAGGATTAAGAGCACCAAATCACATAAAATAAGGGATAAATCATCCAAAAGCATGCTAAATGTGGACTTAAAAATATGTTACTATTTCGGTTTATCAATGGAAAATCCCTAAACTTTCAACCATTTTACAAATTAGTCCCCTCATTAGCTAGCTTAAGCTTTTGGGACTCCAAAAGTACAAAAATTCTCAAGAAAGACCTCTAAAATCACTTACTTGTAGAGACGATGAGTTGCTGAAATTTCAAGCTTCAAAAACCTTACTCTTGTTAGTAATTTCGGTGGAAGAGGGAAGATGAATAGTGAAAGATGATAGCTTCTTTTATTCATCATATTATATTAATTTTTATCACCTAATTTCACCAAATGTTGACCAAAAATAAATGCTCTTGTCTCCCTTGTCTACATGGCCGACCAACACACTTATAATGGCCTAATTGCAATTTAAGGACCTCCAATTTCATATTCTATGGCTATAAGACACCTCTACCTTGAATAATGAAACTTTCGCACTTTATGCGATTTAGTCCTTTTTCACAATTAAGCATACAATTGCTAAAATTAAAGCACCAAAATTTTCATATAACCATATAATCATGCTATGACACATAAAATACTATGAAAATAATTTTCCTCAACCTCGGATTAGTGGTCCTGAGACCACTATTCTGACTAGCCCCAAAATCGGGCTGTTACAACTCTCCACTCCTTTAGAGATTTTCGTCCTCGAAAATCTTACCAATAAAGAGATTTGGATATTGTTCTCTCATGGCTTCTTCCGGTTCCCACATAGCTTCTTCTACACTGTGTTTTTACCATAACACCTTTACTAAGGCTATGCTCTTATTCCTCAAATGTTTAACCTCTCGAGCCAATATATTAATTGGTTCCTCTTCATAAGTCATATTCAGTCGTATATCTATTTCCGTTGGAGGGATCACATGCAAAGGATCAGATCGATATCGCCACAACATCGACACATGAAACATGTTTTATATTCTCTCTAACTCTGCCGGGAAAGCCAACCGGTAAGCTATTGGCCCAATCCTTTCGGTAACCTCATATGGCCCTATGAATCGTGGACTCAATTTGTCCTTTCGACCAAATCTCAATATTTTCTTCCACGGGGATACTTTCAGAAATACTTTGTCGCCCACTTGAAACTCGATTTCTTTCCTTTTTAAATCTGCGTATGACTTTTGTCGATCCGAAGCAGCTTTCAGACTATCACGGATCACTCTCACCTTCTCTTTGGTTTCTTTAACCAGATCGACCCCGTGAATTTGCTTCTCACTAAGCTCGGTCCAATACAAGGGAGTCGGACACTTGCGGCCGTATAAAGCTTCGTACGATGCCATCCGTATACTCGACTGATAACTGTTGTTGTAGACAAACTCGACCAAAGGTAGATATTTTTCCCAACTACCTTCGAACTCCAACACACAGCATTGGAGCATATCCTCTAGAATTTAAATCACTCTTTCAGATTGGCCATCGGTTTGAGGATGGAATGCGGTACTAAAATTCAGTCTCGTACCCAAGGCTTTCTTCAACTTCTTCCAAAATCTCGAAGTAAACCTTGGATCTCTATCAGAGATAATAGATATAGTCACCCCATGCAATCTCACTACCTCAGCAATATACAACTCGGCCAACTTATCAAGTGAGTAATCCACACGTATCGGTATACAGTGAGCCGGCTTTGTTAATCTATCAACAATGACCCCATTACGAAATCTATAGTGATTCGATCCCATTTCCACTCGGGAACTATCACCGGTTGAAGTAATCCCGAGGGCACTTGGTGCTCGGCTTTCACTTGTTGACAAACTAAACATTTTGTAACAAACTCGAAGATGTCTCTTTTCATGCCCGGCCCACCAATACAATTTCTTCAAATCATTGTACATTTTTGTGCTGCCCGGGTGTACTGACAAACGACCACTGTGTGCTTCATATAAAATTTTCTGGATTAACTCGTCATCCTTTGGCACACAAATCCTGTCATGAAACATCAAACAACCATCTGAACTAACCCGAAAATCAAAGTCATCTCTCGATTCACACTGAGCTCTCTTAACTTGCATCTCACTATCATTCTTTTGAGCTTCCCATATCTGCTGAATAAATAATGGTCTAACCCTCAACTCGGCCAATATAGCACCGTCATCAGACAACGCTAAGCTCGTACTCATAGCTTTCAAAGCATATAGGGATTTTCTGCTCAAGGCATCCGCAACCAAATTCACTTTCCCCGGATGGTAATCGATTACTAAATCGTAATCCTTTAATAATTCAAGCTACCTCTGTTGTCGCAAATTCAAATCCTTTTGGTCCATTAAGTACTTCAAACTCTTGTGACCGATGAAGATTCGACACTTCTCGCCATATAAATAATGACGCCAAATTTTTAAAGCAAAAACAATTGCAGCCAACTCCAAATCATGAGTCAGATAATTCTTCTCATGCGGTTTTAATTGTCTCAAGGCGTAAGATACTACCTTACCCTCTTGCATCAACACATGATAAACCGAAATAGTAACATATTCTAGGCCCACATTTAGTATGCTTTTGGATGATTTATACCTTATTTTATGTAAAAAGGTGCTCTTCATCCTTTCTTTTCATGTCTTATACTCATGAAAGCATCCAAGGATAAAAAGAACGAGAAACGGGCTCAAAACGGACCAAAATAGACCAAAGAGGAAATCGACACGGCCTGGACTTGGACCCACACGGCCGTGCCAAGTCAATCATCTAGAACACGATCTTCCCTCGAATTACACGGCCGTGTCTCATTAAACAAATCCGAACACGGCCTGGCCACGATTCACACGGGTGTGCGCCATGGCCGTGCCTCTGCCGTGGAGAAGAGCAATTTCATTCGGGAAAGGATAGTTAGGGAGAAAGAAACGTATTTCAAAAGCCTATAAATACACCCTAAGTATGACCTAAGAGGGGAGCCCAAAGCCATCGTCTAGGGGCGTCGTGCTAGGCCAGAGAAGGTAGATTTGTGGGGATTCACTCAAGGATATCCAGTTGATTCCATCCCGAGAAGCCAGAATTATACTCAAGACGGAGGATCTCTCCTTCAATTCCTTCAAGGGGTTTTAGGGATTTCTTATGTTTTGTTTTATCTTTTCTCTTGAGATGTTTTCCTTTATTGTTATGAACTAAACCCTTCGGATACAGAAGAGATGAAACCTATGATGAATCTTGTTATTATTTTCTGAATTATATGATAAATACTTAGTTTGTTCTTAATTATGTGAGCTTAATCCAAATTTAATGTACTTAGGTGGAGGAGGAATAGACCCTGCCTAAGAGTAGATCCAACATAATTAAGCGGAGTTGATCGCACGCCTAGAGATAGGGTGACGAGATTTTGCCGGATTAGGGTGAAACCTAATATGGGAATCCATAGATCGATTTACTGCTATTCTAGGTGTAACATCCCAAATATGGGGTTATTTGGAATTTGATTATTTTCTTATTATGAACTACTGTGATATTATTAATGGAATAATAGAGCTTAATTTAAGGCTTTGAGTATGCCCGGTTTGATAGAAAAATTTCAGTTTTAACTTTAAAGGCAAGGAGCATCAGCAGGAGGGTGTTATAAGAATAGATGTGGGTATTTTAACACAATGATGAGCCTAGAATAAGTGGCAAAGTGAGCCCACTTAAGAGCTAGCATGTGACGCCACCAAGGAGCAAGGGAGAACCTTGGTTCGAGTCACATAAATCCTCCTTTTTGCTCTTTATTTGGACGGCACAAGTGGGAGAGTTTTTCTCCCTTCAAACTCTTTTATTAAGTATTATTATTAAAGGATAATATGAGAGTTTTATTTGTTTAATTATAGTAATAATAAGAGGATATTCATGGATAATAGATGGATTATTAGGGGATTATTATTTATTAATTCAAATTGTTTGAATTAATTCAAATGAGAGGCCAAGAGAAAAATTAGGAGTTGGCTAGGAGTTGAACTCCTTGTTGCCAAGGGTGGACGGCAAGCTTAAGGAGGGAGGGGCCGAATGCTTATAAAAACCTCACCCTACCACCTTGTTTTGTTTTTTTCCCCATTCTTGCTAGTTGCCGAAAATCCCTAACCCTCTCCCTTTGTGCTCTTTTTATTTTCTTTGTTCTCTCAAACCCCTTCAAGCCGAAATTTCTAGCACCTTTCTTTCCCATCATTTTCTTTCTCCCCTTGGCCGAATACACTCCCTTAGAGGTGCTGATTTCTTGTCCTCTTATTAAACTCTCTATTGGCCGAATACAATCTAGTAGTTTGCCGAAAATTCCCTTCCTCTACTCTCTAGACTTGGCCGAATATTGAAGCAGAGGTAAGAAGTATTAGCCGAATACTATTTTGTTTCCTTCTCTTCTGTATCTCTGTCGACATCCATAAGGGGGGTAAGTGCCGATCTCAATAGTGTATTAACACCCTTGTGAAACCGATTTCTTTCTCGGAATTTCGGGATCTTCCAAGCAGTAGATCTAACTCTCCAGTCTCTGTCAATCGGATTTGGGTAAGTGGTGGTAAGTGCCTACTTGTAATAGATTATTCTTCTAAGTGATTAAAAGCCGAAGGTTACTGACATTGTCCATTGACCGATTATAGTTTGTGAACCAGATTCGTGATTTGGGTGCTGAAGCTAGTATCCAAAGCAAGTGGGTAAGGATTCAGGTTCACGAGGAACCCCTCTCAAATAAATTGATTTGGCCGAATAGGCCATAATACTAGCCCAAGTGTTGGCCGAATATAGGGACAAGTAGATCTGGGGTGACCAACGTTTCTTTTCGGGATTTAGAACATCCAAGGGTGACAGGTGTGTACATACACACGTATAATTAATTAAATGTACTAAACTGTTGTGTGTGCTAACCGGATCTGTGTAGATTCGGGATTAATACCATGAACGGTATAAGCAAGGGACCAGGTAAGTCCTTGTTGACTATGAAATATTTTGAGATGCTTTTGGGAAGCATGGTGTGTCTAATACACGTTGCTAATTGCTGATGATAAAACCTGTACATGTGACTAAGTATATGGTAGCATAAATTATGTGATATGAATGTTGATGTGGGAGTAATGGAGTGGAGGGGGGGTGGTGATGTTTCGTCTTGACGAGCACCAGTGTTTTGGTAACACACTTTGTGACTATGTCACCAGAGGTTTGGTACCTCGCAGGTTTGGTACCTCATAGCGACTCGTCCCCACGTGGTTAACACCACCGTGGGTTGGCCCCACTTGAGATATGGGATCGTCTTCCAGTGATTTGGTATCACACGATGGGTTGGCCCCATCACCCGATTTGTGTCCACGGACACGGTGCTTTGGTAGCACATCGTGACTATATGTCACCAGTGGTTTGGCACCACCAGTGTTTTGGTAACACATTGTGACTACGGTCACCAGTGGTTTGGTACCACATGGGGGTAGACAAAGGCGTTTGGTTGGCTAGGTCGGGTGCATGACTTAGTACATGATGATTGATTATATGTTGTGTATGAAATTGTTTAAATACGAGGAAGGGTTACATCACGAGTCTTGGTGACTCACCTTCTCCTTTAACATTTTTCAGTGACTCGTAGATGGCGGTTGAGGAGCCTGGTTGGACTCGAGGTGGCCATGCATGGACTTAAATATATTGAACTTTAAACTTAGCGATTTAATTTTCATTATTGGGTTATTTTTATTTTGGTTGTAATAAGGCCTCCATAAACTTTAATTTTGTTATTCTTTATATGTTGGATACTTTGTTTTAAACTATATCATTAAAATTGAATTAAAATCACATGTTTTCTTAAATTAACACGAAAATGTTTTATCGTGCCATCGGGCACACTTGAAATTTGTATAATAACCGGATTCAACTAAATTTCCAAATTAATTCTAAGTATAGTTTCGGCAAGATAACCAAAAACGAGATGTTTTCAACAAGACTTAAATTGGTTTTTAAATGGTGTTCAAAGGGTTTTTCTCCGTAACAAATCAAATTCGGTCGTGATGTTTGGGCCGGGTTTGGGTTGTTACACTAGGGGGTTATTATAAGAGAACGAGAGTTCCACTAATTAACCTAGGGTTAGACGTTATTCGCCTCGAGAGAGGGTTTAATATACGTTCGGGAGTCTTACGGATCAAACTAAGTGAATAAATCTTATGGTTCAGTGTTAGATAACAAGTGAAGTCTAGGTGGATTCTTCCTAGGGTATCATCCAAATCAACTGAGTTTTTCCCAAGTTATTTTCCAAATTCATTCTTCTTTGTCTTAGAGTCTTTAGTTTAGTAGTTAATTAATTTAGATTAGTTAAAGAATCTCTCTTTATTTTTAGGCTAGATAATAAAAAGAAACTTAGTATTAGTACTTTTAGTTCCTTTGGGTTCGATAATCCGGTCTTGCCTAAGCTATACTACTGTTCGATAGGTGCCCTTGCCTCAATCATTGTCAGAGTTAGTTTTCAGGTTCGATCATTCTTTTTATAAATTTTAAAACTCTGATTTACAGCGATCAAGTTTTTGGCGCCATTTCCGGGGAACTAAAATATTAAGAAAGCTCTATTTTTATTACTTTAGCCATTAATTTTTTTTATTTTCCGCAATTTATTTTTATTTTTAGTTTTAATTTTAATTTTGCTAAATTTTTCTTTCTTTTCCTAGCATGTACCTCTAGTTTATGACTAGAAGGAACCCGAGAGGACCTTTAGAATACGACAGTGATATTGAAGCTACCGCACGAAGAAATCACAGAGAAATTAGGTGAGCCCTAAATTACCTGGAAAAAGAGCGAGAAGACAGATCCAATCCTACTGAAGGGATGGACGAAATTAACCCACCACCACAAGTGGGAGAAAATAATGTTCCTCGTACTATGTTTGATTATGCTAAACCTTATTTAACAGGAGCCGAATCTAGTATTGTTAGGCCCGCTATAGCTGCTAATAATTTTGAATTAAAGCCTAACACTCTACAAATGATTCAACAGTTTGTTAAATTTGATGGTTTGCAGGACGAAGATCCAAACACTCATATAGCTAACTTTTTAGAGTTCTGTGATACCTTCAAAATAAATGGCATTTCTGGTGATGTCATACGACTTCGGTTATTTCCCTTTTCATTAAGGAATAAAGCTAAACAGTGGTTAAACTCGCTACCACGAGGGTCAATCACTACATGGGATCAAATGACCGAAAATTTTTTATTAAAATATTTCCCACCGGCCAAAACGGCCAAATTACGTAATGATATCTCTTCTTTTGTGCAGATGGATTTAGAAACATTATACGATGCATGGGAGAGATATAAGGATCTCTTGAGAAGGTGTCCACACCATGGTTTACCTTTGTGGCTCCAAGTCCAGACTTTCTATAATGGTGTAAACCCCTCAACGAGGCAACTAATCGACTCAGCCACCGGTGGAACTCTGAATAATAAAACTCCTGAAGCAGCCTACGAATTTATAGAAGAGATGTCGCAGTAACCATGCTATCAAATCAGGTAGAGTTGATGAATAAAAAGATTGGTAGTTTGTGTTCTTCGCTGGTGCATCCAAATATGCGATCGACGCAAGTGGAATCAGAGCGAATCCTCGAGTACCCACCCTACCAACCGACACAGAGAGCGAATGATGAACTATATAGGTAACAATTTCAGATCTAATAATAACCCATATAGTAATAATTATAATCCAGGTTGGAGGAACCACCCAAATTTTTTGTGGGGAGGACAAGGAAATCAAGGAAATCAAAGACAGCAACCTCCTCAAAATTTCCAAAATCAGCCCTATCCACAGGAAAAGAAGCCGATTCTTGAAGAGATGCTGAACAAATTCATAGCTTCCACAGAGACCCGTTTCTGAAAGACTGAGACAACACTTGATGACCAACAAACATCGATCAAAGTGATAGAGAAACAAGTTGGAGAACTCACTAAGTCAGTTGAACAACTTACTGAAATGGTTTCTGAAATTCGATCAGTGATTTTCTCTAAAGCAACAGAACAGGTAAAGATAGTTACACTGAGAAGTGGAAAGGAGTTAGTTGAACCAAAGAAAAAAATACTACATGAAGATGACAAAGCAAAGGATACGAGATTTGGGGATGTAACTCCAATACGCAAAGAAAGTAAACCACCAATCCCATATCCAGCGCAGTTAAAGAAAGAACGATTAGACGCCCAATACAGTAAGTTTCTTGAAATGTTTAAACAGATACATATTAACTTACCTTTTATTGAAGCCATTTCACAGATACCGACGTACGCAAAATTCTTAAAGGAACTCCAAACGAATAAAAGGAAGCTTGAAGAAGTATCCATGGTAGAGCTTAATGAAGAATGTTCAGCCATCCTCCAAAACAAGCTACCAACCAAATTAAAAGACCCAGGAAGTTTTACTATTCCTTGTTTAATTGGTAGTTTAAATATTAAGAAAGCATTAGGCGATCTAGGTGCCAGATATTAATTTAATGCCTTATAAAATGTTTAAACAACTAGATCTTGGGAACCAAAACCCACTAGGATGAGTTTTCGAGTTAGTGATAGATCTATTAAATACCCTAGAGGAGTTATTGAGGATGTCTTGGTAAAAATCGATAAATTTATTTTCCCCGTTGATTTTGTTGTGCTTGACATGGATGAGGACATTGAGGTTCCCTTAATTCTAGGGCGCCCTTTTTTAGCCACTGCCAGGGCTATTATCGATGTAGGTGATGGTAAACTTGCATTAAGGATAGGCGATGAGGAAATTATTTTTCAAATTTATGATGCCATGAGATATTCTAGAGAACAAGATGATTCCTATTATTTTATTGATACCACTGATCATATCATTCAAAACTCATTACAGGAAATTCTACATGATGACACAATGGAACTGTGTCACACTCAAGAAGAGGGGGAAGAAGATGAAGTCCACGAGCTAAATTCAAAAATATTACCATCAAGACAAACGAAAAAGGAAATCGTTGAATTCGATGATGATTTAAAACAAAAACCCTCTGTTGATGAACCACCTAAATTAGAATTAAAGCAACTGCCAAAACATTTAGAGTATGCATTCCTTGGGGAAAATTATATGTTACCAGTAATTATCTCTTCAGAGCTAGAACCTCAGGAAAAAGAGGAGTTGATACAAGTACTAAGAGAGCATAAAAAAGCCATAGCTTGGAAAATCTCTGACATTAAGGGAATAAGCCCAACATTTTGCACCCACAAAATTTTAATGGAAGACGAGTACAAGCCATGCGTGCAACCACAAAGACGATTAAATCCTAACGTAAAAGAAGTCGTGAAAGTCGAGTTAATTAGACTTCTAGATGCTGGAATAATTTATCCTATTTCTGACTGCAAGTGGGTGAGTCATGTGTCGGTTGTCCCAAAGAAAGGAGGCATGACCGTGGTAGCTAACGAAATGAATGAACTAATTCCTACCAAGACAGTCACAGGTTGGAGAGTTTGCATAGATTACAGGAAGCTGAATGACGCCACTAGAAAAGATCACTTCCCTCTACCCTTCATTGATCAAATGCTAGAAAGGTTATCAGGACATATGTACTATTGCTTCCTAGACAGACTCTCCGGTTATTTCCAAATCCCAATAGCACCTGAAGATCAAGAGAAGACAACGTTCACATGCCCATACGGTACGTTTGCTTATCGTAGAATGCCTTTTGGATTATGTAATGCTCCTGCTACTTTTCAGCGTTGCATGCTAGCAATCTTTGATGAACTCGTGGAAGATATTATGGAGGTATTTATGGATGATTTCTCAGTTTACGGTAATTCTTTCCATCTTTGCCTTAAAAATTTAAAACGAGTCTTGATGAGATGTGAGAAACAAACCTTGTTTTAAATTGGGAGAAATGTCACTTTATGGTACAAGAGGGAATTGTATTAGGACATAAAATTTCTAGTAAAGGGATTGAGGTAGATAAAGCAAAGATTGAAACCATAGAAAAATTACCTCCTCCTAGTTTAGTTAAGGCCATTAGAAGTTTTTTAGGACACGCAGGATTTTATAGAAGATTCATTAAGGATTTTTCTAAAATAGCTAAGCCTTTAACAAAATTACTAGAAAAAGATGTTCCTTTCAATTTTGATCAGGAATGTTTAGACGCATTCAATATCCTAAAGGATAAACTAATAAATGCTCCGATTATAATTGCACCTGATTGGAATCTACCCTTTGAACTAATGTGTGATGCAAGTGATTTCGCAGTAGGTGCAGTTCTGGGACAACGAAGAGGCAAGCATTTTCAGCCAATGTATTATGCTAGTAGGACTTTGACACCCGCACAGGAAAACTACACCACCACGGAGAAAGAACTGCTAGCTGTAGTTTTTGCTTTTGACAAATTTAGACAGTATTTATTATTATCTAAAGTTGTCGTTTTCACTGACCACTCAGCTCTTCATTATTTATTAACTAAACCTGATGCGAAACCACGACTCATAAGATGGATTTTACTTTTACAAGAATTTGATTTGGAAATACAGGATAAGAAAGGAGCTGAGAACCTTGCAGCTGATCACCTCTCTAGACTCGAAAACCCCCATATCGAAGAGCTAAATGAAGGAGAGATAAACGATTCATTCCCAGAAGAACAACTCTTTTCGATAACTCATTCTGAGGTACCATGGTTTGTGGATATTGCAAATTATTTAGCTACTAACATCTTGCCAAAAAATTTAACACATCACCAAAAGAAGCGATTCTTTGCTGATGCAAAAAATTATTTTTGGGAAGATCCCTTTCTTTTCTGAATATGTGTAGATCAGGTAATTTGAAGATGTGTTACAAGGACAGAAGCAAGTAAGATTATAGAATATTGCCATTCAGGACCTTCAGGAGGACACTACAGTGGCATTAAGACAGCACATAAGATACTCGAATCAGGTTTTTATTGGCCCACTCTATTCAAGGATGCCAACAGGTATGTCGCTTCATGTGATAAATGTCAAAGAACAGGTAATGTCTCTAAACATGATGAAATGCCTCAAACATATATGCTATCATGTGAAATATTTGATGTATGGGGTATTGATTTTATGGGTCCATTCCCTAGTTCATTCGGAAATAAATACATCCTAGTGACAGTTGATTACATGTCAAAATGGGTGGAAGCCGAAGCTCTACCTACTAATGATGCTAGAGTAGTAGTTAAGTTCCTCAAGAAACTGTTCTCTCGATTTGGAACGCCTAGAGCTATCATTAGTGATAGGGGCACTCATTTCTGTAATACTCAATTTGACAAAGTCTTAAAAAAGTATGGAGTACACCACAGGATAGCTACCCCATATCACCCTCAAAGCAGTGGTCAAGTTGAAGTAGGAAACCGAGAACTTAAGCGCATTCTAGAAAAAACGGTTGAATCAAACATAAAAGATTGGGCATTAAAAGTAGATGATGCCTTATGGGCCTATAGAACAACATTTAAAACCCCTCTAGGGACATCCCCATACAAACTTGTATACGGGAAAAGCTGTTATCTACCATTCGAGTTAGAACACAAAGCTTTTTGGGCCATAAAGTTTTTAAATTTTGATCTTAGCACTGCAGGTAAGAAAAGAATGATGCAGATGAACGAGCTAGACGAATGGAGAGCTGAGGCCTACGAAAACTCGAAACTATACAAAGAGGCAACTAAGCGACACCATGACGCTCGTCTAAAGAAGTCGAAACAATTCGAAGTAGGGGACTTGGTCCTACTGTACAACTCAAGGCTTAAATTATTTCCTGGGAAGCTGAAATCAAGATGGTCAGGCCCATTCATGATTAAAACAATTTTTCCATACGGCACAATCGAGGTAACTCACCCCACTAAGGGCACATTCAAGGTAAATGGTCACCGACTAAAAAATTATAATGGTGCAGATTTTAAAGATATGAGAGAGGAGCTTCTGCTCCAGAAACCTTCTTTTAGAACCGAAAATAGGGAAATTCTAGCTTAAGACTATAAACAAGCGCTTCTCGAAAGGCAACCCGAGCACTAACTTCCCTAACATTATACTTTTAACTATTTAGCATCTAACTTCATACTAATTAATCTAATAAAGTGCAGGTTTTAGACCACACGGCCTTACATACGGGCGTGCCCGTGGCCGTGCGGAAGCCATGGGACAAACCATAGGCGTGCCAGCGGCCGTGCACGACAAAGAAGAATCTTTTTCCTCAACACGGGCTATGATAATATCCCACGCCCGTGCCGACTACCCGTGCGAGGTTACTGACTTATTAAACACGGGCTAAACATGGCCGTGCCTACTAACTGTGTGAGGTTACTGACTTGTTAAGCACGGGAGAAACACGCCCATGCCACCCAACCGTGTGAGGTTATTGACTTATCAAGCACGGGCGTGTCATAAGCAACACGGCCGTGGCAATTCCACCTGAACGCGCCTAAAATTTGAAATCGCGAAAAACACGGGCGCATAAAAATCTAACACGGGCGTGGCCCATGCCCGTGCTCGTATCCCTATTTAAGCAACTTTAACTGTCTCCTTTCCCCCAAATCAACCCTAAACCAAATTTTAAGCTTCATCCCTCTTAAATCCGGCCACATTCAAACCCTTCACCACCGAAAACCCTCAACCTTCTTTTCTTTCAAGAAAACCACACTAAAACCGTGAACACGCCCGCGACACCACCGTGCTGCAGGAAAAAACACACCCGCCCCACCACTGTGCACCTACAGAAAACCTCACAGCACCACCGTGCTCCGCCCGTGTCTAGCCGATTTGCACCATCACGACCCCTGGTTCCCTCCACTACTTTATTTTCTTGACTCAAAGTTTGATATATTTCATATTATTTTGTTTTGTTTAAAGTTTTAATATTAAACATGATTTATTTTCTTTTAGAACTCATTTTAGAACTTGTTGAATGTTCATAATCTTGATGATTAGTTATGTGTGCTATTTATCGTTGTTAGATGGATTTCATATTCTCTGTTGATTAAAATCTTTTATAAACCTTCCTATGCAGAATTAGAATTGGTTGCTCATAGGTGAATAATTGTGTTTAGCATTTAAATATCTTGGGCCTAGATGACAATTTGGTACAACCGTTACTTGAATATTCTTTATTCTCAGGTACAATGTCGTCATCACGAGGGAAACAAACCACGGCCGCACCAACTAATAAAAGAAAGGGGTCCGGATCATCCTCAGCCAGTTTATCTTCCGAATTAAGACACCGCTTCCTCCAATTCTCTCAAGAAGCTCAGGAGGAACGATACAAGGCATTCCGGGAAAGACCTCTAGGAACCGGTAGATGCATTGACTGGAACGCGGTGGAACAAGTCGGATTAGCAACCGATATTCGAGCCCTCATATTGACTGAGCCGTGGGGGCAATTTTTCTCTATTATTGAGCCAACTACTTTTACCTTACAGACAGTGATGGCCCAGTACGACGACCTGGGCACAGTGCAATTCCGCTTAGAAGGTACGGTACGTCGACTAAGCGTACCGCAATTCGGCACGGCACTCGGACTCTATACGGAGGAATTTATAGAAGAAAATCCACTCTTCGAGTTAGACCGTCAACTCCACTGCACTCCCCTCAACTGTTGGCGCAATTTACGGCCCAACACAGGCGTTTACGACCCCAGTCGCTCGAAGGCGACAGCCCTTGGCCCACCCTTAAGGTATATCCACGCCATTCTTGCTCACACTATCACATGTCGACGTGAGAGTACGGGTGTGGTGAATAAGAACGATGTCTACTACCTATCGTGCATGTCAAAAGGGCATGTTTTCGACCTAGCATACTTCATCGCCTGTGCAATTCAGCACCAAACGGAGCCACATAGGAAGGGAATTCTATCGATGGGCCCATACATCACAAGGTTGGCTCGATATCTTGGCCTCCTCAATACCGACGCCCAGAGTTCATCCCTCACACTGATTGGGCACATGGTTCCTCAAGGCATCCAAACGATGCTACATATGAGGATGATCCAGTATCGACGTGGAACCGATCCCCCTCAATATCGATTAACCCTTCCCACTGACGAGGAGAATCCCGAGGACATCACTGATGATGTCCCACTACCACAGGAGCCACCACTCCCGAGCCAGCGGCCCACCCATGCAGCAGCTTCACTTTCAGACATTTTTGCACACCTTACTCAGTTCGAGCAATACTGTACTCAGCAATTCACTGACACAACTCGTCGTTTTGACGGTATCGAGGCCACCCTCCAGCAAATTTGTCATCACTTCCACATCTCTTCACCAACACCACCGCAGGACCCAGCTGATGATGAGGACCTCTGAGTCCTTTTATTTTCCTTAATCATAGTTTTCTTTTCTTTATTTTTAGTTCTTTCGTTCTAATTTTTATTTGTCTTAATTTAAACTCTTTTGCTGTATATGTTTCATACCCTTATTTTATTCATATTATCATTGGCTATCTAACCTTAGAGTATTACTAACAAACACTGGTTTAATTTTGACCCCTAGACATCTAACTGATGACTTCGCAGTTTCAATGGTACACTCAAAAATAATGAACAAATCACTAGGAGTAACTCACTGCTACATAAGTCATCTGTCACCTCCGACTCAAGGAATCCACCCATAATTCAGGAAGTTTCACTTCTCCCCATATCTTATGATTTTAGTATTATTGTGTTATTATCTAACTTTGTACATTGAGGGCAATGTACATCTTAAGTGTGGGGGGTGAATCTTAGATATACCAAACTTTTTGCATTATTCTCAAAATCCCTGAATTTAGTCTTGTTTGAAAGTAATTTCCTCATATTACTAATTAGGATGAAATTTCTGATGATTTATGATTTTTATTGATATGTTTTAGGTTAAGTCATTGATAATTGTGCATTGATGATTAAATTCTAAGAATACTAGAGAATCAAGCATGATAAGTCTATTTTTCAGAAATAAAAAAAATTTCTAGGTCGTCTACCTGAATTTAAATATTACCTTGAAATTTGATATTTACAAGGTTGATGTCAAAAATACCCATAATTTTTGTGAGTTTTTGAGCCTTATAGAGCATAAATTCTTTTTCTTGCTCACTTTATTGATTATGAGTATGTCAACACTGATTTGTTATTCTAGAACTTGCATCGATTATACATGTCGAGACCACACTTTTGATTTGATATACAGAGATGATAAAGGCACCTAGGTTTTAACCCACTAACTCCATTAAAAGCCTACCTTCACAAATCAACCCCTAGTGAACCCCTTTTAATCCTAACAACCCTTTTTATTGACATAACCACTAATTTTAACCCAGAAACCCTTTGTTTTTGTTATCACCATTCCTTTTGACTACCCTTATATCGAGATTTGATTTGATTAATAGCCTAACTATGTTTTTTTATTTCAGTAATTTATCCTTTGTTATGTATTTATAGTTTGTTCTTAAAAAAATGAAGTATATTCATTATTAGTTATGTGATTAAACGAGCTTATACATTTATTTAAATTCCAAATATCGAAGAAGAAGCTCGTATTATTAGTATTATTAGTTTTCAATTGATGTAATTATTATTATTAGTTCATTAGTTCTTAGTTAGGAATTTGTCAATTCAATCTCGATTCTAACCTTCTAATTCAGCCTATATCCACACCTTAACCCTAGCCCCGTTATAACCCTAACAAAGACCTTTTGATTTGTGTTTCATCTCATATTTCCGTGGTGGAGATTTGATTTTCATGCAAGCCTATGGGATTAACTCTTCATGTTTGACTTTTGAGTGCCTAAATTTTAAACCTTAAACACTTTTAGTGATTTGAGTGAATCTTTAGTGAGGATGTCAATCCTTGAAAATTTCGAATCAGAGGTAATTATTTAGATGAAGGGAAACACCTATGTTTTGTGCTACAAAATAAGACTTATAGTGTTTGAATTTTTAGGATACTTTGAGTTGAATTATCCATGTATAAATTATCTCTGAATTATGATGAGACACTATCAATGACTATTATGAATTATAGGAAGTTCATTTTAATTGTAAGTTGAGAATTTTGTTTGAGAACAAGCAAAAGCTTAAGTGTGGGGGTATTTGATAAACCGAAATAGTAACATATTCTAGGCCCACATTTAGTATGCTTTTGGATGATTTATCCCTTATTTTATGTAAAAATGTGCTCTTAATCCTTTCTTTTCATGTCTTATACTCAGGAAAGCACCCAAGGATAAAAAGAACGAGAAACGGGCTCAAAACGGACCAAAACGGACCAAAGAGGAAATCGACACGGCCTGGACTTGGACCCACATGGCCGTGCCATGTCAATCATCTAGAACACGGTCTTCCCTCGAATTACACGGCCGTGTCTCATTAAAGAAATTCGAACACGGCCTGGCCACGATTCACACGGGCGTGCGCCATGGCCGTGCCTTTGCCGTGGAGAAGAGCAATTTCATTCGGGAAAGGATACTTAGGGCGAAAGAAATGTATTTCAAAATCCTATAAACCCTAGGTATGACCTAAGAGGGGAGCCCAAAGCCATCGTCTAGGGGCGTCGTGCTAGGCCAGAGAAGGCAGATTTGTGGGGATTCACTCAGGGATAGCCAGTTGATTCCATCTCGAGAAGCCAGAATTATACTCAAGACGGAGGATCTCTCCTTCAATTCCTTCAGGGGGTTTTAGGGATTTCTTATGTTTTGTTTTATCTTTTCTCTTGAGATATTTTTATTTATTATTATGAACTAAACCCTTCGGATACCCGAAGGGGATGAAACCTATGATGAATCTTGTTATTGTTTTCTGAATTATTTGATAAATACTTAGTTTGTTCTTAATTATGTGAGCTTAATCCAAATTTAATGTGCTTAGGTGGAGGAGGAATAGACCCTGCCTAAGAGTAGATCCAACATAATTAAGCGGAGTTGATCGCACGCCTAGAGATAGGGTGACGAGATTTTACCGGATTAGGGTGAAACCTAATATGGGAATCCATAGATCGATTTACTGCTATTCTAGGGGGTTATTATAAGAGAACGAGAGTTCCACTAATTAACCTAGGGTTAGACATTATTCGCCTCGAGAGAGGGTTTAATATACGTTAGGGAGTCTTACGGATGAAAATAAGTGAATAAATCGTATGGTTCAGTATTAGATAACAAGTGAAGTCTAGGTGGATTCTTCCTAGGGTATCATCCAAATCAACTGAGTTTTTCCCAAGTTGTTTTCCAAATTCATTCTTCTTTGTCTTAGAGTCTTTAGTTTAGTAGTTAATTAATTTAGATTAGATAAACAATCTCTCTTTATTTTTAGGCTAGATAATAAAAAGAAAGTTAGTATTAGTACTTTTAGTTCCTTTGGGTTCGATAATCCGGTCTTGCCTAAGCTATACTACTGTTTGATAGGTGCACTTGCCTCAATCGTTTTCAGAGTTAGTTTTCAGGTTCGATCATTCTTTTTATAAATTTTAAAACTCTGATTTACAGCGATCAACACACAGCCGAGACCATTTAATGACGCATTACTGTAGACTACGAACTCTTTCCCCGACTTAGGTTGTACCAAAATCGGCTCCTCAGTCAACAATGCTTTCAATCTCTTGAAACTTTGTTGGCATTTCTCAGTCCATTCAAACTTAACTTCTTTTTGCAACAGTTTTTTCATCGGGGTAGCAATCATGGAAAACCCTTTGACAAATCGTCTGTAGTACCCCGCAAAAACCAAAAAGCTTCTGACTTCCGACATATTTCTTGGCAGTTTCCACTTCACAATAGCCAAGATCTTACTTGGGTCAACTCTAATACCATCACCCGACACAATGTGTCTTAGAAATCCAACCTCTCGGAGCCAAAACTCGCTCTTGCTGAATTTAGCATATAACTGCTTGTCTCTTAAAGTCTGTAAAACGATTCTCAAATGCTCTGCATGCTCACTCTCATCTCGAAAATAAATTAGTATGTCATCAATAAAAACGACCACAAATTTATCCAAATACGGTCGGAAGACACGATTCATTAAATCCATGAAAATCGCAGGAGCATTCGTTAAACCAAATGGCATGACAAGAAATTCATAATGGCCATACCTCGTCCGAAATGCAGTTTTCGGCACATCGTGCTCCTTAACCCTCAACTTGTAATAGCCAGACCTTAGGTCTATCTTGGAGAACACCGTAGCTCCCTTCAATTGGTCAAATAAAACATCTATCCTTGGCAAAGGATACTTATTCTTCACTGCCACCATGTTGAGTTGTCTGTAGTCTATACACAATCTCATCGACCATCCTTATTCTTTACAAAAAGTATCGGAGCACCCCACGGTGAATAACTCGGTCTTGCAAAACCCTTAGTCGTTAACTCTTGCAACTGAACTTTCAATTCTTTCAACTCTAGTGGTGCCATCCTATACGGAGCAACTGAGATAGGCGCCGTACCTGAAACTAATTCAATCCCAAACTCGACCTCTCTAACTGGAGGTAATCTGAGTAACTCTTCCGGAAATACATCTGAATACTCACATACCACCGGCACTGATTCAATCTTTACCTCTGATTCTTGAAAATTCAACACAAAGGTGAGATAGGACTCATATCCCTTCCTCAAGTATCTCTCAGCTACCATAGATGAAATTATCACAGGCAAACTATCTGACCTACCTGATTCAACCCGAATAACATCTCCATTTTCACATTTCAATTCAATAAATTTACTACCACAGTTCAATAAAACACTATGAGTAGTCAACCAATCCATACCAAGAATCAAGTCAAATTCATCAAACGGCAACAACATAAGATTTTCTGGAAAACTATGACCTCTAATTGTCAAAGGACAATTCCTACACACCTTGTCAACTAGCACATGTTTACCTAACGGGTTTGACACCTTTACTACAAATTTCGTAGACTCAACAGTCATACACATACTAGATGCCAATTTCATGCAAATGTAAGAATGGGTAGACCCCGGGTTAATCAAAGCGATAACACAGGTATCATGAAGAGAAAAAGTACCCGTTATCACATCTGGAGATGATGCCTCTTCGCGAGCGCGAATGGCATAAGTCCTTGCAGGTGCTCGACCCTCCGGTCTCACAGTAGAATCTCGAGGTGCACCTCTACTACTAGTCCCTCCTCTCGAGTTCTTTTGTGGTCTGCCCCTTGAAGATACATTGCTTGATCTTATCTCTTGCTTCCTTTCCTTGTTATCCCTCTCAGGATAATTTTGGATGAAATAATCGGGTGAACCACACTTGTAACAGTTTCGGTTATTCCCCCAACACTCCCCAGTGTGTTGCCTTCCACAATTTGGACACTCCGGTTTGGACTTTGGATTGCCTTCACTTGCCATCGAGGTGGCTTGAACTCTCGAGCCCGAGTATGTATTACCTCAATCTCGATGTGAATATCCAACTGATACAGTCGTTTGAGGTTTCTTCTCCTTGGACTTCTTTGATTGAGCTTGGTATGACTTACTTATTTGCCTTTTTCTTGCATCTCGGGCCTCACTCATGGCTTTTCTCTTTTCCTTATTCAGTTCCTCGGCCTTACACGCCCTATCAACCAACACCACAAATTCTTTTAGCTCTAAAATTCCAACTAGAAGTCTGACATCCTCATTCAGCCCATCTTCAAACCTTTTACACAAGATAGCTTCTTTGGACACACACTCTTGTGCATACTTGCTGAGCCTAACAAACTCGCGCTCATACTCTGCCACGGTCATTTTTTCTTGCTTCAATTCAAGGAATTCTTTTCGTTTCTGGTCCACAAACCTATGACTTATATACTTCTTTCAGAATTATTCCAAAAAGAAGTCCCACGTTACCCTCTCTCTTGGAACCACCAAAGTTAACGTTTTCCACCAACGATATGCCGAGTCCTTCAGCAATGACACAGTGCATTTCAAGCTCTCCTCAGGTGTGCAGGAGAGTTCATCAAACACTCTCATTGAGTTCTCAAGCCAGAACTCCGCCCTCTCGGGGTCATTGTCTATGTTAGCTCTAAATTTCTCGGCCCCTTATTTTCGAATCTTATCTACCGGGGGTTTAGTCATCCTCACCAATTCTATACCTTGAGGAACCACAAGGACTGGCTGAGGTATAGGAGGAGGTGGAGGACGTTGAGCATTGGGGTTCGCTCGTACATACTCCGTATACCAATAACTCATCATTTGGAGAAAGGCTTCCTGAGCCTCTTCTCTTTGACCATTAGTCTCAGGTCTACTCTCTATAGGCGCGGTCCCTTGCGCGGGAGCCAGCGCGTTACTAGTAGCGTCATCAGTAGCCGCTCGATCGGGATCTATTTTCTATATGAAAATACAATTTAGATTTTTCAGAAGTTACCACACTATCAATATAAGTTTATGGCATGTATAGCTAGACTCTTACACACGCTACTGTAGTCCGAGAATCGACTAAACCATAGCTCTGATACCATTAAATGTAACACTCCTTACCCGTATTCAACACCGGAATAGGGGACGAGGTATTACTAGACTTATACGCAAATAATCAAACCACATCAAAACTTGACTTTCTATTCGCAATAAAAAGTCTTGATAGCACATCATAAACAATCCTACAAGGCCCAATTCATGGTTTAAGGATAGTTCGAAATCAAATCGATTTCATTTGAAGCTCTCCAGAAGATCTTAGAAAATTTCTCCAAATAGTCTACACGCCCGTGGTCGACACCCGTGGTCGACACTGACTTGCATCACACGGCCTATCACACGCCCGTGTCCTTCGACCGTGTGGCGAATTAAATTCCAAATTTAGGTGCAGACTTCACACTGCCTGGGCACACGCCCATGTCCCTGGCCGTGCCATCCACACGACTGAGGCACACGGCCGTGTCTCTGCCCGTGTGTTTACTATAGAGCTTAATGACTTGTAAAACTAATATGCAGGGGACACACGGCCTAGCCATGTAACATCCTAAAATTGGGGTTATTTTTGATTGAATTATTTTTGCTTGTGATTGGATTGTTATGATGTTGTTGCGGTGTAATAAGGCTTAATCATGGATCTTGAGTAGGCTCGGATAGTAGAAAAAATTTTATTTGTAAGCTTTAAGGATAGGGAGCCTTAGTAAGTAGGGGTTACAAGTTAAATGAGGGGAGATTTTTCACTAAAAAGGCCTTGGAAAACTGGCAAAAGGGAGGCCACTGAGGAGCTGGAATTGACGCCACAAGGGGAGCAAGGGGAGCCTATGTTCGAGTCGCGGAAGTTCCCTTTCTGCTCTTTATTTTGACGGCAAAAGAGAGAGAGAAATGCTCAATTTAAACTTCAGGATAATAAGGATATTATTAAGATTTTAATTGGATTTTATTTGAATATTTGTTTAAAAAGTTGGCAGAGAGAAAAAGTAGGAACTTGATTAATTCAAATTCTTTTGAATGATTTTAAACGTTTGGCCAAGAGTAATTCAGGGTGTTGGCCGAATCTAGGACTCCTTGTTGGAGAGGAGTAATCGGCAAGGGAACTATGTAGAGGGGGAGGCCGAATTCTCTTAGTCTTTTACTTGACAATTTCTTTAAGCATTTTCCCATCTTCCACTCTTTTCCTTCTTTTTCATTCTTTCTCAAAACCGAAACTCTCTCTACCCTTTCTTCGTCGAATCCCTATCTTCTTTTCCCCTTCTCTTCTCTTTCTCTATTAGCCGAATCTACTCCCTACCTTTGTGCCGAAATTCTTTAATTTTTTCCTATTAGACTCACTTTGGCCGAATATTAGGAGTAGCATAAGTCTCTTAGGGATTTCTTTTTCAATCGATTGGTGAAGGTAAGTATTGCCGAAACCCTCCTCCCACAATCTTTTGTTCTTTGTCGACTTGGATGAATAGGAAGCCGAAAGTCGGCACATGTTGATGGTGTGTGGCTAACTATTCTTCTCCTTTGAAACTGATTTCTTAGAAGGTGCTCTGGGATTTTGAAGTGCACAATCCAAACCTCTATTCTCTGACAATCGGCTTTGGTAAGGGTGGTAAGGATCCATTTTAAGATAATTAATTCTTTTAAGTAATCGAAAGCCGAAGGCTATTATGGTGGCTACTAATAATTGCCGATTGTAGGGTAGTAAAGCAAATTCACCAAAACGTGTGCTGTGGCTAGTACTCAAGGGCGTTTAGGTGAGGTTTCAGGTTCATACGTTAACCCTTTGGATTTATTTGGTTTGACCGAATGGTCTATGACACTAACCTTTATGTTGGCCGAATATAGGAGAAAGGAAATCTAGTGTGGCCGATTGACTCTTTGGGATTTAGGGCTATCGTTAGTAACAGGTGTGTACATACACACTTTATAACTAATAACTGTGCTAAATGCATTGTATATGCTAAAATGAATTGATGTAGATTTGGATTTAATACCATCATGGTATTGGCAAGGATTCAGGTAAGTCCTTGTTGTTATGAGTTTTCTTTATGATGCTTTTGGGAAGCATGACATATTTGGTATATGTGGCAAATAAATATGTGGTGATGATAAATCCAAGATATATGTTGTTAAATAAACATGTTGGCATGATTTACATTAAATGCATATCATTGATTGATGTGGGTTAAACGAGTGGAGGGGGAAGTGATATCCGTGTCTTCGGACACCAGTGGTTTGGTACCACATTTCGTGACTACGGTCACCAGAGGTTTGGCACCTCATAGCGTCTCGTCCCAGTGGTTTGGTACCACAATTGGGTTGGCCCCACGAGATAATATAACGGGATTGACGCCAAGGTGATTTGGTATCACACGATGGGTTGGCCCCATCACTACTATTTGTGACTTCGGTCACGGTGGTTTGGCACCACCAAAGGTGGTTTGGCACCACAATATTGATGGATATCGTGTCTTCGGACACCGTGGTTTGGCACCACCGTGGTTTGGTACCACACGGGTAGAGAAAGGTGCATTGGATGGCTAGGTTGGGTGCATGTTAAATTTAGTGCATGTTAACTTAGTTATAAATTGTGTATGATGTTGCATTAAACCGGGGGAAGGGTTACACATTGAGTCTTGGTGACTCACCTTCTCCTTTAACTTTTTCAGGTGACTCGTAGATCGCGGATGGGGAGCCGGATGGACTCGAGGTGGCCATGCAGTGAAAATGTGATTTAAATGAACTTTCAGCTATTTTCATATTTATTTTCGGTTTCATTTGTTCAAGTTGTAATAAGGCCTCCTAAGACTTTATTTTGCTTACTTTACATATTTTGGATAATTTGTTCAAATTACTTAATGACTTTAAAATGGGTACACACGTTTTCTTAAATTTAACGCAAAATGTTTTATTGTGCCATCGGGTACATTCAAAATCGGTAACAACCTGACTTAATGGATCTTTAAATAAAACTAAGTGAGGTTTCTTCACACACCTCAATGGTTTTAACAAAACCATATAAAGTGAAACGTTTTCGACAAAACTTAAGTCGGCTAAAAGGGATTTTACAAAATGTTTTCCTCTGTAACATACCAAATTCGGTCGTAATGTTTGGGCCGGGTTTGGGGTGTTACAAGCCACACACCCATGGGGCTGACCGTGTGTCACACACGGCCTAGACACACACCCGTGTGCCTACCCGTGTGGACAAGAACAAGGCTATTTGCCAAGCTCTTTTTATCACCCTAGCTTATACAAACATAAGTCACATTAAATTTTCAACTCATTCATACATGTTTTAACCAAGCAACCCAATCATGTACCACACACACACTCATGAATAACCTCATCTTTTCTTAGATTAATAATAATGAGCCATCAACTATGGTCACTTACAAAAGAATTCATCTTAAAGGAGCCAACACATTTGGCCAAAATGACATAACCACTAAGTCTAGCCCCTATACATGCCATACTCAAAATGCTAAGTCTAAATATACCAAGATGAGCTGATAGTGTGGATGATCTTCTAGTTAACTTTGTATCCCGAACCGGCTCTTTGACACTATAAAATAAGGGAAAAGAAAGGGAGTAAGCTTTAAGCTTAGTAAGTTTACATGTAAACAATAAACATCATATTATATGCTAATAAAAAAAATTGCATTATGTACTAAGCAAGAACAATCCACATTCCATAGTCTTGCTTACTCATTTCATCTCTTACCATATTCCAACCATATAACAAGCATAATGCTCACATTTAATAGCATACATTCCCTGCACTTATCACCACAAAGTCACATGAAATAAACACTTAAACAATTTCTCAATGAACCATTGAAATAATACCATACACTCGGTGGTTTTGCACATAGCCCACCATTAATCTATAATAGGGTGGTATCGCACATAGCCCACCAACAAGATTATTTATGGTGGTATCGCACAGAGCCCACCAAATGATAATATAAACGATGGTATCGCACATAGCCCATCGTGAATGATTAGTAAGGTGGTATCGCACTTAGCCCACCATTAAGGATATTTACGGTGGTATCGCACATAGCCCACCATTAATCTATAATTAGACTCACACGGGAATTACTCAATATCTATTGAATTCAATCCATCTCAATCATGAATAATTTCATTCATACAATGCACCATTTATTAGAAATATGTATACGCGTAATGAATCATTTACACATAAACTTACCTCGGTGCAAAATGTGTTAATTGGCGGTTTAGTCCGTAACCTTGCCTTTTCCTCGGTCAAGGTTGTTTCCGCGCTCTTCTTGATCTATAATAATGAAATTCACTCATTTAATCACTTTATAATTCATAATACATCAAAATCTCTACTTAGGCAAAAATGACCATTTTGCCCTTACACTATGGCAAAATTTTAATTTTGCCCCTAGGCTCGTAAATCATTTTTCATCATATTTTATCATTAAAAAAGCCTAGCTGAACATTTATTCCTCTTACAACAACTCACAAAACTATTTATTTCATGCATTTATTACACATTTACAATCTTTACAACTAAGTCCCAATTAGGTGTTTTCATGATAACACCTTTCACAAAAGTTGTTCCTTAACTCTCTAGCATTCATTTTCTTACATAAAAACTCAGCAAACAACATAAACTCTCTCATGGAAAATCCCTAAACTTTCAACCATTTTGCAAATTAGTCACCTCATTAGTTAGCTTAAGCTTTGGGTGTAACAGCCCGATTCAGGGCCTAGTCAGAATAGCGGTGCGAGACCACAAATCTGAGTTAGTAAATTGAGTTCTTAAGGTTTATGACATGTTTGCATGATAGTATTAAAGTTCCATGTAGAAAGTTTGTGAAATTGACATGGAATGATCAAATAGGACTAAATTGCAAAAGTTGCAAAATATGAGTTTCTAGAAGCTTTTTGTATGAAATAGCTTTAGAATATTAATTAGAAGTCCTTAAATAGCAACTTGCCCAAATTATAAGTTTTGGACAAAAATGGACATGAGTTAGTAAATTGTAAATTTTTAAAGAGAAGGGCATTTTGGTCATTTACCAATTAAATGATTAAAATGGGAAAAAGATGATAAAAATTTCATTCATCTTCTTCCTTGTGCCGAAAATTGGGGGACTCTATAGCTAGGGTTCTTCAAATTTTTGAAGCTTGCAAGTATGTCATCCTAGCCCCGTTTTTAATATTCTTCGTATTTTTGGAGTCCTCGTATTATGAATTAGCTATTTTTAGCTATAACATGAGCTAAGAAGCATGTTCAAAAATCTACCCATATGTATCATGCTTGTAAAATGGTATTTTATGGAAGATTATGGGAGTTTGGTGTTAGATAAACATCTTTTCCTTAGTGAATTTCATGAAAAATAATAGTATGGACTAATTTGTAATAGTTATGAAATTGGTCATACCTATTAGAAATAGTGAGAATTGATGATTGTTATAGTAGAGAAAATGAATCAGCTAAACATGATGTTTAATAAAGCTGAATGAGAATTATTTTACGAGCCTAGGGGCAAAAGTACAAATATGAGAAAGTTTAGGGGCAAAGTAGTAATTTTGCCAAAGTATGAGTCAAGAGTCAATTTAGTCAATATGAGTATTAAATGATCTAATTATTATTATAGATCAAGAAAAACGAAGCCCGGATCGAAACTGAGGCAAGAACAAAGTCGAGGACTAAATTGCATATCTACATACATTTTGTATATTGAGGTAAGTTTGTATGATTTCTAAGCTTTATGATTATTATCATTGAATTTCTTAGTATAATGTACATTATTACCATAGAAATGCTTATTGCTATGTTAAATAAAGAAATTAATGAGATCAAGCATGAGAAAGTCCCGATTGAAGTTGAATTACTTAGGATACCCGATCTACCACACGAGATAAGAAAGTCCGTATAAGACCAAGCAAAGGCATGGCATCGGCAATCAAGCAAGTTATCATGTAAGTCCAAGACAAGTCTTGGCATTGAAGATTTATTATGAGATGAAGACCCATGTAAGCCCAAGCCAAGGCATGGCATTGGTGAGTCTCTAAGTAAAGATGTCATGTAAGTCCAAGACAAGTCTTGGCATTGAAAAGCTATCATGAGGTAGAAATTCCATGTAAGTCCAAGCCAAGGCATGGCATTGGTGAGTAACAAGAAAGATTTCATGTAAGTCCAAGCCAAGGCTCGGCATTGACCAGTTCATGAGTAAAGATACCAAGTAAGACCATGTCAAGACATGGCAATGGTAAGTTCCCAAGGGAACACATAAGGAAGACTTTGAGTAAGTCCATGTCAAGACATGGCATCAATACCAAGATGAGAGATCCCATGTAAGACCATATCGAGGATATGGCTTTGGCATCGAGTTATGTGGGATGAGATTCAGTATCCTCGGTTATTCATAGAAATTCATTGGGCAAGAGAGTAAAGCTCAAATGATATAGTAAGAAAGTTAAGTAAGTAAAGTTATTATCAAGTTATGCTAGTTAAGAGTATTATTCATGATATGAATGATGAAGTTGAGATTATACTTATCATAGTAAAGTATACTGATCTATGTGATCAAGTGATACAGGTATATTGTTTACCGTACGAGCATGAGAATAGTAAGTACCATGAGATATGTAAGAATCAGTAAGAGTAAGTAAGCTTAAATACTTGAGATTTCATAATGCCATTGTCTATGATGAATGGTTAATGTTAAGCAAATATATTGCTATGACTTACTAAGCTAAATGCTTACGTTCTTTATTCTTTCTTTCCATGTAGTCCCGCCAAGCTAATCTCGTGGATCATCGTCACCGGAGCTCGGAGCACACTATCAATCGCTATTTTGGTATAGCCAAGTTGTTTATATTAAGTATGGCATGTATAGGAAACATTTCATTTTGAGTTATGTTTTAAAACTAGCCAAAGTGTTGGTTATCAAGCTTAGCATTCTTTTTGTATATGGCCAAAGAGATGAGTCATGAATGATTAAGTATGTATGTTTTAATCTATCAATGAAGTATGCATCCTTGTTCATGTTAGAAGTAATACTTGAGTTGCTGAATTGAGCATGAGTTTGGTCTTGATTTCAGGGTGGCAATTGGCTTGGTAAATAGCCTCTAAGTGCCCACACGGGCAGACACACGGGCGTGTGTCTAGGCCGTGTGCACCCTGCACCTTTGTATCTTAAGTCAGAATAGGCCACGGGCTAGCTACACGGGCGTGTGTCTAGATTCTAGGCCGTGTTAAGGTAGTCAGTGTGCACCACGGGTAGTAAGCACGGGCGTGTGCCTTGGCCTTGGGGCATTGACAGAATGCTGGGGTTTTAGGCACGGTTTGGGGCCACGGGTGTGTCCAGGCCGTGTGAAATTTTCCAGTATCCACCACGGGTGAAAGGCACGAGCATGTTTTAGGGGTGCACGGGCGTGCCCCAAGTCACACGGACGTGTGACCCTGCTTTGGAGAGAAAGTTTCCGGATGAGTTACGAAAGTTTGGGACGTAAAGTCCGAGGCCTCGTAGGCCCATGAAATGTCTGATTTGACTAAGAAAGAGAATTTTTTAATTCAGAATGAAATTTTATAGCCCGTAAGTACATGTTTAAGTGAGTTCAAGCATGGTAATGTCTCGTATCCAGTCTTAGTCTCGGACTCGGGTATGGGGTGTTACATTTAGTGGTATCAGAGCTACGGTTTAGTCGGTTCTAGGACTAACATAGGACGAGCACGAGTCTAGCTATACATGCCATACGTAAGAATGTTTTTATAATGATAGTGTGACGACTCCTGACAAATTAAATTATGTTTATACATTTAGTAAATGGATCCCGATAGAGCTGTGGCGGATGACGTAGAAAGTAACGCGCCGGCTCCCGCTGAAGGGACGGTGCCGAACGAGAATGAGAATAGACCCACTACGGTGAGTCAAGAAGGAGGAGAAGAGGCTAGAGAAGCCTTCCTCCATATGATGAATACATGGTATACGGAGTTCGTTTGTACGAACCCGAATGCGCAACCCCCTCCACCCCCACTTATTCCTCAACCTATCCCGGTAGCCCCTCAAGTAGTAGAGGTGGTAAGAGGAGAGAAGCCTCCAGTTGATAGAATCAGGAAACATAGGGCAGAAGAATTCCGGGCTAGAAAAGATGATGATCCGGAAAAAGTTGAATTCTGGTTAGAAAATACCATCAAGGTGTTTAGTGAGTTGTCATGCACATCTGAGGAATGCACGAAGTGTGTAGTCTCTCTTTTAAGAGATTCTGCCTATTAGTGGTGGAACACATTGGTGTCTGTGGTATCGAGGGAAAAGGTCACATGGGAATTCTTCCAAGAAGAGTTCAAGAAAAAGTATACCAGTCAAAGGTTCGTGGACCAGAAAAGAAAGGAATTTCTAGAGTTAAAGCAAGGCAAGATGTCTGTGACTAATTATGAGTGTGAGTTTGTACGGCTCAGCAAATACGCTCGAGAATGCGTGTCCACCGAGGCCATCATGAGTAAGAGATTTGAAGATGGGCTAAATGAGGACATCAAATTGTTTGTTGCTGTCCTAGAACTAAAGGAATTCGTTGTGCTAGTAGAGAGGGCTTGTAAAGCCGAAGAACTAGTAAAGGAGAAGAGAAAGTCTGAAATAGAGTCTCGCGACTCTAAAAAGAGACGGTGGAATAAGTTGTTCCAATCCTTATCCAAGAAGTCAAGAGATTTCTCCACCCGATCGGCTACTTCCACTGGGTTTTCAAGGAAGGACAAAAGTAAGCAGTATTCGGGAAGTAAGGCACAGACGACCTCAATTGCTAGTGTGGGGAACATCCGATCGGATAGACCCGAATGCCCACAGTGTGGCAGACGTCATCTTGGAGAATGTCGAGCACATGAAAATGCATGTTTCAGATGTGGTTCCCAGGACCACTACATAAAAGATTGTCAAGAGACAATGAAAGAAGATAGAGCTCAGAACCCGAGATCCGGGAGTGTGGTCAGAGGAAGACCGCAGAGGAACCCAGGAAGTGGGGCAAGTGGGAGAGGTAACCCTAGAGAGCAGGCTGCGAGACCCGAGGGTAGGGCGCCTGCGAGGACTTATACCATTCGCGCTCGCGAAGAGGCATATTCTCCTGATGTTATTTCGGGTACCTTTTCTCTTTATGTTATCAAAGTTATTGCTTTAATAGATCCCGGATCCACACACTCTTACATTTGTATGAAACTAGTATCCAGTATGAATATGCCTATAAATTCTACAGAATTTACGATTAAGGTGTCTAATCCTTTAGGCAAGAGTGTGTTAGTTGATGAGGTATGTAAAGATTGTCCATTAATGATTAGAGGTCATTACTTTAAAGCAAATCTTATGTTGCTACCATTTGATGAGTTTGACATCATTCTTGGTATGGGCTGGTTGACCACTCATGATGTAATAGTTAATTGTGGGAAGAAATATATTGAGATGAGATGTGAGAATGGGGATATTCTCCATGTAAAATCAGATGAACAAGGTAGGTCACCGGCAATGATTTCTCATATGACGGCACAGAGATACATAAGAAAGGGGTACGAGGCATATTTGGTCTTCGTGATGAATGATGAAGAAATAGATTTAAAGATTGAGTCAGTACCGATAGTATGTGAGTACGTGGATGTTTTTCCTGAAGAATTACCAGGACTACCCCCAGTAAGAGAGATTGAGTTCGGTATTGAACTGGCTCCCGGCACTGTACCAATATCTATTACTCCTTACAGAATGGCTCCAACGGAGTTGAGAGAGTTGAAGTCATAGTTGCAAGAGTTGACAGATAAAGGTTTTACGAGATCAAGTTGTTCTCCATTGGGTGCTCTGGTTTTATTTGTGAAAAAGAAAGATGGCACCATGAGATTGTGCATAGATTACCGTCAACTTAATAAAGTGACAGTAAGGAACAAGTATTCATTGCCAAGGATCGATGATTTGTTCGATCAATTGAAGGGAGCCACTGTGTTCTCTAAGATAAACTTGAGATCGGGGTACTACCAGATGAGAGTAAAGGATTCAGATGTGTCCAAGACAGCTTTTCGAACAAGGTATGGGCATTATGAATTTTTAGTCATGCGCTTTGGGTTGACCAATGCTCCTGCGGTATTCATGGACTTAATGAACCGCATTTTTAGACCATACCTCGACAAGTTTGTAGTCATTTTCATTGACGACATACTGATTTATTCCCGAGATGAGAATGAGCATGCTTTGAGAACCTACGGACGATTTCTGACTCTTGAGAAAATCAATTATATGCCAAGTTCAAGAAAAGTGAATTTTGGCTCAAGGAAGTAGGATTTCTGGGACATATTGTCTCGGGAGATGGAGTCCGAGTAGATCCAAGTAAGATTTCGGCCATAATGGATTGGAATCCACCGAGAAATGTCTTTGAGGTTAGAAGTTTTATAGGCCTAGCTGGCTATTATAGACGATTCGTCAAGGGGTTTTCTATGATTGCAACCCCGATGACTAAATTGTTACAGAAAATATGAAGTTTGAGTGGACAGAAAGATGCCAACAAAGTTTCGAGAAACTGAAAGCGATGTTGACAGAAGCTCCAGTTTTAGTACAACCAGAGACAGGGAAAGAATTTGTGATTTACAGTGATGCATCTTTAAATGGATTAGGCTGTGTACTTATGCAAGAAGGCAAAGTGATTGCTTATGCCTCAAGACAGTTGAAGCCACATGAGAAGAATTATCCGACCCACGATCTAGAGTTGGCTGCCATAGTCTTCGCATTGAAGATATGGAGACACCACTTATATGGTGAGAGATGCCGGATCTTCATCGATCACAAAAGTTTGAAGTACTTGATGACGCAGAAAGAGTTGAACTTAAGGCAGCGGAGATGGTTAGAGTTGATAAAAGACTATGAATTGGTCATTGACTACCATCCCGGGAATGCGAATGTGGTCGCCGACGCTTTGAGTAGAAAGTCCCTATTTGCATTAAGGGCAATTAATTCACGGATGACTTTATCCGACGATGGTTCTATTCTAGCTGAGTTGAAAGCTAGACTAGTATTCCTCCAAGAGATTTTTGAGGCTTAGAGGGAAGATAGTGAATTGCAAGTCAAGAGAGCTCAGTGCGAGACAGATGTTGAGTCTGATTTCCGGATTAGTCCCAATGGAAGTCTAATGTTCAAAGATAGAATTTGTGTACCGAGAAAGGACGAGCTTATTCAGAGAATTTTTCATGAGGCACATAACGGATGTTTATCTGTACATCCGGGTAGTACCAAAATATTTAATGACTTAAAGCAACAGTATTGGTGGCCGAGAATGAGGAAAGATATTTCAGAGTTTGTTTCCAAATGCTTGATTTGTCAGCAAGTAAAGGCTGAACACCAAGTACCTTCGGGTTTGCTTCAACCCATTTTGGTTCTGGAGTGGAAACGGGACCGTATTACTATGGATTTTGTAACGGGTCTACCATTATCTCCGAGCAAGAAAGATGTTGTATGGGTTATAGTTGATAGACTCACGAAGTCAGCTCATTTTATACCTATACGAGTTGATTACTCACTAGACAAGTTGGCAAACTTGTATGTTTCAGAAATAGTAAGGCTTCACGGTGTTCCGTTGTCAATCATCTCAGATAGAGATCCGAGGTTTACATCCAGATTTTGGAAGAAGTTACAAGAGGCCTTGGGTACAAAGTTGAACTTTAGTACCGCTTTTCATCCTCAAACTGACGGTCAGTCAGAGAGGTTAATTCAAGTACTCGAGGATATGCTCAGATGTTGTATTCTTGAATTCCAAGGCAGTTGGGAAAAGTTTCTCCCATTGGTAGAGTTTGCGTACAATAATAGTTTTCAGTCGAGTTTAAAGATGGCACCTTATGAGGCTCTATATGGGCGTAAGTGCGAGCGCCTTTATTTTGGATGAACTCAAGGAAAACCAAATTCACTGGGGTTGATTTGGTTAGAGAAAGTCAAGAGAAAGTGAAAGTGATACGAGAATGTTTAAAAGTCAGCATCGGATAGACAAAGTCCTATTCGAACTTAAAGAGAAAAGAGATAGAGTATCAAGTCGGAGATAAAGTTTTATTGAAAGTGTCACCATGGAGAAAAGTTCTCAGATTTGGCCGTAAAGGCAAGTTGAGTCCACGTTTTATCGGACCATACGAGATTACTGAAAGAGTTGGGCCGGTAGCTTATCGATTGGCTTTGCCATCAGAGTTAGAAAAGATTCACGATGTGTTTCACGTGTCAATGTTGAGACGCTACCGATCAGATCCCTCACATGTAATTACCCCGTCAGAGATAGAGATTCATCCCGACATCACTTATGGTGAAGAACCAATTAAGGTTTTAGCTCGGGAAGTCAAGCAGCTAAGGAATAAAAGTATTGCCCTGGTAAGAGTATTGTGGCAAAGACATGGAATAGAAGAAGCTACGTGGGAACCAGAAGAGAGCATGAGAAACCAGTACCCAAACCTGTTTGCTGGTAAGATTTTCGAGGACAAAAATTCCTAAGAGGTGGAGAATTGTAACAGCCCGATTCAGGGCCTAGTCGGAATAGTGGTGCGAGACCACAAATCTGAGTTAGTAAATTGAGTTCTTAAGGTTTATGAAATGTTTGCATGATAGTATTAAAGTTTCATGTAGAAATTTTGTGAAATTGACATGGAATGATCAAATAGGACTAAATTGCAAAAGTTGCAAAATATGAGTTTCTAGAAGCTTTTTGTATGAAATAGCTTTAGAATATTAATTAGAAGTCCTTAAATAGCAACTTGCCCAAATTATAAGTTTTGGACAAAAATGGACATGAGTTAGTAAATTGTAAATTTTTAAAGAGAAGGGCATTTTGGTCATTTACCAATTAAATGATTAAAATGGGAAAAATATGATAAAAATTTCATTCATCTTCTTCCTTGTGCCGAAAATTGGGGGACTATATAGCTAGCGTTCTTCAAATTTTTGAAGCTTGCAAGTATGTCAACCTAGCCCCGTTTTTAATATTCTTCGTATTTTTGGAGTCCTCGTATTATGAATTAGCTATTTTTAGCTATAAGATGAGCTAAGAAGCATGTTCAAAAATCTACCCATATGTATCATGCTTGTAAAATGATATTTTATGGAAGATTATGGGAGTTTGATGTTAGATAAACATCTTTTCCTTAGTGAATTTCATGAAAAATGATAGTATGGACTAATTTGTAATAGTTATGAAATTGGTCATACCTATTAGAAATAGTGAGAATTGATGATTGTTATAGTAGAGAAAATGAATCAGCTAAACATGATGTTTAATAAAGTTGAATGAGAATTATTTTACGAGCCTGGGGGAAAAAGTACAAATATGAGAAAGTTTAGGGGTAAAATAGTAATTTTGCCAAAGTATGAGTTAAGAGTCAATTTAGTTAATATGAGTATTAAACGATCTAATTATTATTATTATAGATCAAGAAAAACAAAGCCCGGATCGAAACCGAGGCAAGATGTAACACCCCAAACCCGGCCCAAACATTACGACCGAATTTGGTATGTTACAGAGGAAAACATTTTGTAACAATTCCTTTAGCCGCTTAAGTTTGGGTGAAAACATCTCATTTTATATCGTTTTGTTAAAACCATTCAGGTGTGTGAAGAAACCGCACTTAGTTATATTTAAAGATCTATTAAGTCAGGTTGTTACCGATATTGAATGTACCCGATGGCACAATAAAACATTTTTTTTTTGCGTTTAAATTTAAGAAACCGTGTGTACCCATTTTAAAGTCATTAAGTAATTTAAAAAAATTATCCAAAATATGTAAAGTAAGCAAAATAAAAATCTTAGGAGGCCTTATTACAACTTGAACAAATAAATCAAAAATAAAAGAAAATTAATTCAAAGTTCGTTTAATCACATTCCCACTGCATGGCCACCTCGAGTCCATCCGGCTCCTCATCCGCGATCTACGAGTCACCTGAAAAGTTAAAGGAGAAGGTGAGTCACCAAGACTCAATGTGTAACCCTTCCCCCAGTTTAGTGCAACATCATACACAATTTATAACTAAGTTAACATGCACTAAATTTAACATGCACCCAACCTAGCCATCCAATGCTCCTTTCTCTACCCCGTGTGGTACCAAACCACTGGTGGTGCCAAACCACTGGTGTCCAAAGACACGATATCCATCAATATTGTGGTGCCAAACCACTGGTGACTCGAAGTCACGAATAGTAGTGATGGGGCCAACCCATCGTGTGATACCAAATCACTGGCGTCAATCCCGTTGTATTATTTGTGGGGCCAACCCACTGTGGTACCAAACCACTGGGACGAGACGCTATGAGGTGCCAAACCTCTGGTGACCGTAGTCACGAAATGTGGTACCAAACCACTGGTGTCCGTAGACAAGGATATCACTTCCCCCTCCACTCGTTTAACCCACATCAATCAATGATATGCATTTAACAGAAATCATGCCAACATGTTTATTTAACAACATATACTGGATTTATCATCAGCCACATATTTATTTGCCACATATACCAAATATGTCATGCTTCCCAAAAGCATCATAAAGAAAACTCATAACAACAAGGACTTACCTGAATCCTTGCCTATACCATGATGGTATTAAATCCAAATCTACATCCATTCAGTTTAGCATATACAATGCATTTAGCACAGTTATTAGTTATAAAGTGTGTATGTACACACCTGTTACTAACGATAGCCCTAAGTCCCAAAGAGTCAATCGGCCACACTAGAATTCCTTGCTCCTATATTCGGCCAACATAAGGGTTAGTGTCATAGACCATTCGGTCAAATCAAATAAATCCAAAGGGTTAACGTATGAACCCGAAACCTCACCTAAACGCCCTTGAGTACTAGCCACAGCACACGTTTTGGTGAATCTGCTTTACTACCCTACAATCGGCAATTATTAGTAGCCACCATAATAGCCTTCGGCTTTCGATTACTTAAAAGAATTAATGATCTTAAAATGGATCCTTACCACCCTTACCAAAGCTGAACGTCAGAGAATAGAGGTTTGGATTGTGCATTTCAAAATCCCGGAGCACCTTCTAAGAAATCGGTTTCAAAGGAGAAGAATAGTTAGCCACACACCATCAACATGTGCCGACTTTCGGCTTCCCATTCATCCAAGTCGACAGAGAATAAAAGATTGTGGGAGGAGGGTTTCGGCAATACTTACCTTCACCAATCGATTGAAAAAGAAATCCCGAAGAGACTTATGCTACTCCTAATATTCGGCCAAAGTGAGTCTAATAGGAAAAATTTAAAGAATTTCGGCACAAAGGTAGGGAGTAGATTCGGCTAATAGAGAAAGAGAAGAGAAGGGGAAAAGAAGATAGGGATTCGGCGAAGAAAGGGTAGAGAGAGTTTCGGTTTTGAGAAAGAATGAAAAAGAAGGAAAAAGAGGTGGAGGATGGGAAAAATGCTTAGCCGAAATTGTCAAGTAAAAGACTAAGAGAATTCGGCCTCCCCCTCTACATAGTTTCCTTGCCGATTACTCCTCTCCAACAAGGAGTCCTAGATTCGGCCAACACCCTGAATTACTCTTGGCCAAACGTTTAAAATCATTCAAAAGAATTTGAATTAATCAAGTTCCTACTTTTTCTCTCTGCCAACTTTTTAAACAAATATTCAAATAAAATCCAATTAAAATCCTAATAATATCCTTATTATCCTGAAGTTTAAATTGAGCATTTCTCTCTCTCTTTTGCCGTCAAAATAAAGAGCAAAAAGGGAACTTCATGACTCGAACATAGGCTCCCTTGCTCCCCTTGTAGCGTCAATTCCAGCTCTCGGTGGCCTCCTTTTTGCCACTTTTCCAAGGCTTTTTTAGTGACAAATTTCCCCTCATTTAACTTGTAACCCCTACTTACTAAGGCTCCTATCTTTAAAGCTTACAAATAAAATTTTTTCTACTATCCGAGCCTACTCAAGATCCATGATTAAGCCTTATTACACCGCAACAACATCATAACAATCCAATCACAAGCAAAATAATTCAATCAAAAATAACCTCAATTTTAGGATGTTACAGTTCTACCCCCCTTAAAAATAATTTCGGCCTCGAAATTACCTGATCACAAGAGATGGGGGTATTGCTGCCGCATCACATCCTCGGGTTCCCAGGTAGCTTCCTCCGCACCATGGTTTTGCCACAGCACTTTCACCAAAGGTATTGACTTTCTACATAAAACCTTGACATCTCGATCTAAGATCTGAACTGGTTCTTCCTCAAAAGATATGTCCGCGTTTACCTCAATCTCTGCTACCGACACAACGTGTGATGGATCTGACCGATATCGCCTAAGCATTGACACATGGAAGACGTCATGAATCTGACTCAACTCTGCCGGCAGCTCGAGCTGATAAGCTACCGGTCCCACTCGCTTTAACACTGTATATGGGCCGATGAACCTTGGGCTCAGCTTCCCTTTTCGCCCAAATCTCAATACCTTCTTCCAAGGCGACACCTTCAGAAAAACTTTATCCCCTACTGCGTACTCCATTTCTTTGCGCTTAAGATCAGCGTAGGACTTCTGCCTATCCGACGCTTCCTTGAGACGAGCTCGAATTACCTTAACCTTGTCTTCAATTTCTGTCACCAACTCTGGACCCAAAACTTGTCGTTCACCCAACTCCGTCCAACATGTAGGAGTACGGCACTTTCATCCATACAGTGCCTCATATGGTGCCATCTGGATACTCGCTTGATAACTATTGTTATAAGCGAATTCTGCTAACGGTAGGTACTCCTCCCAACTACCACTGAAATCCAAAACACATCCTCTCAAGGATATCCTCTAAAATCTGAATGACCCTTTCCGATCGCCTGGCCGATCGTGGATGGAATGTCAGATCAAATCCAATCGTGTGCCCAAAGCTTGATGCAACGCTTTCGTAACCTTGATGTGAACCTCGGATCCCTATCCGAGATAATTGATACCGCACGCCATGCAATCTTACTATTTCCGACACATACAACTTTTAGCTAGCTTCAAGTGAGTAATCCACCCTCACCGGTATGAAGTGAGTGATTTAGTCAGACGGTCCACAATCACCCAAACTGTGTCCTTCCTGCTGGGCGTGAGGGGTAGCCCACTGACAAAGTCCATAGTGATCCTTTCCCATTTCCACTGAGGGATCTTCACTGGTTGGAGTAACCACGATGGCAACCGGTGTTCACCTTAACTCTGGCGACACGCGACACTTTCCCACAAATTCAGCTTACCCCACGCTTCAACCCCGCCACTAGAACTGCTTCCGCAAATCTCCATACATCTTGCTACCTCCAGGATGCATAGCGTATGGGCTGCTATGTGCATCTTGAAGAATCCTTTGCCTCAATTCCACATCCTTTGGCATACAGCTCGCCCTGAAAACATAGTACACCATCACCAAACAAACTATACCCTTCCAAACCACCATCTTGAACTTGTAACCTCCGCGCACTCAAACTGTCATCTACCAATTGTTTTTCCCTAATCTCCTCGATCCAAGTTGGCTTAACTTGCAGCTCTGCCAAAAGACTTCCATTGTCGTATAGACTGAGGTGAGCAAACATCGCTCTTAAGTCCGTCACGACCTTCTGGCTCAACGCGTCAGCCACCACGTTAGCCTTGCCCGGATGGTACTCAATTGAATAAATCGTAGTCCTTCAACAGCTCAATCCATCGACGCTGCCTCAAGTTCAAATCCTTCTGGGTCAAAAGATACCTCAGACTTTTGTGATCCGTGTAGACTATCGACTTCTCCCCATACAAGTAATGCCTCTATATTTTCAAAGCGAAGACTACTGCCGCTAACTCCAAATCATGAGTTGGATAGTTAACCTCATGCGGTCTTAGCCGACGGGATGCATAAGCCACTACTTTCCCTTCTTGCATTAACACATACCCCAAACCAAGATGGGATGCATCACAATAAACCGTGAACAACTTTCCACCTCAGTCGAACTGTAACCGAGCTTCCGTCGAATCTTCCTTAGCCTCACAAAGCTTTCTCTCGCTTCTCGACCATACAAATGGAACTCCTTTCCGTAATAACTTAGTCAACGGAGCTGCGATTAAAGAGAATCCTTCCAAAAATCTTCGATAGTACCCTGACAGACCCAGAAAACTTTGAATTTCTGCTACTGACCTAGGCGGTTTCCATTCCAACACCGCCTCAACCTTACGAGGGTCCACTCTAATCCCTTCAGCTGATACTACGTGACCTAAGAAAGCCACCTCCCTAAGCCAAAATTCGCACTTACTGAATTTGGCATATAACTGCTTCTCCCTTAGTACTTGTAAGACTATACGCAAATGCCTGTCATGCTCCTCCTCCGTCTTTGAATAGACCAATATGTCATCTATAAACACCACGACAAACTGATCCAAGTACTGCTGAAACACCTTATTCATTAAGTCCATGAATGCTACCGATGCATTGGTCAACCCAAATGGCATCACCAAAAACTCGTAATGCCCATACCGAGTACGGAATGTCGTCTTGTACACATCAACCTCCTTCACCTTAAGTTGATGATAACCCGACCTAAGATCTATTTTCGAGAACACCGATGCACCCTTCAGTTAGTCAAACAAGTCATCAATCCGGGGAAACGGATACTTGTTTTTGATCATTAACTTGTTTAGCTGACGGTAGTCGATACACATTCGCATTGAACCATCCTTTTTCTTGACAAACAACACAGGTGCTCCCCACGGAGATATACTTGGTCGGATAAACCCTCGGTCCAAGAGTTCCTGAATTTGAGCCTTCAGCTCCACCAATTCCATTGGTGCCATTCGGTACGGTGCTATAGACACAGGTGCCGTTCCGGGCAACAAGTCTATACCGATCTCAATTTCCCGATCCGGAGGCAGACTCAGAAGTTCTTCTGGAAATACATCAGCGAATTCCCTTACTGTTCGAACCTTCTCAACTGTTGACTCCTTAGCCTCCAAGGCACATATACGAACCAGAAACGCCTCACAACCCTTCTTGACCATCTTCTCAGCCTTCAAAGCAGATACCACGTTAGATAGGTAATCTCTTCTATTGCCTATCATGACCACTTCATCACCCTCAGCCATCTTTAGAACCATGCGCTTAGCAACGCAGTCTAACCTTGCTTGATACTTAACCAACCAGTCCATTCCAAGAATCAAATCGAACTCCTCAAATGGCAGTTCCATCGATCGACCATAAATACTACCCCCTTGGAGTTCTAAGGGTACATCTCTATATAGCTTGTCCACAACTACAGAGTAACCTAGAGGGCTAATTACTGTCATCTCCCTAGAAGCAGTCTCAAAGTCTAAGTTCATAGTCTCTACCACACTACTAGCAACGTATGAATGCGTCGAACCCACATTAATTAATGCAACATATGGAAGACCAAAAATTAGGACGCATCGGGTTATGACGTCCGGCAAGTCACCCTCCTCTCGACGCCTTGTCACAGAGACTAAACCAGCCGTCTCGCCTGTGTTGCTCGCACCTCTGCCCGGTGTACCGCGACCTCGACTAGAACCATTACCTCTTCTACCATTACCACGACCCTCTCGTGGTGGTCCTTCGCTTCTAACCCGAGTACGGTTCTCACCCTCCGGCCGATTCTTAGCTAACTTCCGAGGATAGTCCTCACACGGTGATCCAACGATCCACATTCAAAACATCCCCTTTCACCGATCCAACAACCTCCCCAATGTGATTTCCCACAATGATTACAATCGAGTTGGTCTCGATTAGCAGCCATGGGCCTCCCCGCTGATTCGCCCACTCGCCTAGCCCTCTTCTCGTGCATTACTACCCGATCCGCACGACCCAAAGCCTCTTTTACTCGCTTATTCCTATCATAGTTCTGTCTCACGGACTCCTTGACCCCTTCTGGCTACCTTAGCCTTTTCCACTGCACAAAGAAACTCACGCTCCCGCTGTGGAGTAATCAAGAACCTTAACTCATCCCTAAGTCCGTCTTCAAAGCGGACACAATGATCATGCTCTGTTGACACAATTCCCGAGCATAGCGGCTCACCTCAAGAATTCTCGCTTCATACTCCGACACGCACTTATTTCCTTGTACCAACCCCTAAAAGCTTTCCTCTGCGCATCAGTGTAGCTGGTGCCCACATACTTCTTTTGATAAGCAGTTTTGAAATACTCCCAAGTAAGATCATCTGCCGTAGCACCATCCCGAACCGTGAGCCACCATTGATATGACTCATCCTTTAGAAGCGACACCGCTCCTTTCAGCTTCTCCTCATTCGTCAGGTCAAGATCATCCATGATTCTCTCGGTCGATTCTAACCAATATTCCGCCGCACTGGGTGCCACTCCCGATACACCCCAGAATACCTCCGCTCCGTTGGATCGGAGTCACTTGGGTACAGACTTTCGAGTTCCCGAATTTCCTCCCGCACCAGCCACCAACTCTAGAACTCGCAGCACAGCCTGCGATACAGCGTCATCCCCCGTTTGGGCTTGCTGCTCAACGCCCACAACTGGGGGTGGTGGTGGCGGTGGTGCCTCATTGTCCGATCCTTGACCTGACCTAACGGGTTCTGACACGGTGATCCTGCTCCACCGCGTCTACGACGGCCACGTCCTCTAGAGCTCATTCTAACTATTGCGCTTTAATCTGATTAATAAATTTTCATGGATTAGTACTTGTTTCACTTGGTTATCCGCGAAGAATTTTATAAAGAGAGTTTAATAGAGATTCTTTCGATCAATCAAAGGTTTAAGTCCTCTATCCTAGTTTACACAGAAGGGCACATTGTAACACCCCAAACCCGGCCCATACGCCACGGCCGAATTTAGAATGCCACTGCGGAAAACGTTTGAAAAATATTTTGGCTTAGAGTGAAAACATAAAAATTTATTTTCTTTAATAAAACATTGTATATTTATAAATCCAAATAAAATCAAGTTGTTACAATTTCTTCGATTTGTAATTTTAACATATATCTTTAAGATATGAGTTGCTAAAAATATAACATATCCAAATAATAAAAATTGTCAATCCACTTTAAAACATAATAATAAACTTCAAAACCTTTAAATGGCTCTTATTACAATAACCAAATATTCGCAAATTCTGAAAATATATATAATATATAAAATAAGGAAAATAACTTCTGCATGGGCCACCTCGTATCCACTCCAACCCGGTCCAAGCTTTATGCATCACCTGTAAGGTTTGAGAAAAATTGGGTGAGTCAACAGACTCAGTGCATAGTTATTACACATGTTCCCACATATGGGCTTGGCCCATATCCACACAGTCCACATGCAAAATTATGCGAAATGAAGCCCAACCCAACCTAGTTCCATCCATTACACCAACCTCGGCACACCTGCCGCCCAAGGCCGTGGCTAATCCACCGATCACCTAAGTGATCCCACATAACTTACCTCGCGGACTTGTCGCTCAAGGCCGTGGCTAAGCCACCGATCACATAAGTGATCCCACATATCAATTAATCCACGGTGATGCACACAACTATCAACCGCCGAGATGGGCACCTAGCCAACACCTCCCTTGATGAAGCACATAGCCACCATCAAGCGCCAATGTAGCACAAGGCTAACATCAGACCACGTACATAAAGTACACCCTTTCCTTCGATAGTCACATCCCAAGTCCCATGCATATATATATATGTGTATCATGGAAACATATCACTTGAACAATAATGCATCACATGCCATCACATTTCATATATTCATCAATGATCATTTAATATCGTAATTCACTGACCTGAGTATTCGATCACCCACCACGGGTATTCACAAACTTAGCCCTTAATTCGGCTACCATTAACATCATATCACATATATATAAATATAACACATACACACAATCAAGAGACAGTGCGATAACTACGCACCTTTTGGCACAGTCGGCTAAAACCCGAGATCACACGTTTGCACCTAAAAGTCTGCCGAAATCCCTAAATGGAACCATATTAGTTTCGGCCTCTACACCAAAAAGCATTAGAAAGTGGCCTTTGCCCTCAAGAAAACGACATAGAAAAGAGAAAGGAAATACGGCCATGTACACTTACCTATCTTCCAAAACCGATTGAAGAAAACCAAATGAAAATCTACCCTTATTGATATTCGGCTAAGACAATACAAAAAGAGTATGGGAAGTTTCGGCAATATGGTTGATTTGTAACAATAAAAAGGATTCGGCTAGAGTGGAGAAAGAGAAAGGAAAAAGGAAGAGAAAGAAAGAAATTGAAATGAGAGAGAGATGTTTTCAGTTTTGAGCAAAAGTGGAAGAAAGAAAAAGAGAAATAGGGAGAAGGAAGTTTCGGCCCAGAGAAAATAAAAGAAAAGTGGGTTTTGAACAAATATGACAAGAATAGAAAAGAAGTTGTGAACAAAAGAGATTCGGCCAAGCACTATGATGATTTCGGTTTTTGTTACACTTTGATGCACTAGGGAGAAATTTGCAAAAACTAAAAAGGATTTTCGGTTATGACACCAAAACAAATATCGAAGGCCAAAACTAATACCAAAAACTCACCTTATGTCCAAGACACATTCGGCTATAGGGAGTGTTTGTGGAGAGAAAAGAAATTGGTGTTCAAATGCTTAGGAAAATGGCCAACTAGCTACTAACCTACCAAAGCCTCCATCAAAAATCGGTCAAGCCCTCCCCTAGACCAAAATGCCGTCCACATACATGACCTAAAGGCCATAATAGAGTTTCCAAAACACTCTCCAACATTCAAGCCTTTTGTCCCCCCATCCTTCCTTAATTCTTAAGATTCTTATCCCCAATTTCATGCTTTCCTTAAACCAATATTCAACTTTCCAAAAGTTGAGAGTTCAACCTATCATAAATAAAGGTTGACCGTCCATAAATACTAGGATGAAAATAATGTCTCCCAAAAAGTTAATCATGCTACTCGAACTTCTAACCTTAAGCAACCCTTCAAGCATCCTAACCATCTTGCCACTAACTCCTCTTGTGTTTAATTTAACACTTAACTTAACTTAAGTACTAAGTTCACTTAATCCACTTCATTAAATAAACCATACTAAAAATTATTCTATCTTCCTAAATAGAATCAAGCCTTCACAAGACTATGCTAACACACAAAAATTCATACCTGAATTAACACAAATAATACTCAAATTTTTCCTAAAGCCCAAGGCCCAATCTTACTAGGCCCAATTTCGGGATGTTACACACATTCATTCCCTAATACCTTTCATACTTATTCACTCATCCCAGGGGTAGTTTCGTCTTTTTCCTATAGGGGTATTTTCGTAAATTTCCAAAGTCAGGGTATTATTTATTGTGTTTGGCCTATGACCGAGTCCTCTTGGTTAGGGTGAACCGAAGCTACGCACCAGGTAGGAATCCTGCGAAGAGGAGGTGAGTCACGAGGACTGCTTAAGTACCAAGCTCTTCCGGATCCAATCCTAGACATGCGCACAAGGGTTACCACACCCTAACTCGGCGACTTGGTCGTAGGTTTGTTTAATTAAGCATTTAAAGTCTTATGTCTTTTGTTGGAGTGGGCTAGTCCTAAAGTTCAAACACCTATCATACTATCTACGTTCCATACCTACCCTTCTACCAATAATAATTCATATAGAAGTCAGAAGTACTTACCTGGGCGGATTGGTGCCAGAGACTCGGGCCATGCTGTTCAAAACCAAAAATATTTCAAAAAGGCCTACCAAAACATTTTGGGCCTTAGGCCCCACACCAGAGTTTTTTGAACTGGCTCGATACCAATTTTGTAACACCCCAAACCCGGCCCAAACATTACGACCGAATTTGGTATGTTACAGAGGAAAACATTTTGTAACAATTTCTTTAGCCGCTTAAGTTTGGGTGAAAACATCTCATTTTATATCGTTTTGTTAAAACCATTCAGGTGTGTGAAGAAACCGCACTTAGTTATATTTAAAGATCTATTAAGTCAGGTTGTTACCGATATTGAATGTACCCGATGGCACAATAAAACATTTTTTTTTTGCGTTTAAATTTAAGAAACCGTGTGTACCCATTTTAAAGTCATTAAGTAATTTAAACAAATTATCCAAAATATGTAAAGTAAGCAAAATAAAAATCTTAGGAGGCCTTATTACAACTTGAACAAATAAATCAAAAATAAAAGAAAATTAATTCAAAGTTCGTTTAATCACATTCCCACTGCATGGCCACCTCGAGTCCATCCGGCTCCTCATCCGCGATCTACGAGTCACCTGAAAAAGTTAAAGGAGAAGGTGAGTCACCAAGACTCAATGTGTAACCCTTCCCCCAGTTTAGTGCAACATCATACACAATTTATAACTAAGTTAACATGCACTAAATTTAACATGCACCCAACCTAGCCATCCAATGCTCCTTTCTCTACCCGTGTGGTACCAAACCACCGGTGGTGCCAAACCACCGTGTCCAAAGACACGATATCCATCAATATTGTGGTGCCAAACCACTTGTGACTCAAGTCACGAATAGTAGTGATGGGGCCAACCCATCGTGTGATACCAAATCACCGGCATCAATCCCGTTGTATTATCTCGTGGGGCCAACCCATTGTGGTACCAAACCACCGGACGAGACGCTATGAGGTACCAAACCTCCGTGACCGTAGTCACGAAATGTGGTACCAAACCACTGGTGTCCGTAGACACGGATATCACTTCCCCCTCCACTCGTTTAACCCACATCAATCAATGATATGCATTTAACAGAAATCATGCCAACATGTTTATTTAACAACATATACTGGATTTATCATCAGCCACATATTTATTTGCCACATATACCAAATATGTCATGCTTCCCAAAAGCATCATAAAGAAAACTCATAACAACAAGGACTTACCTGAATCCTTGCCTATACCATGATGGTATTAAATCCAAATCTACATCCATTCAGTTTAGCATATACAATGCATTTAGCACAGTTATTAGTTATAAAGTGTGTATGTACACACCTGTTACTAACGATAGCCCTAAGTCCCAAAGAGTCAATCGGCCACACTAGATTTCCTTGCTCCTATATTCGGCCAACATAAGGGTTAGTGTCATAGACCATTCGGTCAAACCAAATAAATCCAAAGGGTTAATGTATGAACCCGAAACCTCACCTAAACGCCCTTGAGTACTAGCCACAGCACACGTTTTGGTGAATCTGCTTTACTACCCTACAATCGGTAATTATTAGTAGCCACCATAATAGCCTTCGGCTTTCGATTACTTAAAAGAATTAATGATCTTAAAATGGATCCTTACCACCCTTACCAAAGCCGATCGTCAGAGAATAGAGGTTTGGATTGTGCACTTCGAAATCCCGGAGCACCTTCTAAGAAATCGGTTACAAAGGAGAAGAATAGTTAGCCACACACCATCAACCTGTACCGACTTTCGGCTTCCCATTCATCCAAGTCGACAGAGAACAAAAGATTGTGGGAGGAGGGTTTCGGTAATACTTACCTTCACCAATCGATTGAAAAAGAAATCCCGAAGAGACTTATGCTACTCCTAATATTCGGCCAAAGTGAGTCTAATAGGAAAAATTTAAAGAATTTTGGCACAAAGGTAGGGAGTAGATTCGGCTAATAGAGAAAGAGAAGAGAAGGGGAAAAGAAGATAGGGATTCGGCAAAGAAAGGGTAGAGAGATTTTCGATTTTGAGAAAGAATGAAAAAGAAGGAAAAAGAGGTGGAAGATGGGAAAAATGCTTAGCCGAAATTGTCAAGTAAAAGACTAAGAGAATTCGACCTCCCCTCTACACGCCTCCTTTGCCGATTACTCCTCTCCAACAAGGAGTCCTAGATTCGGCCAACACCCTGAATTACTCTTGGCCAAACGTTTAAAATCATTCAAAAGAATTTGAATTAATCAAGTTCCTACTTTTTCTCTCTGCCAACTTTTTAAACAAATATTCAAATAAAATCCAATTAAAATCCTAATAATATCCTTATTATCCTGAAGTTTAAATTGAGCATTTCTCTCTCTCTTTTACCGTCAAAATAAAGAGCAAAAAGGGAACTTCCGCGACTCGAACATAGGCTCCCCTTGCTCCCCTTGTGGCGTCAATTCCAGCTCCACAGTGGCCTCCCTTTTTGCCACTTTTCCAAGGCCTTTTTAGTGACAAATTTCCCCTCATTTAACTTGTAACCCCTACTTACTAAGGCTCCCTATCTTTAAAGCTTACAAATAAAATTTTTTCTACTATCCGAGCCTACTCAAGATCCATGATTAAGCCTTATTACACCGCAACAACATCATAACAATCCAATCACAAGCAAAATAATTCAATCACAAATAACCCCAATTTTAGGATGTTACACAAGAACAAAGTCGAGGACTAAATTCCATATCTACATACATTTTGTATATTGAGGTAAGTTTGTATGATTTCTAAGCTTTATGATTATTATCATTGAATTGCTTAGTATAATGTACATTATTACCATAGAAATGCTTATTGCTATGTTAAATAAAGAAATTAATAAGATCAAGCATGAGAAAGTCCCGATTGAAGTTGAATTACTTAGGATACTCAATCAACCACACGAGATAAGAAATTCCGTATAAGACCAAGCCAAGGCATGGCATCGGCAATCAAACAAGTTATCATGTAAGTCCAAGACAAGTCTTGGCATTGAAGAGTTATTATGAGATGAAGACCCATGTAAGCCCAAGCCAAGGCATGGCATTGGTGAGTCTCCAAGCAAAGATGTCATGTAAGTCTAAGACAAGTCTTGGCATTGAAAAGCTATCATGAGGTAGAAATTCCATGTAAGTCCAAGCCAAGGCATGGCATTGGTGAGTAACAAGAAAGATTTCATGTAAGTCCGAGCCAAGGTTCGGCCTTGACCAGTTCATGAGTAAAGATACCAAGTAAGACCATGTCAAGACATGGCAATGGTAAGTTCCCAAGGGAACACACAAGGAAGACTTTGGGTAAGTCCATGTCAAGACACGGCATCAATACCATGATGAGAGATCCCATGTAAGACCATATCGAGGATATGGCTTTGGCATCGAGTTATGTGGGATGAGATTCAGTATCCTCGATTATTCATAGAAATTCATCAGGCAAGAGAGTAAAGCTCAAATGATATAGTAAGAAATTTAAGTAAGTAAAGTTATTATCAAGTTATGCTAGTTAAGAGTATTATTCATGATATGAATGATGAAGTTGAGATTATACTTATCAGAGTAAAGTATACTAATCTATGTGATCAAGTGAATACAGTATATATTGTTTCTTCAGACGAGCATGAGAATAGTAAGTACCATGAGATATGTAAGAATCAGTAAGAGTAAGTAAGCTTAAATACTTGAGATTTCATAATGCCATTGTCTATGATGACTGGTTAATGTTAAGCAAATATATTGCTATGAGAATTACATGCAAACTTACTAAGCTAAATGCTTACGTCCTTTATTCTTTCTTTCCATGTAGTCCCGCCAAGCTAATCTCGTGGATCATCGTCACCGGAGCTCGGAGCACACTATCAATCGCTATTTTGGTATAGCCAAGTTGTTTATATTAAGTATGGCATGTATAGGAAACATTTCATTTTGAGTTATGTTTTAAAACTAGCCAAAGTGTTGGCTATCAAGCTTAGCATTCTTTTTGTATATGGCCAAAGAGATGAGTCATGAATGATTAAGTATGTTTTTTTAATCTATCAATGAAGTATGCATCCTTGTTCATGTTATATGTAATACTTGAGTTGCTGAATTGAGCATGAGTTTGGTCTTGATTTCAGGGTGGCAATTGGCTTGGTAAATAGCCTCTAAGTGCCCACACGGACAGACACACGGGTGTGTGTCTAGGCCGTGTACACCCTGCACCTTTTTATCTTAAGTCAGAATAGGCCACGGGCTAGCTACACGGGCGTGTGTCTAGATTCTAGGCCGTGTTAAGGTAGTCAGTGTGCACCACGGGTGGTAAGCACGGGCGTGTGCCTTGGCCATGGGGCATTGGTAGAATGCTGGGGTTTTAGGCACGGTTTGGGGCCACGGGCATGTCCAGGCCGTGTGAAATTTGCCAGTATCCACCACGGGTGAAAGACACGGGCATGTTTTAGGGGTGCACGGGCGTGCCCCAAGTCACACAGACGTGTGACCCCTGTTTGGAGAGAAAGTTTCCAGATGAGTTCCAAAAGTTTCGGGACGTAAGTCTGAGGCCTCGTAGGCCCATGAAATGTCTGATTTGACTAAGAAGAGAAGTTTTTAATTCAGAACGAAATTTTATAACCCGTAAGTACATGTTTATGTGAGTTCAAGCATGGTAATGTCTCGTATCCAGTCTTAGTCTCGGACTCGGGTATGGGGTGTTACATTGGGGACTCCAAAAGTACAAAAATTCTCAAGAAAGACCTCTGAAATCACTTACTTGTTGAGAAGATGAGTTGCAGAAATTTCAAGCTTCGAAACCCTTACTCTTGTTAGTAATTTCGGTGGAAGAGGGAAGATGAATAGTGAAAGATGATAGCTTCTTTTATTCATCATATTATATTCATTTTTATCACCTAATTTCACCAAATGTTGACCAAAAATAAATGCTCTTGTCTCCCTTGTCTACATGGCCGGCCAACACACTTATAATGGCCTAATTACACTTTAAGGACCTCTAATTTCATATTCTATGGCTATAAGACACCTCTACCTTGAATAATGAAACTTTCGCACTTTATGCGATTTAGTCCTTTTTCATAATTAAGCATACAATTGCTAAAAATAAAGCACCAAAATTTTCATATAACCATATAATCATGCTATGACACATAAAATACTATGAAAATAATTTTCCTCAACCTCAGATTAGTGGTCTCGAGACCACTGTTCCGACTGGCCCCGAAATCGGGTTGTTACATGTCTTCAGGGGTATGTCGCGACACCCTTAGTTAGTGTCACGACGTCGTGACATTGAAGGTAGTTTCATACTTTCTCCATTCTGCTCTTCATGTTGAGACATCGAGCCTCCCGTGTTGCGACATAGCGTCCAGTATCGACTTAAAATGCCTTCTAATGGTCTCCTGCACACTTACAAAGTACGTTAGCTCTCCCTTAGACCTCATTCGGCCCTTAAGGTCAATAAAAGACTCAATTCGCATATTGTATTAGTGATAAACTGTAAAAGTAACATATTTTAAGCCCACATTTAATATGCTTTTGGATGATTTAAGCCCCGATTTATGTAAAAAGGTGCTCTTAATCCTTTCTTTTCATGTCTTATACTCAGGAAAGCACCCGATGACGAAAAGAACGAGAAGCAGGCTTAAAATGGACTAAATTGGGCCAAGCCATGAAATCAGCACGGCCTGGACTTCAAGCCACACGGTCGTGGCACCATTCCTATTAGAACACAGCCTTACCACGACTTACACGACCGTGCCTCATTCAACAGTGTCGAACACGACCTGAAGACGATTCACACGAGCGTGTGCCATGGCCGTGTCCCTACCGCGGGAAAGAGGAATTTTACTCGGATTTGGATGCTTGGAGTCAAAGAAACACATTCCTAAGTCTACTTAAACTCCCAAATAGGAATTGCACTCAATTTAGGATACTTGGAGGCCAAGTAACACATCTCAAAGCCTATATAAACACCCCAGGTAGCAACTTAGAAGGGGAGTTGGACGGAAACCCTCTACTGAGGGGAGCCCAAAGCCATCGTCTAGGGGCATCGTGCTAGGCCAGAGAAGGCAGATTTGTGGGGATTCACTCAGGGATAGCCAGTTGATCCATCTCAAGAAGCCAGAATTGTACTCAAGACAGAGGATCTCCTCTTCAATTCCTTCAGGGGGTTTTAGGGATTTCTTATGTTTTGTTTTATCTTTTCTCTTGAGATGTTTTCCTTTATTGTTATGAACTAAACCTTCAGATACCCGAAGGGGATGAAACCTATGATGAATCTTGTTATTTGATTATTTGAATTATATGATAAATACTTAGTTTGTTCTTAATTATGTGAGCTTCATCCAAATCTAATGTGCTTAGGTGGAGGAGGAATAGACCCTGCCTAAGAGTAGATCCAACATAATTAAGCGGAGTTGATCGCACGCCTAGAGATAGGGTGACGAGATTTTGCCAGATTAGGGTGAAACCTAATATGGGAGTCCACGGATCGATTTACTGCTATTCTAGGGGGTTATTATAAGAGAACGAGAGTTCGACTAATTAACCTAGGGTTAGACGTTATTCGCCTCGAGAGAGGGTTTAATATACGTTAGGGAGTCTTACGGATCAAACTAAGTAAATAAATCATATGTTTCAGTGTTAGATAACAAGTGAAGTCTAGGTGGATTCTTCCTAGGGTATCGTCTAAATCAACTGAGTTTTTCCCAAGTTATTTTCTAAATTCATTCTTCTTTGTCTTAGAGTCTTTAGTTTAGTAGTTAATTAATTTAGATTAATAAACAACTTCACTTATTTTAGGCTAAATAATAAAAAGAAAGTTAGTATTAGTACTTTTAGTTCCTTTGGGTTCGATAATCCGGTCTTGCCCAAACTATACTACTGTTCGATAGGTGCACTTGCCTTTAATCGTTGTCAGAGTTAGTTTCCAGGTTCGATCATTCTTTTATAAATTTTAAAACTCTGATTTACAGCGATCAATTAGATATAAGTAAAACTAAAGAAACTTAATTAAAATATAACAGAAATGCTTGTATTCAGGCTCCTTAATTGCAAAAACTAATCTAATCTGCTACACCGAATTGCAGTAGATCACTTAGTATAATCATACATAGTACGCAGAGTAGGAGGTGCAGGAGGCTGCTGATTATTTTCCATCTCCACAGTAATATCCTTTTTTCTCTTAATCGTCTATTAAAATCTGTTGACTTTGACTTGCTTCTCTAACTTCTCTTTGATTTTGGTGAGCAGTTTTCTTGATCTCACTATCACAAACTATCGGTTCCAATGAGTTTCCTCTAGTCATATACCAAAAGAAGCTATCAAAATCAAACAAACAAAAAATTAGAATGTAAGTTATTTAATTTGAGGTATTTTATTTAAAAATTATATAAGAGTATGAAAAGACAAAAGACCATAAAAATAATAATGGTAATTATTTAATAAAAGAGTATATTTGTCATTTCCTAACCATGTTGATACCCGATTAATTTGTGACACCAACTCAGTCAAGAGTTTTATTAAAGTATATACTGAATAACAAAAAAACATATAATTTTTCTAAATATCATTAAATTATTTTTTTCTCAGCCAAATAGAAATTTTATTAATGAGAAGCAAAGTACATAGGCTCACCTTATAACCCTATTGAGGAATTTAAATTACATAAGATAGTACATTGAAAATGACTCTTCGTTTATTCAATTAATTTTAAATTCAATACTTTACCTTTTCATTGAGGAGACTTTGACCTCCTGAAGAGAAGCTTTTGAAGCGTCGTCCTTTCAGGATTGACAGATCCCCTCAACAAGTTTAATTTTGGGCTTGGGGTGTATATGCTTGAATTTATTATCGTACTTTGTCTCTTTTCTCTGGCAAGAGCCATATCGGGTTCATGGAAAGGAGCGCCTTCAACTAGAGAATGTTGGTGTCGAAACACATTGAGACGATGTGTGTTAGATCTCACGATCAAGGCAATGCCATCTTCATGGGTGTATCAAAGACCCAAGCTTGGGCCACTGCCTCGTCCCGCATCAATCAATGCCCCAAGTCGATTGGTGGATCAGCTCTCATCATTCCACATCCAAAAAGGGTGCACTACAGTCCTCTATTAAATTTTTAAGAAAAAATAAAATGAAAAAATATATATTTTATTTTAATGTTATAATTGTTTTTTTCTTAGCCAATAGTCCACTTTATTGAATAAGATAAATAGCCGTCTCCCGACTAGCGAATGTCGAGAGTGTATGTACTGAAAAAATAGAAAGATAAAAATTAAGAGCGATTTTTGCAATCATACAGGTCAAATTGTAATATAGATGTGTTACAACAGAATACTGAGTTAGTATTCTGAGGATCGTACCCAAGGGATTGCATATTGGAGAAAATCAGTCTTAAATAAATTACCAAAAATAATTACTAATATGATAGCGTTACGAACTAGTAGTGTTAATTCCAATTTTAGATAATAATAAAACTAATTAAATTAACTAAGACTAAATCTAATCCTAAGTTATTTGGGTTTGCCTATTCCTAGTTTCGACAATGAGAGCTATTAGCATAGAATTAATTGAATCCCTAATTATTCACTAAACTTAAAATTACCCTTAATTTCAGTACTTACCACCCTTAGCTTCAAATACCATCTTGGTCTCATCTACACTAAGGATTACCACCTAAGACACCCTCTCAATCTCACCGCTAGGAATGACTTTTACTCAATAGGATACCCTCTCGGTCTCACCTATCTAGATCTTATACTAGGGGCGTCACTTTCTATTATACTAAATACTCTCAAATAAATACTTAATCTTTATGATTATTTACTTAGACAATTAATCAGTTTATCAATTAAATCATACAAGATATTGATAAGGCACAAATTATTCTACTATTCATACAAACATTCAATTAACAATATTAATGTAACAACCCGTTTTTTGTCAAATGGGAACAGTGGTTTCGGGACCACAAATCCAAGGTTGAAACAATTATTTTATTATTATTTTAATTTCTACAATATGATCGAATAATTGTGTGAAAGTTTCATTAAGAAATTTTATGGTTTGAGTGTTTAATTTGATAAAAAGGACTAAATCGCATAAAGTGTAAAACTTATGTTCTAATAGTTAAAGGTATTAAATAGCTATGAAATTAAATAGTTAAGGGATTTATGTTGCAATTAGCCCATTGATAATATGAGTGGACATTCTTGGACATCATTTAAGTGATTTTAATGTTTTATTATAAAGGTTATATTTGTAATTCAATAATAAAAAACAAATTAAGTAAAAACAAGTCAAATTTCTTCTTCATTTAATCTTCTTCCACCGAAAATAAGAAAGAAAAATGTCCATGGAAGCAATTTAGGGTTCGGTCATTGCATTGCTTAATTGGTAAGTGATTTTGACTCGGTTTCTAATGATTTCTATGTTTTTGATATCGTTGCAGCTTACTCTAGCTAGACCAGGGACTATTTTGCAAAATTGTTAAAGGTTTAGGGTTTTGCAATTGATGAATGTTGGTATATTTTAATGTTTGATAATAGAAAATGCATGCTTGTTGTTATATAAACAACATTTGTTAAGTGATTTTTAGTGAAAAGTCTAATTAGGGATTAAATTGTGAAATGTGTAATTTTTGTGGTTAAATTGTGAAATAAATGAAAAAATGGACTGCTAATTGAAATTTGGCTAGCATGGGTTTTAATTTAATTGCATGAATTTGTAATTTTATGAAATAAGGACAAAATTGTAAAAATGTTGAAAAATGTTAGGGGCAAAAGTGTAAATTTGCCTTAATGTGTATTTTGGACTAAATTGAATAGATAGATTATTAAATAATTTAATTTTGATTATATTTAGATCAAGAAAGGCGAAATACGGATTTAGATCGAGGAAAGAATAAGGTTTCGAATTAATCGACTTAATTCACTGTTTTTACATTCGAGGTAAGTTCGTATGTGTTAAACATTATTATACTTGTGTTTTAATGCTTTGATATTGCATAAATTGTGAATACGACACTGCGGACATGTTCAAAGATGATTCGACAAGTGAGAAAGTCCTGGTTGAACCTTAGGAATAGATTAGGATACGAATAACATGTCATTAGGGGTTATGAGATTGGGTGCTGGTCTGTACGTCCTACCGGTGGCTGAGTTGTCCGGCATGTATTACGAATACTCGTCAGCTTGTGTGAGCAGCACCGTGTAGCTTCGTCATGACCATCAGCTTGTGTGAGCAGACCCGTTAATAGCTCTAGTGTGAGCATTATATGTGATACAAGATTGAGATAGCTTCGGCTATGTATGTGGCACTTAGGGTGCGAGTTTCCCGAGTATCCGATAGTATTCTGAATGGTTCGACGGGTATATCGAAGGCAAGAATGAGTATGAGACCAATAAGAGATGGTACAGGTATGTACATGAATCGTATAAGTTTTGAATCAGTGAAACTCGTGAATTTCAAATTTAATCTCAAGTATGAATATGTGGAAGGTTTGTGAGTTATTATGAGTTCTGTATTGATATATATATGTTCAATTGTTAAATGGTATATTTATGGTATATTAAATTTATGGTTATACGAACTTACTAAGCTCCATAGCTTACTTTGTTTATTTTCCGTGTTTTATAGTGTAATCAAAGCTAGCTCGGATTCAGGAATCGTCAGAGACTTCATCACACTATCCTACTATCACTTTGGTACTTTTGAACTTAATTATTTTAAGTATATGGCATGTATAGGATTATGGTCATTTTGGTTATGGATTGATAATGAATTTAACCATTTGAATTGGCTTGTAAATGTCTAAAGTTTGGTTTGTATATAGCCATGAAAGTTAGCTTATTTTGGTTGATTTGGTGATGTATATATATATATGTGCTCATGTCTTGTGTGATGTGTTGGATGATGGTTATGTGATGCTTGTTGATAATAGGTATTATGAGTATCAAATGGTTGCGTTGTGGATATTTGTATGCTAGTAAAACTAGGCAAATAATGCACATGTGAAATTGGTTATTTTGATGGTTTGTGTAAGTGAGTTTTGGAATGATATTGAATAGTAAATTGTGGTATATGTGTGCCTTGTTGTTTTTGGTATAGAATTAACATGAATTAGGGTCGGATTGAGGTTGGATTAAATGCCTATTTATGCCTTGTTGAGTGCCTTTATGAATTGGTGTAGGTATATGCAAATTTGGGTGGCAAAATGAATTGGTAAATAGCCTATTTTTGTCCATACGGGAAGAGACACGGGCGTGTGTCTCAGCCGTGTGTGACACACGGTAAGGTTACACGGCTCTGTGTCCCCTGGTGTTAAATTAGAAATCAAGTCAGTATGCTCCACATGGCCTAGCACACGAGCATGTGACTTGGCCATGTGGCATAAGTCAGTATACCCTACAGGTTTGACACGGCCTGGCACACGGGCGTGTGTGGCCATTTCTTAGGGCACACGGGCTAGTCACACGGGCATGTGGTTGGCCGTGTGTCCCAAGTTAGAGAGTTACACGGGGTCAGACCCGGGCTGGGACACGGCCATGTGATCCCATTTCGAATGTCCACACGGCCTGTGACACGGGCGTGTCTTTGGCCGTGTGAGACACACGGGCGTGTGTCCCCTGTATTTTGTAAAATTTTCTAAGTTTCCTAAAAGTTTCCTAAGTTATCGGTTTAGTCCCGAACCACCCCAAATGCATGTTTTTGGACCTCGTAGGCTCGTATTAACTTGATGAATGATTATGAATGACTTGTATTTGAATTTGAAAAATGTTTGAGAAATACATGTTTAATTGTGTAATAAGTCCGGTAATACTCCTTAACCCTATTCCAGCATTGAATACGGGTGAGGGGTGTTACATTTATTGGTATTAGAGCTACGGTTTAGTCGATTCTTGGACTCACGTAGCATATGTGAGAGTCTAGCTATACATGCCATATATAACCTGTGATAGTGTGATATCTCCTGACAGTTTAAATCGTGTTTTCGTATAGTAAATGGATCCCAATCGAGCTGTAGTTGATGATGTTAAGAGTAATATGCCAACCTCCGTTCACAAAGTAGTGCAATCCGAGTTCAGACCCGTAACGGGTAGCCAGGGAGGAGAGGCTAAAGAAGCCTTCTTCCAGATGATGAATGAGTGGTTTACAAAGTTTGTTCAAACAAATCTGGTTACTCAACAACCTCCACCCCCACCTAATCCCCAACTGGTCCCCGTAGTTCCTCAAGGTTTGGAAACTCTACGATTGAATAAGCCGCCTGTTGATAAAATCTAAAAATACGGGGCTGAAGAATTCAGAGCTACTGTTGATGACAATCCTGAGAGAGCCGAGTTTTGGCTTGAAAAAACAATCAGAGTATTTGAAGAACTATCGTGCACACTTGCTGAATGTGTTAAATGTGTTGTTTCACTTCTGAGAGACACTGCGTATAAGTGGTGGAATACTTTGATATCCGTGGTACCGAGAGAAAAAGTTACCTGGGAATTCTTTCAAGCCGAGTTCAGAAAGAAATATATAAGCCAACGATTTATCGATCAGAAGCGCAAGGAATTTTTGGAGCTGGAACATGGTCGTATGTCTGTAACCGAGTACGGGAGAGAATTTGTAAGACTCAGTAAGTATGCTCGGGAATGTGTTTCAAGCGAAGCCATTATGTGTAAAATATTCGAAAACGGGTTGAACGAAGACATCAGACTGTAGGTCAGGATTTTAGAATTGAAAGGATTTGTGGTACTAGTTGACAGGGCTTGTGAAGCCGTAGAACTTGGCGAAGAAAATAGAAAAGCTAATTTCGAGGCTAGATATTTGAGAAAAAGGTCAATGAGTAAACCATATCAATCATCGTCAAAGAAATCGCGGGATTCATATAGTCACCCGAATGTTTCAGTGGGATATGCTAATAGAGATCGTGGGAAGCAATATTCAAGTCCTTGTAACATCCTGAATTTTTGGGCCTATGCATTTAATGGGTGAATATGTGTAATGAATTAATTTGAGCATTAGGGGTCCAAATTGGGCTCAGGATTGGGCTGAAGCCTTAGTTAAATTTTTGTTTGGGCACTATAGGGTTTAAAAGGTGGTATCTGAGTTTAAAATATCAAAATGGGCTTGTGGCCCAAAGGTCGATGGCGCCACTTAGGGAGCAAGGAGGTGACGCCACACAAGGGAGTAAGGGCCCAAATTTAAGTTACATGGAGCCCAACTCTTTTAATTTAAGTTAGCTAAATTTCAGCATTAGGGTTAGGTAGAGTGGACGGCAACAAGGCTCAAAAATAGGAGGATTTATGTGAATGGGATAATGTAGATAATATAGTTGATAATATGGAAGGAAAAAAAGAGAAAAGATAGGAGCTATCTACAAGGCTAGAGTTGGCCGAAATTCCATCACCTAGAGAAGTGAAGAAATCGGTTTCTTTATGGCAAAGGGGGGGGTGCCGAATTTTCCTTTTATTTGATTAATTTTTAGTTATCGGGAAGGGCACTTTCGGTTTTCATAGGTGAGTGCCGAAATTTCTATAAATAGGGAGGGTTCTCTTCTTTATTTTTTGGCATTTAGGGTTTCCACATTTTCTTTCTCTTCTTTCTTCTAAAAGCCAAAAACCCCATTATTCTTTTCTCTTCTTTCTCCTAAAAACCGAAAACTCCATTATTCTCTTCTTTCTTCTAAAAGCTGAAAACTCCATTATTCTCTTCTCTTCTTTCTTCTAAAAACCCGAAAGCCGAAAACCCCATTATTCTTTTCTCTTCTTTCTCCTAAAAGACGAAAACTCCATTATTCTCTTCTTTCTTCTAAAAGCCGAAAACTCCATTATTCTCTTCTTTCTTTTAAAAGCCGAAAGCCAAAAACTCCATTATTCCTTTCTCTTCTTTCTTCTAAAAGCCGAAAACTCCATTATTCTCTTCTTTCTTCTAAAAGCCGAATCTCTATAGATTTCTTCGAATCATCTTCTCTTCCTGATTTTTTGCAAAAAGTCGAAATCCTCCTGGAGTAGCCGAATCTTCTCTAGTAAGATCTCTTAGATCTAAAAGCCGGAAACACTAGTTCCTGAATCTCATATCACTTTTCGGGATTTCAAGGCAGATAGCGGTGGTGTTGGCTACGGATAGCGTCGACTTAGAGGGTCTCGTTCTAATAGTAATCAGGTATGTAGATCTCTAACACACAAATAATCTGTATGAATATATATATATGTTTATGTTATGGGCTAAAAGCCGGATAATAGGCTGTGTAGACAGTCGAATAAAACCCTAAAAGGGTTAGGCAAGGATGCCAGGTACGTAATCATAGAAATCTCTATGTGTATCGAAATATATGAAAGCCTATATGATGTTTTCTTTATGTGTATATGCATGGGGTGGGATTATGATAATGAAGGGGAAGTGCATGATAGGTCACAATAGTGATCGGTGGTAGAAATCCCACGTTATATAAATGTTAGGTCACAATAGTGATCGGTGGTAGAAATCCCACGTTACATAAATGTTAGGTCACAATAGTGATCAGTGGCGGAGCCACGCTATATTCATTCCTGATTTACAAGAATAGGCAGCATGTCTGTCGATGTGGTGTGTAGCGGTTGGTGGGTTGATTGTAGAAATCCCCAAGGTGTGATGGTTTGTACGGGTTGGTGTATAGAGGATGGATTTTTAGGCTGGGATGGGCCATGATGCATATTTAGTTACCCTTGTATGGGCCAAGGCCCATAATGTGTTTGTAGGCCTAAAGCCTTTTATGTGTTTTCGGGATTTGCACACTGAGTCTTGGTGACTCACCCTATTATTTTTCCTAACCTTTCGGATGAGCGGTAGATCGTGGACAAGGGCCGAGGCGGACTCGAGGGCCAACAAGTCTTTTATTTATTAAATTTCCATTTTATTTTAAGTTTAAATTTTGGAATTATTTGATGTAATAAGGCCTCCATCGTTTAGGTTATCAGTTGATACTTGTCAATGTTTATTTTTTTTTCATTCATGATCAAGGACTTATGATTAAAAGAAATAAAAATGGGATTTTCACACATTATTTAAAATAACACTTGTTTTGGAAAAAAATAAAATTTCAAAGACTTTCTACCAGTGCCACCTATTTAAAGATTATCTACAAAAACGGCTAAGTTTTTCAGAATCATTCCAAGTAAAGTTTTTAACCTTAAAACCGTAGCATACCAGATCTGGTCGTAACGTTTGGGCCGGGTTTGGGGTGTTACAGTCCTAAAGCTCAAGCTACTTCGGTTTCAAGCGTCGGTAGTGTGAGAAATAATAAACCCGAGTGTCAACAATGTGGAAGGCGACATTTTGGAGACTGTTGGATGAATAATAAATGTTGTTTTAAATGTGGCTCGCAAGATCATTTCATTCGAGATTGTCCTGAGTTACCCGAGAAAGATAGATATCAGAATGCAAGATCGAGTAATACAGCTGCTAGAGGAAGACCACCTAGAAATACAGGAAATGTGTCAGTAGCAATGGAACAACAAAGGACTCTGCTGTGAGATCTGAAGCTAGAGCACCAGCTAGAGCTTACGCTATTCACGCTCGCAAAGATGCATCGTCACCAGATGTTATCACCGGTACATTTTCTCTCTATGACACTAATGTAATTGCATTGATTGATCCTGGATCGACTCATTCATATGTTTGTGAGAATTTAGTGTCTAGTAAGAGTTTGCCTATCGAGTATACTGAGTTTGTGATTAAAGTGTCGAACCCCATAGGCAAGTATGTTCTAGTTGATAAAGTTTGCAAGAATTGTCCTTTGATGACTCGGGGTTAATGTTTTCCAGCTAATTTGATGCTACTACCGTTTGATGAATTTGATGTAATTCTGGGTATGGATTGGTTGACGCTGCATGATGCTGTTGTGAATTGTAGACGAAAGACTATTGAATTGAAATGTCAGATTAGTGAAATCCTTCGAATTGAATCAGATGAGTCGAGTGGGTTGCCTGTGTGATTTAAATCGATGTCATTTCGTAGATATGTGAGAAAAGGTTATGATGCTTATCTGGCATATGTACTGGATACAAAAGTATCTGAAACGAAGATTGAATCAGTACCAGTGGTATGTGAATATTTGGAAGTATTTCCAGAAGAGTTGCCTGGGTTACCACCGATCAGAGAGGTCGAGTTTGCTATTGAATTAGTACCGGGAACATCACCAATATCGATAGCTCCATACAGAATGGCTCTGATAGAATTGAAAGAATTGAAAGCTTAGTTGCAAGAGTTAACAGATAGAGGTTTTGCACAACCTAGTTTTTCACCCTAGGGTGCACCAGTTCTGTTCGTAAAGAAAAAAGACAGATCGATGAGAATGTGTATTGATTCTCGTCAGCTCAACAAGGTTACGATTAAGAATAAGTATCCTTTGCCAATAATTGATGATTTATTTGATCAGTTGAAAGGAGTGATAGTATTTTCGAAGATTGATTTGAGGTCTAGCTATTACCAGTTGCAAGTTAAAGATTCAGATGTGCCGAAAACTGCATTCAAAATAAGGTACAGGCATTATGAATTTCTTGTTATGCCTTTCAGATTAACTAATGCTCATGCAGTTTTTATGGATTTGATGAATCGGATCTTTAGACCATATTTAGACAGATTTATTGTTGTATTCATTGATGACATTCTGATATATTCCCGGGATGAATCTGAGCATGCTGAACATTTGAGAATTGTGCTACAAACCTTGATAGGTAAGCAACTGTTCGCTAAATTCAGCAAATGTGAGTTTTGGCTCCGAGAGGTTGGATTTTTGGGACATTATGTTTCAACGGAAGGCATCAGAGTTGATCCGAGTAAATTTTCAACAGTTGTTGATTGGAAACCACCAAGAAACATATCCGAAGTCAGAAGCTTTCTGGGATTTGCTGGCTATTATCGGCATTTTGTAAAAGGATTCTCAATGATTGCTACACCGATGACTAGATTGCTACAGAAAGATGTGAAATTCGAGTGGTCCGAGAGATGTCAATAGAGTTTTGAACAATTGAAAGCTTTGTTAACTAAAGCACCAGTTTTGGTTCAACCTGAGCCGGGTAAAGAGTTTGTGATTTTCACCGACGCATCATTGAATGGTTTGGGTTGTGTTTTGATGCAAGAAGGCAGAGTGGCAGCTTATGCCTCCAAACAGTTGAAACCGCATGAAAAGAATTATCCGACGCACGATTTAGAGTTGCCCGCTATTGTGTTTGCATTGAAAATTTGGCGACATCATTTATACGGTGAAAAGTGTCATATCTTTATCGATCACAAGAGCTTGAAGTACATAATGACTCAGAAAGATTTGAATTTGCGACAACGAATATGGCTCGAGTTGCTAAAAGACTATGAGTTGGTGATTGATTATCATCCGGGAAAAGCTAATGTAGTCGTGGATGCTTTGAGTAGAAAATCTTTATTTGCTTTGAGAGCGATGAATACTCAGTTAACCTTGTCTGATGATGGTTTGATTCTAGCAGAACTAAAAGCTAAATCGGTATTTCTTCAGAAAATTTGTGAAGCTCATAAATGTGATAATGAATTGCAAGCTAAAAGAGGGCAATGTGAGTCGACTAGTGATTCAGACTATTGGATCGGATCCGATGATTGTTTAATGTTCCAAGGTAGAATTTACGTACCAAAGAATTCTAAGCTTATTTAGAAAATTTTACACGAAGCACAAAGTGGTTGTTTATCTGTTCACACGGGGAGTACAAAAATGTACAATGATTTGAAACAGTTGTACTGGTGGTCGGGCATGAAACGACACATTTCAGAGTTTGTGTTGAGATGTTTGGTTTGTTCGCAAGTTAAAGCTGAACATCAGGTGCCTTCGGGATTACTACAGCCTGTGATGATACTAGAGTGGAAATGGGATAGAGTTACGATGGATTTCGTATTGGGATTACCCCTGTCTCTGAAGAAGAAAGATGTTATTTTGGGTTGTCGTTGATCGACTAATGAAATCTGCACATTTCATTCCGCTACGTACTAACTATTCGCAAGATAAATTGGCTGAATTGTACATTTCTGAGATCGTTAGATTGCACGGGGTGCCAGTTTCGATTATTTCGGATAAAGATCTGAGGTTTATGTCGCGATTTTGGAAGAAATTGCAAGAAGCTCTGGGTACGAGGTTGAACTTTAGTACCGTATTTCATCTACAAACTGATGGTCAGTCTGAGAGAGTAATACAAATTCTCGAAGATATGCTTCGTTGTTGTGTTTTAGAGTTTGAAGGCAATTGGGAGAAATATTTGCCGTTGGTTGAATTCGCGTATAACAACAGTTTTCAATTAAGCATAAAGATGGCACCGTATAAAGCTTCGTATGGTCACAAATATCGAACTCCATTATACTAGACCGAGCTTAGTGAGAAAAAGATTCACGGGGTTGATTTGATCAGAGAGACTGAAGATAAAGTGAAAGTAATTTGCGATAGTTTAAAAATAGCTTTAGATCGACAAAAATCGTACACAGATTTGAAACAAAAAGACATTGAATTTCAGATCGGCGACAGATTATTTTTGAAAGTATCTCCGTGGAAGAAAATTCTTCGATTTGGTCGTAAAGGAAAATTGAGTCCGCGATTTATCGGGTCGTATGAGATCATTGAAAGAATAGGGCCAGTGGCATATCGATTAGCTTTACTGTCAGAGTTAGAAAAGATTCACAATGTGTTTCATGTATTGATTTTGCGTCGATATAGATCAGATCCATCACATGTAATTTCCCCATCAGAGATTGAAATTCAATCTGATATGACATATAACGAAGAACCGATCAGAATTTTAGCTCGAGAGGTTAAAGAGTTAAGAAATAAACGCATAGCTTTAGTAAAGGTCTTGTGGCAACGACACGGTGTCGAATAAGCCACATGGGAGTCCGAGGAAACTATGAGAAAATAGTACCCTATCCTCTTTTCTGGTAAGATTTTCAGGGACGAAAATTCCTAAGGGGGAGAGTTGTAACAGCCCGTTTTTATTCAAATCAGAATAGTGGTTTTGGGACCACAAATCTGAGGTCGAAATAATTATTTTATTATTATTATAATGTCTATAGTATGATAGAATAATTGTATGAAAACTTCGTTAAAAAATTTTATTGTTTGAGTGTTTAATTTGATAAAAAGGACTAAATCGCGTAAACTGTAAAACTTATGTTCTAATAGTTAAAGGTATTAAATAGCTATGAAATTAAATAGTTAAGGGATTTATGTTGCAATTAGCCCATTGATAATATGAGTGGACATTCTTGGACATAATTTAAGTGATTTTAATGTTTTATCATAAAGGTTATATTTGTAATTCAATAATAAAAAACAAATTAAGTAAAAACAAGTCAAATTTCTTCTTCATTTCATCTTATTCCACCGAAAATAAGAAAGGAAAATGTCCATGGAAGCTATTTAGGGTTCGGTCATTGCATTGCTTAATTGGTAAGTGATTTTGACTTGGTTTTTAATAATTTCTATGTTTTTGAGATCGTTGCAGCTTACTCTAGCTAGCCCAGGGACTATTTTGAAAAACTATTAAAGTTTTAGGGTTTTTCAATTGATGAATGTTGGTATATTTTGATGTTTGATAATAGAAAAGGCATGCTTGTTGTTATATAAACAACATTTGGTAAGTGATTTTTAGTGAAATGTCTAATTAGGGATTAAATTGTGAAATGTGTAATTTTTGTGGTTAAATTGTGAAATAAATGAAAAATATGAACTGCTAGGGACCTAATTGAAATTTTTCTAGCGTGGGTTTCAATTGAATTGCATGAATTTGTAATTTTATGAAATAAGGACTAAATTGTAAAAATGTTGAAAAATGTTAGGGGCAAAAGTGTAAATTTGCCTTAATGTGTATTTTGGACTAAATTGAATAGAGAGATTATTAAATAAGTTAATTTTGATTATATTTAGATCAAGAAAGGTGAAATACAGATTTAGATCGGGGAAAGAATAAGGTTTCGGATTAATCGACTTAATTCGTCGTTTTTAAGTTCGAGGTAAGTTCCTATGTATTAAACATTATTATACTTGTGTTTTAATGCTTTGATATTGCATAAATTGTGAATACGACACTGCGGACATGTTCAACGACGATTCGACAAGTGAGAAAGTCTCGGTTGAACCTTAGGAATATATTAGGATACGAATGACATGGCATTAGGGGTTATGTGATTAGGTGCTGGTCCGTAGGTCCTACCGGTGGCTGAGTTATCCGGCATGTGTTGCGGATACTCGTCAGCTTGTGTGAGCAGCAGCGTGTAGCTTTGTCATGACCGTCAGCTTGTGTGAGCAGACCCGTTAATAGCTCTAGTGTGAGCATTATGTGTGATACGAGATTGAGATAGCTTCAGCTATGTATGTGGCACTTAGGGTACGAGTTTCCCAAGTATCCGATAGTATTTTGAATGGTTCAACGGGTATATCGAAGGCAAGAATGAGTATGAGGCTAATAAGAGATGGTACACGTATGTACATGAATCGTATAAGTTCTAAATCGGTGAAACTCGTGAATCTCACATTTAATCTCAAGTATGAATATGTGGAAGATTTGTGAGTTATTATGTAACATCCTAGATTAGGGGTTATGCATTTAGTGCATAATTCATGTGTTAATGGGCTCAGTGAGTGTGTTTGGAGGTGTGTGAGGGGCTTTGGAAGCTCTAGGATGGAAGAGGAAGCTTTGGAAAAATGTGGAAATTTTATGTTAAAAGGGGAAATGGGCTAAGGAGGCCTTAAGAATAAATGTAAGGACTTTTGGACATGAAAGTGAGCTTGGCAAAGTGGCTTAAGGACGCCACTTAAGGCCTGGGAATATCGCCAACAGGGGCCTTGGTTCGATTCACGGCGGCAGCAAGTAGTTTTTTATTTTTGCTTTTGGCGTTAAGGGGGGGAGCTAGGTGAAGGAGGCTTTAAAATAAATTGTGGCGAGTTTATATCACAAGAAAACGCCTTGGCAGAGTGGCTTGGGGCGTTATATGCGGCTTGATGCAATAAGGGCCTTGGTTCGAGTTGCAGGGGAAGCGAATGGGATTTTATTTCTTTTGCGTCAAGAAGGAGCTTGGCTAAGGAGGGTTTAAAAGAAATTCTGGGGAGGTTATATCACAAACGGCGCCTTGGCAAAGTGGCTGGCAGCGCATGGTGTTCCAGCAGGTCTCAACTTCGAATCATGGGGCGACAATTTGGAGTTTATTTTTTTATCTTTGGCGTGAAGAGGTGGAGTGATGGTGGACGGCACATGGGATCCTCAAATAGATAAATATTTAAGCTAGTTTTTGTTTTTTAAATTCGGTTGGGATGTTGGATAAATGCTAGCTTTTATTTTTTTTATTTATCTATTTTAAGATAGAAGACAAGGGTGGCTTTATTTTTAATTGTTTTTGAAGAGGTGATAAGGGATAATGGTTGTATTTTTTTAAATGAAGAGATAACATAGGAAATTAAATGGGAGTTGATAAGGAGATAAAGTGGCCGAATGGGGACTCTCTAGCTTGGGAATTTTCGGCTTTGAAGTTTATAAGGAGGGTGTGCCGAATTTTTGTTCTTTTTCCTCTTTGTGTGCCATTCTCTTTTTGTGCTAGAACCATCTAGTTCGGCTTTCTTCCTCTTTGTTTTAGTGACCGAGACTTCAAGGACCAATAAGGTCATTAGTGCTCTTTCTCTTCTACTTGTTCTTGGCCGAATCTATATCCCTTTCCCAATTCCTTTCTTTTATTTTTGTTAGCCGAATCTTCCCTTTTTCCACCATTTCCGTATTACTCAACCACCAACCCTTTTTCTGTTCTTTTCTTTACTTTGACCGAATATCAAGATTGGCATAAATCTTTTCGAGTTTCCTTCTCCAATCAGCTCTCAAAAAGGGTAAGTGGACATGGCCGAATGACTTTTGTTTGGTTTTCGAGATTTATGGTTATGGCCGAATGGCCTATGACTCATGTTAATGTGATTGATTGTAGGAAGGAGCACAATATAACGCTGTGAATATTCGGGATTTGGTGATCGATCTAGGTGTAGCCGAATACAAGTGGGGTGTGTGGCTTCGGGATTTGGTTGGAAACCAAATCGGTTCAAGGGTCAAAGGATCTAGCGCGATGGAGATCGGATCCTCGGGATCTAGGACTCGTGTTAATAACAGGTGTGTACTTACACACTTCATAGCTAATAAATTGTTAATAAATTGTATGTGTCAAATCGGATATGTGTAGATCTGGATGGATACCGTAAGGGTATGGGCAAGGATTCGGGTAAGTCCGTTTCGATATGAGCTTGTTATATGATGCATGTTGATGCATGACATATTTGGTATATGTGATATATGAAAATATGGCCTTTGATAAATTCGGTGTATGTTATTATTTAAGCATGATTGGCATGATTTCTTTTATATGTACATTGTATTATTGTGGGTGATATGAGTGGAGGGGGAAGTGACATCCGTGTCTTTGGACACCAGTGGTTTGGTACCACTTTTCGTGACTTTAAGTCACCAGAGGTTTGGCACCTCATAGCGTCTCGTCCCAGTGGCTTAGCACCACAGTGGGTTGGCCCCACAGTTGACATAACGGGATTGACGCCAGTGATTTGGTATCACACGTGGGTTGGCCCCACAAGCTATTATTCGTGACTTCGAGTCACCAGTGGTTTGGCACCACAATATTGATGGATATCGTGACTTTGGGTCACCAGTGGTTTGGCACCACCAGTGGTTTGGTACCACACGGGGTAGAAAAGGAGTGATGGATGGCTAGGTTGGGTGCATGCCATACTTAGTTATGATTTGTGTAAGCTGTTGCATTAACCGGGGGAAGGGTTACACATTGAGTCTTGGTGACTCACCTTCTCCCTTAACTTTTTCAGGTGACTCGTAGATCGCGGATGAGGAGCCGGAGGGACTCGAGGTGGCCATGCAGTGGGAAACTTAGTTTACATGGACCTTGGTTCATTTTTATTTTAATCTTATTTTATTTATTTGAGTTGTAATAGGGCCCCGAAAGTTTTAAGTATTTTTACCAAGCATTTTTATTATTATGTTTTTTATGGATTGACAATTTAAATATTAACTACAAATGATTATTTTTCCTTAAATATATATATATGATAAAATTTCAAACCGAATTTGGTAACAACTTAAGTTATTTCAAATTTTAATTACACAAGGTTTCCGTCTAAAGATCAGTAAATTTATTTACTTTAACTTTAAGTCAAAATATTTTCAAATGTTTTTCCAAATGACATACGGATCCGGTCAGGGCTTGTGGGCCGGGTTTGGGGTGTTACAAATTGGTATCAGAGCCAGGTTCAAAACTCGGCTGTGGGGGCCCAGGGCCCAAAATGTTTTTGGTAGGCCTCTGTGAAATATTATGAAAATGGTTTTTGTTTTGAAACAAACATGGCATCGAGTCTCCTAGACTAATCCGCCTGTAAGTACTCCTGTCTACTATGTGAATTATTATCTGTAGAGGGGTAGGAATGGAACGTAGATAGTATGATAAGTATTTGAACCCTAGGAATAGTATACCCCAATATAAGAATTTCATAAGACTTAATGTCTAATTAAACAAACCTATGACTAAGTCGCGAGAGTTAGGTGCGGTAACCCTTGTGCGCATGTCTAGGATTGGATCCGAAAGAGCACAGTACTTAAGCAGATCCTAGTGACTCACCTCCTCTTCGCAGAATCCTGCAGTGCGTAGCTTCAGTTCACCCTAACCATGAGGACTTATTCATAGGCTAAACCCAATAACTAAAACCGAAAGGGAACTAGCCGGATTTTTTTTATGAAAACCCTAGTTTTAAAACTCTTAAAATTATCCTTTTTACTTGTGGGAACTATTTTTACAACCTTTCCGAAAATTTTTGATTTATGAAAATTACAAAAATACCCCTAGTGGTAAAATTACAAAAATGCCCCCGGTTTCTAAAATTACTAAACTACCCCGAATTCAATAAAATTTTTCTTATTTTACAAAAGTACCCCAAAACCCTAATTTGCAAAATATCAAAATGCCATGATTTCGAGAAAATTACTGAAATTGCCCCCTAACTTACAAAATTACCAAAATGACATTGATGTTCAAAATTTTTGGCAACACTACCAAGTTGGAAAACAAATTCTCAAAAAGAACCCCAAGTTTTACAAATTTGGAAATACCCATGATTTATTACGATTTATAAATTTACCTGTTAATTACCAAATGCCCTGGAAATTCAAATTTACCGGAAAACCCTAATTTCAAAATTACAAAAATACCCCGGATTTCGAGAATCACCAAAATACCCTTGTTGACAAAATCACCGAGAAACCTTATTTTGGCAAATTACGAAAATAACCCTGTAGGACATGACGAAAAACCCCTAGGATAGGAACGGACAGAAATGCCGAAGAGTGAGTGTGTATGGGAGATACTATGGAATGGATGTACTTTTCTGTGAATTAGGATAGAAAGCTTGAAACTTTGAATGATCGAAAGAATCCTATTAAGCTCTCTTCATAAAATTCTCGCGGATAACCAAGTGAAACAAGTACTAATCCATAAAATTTCTTAATCAGATTAAAACGCAATCGTTAGAAATGAGTTCTAGAGGACGTGGCCGTCGTGGACGCGATAGAGGAAGAATGACCGTGTCAGAACCCGTTAGGTCAGGTCAAGGGTCTGATAAGGAGATACCACCGCCACCACCACCCCCAACTTTTAGTGTTGAGCAGCAAGATCAGACGGGGGGTGAGGCAGTATCGCAGGCTGTGCTGCGAGTCCTTGAGATGGTGGCTGGAACAGGTGGAGGTATGGGACCTCGAAAATCAGTGCCGAACGACTCAGAGCCAATGGAGTGAGGTGTTCCGGGTGTATCAGTGTGGCACCCGATGCGGCGGAGTATTGGTTGGAATCAACCGAGAGGATCATGGATGATCTAGATCGGCGGTGAGGAGAAGGCGAAAAAGGAGTGGTGTCGCTCCTCGGGGATGAGTCATACCGGTGGTGGCTCACGGTTCGGGATGGTGCTGCGACAGATGACCTTACTTGGGAGTATTTCAAAGCGAAGATACCGTAAGAAGTATGTGGGGACCAGGCTACATTGATGCGCAGAGAAAGCATTTACGAGGTTGGTTCAAGGGAATAAGTCCGTATCCGAGTATGAAGTAGAATTTTTAAGGCCGAGCCGCTATGCTCGGAGAATTGTGTCAACGAACACGAACAACGCTGTGTCTGCTTTTTGAGGACGGACTTAGGGATGATCTAAGGTTGCCGATTGCTCCACAACAGAGCGTGAGTTTTCATCCTAGTGGAAAAGGCTAAGGTAGCCGAAGGGATCAAGGAGTCCGTAAGACGGAACCACGAAAGGAACAAACGAGAGAGGGCTTTTGATCGTCCGGATCGGGCGGTGATGTGCGTAAGAGGGCTAGATTTGGGGAATCGAAAAGAGCCGCAAAGCTCGCTTTCGATGGCCACCTCGGTGTGCTAGATGCGAAATCCCACTCGGGAGAATGTTTGGTGGAAGTAGAGGTGCTTTGAGTGTGGATCAATGGAGCACCGGTAAGGGATTGTCCGCGGAAGTTGGCTAGGACTCAAGCCGAGGTCAAGGGCGTGTTCAATTCGGGAGGGATGGCCAACAACCACGTAAGGGTCGAGGTGCAGCTAGGGGTAATGATAATGGTAATGGTAATGGGCGTGGCCGAGGTGCCAAGGGCGAGGCGAGGCAACCAAGGTTGGTTTATGCAGGTTGGCCGTCGTGAGGAGGAAGATGTGCCAGATGTGACAACGGGTACGTTCCTTATTTCTGGAATACCCTTAATTGCTTTGATTATTGTAGAGTTTTCTTGTATTGCTAGTGAAATGCCTGAAACTTTGGATGTGAACTTAGAGATTGTGCCTAGGAAGTATGATGGTTTTATTAAGATTAAAGTGCGCAGCATAAGCGTAGTGTGGTGAGTAGGAGTGCATTTAGCCAAGTAATTTCGAGGACGAAATTATTTTTAAGGAGGGTAGAACTGTAACATCCTAGATTAGGGGTTATGTATTTAGTGCATAATTCATGTGTTAATGGGCTCAGTGAGTGTGTTTGGAGGTGTGTGAGGGGCTTTGGAAGCTCTAGGATGGAAGAGGAAGCTTTGGAAAAATGTGGAAATTTTAAGTTAAAAGGGGAAATGGGCTAAGGAGGCCTTAAGAATAAATGTAAGGACTTTTGGACATGAAAGTGAGCTTGGCAAAGTGGCTTAAGGACGCCACTTAAGGCCTGGGAATGTCGCCAACAGGGGCCTTGGTTCGATTCACGGCGGAAGCAAGTAGTTTTTTATTTTTACTTTTGGCGTTAAGGGGGGGAGCTAGGTGAAGGAGGCTTTAAAATAAATTGTGGCGAGTTTATATCACAAGAAAACGCCTTGGCAGAGTGGCTTGAGGCGTTATATGCGGCTTGAGGCAATAAGGGCCTTGGTTCGAGTTGCAGGGGAAGCGAATGGGATTTTATTTCTTTTGCGTCAAGAAGGAGCTTGGCTAAGGAGGGTTTAAAAGAAATTCTGGGGAGGTTATATCACAAACGGCGCCTTGGCAAAGTGGCTGGCAGCGCATGGTGTTCCAGCAGTCTCAACTTTGAATCGTGGGGCGGCAATTTGGAGTTTATTTTTTTATCTTTGGCGTGAAGAGGTGGAGTGAAGGTGGATGGCACATGGGATCCTCAAATAGATAAAGATTTAAGCTAGTTTTTGTTTTTAAATTCGGTTGGGATGTTGGATAAATGCTAGCTTTTATTTTTTTTTTTTATCTATTTTAAGATAGAAGACAATGGTGGCTTTATTTTTAATTGTTTTTGAAGAGGTGATAAGGGATAATGGTTGTATTTTTTTTTAAATGAAGAGATAACATAGGAAATTAAATGGGAGTTGATAAGGAGATAAAGTGGCCGAATGGGGGACTCTCTAGCTTGGGAATTTTCGGCTTTGAAGTTTATAAGGAGGGTGTGCCGAATTTTTGTTCTTTTTTCCTCTTTGTGTGCCATTCTCTTTTTGTGCTAGAACCATCTAGTTCGGCTTTCTTCCTCTTTGTTTTAGTGACCGAGACTTCAAGGACCAATAAGGTCATTAGTGCTCTTTCTCTTCTACTTGTTCTTGGCCGAATCTATATCCCTTTCCCAATTCCTTTCTTTTATTTTTGTTAGCCGAATCTTCCCTTTTTCCACCATTGCCGTATTACTCAACCACCAACCTTTTTTCTGTTCTTTTCTTTACTTTGACCGAATATCAAGATTGGCATAAATCTTTTCGAGTTTCCTTCTCCAATCGGCTCTCAAAAAGGGTAAGTGGACATGGCCGAATGACTTTTGTTTGTTTTTCGGGATTTATGGTTATGGCCGAATGGCCTATGACTCATGTTAATGTGATCGATTGTAGGAAGGAGCACAATCTAACGCTGTGAATATTCGGGATTTGGTGATCGATCTAGGTGTAGCCGAATACAAGTGGGGTGTGTGGCTTCGGGATTTGGTTGGAAACCAAATCGGTTCAAGGGTCAAAGGATCTAGCGCAGTAGATCGGATCCTCGGGATCTAGGACTCGTGTTAATAACAGGTGTGTACTTACACACTTCATAGCTAATAAATTGTTAATAAATTGTATGTGTTAAATCGGATATGTGTAGATCTGGATGGATACCGTAAGGGTATGGGCAAGGATTCGGGTAAGTCCGTTTCGATATGAGCTTGTTATATGATGCATGTTGATGCATGACATATTTGGTATATGTGATATATGAAAATATGGCCTTTGATAAATTCGGTGTATGTTATTATTTAAGCATGATTGGCATGATTTCTTTTATATGTACATTGTATTATTGTGGGTGATATGAGTGGAGGGGGAAGTGATATCCGTGTCTTTGGACACCAGTGGTTTGGTACCACGTTTCGTGACTTTAAGTCACCGGAGGTTTGGCACCTCATAGCGTCTCGTCCCAGGTGGCTTAGCACCACGGTGGGTTGGCCCCACGATTGACATAACGGGATTGACGCCGGTGATTTGGTATCACACGTGGGTTGGCCCCACAAGCTATTATTCGTGACTTCGAGTCACCAAAGTGGTTTGGCACCACAATATTGATGGATATCATGACTTTGGGTCACCAGTGGTTTGGCACCACCAGGTGGTTTGGTACCACACGGGTAGAAAAGGAGTGATGGATGGCTAGGTTGGGTGCATGCCATACTTAGTTATGATTTGTGTAAGTCGTTTGCATTAACCGGGAAGGGTTACACATTGAGTCTTGGTGACTCACCTTCTCCCTTAACTTTTTCAGGTGACTCGTAGATCGCGGATGAGGAGCCTGAGGGACTCGAGGTGGCCATGCGTTGGGAAACTTAGTTTACATGGACCTTGGTTCATTTTTATTTTAATCTTATTTTATTTATTTGAGTTGTAATAGGGCCCTGAAATTTTTAAGTATTTTTACCAAGCATTTTTATTATTATGTTTTTTATGGATTGACAATTTAAATATTAACTACAAATGATTATTTTTCCTTAAATATATATATATGATAAAATTTCAAACCGGAATTTGGTAACAACTTAAGTTATTTCAAATTTTAATTACACAAGGTTTCCGCCTAAAGACTATAAATTTATTTACTTTAACTTTAAGTCAAAATATTTTCAAACGTTTTTCCGCAGTGACATACCAGATCCGGTCAGGGCTTGTGGGCCGGGTTTGGGGTGTTACATATTATGAGTTGTGTATTGATATATATATTTTCAATTGTTAAATGGTATATTTATGGTATATTGAATTTATGGATATACGAACTTACTAAGCTCCATAGCTTACTTTGTTTATTTTCCGTGTTTTATAGTGTAATCAAAGCTAGCTCAGATTCGGGAATCGTTGGAGACTTCATCACACTATCCTACTATCACTTTGGTACTTTTGAACTTAAGTATTTTGAGTATATGGCATGTATAGGATTATGGTCATTTTGGTTATGAATTGATAATGAATTTAACCATTTGAATTGGCTTGTAAATGTCTAAAGTTTGGTTTGTATATAGCCATGAAAGTTGGCATATTTTGGTTGATTTGGTGATGGACATATAAATGTGCTCATGTCTTGTGTGATGTGTTGGATGATGGTTATATGATGCTTGTTGATAATAGGTATTATGAGTATCAAATGGTTGAGTTGTGGATATTTGTATGCTAGTGAAACTAGGCAAATAATGCACATGTGAAATTGGTTATTTTGATGGTTTGTGTAAGTGAGTTTTGGAATGATATTGAATAGTAAATTGTGGTATATGTGTTCCTTGTTGTTGTTGGTATAGAATTAGCATGAATTAGGGTCGGATTGAGGTTGGATTAAATGCCTATTTATGCCTTGTTGAGTGCCTTTATGAATTGGTGTAGGTGTATGCAAATTTGGGTGGCAAAATGAATTGGTAAATAGCCTATTTTTGTCCACACGGGCAGAGTCACGGGCGTGTGTCTCAGCCATGTGTGACACACGATCAGGTTACACGACTGTGTGTCCCCTGGTGTTAAATTAGAAATTAAGTCAGTATGCTCCATACGGCCTAGCACACAGGCGTGTGACTTAGCCGTGTGGCATAAGTCAGTATACCCTACAGGTTTGACATGGCCTAGCACACATCCTGGCACACGGACGTGTGTGGCCATTTCTTAGCGCACACGGGCTGGTCACACGGGCGTGTGGTTGGCCGTGTGACCCAAGTCAGAGAGATACACGGGGTCGGACACGGGCTGGGATACAGCCATGTGATCCCATTTCGAATGTCCACACGGCCTGTGACACGGGCGTGTCTTTGGTCGTGTGAGACACACAGGCGTGTGTCCCCTGTATTTTGTAAAATTTTCTAAGTTTCCTAAAAGTTTCCTAAGTTATCGGTTTAGTCCCGAACTACCCCGAATGCATATTTTTGGGCCTCATAGGCTCGTATTAAGGAATTGATGAATGATTATGAATGACTTGTATTTGAATTTGAATGATGTTTGAGAAATATATGTTTAATTGTGTTATAAGTCTGATAATACTCCTTAACCCTATTCCAGCGTTGAATATGGGTGAGGGGTGTTACAATTAATGAAAGAGATATGAATAAAGGAATACTCATTAATAGATTGATGGAAGTGTGGATCCAAAACCATTTTTGTAACACCCCAAACTCGGCCTAGAAGTTAGGCCCGAATCTGGTGTGTCACATGGAAGTAAAAACCATCTTTGTGATTATTAAAAACTTGCTTGAGAAATATAGCCTCTTTGTTAAAACCAAAAACACTTAAGTAATTGTTAACTACTTGAAAACATAATAATCTTTAAAAACCTTTTCGTTTGCGGAAGCATATTTGAAATAAACAATTTACGAAAATGTGACGTTATAAATAGAGTTGCAGAAGCATTTTGAAAACGTTGCGGAAACGTAGATAAAATACAAGTATTTTGAGAGGTTGTTTGATAAATCGATAATCGAAACTAATGATCTTACAAAACCGTGACTTTTGAAAACGGCGTTGAAAATTCAAAAGAGAATCCAAGTCTTTTGAAAATATCGTTAATAGTTCGAGAGAAAATATCCGTGTTAAAAATATTTGTAAAAGTTTATTTTGAAATCCATTTGTTAATCGATTTTGGAAACCATTGTTTAAGTTTTTAGAAAATTCCCCTTTTTAAACAATTTAAGAAAAATAATAAAAACATCCCAACCAAAAAGCAAAAAAAAAAATAGTCCAGAGGCCTTATTACAACATTTAACCCAAAATAGTAAAGTAATAAAATAAACCAGAAAGAAGTCTAAAGTCCAAATAAACCATTTCCAAGTATGGCCTCCTCGAGTCATCCATAGCCCAAGTCCATATCATCAAGCATTACCTACAAGGGTTAAGAGAAAGGGGTGAGTTACAAGAACTCGGTGTGAAATCTCCTTACATCGTTATTCATTGGGCCGGAACCCAATTAGCAATCATCTTGGACCAAAGCCCATAAAAATAATAAATAAATGAAATGAATGCAACCCATCCCATCCTACCACCGTCTAACTCTCCACCCGTACCAACCAATCTCTCCCCGTGGGGATCAAGTCAACCCACCCCGCCATCTCTCCAATTTGCGATCAAGCCGCCATTTATACTATTTGTGGTGAGCCACCGTAATCATATACGGTAATATAATCGGCACACGACCTCGGTAAAAAAATGATCGACACGCAGTCGTTAATTCATATGTTAGGCACATAGCCCGTAAATACGTTTAGCACAAAGCCATAATCACGATGGTACAAAGCCATATTTAGGTTGGAACATAGCCCCGTAAATACGTTTAGCACAAAGCCATAATAACGATGGCACAAAGCCATATTTAGGTTGGCACATAGCCGTTATCAGAATTTGTGGCAATGCCACCGGTCTATACTTCTCTTCATTCAAGTTTCCCATCCCATGTAAAATTATGTAAATGCAACATTCATAGTAAAGCATCATATTTACAAATATAAACAACAATTATTACTCCAGAGATTTGTTACGATAAATCGCCCATTATAACACTTTGCAATTCGGCCCATTAAGGCATTCTATCAAATCACCCATAGGGGCATTTTCTGATAATCGGGTCCATAAGGACATTTCGGTAAATCGGTCCATAAGGACATTTCGGTAAATCGGTCTATAAGGAAATTTCGGTAAATCGGTAATTTTACCCACTAAGGGTAATTCGGTAATCTCGTAACCCAGGGGTATTTCGAAAATTTCGCAACCTAGACTTAACTACTAATGTGGAGCATAAAAATCGAAACTGTCCATCTGCGTCGTACTAACTAAATTGACTATAACTTGAGTTAGGAATCTTGAAATCTAACTTCGTAAATTTTCCTTGAGACTAGACTCATATATCTTCTTACTATAATTTTTCCAGAATTTTTGACTTAACCATTAAGTACATTTTATTCCTTAAAGTTTCCCTTGTTTCACTGTCCAACGATTCTGACCTCTCTTACCTTAATTTCAAATATCTCACTGTACGGTTTTCATATACCGCTCCCACTTGTTTCTAATGAAAATAGGCTCACTAATGGATCCATACATATGAATTATAACCCTTAATTAACTTTGTAAAATTTTATATGATTTTTCCAAAACAGATTAGGGAACCACAAAGTTAATCATAACCAGTCTCACTAAAATTAAGATATATAAAAATATAAAATTCCTTTTCCTTCTCCGTTTCTTCCTTATCAAAATAGACACAGTAAGCTTTAATCCGATATATTATTCTTTTTGTAATTCCTTTTCTCCTATTTTTCGTGATTTTTCAAATACATGTCACTATTTCTAACCGAAATTGTTTTATTACGAAATACGATTACCATTACGATCATACGCACGCCCGAGTGATCACGGATGCCGGTTTTTAGTTTTCTTCGGTATTTTGACCAAATCACAGAACATATCATACAAACTTTTAGAGAGATGTGAGATTACACACCATATCAAACATGTATTCGGAAGGTACGGGATTACACACCTGATTTTGATTTCCTAAAGAACCACTCGTCGATGACCTAGAACAATACCAATCAAAATTTAGCCTCGGATTTCCAAAAGATTTCGTATCACTTACACTTGAATCACTTACCACTATATCCGAAGGTAGAAATATATCGAGTGATTTGTCCCTAAAACATATAGTCGATTAGTCGAAACTTCAATCCGATTTGCAACATAGCCAAATAGAGATATAACGAACAATCCAAAAATGAACCCCCTTACCTTGTCGATATTGGATCCAATTTCCATCGTTTGACTTCGGCTAGAATAATACACGATCTCCCACTTAAAGCACGATTTAATTGAAGAAAGAATGTCACCTAAAACGAGAAAGAAATTATGAAGGAGTGATTGTGGATTGTGAGTTTCGGCTATGGAAGAAAATGAACAAGAATAGTTTCGGTTATGAGGGTATGGATTAGAGGAAAAAGATAGTAGAGTTGGAGAATTTCGTGAAAAGAAAAGAAAGGTTGAGAAGGGGTGCTTATCAAATTTCGGTTTTCAAGAGAAGATGAATGAAAATAGTTTGGTCTCAATGGTTTGGTACCTACGGCAACAAGAAAGAATTGAAGAAAAGAAATGCTCACTAATGGCTTGAAGTTTCGGCAAAGATGAGAAGAAATTTGAGAGAAATGGCATAAAAATGCAAGAAGCAATTTTGACCAACCAAGCACCAAAGTTTCTACCAAAACACTAACAAAAATTCGGCTACCCCTCTTACACCCAAAACCGTCCACATTCATGATCAAAATGGTCAAAATTAGCCAACCATACTTTCCATAACATTCTCCATGAAATAAGCCACTTGTTCCCCTTACTAACCTATTTCTCTTGATTCCTTTCTCCAAATTCAACCTTGCCTTTTTCTTTTAGCCACCTTACCAAAATATTGAAGTCAACCTTGCCATGAATGCCTCTTGGCCGACACTTAAGGAAAGGGTGCAAAAATATAAGTCAAAATTTGCACACAAAGTGATTCGAACCTCTTCCCTCAAGGTACTACATGTGGCGCCATAACCCTTTTACCAATTGCTCATTTATGCTAGCAATTTACTCTTTTATTTCCATAAGTCTTGATGCCACTTACTATCTCTCCTTAATAGGCTTAAACACAAAATTTTACTAAGGCCCAAATTGAACCCGGAACTTCATAGAAACCTCGTAACTTTCCAGAATTACCTCCTTAATATGTCCAACTTGAAATAATGCCGTTCTCTTGTTCTCAAAATTTTAAAACACTTCTACGCTCAAGGCCTATTGGGCCCAATCCTACTAGGCCCAATTTCGGGATGTTACAATTTTCGTCACAATTGTTTCAACGTCATAATAGAAACCCTAAACCCTAAACCCTCCCTAAATCTGTGTGTTTAATCTTATTACAATTACCTTTATATAGGCTAAATTTGGAATACTAAAGTACCTAAAATATCCTTGAAGTACTTAGAGTTCGACTAGGAAAGAACCCTTGATTGGCTGCCTAAGACGTAGTTGAGTTATCCAAGTTATTGTCACATCGTCACGATGTCCCTTTCTTCCATGTCGTGACGTCGCCCTTGCTTCATCCCTGATTGCTTTTGTCTTCGGTGTTACAACACCAGCGTTCTTGTGTCGCAACACGGGCAGCATTTTCAGCCTGGGTATACATCTTTAACTCTTGATTTGACCTACAAGACCATGTAACTTTATTTAAGTATCTAAAGTATTAGAAAAACGTCTGAAAAGCATAAACTATGACTTCAAGTATGACAACATGAATATGTACTAAAATGATTTGGTTTGACTATTAAACTAGCTAAAGTTATGTGAAAAGGGGATGTAGATAATAGTGTAATTTGTAGCAGATTAATAAACAATATGCAAAAAGACCTGACCTGATAGCTTACAACTCTATAACACTTGAGAATTAAAAACGCTCGAGAAATAGGATAACAAAATGCTATTAAACACTGATATAGAAACTAATTGATACGAGTCTTTATTTCCTTCTTTATTATTCTAATCTTTGATTTATTGTTCTATTTTGTTTATTTTAGTTATTTATTTTAATTATTTTTTTAATTTTTTTATCTGACTTAGGTTCGTTTGTGTTATAGGTTGTGTCAAAATACAAGCTTCTTTCTGAATGTCTAGAGCCCTAAGTCAAATTTGCGACTTGGACAAACTTATGGTCCTGTTTTCGCACTCATCCATATCATTTGGTATCAGTTTCTTAGGCGTTTTAGGTGTTCTTTGTGTTCTTATAAACTAATTTCTAGTAAACAACCTCAAAACAATTTTTTTTTACCTAGAAAGTTTTCGAGAAAAAAATATTTTTTAGTGAGTAAACATTTTTCAAACGAACTAAAATTTTACATACTAATTCTTGGCACTCTTTTAGAAAATTAAAAAAAAAATATTTCCTACAAAAAAATGTGATCGAAATAGTGGAAAAATAGAAAAATAAAAAAAAATTTGTGGGTTGAATTTTGTACCGAAACTATCCAGGTTAGATCTACATTATTTGAGTAGGCTCCAGTTTAAATTTCGTGATTTTTGGAAATTGGGATCACCTCAAACGAAGTTTCTCAAGTTGCTTCGCAATTTTTCAAGTTTTTCTGATCTCAACGATTTTCATTGATCCTTAGCCTTAGGTTTCCATTTTATTTTTATTTTTTTGCTTTTTCTTGTTCCTTTACACATTCTAACACTTTATTGTTTCTTATGTTAGTAGGTTAAAGCATGTTGCACATTCCTTCCTCCGTGGAACACAATTCTTTGGTGTCTAGCCGATTTTGGACTCCTAGTGCCACTAGGTTTGCTTTGCTAGTTTGATTCTAATACATTCTGATTAGTTGATATAAACACTTTTAAAAGACTCACAAGATTAATTCTTACCTCATTAAGAATTTGATTTTTATTTCTGAGTGCATAACAATAAGGTTTGCTTAATTTTTCTTTTCTTGAGTATTGCGTTCTTTTTAGGTTTTCATAATGATTCACAATACTATGATCAAAAAGTTGCAAAGGGATCAAGAGGTTCAAAATGCTCAAGATCAGAAATGAGACACTATTCTAAACACAATAAACAAAAATTTGGAACGTCTAAGTACCCAATTTGAGTGTCGGTATCATAATTGGGGAGATAAGGTTAACCAGCCTCGTCTTCATACAAATAATGTTAGACGTGTACGTCACACAAATGATCAGACTTTCGTCAATAATGATCATGGACAACCTTCTTTGGCTAAACCAAAGTTCTCAATTCCACAATTTCATGGAAAGAATGATCCTGAAGCATATTGTGAGTGAGAATAAAAAAATGAACTTATGTTTCGTTACTATAAATACCCGGAAGAGGAAAAAGTCTCATTGACGACCCTTTAATTTTCGGATTTGATCACCTTCGAACATACTAACGTCCAAAGTGTGAATGCTGCAACTAAAGATATAGATTTGAGGTGGTCTGCAAGTATACAGGTCAAGTTGTAATATAGTTGCAACAAAATAGGTAAGTACTTCGAGGATCGTACCCAAGGGATTGCAGTTTGGGAAAAACTGCTATCAAGCCAATTATTGGAAATAATTACTAATCTACTTGAGTCATGAATTAGTAGTGTTAATAGAAAAGCAAGATGATGATGGTAATACTAATAAACTAAATAAATTAAATTAAATCTAAATCTAATCATAAGTTCATGTATCGGCTTCTCCTATCCCTTGTTTCGGCCACGCGAGTTCCTTTAGCCTAGATCCAATTGTTTTACCTAATTAATAATTGATGTAGGGTTCTAATCAATCAACTATTCGATACCCTAGCAGGATCTTCCGATACGTCCACTAGAATAGTGAGTCAGCAAGAATTATTTATCTTCTAATCTCACAGTCCAGATCGGTTCGGGGTTAAGGTGTTCACGAATAGGCCATACCAATTTTGGGTTAATCCCCACCTAAATGACTTCCCAGGGTTGTCAAGCCTAGGGTTTAAGTTATTCTCTCCCAAACAACTCATTTGCTAAGAAACTCTATGTAACACCCCAAACCCGGCCCATGCGTTAAGGCCAGATCTGTCATGTTACTTGAGAAAAATACTACTAAGTCCTTTTTCATTTGTACATAAAAAGATTTAGATTTAAAAATCATATAAAACAACTCCCATTTAAAAAAAAATTCTAATAAAGTATTATTGAATAAAGATTAATTGATAAATCGATAAATTTTGAGATGAAATCTTATAAACCGTGACCTTGGAAATATTGTTAATAGTTTGAGAAGAATTTGGAAATAATTTTCGAAAAGTGTTGATAAAAATTTCCAAGAGAAATTTCCGAGTTAAAAATATATTTATGAAAGTTTATTATGAAATCCTTTTTGTATATCCATTTTAAGAAAAATGTTTATTTGAGTTTTTAGAAAAAAAAAATCTCAATTTAAAATACTCAGAGCAATTTATAATTTCGTCAAGCATAAAACAAAACAAAATTAATCCAGAGGCCTTATTACAACCCTTAACTCAAAATAGTAAAATAATTAAAAGTACTAAAAAGAAATCCAAATTCCAAATTAAACCGTTTTTGCAGTATGGCCTCCACCGAGTCATCCATGGCCCAAGTCTCCATCACTGATCATTACCTGAAAAGGGATAAGGAAAAATGGGGTGAGTTACTAGAACTCAGTGTATAACCCACTTACCGTTGTTCATCACAAAATCCCATTAAGTGATAATTTGGGCCTAAGCCCATTTGCAATAATAATAATGTATCAATTATATCATGTGTATGAAATGCAATTCCCAAACCAAACCTAGTATTCCATCCGCTACACACCACCCGTACCAACAAACACACACACCGGGGATCTTTTGTCAACCCACCCCGCCAACACACCAATCGCAGGGCATTAAGCCATTTATATCAAATATAATTTTGTGGTCAAGCCATCAAAATATCAGAATTTATGTGGCATTGCCACTATATGCAATTGTGTGGCGAGCCACCAAAACTTCTCTTCATCATTATCCCATCCCATGCAAATCATGTATATAGTGCATAACAAATCATAATATAATAACATTAATTAATTCAGATATTTATTTCAAGAATTATGGCCCATTATAACAAAATATCAAATTGGCCCATTTAACAAAATATCAGATCGGCCCATATATCAAAATATCACATCGGCCCATATATCAAATTATCACATCGGCCCATATAACATATCATCACATCGGCCCATATATCATATTTTCACATTGGCCCATATAGCAAATTATCAATCGGCCCACATAGTCAAATATCAATCTGCCCATATAGTCAAATATCAATCGGCCCATATAGTCAAATATCAATCGGCCCATATAGTCATATATCAATTTGGCCCATTTAGCGAAATATTTTGATTTGGCCCATTAAGGGTATTTTCATAATCATTCACGATGTTAATACCGATTTTATCAATTTTATCAAAATAATGAGATCTAAGCCAATTTTTTTCCAATTTCACCAAAATACGATTTAATCAAGTGATTTACTACCAATACGATATTAATCTTCAACCCACGGAATACGGTGTGAGATTATACACCTGATTACGGTAAGCACTACGCTTTCTTGATCGTTGACACCCTCGGGATCGTGAACAACTACGATTTGTCAGTTTTCCCCGGTTGACGGTCCACAACCCAGTGGAAAATCCCGAATCGCTGATGCCTCAGAATTGCGAACGACCTCGAATAGTCGATTCTCACCGGATGAGGGTCCACAACCCGGAGGAAAGTCTCGAATCGCCAAACAAATTTCTTCACTTAAATTTAGGAGTAAGGATCGTTAATCCGCTCCTTTTTAGATCTCCACTCGACTTCCCATTCGAATCGGTACCACAAGTCTCCATTCGGTTAGATCTTACACAATCGGTATTACAATAAAATATGGATTATCGAAATGGTGAAGATCGGCTTACCACTAATTTCTGAGTGACCAATGATTTGGTAGATTGAGCAATTTAACCCCTATGAATAATATCGGTTAATCATCACCATCTTATCGAATAAAGAATGATTTATAGAATCCTTGAATAACACTTACCTAAAAGATTTTAGAATCGACTTCTAGCGATGATATGATGACTTCGGAAAAAAATCCAAGTTTCGGCCTTCCACTATATCTCTACGAGGAAGAAAATGATTTCGAATGAAAGAAAGAAGGTGGTGATCTTGGTCAAAATGACCATCCAAACCAAAACAATATTTCGGCATTAAGAGAAATAAAATAAAATATTGGAAATAACACTTACCGATGGATTAAGGAATAAGTGATAGTTCGAATGAGAAAGAAAGAAAGAATGATGAAAAGGTTTCGGTTATGAAGGAAATGAACAATGATATTCGGCTATGGAGGTATAGATTTTGAGAAGAAAAAGAAATGTTTGTAAACTTTTGTAAAAAGGAATAGAAAGATGAAAAAGGTGTATTTTTGGGGTTTCGGTTCTTCCAAGGAATAAAGAGTGAACAATTTTATCTCAATGGTTTTGGTGCATTCGACAATCAAGAATAAAGAAGAAGAATTTGCTTATAACCAACTTGAAGTTTCGGCTATCAAGGAAGATGGACAAAAGGTGAATATGTGACCAATCTAAAGAGAAGAAAAATGCACTATTGTGCTAGAAGATTTCGGCAAAGAGAATAGCAAATTGGGAGAAGATGACACTAAAGTTGCAAATGAGATTTCTGACCCAAAACAATACCAAGACCCTACCAAAAGCCAAAGTAAAATTTCAGCCACCTATCTACCCCCAAAACCGTCCACATGCATTGCCATAAGGGTCAAAATTTTGCCAACCATACTTTCCATAGCATTCTCCATGAAATAAGCCACTTGTTCCCCTTACTTGCCTTTCCCTTTTGATTCTTTTCCCCAACCTCAACCTTTCCTTAATTCCTTAGCCACCTTACCAAAAATAAAGAAGTCAAACTTGCCATAAATACCTCTTGGCCGACACTTAAGGAAAGAGTGCAAAAATATAAGTCAAAAATTGCACACAAAGGGATTCGAACCTCTTTCCTCAAGGTACTACATGTGGCGCTTTAACCTTTGATCGCTGTAAATCAGTGTTTTAAAATTTATAAAAGAATGATCGAACCTAGAAACTAACTCTGACAACGATTGAGGCAAGTGCACCTATCGAACAGTAGTATAGTTTAGGCAAGACCGGATTATCGAACCCAAAGGAACTAAAAGTACTAATACTCACTGTCTTTTTTATTATTTAGCCTTAATATAAAGTGATGGTTGTTAAACTAAAACTAATCTACTTACTAAGCTAAGACGCAAAGACAAAAAGAATTATTTCGGGAAATAACTTTTGGAAAAACTCAGTTGACTCAAGCGATACCCTTAGGAAAAATCCTCCTATACTTCACTTGTTATCTAACCTTGAACCATATAATTTATTTAATTAGTTTGATTCGTGAGACTCCCTAACATATATCAAACCCTCTCTCGAGGTGAATAACGTCTAACCCTAGGTTAATTAGTGGAACTCTCGTTCGCTTATAATAACCCCCTAGAATAGCAGTAAATCGATTTGTGGACTCCCATATTAGGTTTCACCCTAATCCGGCAAAATCTCGTCACCCTATCTCTAAACGTGTGATCAACTCCGCTTAATTATGTTGGATCTACTCTTAGGCGGGGTCTATTCCTCCTCCACCTAAGCACATTAGATTTGGATTAAGTTCACACGATTAAGAACAAACTAAGTTATTATCATATAATTCAAAAATCAAAAACAAGATTCATTATAGGTTTCATCTCTTCTGTATCCAAGGTTTAGTTCATAACAATAATGGAAAACATCTCAAGAGAAAAGATAACACAAAACATAAGAAATCCCTAAAACCCCCTGAAGGAATTGAAGAGGAGATCCTCCATCTTGAGTAGAATTCCGGCTTCTTGAGATGGATCAACTGGCTATCTTCGAGTGATTCCCACAAATCTGACCTTTTCGGCTTGGCTTTTTAGCCTAGCTTTCCACCCCATTTCAGCTGATACCTAGGGTCTATTTATAGGCTTTTGAAACACGTTTCTTTCTCCCTAAGTATCCTTTCCCGAATGGAATTTCTCTTCTCCACGGTAGAGGCACGGCCATGGAACACGCCCGTGTAAATCGTGGTCAGGCCGTGTTCGAAACTATTGAATGAGGCACGGCCGTGTAAGTCGTGGTTAAGGCCGTGTTCTAGTAGGAATGGTGGCACGGCTGTGTGGCTTGGAGTCCAGGCTGTGCTGATTTCGTGGCTTGGCCCAACTTGGTCTGTTTTAAGCCCGTTTCTCATTCTTTTCGTCATCGGGTGCTTTCCTGAGTATAAGACATGAAAAGAAAGGATTAAGAGCACCCTTTTACATAAATTGGGGCTTAAATCATCCAAAAGCATACTAAATGTGGGTTTAGAATATGTTACTTTTACGATTTATCAAATACCCCCACACTTAAGCTTTTGCTTGTCCTCAAGCAAAATTCTCAACTTACAATTAAAACGAACTTCCTGTAATTCATAATTCCTATTGATAGTGTCTCATCATAATTCATAGATAATTTATACATGGATAATTCAATTCAAAGTGTCCTAAAAATTCAAACAAGATAAGTCATAGATTCAGTAGCACAAAAATAGGTGTTTCCTTCATCTAAATAATTACCTCGATTCAAAATCGACAAGGATTGACATCCTCTCAAAAGATTCGCTCAAATCACTCAAGTGTTTAAGGTTCAAATTTAGGCACTCAAAAGTCAAACATGAAGAGTTAATCCCATAGGCTTGCATGAAAATCAAATCTCCACCACTGAAATATGAGATGAAACACAAATCAAAAGGTCTTTGTTAGGGTTGTAACGGGGCTAGGGTTAAGGTGTGGAGTATGGCTGAATTAGAGGGTTAGAATCGAGATTGAATTGACAAATTACCTAACTAAGAACTAATGAACTAATAATAATATATACATCAATTGAAAACTAAGAATACCAATAATAATACGAGCTTCTTCTTCGATACTTTGAATTTAAGCGTATAAGCTCATTTAATCACAACTAATGATGAATAATGAATATACTTTTGATTTTTTTTAAGAACAACTAAATACATAATAAAGGATAAACTACTAAAATTCATAATTAGGTAACTGATCAGATCAAATCTCGATATAAGGGTAGTCAAAAGGAATGGTGATAACAAAAACAAAGGGGTTCTGGGTTAATATTAGTAGTTATGTCAATAAATAGGGTTGTTAGGATTAAAAGGGGTTCACTAGGGGTTAATTATGAAGGTAGGCTTTTTATGGAGTAAGTGGGTTAAATCCTAGGTGCCTTTATCATATCTGTGAATCAAATCATAAAATGTGGTCTCGACATGTATAATCGATGCAAGTTCTAGAATAACAGATTAGTGTTGACATACTCATAATCAATAAAGTGAGCAAGAAAAAGAATTTATGCTCTATAAGGCTCAAAAACTCACAAAAAATTATGGGTATTTTGATGTCAACCTCGTAAATTCCAAACTTCAAGGTAATATTTAAACTCAGTTTGACAACCTAGCAAATTTTTAATTTCTAAAAAATAGACTTATCATGCTTGATTCTCTAGTATTCTTCAAATTTAATTATCAATGCACAATTATCAATGACTTAATCTAAAACATATCAATAAAATTCATAAATCATCAGAAATTTCATCCTAATTAGCAATATGAGAAAATTACTTAAAAACAAGACTAAATTCAGGGTTTTTGTTAGGTATCTTCTTAGGTTGTTCACCCCCCACACTTAAGATGTACATTGCCCTCAATGTACAAAGATATATAATAACCTTGTAATAAAATCATCAGATATGGGGGTAAGTGAAAACTTCCTGAATTTTTGGATGATTCCTTAAGATGAGATTGTGCCTTTGGTGGTGGTGATGGTCCGTCTTGATGACGAACCTGCGCTAGATGAAGAAATTGGGCCGCTCGTAGAGAATTAGCCAAGGATCCTTAATACATAATTAAAGTAAACTAAATATGAAATTAAGGACAAGGAAGATAAAGAGAAGGAGACTAAGAAGAAAACAAAAATTTAAAGAAAATATGGATGGACCGTAGAGTCCTTATTTTTTGGTGTGATTTCTAAGGCTGAGGTTATGGTGGTGGTGGAATGCGAGCAAGCACGGACGGAGCATGGCGGTGGGGCGGGTTTTGCAGGACTAACACGACGGTGCAAGGGGCGTGGCGTTCGGCGGCATGGCTGTGGTGCGGGCGTGCGAGTGGTTTTTGGATGGTTTTTGGAGAGAAAAGGCAAGGGGAGGATGATTTGGATGGGGGAGGGTGTATATGCGCCTAGATTTGGGAGAAAAGGGTGTTTAAAACTGATTCTAGGATTAGGTTTTGGGGGGGAAGATGGGTTGATTTTATATAGGGGAGGTGGCACGGTCCATCGCCACGCCTGTGTTCATTTGAAAATGCCCGTGCTTTTCGCGATATTCAGCATTTGGGCGCGTTTCAGGGTTCTTGACACGGCCGTGGGTAAATTAGCACGCCCGTGTTTTAATTGTCAGTATGTGGGCACGGTGAGGTTGCACGGGCGTGTGTTACCCGTGTTCGATAAGTCAGTAGCCTCGCACGGTTGTAAGCCACGGCCGTGTGTAGCCCGTGCTCAATAAGTCAGTAGCCTCGCACGGTTGTAAGCCACGGGCGTGTTTAGCCCGTGCTTAATAAGTCAGTAGTCTCGCACGGAAGGTTGGCACGGGTGTGGTCTGATGTCGCAGCCCGTGTGGGGCAAATCGTTTCGTCCCTGTTTATGCACGGCTACTGGCACACCCGTGGTTTATCCCCTGTCTTCCATACAGCCATTAGCACGCCCGTGTCGAAAGCCGTGTGGTTTAAAACCTGCGCTTTTATTAGTCTGAGTTAGTATGGAGTTAGATGCTGAGTAAAAGAAATAAATAAAATAAAAAAGAATTGAAAATAAAATGTTAGTGAATTAGTGCTCGGGTTGCCTCCCGAGAAGCGCTTGTTTATAGTCTTAAGCTAGACTTTCCCTGTTTTCGGTTCTAAAAGAAAGCTCATGGAGCATAAGCTCCTCTCTTATATCTCCAAAATCTGCACCATTATAAATTTTAAGTCGGTGACCATTTACCTTAAATGTGCCTTTAGTGGGATGAGTTACCTCAATGGTGCCATATGGAAAAATTGTTTTGATCATAAATGGGCCTGACCATCTTGATTTTAATTTTCCCAGAAATAGTTTAAGCCTTGAGTTGTATAGTAGGACTAGGTCTCCTACTTCGAATTGCTTTGATCTCTTGAGAAGAGCATCGTGGCGTCGCTTTGTTGCTTCCTTGTACAGTTTTGAGTTCTCGTAAGCTTCCGTTCTCCACTCGTCCAGCTCGTTCATCTGCATCATTCTTCCTTTTCCTGCAATTTTTAGGTCAGAATTCAAAAATTTTATTGCCCAAAAAGCTTTGTGTTCTAATTCGAATGGTAGATGAAAGCTTTTCCCGTATACAAGTTTGTATGGGGATGTCCCTAGGGGTGTTTTAAATGTTGTTCTATATGCCCATAAAGCATCATCTACTTTAACTGCCCAATCTTTTCTATTTGATTCAACCATTTTTTCTAGAATGCGCTTAAGTTCTCGGTTCGCTACCTCAACTTGCCCGCTGGTTTGAGGATGATATGGGGTGGCTGTCCTGTGGTATACTCCATATTTTTTTAGGACTTTTGCAAATTGAGTATTACAGAAATGAGTACCCCTATCACTAATGATGGCTCTCAGTGTGCCAAATTGGGAAAACAGTTTCTTGAGAAACTTGACTACTACCCTAGCATCATTGGTAGGTAAAGCTTCCGCTTCTACCCATTTTGACATGTAATCAACTGCCACTAGGATGTACTTGTTTCCAAACGAACTAGGGAATGGTCCCATGAAATCAATACCCCACACATCAAATATTTCACATGATAACATATATGTTTGAGGCATTTCATCACGTTTAGAAATATTACCTATTCTTTGGCATCTATCACACGAGGTAACATACCTGTTGGCATCTTTAAATAGAGTGGGCCAATAAAAATGTGATTCGAGTATTTTGTGTGCTGTCTTAATACCACTGTAGTGTCCTCCCGATGGTCCTGAATGGCAATGCTCTAAGATTTTGCTCGCTTCTATCTTTGTAACACATTTTCGAATTATCTGATCTGCACATATGCGAAAAAGAAAGGGATCTTCCCAAAAATAATTTTTCACATCAGCAAAGAACCGCTTCTTTTGGTGATGTGTTAATTTCCTTGGCAAGACGTTAGCTGCTAAATAATTCGCAATATTAGCAAACCAAGGTACCTCAGAATGTGTTATAGAAAAGAGTTGTTCCTCGGGAAAAGAATCATTTATTTCACCTTCATCGATTTCTTTGGTGTGTGGATTTTCAAGTCTAGAAAGGTGATCTGCTGCAAGATTCTCGGCTCCCTTCTTATCTTGTATTTCTAAGTCGAATTCCTGTAAGATTAAAATCCATCGTATGAGTCTGGGTTTTGCATCAGGTTTGATTAAAAGATAACGAAGAGATGAATGGTCAGTGAAAACGACAACTTTAGACAATATTAGATACTGTTTAAATTTATCAAAAGCAAAAACTACGGCTAGCAATTCTTTCTCTGTGGTGGTATAATTTTCTTGTGCGGGTGTTAGTGTTCTGCTAGCGTAGTAAATTGGCTGAAAATGCTTGCCTCTTCGTTGTCCCAGAACTCGCACCTCATCATGAAATCACTTGCATCACACATTAGTTCGAAGGGTAGATTCCAATCAGGTGCAATTATAATTGGAGCATTTATTAGTTTATCCTTAAGGATATTGAATGCATCTAAACATTCCTGATCAAAATCGAAAGGAACATCTTTTTCTAGTAATTTTGTTAAAGGTTTAGCTATTTTAGAAAAATCCTTAATGAATCTTCTGTAAAATCCTGCATGTCCTAAAAAGCTTCTAATGGCCTTAACTGAATTGGGAGGAGGTAATTTTTCTATGGTTTCAATCTTTGCTTTATCTACCTCGATCCCTTTACTAGAAATTTTATGTCCTAATACTATTCCCTCTTGTACCATGAAGTGACATTTTTCCCAATTTAAAACAAGATTTGTTTCCTCACATCTTATTAAGACTCGTTCTAAATTTTTAAGGCAAAGATGGAAAGAATTACCGTAAACTGAGAAATCATCCATAAATACCTCCATGATATCTTCCACGAGTTCATCAAAGATTGCTAGCATGCAACGCTGAAAAGTAGCAGGAGCATTACATAATCCAAAAGGCATTCTACGATAAGCAAATGTACCGTATGGGCATGTGAACGTTGTCTTCTCTTGATCTTCAGGTGCTATTGGGATTTGAAAATAGCCGGAGAGTCCATCTAGGAAGCAATAGTACATGTGTCCTGATAACCTTTCTAGCATTTGATCAATAAAGGGTAGGGGAAAATGATCTTTTCTAGTGGGGTCATTCAGTTTCCTGTAATCTATGCAAACTCTCCAACCTGTGACTGTCCTAGTAGGAATTAGTTCATTCTTTTCGTTAGCTACCACGGTCATGCCTCCTTTCTTTGGGACAACCTGCACAGGACTCACCCACTTACTGTCAGAAATAGGATAAATTATTCCAACATCTAGAATTTTAATTACCTCGGCTTTCACGACTTCTTTTACGTTGGGATTTAGACGTCTTTGTGTTTGCACACATGGCTTGTACTCATCTTCCATTAAAATTTTGTGGGTACAAAATGTTGGGCTTATTCCCTTAATGTCAGAGATTTTCCAAGCTATGGCTTTTTTATGCTCTCTCAGTACCTGTATCAACTCCTCTTTTTCCTTGGGTTCTAATTCTGAAGAGATAATTACTAGTAACGTAGAATTTTCCCTATGGAATGCGTACTCTAGGTGCTTTGGCAGTTGCTTTAATTCTAAATTGGGCAGTTCATCAACAGAGGGTTTTTGTTTGAAATTGTCATCAAATTCGATGCTTTCTTTCTCCGTTTGTTTTGATGATAATTTTAGCTCAAAAGCTTCATCTTCTTCCCCTCTTCTTAAGTGAGACACAGCCCATCGTGTCATCATGCAGATTTCTCAAAGAGTTTTGAACAAGATGGTCATTGGTATCAACAAAATAACATGAATCATCTTGTTCTCTGGAATATTTCATGGCATCATAAATTTGAAAACTAATTTCCTCATCACCTATCCTTAATGCAAGTTTACCATCACCTACATCAATAATAGCCCTAGCAAGAGCTAAGAAAGGGCGCCTAGTATTAAGGGGACCTCAATGTCTTCATCCATGTCAAGCACAACAAAATCAACGGAAAAAATAAATTTATCATTTTTACCGTAACATCTTCGACAACTCCCTAGGATATTTAATAGATCTATCACTAGCTAAATACTTATCCTAGTGGGTTTTGGTTCCCGAGATCTAGTCGTTTAAACATCTTATAAGGCATTAAATTAATACTGGCACCTAGATCAGCTAATGCTATCTTAATATTTAAACTGCCAATTAAACAAGGAATAGTAAAACTTCCCTGGTCTTTTAATTTGGTTGGTAGCTTATTTTGGAGGATGGCCGAACATTCTTCACTAAGCTCCACCATTGATATTTCTTCAAGCTTCCTTTTATTCGCGTCGGTGTTCTTTCAAGAATTTCAGCGTCAAGATCATCTGTGAAATAGCTTCAACAAAAGGTAAGTTAATATGTATTTGTTTAAAAAGTAAGAGAAACTTACCATATTGGGAGTCTAATCGTTCTTTCTTCAACCTTGCTGGATATGGGATAGGTGGTTTACTTTCTTTATGTACTGGAATTACATCCTCAATTTCCATATCCTGTGTTTTGTCATCTACGGGTGGCATTCTTTTCTCGGGTTCGACTAGCTCCTTTCCGCTTCTTAGTGTAACTGCCTTTACCTGTTTTGTTTCTTTAGAGAAAACCGCTGATCCAATTTCAGAAACCATCTCGAAGTCGCTTAATTGATCAATAAATTCCCCAACTTGACTCTCGATCGCTTTGATCATCGCTTGTTGATTATCTACCGTTGTCTCGCTCTTTTTGGAAGCGGGCCTCTGCTGATGCTATGAATTTGTTTAGCGTCTCTTCAAGACTCGGCTTCTTTTCCGTGGATAGGGCTGATTTTGGAAATTTTGAGGAGGTTGTTGTCTTTGATTTCCTTGATTTCCTTGTCCTCCCACGAAAAATTTGGGTGGTTCCTCCAACCTGGATTATAATTATTACTATATGGGTTATTATTGGATCTCAAATTGTTACCTATATAGTTCATCTATTCGCTCTCTGGTTGGTAGGGTGGGTACTCAGAATCGCCACAGCCTCCACTTGCGTCGTGATCGCATCACCGGATTTACTGCGAAGAACACAAACTATCAATCTTCTTATTCATCAACTCTACCCGGTTTGATAGCATGGTTATTTGCGTCGAGGTTGTAAACTCCTACTGCTTTTTGTTGGCTTTGTTCTTGTAACTTGCCATCGATAGTTGTTCAACACATCTCTTCAAATAAACTCGTAGGCCGCCTCGGGAGTTTTATTATTTAGGGTTCCACCGTGGCTGAATCAATTAATTGCCTCGTTGAAGGATTCACACCGTTGTAAAAGTTTGGACTTGGAGCCACAATGGTAATCCGTGGTGTGGGCATCTCCTCAAGAGATCTTTGTATCTCTCCCATGCGTCGTATAATGTCTCTAAATCCATCTCACACAAAAGAAGATATATCATTACGTAACTTGGCCGTTTTAGCCAGGTGGAAAATATTTTAATAGAAATTTTTGGTCATTTGTTCCCATGTAGTAATTGACCCTCGTAACGAAGTTTAACCAACTCGCTTGGCTTTATTCCTTAATGAAAAGGGAAATAATCAAGACGTATGGCATCATCGAAAACGCCATTTATTTTGAAGGTATCGCAGAATTCTAAAAAGTTAGCTATATGAGTGTTTGGATCTTCATCCACGCAAACCATCAAATTGAACAAATCGTTGAATCATTTGAATAGTGTTAGGCTTTAATTCAAAATTATTAGCGCCTATAGCGAGCCTAACAATACTCGATTCTCGCCTTTGTTAAATGAGGTTTAGCATAATCATACATAGTACGAGGAGCATTCGATCCACCACATCGCTTTGTGGTGGTGGATTATTTTCGTCCATCCCTTCAAAGAGGATTGGATCGGTCTTCTCGCTCTCCTTGGTAATTTAGGGCTCGCCTAATTTCTCTGCGATTTCTTCGAGCGGTAGCTTCAATGTCACTATCATATTCTAAAGGTCCTCTCGGGTTCCTTCTAGTCATAAACTAGAGGTACCTGCTAGGAAAAGAAATTTATAAAATTTAGCAAAATTTAAAATTAAAACTAAAAATAAAAATAAATTGCGAAAAAAATAAAAATAATGGCTAAAGTAATAAAAATAGAGTTTTCTTAATATTTTAGTTCCCCGGCAACGGCGCCAAAAACTTGATCGCTGTAAATCAGAGTTTTAAAATTTATAAAAGAATGATCGAACCTGGAAACTAACTCTGACAACGATTGAGGTAAGTGCACCTATCGAACAGTAGTATAGTTTAGGCAAGACCGGATTATCGAACCCAAAGGAACTAAAAGTACTAATACTCACCATCTTTTTATTATTTAGCCTTAATATAAAGTGATTGTTGTTAAACTAAAACTAATCTACTTACTAAGCTAAGACGCAAAGAAAAAAAGAATTAATTCGGGAAATAACTTTTGGAAAAACTCAGTTGACTCAAGCGATACCCTTAGGAAAAATCCACCTAGACTTCACTTGTTATCTAACCTTGAACCATATGATTTATTTACTTAGTTTGATCCGTGTGACTCCCTAACGTATATTAAACCCTCTCTCGAGGCGAATAACGTCTAACCATAGGTTAATTAGTGGAACTCTCGTTTGCTTATAATAACCCCCTAGAATAGTAGTAAATCTATCTGTGGACTCCCATATTAGGTTTCACCCTAATCCGGCAAAATCTCATCACCCTATCTCTAGGCGTGCAATCAACTCCGCTTAATTGTGTTTGATCTACTCTTAGGCAAGGTCTATTCCTCCTCCACCTAAGCACATTAGATTTGGATTAAGTTCACACAATTAAGAATAAACTAAGTTATTATCATATAATTCAAAAATCAAATAACAAGATTCATCATAGGTTTCATCCCTTCTGTATCCAAGGTTTAGTTCATAACAATAAAGGAAAACATCTCAAGAGAAAAGATAACACAGAAACATAAGAAATCCCTAAAACCCCTGAAGGAATTGAAGAGGAGATCCTCCGTCTTGAGTAGATTTCCGGCTTCTTGAGATGGATCAATCGCTATCTTTGAGTGATTCCCACAAATCGACCTTTCGGCTTGGCTTTTAGCCTAGCTTTCCGCCCTTTCGCTTGGTACCTAGGGTGTATTTATAGGCTTTTGAAACACGTTTCTTTCTCCTAAGTATCCTTTCCCGAATGGAATTTCTCTTCTCCAAGGCGAGAGGCACGGCCATGGCACACGCCTGTGTAAATTGTGGTCAGGCCGTGTTCGAAACTGTTGAATGAGGCACGGCCGTGTAAGTCGTGGTCAAGGCCGTGTTCTAGTAGGAATGGTGGCACGGCCGTGTGGCTTGGAGTCCAGGCCGTGCTGATTTCGTGGCTTGGCCCAACTTGGTCCGTTTTATGCCCGTTTCTCATTCTTTTCGTCATCGGGTGCTTTCCTGAGTATAAGACATGAAAAGAAAGGATTAAGAGCACCCTTTTACATAAATTGGGGCTTAAATCATCCAAAAGCATACTAAATGTGGGTTTAGAATATGTTACTTTTACGGTTTATCAACCTTCTTACCAATAGCTCATTTATGCTAGCTATTTACTCAATTATTTCCATATGCTTTGAGGTCACTTACTCCATCTCCTTAAAGAACTAAATGCCAAAAATTTTCACTAGGTCCAAATGAACCCCGAGTCTTCTCAGGACCTCCTAAACATACACAATTAATACTTTAACTAGCTTAACACCAAAAACAATGCAACACATAAAATTCCAAATTTTAGGATGTTACACTCTATCATTCAATCAATTAATTATATTAGAACAGTTGAAATCATGTGAGATATGGATAAAGCATAAATTGATTCTAATCTTTACACAAACATTAAATTAAACAATGTTAAAGAAAGAGATATAAAGAATAGAATAAAGGTAAAGAGATGTTCATGGATTTATCGATGAAAATGTGACTCCAAAACAATCTCCACTCGCGAGAGTCTCACTTTGAAATAGGATACTCTGATTACAAGAACATAAAATACCCTAAGTAAAAACTAAGAATGAAATAAAAAACCCTAAGTATATTTTCTGTCTCCATCCAATTATGTGTTTAAACTGATTACAATGGCCTTTATATAGGCTAAACTCGGAATATTAAAGTGCCTAAAATATTCTTGAAGTCCTTAGAATTCAACTAGGACAAATACTCCTAATTTCCCTCAAAAATGTAATTAAAATGTACAGGAGTTTTTAGGCTGCACAAGGGCTTGGTTGCAACATAGGCCTACAATGTTGCAACCAAACACAGGGGGTATGTCACAAAATTAGAGGGTCGTGTCGTGACATCGAGGGCAGTTTCGCTCTAGAACTTGTTTTTGGCTTCTGTCTTTGATGCTGAGACATCAGTGTCTTGGTGTTGCGACATAAGCATCAGTTTCGACTCGAATATGCATCTTTAGCTCCCGACTTGACCTACAAGACCATGTAACTTTATTTAGATATATAAAATGTAATAAAAATTACTTAGAAAGCATAAATTAATACTTTAAGTATGAAAACCTAAACATGTACTAAGATGTTTTGATTTAGCTATTAAACAAGCTAAAGTTATGTATAAAAATTATGTAAATAATAGTGTAATTCATGGAAGATTAGGATTATGCATTGAGTTGGTGGATTCAACTGTGAATTAATCATCAAAGAAACTACGAGAGGGAAATTGAAACATGGGACAAGTTGAAGCAAGTGCTGTGAAAGTGTTTCATTCCTTCTCATTACTAGAGAGAGGTCAAAACGAAACGTCGACATCATGTTCAAGTTAACCGATCAGTTGACTAGTACTTCAAGAAGAGATGGCCAAATGAAATGAGGAGTACAACTGATCTCTCACCTGTTGCGAAATGTTATTGGTGTAGTTCAAAAGATCATAAGGGTTTCCATTGTCCAATTAAATATCCAACTAGATAAGAGAGTAAGTATGACTTTATACCTTTTGTTGACTCATACTCTAGTGGAAAAGAGATTTGTGATGGCAAACTTTTTGAACAGGAAAAAAATGATAGTGAAAACTTTTTCCTCGAATCTATAGAAATAGATGAGATAGAAGCGTCATGTTTTCCTACTAAGATGTATTGTATTGAATTGAATATTCATAATACTTTTAAGGGGGATATGGGAAGTGAGGAAGAATCATGTGGAAAGACCGAGAGAAAAGAGACCTTAAGTGATAAAAGTCTACTTGATGGTCCAAATTTGGTGAGTGAAAATCTATATGAAGTAAAAGTAGAAAATGAAAATGAAAAGTAAGAAAATAATCATACAAAAGTGAAAAATGATTATGTTTTAACTAACTCTAACTCAAATTTGTTCAGTGGTGTTTATTTGTTATAGGATTTCAAGGATATATTGATGGACTCTCAATTATATTACTCTACCATCGATAGACAATTTTACTTGTAGGAAAAAGGTAAGTTGAACATTGATAATTCTCCACAAGTGCTAGAAGGTAAGAAAAGTACGGATACATTGGAAATTGAAATATGTAGGCATACCTTGAATGTTAAGTATGCCACTGATTTTATTTTTCCTTACGGCATGCTTTCTCATTGGTCAAGTTTCAATAAACAATGGTCTGAAAGTTCAATTAATTTTATGAGTTTATCTAGGTATGTAAAGGTTACTTTTATTGCATTTGATAGATTTATTAAAGAACCTTATGCATTTGATCTTGCAACAAATTTTTCTACCTTAGACTTTAAATATGAATTTTTACATAACAATATTAAACTTCTGGATTTTGATTATTTTGTGAAATTATTAACTAATCTTTAGGAATTCTTATGGATGACCATGCATATTCAAAAAAAAAGTTACAGGTTATTTTTTACTTGAACACTCATGTGCCTAATATTTCTTTGTTTAGTATTGATGGTTTATTTTTGAAGGAGATTTACTTGATCTATGTTGATTTGGGGGATCAAAATCATATCTTTTATCTGGAGATAGTTTTGGTGTATAGGAAAGCTTAGGTAAGCATTTGTTTGCTTTAATTGTTATTAATTCTAGTCCTTTTTTCTTTTTCTACAGCTAAAAATTCGATGACAAATATTCTTGAGGAATTGGGGAATGATAAGAATCTCAAGACCCAATTTCAGACCTATGGATGTGATGGGCTTACACAACCTCAAGGCCCAAGAACAAGTCAAAGGTCAAGCAAATCAAACCAAGATTTGACCAAAGCCAGCATGTGAGGATGAATCTTTTCGAGGAAACGAGGAATCATACATGCACGGAATGAGTGAAATGTATTAAAGACAATTCAATCAAGCTATCAATTTTCAAGTAGAAAATATTAGTCTACTTGCAACAAATTTTTGGATGGAATCCAAACATTTCTGGATTAAGATGTCTTCATAGTGTTTGAAGATATATTTCTTAGCTTCGAAACACACTTTGAATCACTCGATTTCAAGTTAGGAAACCCATATTATGACAATTTTAGTGACAACTGCACGAGCAGAATTTCTGGATGAGATTATTACGGAAATTATGAGTTTCGGGCTTTTAATTTGAGTTCAAATCATATTGGGTTTGGATTTTAGACTTAATTTTTATTATATATGAGTCCAATATTGTATTTATCAACTCTTATTATTTTATTATTCTAATTTTTTTATAATTATTAAGTATTTTAAGTTATTTAGGAGTTTTATGTCAATAAAAAAATTTAGTTTAAAACTACTTCTTATTTAGGTTAATTAGAGTTATAGCATACTTAAGATTTTTATTAGATTTATTTAGCTATATAAAGACCTTTGCATTGTAGCCAGTTCAATTAATTCATAATTATTCAACAACTTCTCTTTTGAGTTAATAAATTCTCTTTTTCTTTTTAAGAATTTTTCTTGAGTTTTCTTTTAGAAGAGTTTTAACAATCTTTTCAGATTGTGGTGATCATTTTCAAACTTTTCTTGCCAAGTTTTCTTTTTTGGAGGGAAAATTAGAGCCACTTAAAGGGGGTTGTGGATTCTTCTTGTTTCCAAGGCTCCTTAGGACTTTTACATGCCACGTTCCATCTTTTCCATCTATCTTCTTTATTGTTCTAATATTTGGTTTATTGTTCTATTTTATTTATCTTAGTTATTTATTTTAATTGCTTTCTTTAATTTTTTATCTAACTTGGATTCGTTTTCATTTCAGGTTGTGTCAAAATCCAAGTTTCTTTTCAAACGTCTAGAGACCTAAGTCAAATTCGTGACTTGGACAAACTTACGATCATGTTTCCGCACTCATTTCTATCATTTGGTATCACTATTACAAATCACAACAAAAAAGAATAAAACACATGTAATAACACAAAAACTCTACCTCCAAGTGACGAACATATTTGATCTCTCCACACATCTAATAACAATAGTCTTTAATATCTCATTATATAGTTTTCCTATTCATCAATGTTGCATTGCATACACATTGGCATCACCATTGCCCTCAAACAGGGCTTTTAAGCTCTAATATCTTGTTTGATAGCTTTTTTTTCTCAACAATCTCACATGATGCAAACACATATGCCATCACAATTTTGAATTTTTTCTGCATCCACCTTTCTTTACTAATAGCCGGTCGTGCTTAACAATATTCAGATTCACTAAAAATATTTTTTACCCCAATTTATGATTAATCCTTTAGCTCTACCATCTTTCATAAGACAGAAAACTCAAAATCTCCATCAACCCAAACTTTTGCCTCATTTATTTTCAATTCCCTATCAAGAAAATAATGAGAGAAGAAAGAACCACCTCCATGAAGCATTCAACTTAGTTTCACTATTTACACCCTTAATGTTCAATGAGAGAATCACATGATTTTGCAATTCATCACTAAAACATAGGTTTGAAATATGTATAGACCCACAAAATAACCACTTCCTTTACCCAATTCTATTCATGGTTTCAAGATAAATTACTAATTTGTTAATGACTATGTTATCGTCATAATTTACCAAAAATCAATCATAAAACTTTCCTCCATCTACTCTATCCCTTTTAAATTTTTTTTATAGTTGCTCTTGATAAAAGGCATCCTTAATATCTCCAAGATTCTTCACTTTTCTTGTTATTTATTGTGTGCCCTTACCGTCTTCAATTCTATTTTGGGTCAGCTCATCACTCTCTACTCCATTCGTAACACCCCAAACCCAACCGAGTAAGTTCGACCCAAATTCGGTGTGCCACATTAGCCACCAAAGTAACTCTCCGTTAACTCCCAACCTAACCTCTAACACACCACTTACTTGCGGCAATAATGTGTTAAATTAAAATACTGTAGCAAAATTATTTTCATACACAGAATGTAAACATGCGAGCTTATAAAACATCAAAGGAAAGGTTCGCATGATAAATATTAAAAAGACTTAAGAGTTCACATACATCAAATAACATAAGCTCACTTAGCAACATTCAACATGAATTCGCAAGAAACAAGGTATGAGTCCGTACAACAGCATAGGTTCACATACTGTAGTATAGGTTCGCTAAATATTAAGATTTCATATAATACTTAAGTTCGTAAACAAACTAACTTTGCAACTAGAGGTATCATACATGCATAGGTTTTCATACTTTAATAGGGTTCGCATAAATACATTGGTTCGCATAATTCACTTGGGTTCGCTAAGTAATAAGACTATCGCTAACAGGGTTATGCATGTAATTTTAAAAATCGCAACCATATAAAGGTCGCAGGAAACAATATTTAGTAATAAATCTGACTCGCATATTTTAAAAGTAAATTGACATAACACTTATGCATGAAAAACATTTATTTTATTCATAACAAAAGATAATCAAATATTCTAAGTCATGGTTCGCAAAGAAATATAACTAAAACTTTAAAGAAACTATTTGAATAACAATATCAAAACATAATAAGTCTAAAGCCCTCATAAAATAAACCCCATCGCCTATTTTCCCAAGTTTGCCAATATCTAGTCAGGGTAAGCCTTGCCCAATCATCTACCTCGTCACTGCTATCCGCAACCTACTTACCTGCAAAGTAAGAGAGGAGCGGGTGAGTTCATTGTGAACTTGGAGAATAATCAGGAATCAACAAGGTATACTTTAAAACAAAGATTAAAACAGAAAGAAAACTTAGTCTTAAAAATCATTTCGCATACTAGGTTAGCGGGTGAGGTTGTGAAACCCAGTTCACAGATCCTATCAGAAAACATAGGTTTGTAAAACAATTTCGCATGTGTTACTAAAAGTCAATCTTAAAAACTTAACTTGTGCTTGTACAAAAAACAGATCTTATATAGTGCGAAACACGCTCACAAACTTGTCTTATCAAAAGGGCTGAGGAACATAAGATATGTTCTCGCCCTCACACTTATCTTAGTCTCGTTGGATATGCGGATCTCCTTATAACGCCTCAGAATGACTCATAGAGTCCTTATAACATATCTCATAAGTGCAACGCGAAGCAATACACTCTTTTATATACCAACATGTTCTAGTGAATCGAGCGTAGCTCGAAATTCCCTTATCTCTCTACATGTCCCAGGGCCTCAACGCCCAAAATCACATAAACAGAATGGTGAGTACTCACAATCCTTTGATATATCAATATATCCAACATGGCTCGCAAAGGAGCACGCACAAAGATTTATCACAGAGAACTAGCATAGGGAGCTAGGCTCGCAAGGGAGCTAGCACAAAATCTTATTTAGTTACGTGTTAGCATATTATTTGTTGGTGTAATTTAGTTTTAGATATGGACAAAGATATTGAAAATTAAACGTGTTGAAATGTTATTAGTTAGTGTGATTTGATGGATATTAATTATATGTGTATATCATGTTATTAATTTGTGTGATCCTATTTAATCTTATAAATATGAATAAAGATAGAATTGTAGATTATGGTGAAGGCTTAGATCAAAATCTTGCCAATCATTTAAATTTAAATAAGATTTTAGATAAGTTTTGAGCAGCATCAATAAATTATGAATGTAAGAAAAAAACAAATAAATTCAAAATAGTAGAAGTGAGTTTTAAAATTCTATGAATCTCACAAAATTGTTTCTCTTCCTTCACCAAATTCTTCTTTGGAAATTATTTCTTTTCCTTCTTCTCCCATCAAGGTAAACAATGAGTTCTCCAATCTTAGGAACCCAAATGAACTAATTTAATAAGTTTTGTGTTTGTGTTAATTTTGATGGAAGAAATTTAGGTTGTAAAATGAATTAACAGTACGAATATAATAACTCAATTTGGTGGAGGCTTATTTAGTTTGCCATTCAACATGGATAAAGTAACAACAGCAGATGCAATTTGCTTAAAAAATTTCATCGTTCAAATGTTAAACAAATAGTGGTATGATATATATATATATATATATATATATATGGAAACAAAAGGGAATGCATTTAAAAGAGAAATTGCCTAACTAAGCGAAACAATATCAGAAATGAACCCCCGAGCATCAAGTTCCAGCAGCTTTAGAATTGCCGGCGTAGGTTCCTCAAACAGATGGAGGCTAGACCTGAACCGCAAAGTCTGTTTAGCTAGAAAATCCACATTTCTGTTGATCTCTCTTGGGATATATTTATTACTAATGATCTAGTTTCTTTTACACATATTTTGTATATCCTTAACCAATGCCAGTGAAGGAAGAAAGTATACACCAGCATTGATCAAATCCACAGTTTCCTTGCAATCCGTTTCAAGGATCACCTCTCGGTAGCCCCAACTCCAAGCAATCGACAATCCATCAAAGATAGCCAAAAGTTCAGATTGCAGTACAGTACCAACCCCAATATTTTGAGAGAAGCCTAGAATCCACTCGCCTTTATCATCTCGGATAACACCACCTGCTGATGCCATCATACCCGAATCAGCTCTAGCTCAATCAGTATTAATTTTGACAGCACCACAAGGAGTCTTAGACCATTCAGTTACAGAGTCGGTCAACCTGTTGGAGCCAACAGTGTTATTAGTAGAACAAAAATAACCCTTGGCCATGCACAAACTTCTTAATACCACTTCCCTCGGATTTAAACCTTTGTTCTGAAATATAAACCAATGCCTTTGCTTCCATATTTTGAAGCAAACGACAGCAAAATATGTTCCCCAATCCATATTCCCCCTCCTCAAGATGTTCAAGCAGTTTTGAATTCGTCCTAAAAGCCAAGGCGAAGTTGTTCCTCACTCCAACTGGAACAATTTGATCCCAAACTTCTTTAGCGCCGAAGCAATCTCTCTAAGGCATGCAGAGGTGATTCAGGAAAACACTTACAAATGGAGCAAAGATTTGAACCCGAAATGCCTCTCCTCAATCGGTCGTTATTCGTCAATAAACGCTCTTTAACAGCTAGCCAAAGGAATTGTCTAACTCTTTGAGGTCCTAGAACTTTCCAAATCACCTTCCATTTCCCATCTTTCGGCTCCCAATTAGCACCAGCAAGCATACAATATGCTGATCCCACTGTGCACAATCCATGCGATGTATCTCGCCAAATGCAAATGTCCGAACCTGCAGCCACTGAGGGTGGCATTACCGAGGCAAATTTAACCGCTATTTGATAATCATAAAAAGGCAGAAAACTATTCCAGTTCCGAACTCCCCTTGAGTCCACCTAATCAATAACTTAAGTTAATCCTTTGTTGGTGTTTACACACTAAATTTACTGTTATTTTCTAAAAAAAAAATATTGAAGAGAAGAGAAGAAAGCTCTAGATTAGAATGAAGCTTGAAGACTTGAATACTAATTTGTTATTGAATACTCCAACACTTATATACTAGTATCCATAACTAAAAATAGAGATTTAGATCTAAAAATAAGCAAAAAAAAATCTGACAACTATCTCCTAAAATCAAAGAGAATTATTCAAACAAAACAGAAAAATAGATGAGTGGCTGGTAGCACCTTAAACATGTGGCTTAACACTCCTCCTTGTATAGATGCTGCAAACTCCTAGTTTCTTCCTGAAGCTTTCAAACTTGCTAAGTGGCAATGGTTTGGTGAGGATATCTGCAACTTGATTTTCAGATTTACAGTAATAAAGAAATACATCACCACTTTTCTGCACTTCTCGTACAAAGAACAGTTTGATGTTAAAGTGCTTAGTCTTGCCATGAAACACTGGATTGTTAGAGATTGCAATAGAAGCTTAGCTATCAACAAAGATCTCTGTGCTTTGCTTCTGTTCTAGATTCAAATCGCTTAGGATCTTCCTTAACTGAGAGAGCTTGATTTACGGTGGTTGTCGCGAAGAACAAATGCTTTGCTTCAAAGATGGATTGAGCTACAATTTCTTGCTTCTTCGAGCTCCAAGAAAACATCCACGATCCAAGACAAAAACAATAACCGTAAGTACTCTTCATGTCATCACTTGAACCACCCCAATCAACGCGGAGAAACCAATTAACTTGAACTCTCTATGCTTCAAGAACTTAACTCCATAGTTCCAAGTTCCCTTGATGTATCTGATGACTCTCTTTGCAGCCTTCATGTGAGTCTCATTCGGACAATGCATGAATCTGGATAGAATACTTATTGCATTTAGAATGTCAGGTCTGGTAGCTGTCAAATACATTAGACATCCTATAAAGCTTCTGAATTCCGTTTCATCAACTTTGGCAGCTCCATCGTCTTTGACCAGCTTCTCCTTTTGATTCATAGGAGTACTCATTGCCTTGCAATCTTCCATATGAAACTTCTTAAGTATTTCTTTTGCATACTTCTTTTGACAAATGAATACTTCATCTTGACTTTGCTTAATTTCCATTCCAAGAAAGTAAGTCATTAAGCCAAGGTCTGTCATCTCAAAGACCTTTTTCATCTCCAACTTGAACTGATCAATCTGATCAAGATTACTCCCAGTAACTAACAAATCATCTACATAAAGAGAGATGACTAAAATGTTTGTACCTTCATGTTTGACATATAGAGTGAGCTCAGACTGACTTTTTTTAAACCCGAGACCAACCAAATGATCATTAATTCTACTATACCAGGCTCGTGGAGCTTGTTTTAGGCCATACAATGCCTTCTTCAGCAAGTACACTTTGTCTTCATTTCCTTTGTCCACAAAGCCTTCAGGTTGTTCAACAAAAATTTCTTCTTGTAAAAAACCATTGAGGAATGCTGATTTGACGTCCAACTGAAACACTTTCCAATTTTTTGAGCAGCAAGAGCAAGAAGCAATCTGATTGTGTCAAGCCTAGCAACCGGTGCAAACGTGTCTGAATAATCAACTCCCAACACTTGAGCATATCCCTTGACTACTAGCCTTGCTTTGAACTTGTTGACTGAGCCATCAGGATTTAGCTTAGTCTTAAATACCCATCTCACTCCAATTATTTTTCTGTCAAGAGGTCTATTAACCAGCTCCCAAGTTCTATTTTTCTCAATCATTGAGAGCTCCTCCTTCATTACAGCCATCCAATGTCGACTATTTTTTGCATCATGGTACCCTGCAGGCTCACAAATAGCTACATTACATCTCTGATATATATCAGAGAGCAACCTTGTACCTCTAACAGGTGTATCATCTGTTAGCGCATCCTGCCATTCCTCATCTCCAAGTTCCTCTAGCATGCTGACAGTGGTCAAGTGTTTTGGCACACTTGAAGTCTGATTTGCCTTTTTTGAGTCTTCCCAACTCCACTGCTCGTCTTCCACAAAGTGAACATCTCTGCTCACAATAATGCGTCCAGTTTGTGGTTGAAACACTCTATAAGCCTTGAAGACAGTACTATAGCCAATAAAAATGCCAGCTGCTGCCTTCTTGTCAAGCTTGTCACGCTTGATCTGTGGAATGTAAGTGAAACACAGGCAGCCGAACACTTTAAGAAATTTTAGAGATGGTTTATATCCATACCAAGCTTCAAATGGCGTCTGATCTTTCACAACCTTTGTTGGAATCCGGTTTTGCAAAAACACAGCAGTGTTTGCTGCTTCTGCCTAAAAACTCTTTAGAAGATTCTTCTCGTGAAGCATGCAACGAGTCATCTCCATTATGAATCTATTTCTCCTCTCACTGACTCCATTTTGTTGTGGAGTGTACGGTGTTGTTAATTGATGCTCGATCCCAGCCTCTTCGTAAAACCAATTGAAAGTTTCTGAAGTATACTCCTTGCCATTATCAGATCTTAAAATCTGAATTATGCAACCACTTTCATTTTCTACCCTAGCCTTAAATTTGCAAAATACACCAGCAACTTCTGATTTTTGATTCAAAAAGAAAATCCAACACATTCTTGTTAGATCATCAATAAAGGCTATATAATAGAGGTTACCATTTAATGATGGCGTTCTTTGAGGCCCGCAAAGATTAGTATGAACAAGCTGCAACTTCTTTGAAGCTCTCCTGGCTTGCTTAGGAAATGTTTGCCTATGCTGTTTCCCAAATTTGCATGCTCGACAGTAGGACAGATCACCTTCAAGATCAATAAGCCCTTCCACCAGCTTCTTTGACTGCATTTGAAGCAGCCCTCGATGATGAAAATGCCCGAGTCTTTTGTGCCAAATTTCAGTGACACTTACTTTGGATTTAAAGGCCATTTGCTCCTCCTCTATTGGATTGAGAGCAAAACTTTTTCCCTTCATTTTGACTTTGAACAAACCTCTGCCATCAGCATCCCTGATTAAGCACTGTTTATTTTCAAATAGCACTTTATAGCCTTTTTCCAACAATTGACCAACACTCAAAAGATTTTGATCAATCTCTGGCACAAAAAGAACATCTGTAATGGTTTTTGTACCTTCATAGCTTGTGATAGCTATAGTGCCTTTTCCTTTCACTGCCAAGTGTTCACCATTGCCAATCCTTACCCTTTTAATCTCAATAATTCTCAATTCCTCGAAGAGTTCCTTGTCATATGTCATGTGGTTAGTGCAACCACTGTCAATCAACCAACTCTCACTTGATTCTTTACTTGAGAAACAAGTGACCACGAACAATCGATCTTCCTCTTCTTGGTCAGTAACTTGAGCATCTGCCTCTTACACCTGATTTTTGTTTTTGCATATCACTGCTTCATGTCCAAGTTGGTAGCATTTGGAACATTTGGCGTCAGGTCTTCTCCAACATTTGAATGGTGAATGGCCTTTCTTTCCACAGTGTTGGCAGGGTGGATAAGTTTTCTTTGAGTCTCTTCCTTTGCCCTTTTGGTAATTGTTGAATGAATTCTCTCCACTTGCTGGTTGGTTCTTCAAGTTCTTCTTCTTTTTATACCTGCTGTTATCTTGATGCTTGGCAGGTAAGGCACCTTCTACCACTCCCTCTTGTCTCATGGCCCTTCTTTGCTCTTGTGCTTGCAAAGCATTTAAGAGCTCTGCAAGAGAGATCTTCGACAGGTCCTTTGTGTTTTCCAGTGGTTATAGTGGCTTCAAACTTCTCTCTGGAGCGATTACAAGTAGCTTTTCCACTATTCTCGAGTCACTCAACTCGGATCCAAGCAACCTCACCTTGTTGGCAATACTAAGAAGTCTGTCAGAGTACTCTTTTACTGATTCTGACTCCTTCATTTTCTGCAATTCGAAGTCTCTGATTAGATTCAGCACTTGCATTCCATGAATCCTCTCATCTCCTGCATACTCTGCCTTGAGGTAATCCCAGATTGCTTTTGCTGACTTCAGGGACATTATCCGTGTAAATATCATATGAGACACAGCTGCAAACAGGCAAGCTTTTGCTTTTGACTTCCTCATCTTCTTTTCCTTCTATGTTTTAATCTATGCCACCGTAAGATTTGCTGGAAGTGGTAGAATATCGTAGTCCTTTTCTACAGCTTCCCAAAGATCCAAAGCTTCCAGGTAAGTCTCCATGCGCACTACCCACATCTGATAATTGTCTCCATCGAAGACTGGTGGTGCCATGGTGAAAAATGGACTCTCCTTCCATTAAATCACTCAAATAACCTCACGGATCCTCAAGAAAGAAGCTCTGATATACAATTTGTTGGTGTTTACACACTAAATTTACTGTTATTTTCTAAAAAAAATATTGAAGAGAGGAGAAGAAAGCTCTAGATTAGAATGAAGCTTGAAGACTTGAATACCAATTTGTTATTGAATACTCCAACACTTATATACTAGTATCCATAACTAAAAATAGAGATTTAGATCTAAAAATAAGCAAAAAAAATCTGACAACTATCTCCTAAAATCAAGGAGAATTATTCAACCAAAACAGAAAAATAGATGAGTGGCTGGCAGCAGCCTAAACATGTGGCTTAACATCCTTGCGGCATCGTTGGACACTGAAATTGTTCCATCAAAGGACACATACCTGGTATCAAACTATCCTCCCAAATTTTCGTTGATCTACCATCCCGTATAACCCAATGAATACATTTACGAAGCGACTCCCAAGTTTTAGGGAGTGGCCTCAAGCAAAGGAGTAAAGTGGTTGATCAATAGAAATAGGGCACCCTCCCTCAACTTTACTTTTTCATCTTAAAACTTGAACCCACAGAGCTTAAAATCTGAGTTTAAAAAGAAAAGCTTTATTTTGATCACCCAATTTCCAAAGGCCTAATCCCCCATTAACCATAGGCCGACAATTAGAGTCCCAAGTAACAAGGGGAACTTTCCTCCTCCCATTAGTAGATCCCCAAATAAAACCACAAATCAACTTTTCTATATCACTACACATCCCAATTGGAATCATAGTAGTCTGCATGAAGTAACTAGAAATGGTAATCAGAATAATCTTAGCTAAAATCACTCTTCCTGTTAAAGAAAGCTTATTGGCTTCCCAACCTGAGAGCTTGTTACGAATTTTATCAATTAGGAATTGAAAAGTGGCATTCTTAACTCTTTGGTAAAAAAAAGTGGCATATTGAAGTACACACCTAAGTCGTCTAATTTTTGAAAACCCAATTGTTGAGAAATAGTGGAAGCAATAGAGTCTGTCTGACGTATTAGCAGAAAAGAATACATTTGACTTGCGAGCATTGACTTTGTGGCCTGAAAAATGGCGGAACTGTTACAGAACATTATGTATAATTATGACTTGATCAATACAAGCTTCACAAAATAAAACTAAATAATCTGCAAACAATAAATAGCATAAAATAAATAGCATAGTAGAGGTCCACCACCTCTTGATAACCGAATAAGTCTCCACAATCCCTTATCAATAGTGTCTCCATTCCAGTGATTACTGATTTGTGTTTATACATTAAATATATCGAGGTTCAACATTTTTTACGACCTATCGTATTATAGTATAGTGGTTCTTGTGTATTATTAGGGGCGGATGTAAAGCCTTTAGGCTTCACACTTGGTGCCTAGGCGTGTTTCAGATGGATAATTGTATACTCATATCTGTAAATCGTTCATCGGGTAATATCTCTAATTTTGAATGACTTATTATTGAATTGTTTGAAAGATGTTTATAAATTTCCTGATAGCATTGTGGCTTAAAATTGAATGATCTCGTATGATTATATTAAAATGTAACTCGTACATGATTGTATGTATATACTCACCTGTTAATGATTGTGGTTGAAACACCCCAAACCCGGCCCACAAGCCTCGACCGGATCTGTTATGTTCCTTCGGAAAACTTAACTAAATCTCGTTTCATGATTTGATAAAATATGTCGATTTATTAAAACAAGTTTTAAAATTTAGCGAGTTGGAAACCGAGTTGTAGTTCAGTTTGTATTTCTTTAAAAAAAAATGTTTCCTTTATTTCTAACAAATTGAAAACAATGCCTGATTTTAGAGCTTATTAAGTTGAAAACCGTAGTGGACTAAGTGTTAAAACATGTGAAGTTGTTTAAGAAAAATGTTTAGTTATTTATTTGCCGATTTTCGAATGGGAATAAAACTTAAATCATAAAACTTAAACAATTAAATGGTGGCCTTATTACAAATTTAAAATACCAAATAAATCCCGAAAGAGAAGTATGCTAGAGTAAACGAAAAATTCAACCGTTCAAAAATACGAAAACGCTGAGCATGGCCACCCCGTAGTCCTCGCTGACCCGGTCCATAATACTATGCATAACCTGCAAAAAGTTATCCTACGAAGGGTGAGTCAACAGACTCAATGTGTAACAGCTACACCAAAAACCCAACCGATCATAGCCTTAATCTTAACCATTTCGGCAAAGCCCATTCTTTAGTCACATTCGGCCATAAGCCCATAACATAGCATATCGAATCATAACATATTGAATCACATTATGTCTAAAATGAAATGCAATCCCGAGCCCACCTAGATATCCATCCTCTACACACCACCCGTACCTACTAGTCACACCGTGGGGATTACTAAATCGACCCTCCATCCGCTACACACCCTCGAAGGCAGTCGCTACTGCAGACAACTACACATCGCCCTTATAATGTGGCATAGCCACTAGATAATGTGACAGAGTCACCGGATTCATAATATGTGACATAAGTCACCGGATAACGTGGTAAAACCACGGAACACTTCCCTTTTATCATTATCACCCATGTGCCCATGCATCATACAAAATATACGAGATATCATGCAATATATCTTACCCCAAAGCCAATAACGAAAATTACATATATTCTCATATCCATGTTTATAAACATTATTAACGGAGTGTTAAGGGTAGCGTGCATGAATGCCTTTGTACCATTGAATGGTACCCTTAGCCTTGTTCGATCATATTTCTCATTGACACATGCTTAACATTAATACTAATAATCTATCGGGAGATTAGTGTGGGGTTACACACACGATAACATGAGAATGACACTCTCGATCATCGACACTCTCGCTACTCCCGGGGATAACGATCCGCTTATCCCTTTCCGATCTTTGGCCACGGCCCAGTGGCCAATCTCGAACTATGAGAGACCCGATCGCTTCTTAAACTTAGGGATAGGGGCTACCCCTTTTTGTCCTTGACTGGTACCCGCATCCATCAAACAACACTTAATCAGAATATTTGGTTAATCACTAATGTTATAGTCTAAACTTATTGAATCTAGAACTCATTGAATACCCTTACCGATGTGAATCTGAATCCCGAAGATATCTGCTTAACTTTCCAAGTTTGCCGAAATTCCTACACAACCCAAGTCAGAATCGGCTTCAACCCATAAAGCTTATGAAAGTGGCCTTGGCCGAATACTAACCCCTTACCTTGAGTAGTCGAACCCAAGAGAATCCTTAATGCTCCTTTACGCTAGCTACATACAAAAGAAACACGAGACTATGGCCCTATGAACATTCGGCCATCCCTAGAAATCAAGGCCAACCACTTGGTTTCGGCACACCAAATGAAAAAGAGGCAAAACCGATTGCTAATGAAGAAATTACTTACCACCAACCCACGTTTGATTTGAGAATGACAGAACAAGAATGGTTTTGGGAGAAATGATAGTATAAGAGAACAAAGAAAGAAGAAGATGACTATCACTTTCGGCTAATAACAAGAGGTATTTTTGGCTTTTGAATATGGTGAAATGAATAGAAGAGAAAGATGGGTGTAGAGGGTTGCGGCTATGGTGTTTCGGCTTTAAGGTTTCAAGAAGAGAAGAGAGAAAGAGAGGACTACAAGGTTCGATTATGGCTCTCAAATGGAGATGGAATATTCGGCCACCAAAAAGAATGGGTATAAAGTTGAGGTTGAACGAAAGAAAAAGAAGAATAGAAGAGGCTTAGAAGAATTCGGCAATCACCCAAAATGCACAAAAGTGCCCAAATGGTTACTTCTATTTTCGGCTCTTGCTCCAAAGAAAATAAAGGAAAAAGAGAGAATTCTTGTGACTCACAATTTTCAGCAAAGAGAATTAAAGAAGAACAAAAAGATGAACACTCACACTACTCAAAAATTTCACTTCTCTCCCCATACATGACCGAAACTATGCCCCCTCCAAAGTCCCACATTCGGCCAACTCTTCAACCTTACTCCCCATCCCTTGTTTTCCTCCTATTTTTCCTCTTCACCACTCATTTTTGAATGAGTCAAACTCCTCAAAGAGCTCTCCACCTCCTATCCGAATTCCTTGACCAAGTCCACCCTCATCCTTGACGCAAAAAGCAACTTAAAATGCCAGCTTCGCAGCTCGAACCTCCTCTCCCTTGACACTCCATGTGACGCCACCCTCTCCCCTTGCACCTGGGCGCTACATTGCCACTTTACTGCTTCCCTTTTTGTGTCATAATCCACACCTAATTTCTCTTAAGGCCTAGCTCCCTTAGCTCTCCTTTAAGACTTAAAAATCCAATATTTTTCTAAGGCATCTACCTACTCCCCAGGGTTCCCGAAGCCCCCAAAACACATACAGACCACACACAACATGCTACTACATACATTCAAGTTAAAACGCATAACCCTTAAATCCCGGATATTACAGTTCTACCCCCTTAAAATAATTTCGGCCTCGAAATTACCTAATCAAAACAAGTGAGGGTATTGCTGCCGCATTGCTTCTTCTGGCTCCCACGAAGCTTCTTCCGATCCATGGTTACGCCATAACACCTTGACTAGAGGAACTGATTTCCTCCGCAAGACTTTCACATCCCGCTCTAAGATCTGGATCGGTTCTTCCTCGTAAGACAAGTCTGGCCTCAACTCTACTTCTTCAACTGGAACCACGTGCGATGGATCCGATCGGTAACGACGTAGCACCGAAATGTGGAACACATCGTGCATCTGCTTCAATTCCGAAGGCAACTCTAACTGATATGCCACTGGTCCAACCCATTTCAGAACCCGATAAGGTCCTATAAACCTGGGACTTAACTTACCCTTGCGACCAAATCTCATCACCTTTTTTCCACGGTGAAACTTTCAGAAACACCTGATCTCCCACAGCAAACTCTATTTCTTTCCGCTTGAGATCTGCATACGACTTTTGTCTGTCAAACGCTTCCTTCAACCGTGCAGAATTACCTTAACCTTTTCTTCTTGACTCGCCACAATCTGGACCCAAAACATGACGTTCCCTAATTACGTCCAACACGTAGGAGTGCGACACTTTCGTCCATACAATTAGCCGTGCGGTGCCATCCGAATACTTGCTTGATAGCTGTTGTTGTACGCAAACTCTGCTAAAGTCAAGAATTCCTCCCAGCTTCCTCTGAAGTCTATCACGCAACCCCTCAACATATCCTCTAACACTTGAATTACCCGCTCAGATTGGCCATCCGACTGCGGATGAAATGCCGTGCTGAAATCTAATCTGGTGCCCAATGCCTGATGCAATGCTTTCCAAAACCGAGACGTAAACCTCGGATCCCTATCCGAAATAATCGACACTGGCACTCCGTGCAGCCTCACAATTTCTGCCACATACAATTTTGCCAACCTCTGTAGAGAATAGTCAACCCGCACTGGTATAAAATGTGCAGACTTTGTCAACCGATCCACTATCACCCATACCGAGTCCTTCTTAGTAGGCGTAAGGGGAAGCCCACTAACGAAGTCCATGGTAATTCTCTCCCACTTCCACCGTGGAATCTTTATCGGCTGAAGCAACCCCGAAGGTACTTGGTGTTCAGCCTTGACTTGCTGACACGTTAAACACTTCCATACAAATTCTGTAACTTCCCGCTTAAGACCAGGCCACCAAAACTGATCCCGCAGATCCCTGTATAACTTACTTCCTCCAGGATGCATAGCATAAGGACTACTATGCGATTCCCGAAGAATTCTCTATCTTAGTTCCTCGTCCTTCGGCATACATACCCTACCCTGGAAGCACAGTATTCCATCACTGTTTACACCATAGTCTTCCAATTCCCTATTCTGCACTTGCCGTAGCTTAGCACTCAGATCCTCGTCTACCAACTGTTTCTCTTTCACCTGACTCAACCATGTCGGCTTTACTTGTAACTCTGCTAGCAAACTTCCGTCGTCATGAAGGCTAAGATGTCCAAACATCGCCCTTAGATCCGACACTACTTTCTGACTTAGGGCATCAGCCACCACATTTGCTTTGCCCGGGTGATACTCTATAGAACAATCGTAGTCTTTCAACAATTCCACCCACCTTCGCTGTCTCAAATTCAGCTCCTTCTGAGTCAGCAGATACTTCAGACTCTTGTGGTCCGTGTAGATCACCGACCTTTCTCCATATAAATAGTGCCTCCATACCTTAAGAGCAAAGACTACCGCTGCCAATTCCAAGTCATGCGTCGGATAGTTAACCTCATGAGGCCTTAATCGGCGAGGCGCATAAGCAACAACCTTTCCATCTTGCATCAGTACACAACCCAACCACGTGCGCGAAGCATCACGATTACACCACAAAGTCTTTCCTCGCTCAGTGAATCGAACCGAGCTTCATTAGTACCCTCTTAAGCTTTTCAAAACTCTCTTGTTGCTTATCTTGCCACACGAAAGGTACCTCCTTTCTTAACAATTTCGTCGAGAGTCTTTGCTATTGATGAGAACCCTTCTACTGAACCTTCAGTAGTAGCTTTGCTAACCCCAAGAAACTGAACCTCGACCACGGACTTAGGTGGTTTCCAATCTAGCACTGCCTCAATCTTCCGAGGGTCTACTCTTATCCATACAGAGACACCACATGACCCAAAAACGCAACTTCCTTCAACCAAAATTCGCACTTGCTAAACTTGGCATATAACTTCTTCTCCCTTAACACCTGCAATACTACCCGAAGATGCTCATCATGTTCTTCCTCAGACTTGGAATACACTAGGATGTCGTCTATAAACACAACGATTTAATGATCCAAGTAGGGTTGGAAAACCCGATTCATCATATCCATGAACGCAGCTGGGGCGTTCGTTCAATCCGAACGGCATTACTAAGAACTCATAATGCCCGTATCGAGTCCGGAAAGCTGTCTTATGGATGTCTGCTTCCTTCACCTTGAGCTGATGGTATCCCGACCTTAGATCTATCTTTGAAAATACTGCGGCTCCCTTAAGCTGATCGAACAAGTCATCTATCCTTGGCAAAGGGTACTTGTTCTTGATGGTCAACTTATTCAACTGCCGGTAATCTATACACATACGCATAGTCCCGTCCTTCTTCTTCACGAATAGGACCGGTGCTCCCCATGGAGACACACTGGGTCGGATAAACCCACGATCAAGCAACTCTTGGATCTGAGCCTTGAGCTCAACTAGCTCCTTTGGTGCCATTCTGTACGGAGCGATAGATACCGGCGTACTGCACTGTGCAACAAGTCAATCCCAAATTCCACCTCACGATCCGGAGGCAACCACGAAAGTTCTTCCGAAAAGACATCCACAAACTCTTTTACCGTCCCTAACCCTTCCACAAATTGCTTCCTTAGCCTCCAAGGCACTAACAAGCATCGGAAAAGCCATACATCCCTTCCTTACCATCCTCTCCGCCTTAAGGGGCGGACACTACATTCGACAGGTAATTCCTCCTCTCACCCATCACCATAATCTCATTGTCATCAGAAGTCCTTAATGACAAGCACATAGCAGCATAGTCTACATTCGCACGGTACTTCACTAACCAGTCCATGCCTAAAATTAAGTCAAATTCCCCGAATGGCAGCTCCATTAAGTCATCCGGAAACTGCGCCCCCTGAACTTCTAAAGGCACTTCCCTAAAGAGTTTGTCTACTACTACCGATTGCCCTAAAGGACTAAATACTGTCATCTTCCTAGGTACAGTCTCAAAGTTCACATGCAGAGTTCCAGACACCTCACTAGCGATGTAAGAATGAGTTGACCCTATATCTATCAGAGCAATAAAGGGTAATCCAGAAATAAGGAACGTACCTGTTATGACATCAGGTGCGTCACCATCCTCCCTCCGATGAATCGCATATACCAGACCTAGCTGTCTCGCCTCCGTGTTACCACCTCCTCGCTGCTGGTGTTCCGACCTCTACTAGAACCATTACCTCTGCCGATCGGACCACGACCCCTCGGCCAGTTTGCTGTCCACCTCTACCCGGCCACTGACAAAACCCCGACTGTTGGTCGACTCCTATCTATTTCCACCTGATACCAGTCCTAATCATGTGATCCTTAGACCCACACTTGAAACATCCCCTGTCTTTTTCAACATTCTCCCGGTGCATCTTTCCACACGGAGCACAAGTACTGATCTTGTCCTCCGCGAAGAACTCTGCTGACCTCGCGCCCATCAACTCTAGGTCTCTTTTGAAAACTTCCGGATGACCACGAAGACCCATAGCTCCTCTTATTCTTACCCTGACCTCTGTCCCGCCTACGTCTCTCTCATGACGCTTAACTTCTTCAGCTATCCGAGCTTTATCCACTAAGATTGCAAAGTCTCTTTCCTGTTGTGGGGCAATCAACACTCGCAGCTCATCTCGCAATCCGTCCTCGAATCTGACACATCGCTCATGTCGGTGCTAGCTACAATCCTCCGCATACCGGCTTAGTCGCAAAAACTCCGCTTTGTATTCCGCTACCGACTTGCTTCCTTGCACTAAATTTAGAAACGCCTTCCTCTGTGAGTCTACGTAGCTAGCTCCAACATATTTTCCCACGAATTTAATTTTAAAATAACCCCAATCCACTCGATCTGCAGGGGTACCCTCTCTGACAGTGAGCCACCACTGGTAGGCCTCATTCGGAAGTAACGAACAGCACCTTTAAGCTTCTCTTCAACAAAGCGATCCAAATCATCCATGATCCTCTCGATTGCCTCTAACCAATACTCCGCTATGTTCGGAGCTACCCCAGATACTCCTCTAAAAACCTCGGCTCCATTTGCTCTAAGTCTCTCGGATCATCGACTTTCGAGCCCCATTTACCATGTTAGCTCCAATTCTACCGCTCTAACACCACGCGGATAGCTTGCGATCTCAAGCGTCATCTCCTCCGTCTGCTCCTAAAATTCGCGCCTCTGACCCGGTGGCGGCGCCTTTCCGAACCCCGACTGACTCGGATCGGTTCCGACACGCGATCATTCTACCTCTGCCGCCCCCACGAGTATTGCGACCACGTCCCTAGAACTCATGTCTCTACTGTCATGGTTTATCTTTTTTTTAAATTTTTATGCATTAGAATCTTTTCACTTCTTGTTTAAAGAGAAGTTTTATGCAATAGAGTTTTAGTCGGTGGTTTTTACGTAGAAGTACACATATACCTAGGGTTCATGTCCCTATAGTATAGTTTCCTAAGCCTATCATCTATAGTATCATATATTAACACATACAAATCAACTTATCATCTAAAGAACTTACCTGGCAGACTTGGGCCGAGAACTCGGGTGCCATGCTTCCATAGGACCATTTTAACAAAAAATTTCAAAAACCCATTTTGGCTCAAATTTTGAAAACGTTGTGGGCTTCAAAACCCAAGGCCGAGTGTTTAAAACTGGGCTCTGATACCAAGTTGAAACACCCCAAACCCGGCCCACAAGCCTCGACCGGATCTGTTATGTTCCTTCGGAAAACTTAACTAAATCTCGTTTCACGATTTGATAAAATATGTCGACTTATTAAACAAGTTTGAAAATTTAGCGAGTTGGAAACCGAGTTGTAGTTCAGTTTGTATTTCTTTAAAAAAATGTTTCCTTTATTTCTAACAAATTGAAAACAATGCCTGATTTTAGAGCTTATTAAGTTGAAAACCGTAGTGGACTAAGTGTTAAAACATGTGAAGTTGTTTAAGAAAAATGTTTAGTTATTTATTTGCCGATTTTCGAATGGGAAAAAAACTTAAATCATAAAACTTAAACAATTAAATGGTGGCCTTATTAAAAATTTAAAATACCAAATAAATTCAAAGAGAAGTATGCTAGAGTAAACGAAAAATTCAACCGCTCAAAAAACTCGAAAACGCTGAGCATGGCCACCCCGTAGTCCTCGCCGACCCGGTCCATAATACTATGCATCACCTGCAAAAGTTATCCCACGAAGGGTGAGTCAACAGACTCAATGTGTAACAAATACACCAAAACCCAACCGATCATAGCCTTAATCTTAACCATTTCGGCAAAGCCCATTCTTTAGTCACATTCGGCCATAAGCCTATAACATAGCATATCGAATCATAACATATTGAATCACATTATGTATAAAATGAAATGCAATCCCGAGCCCACCTAGATATCCATCCTCTACACACCACCCGTACCTACCAGTCACACCGTGGGGATTACTAAATCGACCCTCCATCCGATACACACCCTCGAAGGCAGACGCTGCAGACAACTACACATCGCCCTTATAATGTGGCAAAGCCACCAGATAAGGTGACAGAGTCACCGGATTCATAATATGTGACATAAGTCACCGAATAACGTGTTAAAACCATCGCAACACTTCTCCTTTTATCATTATCACCCATGTGCCCATGCATCATACAAAATATACAGATATCATGCAATATATCTTACCCCAAAGCTAATAACGAAATTACATATATTCTCATATCCATGTTTATAAACATTATTAACGGAGTGTTAAGGGGTAGCGTACCTGAATGCACTGTACCATTGAATGGTACCCTTAGCCTTGTTCATTCATATTTCTCATTAACACATGCTTAAAATTAATACTAATAATCTATCGGGAGATTAGTGTGGGGCTACACACCTGATAATAGTGAGAATGACACTCTCGATATCATCGACACTCTCGCTATCGGGGATAACAAATGATCCGCTTATCCCTTTCCGATGTCGCCCACGGCCGGTGGCCAATCCCGAATCGCAGACCGATCGCTTCTTAAACTTAGGGATAGGGCTACCCTTTTTCTCCTTGACTGGTACCCGCATCCATCGAACAACACTTAATCGAATATTTGGTTAATCACTAATGTTATAGTCTAAACTTATTGAATCTAGAACTCATTGAATACCCTTACCGATGTGAATCAACTCAAAGATATCCGCTTAACTTTCCAAGTTTGCCAAAATTCCTATACAACCCAATTCGAATCACCAACCCATAAAGCTTATGAAAGTGGCCTTGGCGAATACTAACCCCTTACCTTTAGTAGTCGAACCCAAGAGAATCCTTAATGCTCCTTTACGCTAGCTACATACAAAAGAAACACGAGACTATGGCCCTATGAACATTCGGCCATCCCTAGAAATCAAGGCCAACCACTTGGTTTCGGCACACCAAATGAAAAAGAGGCAAAACTGATTGCTAATGAAGAAATTACTTACCACCAACCCACGTTTGATTTGAGAATGACAGAACAAGAATGGTTTTGAGAAAAATGATAGTATAAGAGAACAAAGAAAGAAGAAGAAGACTATCACTTTCGGCTAATAACAAGAGGTATTTTTGGCTTTTGAATATGGTGAAATGAATAGAAGAGAAAGATGGGTGTAGAGGGTTGCGGCTATGGTGTTTCAGCTTTAAGGTTTCAAGAAGAGAAGAGAGAAAGAGAGGACTACAAGGTTCGACTATGGCTCTCAAATGGAGATGGAATATTCAGCCACCAAAAAGAATGGGTATAAAGTTGAGGTTGAACGAAAGAAAAAGAAGAATAGAAGAGGCTTAGAAGAATTTGACAATCACCCAAAATGCACAAAAGTGCCCAAATGGTTACTTCTATTTTCGGCTCTTGCTCCAATGAAAAGAAAGGAAAAAGAGAGAATTCTTGTGACTCACAATTTTCGGCAAAGAGAATTAAAGAAGAACAAAAAGATGAACACTCACACTACTCAAAAATTCGGCACTACTACCCCCATACATGACCGAAACTATGCCCCCTCCAAAGTCCCACATTCGGCCAACTCTTCAACCTTACTCCCCATCCCTTGTTTTCCTCCTATTTTTCCTCTTCACCACTCATTTTTGAATGAGTCAAACTCCTCAAAGAGCTCTCCACCTCCTATCCGAATTCCTTGACCAAGTCCACCCTCATCCTTGACGCAAAAAGCAACTTAAAATGCCAGCTTCGCAGCTCGAACCTCATCTCCCTTGACACTCTATGTGACGCCACCCTCTCCCCTTGCACCTGGGCGCTACATTGCCACTTTATCGCTTCCTTTTTGTGTCATAATCCACACCTAATTTCTCTTAAGGCCTAGCTCCCTTAGCTCTCCTTTAAGACTTAAAAATCCAATATTTTTCTAAGGCATCTACCTACTCCCCAGGGTTCCCGAAGCCCCCAAAACACATACAGACCACACACAACATGCTACTACATACATTCAAGTTAAAACGCATAACCCCTAAATCCCGGATATTACAGTGGTTGACAAGAAACACAGTTTATTACTCTTGTTATTATAAATGTTATGTTTAATTCGATAAGCTTTATCGTTTTAAGCATTGAACTTACTGAGCTCTATAAAGGCTTATTCATGTTATTTTCTTATTTCCTTGTAGATAGCGTTTAGTGGAATCAGGCAATCGGATCAACTTGAGGATCACACTATCCAGTCATATTTTGGTAGTTTTGAAGTTAAATTTTGGATTATATGGCATGTAATAGGTGAAATGTGTAGTTGTTTAATTGTAAATTATGTGGTAATTATGGAAGTGTTGAATGATGCCTATGTTTAGTATTAACTTGTAAGTGTTTATGTTCATGTCATGTTATTTGGTCATTTGGTATAAGTCTTATTTTGGTGTTTGAAATTATGGTATGAATGTATATGCTTGAATGAGAAAAGAAATGGTAAGTTTTAGTATGATATGATTTATAATTTGAGAGTTTGAATGAACACTTGTTAATGTGATTAGTGCATGAATGTGTTATGGAGTATAACTTTAAGTTTGGTTAGCTTTGGAATGTGAATTGAGGTGTCAAATGATGGCATATTGGTTAGATATAGGTTGAGTGAATTTGACATGTTTTTGAGTGTATTTGAATGTGGTTTAGTCACATGAATGTATATGGAATTGGGTTGCCTTGGTGTGTGATCGGTGTGTCACAGTCTTAAAATTTATAATGAGAATGATTGAGCCTAAAAACTAACTATGACAACGATTGAGGCAAGTGTACCTATCGAACAGTAGTATAGCTTGGTGGCAAGACCGGATTGTCGAACCCAAAGGAACTGAAAGTACTAATACTAACTTTCTTTTTATTATTTAGCCTTAAAATTGAAGTGAATCAGTTTAATCTAGAAAAATTAACTAACTACTAAGCTAAAGACGATGAGACAAAAAAGAATGAAATTAGGGAAATACTTGTGGGAAAAACGAATTGATTAAAACAATACCCAAGGAAGAATCCACCTAGACTTCACTTGTTATCTAACTCAACTGCATTTATTTATTCATTTGACTTGATCCGTGAGATTCCCTAAGTTATATTAATACCTCTGTCGAGGCTACTAACATCTAATCCTAGGTTGATTAATTGAAATCTCTTTCTAATTAAAACCCCTAAGATTGCATTAACTCGATCTATGGACTCCCATATTAGGTTTCACCCTAATCTGACAAAATTTTGTCACCCTATGTCTAGGCGTGCAATCAACTCCGCTTAATTATGCTAGATCTACTCTTAGGCAGGGACTTTTGCTCCTCCACCTAAGCACATCAAACTTTAATTAATATCCCGAAAATATCAACACAAGAATTAAGAACACATAATTAAGAACAAATCAAATATTTATCATATAGTTCAGCAAACGATAATAAGATTCATCTTAAGTTTCATCCCCCTCATGTATTTGAGGGTTTAGTTCATAACGATAATAGAATACATCTCAAAAGAAAAGATAAAACAAAACATAAGAAAACCTCTAAAACCCCCTGAAGGAATTAAAGAGAGATCCTCCGTCTTGAGTATAACTCCGGCTTCTTGAGATGAATCAACTGGTTTTCTTCAAGTAATTTCCACAATTCTGATCTTTCTGGCTCGGCTCCTTGGCCTAGCTGGACCCCCCGACAGAGGGCTCTGTCGAACTCCCCTTTTAAGTTGCCCCCTAAGGTGTTTATATAGGCATTGAGATACCTTACTTGGTCTCCAAGTATCCTAATCTGAGTTAAATTCCTATTTAAGTGTTTAAATATGCTTTGGAATGTGTTTCTTTGCCACCAAGTATCCAAATCCGAGAAAAACTCCTCTTGGTCGCGGCAGGGGCACGGCCATGGCACACGCCCATGTGAATCGTGGTCAGGCCGTGTTCGGGTCTGATTAGGGAGGCACGGTCGTGTTGCTTGGGCCTAGGCCGTGTCAATTTCGTGATGTGGCCCATTTGGCCTGTTTTAAGCCCGTTTCTTGTTCTTTTCATCCTCCGGTGCTTCCCTGAGTATAAAACATGAAAACAAAGGATTAAGAGCACCAAATGACATAAAATAAGGGATAATTCATCCAAAAGCATGTTAAATGTGGGATTAAAATATGTTACTTTTACGGTTTATCAAATACCCCCACACTTAAGCTTTTGCTTGTCCTCAAGCAAAATTCTGAACTCATAATTAAAACGAACTTCCTCGATTCATAATATTCATCAATAGTGTTTCATCATAATTCAAAGATAATTTATACATGGATGATTCAACTCAAAGAGTCCTAAAGATTCAAACAATCTAAGTCATACCTTTGTAGCACAAAACCTAGGTGTTTCCCCTCATCTAAATAGTTACCTCTGATTCAAAATCGACAAGGATTGACATCCTCACTAAAGATTCACTCAAATCACTCGAGGTGTTTAAGGTTCAAGAAAAAAAAACTCAAAAGTCAAACATGAAGAGTTAATCCCATATGCTTGCATGAAAATCAAATCTCCACCACTATAATATGAGATGATACACAAATCAAAAGGTCTTTAATAGGGTTGTAACGGGGCTTGGGTTAAGGTGTGGATATAGGCTGAATTAGAAGGTTAGAATCGAGATTGACCTGACAAATTACCTAACCAGAAACAATGAACTGATAATAAACAATTACATCAATTGAGAACTTGTAATGATAATACTATTACTAATACGAGCTTCTTTTTCAACCATTGGGATTTAAACGTATAAGCTCACTTAATCACAGAACTAATAATGAATATACTTCGAATTTTTTTAAGAGCAAATCAGATATATATAATAATTGATGAATTTACTATCGAAACCAATAGGCAATCAATCAAATCAAATCTCGATATAAGGGTAGTCAAAAGGAATGGTGATAACGAAAACGAAGGGTTTTGGGTTAATATTAGTGGTTGAGTCAATAAAAAGGGTTGTTAGGATTAAACAGGGTTCACTATGGGTTAATTGTGAAGGTAGGCTTTTTAGTGGAGTAAGTGGGTTAAAACCTAGGTGCCTTCATCATCTCTGTATATCAAATCAAAGGTGTGGTCTCGACATGTATAATCGATGCAAGTTTTAGAATAACAAATCAATGTTGACACACTCATAATCAATAAAGTGAGCAAGAAAAAGAATATATGCTCTATAAGGCTCAACATCTCACAAAAAATTATGGGTATTTTGATGTCAACCTCGTAAATTTCAAACTTCAAAGTAATATTCAAATTCAGGTCAACAACCTAGAAAAAATTTTAATTCTGAAAATAGACTTATCATGCTTGATTCTCTAGTATCTTAAAGTTTAATCATCAATGTACAATTAACTATGACTTAATTCAAAACATATCAACAACAATCATGAATCAAAGGAAATTTCATTCGAATTGTAATATGAGAAAATTTACTTAAGAAACAAGATATAGTTCAGGATTTGAGAATAATGCAAAAAATTAGGCACTTTTAAGATTCACCCCCCCACACTTAATATGTACATTGTCCTCAATGTACAAAGATAAATGATAGAAAAATAATAAAATCATAAGATAGGGAGAGAAGTGAAACTTCCTGAATTTTGGATGAAGTCAATGAAAAGAAACCGGATAGGAATTGGAGGTGAACATGGGGGAGCGCCTCGAACCGTTTGAATTTGAATCCTCGTAGCAGCCGGCATGATTTTATTGTATCCTAAGCTAAATCTAAATGGTATGAAGAATAAGAAGATAAAAATAAAGAAGATAAAAATAAAAATAAAAATAAAAATAAAAATAAAAGTAAATAATGGAAAATAAAAGAAGAAAGACAATTGAAAAAGAAAAAGGAAGAATGGGGGTTTAAATAGAGATGCAGCCCGTGTTTTGGGAAAAATTTTGTCCTGTTGCCACACGTCTACGGCCACGCCCTTTTTCCTACCTATGGTGCCCACACACTGCAGCTACGACCCGGTAGTGTGCAAGATCGTGTGGGTATGGAAACCTGCACCTAAATATGAAAAGAAATAAAACTAAACTAATTAGTAGGGTTAGTGTTCGGGTTGCCTCCCGAGAAGCGCTCGTTTAAAGTCTTGAGCTAGACTTACCTCTCATTCGCATTATCAGGGTGGTTTGAGGAGGTGAAAACCTTTCTCATGCGATCAATTCGATTTTTGCTATATAGTTTAAGTCGAGTAGTGTTTACCTTAAAAGTGTTTGAATTTAGGATTAGTTACCTCATTTGCTCCATTTGGGAAGATTTTGAGTACTGATCTCCTATCTTAAGTCAGGTTGTCCCATCGTTAAGTTTGTCGTGGAGTTGCCTCGCTTTTGCTTCGTGTATTTTTAGTTCCTCTTTGAAGTGTGTCTTCCACTCGTCTAGTTCATCGATGCGAAGCCTTCGTTCTTCATGAATTTCTTTTTTATCGTCACGAGGTCTAGGATCTGGCATCTGCGAAAGAGCTTCAAGAAATGACAAGTTAATATGAAATTTCTTTAAAAGTTTAAGAGACTTACCGACTTGTTCCTCTGTGTGGTCTTTCTTCATCGTATTGGGGTATGGCACACGAGGTTGGTACTCTGTACTTACCGGGTTTATTAGATCATGGCTTACCTCAACCTTACCGTCACTTACCACAGGCTCTTGCCTAAAATTGGGCTCGTCTAACTATTCACTATCTTGAGCTGTTATGGCTTGAATTTGCTTTTTTTCCCTAGGTAAGCTTTCTGATTGTATTTCAGAAACTAACTTAGTAAGTTTCCCAATTCGATCCTTGAGCTCCTCTGTCGATGCTTCCTGTTTTTCAAGTTTTGTTTCTATATTTTGGAAACATGTTTCTGTGGCTGTTATGAATTTTGTCAACATCTCCTCAAGGTTCGACTCCTCTTCCTGTTGGTGATGTGGTTGTTGAAAATCTGAAGGAGGTTGCTGATCGCTGTAAATCAGAGTTTTAAAATTTATAAAAGAATGATCGAACACGAAACTAACTCGACAAACGATTAAAGGCAAGTGCACCTATCGAGAACAAAGAGTATAGTTTAGGCAAGACCGGATTATCGAACCCAAAGGAACTAAAAGTACTAATACTAACTTTCTTTTTATTATTTAGCCTAAAATAAGTGAAGTTGTTTATTAATCTAAATTAATTAACTACTAAACTAAAGACTCTAAGACAAAGAAGAATGAATTTGGAAAATAACTTGGGAAAAACTCAGTTGATTTAGAAGATACCCTAGGAAGAATCCACCTAGGCTTCACTTGTTATCTAACCTTGAACCATACGATTTATTTACTTAGTTTGATCTGTGAGACTCCCTAACGTATATTAAACCCTCTCTCGAGGCGAATAACGTCTAACCCTAGGTTAATTAGTGGAACTCTCGTTCTCTTACAATAACCCTCTAGAATAGCAGTAAATCGATCTGTGGATTCCCATATTAGGTTTCACCCTAATCCGCAAAATCTCGTCACCCTATCTTTAGGCGTGCGATCAACTCCGCTTAATTATGTTGGATCTACTCTTAGGCAGGGGTCTATTCCTCCTCCACCTAAGCACATTAGATTTGGATTAAGCTCACATAATTAAGAACAAACTAAGTATTTATCATATAATTCAAATAATCAAATAACAAGATTCATCATAGGTTTCATCCCCTTCGGGTATCCGAACGGGAAGTTCATAACAATAAAGGAAAACATCTCAAGAGAAAAGATAAAACAAAACATAAGAAATCCCTAAAACCCCCTGAAGGAATTGAAGAGGAGATCCTCTGTCTTGAGTATAACTCTGGATTCTTGAGATGGATCAACTGGCTATCCCTGAGTGAATTCCCACAAATCTGCCTTCTCTGGCCTAGCACGACGCCCCTAAATGATGGCTTTGGGCTCCCCTTTTTCAGGTCATACTTAGGGTGTATTTATAGGCTTTTGAAATACGTTTCTTTCTCCCTAAGTATCCTTTCCCGAATGAAATTGCTCTTTTCCACGGCAGAGGCACAGCCATGGCACACGCCCGTGTAAATCGTGGCCAGGCCGTGTTCGAATTTCTTTAATGAGACACGACCGTGTAAATCGGGGTTAGACCGTGTTCGATATCTTTTAAGGAGGCACGGCCGTGTGATCTTTGGTCCAGGCCGTGTCGATTTCATGCTTTGGCCCATTTGTCCCGTTTTAAGCCCGTTTTGCGTTCTTTTCATCTTCTGGTGCTTTCCTGAGTATAAGACATGAAAAGAAAGGATTAAGAGCACCTTTTTACATAAATCAAGGGATAATTCATCCAAAAGCATACTAAATGTGGGCCTAAAATATGTTACTATTTCGGTTTATCAAATACCCCCACACTTAAGCTTTTGCTTGTCCTCAAGTAAAATTCTCAACTTACAATTAAAACGAACTTTCTATAATTCATAACAGTCATTGATAGTGTCTCATCATAATTCAGGGATAATTTATACATGGATAATTCAACCCAAAGTGTCCTAAAAATTCAAACAATATAAGCCTTATATTTTGTAGCACAAAACATAGGTGTTTCCCTTCATCTAAATAATTACCTTTAATTTGAAACCGACAAGGCTTGACATCCTCACAAAAGATCCACTCAAATCACTCAAAGTGTTTAAGTTTCAAAATTTAGGCACTCAAAAGTCAAACATGAAGAGTTAATCCCACAGGCTTGCATGAAAATCAAATCTCCACCACTGAAATATGTGATGAAACACAAATCAAAAGGTCTTTGTTAGGGTTGTAACGGGGCTAGGGTTAAGGTGTGGAACAGGCTGAATTGGAGGGTTAAAATCGAGATTGAATTGACAAATTACCTAACTAAGAACTAATGAACTAATAATAATAATTACATCAATTGAAAACTAATAATACTAATAATACGAGCTTCTTCTTCGATATTTGGAATTTATGTATAAGCTTATTTAATCACATAACTAATAATGAATAAACTTCGTTTTTTTTATAAGAACAATCATAAATACATAATAAAAGATAAATTACTGAAATAAAAACATAGTTAGGCTATTAATCAAATCAAATCTCGATATAAGGGTAATCAAAAGAAATGGTGATAACAAAAACAAAGAGGTTCTGGGTTAATATTAGTGGTTATGTCAATAAATAGGTTGTTAGGATTAAAAGGGGTTCACTAGGGGTTAATTTGTGAAGGTAGGCTTTTAGTGGAGTAAGTGGGTTAAAACCTAGGTGCCTTCATCATCTCTGTATATCAAATCATAGGTGTGGTCTCGACATGTATAATCGATGCAAGTTCTAGAATAACAAATCAATGTTGACATACTCATAATCAATAAAGTGAGCAAGAAAAAGAATTTATGCTCTATAAGGCTCAAAAACTCACAAAAATTATGGGTATTTTGATGTCAACCTCTTAAATTTCAAACTTCAAGATAATATTCAGATTTAGTTCAATAACCTAGAAAATTTTTAATTTCTGAAAAATAGACTTATCATGCTTGATTCTCTGGTATTCTTAGAATTTAATTATCAATGCACAATTATCAATGACTTAATCTAAAACATATCAATAAAAATCATAAATCATCAGAAATTTCATCCTAATTAGTAATATGAGAAAATTACTTTTTAAGACAAGACTAAATTCAGGCTTTGAGTTAGGTATCTTTTTAGGTTGTTCACCCCCCACACTTGAGATGTACATTGCCCTCAATGTACAAAAATATATAATAATCTTTTAATAAAATCATCAGATATGGGGATAAGTGAAAACTTCCTGAATTTTCGGATGATTCATTGAGAGGAGATTGTGCCTTTGGTGGTGGTGATGGGCCGTCTGGATGACGAACCTGCGCTAGATGAAGAAATTGGGAGTCTCATGCAGGATTAGCCAAGAAATCTAAAGAAACCTTAATAATATACTAATAATATAATTAAAGACAAGAAAGATAAAGAGAAGGAGACTAAGAAGGAAAATAAACTAAGTTTAAAAGATAAAGGGGCCTGAAAATCCTTATGGTAGATGGTTCGAGAGGTGGGTGTGACTTTGAAGGTGACGGAGTTGTTGGTGATGGTGGAAGTGGCGTGATTCCCAAGCAGCCTTAAGATCCTAAAAACAAGAAACTAAAACAAAATAAACTAAATTAAGTAGAAGAGAAGTAAAGATAAAGAAAATAAAGGAGAAGATAAAAATAAAAGAACAGATAATTGGTCTCAAAGACCATTGGCTTGTTGTTTGGATGAAGCTGCCTGCATGAACTCATGTGAATCGGTCTCCTTTGAGGAGATTGACCTTTTACGCTTCTTTGCCATGGATATGATTTTGTTGTAGCTCAAGAGTCTGAGGATTTATTAGGAAAAGGAAAAAAAACAAAATGGAGAAAAGAAAGAAAGGAAGAAGAAGAAGAATAGGTAAGGAGAGAAAGGAGAGGGGCATGGTATTTAAATAGAATCTCAAGTCTGGCAATTTACCACGCCCGTGGGTTGAGGGTGTGTCGATTCACACGGCCGCATCACACGGCTGTGTCACAGGGTGTGTTGATTCTCTACGTTTGTTTTCGAGTCGACCACGGTTGGAAGACACGGGCGTGTTCTGCCCGTGGTGGCAAGTCAATAGCTTCGCACGGTCGTAAGGCACGGGCGTGTTCTTCCCGTGGTTGGAAAGTCAGTAGCTTCACACGGTTATGGGGCACGGGCGTGCCCCTTTTTTGGTGCCCGTGGTGTAGTGGTTGGATCCGTTACGTCGAAAAGTGGTTAAAATTGATTCGCACGGCCTCTGCTATGTCAGTATGGGGATTCTTATGGTCCACACGGCCACGGCCACGGCCGTGTGTCCTGGAATTCCGCACCCCTTGTTAGTTAATAACTAGGTGTTCAGAAAGAAAAGAAGAAAAGAAAAATAAATTTAAAGCAAAATGTGAGAATAAATTTTGTTAGTGCTCGGGTTGCCTCCCGAGAAGCGCTAGTTTATAGTCTTAAGCTAGACTCTTCTCTCATTTGCATTGTCAGGGTGGTTTGAGGAGTTGGAAGTCCTTCCTCATGCTATCATTTGCGTCTTCGTGAAAAAATTTAAGTCGAGATGTGTTTATAGTAAAAGTACCAAAAATAGGATTACTTACCTCGACTGTTCCGTGTGGGAAAACACTAGTTACCCTAAAAGATATTTCTTTCTTTGTGCTAGGGTCCGGAGGAGATATTTGAGGATCTGCCTGATCTAACATTACCTGGTCCCCTATTTTGAAGTGGTTTGTTGTTCCTATTAGCTCTTTTGGGGGCTCCTTCGGTTTTATTTTGTGTGGTTCCGGTTCTTCGTCGTGTATCCTAATTTCTCCTTGAAGTGTGTCTTCCACTCATCTAGATCATCGAACCGAATCCTCGATCTTCATGAGTTATTTCTTTGTTGGCATGGGGTTTAGGATCGGGTTGATTGTATTCTTTGGTGGTGCTTCCTCCTGAAATAAGGGTTAACCGAATGGTTATTAGTAGAATTTACGTTCTCACCTTGATTACTCGATGTTCTAGCCGAATCGAGAGCCTTGATGGTGACTCGTCTTATTACCTACGCAAAGTATGAGTTCCCCTGCATCAACATCAATTTTAGTCCTGGCAGTCGCTAAAAATGGTCTTCCTAAGATTAGGGGGATCGAGTTATCCTCATCCATTTCTAAGACAACAAAGTCTACTGGGAAAACGAATCTGTTGATTTTTACAAGAACATCTTCGATAATACCCTAGGAATTCTAACAGTTTTATCCCTAATTGAATGCTCATCCTAGTTTGTTTGGGTTTCCCTAGACCTAATTGTTTAAACAATTTATAAGGCATGACATTTATGCTTGCCCCTAAATCAGCTAATGCATTATCAACAGTTAGTCTACCAATTAAACATGGAATTGTAAAACTCCCTGGATCTTTTAGCTTTTGTGGTAGTCTATTTTGGAGAATTGCTGAACATTTTGCGTTAAGTTCCACATGTGACGACTCGTCTAACTTCCGTTTGTTTGTTAGAAGTTCTTTTAAAAATTTCCTAGAATCTGGCATCTGCGAAAGAGCTTCAAGTAATGGTAAGTTAATATGCAATTTCTTTAAGAGTTTAAGAAACTTACCGAACTATTCTTCTGTGTCGTCTCTTCTTAATGCCTCAGGGTAAGGTACGCGAGGTTGGTCCTCCTTGATTACCGGTTTTGGCTTGTCTCGTGTTACATCAACTTTACCTTTTTCTACCTCGCTTCCTTGTGTTGGACTGGGTTCGTCTACTTCTTCGCTTTCTTGAGCTGTTATGGCTTGGATATACTCCTTTGGATTAATTTCAGTATTACTCGGTAGACGCCCTTGCGGTCATTCGGATAATAGCTTTGCAATTTCTCCGACTGACTGAGTAATTTCCCCGATTGCCTTTATAAGTCCTCCAACTTGGTCCTCGATCATTTTGATCGATGTTTGTTGGGTTTTGAGTGTTGCTTCAGTTTTTCGAAAACGGGTTTCTGTGGATGCTATGAATTTGTTCAACGTTTCTTCAAGATTCGGCTTCTTTTCCTGTGGATAGGGCTGATTTTGGAAATTTTGAGGAGGTTGTTGTTTTTGATTTCGTTGATTTCCTTGTCCTCCCCACGAAAAATTTGGGTGGTTCCTCCAACCTGGATTATAATTATTACTATATGGGTTATTATTAGATCTGAAATTGTTACCTATATAGTTCATCTGTCAAGCTCTCGTGCCGGTTGGTAGGGTGGGTACTCAGGATTTGCCACAGTTCCACTTGTGTCACACTGCATGACTGGATGTACCTGCGAAGAACACAAACTATCAATCTTCTTATTCATCAACTCTACATGATTTGATAGCATGGTTACTGCGTCGAGGTTGTAAACTCCGGCTGTTTTTGTTAGCTTTGTTCTTGTAACTTGCCACTGATAGTTATTCAGTGACATCTCTTCAATAAACTCGTAGGCTGCCTCAGGAGTTTTGTTGTTCAAAGTTCCACCGGCGACTGAATCAATTAATTGCCTCGTTGAAGGATTCACACCATTATAAAAAGTTTGGACTTGGAGCCACAAAGGTAAACCGTGGTGTGGGTATCTCCTCAAGAGATCCTTATATCTCTCCCATGCATCGTATAATGTCTCTAAATCCATCTGCACAAAAGAAGAGATATCATTACGTAATTTGGCCGTTTTGGCCAGTGGGAAATATTTTAATAAAAATTTTTTGGTCATCTGTTCCCATGTAGTGATTGACCCTCGTGGTAACGAGTTTAACCACTGTTTAGCTTTATTCTTTAATGAAAAGGGAAATAACCGAAGTCGTATGGCATCATCAGAAACGCCATTTATTTTGAAGGTATCACAGAACTCTAAGAAATTAGCTATATGAGCGTTTGGATCTTCGTCCTGTAAACCATCAAATTGAACAAACTGTTGAATCATTTGTATAGTGTTAGGCTTTAATTCAAAATTATTAGCAGCTATAGCAGGCCTAACAATACTAGATTCGGCTCCTGTTAAATGAGGTTTAGCATAATCAAACATAGTACGAGGAGCATTATTTTCTCCCACATCTTGTGGTGGAAGATTATTTTCGTCCATCCCTTCAGTAGGATTGGATCTGTCTTCTCGCTCTCCTTGGTAATTTAGGGCTCGCCTAATTTCTCTGCGATTTCTTCGAGCGGTAGTTTCAATATCACTTTCGTATTCTAAAGGTCCTCTCGGGTTCCTTCTAGTCGTAAACTAGAGGTACCTGCAAGGAAAAGAAAGAAAGAGAATTTAGCAAAAATAAAAATAAATTGCGAAAAAGAAAAATAAAAAAAATAATGGCTAAAGTAATAAAAATACAGTGTTCTTAATATTTTAGTTCCCCGGCAACGGCGCCAAAAACTTGATCGCTGTAAATCAGAGTTTTAAAATTTATAAAAGAATGATCGAACCTGGAAACTAACTCTGACAACGATTAAAGGCAAGTGCACCTATCGAACAGTAGTATAGTTTAGGCAAGACCGGATTATCGAACCCAAAGGAACTAAAAGTACTAATACTAACTTTCTTTTTTTATTATTTAGCCTAAAATAAGTGAAGTTGTTTATTAATCTAAATTAATTAACTACTAAACTAAAGACTCTAAGAAAAAGAAGAATGAATTTGGAAAATAACTTGGGAAAAACTCAGTTGATTTAGAAGATACCCTAGGAAGAATCCACCTAGACTTCACTTGTTATCTAACCTTGAACCATACGATTTATTTACTTAGTTTGATCCGTGAGACTCCCTAACGTATATTAAACCCTCTCTCGAGGCGAATAACGTCTAACCCTAGGTTAATTAGTGGAATCTCATTCTCTTATAATAACCCCTAGAATAGCGATGAAATCGATCATGGATTCCCATATTAGGTTTCACCTAATCTGCAAAATCTCGTCACCCTATCTCTAGGCGTGCGATCAACTCCGCTTAATTATGTTGGATCTACTCTTAGGCGTGGTCTATTCCTCCTCCACCTAAGCACGTTAGATTTGGATTAAGCTCACATAATTAAGAACAAACTAAGTATTTATCATATAATTCAAATAATCAAATAACAAGATTCATCATAGGTTTCATCCCCTTCGGGTATCCGAACGGGAAGTTCATAACAATAAAGGAAAACATCTCAAGAGAAAAGATAAAACAAAACATAAGAAATCCCTAAAACCCCCTGAAGGAATTGAAGAGGAGATCCTCCGTCTTGAGTATAACCCTGGCTTCTTAAGATGGATCAACTGGCTATCCCTGAGTGAATTCCCACAAATCTGCCTTCTCTTGCCTAGCACGACGCCCCTAAACGATGGCTTTGGGCTCCCCTTTTTCAGGTCATACTTAGGGTGTATTTATAGGCTTTTGAAATACGTTTCTTTCTCCCTAAGTATCCTTTCCCGAATGAAATTGCTCTTTTCCACGACAGAGGCACGGCCATGGCACACGCCCGTGTAAATCGTGGCCAGGCCGTGTTCGGATTTCTTTAATGAGACACGGCCATGTAAATCGAGGTTAGACCGTGTTCGAGATCTTTTAAGGAGGCACAGTCGTGTGATCTTTGGTCCAGGCCGTGTCGATTTCATGCTTTGGCCCATTTGTCCCGTTTTAAGCCCGTTTTGCGTTCTTTTCATCCTCTGGTGCTTTCCTGAGTATAAGACATGAAAAGAAAGGATTAAGAGCACCTTTTTACATAAATCAAGGGATAATTCATCCAAAAGCATACTAAATGTGGGCCTAAAATATGTTACTATTTCGGTTTATCAGTTGCAGTCTTTGACTACCTTGATCATCCCACGAGAAATTGGGATGGTACCTCCAATCTGCATTATAAGTGTTGCTATAAATATTATTTTGAGGTCTAGGATAGTTACCCATATAGTTGACTTGTTTGCTTTCCATTCCATGTCCGTAGGGTGGGTACTCAGGATTCGCCACACCTCTACTTGTTTCGCACTGCATAACTGGATGTACCTGCAAAGAACACAAACCATCAATCTTTTTATTTAACAATTCTAACCGTTTTGATAGCCTGGTTACTGCATCGAGGTTGATGACACTGGCGGCTTCTGTTGGTGTTGTCCTCATAACTTGCCACTGATAGGTATTCAGTGCCATCTCCTCTATAAACTAAAATTACCTGTCAAAAGCAAATAAAAGAAAAATTAGCAAAATAGAAATAAAACTTAATTACACAAATAAAATATGGCTAAAGTAATAAAAATTGAGTGTTCTTAATATTTCAGTTCCCCGGCAACGGTGCCAAAAACTTGATCGGTGTGTCACAGTCTTAAAATTTATAATGAGAATGATCGAGCCTAAAAACTAACTATGACAACGATTGAGGCAAGTGTACCTATCGAACAGTAGTATAGCTTGGTGGCAAGACCGGATTGTCGAACCCAAAGGAACCGAAAGTACTAATACTAACTTTTTTTATTATTTAGCCTTAAAATTGAAGTGAATCGGTTTAATCTAGAAAATTAACTAACTACTAAGCTAAAGACGATGAGACAAAAAAGATTGAAATTAGGGAAATACTTGTGGCTACTAAGTTATATTAATACCTCCGTCGAGGCTACTAACGTCTAATCCTAGGTTGATTAATTGAAATCTCTTTCTAATTAAAACCCCTAAGATTGCATTAACTCGATCTATGGACTCCCATATTAGGTTTCACCCTAATCCGGTAAAATCTCGTCACCCTATGTCTAGGCGTGCGATCAACTCCGCTTAATTATGCTAGATCTACTCTTAGGCAGGGACTTTTGCTCCTCCACCTAAGCACATCAAACTTTAATTAATATCCCAGAAATATCAACACAAGAATTAAGAACACATAATTAAGAACAAATCAAATATTTATCATATAGTTCAGCAAACGATAACAAGATTCATCTTAAGTTTCATCCCCCTCAGGTATTTGAGGATTTAGTTCATAACAATAATAGAAAACATCTCAAAAGAAAAGATAAAACAAAACATAAGAAAAACTCTAAAACCCCCTGAAGGAATTGAAGAGAGATCCTCCGTCTTGAGTATAACTCCGGCTTCTTGAGATGAATCAACTGGCTTTCTTCAAGTAATTTCCACAATTCTGATCTTTCTGGCTCGGCTCCTTGACCTAGCTGGACCCCCCGACAGAGGGCTCTTTCGAACTCCTCTTTTAAGTTGCCCCCTAAGGTATTTATATAGGCTTTGAGATGCCTTACTTGGTCTCCAAGTATCCTAATCTGAGTTAAATTCCTATTCAAGTGTTTAAATATGCTTTGGAATGTGTTTCTTTGCCACCAAGTATCCAAATTCGAGAAAAACTCCTCTTGGCCGCGACAGGGGCACGGCCATGGCACACGCCCGTGTGAATCGTGGCCAGGCCGTGTTCGGGTCTGATTAGGGAGGCACGGCCGTATTGCTTGGGCACAGGCTGTGTCGATTTCGTGATGTGGCCCATTTGGCCCGTTTTAAGCCCGTTTCTTGTTCTTTTCATCCTCTGGTGCTTCCCTGAGTATAAAACATGAAAACAAATATTAAGAGCACCAAATGACATAAAATAAGGGATAATTCATCGAAAAGCATGCTAAATGTGGGATTAAAATATGTTACTTTTACGGTTTATCAGTGTGTAAGCAAATGGTAGAAAATGGCTTGTGTCATTATTATTTTTAAGTGCAGGTTTCACATGGCCTACTACACGGTCGTGTGATCATATTTCGAATATACATATGGTTATAGAGAGTTACATGGCCTGGCGACATGGCTGTGTGACCAAACTTCGAATGCACACACGGTCTGGCACACAGTCTGCGACACAGCCTTGTGCAATTATTTCAAAAGTTACATGGTCTGTCACACGGGTGGCCACACAGCCTGGCCACACAGTCATGTGACCCCTGTTTTAAAAAATTGTTACTTTTTTCAAACTTTTCTGATTTATTTCAAAATTATCCTCGCACATTTCCAAACTATTTTTAGGGCCCCGTAGGTTTGATTTAAGGCCGGTAAGTGTATTTTTACCTTGATTAAAATAAATTATTAGATGTTATTATGTAATTTGTATAATTTTTTCTGTTTAAAGTTAAATGCTCTGAATTGTATTGTAATACTCCGTAACCCTAATCTGACGAAGGTGATGGGTTAGGAGTGTTACAATTCATTATTACCATCTATGTCTACCACAAACTTATTATGACCATATATATAAAGATAGATGAAATTAAGATACCAACACCATCTTTTATACAACTTCAATCCAACACCAAGCCATATATGTACAAATAGCTAAAATGGAGCTACAACATCATCACATTAACAAAAATAGCTTAAAGGTTCCTAATACATGCCATATATAACCAACATCAAAAGACCAAAACATCTACCGAAATGATAAACGAACAGTGTGTGTACTCCAACTCGATCTTCCAATGGTCAAAGCTGTAACACCCTAACCCGTATTCGTCGCCGGAATGGGGTTACGAGGCATTACCGGACAAAACAAAACTTTCATTCATTCACATAATCACTTATATCATATTCGAAATTATATAATTATACAAAGTGATTAGCTAATTTACTTATCATGTAACATCTCGAAATTGGGCCTAGGAGAATTGGGCCCAATGGGCCTTGGGCGTAGTAGCGTTTAAAATTTTTGAGAATAAGAGAACGGCTTGTTGGACCTATTAGGTGAGTGATTTTGGAAGGTTAGGGGGCTTCTATAAAGTCCCGGGATCAAATTTAGGCTTTAGGAAAATTTTAGTTTTAGGTGAAAAAAACCCTGGGAGTTGGTAGGTAGGCTTTAAGAATAAAATGTGGAGAAAAATGACACAAGTGGAGTGTGTGGTGTGGTGGCAAAGTGACGCCACTTAGAGGCAAGGGAGTGACGCCACAGGGAAGGAAGGAGGTCCAAGGTTCAAGTCTTGGCTCTTGCATTTTGGTTTTCTTTTTAAATGGACTTTAGAATTTGGCTATAGATTTATATTTAGTTGCGCATGGTTTAAGACACAAGAGGAGCTTGTGGCTTGGTGGCAAGTGGCGTGTTGAACTATTGAAGGGAGCCCGGGTTCGAATCTCATGAAAAGCAATGGAGTATTTATTTTGCGAATTGACTGGCAAGAGTTTGAGTTGGATTTAAACTCTCTTCGACGAAGGGATCCCACATCGGAAAGATACAAAGAAGGAAGGTGAGAAGCTAGCTATATATAGAGCATTCTATGATAGGAGGAAGGATACCTTGGAAGGCGTTTTGGCACAGGAGTGGTCGGAGCGCGGATTAGCACCAGATTCCTATCAGGTGTGTAACTCTCTCTACTCTAGTTGTAGAGCGGCAAATGCCAAATGCCTGGTCCACGGCAATAGTAGCCACACGAGCGTGCGAACGCACGTGTGGGGCTTCGACGCGATAGTTGAGGCGATCAATAGTATTCTTGTGGGTTGAGGCTGCTTGGGCCACGATGGGCCGAAGTGGGCCCAATGGGCCCATGGGCCCAATTGAATAAAATGTATGACGGTGTAGTATATAGTGAACTAGACTAGGTGAATCTCATATACGTGGCTAGATTTGTGTTAGGTGGGCCACACGAGCGTGTGGGCCCGAATGGGCTAAAATCGGGTTTTAGGCCCAATAGTCCGGTAGACCGGAAATGGTAGTTGAGTCGCTCGAGGCGACATTAGGCCTTTGGAAAAGCCATTACAGGTGCGAAATTACTAAAATACCCCCGATTTGTAAAATTACTAAAATACCCCCGATTTACACAATTACCAAAATACCCCCAGTTTGCAAAATTACCAAAATACCCCCGATTTGCAAAATTACCAAAATACCCCCGGTTTGCAAAATTACCAAAATACCCCCGATTTGCAAAATTACCAAAATACCCCTAGTTTGCGAAATTACCAAAATACCCCCAGATTGAAAAATTACCAAAATACCCCCGATTTGTGAAATTATTAAAATACCCCCAAGGGGTGAAATTACCATTTTACCCCCAAACGACAAAATGATCATTGTACCCTCGTGGTAGTACTAGCGTTGTATGTGTTAATTGTATGATTGATTATGTTTGAGATACGTTGCTTACATGGATTGGTTATGAGTAGAATTACCGAACTACCCCTGTAGGGTAGAATTACCGAAATACCCTTATAGGGTAAAATGACCGATTTGCCCTTGTAGGTAAATGATCGACTTGTGCAATGAGTGGACTGATTTGGCTGTGGTTGTATGACTGATATGCTTTTATTACATGTTTATATAATTGTTACTGAGCATGGCCATTTTGCATACACGTGTAATGATTGAGCATGACATACACGACATATTGCATGGGGTTGGGATTATTAATACGGAGGAAGTGCTAATAGGATCGCATGGTCGCTGACGATCGTGGATCCACCGGCGCTTTATAGCCACCGTAGGCTTTTTAGCCACCGAGCGACCATCTTTGCACCGATAATGTTCTTGAGGGTCGTGTGCCATTAATATGGCTTCGTGCCGTAATTATGGGCTTTATGCCAATACCGAAGGCTCTGTGCCGATATTATGGCTTTGTGCCAATCGTATTTACCGTGGCTATGTGCCTAACTTATATATCAATGACTCTGTGTCGATTATATTTACCCAAGGCTGTGTGCCGATTATATTATCGTCGCTGATGGCTATGTGCCAAATATAATACAGTCACTGATGGCTTTGTGCCAATTGTAATACCGCTCATCAAGGCTTTTTAGCCACCGAGCGACTATCTTTGCACCGATAAGTTAGTGCCGGAACCGTGCTACATAAGGAGTGTAGGGATGGGTGGGTCGATTAAATCCCCACAAGAGTGTAGGGTTGGACAGGAGACGGAGTGCAGGGTTGGTATGGGCATTAACGCATTGCATATCTGGATTATATTACTGAGATGGGCTTAGGCCCCGATTTATATGTATGACATGTGACATTTGACTTGGGTTAAGGCCCACCCGAGGTTATTTTGGGCTAATGCCCAATTGCCACCATTACTTTAATGGGCTTGGGCCCGAATTGTTTTGATGCATGTTCTTACTGATTTTGTTAAATAAGGAATTACACACCGAGTTTCAGTAAACTCACCCCTCTTTTTATTTTTCTTAGGTAATCCTCGTGAGGCGGTTCGACGTCTTTGGAGGACTCGGAGGTGGCCACACTACGGCGATTTGGACTTTAGTATTTTACTTATTTTTAACTTGGGTTAATATTTTGTAATAAGGCCGCTTTAACTTTAAATTTGGTATTTTATTTGGTTTAGCTTTTAAAATGATACTGTCTATTATTCTTAAATGTTTAATACGGGATTTTCCTAAACCCTTAATAACCGTTTTCCAAAATGCTAACAAAAGGATAACAAGCGAATACATAATTAAACTCAAAATTTTTAACAAACGCGCAATTTTTAAACAACCCTTTTTTGTGACATGCCGGATCTGGTCGTAACGTTTTGACCGGGTTTGGGGTGTTACATATCAAGCATGCATTGTTAATCACATTGTATACACAAACCATACCAAAATTTTCAAATTATCTTACACAGCATAAAATGCATTATTGTGCACGGCCTTATGATAAACCGTAAAAGTAACATATTCTAAGCCCACATTTAGTATGCTTTTGGATGATTTAAGCCCCAATTTATGTAAAAAGGTGCTCTTAATCCTTTCTTTTCATGTCTTATACTCAGGAAAGCACCCGATGACAAAAAGAACGATAAACGGGCTTAAAACGGACCAAATTGGGCCAAGCCACGAAATCAGCACGGCCTGGACTTCAAGCCACACGGCCGTGCCACCATTCCTACTAGAACACGGCCTGACCACGACTTACACGGTCGTGCCTCATTCAACAGTGTCGAACACGGCCTGGCCGCGATTTACACGGGCGTGCCATGGCCGTGCCTCTCGCGTGGAGAAGAGCAATTTCATTCGGAAAGGATACTTAGGGAGAAAGAAACGTGTTTCAAAAGCCTATAAATACACCCTAGGTACCAGCTGAAAGGGGGGCGGCGAGCTAGACCAAGAAGCCAAGCCGAAAAGGTCAGATTTGTGGGAATCACTCGAAGATAGGCAGTTGATCCATCTCAAGAAGTCGAAAATCCACTCAAGACGGAGGATCTCCTCTTCAATTCCTTCAGGGGGGTTTAGGGATTTCTTATGTTTTGTTTTATCTTTTCTCTTGAGATGTTGTCTTTTATTATTATGAACTAAACCTTCGAATTTTGAAGATGATGAACCTATGAGGAATCTTGTTATTTGATTTTTGGAATTATATGATAATAACTTAGTTTGTTCTTAATTGTGTGAACTTAATCCAAATATAATGTGCTTAGGTGGAGGAGGAATAGACCCTGCCTAAGAGTAGATCCAACATAATTAAGCGGAGTTGATCGCATGCCTAGAGATAGGGTGACGAGATTTTGCCGTTAGGGTGAAACCTAATATGGGAGTCCACGAATCGATTCTTCGCTATTCTAGGGGTTATTATAAGCGAACGAGTTCCACTAATTAACCTAGGGTTAGGCGTTATTCGCCTCGAGAGAAGGTTTAATATACGTTAAGGAGTCTCATGGATCAAACTAAGTAAATAAATCATATGGTTCAAGGTTAAATAACAAGTGAAGTCTAGGTGGATTCTTCCTAAGGGTATCGTTTGAGTCAACTAAGTTTTCCCAAAAGTTATTTCCCGAATTCATTCTTTTTGTCTTTGCATCTTAGCTTAGTTAGTAGATTATTTTTAGTTTAAACAATCATCACTTTATATTAAGGCTAAATAATAAAAAGACGGTGAGTATTAGTACTTTTAGTTCATTTGGGTTTGACAATCCGGTCTTGCCTAAACTATACTACTGTTCGATAGGTGCACTTGCCTTTAATCGTTGTCAGAGTTAGTTTCCAGGTTCGATCATTCTTTTATAAATTTTAAAACTCTAATTTACAGCGATCAAGTTTTTGGTGCCGTTGCCGGGGAACTAAAATATTAAGAAAACTCTATTTTTATTACTTTAGCCATTATTTATTTTTATTTTTAAATTTGCTAAACTTTCTTTCTTTCTTTTCTTAGTAGGTACCTCTAGTTTATGACTAGAAGGAACCCGAGAGGACCTTTAGAATACGACAGGTGATATTGAAGCTACCGTCAAGAAATCGCAGAGAAAATTAGGCGAGCCCTAAATTACCAAGCGGAGCGAGAAGACAGATCCAATCCTACTTTGAAGGGATGGACGAAAATAATCTTCCACCACAAGATGTGGGAGAAAATAATGCTCCTCGTACTATGTTTGATTATGCTAAACCGCATTTAACAGAGCCGAATCTAGTATTGTTAGGCCTACTATAGCTGCTGATAATTTCAATTAAAGCCTAACACTATACAAATGATTCAACAGTTTGTTCAATTTGATGGTTTACAGGGATTTAAGATCCAAACGCTCATATAGCTAATTTTTAGAGTTACGTGATACCTTCAAAATAAATGGCGTTTACGATGATGCCATACGTCTTCTGTTATTTCCCTTTTCATTAAAGAATAAAGCTAAACAGTGGTTAAACTCGTTACCACGAGGGTCAATCACTACATGGGAACAAATGACTAAAATTTTTTTATTAAAATATTTCCCACCGGCCAAAACGGCCAAATTACGTAATGATATCTCTTTTTTTGTGCAGATGGATTTAGAGACATTATACGATGCATGGGAGAGATATAAGGATCTCTTGAGAAGGTGTCCACACCATTGTTTACCTTTGTGGCTCCAAGTCCAAACTTTTTATAACGGTGTGAATCCTTCAATGAGGCAATTAATTGATTCAGCCGCCGGTGGAACCCTGAATAATAGAACTCCTGAGGCAGCCTACAAGTTTATTGAAGAGATGTCGCTGAATAACTATCAGTGGCAAGTTACAAGAACAATGCCAACAAAAACAACCGGAGTTTACAACCTCGACGCAGTAACCATGCTATCAAGTCAGGTAGAATTGATGAATAAGAAGATTGATAGTTTGTGTTCTTCGCAGGTACATCCAGTCATGCGATGCGACGCAAGTGGAACGTGGCGAATTCAGTACCCACCCTACCAACCGGGCATAGAGAGCGAACAGATGAACTATATAGGTAACAATTTCAGATCTAATAATAACCCATATAGTAATAATTATAATCCAGGTTGGAGGAACCACCCAAATTTTTCGTGGGGAGGACAACGAAATCAAGGAAATCAAAGACAGCAACCTCCACAAAATTTCCAAAATCAGCCCTATCCACAAGAAAAGAAGTCGAGTCTTGAAGAGACGTTGAACAAATTCATAGCATCCACAGAAGCCCGTCTCCAAAAATATGAGGTAACACTCGACACCCAACAAACATCGATCAAAAAGATCGAGAACCAAGTTAGAGGACTTACAAAGGCAATCGGGGAAATTACCCAGTCAGTCGGAGAAATTGCAAAGCTATTATCCGAACGACCGCAAGGGCGTCTACCAAGTAATACTGAAATTAATCCAAATGAGCAAATCCAAGCCATAACAGCTCAAGAAAGCAAAGAAGTAGACGAACCCAGTCCAACACAAGGAAACGAGGTAGAAAAAGGTAAAGTTGAGGTAACACAAGACAAGCCAAAACCGGTAATCAAGGAGTACCAACCTCGCGTACCTTACCCTGAGGCTTTAAGAAGAGACGACACAGAAGAACAGTTCGGTAAGTTTCTTAAACTCTTAAAAGAAATTACATATTAACTTACCATTACTTGAAGCTCTGTCGCAGATGCTAGATTCTAGGAAATTTTTAAAAGAGCTTCTGACAAACAAACGGAAGTTAGACGAGTCGTCACATGTGGAACTTAACGCAAAGTGCTCAGTAATTCTCCAAAATAGGCTACCACAAAAGCTAAAAGATCCGGGGAGTTTTACAATTCCATGTTTAATTGGTAGACTAACTGTTGATAATGCGTTAGTGATTTAGGGGCAAGCATAAATGTCATGCCTTATAAATTGTTTAAACAATTAGGTCTAGGAAACCCAAACAAACTAGGATGAGCATTCAATTAGTGATAAAATCTGTTAGAATTCCTAGGGTATTATCGAAGATGTTCTTGTAAAAATCAACAGATTCGTTTTCCCGATGAGACTTTGTTGTCTTAGAAATGGATGAGGATAATTCGATCCCCTAATCTTAGGAAGACCATTTTTAGCATTGCCGGGACTAAAATTGATGTTGATGCGAGGAACTCATACTTTGCGTAGGTAATGAGACAGTCACCATCAAGGCTCTTGATTCGGCTAGAACATCGAGTAATCAAGGTGAGAACGTAAATTCTACTAATAACCATTCGGTTAACCCATATTTTCAGGAAGCACCACCAAAGAATACAACTGAACCCGATCCTAAACCCCATGCCAACAAAGAAATAACTCATGAAGATCGAGGATTGATTCGATGATCTAGGCAGTGGAAGACACACTTCAAGTAGAAATTAGGGATACACGACGAAGAACCGGAACCACACAAAATAAAACCGAAGGAGCCCCCAAAAGAGCTAATAGGAACAACAAACCACTTCAAAATAGGGGACCAGGTAATGTTAGATCAGGCAGATCCTCAAATATCTCCTCCGGACCCTAGCACAAACAAAGAAATATCTTCTAGGGTAACCAGTGTTTTCCCACACGGAACAGTCGAGGTAAGTAATCCTATTTTTGGTACTTTTACTATAAACACATCTCGACTTAAATTTTTTCACGAAGATGCAAATGATAGCATGAGGAAGGACTTCCAACTCCTCAAACCACCCTGACAAAGCAAACGGGGGGAGAGTCTAGCTTAAGACTATAAACGAGCGCTTCTCGGGAGGCAACCCGAGCACTAACATAATTTATTCTCACATTTTGCTTTAAATTTATTTTTCTTTTCTTCTTTTCTTCCTGAACACGTAGTTATAAACTAACAAGGGGTACAGAATTCCAGGACACACGGCCTTGCACACGGCCATGGCCGTAGCCGTGTGTACCTCAAGAATCTTGGTACTAACATGGTAGGACGGTACAAGTTAGAATGAACTAATTTCTTGAAATCACGGACACAACTACTACCCCACGGGCACCGACAAAGTAGCACGGCCGTGCTTTACTACGGCGTGTGAGGCTCTTGACTTGCCAACCACGGGCTGAACACGCCGTCTTTGGATAATCGTGCCAATATACTGACTTGTCGAACACAGGCTAGACACGAGCGTGGGGAACCAACACGCCCTAGAGCACGGCCGTGCGAGGCGACCGTGTGAATCGACACACCCTCAACCCACGGGCGTGGAAAACCGCCAGACCTAAAATTTTATTTAAACACCATACCCCTATCCTTTCTCTTTCTAACCCACTTCTTTCTTCTTTCCTTCTTCCTTCCTTTCCTTTCTCTTTCCTTTTTCCTTTTCCTAATAAATCCTTAGACTCTTGAGCTACATCAAAATCATATCCATGGCAAAGAAGCGTAAGAGGCCAATCTCCTCAAAGGAGACCGATTCACATGAGTTCATGCCGGCAGCTTCATCCAAACAACAAGCCAAGGGTCTTTGAGACCAATTATCTATTCTTTTATTTTTATCTTCTCATTTATTTTCCTTATCTTTACTTCTCTTCTACTTAATTTAGCTTATTTTATCTTACTTTCTTAATTTTAGGTTCTAAAAGCTGCTTGGGAATCACGCCACTTCCGCCACCGCCAGCACCTCCGTGACCGTAGAAGTCACATCCAACTCGTGAACCATACACCAATAAGGATTATCAAGCCCCTTTTATCTTCTAGCTTTATTTCGTTTACATTTTTGTTTCCTCTTTCTTTACTTTTCTTTTCTTTAATTATATATTTAGTTCATTTAAAATTTATCTTAATAAATCCTGGCTAATCCTCCACGAGTTCCCCAATTTCTTCATCTAGCGCAGAACTTGTGAGCATCCACCACATCCAAAAATGAGCCCTCTAACTTATCTTTCACCACGACCACTACCAACTCTAGGATTCCATCCATAATTCAGGAAGTTTCACTTATCCCCATCTGAACATTACATTTATATTATCTAACCTTGTACATTAAGGACAATGTACATCTTAAGTGTGGGGGGTGAACAACCTAAAAAGGTGCCTGACTTTTTTTCATTATTCTCAAATTTCTGAAATTAGGTACCAAATGTTTTGCATTGTTCTCAAAATCCTGAATTTAGTCTTGTTTGAAAGTAAATTACTCATATTACTAATTAGGATGAAATTTCTGATGATTTATGATTTTTATTGATATGTTTTAGATTAAGTCATTGATAATTGTGCATTGATAATTAAATTCTAAGAATACTAGAGAATCACGCATGATAAGTCTATTTTTCTAAATTAAAAATTTGCTAGGTTGTCAAACCGAGTTTAAATATTATCTTAAAGTTTGAAATTCTGAGGTTGACATCAAAATACCCATAATTTTTGTGAGTTTTTGAACCTTATAGAGCATAAATTCTTTTTCTTGCTCACTTTATTGATTATGAGTATGTCAACACCGATTTGTTATTCTAGAACTTGCATCGATTATACATGTCGAGACCATATTTTTTTGATTTGATACACAGAGAGATGATAAAGGCACCTAGGATTTAACCCACTTACTCCATTAAAAGCCTACCTTCATAATTAACCCTTAGTGAACCCCGTTTAATCCTAACAACCCTATTTATTGACATAACCTCTAATATTAACCCAGAACCCCTTTGTTTTTGTTATCACCATTTCTTTTGACTACCCTTATATCGAGATTTGATTTGATTAGTTGCCTAATTATGAATTTTAGTAGTTTATCCTTTATTATGTATTTAGTTTGTTAAAAAAAAATGAAAAAACGAAGTATATCCATTATTCATTAGGTGATTAAATGAGCTTATACATAAATTCCAAATATCGAAGAAGAAGCTCGTATTATTAAGTACTATTAGTTTTCAATTGATGTAATTATTATTAGTTCACTAGTTCTTAGTTAGGTAATTTTTCAATTCAATCTTGATTCTAACCCTCTAATTCAGCCTTACTCCACACCGTAACCATAGCCCCGTTACAACCCTAACAAAGACCTTTTGATTTGTGTTTTCATCTCATATTTCAGTGGTGGATATTTGATTTTCATGCAAGCCTATGGGATTAACTCTTCATGTTCGACCTTTGAGTGATTTGAGTGAATTTTTTGTGAGGATGTCAATCCTTGTCTATTTCAAATTAAAGGTAATTATCTAGATAAGGGGAGACGCCTATGTTTTCGAACTACAAAATTTATGACTTATACTGTTTGAATTTTTAGGACACTTTGAATTGAATTATCCACGTATAAAATATCTATGAATTATGATGAGACACTATCAATGACTATTATGAATTGAGGAAAGTTCGTTTTAATTGTAAGTTGAGAATTTTGCTTGAGGACAAGCAAAAGCTTAAGTGTGGGGGTATTTGATAAACCGTAAAAGTAACATATTCTAAGCCCATATTTAGTATGCTTTTGGATGATTTAAGCCCTAATTTATGTAAAAAGGTGCTCTTAATCCTTTCTTTTCATGTCTTATACTCAGGAAAGCACCCGATGACGAAAAGAATGAGAAACGGCCTTAAAACGGACCAAATTGGGCCAAGCCACGAAATCAGCACGGCCTGGACTTCAAGCCACACGGCCGTGCCACCATTCCTACTAGAACACGGCCTGACCACGACTTACACGGCCGTGCCTCATTCAACAGTGTCAAACACGGCCTGGCCGCGATTTACACGGGCGTGTGCCATGGCCGTGCCTCTGCCGTGGAGAAGAGCAATTTCATTCGGGAAAGGATACTTAGGGGGAAAGAAACGTGTTTCAAAAGCCTATAAATACACCCTAGGTACCAGTTGAAAAGGGGGCGGCGAGCTAGGCCAAGAAGCCAAGCCGAAAAGGTCAGATTTGTGGGAATCACTCGAAGATAGCCAGTTGATCCATCTCAAGAAGCCGGAAATCCACTCAAGATGGAGGATCTCCTCTTCAATTCCTTCAGGGGGTTTTAGGGATTTCTTATGTTTTGTTTTATCTTTTCTCTTGAGATGTTGTATTTTATTATTATGAACTAAACCTTCGGATACCCGAAGGGGATGAAACCTATAAGGAATCTTGTTATTTGATTTTTTGAATTATATGATAATAACTTAGTTTGTTCTTAATTGTGTGAACTTAATCCAAATCTAATGTGCTTAGGTGGAGGAGGAATAGACCCTGCCTAAGAGTAGATCCAACATAGTTAAGCGGAGTTGATCGCACGCCTAGAGATAGGGTGACGAGATTTTGCCGGATTAGGGTGCAACCTAATATGGGAGTCCACAGATCGATTTACTGCTATTCTAGGGGGTTATTATAAGCGAACGAGAGTTCCACTAATTAACCTAGGGTTAGACGTTATTCACCTCGAGAGAGGGTTTAATATACGTTAGGGAGTCTCACAGATCAAACTAAGTAAATAAATCATATGGTTCAAGGTTAAATAACAAGTGAAGTCTAGGTGGATTCTTCCTAAGGGTATCGTTTGAGTCAACTGAGTTTTCCCAAAAGTTATTTCCCGAATTCATTCTTTTTGTCTTTGCGTCTTAGCTTAGTTAGTAGATTATTTTTAGTTTAAACAATCATCACTTTATATTAAGGCTAAATAATAAAAAAGACGGTGAGTGTTAGTACTTTTAGTTCCTTTGGGTTCGACAATCCGGTCTTGCCTAAACTATACTACTGTTCGATAGGTGCACTTGCCTTTAATCGTTGTCAGAGTTAGTTTCCAGGTTCGATCATTCTTTTATAAATTTTAAAACTCTGATTTACAGTGATCACCTTAGTTAACTACAACATGGTCAAGCAAACTTATAATTCCATTTAAGTAATTATGCGTATAGCTACTAATGCACATATCATTTCAATATGTATTATTTCATTCATACATAAAGTGTATGCCATTATGCCTATTCATTTACTAAATAACCAACCTAACATTTCCTTAATACAACATGTGCGCAGGTTATAAACCAAACAACCCAGTATTCACCATTCATTGACCAAACATATATACAACTTTAGTAACAGTTTCATAAGGCCGAACATGCTTTAATACTGGTTATTTAATATACACTTTAACTTATTCATATAAACCATTACAAAAACACAAATACAAACTATAATATACTTCCATTACTAATTATTATGTCAAAAATTTACATATACTTACTAATTTATTTCATGACAAATCGGCAACCAAAAGTAACCACATAAATAGTACAAGTTTTAGCCATCAAATCACAAGCCAAAATATGCCATTTCATATTCAAATCATATCAATTTCGCACATCATGTAGTACACCAAATTATTTTTCAATACATACTCATTGTTTCTACTCATATCAATTCACATGATAAAATCATACATATCACTTCACATTTTCCAAACCTATATCCATTCACCAATTTATAGCATAAAACACACTTCCAAAACAGGTCTAGATCATGACCGAATATACACATGTTCTTCCATACCTTATAGCTGAACATACATATGCAAATTACTAGTTACTTTCGATACAATCTTAAACCATGACTAAATTCAGACAATCATTAGCAAAGCATACTAAACAAATCACACATAAATATACCATGACCGAAATTATATAACTTAAGCATTATAACTAGCCATTTTCACATGGCTTTATAATTACAACCTCAAAACTAATCAAAACATAAGCTAGCCTATACATGCCATAGGTTCAAAGTTCAAATTTTTATAAGTACCGAAAAACGATCGATAGTGTGACGGATTTCTCTGACGATCCTCGAGCTCGTAACTAGCTTCCAAAATCTATAAAACAATGAACAAGCACACACAGAATAAGCTTTCATAGCTTAGTAAGTCATAAGCAAATAATTTTCCAAATGAACATTAACGTTATATTCAATTAGCAAATCAATCCAAACCTTAACTATATGTACATATATCACACTCACAAATTCGTATATCATCAAATATACATTAGCATTTTAACATCATATGGCCGAATGCACAAATACTCATGAGCATATATAATTCTCACTTTTAATATCACATATACATCATTTGGCCAAATATGAGCATTCATATATACATATAATTCACTTTGTATCATGTATAATTTATATCACCATTTCAAATAACAAGCTTACCTTATTTTCATTAACATTAAACTTGGCACGTACCTAAACCTTTTAGCTCGATTTCACATTAAATCATAACTCGCTAATGCCCGTTGAACCATTCGAAACCAATAAGGATACTCGGATAGTCAGAAATCTCGTACAATGCCAACGTCCCAGACGTGGTCTTACATGTAATCACATATCGATGCCACTGTCCCAGTCAGGGTCTTACACGAAATCAAATACGATGCTGATGTCCCAGACATGGTCTTACACGAAATCACATATCGGAATCCTATGTCATGACATATGTATCCTAACTATTCCTAAGGTTCGTACGGGGCTTTCGGACGTCGTAACTCGATCGATTCAGGCTTGTAAATACTTCTCCCATACTTATACAAATTCGGCTTGAACATATATATACAAGTAGTAATTCAATTCGGCATAAATAAAATATATACAATCGAATTTAACGACATTTATTTACTTATGAACTTACATCGGACAACGACGGACGAAACGGAACGATTATTCAACCATTTTAGATTTCCCCCGATCCAATTTCGATTTCCTCTTTTCTTGATCTAAATTAATACAAATTTATCTTGTTTATTAACATATTCATTCAATTTAGTCCAAAAACACATAAATGGGTAAATTACACTTTTGCCCCTAACATTTCACATTTTTTACAATTTAGTCCCTATTTCACAAAACACAAAATATACATAATTTTATTACACTATATCTTGGCCGAATATTCACCTAGCTGATACAAGTCCTCATATTTCATTTATTTCACATTTTAGTCCCTCATAATATTATTTTCACAATTTTAGCCTAAATTACTCAAATTCATCAAAAATTCAAATACAAAATATATTAATCTATCACATATCTTTCATATTTCACCAACTAACATCACAAAGCGCACAATTTCATCAATGGCATATCTCAAAATCTTCATCAAATTCAGAAATTGAAACATGGGCTTGATAGATTACATAGCAACGATCTCAAAAACGTAAAAATTATCAAAAACCGAGCAAAACACATACCCGAATTAAACTTAGAAGTGGCCGAACCTTGTTGTTCTTCTTTCTTTCTTTTTCTTTTCTAATTTCGGCTATGGATGAACACATAATGCATGGCTTTTAATTTATGTTTTATTATCATAATTAACATATTTACTAATTTAACCTTATTAATTTAATTAATAAACCATATACTTCAAACCTAAAACCACCCATGCTATTTTCTAATGATCCATTTGCCATATAAGGACCCCACATTAAAAGAACAAGGCAATTTAACACTTTAACAAATAGTTAGCTACTTTTACATTTTACGCGATTAAGTCCTTTTAATTAAATCAAGCACACAACGCTAAAATTAAATCACGAAAATTTCACAGATATCAATTCACACATTATAAACACAGAAAATAATATTTAAATATTTTTCTGACTCGAATTTGTGGTCCTGAAACCACTATTCCGATTAGGGTCTAAATCGGACTGTTACAAAAGCTTTTCAGGATCTACAACGAAAAATACAGACAACGTAAGCAATTTAGGCTTAATAAGCTCGTATAAAATGTAACATAATTAGCTATTACAAGTTTATTTAACTTAATTATGCATTAAGTCATAAAACATTTATATTTCATTGATACATTCTCATACAACAAACCTTGAAAGATCAATTAAGTATTCACTATAATGATGTACCTTTTCGAATAATTCACCTTTCCGAATAAGTGCCATGGTATCTTCTTATCATGGTCTTATGCTTACCGAGGTAGTGCAATAGTATGTTTCAACTATGGTCTTATGCCTTTACGGTTTAGTGCCATAGTATCTTTCAACTATGTTCTTATGCCTTTTCGATTTAGTGCCATAGTATCTTTCAACTATGGTCTTATGCCTTTACGGTTTAGTGCCATAGTATCTTTCAACTATGGTCTTATGCTTTTACGGTTTAAAATGTCATGATATCTTTCATATATATAGATAAGCAATAAATTACAAAACATCAAACAATTAATTGCTAAATTAACTTGCGAACTTACCTCGACCAAAACAGTTGTGAACTCAAAGTCGACAACTAATCCAAAACCTTAGCTTTTCTTCGATTTAAATCCAGTTGTTACGTTTCTTGATCTCAAAACACACACATACAAGGAAGAGAGCTTGCCGAACCTCCTTGGCCTCAACAATGGTGTTTTTATCTGTTAGGAGAAGATGAACTTAAAAAAAAAAATAAGGTGATATGTTTGTTTATTTTATTTTAACTTACATTTCTTTTAATTATATTATTAAATTATAACATATAATTTAACTAAAAACAATCACTAACCATGTAAGCCCTTTGAATATGGCATAATTTCTACTTAAACCCTTATACCTTGACTGATTTAGCCATTTAACACCTTTAACTATTAGAACTAACTTTTGCATCTTTTACGATTTAGTCCTTCTTACTTAATTAACTATTTAAACATTAAAATTTCTTAACCAAAATTTAATATGACCTTAATAAACACTCGTAGATATTAAATTAAAAATATTTACTAACTCGCTTGTCAGAATCGTGGCCCTGAAACCACTGTTTTCGACACCACTAAAAACGGGTTGTTACAGGTTACTTCGGCTATATGTTGATGAGCGTTGGACGCATTTTCCTTTAGACATTCCTATGAGTGCAGGGCACAACTTTTATTTTGATAATACCGTTGAGCACTGGGCATAATCCATTTGCTTTGGACATTCCAATGAGGCACTAGGTGTGAAATTCGTGTATAAGAATTAGCGTCCTCCAACCAATCGATGCATCTATCATAAGTATTATCAAGAATCCTCCCATCAAGCCCACCAATGGCAAGAATATCGTGAGCTTTCGGACAGTCTTTAAGCGCATGAATGGCGGTCTCCTCCCCTCCCCCACACCTCAGGCATCCCGTCACAATGTTTTGTTTAATAGAAGAAATTTTAACATTCGTTGGGAGCATTTCATGGCCCAGTCTCCATGCAAAGATTTAGATTTTAGGGAGGATCCAAAGTTTCCATATAAATCTCCAAAAAAATCGATGAGGACCATAACTGTAACATCCATATCATGTTTCTATCACGGGAAATAAGGTTACGAGGGTTACAATATTGATCAGAATTACTCACATTAATTGACATTCAGATATTAGATAAATTCTTTTAGTATTGTTAAAAATCCAAGTGAGTAAGACATACATTTATGGGCCTTAAATCGGGCCCCCGAGGCCCTAAAAATAGCTTACGAACAATCAAGGACTAAAGCGAAACAAATCAAAACTTTTCAGACAAAACTAGAAATTTTCATCTACATGGGGTCATACGGCCGTGTGGTTCTCCCACATGCCCGTGTGTCCACTCGTGTGTCTACCCGTGTAACTCACCTAACACGCGCAGCGCACACGCCCGTGTGTATCACATGGTTGTGTAACAGCTCGTGCCCCAGGCCGTGTGTGCCCAAAATTAACCAAAATCATGCTTAACCCTCAACCAATTGTATAAGTTCCCAAATCAACCCATACCACAACTTAGTAACACCTTAAAACACACTGAAAGCATCCAAAACATGCCACATTAATCCACTTAAGATCACATTCAAGTAACCTCTATAATGACACTTTATAATGCTCACATCTAACATTAACCTAATTATCATTTACAAGCTCCAACATATACATAACAAGCCAATTCAACCATTTTATACCAAGCTAAAATGGCACATACCACTCCATCACTATTCACACAAGTTTGGTGTAACCTTTAGTAAGCATACCAATTAAGATCCACATTCAAACATCAAACACCCAATATCATACTTCCAAGCCTACCATTCAACAACATCAACATACCAAGACACCACACTTAGCTATGAACATTATAACATAGCCATTTGCCTATTACATGCCATATAAGCCAAATTGTTTACAAAATCTACCAAGTGTTCCTCAGGATAGTGTGATTCCTCGAATTGATCCGATCTCCTATCTACCAAATGTAATCTACAAAGAAGCAAACAATAACACGAGTAAGCTTTCATATAGCTCAGTAAGTTTGTTGATTAAAACGATAGAGCTTACTGAATAAACATAAATAATCAAATAACGAGATTACTAAACAGAGTTCCTGTCAACAAGGTTATCATCAGAATTTCCGTCAATCACAACTCACAACAGGTGAGTATTACAAAGTACATTAATTCAAAACATATTTCTAGTCATCATATAGTTAAGGTCTTATCTTGGTAATTGTAGAATATTGCCCATTCGAGCTAGCTTCAGAATTTTGACCGGTTTACGATGCTGCTCACACAAGCTGCAGAGAATCTACAAAATATGTAAGATCTCAGCAATCGCTATAGTCTATACCATGGTATATGGTACCTGCTAAATATTCACCATCTCACGATGATGCTCACACAAGTTGTAGAGAATTCACAACATATGCAGGATCTCAACCATCGCTACGGTCTGTATCACCAATACATAGTACCCGCTAAGTAATCACCATCTCACGATGCTGCTCACACAACATATGCAGGATCTCAGCCATCGCTACGATCTGTATCATCGGCTCAAAGCTTGATAACTAGTAACTTTATTCATTTATCATGTATTTCAATCAATCAATTGTTAAGTGTAACAATGAATTTAATTATTACAACCAAGGAATGTATAAAAAAGAATCATTATAGTAAAGAAATAACAAAAGCATTTAACTTACTGGCCTGATTTGCGATGAATCGCCAAAGTCACGGGACTATTCAAAGAACTTCTCAATGCCTCGATTTTTGACTCATTCTTGATCTAAAATAATAATTTCATTCAATTAACTGATTTCAATATTATAATTAACTCTTTATAGGCAATTAAGTCCTTTTTGATATTTTTACAAAATTGCCCCAAATATTTTACTTTTTTATGCAATTTAGTCCATAAGTCCAAAACTTGCAATTTAACCAATTTTCATTAAAACTAAGTCCTGCCGAATTGTTTTGGGTCTCTCTACATCCCATATTCACTATTATTTAACATCAAGTCCTTGTACTTTTACTATTTTCACATTTTAGTCCTTAAATATTAAAATCATCAAAACTTCTTAACAAAATAGCCCTAACTAACAACAAAGTTCAATAATATTTCATAAATCTTCAAAAATAACCCAAACTCATCAATGGTAACATTTGATATTTTTATGAATTTAGTCATCGGGTTAGCTAGATCGAGCTAAAACGAGTTCAAAAACATAAAATTACTAAAAACGAACGAGGTTTACTCACCCAATCGAAGAACTCAAGCTTAGTCGAAGCTTTCTTCTTCCAAACAATGGCCATTCGGTTTGTGAAAGAATGATAGAAGAAGATGGACAAGAAATTTCATCATACTTTACTTTAAAATCATTTATTTACCTAATTACTATTATGCCATTTATTATTTCATTCAAATTTCAACAATCATGAACCCATTATTGTCCATTATGAATATTAAGGGTCTAATTGTCCTTTAGATGCCCTCTATTAACCCTTTTAAACACATAGCAAATGACTTTTGTAGTTTTTACGATTTAGTCCTTTTCTTTAATTAATCATCCAAACGTTAAAATTTCCAAACCAAATTTTCATACGACACTAATGACCTCGTGAATATTAAATAATTAATATTTACAGCCTGACACATCGAGGTTGTGGCCTCGAACCCACCATTTTTTATTGCACTAAAAAACTTATTAATTAGTAAATCCTTATTTATTTAGGATTTAATTGTAATTTACCACAATTTAGATAATTCCACATCATTTCTATTATTAGGCCATTTAAGGAGGGTCCAATTGCATAATTGGTCCTTCAATTATATTAAATTCCAACTAAACAAACATTATTTCAATTTAACCTTAAACTAATTATGACTTAATTAATAAATAATCCAAAAGTTAGTGGATTTAATCATGTCACCACCGCTTGGAATTTTTGACCATGGTCTAATCACCATTTTGGTCCCTTTAATATTTTAAATTTATAGTAATTTACTTTTACCTCTTTTATAATTTAATCCTTTTACCTCAATTAAGCAAACAATCATCAAAATTACCGGACCAAACTTCAATTCACCTATAATACGACTCTATAAATATTTAATAAAAATATTTACAATCGTAAATTACAAAAACGAGGTCTCGATACCTCATTTTCCAAAACCACTTGACATTTGAATCGAACCACTTATACTAACTTTTAATTCGATAATTGAATTCATTAATTCGAAATTCTATATAAAAATTATTATTGAATCATATAATTTAAATACTAATTATACGAACTTACTCACCATATTTTGTGGTCCCAAAACCACTGTTTCTGACACCACTTAAAAATGGGTTGTTATAATAACATATCTTCTTAAGCAAGAGCCATGAATATGCCGACTTCGTGGTGTAACACCCGAAACTATTATGGAACCAAATATATCTGTCACTCGGGTCATTTCGAATGATGGGAAGCTTACATATTTGATACCTCATATTCTCACCATAAAGCTCACAGACACGGTCCCTATCCCAAACAAGCTGATTCAGAATCCATAAATGGCGCACAAACCTCTCACAAATATCATCATTAGGCACACATAAAGAATTGCCATCAAGGTCTTCAAAGCCCCACCTATCCACCCCAATTCTAACTTTTTTCCCGTCACCCACTTTCAAGAGCTTTAGCCGCAAAGACGATACTCATCCAAGAGAATGAAGGCTTATCAACTCTTTTAGGGTGGACACATCACCATCCAAAAAGTACTTAGAACTGAGGACTTAGAAACATAAGGTATCACAGCTTTTAATAAGACGCCATACTTGTCTTCCCAAAAGTGCAATATTGAAGAGTCTAATATCTCTGAAACCAAGGCCACCTATCCCTTTCGGCATGCACATCCTATCCCACGCTAATATTGCCCATCCAAGCTCCTTATTTTTGTTAGCCCACCAAAAGCTTCTTATTCTCGAAATCATTTCATCGGTAGTGCCCCTGGGAACAAGAAAAACTCATTTCAATTGGCATAATTAGTGTATCTTATGGCATATGCATATTGTTATATTATTTGAATATTTGCATGAGTTGTATAAGAATTAGTTGGTATTTGCAATTGAAATAAATTGTATGCAATTGGCTTGGAATTTGTATTATATTGATTTGTATAATGGAAATTTCACTAAGCTCTATCGCTCAATGTATGGTTTTGTTTTCAATACGCAAGTTAGATTCATATCAAGATCCTGAGCATCAATTTTAGCATCTAGACAAAGATCCCATACTCAATAACGTTTTTATAGTTTCTTTTGTTAGTTATACAACATGTACCTAGGTTGAGTCGGATTAGTTTTTGAATTGGACATATGTTATATATATGTATATATATGAAATGGTGAATGTCTTAACTTATGGATAGTTATATTTTGTGGCATATTAATAGTATAATTGGTAATGTGTTTATAAGCATAGGTGGTATGTAAATGTCAATTAGTTCAATAAATGACTTGAATGAAATTGTTGAAAAGTATGAATGTATGTGTGTAAAAATGGTACTATAGATTTAATGGAAATCATTAGGTACGTAGATTTGGTTGAAATCATATTTGCAATTAAATTTAAAAAGTTTTTAGGTGTTTGCAAACAGGTTCCAAAACTTGACCATTTGAAGTCAAGTATGTCATGTTGCGATGTCGAATGTCTATCGTTGCGACGAGACCAGGTTGCCATGCCACAGTGCGACGTCAAGCTTTGGCGCTACAATGAGACCCACTCAGTAAGTTGCGTCGTGACAAGGAACCCCCTGACATTGCGACATGAAACCAATAATTCAAAATTCTTACAATTTGGTCATATTTCGACCTCAAGTTAGTTTTAGAGCTTCCGTAAGCTCGTATAAGACCCAAAAACTATTTTATATTATATTGTATGCATAATTGAGTTGAATTTGATCATTTAATTATATAAATTGAATTTAGTTGATTGATCGTAGTTACTCCAATAACGAATGTGACACCTTGTAACTCAAATCTGAGGATCGAGTCGAGTATTGGGGTGTTACAAGTAAATTGACTAAGAAGATCAAGACTTTTAATTCCAAAGAGGTCTCGACTATGGGAGCAGCACAATGACTTGAGCTATAGATCGATAAATGGAAAGGCAATGGTGACTTCAAGGTACTTCACTTAGATGATTAACATTTCATGTTTGGCTTGAATTTCCTTGACCAGATTAATGCTCTGTTGATACCTTTTGTCGATTGTATATGCATCATGGATACTCGAAAGCAACAATGCATTATGCTGATGAGTCGAGACATGAGGGGTGGAACCAAGGTATTGCCAATAATCCAACTAGCTAGTGATGTTCCGTGTGGTGGGAATATTGACTTGGTAGATCGAAGTGCTATGAAAACCCCCTTGGAAATGCTAGAGGTGTAGAAAATCGATATGAAGCTCGCTGAGTTATCAGTGGGGCTACCACCTAATAGAAAGGTGGGTTATACATCAAAATTTGTAGGAAAAGTGGTGACGTAAATTGGGTAGTCAAAACAAGTAAATGCAACGAGTTAGGTATTGGAAAAAACCCAGTTTGAAAACAGTTTTCTTGCACAGCAGAAAATTAAAATTTTGAAAACCGACCTGGTTTGTGATATTTATAGAAATAAAACTTAACTAAATTCATACCTGTGTTTTTGGGTAATCGAATCCTTTATGTTTTTCGGCTTTCGACCAAATGATATTCTTCATTATTCTGGTACCATGAACTACTTTGAGTGTGGGCTCAAACCAATTGAATCAAAACACGAAACTAGAAAAAGTTTTCCTTTTGTGGTGGAAATGGAAAATCTCTCTTCTTTAAAAGAAATTGATAAAATTTTTATTCTTAAAAATGTGTTTATAAGTTGAGAATAAATTCTCTCTATTTTTCGGCAAAATAACAATCTCTCAAAAGTTTTGTTAATAGCTCTACCGGTGTCATTTATTTATAGAAAGAGAAGGTAGAACCCTTGTAGAGTTGTAGAGATTTATTTTAAATATAAAAACAATATCATACTTAGAGTAGGAGAGGGGTGAATGAATCACCCTTGTATTTTTGCCCCCTTCAAGTTATGTAAGTGGTTTTGGGCCTCTCTCACATCGGGTCCAATTACGAGTACTTCCTAGGCCTTTTTGACCTAGTATTTTGTAATATGATCTAACCATATTCAGTTTTTCTATTTCACAAAATAAAATTTAAAATCTACATATTAAATCATTTTCAGACCCAAATTTTATCCCAGTAAAATTTTGATGATTTTACCAGACCCTCTGGTAAAATTTTAACGATTTTATCCCGGTAAAATTTTGAGAAAATTCATTTAATATGTAACAACTCAATATGTTTACTCTGACCAAATGGTTTATTTTCATTTTCGGGCTTCAAAACAATCCAAAAACATAAATTCATTCTTCCATCATTTTTTTTAAGTAATCCTATATAGGATTGCAAATTTTCATTCCCATTCCATTTCTATTTTTGGAAACCTACATTTATTTCCAAATGATTCTATTTCTCTATTTCGGAGAAAATCATATTCATTCCTAAATATTTCTCATTTCTTTTTTCTATTCATTCTGTTCAATTTTATTCAAACAGGCAATTCATTTATGGTTTCAACGAGCTAGCGGAGAGACCGATTGGACATATGTAGTTGAGGATTAAATGATTTATAATTAAGTTCTGACTTTTCGCCTATTAATTATAAACTCATTTAGTCACGAATTCATTCCACTATAGTATCATGAATGAGATCTCCCCAATGACATACCATTATGAAAACAACTACTCAATGCTCATTCAATGACCTTGTCATAAGTGTGTTACCCTTATAGGATATCCTTAATCTTTTTAGGATAATATTAGTTCTCCTAATATGGTCTTATTTTATCTCATGATAAACATTACATCATCCTTCATGAAAAGTCAATCACTATCAAATAGTGGTCAAGTCATCCATCACAAAGACGGACGACCCATGGCCATGTTTACTTTTCATCAATCATGTAATGTCAATGAGGGGATATCATTTACCCCATGTTTTGAGCTATGAATTCCACTGTTGTGAATGACGCTACATACTACAGAAGTCATACACCCAACGCATCAACTTTCGGTTCCTTATCTATTTGAACTCAGACTTTTACTTACATCAAAATGTACGAGTCACACATATATAGTCCGTCATCTACTCAAGATTTAAGTATGTCGTACTACAAGTGAATAAATCCATAAACGGATTTAGGATCTTTGCTTAGGTCATGTCTGATGTACTGTTAGTCCAATCAATCACATCTATATTTTTATCTTTTGGGAGTCATCCGCTTCAATGCCCAAGACAAAACATCTCCCCAATTGGAATTGATAGACGACATATTAGTCTTTCAATCGGTTTGCTCATTTTCGATTAGACTAAGGACATGTATAGGTTCATCTACTAATACAAGCTGTATTTTTGTACTACCATCCGACCACGTAATATCGCTTAGTATTAGTTAAACATTTAGACAACCAATGAGCAACATTTTCTTTTATTTTGATTTGTGTGCAAAAACCATGTGAGGACAATAATACAAAGTATATTAATCGTAATCAATGAATTTGTTTTATTAAACAAACTGTTCGAAAAAATTACAAGTGTATATTGACGAAAATACTACACTTAGGACACTAGATCCAACACAAGGTACATCTCAAACACTTATCTAATGTTTTACATTATGATTTAGCATTGACTTGGCAAAGACACAGGGGCCCTTTCAGAGTTCTAAAGCGGGTAAGCCAAGGGGCTTACAAACAAGAGTTACCGACAATACTCAAGGTTAACTCAGTGTTCTATGTGGGTGTGTCAAAGCCTATTTGTGAGGATCAAGGGGATCCTGATCGGGGCAAGTCACAATGGAGGCAAGTAAGAGTGGTGAGCTCTTACGATCAAGATGTACAAGAGAGAAATATAGTTCGAGTTAAGCGACAGTGGAGACATAAGTTGGGGCAAATGTTTCGAGGGAAAAACTACTCGACAGAGAGACTAGTTGGGAATCAGCCAAGGTATTGAGGCAATTCCGAGACGAGTTAAACCAGTGTAATTCCGAGAACATGATGAGTGCGTCACGAGAATGGATAGGGGTGGAATTCACGGGTTGCAAATCAAAGCCCATGAAGAATGCACACAAACTGTCCCATGGAGGTTAACTGATTAAATGGGGCTCATTTGACCCACTTGAACTGGCTCGATTCGTGGAACACATGGAGATGCCCATCTACTTGAAGCATTGGTGGTCGAGTGAAACACTCTAGTAAAGCTAGAGTTACCAAGGAAATTATTGTAAATTCTAAAGGATAAAGATGAATAGAGTTTAAATCACATAGGACTCTATCTTGTAGATAGGCACTAATCTCAGCCGTTGATGTAATTCAATATGTAATGTTGGATCTAGGGGAGCTCAACTACAAATAGAGACCTTCCCCCTCATTTGTAATCATTCTATTGTACTTCATTTTTCATCCTTGAGTTAAAGAATATATTTGAGAGCATTTACTCAAACACCTTGTATGCATTACTTTCTTGTGGCTTTTCAGTTCTTTTGTTGCTCATTCGCTTTAATTACTTCCGCTATAATTCGGTGAGAATTACCGTGAGATTTATCATCTTTCAAGAGTTAGGTTGACTTATATGGATTTGAAGCAAAAAAAATCGCCTAAGGTCACACAGTTTGTCAGACTAAAGTTCTATTTCTATGATACTAGAAGGTGCTCTTAATCACTCTATTATGCAATACAAGTACACCCAAATACATACTCAAGTCGTTAACTTTCTGAAACCCAAGTTATCAACAATTGAAACAAACATGGTTGGATCAATATTGGTTGAGAAGAAAACTATAATTTTATAATTTTCTGCACATTAAGTCCTCATGATCATAGTATTTTTTTGAAATCCTAGAACACCTCTATTCACATACTCTACTTGTGTAACATCTGCCTCACAGAACAACAACAAATCATCAATATAAAATAAACGACCCACCCCTCAACATAAAGGGTTTCCACCGCGCTTAATAATAGTGCCATCAATCAAATGGCCCGGTCTCTTCATCCCATTCACAAACAAATATGGTGATAGATGTCACCTTTAATTTAATTATCTTCCCTCCGATGTAACATGCGACTGTGAAAATAGCATATTTCGATCCCATCATACAACCAAATTTTTTATTTCCGCCAACAACTTTTCTTGGTCGAGAATCGTTTCTACTTCCACACGTAATTCAGTATCAAGCGCAGCTAGATTACGGGTGGATATTTATATTTATTGAAAGCAATGTGAACCTATCGTTGAACTGGAAATCTTTTTACATCACTTAACCTACTTAACGCGTCTCATCCAATATCAGAGCTGGGGAAAGATAACTTTTTTATTTTAATTTTGTGGATAAGATTACAATCATTGCCTATCCAACATAAATTAATTGATTATCTTTATTTTCGATTATGGCATTTTCTAAATCACATCAACTATACGTCTATGATTATATTATCAAAATTGTTACATGGCAAATGATTTTTCTTAAATTCTTCTTCTTATGAGATCGATTTTTTTTACTGTTTTTATTCTTAACTTATGCAAAATAATATAAGAAAATTACATTCTTTTTACAAAATAATGTTAGAAAAATTGTAATTTTTAGAAATTTTTAGGCATATTCTCGATTGGTAAAGGTGGAGAGTTGAACCATAAAATTATGGTTTTATATTCTACTTCATGAGACCGTTACAACGGTATATCATATGTTTAAAATTGTTGAGTGATGAATGAGAAATGGATGCTCAAAGTAAGCTACTTGTGAATATTTGTTGAGAAAAATAAAAGCTTAGATCCCACATTGATTAAATACCAAGTGTGAGATATGTTTATATATGAGAACCTACTTGAAAAATTATTAAATAATTAAGCTTAAAACCTTGCCTTGCGCGTAGAGATGGTGTAGATCCAAACCCATTGAGGTTGGGGCACACCCGCATGACATGGGCAACACGAAATGTCCGGATCGGTCGAGCCCAAGCTGGCCCTGTGGATATTTTAGCCCAACACAAAATTTATTTTCTCAGCAAATATACAGAATTTATTTTAAAAGGACATATATCTTGATTTTATTTGATTCCAATCAATTTGTTTTGATTTTATTCAAATTGATTTAAAGACTCTTTTAATGCAGATTTTGTATCTTTAGACACAGCCACAACAAATTTATTTCACTCTCAAAATTCTTCTATTTTTCCTCTTCATATTTTCCAACATTTCGGTGATAGAAGAAGACAAGGTTTGTTCGTTGATCACTGCAGAGATGCTATTGCTTTGATCATCTTGTTGTTGTATCCTAAGAGGCAGTCGACCAACGTTTCTCCAAGTACCATAGGAGCGGCCAAATCTGTCTTAAGGAAACTGTGGAAAACAGGCATCAACATCTAGTAAAACTCAATTCTTTTATTCTATTTCTGGTTTTCATAATCTTATTTATTTAATTAAGTTTTTATCTGATATTTTAAATATAAATATTTTTTATTTTATTTTATTTTATTTTATATATAAATATATGTTTATTTATATTTATATTTTTTCTCTAACCTGTTTTGTCCAATAAATAATAAATATATTTTTTTAATTAAATAAATCTAAAAAATCACACATGATGATATTTGGAAACTATTGGTAATGCAAAGGATTGTTGGTAGGTGGGTATATCTCGCATTAGTTAAATATAGGCTATTGACAGGGTCTTTATAACCTTACTTTTTACTTTAATTGAGAAATTGGGCTATAAGCCTAAGACGCGCGCTGTCATTGGTCCGTGTTCATGGTAACACGTGTCTTTACTTCTAGAAGATAATTTCTTCAAAACAAATTTTTTCCCTTTTTTTTATTCTTTTGCCCTAACATATTTACTATTTTGTCCTTTTGTTACTAGTATAAATAGAGGAATGTTTTTCTTAGTTTTTACACAGATAGCAAACACAGCAATCAAATAACTCTTTTCTCCTCCTCGCTTCTTTTTCCATTTCCTTTTAAAAATTCTGTCGTTTTTTCCTAAATTACATTAGAGGAAATTCTGTCTAGGAATTTGGGTTTTAAGCGGAATCGACTGTAATCCCTCCAAACTAATTTCCTGTGAATTGATCCTAGTGTGAATTCCCTTAGAAGAACAATACCGATTGTGTTCCACCTTCCTTATTCCGGTGGTTTTTCCACGGCGCAATAAATCTTGATTTCTTAATTTTTGGTTTATTTTTCTCAATCAGTGCTAATAAATTTGTTTTACAATAGTATATTTTCCAACAAAGAACAATGAATATTAAAACTTCAATTTAATCATTTCAACTAAAATCACATTTAATTTTTATATAAATTATTTATAAATCTATGTTATATTTAATAAAATTTTTAAGAATGTATCATAATCTAATGTATATTTCAATACACAAATATCAATGCTTTTATTCAATTAGAGGTTTTTATAAATTATAAATACAGAGAAGTCATGTATAATTCTTAAATACAAGTATAACATTTGTATATAAAAAATTTTATACCATATATCATTTTCATTCAAATCATTTCATTTCATTTCATTTCATTATTTTTTAGAAAAATTATTTAGATGCATCTAAGTAATAATTAAATAATATAAAAAGAGTTTGAGTTTTTTAAAGAATATATATTTTTAAAAGATTATTGATTATATAATCCTTTCTCTTATATCTAATAATTTCTTTTCTGTCTTATAATTTTATTCAAACCAATAAGACACTGTAATAATTAAATCATACTGTAAATTAAATAATTAATGACTTGCGTGACTTAATTTTTCATTTGCATTCAATTCTTGAATTAAAACATGTAACTGTCTTTTAAGATTTTCAAAATAGATTAGTAATTGGATTGGTTTTTATTTTAATTAATTCATTCAATTTAATTAAATAAAATTAAAAAAATATAAAATTAAAAAAAAATTAAACTAAAAAAAATCAGTTTGTTTCAAATAATTCATGAATCAATTGATCTAACCTCTTTTTTCGAACCGATATTTAACTGATTTTCGGTCTAAACAGTCCGATAAACCTGCCAGCACCATTTAAACAACATTGCATATCTCCTACCACACATGCAAACCCCACCCCTAAACTCTTTCAAACCTGAAGATTAGGAAGCTTATATTTTCTTTTCAACCTTCTTCAAAAGCTTCTAGAGAAATTAAGAAGAATTGTATATATGGTTGTGAGTTTTGACCTTGTCCTGGCTAGGGATGCCAAGATGATTGGAGGAATGAGGGATTGGTTGCGTCGGTCTCTGCCACTGCATTCAAAACTAAAGTCACTGATCCAAATGCAAATCTCGATGAAAATTCACCTATTCATATCAACTATCACAAAATCCCTCTAAATCAATGAAATAATACGTGAAGATGAACTGAGAGGAAGAGAAAAAACACATACAAAACCTAAATGGTCGTTAGGCGAATTCATCATTAATACTTTGTATGTGGTTTGAGATATCTATACCTAGCATTGTTGTTTGAATCCACCGGCTGGTGGGGTGCATCAATTGAATTAAGATTTAGTTGAGGTAATGATATGATAAAAGGTATAAAATTGGTTGATTCGTGAATTGATACAAATTAGTTAAATCGAATTTAAAATAGATTGAATTAATTTTTATAATTTTTATTTTATTTTTAAAAAAATTAATAATTTATTTACTTTGAACCGTCCGAGCTAATTGAATCAGTTGGATTAAGAATCAATGTTTTGGCGATTCAACCATCAATCCAATTCCAAAAACATTGTTTATATAAAACTATCCCCATTAGAGGAGGTAGCAACACGGTGTCTTTTTAGTCATTACAAGGTAATGGTTTATTTTTAATTTTGGTGCCTTTGTTATGTTTAAATTTGAGATTTAGTCCCTACACTTTATTTGACGTATGTCGATTCTCTTACTTTTATAATGTCATTACTTAGTCTAAATAGTTTTAGTTATTATAAGACAATGGTTGACTTTCATTTTTGGTGTCTCTACTATGTTCGAATTTGAGATTTAGTTTCTACACTTTAATTTGGTATAACTTGATTCCATTACTTTTATAATGTCATTAATTAGTCCAAACAGTTAATATCAGTAACTATTTCGGCTAGAATGTTAATGTGATTTTTTTCTTAAAACACCATTCTAACATACACAAAATACATATATTTCAACATGATGAGTTTGAATTAGTGTTTTTAAGAAAAAAATCCTCGTAAGCATTCTAATCGAAATCGTCAAATTTGTTACTTATTTGTACTAACCAATGATATTATAAAGGGATAACGTAACTTTTGTCCCCTGAACTTGACAAGTAGGTCCACATTGGCCCCTGAATTTTTTTTATCCACTTTGACCCATGAGTTTGAAAATCGTTATTCATTAAGCCCATTCTGTTAATGACCGTGAAAAAAATGGGATAATGTAACTTTTGGCCCCTGAGCTTGGCAAGTAGGTCCAAATTTGCCCCTGAACTTGACAACTAGGTTCACTTTGGTACCTATACTTTTTTTGTCCATTTTGAACTTGACAACTAGGTCCATTTTAATCCTTAAACTTGAAATTTCTAAAAGTTTGATAATGTGGCACTCTGAGTTTGAAAAATAAAAAACTTTTAGATGATGGTGTGGTACAATCTCAAAGTGTCATATTCAGTGTTTTAATAACCAAACTCATTGTTGAACAAGTTAGAACACCAATTCTCGATTCAACTAGTTCGACCAGTTCAATCGTCGAACCAACAATAATTAAATAAATAGTTAAAAATTCATAAAAATCTTATATATATATATATATATAGCAAGTTTTACTTGTACTTTTAGATTTTTATGAATTTTTAATTAATTATTTAATTATTGTTGGTCTGGTGGTCAAACCGATCAAACTGGTTAAATCAAGAACTGGTGGTCTAACCTGTACAACCATCGATTCGGTTATTAAAACACTAAATATGACACTCTAAGATTGTACTACATCATCATCTAAACAATTTGTATTTTTAAGTGATGATGCAGCACAATTTTTGAAACACCCCACACCCGGCCCACGAGCCTGAACCGGATCTGGTATGTTCCTTAAATAAATCGGTTTTCAATGTTCTAAATGACTTAGAGAAAATTTGTGTAATTTAAAAAAAATTGTTTTGGGTTGGGCTTAATTTGAAACCTATTTAATAAATTCTGGAAATCCAACTTAAATAAGGTGACAAAATAATTTTTGGGTTTATTATTTTAAAAGAAATAAATTTACTTATCTTTAATCAAACATAAATTGTATCATATTCAAATAAAAATAAATGAAATAAAGAAAATCCAATTGGGCCTTATGGCCTTATTACATCATTCAAACCCAAAATAAAGTTTAAAGTACTAAAATTTCATAAAGTCCAAATTCCAAATAATTTCTTCAAGCGATGCATGGCCACCTTTAGCTCCCACGACCCGGTCCATTACTTTGCTCATCACCTGAAAAATAATTCCCCAACGGGTGAGTCAACAGACTCAATGTGTACATAGTACTAATTTCCAACAAATCGCATACAAGTCATATCAATATCATGTTCATACAAAATAAAGGATGATGCAACCCAAATCCAAACCTATTTGTCCATCCGCTACACACCACCCGTACCAACTTTGTACACCGCGGGGACTACTAAGTCGACCCTCCATCCGCTACACACCATCGAAGGCGCCAGCCGCGATCGACGTGCTCATCGCCCACTTATGTTGTGTCATTAGACATCAGTATTCACTGGATGTAACCGGTTACCACTTTTCACTTTATGTGACCGTAGTCACCACTTTACGTTGGTGAGACCGTAGTCATCACCTTCACTTTCTTCCTCCACAAATATCCCGAATGCCCCAATTATTTCATAACATATTTCACATACTTAATTTTCATTCATGTTACTAATCACATGTTCAAAATATATCACATTCACAATCCTATCAAAAGTAGGAAACGTGCACTGGGTACTCCTTACCACATTTGTGGTGCTTAGCCACATTCACATCTTTGTTACATATTTACATATCTAATGATTGCCATGCAATTTATTGAAAGTTAGTAAGAGTACACACCTTTTTCGCTTAATAGTTTCCGTGAATTCCGTAGAGCGATCTACCGATCTAGATCTTTCACTCCTATATTCGGCCATTAATTAAAACATATAAATAAACCTATTTGGTCTTAAAACCAAATCCTACTAGAAGTAGAATTACTTACCTAGTTGCCGAATTGATTTAATCAAGTCCCAACGAGTTGCTAGAATTCCTCTTCCTTGAAATCGGCTAATACTAGGTATGTAACCATGTCAGATCTTCGGTTTTTGAAATAATGGAAAACACTTAAACAAATTATGCCTTGGCCGAATATCCCTTACCTTATGATGGGATTCCAAATCAAGAGGATTCCTTTATAAGCCTGTTGAAATCCTATAACTTCGTGTTAGATTAGATCTAACTTTGAAAACGTGAATCATAATCTTTAACCACATATTTATATTTATAATCCTTACCTTAGATCCTTAGATTTCCCGAAAGATCCCCTTTTGATGTTGTGGATGATTGCCTCTTTCTTAGAATCCACAAAGATTCACTTAATAAGAGAAACGGAGAAGAAAATAGAAGAAAAAGAGAGGATTTTTGCTTAATGAAAATTCGGCAGAGAGGGGTTTTGCCTAGGGAGAATTTCGAGAGAGGAAGAGGAGCAAATGTTGATGAGTAGCCCTCCTGTCCCTCCTTTTATAGCCAAAGTTATCACCCTAGGAGTCCTTTACTTGGCCACCACTCCTCTTTTGATAATATTATCTCTTTTATTTAAAAGATAAAAGCCTTTAATCCATCAATTATCTCCTCAATTATCTCATTAGAAAATAATCCTTTATTTATCTCTTATTATTCACATATTTATGTGAATAAAACTCCTTTATTTATCTCCTATATCCAAGTTTCCCGAAATGTTCAAGTTTCCATTTTTGGATCATTTCCAAAAATGTTTAGGTTTCCAAAAATGTCTAAGTTTCCAAAATGTCCATTTCCATTTCCATTTTCATTTCCATCTCCATTTTCATTTCCATTTTCATTTTCATTTCCATTTTCATTCATTTCTAGGTTTCCAAAAGTATCAAAAATTTATTCATAATACTTAAGACTTGTCATTTCATACAATTGATCTGAAAAATGCATAGGCCCTTCCTAGGATGTTACGATTCTACCCCTTAAATAAAATTTCGTCCTCGAAATTTCCTAACTAAATAGTTGAGGGTATTGTTTGTCGCATTGTCTCTTCGCTCCCACGAAGCTTCTTCCGATCCATGATTGCGCCATAACACCTTGACTAAAGGCACCGACTTCTTTCGTAGTGCTTTCACGTCACGTTCCAAGATCCGAATCGGCTCCTCCTCGTAGGATAGATCCGCCTTAACTCCACTTCTTCAACAGGTACCACATGAGACGGATCCGATCGATAGCGACGTAGCATGGACACATGAAATACGTCGTGCATTTGATGCAACTCGTGGCAACTCCAATTGGTATGCCACCGCCCAACTCGCTTCAAGATTTGATAGGGCCCTATAAACCTTGGGCTTAGCTTCCCTTGCGACCGAACCGCATAACCTTCTTCCAAGGTGAGACCTTTAGAAACACTTGGTCTCCTACTTCAAACTCAATTTCTTTCCTCTTAAGGTCTGCGTACGACTTTTGTCTATCAGAAGCTTCTTTCAACCATGCCCGAATTAATTCCACCTTCTCCTCGCTTTCGCCACTAACTCTGGACCCAAAACGCGCGCGTTCTCTAACTCGGGTCAACAAGTTGGTGTTCTACATTTCCTTCCATACAATGCTTCGTATGGTGCCATCCGAATGCTTGCACGATAGTCGTTGTTGTAGGCGAACTCACCGTGGAGGCAAGTAATCTTCCCAACTTCCTCGGAAATCCATCACACACCTCTTAGCATATCTTCCAACACTTGTATAACCTGTTCGGTGCCTGTCGATTGTGGATGAAAAGCCGTAGTGAAGTCTAGCTTAGTGCCTAATGCTTGATGAAGTGCTTTCTAAAATCGAGACGTAAACCTTGGGTCTCTATCGGAGATGATCGACATCGGTACCCGTGTAGCCTCACGATCTCCGCCACATATAACTTGGCTAACTTTTGAAGGGAATAGTCGATCCTCACAGGGGATAAAATGTGCGGACTTGGTCAAACGGTCCACTATCACCCATACCGAGTCCTTCTTAGTGGGCGTAAGGGGAAGCCCACTAACTAAGTCCATGGTAATTCTTTCCCACTTCCATTGGGAATCTCAATTGGTTGAAGCAATCTGATGGGACTTGGTGTTCACCCTTACTTGCGACATGTCAAACATTTCCCCACAAATTCACACCTCTCGCTTTGTGTCCGACCACCAAAATTGTTCCCTTAGATCTCTATACGACTTGATGCCTCGGGATGCATAGCATAAGGACTACCATGCGCTTCCCGAAGAATCCTTTGTCTCAACTCCTTATCCCCAAGGCATACAAACCTTTTCCTTGTAGCACAAGTACTCCTTCATCATTGACGCCATAATCCTTTAATCCTCCTTGCCGTACTTCTGTCAGTAACTTAGTACTTAAGTCCTTATCCACCAACCGTCCCTCTTTCACCTCCTTCACCAGTTGGCTTGACTTGTAACTCGCCAACAAAGCTTCCGTCTTCATACAAACTTAAGTGAGCGAACAAAGCCCTTAAATCCGACACAACCTTCCTACTTAGGGCGTCGGCTACCACATTCGCCTTGCCCGGATGGTATTCTATCGAATAGTCATAATCTTTCAATAACTCCACCCACCTTCGTTGCCTCAAGTTCAACTCCTTCGAGTCAACAAATACTTAAGGCTTTTGGGGTCCGTGTAAATTACTGACCTTTCTCCATAAAGGTAGTGCCTCCAAACTTTGAGGGCGAAAACCACCGCCATGCGAGTTCCAAGTCATGAGTTGGGTAGTTCACCTCATGCGGCCTTAATCGTCGAGATGCATAAGCGACTACCTTTCCTTCTTGCATTAGCACACAGCCTAACCTCGTGTGCGAAGCATCACAATATACTACGAAGTCCTTACCGCCTCCGGTGAATTAACACCGAGCTTCACAAGACCTTTTAAGCTTTTCAAAGCTCTCCATTGCTTATCCGTCCACACAAACGGTACTTCCTTCCTTAGTAACTTTGTCAAAGGTGCGGCTATTGACGAGAATCCTTCCACGAACCTTCTGTAATAGCTTTGCCAAGCCTAAGAAACTTCTCGATTTCAGCCACCACCTAGGTGGTTTCCAATCCAACATCGCTTTCGATCTTCCTAGGATCCACTCTTATTCCTTCCGCGGATACCACATGTCCTAGGAACGCCACTTCCTTGAGCCAAAATTCGCACTTGCTGAATTTGGCATAAAGCTTCTTTTCCTTAACACTTCTAACACAACTCGGAGATGCTCATCGTGCTCCTCCTCCGCCTTGGAATACACCAAAATGTCGCCGATGAACACCACGACGAATCTATCCAAGTAGGGTTAGAAAACCCTATTCATCATATCCATGAACGCGCGCGGTGCGTTCGTCAACCCAAACGGCATCACCACAAATTCAAAATGACCGTACCTTGTCCTAAAAGCGGTCTTATGAATATCACCTCCTTCACTTTCGATTGATGATACCCCGACCTTAAGTCGATCTTTGAGAACACAAATGCCGCTTCTTTCGCTTGGTCGAACAATTCATCTATCCTTGGCAAAGGATACTTGTTCTTGATGGTCGGTTGTTCAATCGACGATAATCTATGCACATCCGCATAGTTCCATCCTTCTTCTTCACAAAGAGAACCGGTGCTCCCCACGGAGACACACTGGGTCGAATGAACCCACGATCCAACAACTCTTGGATTTGAGCCTTGAGCTCCACTAACTCCTTTGGTGCCATTCGGTGGGAGCGATTGACACAGGAGCTGCTCTCGGTAGCAAATCTATTCCAAATTCCACTTCTCTATCCGGGGTATTCCGCAACTCCTCCTAAATACATCCTCAAAATCCCTTACTTGTTCTAACTCCCTTGACACCTTCCTCTTCTCCTCTTAACGCACTCACGAAGGCTAAGAATGCCTTACATCCTTTCTTAACCATTTTCCGGCTTTCGGTCACGAAACTACGTTAGACAAGTAGTTCCTCCTTTCTCCGATCATCACTACTACCTCATCTTCCGGGTTCTTAGTTCCATACGTTTAGCCGCACAATCCAACACGGCTCGATGCTCTACTAGCCAATCCATTCCAAGTATAAGCTCAAACTCTCCAAGGGTAATTCCATTAAGTCACCCAGAAAGTTCGCTCCCTGAATCTCTAGGGTACATTCCGAAAGATCCTATCTATCCTCACCGCTTGGCCTAAAGGGCTTACTACGCTTATCCGCCTATCGAAAGTTCAGAGTCTAGGCCTAGTGTTTCAACCACACTACATGCAACATAGGAATGAGTTGAGCCCACATCAATAAGAGTAAAATAGGGTTTGTCATGAATAAAGAACGTCTCTGGTTATAACATCCGCGCGTCTCCCTTTCTCCTCCGGCGAACGCGTAAACCAAACCCGGTTGCCTTGCTTCAACATTAGCGCACTCTCTACCACAGCTCCACGGCCTCGCCACTACCTCCTCATTGGCCGACCCACGACCTCTTTGAGGTCAGCTGTCGCCTCTACCAGGCTGGTTAGCATTCTCGAGCCGCTGGTTGGCTCTCATCTAATAGCTTGGGGCAATCCTTAATCATATGGTCCTTGGACCCACACTTGAGACATCGTCCCGCCTTTTTCCAACACTCTCCCCGTGCTTCCTTCCACAATGTTCACAAGGGCGAAATTGCCACCCAGAACCAACTCGTTGACTTTGTGACCACAACTCTTGCCTCTTGTGGCCTTTTCCAGGATGGCCCAAAACCTCTTTTGGGCTTATTTCTCCCCACACCGCTTGGTGGCTTCCTTAATTCCTCACCCACTTTAGCCTTTTCCACCAAGGCGGAGAATTCCCGCCTCGATGCGGTGCTATCAAAAGTCTCAAATCGTCCCTAAGTCCGTCCTCAAAATGAACACAGCGTTCATGCTCGATCGCCACTACTCCTCGGGCATATCGGCTCAACCTCAAGAATTCCGCTTCATATTCGGTGATGCACTTACTTCCTTATACCAACCCCAAAAAAGCCTTCCTTTGCTCATCTATATACCGGTTCCCACATACTTCTTCGAAATGCTTCCTTAGCATATTCCCGTGTCGATCTTCCCGCCGTGGCACCGTCCCGACGGTTAACCACCATTGATACGCTTCATCGCTGCAATAAAGGCCGCCATCCCTTTCAACTTCTCCTGGGGTCAAGTCGAGCTCATCCATGATGCGCTCGATTGCTTTCCAACCAATGATCACCAGTATCGGGCGCCACTCCCGATACTCCTCTAAACATTTCAGCTCCATTAGCACGGAGCCGCTCAAGCACAGACTTACGATTTCCTGAATTGTTTCCCGCACCCCACCACCAATTCCAAAACTCGCAGCCACGCCTGCGACACGGCATCTTCCCCATGCGAGCTCACGCTCAACATTGACAATTGGGGTGATGGTGGTGGTGGTATCTCATTGTCGGAACCTTGTCCCGATCTAACAGTCATCCTTCCTCTACCTCTTCCACGACGACCACGTCCTCTTGAGCTCATTATCGACGAGATCTGATTAAGGAATTTTATGTATTAGTATTCTTGTTTCACTTATTACCCGCGATGATATCTTATGAAGAAGAGTTTAAGAGTGGTTCTTTCGTATTCATACATGCATACAGTCTTGCATTCATTCATTCATCCATCAACAAATATGAACTTTCGTTCATTCAAAGAAACGTTGTAATTCTTGTTGTTTTCGTTATTTTGCTTTTCCACTACCTAGGGGCATTTTCGTAATTTTATCCTACAGGGGTATTTTCGTAAATTTTCAAAAATAAAAAGTTCCCTGGTGATTTTGACGAAAGTATTTTGGTACTTCTAAAGTTCCGGGGAAATTTTGGAAGAATTTTGGAAATCCAGGGGTATTTCGGTAATTTTTGATCTCAGGGGTATTTTGATAATTTTTCCAAAAATCAGGGTAAATTTGTAAAATTTATTAAGTTAGGGATATTTTCCAAGATTGTAAAACATTGAGGGTTCCTTTGAGAGTTACACTTTTCAAAGCAATGATATTGTAAAAATTTTGGAAATCGTGTCGTTTGGTAATTTTGTAAGTTAGGAGCAATTTTGTAATTTTCCAAAATCAAGATAGTTTGATATTTTACAAATTAGGGTTTTTTGAACATTTGATAAAGTAATGAAATTTTGTTAAAACTATGGGTGGTTTGGTCATTTTATAAACCAAGGGTATTTTTTTTATATAGAAAAAGCTGGCTAAGTCCCTTTCGGGTTTTATTCTTTGTGTTTAGCCTATGACCGAGCCCTCTTGGTCGTGGTGAACCAAAGCTACGCACTGTGCAGATTCGAATGAAGAGGAGGTGAGTCACGCGGATCGCTTAAATACCAAGCTCTCACCGACCTTTCTAGACATGCGCACGCAGGTTGCCACACCACCGAGCCTTCCGAGTTAGGGCGAACCGGCTACGCACTGCAGGATACCCGCGAAGAGGAGGTGAGTCACTAGGACCGCTTAAATACCAGTGCTCTTCCTGGATCCAATCCTAGACATGCATACAGGGGTTGCCACACCCTAGCTTAATAACTTAGTCATAGGTTTGTTAAGTTCATTAAGTCTTATGAGTTTCAAGTGTTTGAGTAGTCTAATCCTAGGGTTCAAGTTCCTATCACACTATTCTACGCTCCATGCCTTTTCTACCCTTTTACAATTCATAATTCACATAATCACACGGATGGTTAAAGGTACTTACACGTGGATCATGGGTCGGAGACTTAGGTGCCATGCCATAAAACCCGCTTATTTCAAAGAAATTCATTTGGGCTCGAATTGAAAATGTTTTGGGCCCGAGCCCACAGTAGAGAGTTTTAAAACGGGCTCGATACCAATCGAAACACCCACACACCCGCCCACGAGCCTCGAACGGATCTGTATGTTCCTTAAATAAATCGGTTTTCAATGTTCTAAATGACTTAGAGAAAATTTGTGTAATTTAAAAAAATTGTTTTGGGTTGGGCTTAATTTGAAACCTATTTAATAAATTCTGAAAATCCAACTTAAATAAGGTGACAAAATAATTTTTGGTTTATTATTTTAAAAGAAATAAATTTACTTATCTTTAATCAAACATAAATTGTATCATATTCAAATAAAAATAAACAGAAATAAAGAAAATCCAATTGGGCCTTATGGCCTTATTACATCATTCAAACCCAAAATAAAGTTTAAAGTACTAAAATTTCATAAAGTCCAAATTCCAAATAATTTCTTCAAGCGATGCATGGCCACCTTTAGCTCCCGTCGACCCGGTCCATTACTCGCTCATCACCCGAAAAATAATTCCCCAACGGGGTGAGTCAACAGACTCAATGTGTACATAGTACTAATTTCCAACAAATCGTGCATACAAGTCATATCAATATCATGTTCATACAAAATAAAGGATGATGCAACCCAAATCCAAACCTATTTGTCCATCCGCTACACACCACCCGTACCAACTCGTACATCGCGGGGACTACTAAGTCGACCCTCCATCCGCTACACACCATCGGCGTCACAAATCGACGTGCTCATCGCCCACTTATGTTGTGTCATTAGACATCGTATTCACCGGATGTAACCGGTTACCACTTTTCACTTTATGTGACCGTAGTCACCACTTTACGTTGGTGAGACCGTAGTCATCACCTTCACTTTCTTCCTCCACAAATATCCCGAATGCCCCAATTATTTCATAACATATTTCACATACTTAATTTTCATTCATGTTACTAATCACATGTTCAAAATATATCACATTCACAATCCTATCAAAAGTAGGAAACGTGCTGGTACTCCTTACCACATTTGTGGTGCTTAGCCACATTCACATACTGTTACATATTTACATATCTAATGATTGCCATGCAATTTATTGAAAGTTAGTAAGAGTACACACCTTTTTCGCTTAATAGTTTCCGTGAATTCCGTAGAGCGCGATCTACCGATCTAGATCTTTCACTCCTATATTCGGCCATTAATTAAAACATATAAATAAACCTATTTGGTCTTAAAACCAAATCCTACTAGAAGTAGAATTACTTACCTAGTTGCCGAATTGATTTAATCAAGTCCCAACAATTGCTAGAATTCCTCTTCCTTGAAATCGGCTAATACTAGGTATGTAACCATGTCACTCTTCGGTTTTGAAATAATGGAAAACACTTAAACAAATTATGCCTTGGCCGAATATCCCTTACCTTATGATGGGATTCCAAATCAAGAGGATTCCTTTATAAGCCTGTTGAAATCCTATAACTTCGTGTTAGATTAGATCTAACTTTGAAAACGTGAATCATAATCTTTAACCACATATTTATATTTATAATCCTTACCTTAGATCCTTAGATTTCCCGAAAGATCCCCTTTTGATGTTGTGGATGATTGCCCTCTTTCTTAGAATCCACAAAGATTCAAATTTTAACAAAGAGAACGGAGAAGAAAATAGAAGAAAAAGAGAGGGATTTTTGCTTAATGAAAATTCGGCAGAGAGGGGGTTTTGCCTAGGAGAATTTCTGAGAGAGAGGAAGAGGAGCAAATGTTGATGAGTAGCCCTCCTGTCCTCCTTTTATAGCCAAAGTTATCACCTAGAGTCCTTTACTTGGCCACCACTCCTCTTTTTGATAATATTATCTCTTTTATTTAAAAGATAAAAGCCTTTAATCCATCAATTATCTCCTCAATTATCTCATTAGAAAATAATCCTTTATTTATCTCTTATTATTCACATATTTATGTGAATAAAACTCCTTTATTTATCTCTTATTATTCACATATTTATGTGAATAAAACTCCTTTATTTATCTCTTATTATTCACATATTTATGTGAATAAAACTCCTTTATTTCTCTCCTATATCCAAGTTTCCCGAAATGTTCAAGTTTCCATTTTTGGATCATTTCCAAAAATGTTTAGGTTTCCAAAATGTCTAAGTTTCCAAAATGTCCATTTCCATTTCCATTTTCATTTCCATCTCCATTTTCATTTCCATTTTCATTTTCATTTCCATTTTCATTCATTTCTAGGTTTCCAAAAGTATCAAAAATTTATTCATAATACTTAAGACTTGTCATTTCATACAATTGATCTGAAAAATGCATAGGCCCTTCCTAGGATGTTACAATTTTAGAGTATCACATCATCAAACTTTTAGATTTTTCAAGTTCAGGGATCAAAATAAACCTAGATGTCAAGTTCAAAATGGACCAAAAAAAGTACAAGTACCAAAGTGAACTTAATTGTCAATTTTAGGGGTTAATGTGGGCCTACTTGCCAAGTTAAGGGCCAAAAGTTACATTATCTCTTTTTTTTTTCACGGTCATTAACAAAATAAGCTTAAATGAATAACGATTTTCAAGTTCAGGGGTCAAAGTGAATAAAAAAAAGTTCAGAGGTCAATGTAGACCTACTTCCCAAGTTTAAGGGCCAAAAGTTACATTATCCCTATCATAAAAGTAAAGAGACCAAAACCATAACTTTGCATAAAACAATTTATACCTAAGACGGTAATGCTAGACAATATATGTTTTTATTTACATTATCCCTATTATTTATTCATAATCTATAATATATATATATATATATATATATATATATATATATAAGTACGAGTTTGAAGAAACTATTGAACTAACAAAAATGGCCTTTGTTATTCATCATATTACTAAATTCACATATTAAAATAAAAAAGTTGAAGTAAAATAGAAGTTGTGATGATTAATCAATTAAAAACAATTATAATTTAATAGAAGCTATGATAATTATTACACATTACAAAATATTATAATTTAATTTACAATTATTAGTTAAAAATATTTTCTAATTTTAAAATAGAGTTACTACTTAAATATAACTCTAAGCATAAAATATAGGGAAAAAGTTGTGATGATTATGATTTAAATTACAATTATTAGTTAAAAATTTTGGTATAAAAAAAATTGTGTTAATTTCATTAATGTAAAATAGAGTTATTACTTTAATAGAATTCTAAACATTTTAATTGTCACCTAATTTTTTTAATAAGGTTATTTTGCATTAATTATTTAAAGTAAAAATATATTAATTTCAAAAATTTTATTATAATATTTGAATTGATAAGTTAATATATATTATAATTATATTCAAAAATTCAAATAAAAAATATTATTTTACGTTAATTAATGTAATTAAAAATATAATATTTAAAAATTAATTAAATATTAAATACATAAAATCACATACAACACATCATTAAATATATAACATTCGATTTATTATTTTAAGGATGTATATATATATATATATATGTATTTTACATATTCAAATATTAGATTTATTGTTTGAGGTTAATTTATCGAGCGAATTAGATAATATAAATTATCCAAAATCGTTTTGATTTTAATTCAATATATTTTATATTTGAATTCATTGCTGAAATTCGAATTACCCATAACAATAAAAATATATATATTCAAATTGACTATCATTTTATATATAAAGTTATTGTCTAAATTTAAATTTCCATTTCCATTTTTTTCAAAAATAATTTGATAAATCCATATATTTTCAAGAATTTAAGTAATGAAATATTTTATTTTTAGTTGTATAAATTTAGCAAATTGGAGAGACGTTATGATAATATTACCAAATGTAACATTTATTTTTATTTTTTATCTATATATAAAAATTGTTTTAATAACAATAAAAAGTGAATGAATGAATCATTTAATATTGATAATGATTTAAAAATTAATTTAGTAAAATTGGAAATATATTTATAACTTAAATAATAAAATTAATGTAAATGTATAAATTCCCAGGCAAAGCGTGACTCTTGTTATTCATAAAAATAAGATTTAAAAGTAATTGAGAAAAGAAAAACTCCATATGGAGGATTGAAGATAACATTAAAAAATGTGAAAGACTCCAAAGTTATTTTCCTCCTGCTTTTTACAATATGTTAAATGAGTCTCCATCCACCAACTAATGTGCAGCAAACCACGGGTTTTTTTTTTTTTTAATTTTTCTAGTTAATTATTGAGCTTATTTTAAAAAAAATAAAAATAAAAGTTGGCTTCAATAATTAATATCAATTAAAACCAAAAAAAAAATGAATTGCTTTATGGTCAATCACTTTCTCAATTAAATATTCCCATGAACTAAAAGGAAAAGCAAATTAAATACATTGACAAGGAATACAAAGTCATCCATTTACATTGAACCTTTGTTTTCTTTTTCCTAACTGTGGGCTAATACCACATGGTGCCATGAAAGTGACAAGAAGTATATTTATGATTAAATGATGTCTAAAGTTGACCCGTGCAATAATTTTTAATTTCTTAAATATATATTGTACATATACACATTGAACAAGTGAGACAAATCTTAATTGCCATGGCTACTATTTCATTATTAGAGTTCAATAGTCCATTTCATTTTCATAACCAAATTCATGTACTGGTCATCATTTTGGATTGATTTTGTCTTGTTTTGTTTCTTTCTGGGTATATCCATGCATATTATAATGCAACAATGCATAATTGCAGATGCAAGTTGCTGATAAATTGAATGAAAAGAAAGAAAGAGAAACACTATGAGTGGAACTAAGGGTGATGGGTCTCCATCAAGGGATGTAAATACAGGGAATTGATTCTTACTCCTTAGATAGACTCCAATTTTGGGTCCCATAAATAAAAGAGTCCTTGTCTAATTAACCATGCATTATCATTAGTGTCACTATTTTAGAATTTAGGAATATTTTCTGCAAACAAATCTTGTGATATGTATTTTCATACATGTATATCTATATATCCTGCAAATGCAAATATCTATGACAAACTATTGAGGGGTTGAATCATAGAAACTCTCCAATGGTATTGTTATGATTCTAATGATATATTTATGATAACATTAGGCAATAACTGGGACAACTCAACACCAATTGAATAAAAGATCTTCTTGGGCTGAACTTTTTGTCTTTATAAGCATACATTTGGTACCTCTCTTTGTTTTTGTTTTTCTTTTCTTTTCTATGAATGAATTCGTACGTACTTAGTTGATCTCGAAAGGGAACCTTAAGGACAATTTCATTGCCTTTACCATCCATTTTTAAAATAACAATAATAAAAATGAAGAAGAAGAAGAAGAAGAAGAAGAATTTCTGAATGGAAAGCTTTGTATACAATGCAGGCAAGCTTGTCGGCATGTTGGCCTTAACCAGACCCCACAAATATAGAAAAAAACTGGCCCCTTTAAAAAGGAACCCAATAAAACCCTTTGGTGATAAACACTAGCACTAACACCACCACCACTACCTTAGCCATTATAAAAAATCTCTAATTTAAAAAAAAAAAAAGGTGGTCTTCCATTTAAATTCCTAGCTCCTACCCCAAATTCAAGAATCTAAAAAATTCCTTAAATTGACCGAAGCTCATATTACCATTCCCAGAAACATCTAAACAAGGCAAAAAAGAAAAATGTGGCGTATGCTCGTGGTTTTGCGACGAAATCTGCGGAACATGAAGAAAAGTCCTCGAGTAGCGGATGAGAGCATGTATGGAGGAGGGAATAACAATAATGATGTTAATGGAGGTGGTGACACGTCTCGTGGTATTTCTGGGATTGGCAGCGTTGTTAGAGCTCCTTTCTCTTTGGTTTCTTGCTTCTCTCAGCCTCATGTTAATGGACATGGGGCTGATGGAGTTTGGGTGTCCACTGACTTTGCTCAAATATCAGAGATGAATCATTTTATGGTCAGAGATAGTATGCGTTATGCAATCTTGATGTAATCAAACCAAAAAAACTAGACAAGGATGTAATGTAAGTACTAAATCATAGATTTGTTTTCTTTGGTTTTATTGGGCTATTAATTATTGCTTTCATTAATTTACTCTGCTTCCCATTTTCTCTTAATCTTTTTCTTTAAGAACAAGTAAGGTTTTGTTTCCTGAAATTACAAAAAAAAAAAAAAAAAAAAAGATGTCCAAAAAACTATCTTTAAATACTTGTTTTTATGGTGGAATAGTAAAATCTCCCATTTGAATGGAGTGATGAAGGGTGATTTGTGGTTTTCAATTTCTTCATACGGCTATCCACTGCCCGGTATCATTGCAACGAGTAAATAATTAGTGTTACAGATAGAAAATGTTAAAAGGATGCATAAATTCTACTGAAAATTTTCAAATTGTTTTTTTTTTTTAATATATCAAATTGTATATATTATTGTTGTTGTTGTTATTATTGAAGGAATCAAGTAGAAATTTGTAAAGCATTATTCGTTAGGAGCCGACAAACTTCTCAACCAGTAAATATTGTCCTTGAATGAAGGATTTTGCCTCTTAACTCTTTTGAAAGCTTGATTACCTAAAATGACATTTTTGAAATGGTGGTAGGAGCACCTCAAGTGCCTAAAAAGGCAAACCATGTTGGACTCAAACCCTTGTCCTGTAGCTTATAAGGTATTAATAGGTAAAAATGCTATTACTATGTGAACTTGTTGTTTCTACATGGACTCGAGTTTCAATAGAGTTGAGAGATAAAAACTCCCACCATATAGAATTGATTAAGAAAAATTGAAAAACAAAAATTGGCCTAAATCGAAATATTTGGACGATTTATAAAATACAAATTACAAAGTTACAATTACTCAAATTGAACCTAGTATTATTTTTATTTTAACTTATAATTAATTTTAATTGTTTATGGTGTAAAAATATTTTTTATATTTAAAATAATAAATATAACTTAAAAGTTCTATATAAAAATATGTATTTAGAAAATACTGCATAAAAGTTATTAATTATATTTTATTTACTTTTTAAATTTTTTTTATAAAACGTTTTGAAATTTTATCAAATAATATTCAAAAGATATAAAATGAAGCTTATTTTGTTCAAATAAATTCAAAAATAAAAAAATATGAAAAAAAAATTAACCTAAATCATGATAAACAATTCAAAAAAACTTATAAAAAAAAAAAAAAAAAACTCAATCAAACTATCGCAACTGAATCAAGATAATATTAAGCGGTTGAGAGGTTAACTAACTCTCCCAAATAATAATTTGTTGGCTTCTACTAATAGATTCAGTCTCATCTCGATAATTTCAACACTTTTAATTTCTTGTAAAAATGGAATAGAGTATTTGATATTTATTTTAAAGTACATGAAAAACAAAAATTTTCTTCAATCCTTTTATTTATGATACACTTTACTTATAATTTCCTCTGCAATTCTTAAAAGGAGAACAAATAGGTTTAAATTCACATTTTTATATACTAGTAGTAATATCGATATCAATTAAATTAATATTCAATTAATTACTTCAATTAATAATTTAAAATAAATTTTCATAGTAAAATATTTAAAATTAACAGTCACTCCAAATTCATTATAAAAAGTAGTAGAATTCGTTTTCTTTTTAAAGAATGGTAAAAAAGAAAAAGAAAAATAGAGAGCCATTTTTTTTAGAAATATCTATAAAAAAGAAAAAGAAAGAGAATCCACCGATGAACAAATGGAGCGACTCCAATTTCATATACTTTATAATGAAAAAGAGGCACAGCCTAAAAATAGATAATCACAACTCAGAGTCAAACTGTATGTATTAGAACAATACTTGCATCATGGGCTTAAAAGTCTATATATGTTTTGTATTTAGAATTAATTTTATAATCATTTAACATATATAGTTTATTTGTTAAAAGATTGAAAGTGAATTCTAAATTTAAAAAAAAAATATTAACATATTTTATTTTTTAAATATACATCAACTACAATTAGAGTTTTAAGTATGATTAAATCAAAATTAAAGTTTTAAATATATATTTGAACTACAATTAGAGTTTCACGTGTATAATTTCACGAAATTAAAGTTTAAGTATACAATTGCACATTAAATCAAATTTTATATATAATTTTAAGATTTATCCCATATTAACACGATGGGATTTTCAATTTTTACTAATTTTATATAAAATGTTTGAATTAAACAACTAAAAATAAAATATTTAACGATTGACTCCTACATAAAATTTGGATTAGTATGTAGTATACTAGTTATGAATTTTTTTATTCTATAAGTAGTCTTAAAAACTTATCACATGTCTCCTTTTAGATATTTATTTTTTAATATTTTATTATATTTTTATAGGACGCTTATCAACCTCTAATCTTACTTACGAAGTCTAAAAACTACACTTATAATATTTCATAAAATTTATTGATAAATTCTTCATAACTGTACTTATAACTCGAATTTTTTAATAAGCTTTATATAAATATATTTTTAATAATAATTTTTTCCTTTAAAATTTAGTGTGTGTCTTGTCATTAGCAAAAATTAAAGCTGGGATGCTCCAGCCTAACGTGAATTTTTATCGAATCAGTTCTATAGAGTACACATTTTATACTTTCTCATACACCAATTACCTCTTACCACGTCCTTGATTCTAATTCATGATTTTTTGGTTTTGCTAAATAATTCATGAAGATAAAAAAAAATATTTAAAAGTTGAATTTACAATCCCTTTTCCATAAAATTAACTATATAATCAGAAATAATATAGGTATAAATAATTATAATTATAATTATAATTAATAGAAAATATAAATGAATTGAAAATTGAAACGTATTTATACACAACTCACACATAATAAAGTGTGATCCACTTAATTAATTGTAAAAATACATTTAATCCCAATTCTGAAATGGAATAGGTGTAATATTTTATGGTATGATAAAACTGGCATATATATATATATATATATATATATATATATATAAGTATTATAAAACTAAAAGAAGAATATAAAGATTAAAAGAGAAAGGAAGACAAAAAATGAAAGGATAATTCAACTTTTTTTTACTTGAAATTTCATAAGCTTGTATATACCCTCTATTATTACAAGTTGTCTCGTTAAAAATATTTACTAGGAAAATTTAATGGGACAAAACCTTAGTTAAAGGAAAAGAGTGCAACGTGTTTTTTACTCCCCCTAATGGCAACATCACATTACATCTTTGAGTTGACGCATTCCAATCTTATATAGTAGTCTTTCAAACGTTGAAGTTGGCAATGCCTTGGTAAAAATATCTACTAAATTATCACTAGAACGAATTTGTTGAACTTCTATATCACATTTCTTCTCAAGATCATGAGTGAAGAATAATTTTGGTGAAATATGCTTCGTTCTATCACTTTTGATGTATTCACCCTTCAATTAAGCTATACATGCTGCATTATCTTCGTATAAGATAGTTAACATATTTTCCTGTAAAGGCAAATTACATATCTTCTGAATATGTTGGGTCAATAATCTTAGCCAAACACACTCTCAACTTGCCTCATGCATTGCAATTATTTCTGCATGATTTGAAGAGGCAGCAACTAATATCTGCTTTGTTGAACGACATGATATGATAGTACCTCCACATGTAAATAAATATCTCATTTGAGATCGCCATTTATGTGGATCCGATAAATATCCAGCATCAGCATAGTCAACTAATAAGGATTCTGAATCATTTGAATAAAATAACCTTACATCAATGATCCCTCTAAGATATCTAAATACATGTTTAATTTCATTCCAATATCTACGTATTGGAAAAGAACTAAATCTTGCTAACAAGTTTACAACGAAAGTTATATCAGGTCTTATGTTGTTTGCAAGATACATCAATGCTCCTATGACACTTAGATATGGTACTTCAGGACCAAGAAACTCTTCATCATTCTTGCAAGGACGAAATTGATCTTTATTCACATCTAACGATCGTACAACCATCAGGGTACTCAATGGATGTGCTTCATCCATGTAAAATTTCTTTAAGATCTTTTTCGTATAAGTTGACTGATGGACATGAATTCCACCTTTTAAATGCTCAATCTGCAGGCCAAGGCAAAACTTTGTTTTTCCAAAATCTTTCATCTCAAATTCTTTCTTTAAATAATTTATTATATTTTGAAGCTTTTCAAGAGTTCCAATAATATTTAGATTATCAACGTAAACAACAATTATCACAAAATCTTATCCAGACCTTTTTATAAACACACGGACAAATTGGATTGTTTTTATAACCTTATTTTAACAAATATTCACTAAGACGATTATACCATATACGTCTAGAATGTTTTAATCCATATAAACATTTTTTTTTAATTTGATCGAGCAATTTTCCTGAGAAACTCTATATCTTTCTGGTATTTTAAATCCTTCAAGAATTTTCATATAAATTTCACTATCAAGTTTACCATACAAATAGGTTGTAACAACATCCATTAGACACATGTCAAGTTTTTCACCTACTGCCAGACTAATAAGATATTTAAACATGATTGCATCCACCACGGGAGAATATGTCTCTACATAATCAATGCTGAACCTTTACAAAAACCATTGTGCTACAAGTCGTGCTTTATATCTTACGACTTCATTTTTCTCATTTCGTTTTCGCACAAATACTCATTTATATCCTACCAGCTTTACACCTTTAGGTGTTTGGACTACAAATCCAAAAACATCATGTCTAGAAAGTGAATTCAATTATACTTGAATTGCGTTTTTCCATTTTGGCCAATCTTTTCTATTTCTACATTCCTAAATAGATTTAGGTTTAGGATCCTCATTTTCTTTTGCAACATTATAAGCAATTTTTTTGTCGGCAACTATATTTTTCCGGTTCCATCTTTTTTTGAAGTATCGGGATCTCTTTGTTATCATAACTTTCAGTTACTTGGACATCTTCTAGGGCTTTTTATTATATCTTTGACCTCTTCTTGGGCACTTGCCTCCACAATATGACCATCTTGAATATTTTCTCCTTTCCTTTTACGAGGATCTTCATCTTTGGAACCGACTGGTCTTCCACGCTTCAAGAGTGGATTTCTTTCTTTTGCACTAACAGTTTGTCCTATTAGGACATCAATTCGTATTGGAGCATTTTCAGCTGGTATGTGAGATTTTATAATTCTTTTTAAGTCAATAAATGAATCTAGCAATTAATTAGCGATGTTTTGCAAATGTATTATCTTTTGAACTTCTTGTTCACATTGACTTGTACAATGATCTAATTGAGATAATGATAACCTATTCCATGTAATTTCTTTTACCAGTTGTATTTTCTCCCCCCTAATGTTGGGAATGTTGTTTCATCAAAGTGTCAATCAACAAATCGCGCAGTAAATAAATCTCCAATTAATGGTTCGACATACTTAATTATAGAAGGAGATTCATAACCAACATATATTCCCAACCTCCTTTGAGGACCCATCTTTGTGCGTTGTGGTAGAGTAATTGGAACATATATCGTACATCCAAAAATTCTAAGATAGGAAATATTTGGCTCCTAACCAAAAGTCAATTATAATGGGGAGTATTTATTATAACTTGTTGGCCTGATGCGCACAAGTGTTGTTGCATGCAAAATAGCATATCCCCAAGCTGTAATAGGGAATTTTGTTCTCATAAGCGATGACTTAGCTATTAGTTGGAGGCATTTGATAAACAATTCAGCTCAACCATTTTGTGTGTGAACATGAGCTACAGAATGTTCAGTTTTTATCTCAATTGATATACAATAATCATTGAAAGATTCAGACATAAACTAACCAACATTATCAATACAGATAGTTTTGATTGTATAACCTAGAATTTTTGCTCTTAATCAAATTATTTGAGCAAGTAGTCTCACAAACGCCAGATGCAAGTCGATAATAAACACATATGTGACCACCTACTAGATCATCTATCGATACCATAAAATATCTGAATGGTCCACATGGTGGATGAGTGGACCAACTTTCATTTCAAAAATGCAAGACATCAAATCTTAATTTTAGCTAATGAGTTTTTAATAATCAATTTTCATTAAGAACAAACAACACATGAGAATTTTTTTAAATCAAAGAATCTTCTAGTTCTTTAATAAATGTCTATATGAAATCTCAATTAATTTTCACATCATATATGATACAAGATGGTCTAACTGGTCACAACAAGTAGTAAATGTATTTGTATCAGTAAACTTTTGGTTTACTTTAACATGCTTTTCAATTGTACTAATAATGCCAATATAAATTGTGACAATTGATAATTTTATTTTCATTCATTTTACTGTGTATCCTTATATAAGCAGTATTATGACATTTACTTCTGAAAATGTCTAAATCAATACGAAGTCCATAATGTCATTAACTGAATAAAAGAAACATAATTTGCAAACAATTATATGCAATATTTGCTTACGGAAATATGCCAAAATGTTCAAATGTCCAATTTGACTTTAATGATCAAAATTTATAAAATTTATTGCAAACATTCACTTCAAGGAATGTGCAAAAAATAATTTAGACAATAATGTAAACATATATCATATTCCTTACCAATAAGATTATATAGATATCATTTGCTTCAATGAATGATTAATTAGTATAAATAATTTATCATTTTGTTCTAAGAATGAACATTTAGCAACATTTCAAATCATTCGTCTTCTTCTTATCTATTTAAATGACAATACGTTTCGTTTTTATAATTGTTATGTATTGCTACAATTACTTTCGAGAATGGAGCAGAACCAGTGGAATGAATAACTTGTTATTTTATTTAGCCATAAGAAGGCATGAGATCAATTCAAAATACTTTTAAAACCCTTTATAGAAGGCCCAATTTGCCCCGGGCCCAATAAAGACCCAAACCTAACCAACCCATAAATAGACCCAATACAAGCAAACCAGACAAATATCAGAAAACCCAATTAGACCCAAAATTAAAACCAATACTAAACTCAATTACATTAACCTTAACCCAAAGCCCACATGACCCAAAACCTAAGCCAACTTTCGGCCAAAAAGAAAAAGAAAAAACCCTAACTGTTGCTGCCTCTGTCTGATTGTCTGATTACCCGTCCCATCCACCACCTCTGGCCATCGCCAACCACTTGCACCGTCACCTGCAAACATTAAAAAGAAAAGACAGCACCATTTGTAAAAATGGCTTTATAAGCCATGAAAAAAGACATTTGTAACATCTGTTTTTGATATATGAAAAAAGAAGCAAAAATCTACACAAAACGAAAGCATCGATTAAGCATAAAAAAAACCTACTGAAAGTCGAAAACAGAGGCTACAAGAGGTGATTTTATACTTTCATTCTTGTTCTATTTCGAATCTCTCTTTTAAAATATATTTGTAATAAACCAAAAAAAAAGAGTAGAAAAGGGGAATCACCGTTGAAAACCAAAAAAAGGGTGTCGTTTGACTTAGCCCGCCACGTCTTATGGCGGCGCTGACGGCGGCGCGTGGCGATCTCTGCGATCGAGGCGATCTTAAATTCTCCCAGCAGAGAGAAAAAGATGTATAAAGGGGAAAGGTTTTTTTTTCCTGAAATGGTTAAAATGAATTTTTTTAAAAAAATTTGTCTTTTATAGGCGTATGAAACGATGCCGTTTTGGTCATTGCCCTTAAGACCCAAAACGACGTCGTTTTGGCCTAACCCGACCCAATTCGACCCGCTCCAACATCAGGATCCAAGTGTTTTTTAAAAAAAGGGGATATTTATGCGCGCGGTCCTTCCGCTTTTTTATGGTTTTGCGATTCAGTTTATTGTTATTTAATTCGCCCCTTTAATTTTATTTCGGTTTCATTTTAGCCCCGCATTAAGCGCTGCGTTTTGAGAGGGCGGGGAAAATTTCCCTTTTGGTCCCTCCATATTATTCGCGCGTTCAATGGAGTCCATCTTCTTTTTATTTATTTCGAATTAGCCCTGAATTTTCGTTTTAAATTCAATTTAACCCATTTTTTAATTATTTTGCAATTTTTATTATTTTTACTATTATTTAGTATTTTTATTTTTATCACTATTAATTATTTATTATTATTATTATTTTATTATTACTATTACTATTACTATAATTTATTTATCTTTTACTATCATTATTATTATTATTATTATTATTATTATTATTATTTAATATTATTATTATTATTATTATTACCATTATTATTATTACTATACTATACTATTATTATTAGTATTACTATTTTTATTTTTATTATTGTTACCATTATCATTTTTTTATATCATTAATTATCATTAGTACTACTATTATTATTATTTTATATTTATTACTAGTATCATTATTATTAATACTATTACTATCTTATTTTTACCTTTTGCTATTATTTATTATTAACATGTTTTGTTATTTATATATTTTTATGAGCATTATTATTTTCGATTAATATCATTATAAATATATTGTTCTTATTATTTCAATATTATCGTATTTTGCTATTATATGCATATTTATTTTTTTTATTATTATTGTTATTATTATATCTTTTTTTATTTTTTTATTTTATTTTTGTTATTAACGTTATGACTGCTATTTTCATTATTATTATTCCTTTTATATTGTTCTTACTATTATTTGTTTATTAATGTGTCTTATCATTATTGCATTTTTTTGTGTTACTATCATTATTGTTCTATGGTTTTGTTATAGTATATACTATTTTTTGTCACTATTCGCTAAGTACGACCATTTTTTTCATTTTAACTGATTTTCTATTTTAAAGGATACATCAACTTTTCTTCACCACTTTTTTACCCAAACTCATAAAAAGGTTTTTAAACAAGGCAATGTTTCGTGTTTGGAAGTTCGAGGAATCGTGCCCAATCATGCTGGGTTTCGATTTTCCGTTCGTCCAAATGACTAAATATCCTTTAGAGATTTCGACCGTGTTTTCTTAAATAAGGCAATATTTCATGTTTGGAAATTCGAGGAATCGTGCCCAATCGTGCTGGGTTTCAGTTTTTTTAGTTTAGCCAAATAGTGGAATACCCTTTTATAATTGCAACGCATGAATTTTGGAAATCATGAAATGATCTTGGTATCGAGGGTTTGAAACATCGTGTCCTATCGTGTTGGATGTGGTATTTCATCTTTTTGGAACGGGAGAATTTCGATATCCAATTCGAATTATCCAAACATTTTCTAAAGGATTCGTATTTTAAAATCTATTCCAATTTTCAATATTAGGATATTAATCAATCAATAAGGTACCAATTTTGGGCGTTGTGAGGGTGCTAATGCTTCCTCGTGCATAACCGACTCCCGAACCCATTTTCTTAAAATTCGTAGACCAAATGTTTTATAAAGTGACCCAATCACACTTCAAAAAAAGATTGGTGGCGACTCCATTTTTGTTTTTTAAAGTCGGCCCGTTTTCCAAACAAAAAAATGGTTTCGACAGCTTGGCGACTCCACTGGGGACAATAAGAGAGTCAAGCCGTAAAATTGATTATTTCATGTCCTTTTGTTTAAATTTTAAAATAGGATTTGAAAAACTATGATCCTTTTATTGCATGTGGTTCTAATTTATAAAATGTCTCTGCATGGCACTGCATGACCGTTGTGGTCACACCCTTAAGTGGGAGCGAGAAGCTATGCCTCCGTGAGGTTTTCACCTCCGCATGGGCTAGTGGATTGCTTCCAGGATACATCTGTACCTATGTCTTCGTGAAGTTTTCACTTCCGCATGGCCATAGGGAAATGTATTCCCCTGAACCAAACTCGGTCCGTATGAGCCTATAATGGGTGAGGATCGAGGAATCTGCTGGTTCGGGTACCTGAACTTTAGAGCTAAACCACACGTAGAAAACATAAGAACCCACCCTAAGTAGAACTACGTCAAACCATAGTAGATACCCAGATAAGTGCTTGTTTATTTTACTTGCTTTATATTTCATTCTGCGGTACTAACTTGTTATGTTTTATTTTTGTGCATGTCATTTCATATTTTAAGAGGTATCGATTCACGGTCAGTTTCTAAGTTAGAAAGCTGGTTATGGAGAACGAATTCCTTGATAAAGTGGAAGACAATGCAGCCGTCTGCATATGGTTAGAGTAAAGGCAATTAGAGAAAGGGGACAGCGTAGCTGAGGGGTATGTGTCGAAACTGCGGGACTTCACTAGTATCAGTGTCACGCAAAACGAGCTCTAGGAGTTGAAGGAGATATGGACCCAGTGGGATGATGAGACAAAGCAGTTGTTCTATCGTACTTATGGCGATCTACCTTACTTGCTCGACATCAAGGTAGATAAGCATATATTCCGGGCTATGACTCAGTTTTAGAACTCTGCTTATAGTTGTTTCACTTTTGGGAAAGTAGATTTAGTGCCCACGGTGGAGGAATATACAACCTTGCTTCGTTGTTCAAGGGTCCAAGTCGACAAAGCTTATTTTAGGGCTGCCAATGTCCCAACTTTTGTGAAGAAGTTAATGAGTATCACGGGGATGAGTGAACAGTGGGTTACAGCCAGAATCCAAGAGAAAGGTGAGGGTAAGTGCATACCCTGGGTGAGTTTGAGGGACCTAATCCTAGCACATCCAGATGTAAAGAAGAAGGTCGACGTCTTTCCCTTATGTATTTATGGTTTGATAATCTTCCCTAAAGCTCTAAGACATGTAGATGAAGCAGTTACTGATCTATTCGACCGACTAGACAAAGGGGTCATGCATGTGCCTGCGATCTTAGCCGAGATGTTCAGATCTTTGAATGCATGTCGGAGAACAGGTGAAGACAGGTTCATTGGATGCGCGCAGTTGTTGTTGGCTTGGTTCTACAGTCATTTCTGAAAGGTGGAAAGGGTGTCTTATCGGGTTTTCTCTGAGAATTACTCACCGTTGAAAGAAATAGTAGCTACACCAAGGAGAGAAGACGTGTCCAAGGAAAGCTGGATGGCGCTCCTTCAAAACCTTCAAGAAGAAGACATCGAGTGGAGGGCTCTTTGGATGGTTCCCGACGAAATCCTTTATCGGTGTGGGAGTTTCGACTGGGTTCCTTTTCTTGGAATTTGGGGAGCCATTGGGTATGCCCCTTTGCTTGCACTTAGGCAATATGGATCAAGAAAGTTTATACAAACGACATATGGACTGGCTCAGTGTGAGTTCTCATACAGAGGGAAAATTTATAAGAAGAGGGTTAAGGAGATTTCTGCTGCTTGGAATCAAATTTGTAGGATGAAGAGATTATCCGCAGGACCAATGACGACCCCAGAATACAGTGGATGGAGGATTAGAAAGATTAATGATAACATCCCCGAGCTGAATCCAGAAGGCGCCCGATCAAGAGAGGAATGCTTGCAAGTGGTCCCATCAGAGTTAGAGATTGTGAAACAAGATTTTGAAAAGATGAGTTCAGAGCTTGGAAAGAGGATAGAAAAGTTGGAAGAAGAAAAGATGCACCTAAGATTAGATGCGGATGTTCAGAAACTAGAGGCCGAGAAATTAAGAAAAGAAAAGTGGAAGATAGAGGAAGATCGAGATAGTTTGAAGACATAATATAAGAAGAGACGTCTGACGATGAAGAACGCTGGATTAGGAAAGACTTCAGAACAGTGGTGACAGGAGATTCAAGAGGAAAAGGCCAAAGCTAACTGTTGGGAGAGGAAGTTTCAAGAAATGCAAGCGCGAAATGAAGCCTTAGAGAAGAATTTGGCAGATAGCCAAAAAGAGAAAAGTGGATTAAAAGCTAGAGTGGCTGAACTTGGGCGGTCTCTTCATCGCCATCGAAGTCGTAATTCTAAAATCAAACTAAAATCAAGTCTTAACAAGATCGAGGAAATGAAAGGCAAGATTGAAGAATTAGAATCAAGATTGCACAGTTGTGAACTTCGGATTGAGCTTCTTGAAACAAGAGAAGGGCGTTGGAAGGAAGAGCTTCACCATTTTCATGATCAAGTTAGAAGTCGGGATTACCTCATGGGTGAAGCAAAAGTTCAGATTCGAGAGGTAGCTGATCACCTACAGACTTTGGCAGTATAGGCTGATATATTGAGCATGAAGTATGAGCTACAGTCGGATCGTGGTCAAGAGCTAGCCTCTTTGTTTGGGAAAATCAAAACTTTAGGTCTTAGGGTGAAAGCCTATTTGTAGTCCGCTTTATGTAAAGGATTTTGTTTTCTAATAAAGTTTGCTAAAATGAAGTTGAATCTGAATCGATGCCTCCTTGTATTCATGCATTTCCATCACATTATATGCATTTAAGTCCATAGAGAGAGCCTAATTAGTTGAAATCAATACAGAGAAAGAAAGAGAGAGAGAGAAAAAGAAAATCTAGAAACTGAGCACCATTACGGTACACGTGCCAAGACAAAGAAAATGGATCAAAGACTTGAACAATTCCAGAAAAACATGCAAGAGCAATTGAAAAAGCTCCAACAAGAAATAAGAGACCAAATGTTGGAAGCTCAAAGGAACATGATGGCTCAAATGGCCCAGATGCTGAACGGGGCAATGGACAAAGGAAAAGGTCCCATGGCTATTACAGGAGAAGATAGCAAAGGCATTCCTCCGGGTTTTACCTCACCACACGCACAAACACAACCCGAGGAGTATCCCCAAAGGCCATCTGTCACGATCAGGCCTCAACAAGGGCAAGCTGATACTAGACCGCCCATGAACTTCCAAGTTGGCTCAGGATCCAACCCAGGAGATAACCCAGCTAATCCTGTTATCCCTGATTTGGATATAGCAGAGAGGGAATGGACAAAAACTGAATCCTCTAGGCAGTTAGAGGATCGCTATAGATGGTTGGAAGAAAATTTTAAGGCTTTGAAAAATGCCGATCATCACCATGGTATTGACGCAAAAGACTTGAGTTTGGTTCCAGATTTGGTGCTTCCTCATAAATTTAATATGCCAGAATTTAAGAAGTACAATGGGACTAGCTGTCCTGAAGCCCACATCACTATATTCTGTAGACGGATGACGGGCTACGTGAAGAATGATCAATTTTTGATTCATTGTTTCCAAGGCAGTTTAGTGGGGGCAGCGTCTAGATGGTACAATCAACTTAGCCGTGCTAATATTAGCTCCTGGAGAGACCTATCCTAAGCCTTCATGAAGCAATACAATCATGTCACAGACATGACGCCTGACAGAATCATGTTGCAGAATATGGAAAAGAAGTCGAATGAAAGCTTCAGGCAGTACGCGCAAAGATGGAGGGAGGTTGCTATGCAAGTTCAGCCACCGCTCTTAGAAAAGGAGAGTACAATGATTTTTATCAACACCTTGAAGGCTCTATTCATCACCCACATGATAGGAAGTACAACCAAGAGCTTCGCGGATATAGTGATGGCAGGAGAAATGATAGAAAATGCCATAAGGGGTGGTAAGATTGAAGCGGGGGAAACCACTAAGAGGTCTGCTCCTAGGAAAAAAGACAATGAGGTGAATAATACGAGTACATAAAACACAGGGTACTCAAAGGCAATCACTGTAAGCCAGCCAAAGATAATTACGGCTGGGCAACAAGGGCCGTCAAGACAAGAATCTGGTGCAAGGTAAAACTCTGAAAAGCTCCAATTTATGCCAATCCCAATGACGTATAAGTAACTATATCAAAGTCTATTTGACGCACATGTGGTTTCCCCGTTCTATCTAAAACTGCTACAACCCCCATACCCCAAATGGTATGATTCAAATGCTCAATGTGACTACCATGCGAGAATATCAGGGTATTTAATAGAAAACTACACTGCCTTCAAAAAAGTAGTAGAGAGACTTATCAAGATGGGGATTGTAAAATTTGATGATACACCTAGTGCAGAGAACCCGTTGCCTAACCATGGGGATAAGGGGATAAACGCGATTTGAGGAAATGTCATGAGAAAGATCAAGGAGGATATTGTGGAGGTAAAAACCCCGTTGAAAATGGTCTAGAGGGAAATGGTAAGAAGAGGACTAATATTATCCGATTCCGAGGAAGGGAGTGAAGGAATAAGGGACTATTGCGAGTTCCACAAAGCAGATGGGCATGAGATCCAGGAATGTGTTGAGTTTAGAATCCTGGTACAAAGCCTTATGGACAACAAGGAATTGGAGTTTTATGAAGAAGGCTCAGAGGAAAGAAACATATACATAACAGAATGAGAGTTGACAAACCAAAAAGTTAACTATCCGAGGATCATTATTTTCCGACCGAGAAGCACGGAAGGCAGAGCACAAATCGCGCCTAAAGTCGTAATTCAAAAACCTGTTTCCTTTCCTTACAAGGATAACAAAATGGTACCATGGAATTACGACTGTAATGTGATAATACCGGGAGTGGAAAGCTCAGCTAGCACTTCCGAAGAGGTCAAAAATGAAGGTTCCTACACACGTAGTGGGAAGCATTACGATTCAGGAAACGTTAAAGCAGAACCAGTGAAATCAAAGACTATGGCAGTTGAACGAGAGAAAGGACCTGGGGCCCTTATCAACGAACCTGTGAAGGAGGAAGAGGCAAAAGAATTTTTGAAATTCTTGAAGCACGATGAGTACAACTGGCGGTTTGAACAATCACAAGAAACAACCGCTCACATATCGCTGTTAGCCTTGCTTTTAAGCTCGAGAAGTGCATCGCGGCTTATCGATGAAAGTGTCGAATGAAACTTACGTTACTAAGGACATATCCTTCAACAAACTGGATCGTCTGGTTAGTAACATAAGTGCTGACAATTTCATTTACTTCAGTGATGATGAAATCCCACCGAGGGGCATAGGATCAACAAAAGCTTTGCAAATCACTACTCGTTGCAAGGGATACACTCTGCCAAGTGTGTTAATAGATAATGGATCGGCTTTGAATGTCTTACCGTTGTCTACGCTGAAGAGGTTGCCTATAGACAGTTCTCACATGAAGACATGCCAGAACATAGTGAGAGCATTTGATGGCACTTAAAGAAGAGTGATGGGAAGAATTGACATACCATTATTGATCGGGCCTAACACATATGAAGTGGAATTTCTGGTGATGGATATCAAGCCCTCCTACAACTGCTTGTTGGGAAGGCCTTGGATTCATTCGGTGGGGGCAGTACCCTCATCGCTGCACCAAAAACTAAAACTGGTAACAGAGAGTCGGCTGGTAACTATAAACGCAGAAGAAGACATCATAGCGACTGTTACCAATGAGGCGCCATATTTAGAGACGAATGAGGAGGCCACTGAATGTTCCTTTCAATCTTTAGATTTCGTAAATGCGACTTTCATATCGGAAGGAAATGAGGTTCCGGTGCCTAAGATATCCAGGACCACAAGAATGGGCCTGCAGATGATGATTGGGAAAAGAGCCTTACCGGGAAAAGGACTGGGCAGACACCTCCAAGGGGAAGTCCAAGTTTCGATACTGAAAGAGAAGAGAAACCGTTTTGGCTTGGGTTTCAGGCCAGATGCTAAACAAAGGAAGAGGGAAATAGAGAAAAAACAAGAGAGGAGAATGGCACGATTGAATGGGGAAGACGTCAAGTGGGAATCGATGACATTCCCCCACATATCCCAGACCTTTGTATCAGGAGGGATAATTCACCCAGAGAGAGGATTATCGAAAAATAAAAATCCTCACATCAATGCCATACACGATGAAGAAACCAAGCAAGGAAACATGTTGGGCATTCACCCGTATGAATCGGGAAGCGTTTTGGACAATTGGACTGCAGAGGAACTTTCTATAGTTTTTAGAGATTATACAGAGTAATATTCAGAACGCACTTGTTGTTTTTTAGCCTAGGAACAATAAGACTTCTTTTGTGAAATAGGCTCATGTTCAGATATTTTTGTTTCAATAAAATACATCTTTAATGACCAATTCTGGCAAACATTCTCTCATTTTATTATTCTTTAGAATTTCTAATTTCATTCCAAATTCTTTTATTCCTATTCATATCATGTGAATAGTTGTCCTCAAATTCATTTGTGCTTTGTACATTCTTTGGTGCCCATCACAGGTCCCTAGATATCAATGATATGAGCAACGATACTACAGATCCAGAGGTCCATTTTGAGCAAGACATGTGTTTAGAGGAATCTCAGGATTTTGAAGGTGACAATGATTGTGACTTGTCCCCAGATTTGCTGAGAATGGTAAAGCAAGAGGAGAAAAAAATTTTACCCCATGAAGAGGAGGTAGAGAACATAGTCTTAGAAGAGGGAAAGGTGGTGAAAATTGGAACGCGCATAGCCAAAGATATGAAACAAGACCTTGTTGAGTTACTACGACAATACAAGGACGTCTTTGCATGGTCATACCAAGATATGCCAGGTCTAAGTACTGATATTGTAGTGCATCGCCTTCCCATAAGAGAAGAATGCAGGCCAATTCAGCAAAAGCTACGAAGAATGAGGCCTGACGTGGTGTTGAAAATAAAAGAGGAAGTCAAGAAACAGTTTGATGCTGGTTTTCTACAGGTGGTCAAATACTCAGAGTGGGTTGCCAATATTGTTCCAGTCCCTAAGAAGGATGGAAAGGTCCGGATGTGTGTAGACTATAGGGACTTAAATAAAGCCAGCCCAAAGGACAATTTCCCTTTGCCTCATATTGACACGCTGGTGGATAATACGGCGGGATACTCACTGTTTTCTTTCATGGATGGTTTTTCCAGATACAATCAGATCAAGATACACCCTGAGGACATGGAGAAAACCACTTTCATAATGTTGTGGGGTACCTTTTGTTATAAAGTAATGCCATTTGGGCTAAAGAATGCAGGGGCAACATATCAAAGGGTCATGGTAACTTTATTCCATGACATGATGCACAAAGAGATTGAAGTATATGTTGATGATATGATCGCCAAATCTCGAACAGAAAAGGAACACATTGAGGTTTTGAAGAAATTATTTTTAAGATTGAGAAAATTTCAATTGAAGCTCAACCCGGCCAAGTGTACTTTCGGAGCTCGGTCAGGGAAATTACTGGGTTTTGTGGTCAGCGAAAGAGGAATCGAAGTTGACTCGAATAAGGTCAAAGCGATTCAAGAGTTGCCTCCACCACGCACTCAAAAAGAAGTTCGAGGCTTTCTTGGGAGATTAAATTACATTGCTCAGTTTATTTCACAATTAACCGAGAAATGTGATCCTATATTTCGTCTTCTCAAGAAACACAACCAAGGTGTATGGGACGAAGAATGCCAGAGAGCTTTTGAAAAAATCAAACAATATCTGTCAAATGCCCCAGTACTATCTCCACCTAATCCAGATAGACCATTGATACTGTATTTGTCGGTGTTCAATAACTCCATGGGATGCGTGCTTGGTCAACATGATAAGTCAGGAAGAAAAGAAAAGGCGATATACTATCTTAGTAAAAAGTTCACTGAATGTGAAATGAGATATTCGTCGATTGAAAAATTGTGTTGCGCCTTGATTTGGACAACTCAGAGATTGAGGCAGTACATGCTATATCATACAACCTGGTTAATTTCAAAGCTTGACTCGTTAAAGTATATGATGGAGTCAACTGCTCTGAATGGAAGAATGGCAAGGTGGCAGATTCTGCTTTCTGAATTTGATATAGCCTATGTAAACCAAAAGGCTATAAAAGGGAGCGCAATAGCAGAATTCTTGGCTAGCATGGCTTTAGAGGATTATGAACCTTTGAGCTTTGAATTCCCCAATGAGGAGTTAATGTATGTAGCAACTACTGAAGAATGTCCGTGGAAGCTAAATTTTGATGGAGCGTCAAACGCTGTGGGAAATGGAATTGGGGCGATCTTGGTATCCCCTAGTGGTGATCATTATCCATTCACATGAAAATTGGATTTTGATTGCACAAACAACATGGAAGAGTATGAAGCATGCATCATGGGAATTCGAGCAGCTATAGAGCGTAAAATCAGAGTGCTAGAAGTATATGGAGATTTTGCACTAGTAATTTATCAGCTTAAAGGTGAATGAGAGACGAGAGATCCCAAACTAGTCAATTATCGAAAGATAGTATTGGGATTGATTGAGGAATTTAACGACATCACTTTTAATTATCTCCCACGTGATGAAAATCAGATGGCAGATGCTTTGGCAACCCTGGCTTCTATGATCAAAGTAAACAAACCAGAATATATGAGACCCATTCAGATGAGTATTTTCGAAGTTCCAGCTCATTGTTATAACCTGGAAGAAGAGGAAAAAGATGACCACCCTTGGTATCATGATGTATTGCGATACGTAAAAAATCGTGAATACCCAGAGCATGCAACCGAGAATGAGAAAAAAACATTAAGAAGATTGGCTTCTGACTATGTTTTAGATGGGGATATCTTGTACAAAAGGAGAAAAGATCAAGTACTATTGAGATGTGTTGATGCTGTTGAAGCTAGGAAAATCCTAAAAGAAGTTCATGAGGGCATTTGTGGAACCCATACTAATGGATTCACAATGGCCAGACAGATAATGAGATTTGGATATTATTGGTCCACCGTGGAAGGAGATTGTATCAATTTTGCCAAAAGATCTCATAAATGCCAGATTTATGGAGACAAAATTCATGTGCCTCCGTCACCTTTGCATGTTATGACTTCCCCATGGCCTTTTTCCATGTGGGGCATGGATGTTATTGGACCAATCTCATCAAAAGCTTCAAATGGGCATCGGTTCATCTTTGTGGTCATTGACTACTTCACAAAATGGGTAGAGGCTGCTTCATATGCTAGCGTCATTAAGTCAGCAGTTAGTCGGTTCTTAAAGAAAGAGATCATCTGTCGATATGGAATGCCTGAGAGGATCATATCAGACAACGCACTGAACTTGAACAACAGTACGATGGCAAAAGTTTGTAGTCAATTCAACATCAAACACCACAACTTGTCTCCGTATCGTCCAAAAATGAATGGGGCAGTGGAAGCGGCCAATAAAAACATCAAGAAGATAGTAGGAAAAATGATTGAGACGTATAAGGATTGGTACGAGAAATTACCATTTGCACTCTATACTTATCGGACGTCCGTCAGAACTTCTACTGGGACAACTCCTTTCTCATTAGTCTATGGGATGGAGGCAGTTCTACCTATTGAAGTGGAAATACCTTCTCTTCGAGTTTTGTCAGAAATAAAGCTAGATGAAGCTGAATGGATCCAGGCTCGATATGATCAGTTGAACTTAATTGAAGAAAAGAGGCTAAGGGCTATTCGTCATGGTCAGATGTACCAAAAACGAATGATGCGAGCCTATAATAAAAAATTTCGCCCAAGAGAGTTTCATGAAGGGGACCTTGTACTGAAAAAGATCCTTCCCATACAAAAGTATTTCAGAGGAAAATGGATGCCGAATTGGGAAGGACCATATGTGGTGAAGAAAGCTTTCCCTGAAGGTGCACTGATTCTGACCGAAATGGAGGGGAAAAGCTTACCCAATCCTTTGAAATCGGATTCAATCAAAAAATACTTTGCTTAAAAAGAAGAAGAGGCCAAGGTGAAAACCCGCAAAGGGCACTTTGAGATTTCTCAAAAAAAAAAAATGTGTGGAGAGGCCAAGACGAAAACCCGTAAAGGGCGCCTTGAGACCAAAGGGGTTTTGAGTTGAAAACCCGAAAAGGGCAGCTCAAATTTTGAATGGACATGCAGGGATCTTGCTATACCTGAATCAATAAGAAATGAAGTAGGTTGCATATTGGGGCATCAACAAAGTACTTTGAGTCTTCTAAACACATGTTAAGCTCAAAGCAGTCTTCATGAAGTTTGTATATAGAAGCCCAATCTGCGATATCTAAGGCATCTGATCTTTGTCTTATTACTATCTTTGGGTTCTTCTTCTTCTCAAAGATATGTTCCCAGTTAATTTTCCTTGTATCTTTGGTAATTCATTTGACTCTCTTTGGAATCAATTTATTGTTACCCATCATTCATAAACATCTTGCATTGAAATAATGATTGATGAACTAATAATTTCACAAAAGAAGTTTTACATATTACTTTGGAAATTTCTAGATAAAATAAGAAACCAAAACAGGACAATTGTTTAGAATTTCCATGAACATAGATTGGAGATACTTGAGAAAGAAGAGTCTTGATGGAGACTATTTCTCTGAATTCTTTGTCCAATTAAGTGGATGTGACGGAGATAAACAATGTCATCGGGTCATTCGGAGAATGGTATGACAGACCAATTTTTGACGGGAAAAGATTCAAAAAACCCTAAATTGTGGTGGAATGAATCGAAGTTGAAACAAGTCCTGTATCCTTTAAAGTTATAATAAGGACAGACAGAAGAAGTTTTGATTCCTGGGGGGATGGTTTGAAGTTGATATACGTCCCGTGTCCCGAGGTTCAAGAGGAATGAGCCCTAAAATTTCATAAGGGCAAATATTTTGAGCAAGAAAATGATACTTCAAGGGGAACGAAGATGAAACCTTGACGGGTAAATGAGTGATAACACCTTGAATGAGAATCTTACTCATATCATTTTTGCATTCACATATCATAGCATGGTTGAATAGGAGTATTTGATTCATCTCGGTCACAGTATCCTAATCATTTGGCATAAGCATATACCCATGCTACAGGTCATAGGACGATGTAGTAGGGTAAATGGTCACTTTCAGATCTTGTCTCCCTGAGTTTGCAGTGGACCAGATTGAAGATAGTAGATCTGGCATTCCTGAAGTTGCAGGAAGCAGATCGAAGACATCAAATCTTGTCTCCCTGAATTTGCAGCGAAGCAAATTGAAGATAGCAGACCTGGCATTCCTGAAGTTGCAGGAAGAAGATCGAAGACATCAAATCTTGTCTCCCTGAATTTGCAGCGGAGCAGATTGAAGATAGCAGATCTGGCATTTCCTAAAGTTGCAGGAAGCAGATCGAAGACATCAAATCTTGTCTCCCTGAGTTTGCAGCGGAGCAGATTGAAGATAGTAGATCTGGCATTCCAGAAGTTGCAAGAAGTAGATCGAAGACATCAGATCTTGTCTCCCTGAGTTTGCAGGGGAGCAGATTGAAGATAGAAGATCTGGCATTCCTGAAGTTGCAGGAAGCAGATCGAAGACATCAAATCTTGTCTCCATGAGTTTGCAGTGGAGCAGATTGAAGATAGCAGATTTGGCATTCTTGAAGTTGCAGGAAGCAGATCGAAGACAACAAATCTTGTCTCCCTAAGTTTGCAGTGGAGCAGAATGAATATAGCAGATCTGGCATTCCTGAAGTTGCAGGAAGCAGATCGAAGACATCAAATCTCGCCTCCCTGAGTTTACAATGAGGATCAACCCTTATTTCTTTGAAGTTTCAGTAAAGAAGATTGAAACTACGAATCTCTTCTCCCTAAATTCTTATCCTGAAGTCACACTGGAGCAAGTTAAAAATAAACAAATCTCATCCCCTCCCCTCGAAGTTGCAGTAGGAGCAAATTGAAGCTACAGGTCTTATCCCTCTGAAGTAGCGGTGGAGTGGATCAAAGCAACAAGATGCAGTGGACTAGAATGAAGCTACTTGAAGAAGAGAAGCACCAAAGAAGTCAGGATTCGGCAAGACCAGGCAAAATTGACCCTTCTTTATGTCTTTGCTCTATTCCCGTTACACGACAATGAGCAAAGAGGGGCAGCTGTAGAAGGCCCAATTTGCCCCAGGCCCAATAAAGACCCAAACCTAACCAACCCATAAATAGACCCAATACAAGCAAACCAGACAAATATCAGAAAACCCAATTACACCCAAAATTAAAACAATTACTAAACCCAATTACATTAACCTTAACCCAAAGCCCACATGACCCAAAACCTAAGCAAACTTTCGGCCAAAAAGAAAAAGAAAAAACCCTAACTGTTGCCGCCTCTGTCTGACTGTCTAATTACCCGTCCATCCACCGCCTCTGGCCACCGCCAGCCACTTGCACCGTCACCTGCAAACATTAAAAAGAAAAGACAGCACCATTTGTAAAAATGGCTTTATAAGCCATGAAAATGGACATTTGTAACATCTTTTTTTGATATATGAAGAAAGAAGCAAAAATCTACACAAAACGAAAGCATCGATTAAGCATAAAAAAAAACCTACTGAAAGTCGAAAACAGAGGCTACAAGAGGTGATTTTATACTTTCATTCTTGTTCTATTTCGAATCTCTCTTTTAAAATATATTTGTAATAAACCAAAAAAAAAAGAGTAGAAAAAGGGAATCACCGTTGAAAACCAAAAAAAGGGTGTCGGTTCAGCTTCCGGCCGCCACGTACGGTGACGCCGATGGCGGCGCGTGGCGGTCCGGCAATCGGGGCAGTGCCGGAATTCTCCCCAGCAGAGAGAAAAAGATGTATAAAGGGGAAAGGTTTTTTTTCCTAAAATGGTTAAAATGAATTTTTTTAAAAAAAATTTTGCCTTTTATAGGCGTATAAAACGACGCCGTTTTGGTCATTGCCCTTAAGACCCAAAACGACATCGTTTTGGCCTAACCCGACCCGATCCGACCCGCTCCAACATCAGGATCCGCGTGCTTTTTAAAAAAAGGGGATATTTATGCGCGCGGTCCTTCCGCTTTTTTATGGTTTTGCGATTAAGTTTATTGTTATTTAATTCGCCCCATTAATTTTATTTCGGTTTCATTTTAGCCCCGCATTAAGCGCTGCGTTTTGAGAGGGCGGGGAAAATTTCCCTTTTGGTCCCTCCATATTATTCGCGCGTTCAATGGAGTCCATCTTCTTTTTATTTATTTCGAATTAGCCCTGAATTTTCGTTTTAAATTCAATTTAGCCTTTTTTTTAATTATTTTGCAATTTTTATTATTATTACTATTATTTAGTATTTTTATTTTTATCACTATTAATTATTTATCACTATTATTATTTTATTATTACTATTACTATAATTTATTTATCTTTTGCTATCATTATTATTATTATTATTTAATATTTCATATTATTATTATTATTACCATTATTATTACTATACTATACTATTATTATTAGTATTACTATTTTTATTTTTATTATTGTTACCATTATCATTTTTTTATATCATTAATTATCATTAGTACTACTATTATTATTATTTTATATTTATTACTACTATCATTATTATTAATACTATTACTATCTTATTTTTACCCTTTTTCTATTATTTATTATTAACATTTTTTGTTATTTATATATTTTTATGAGCATTATTATTTTCAATTAATATCATTATAAATATATTGTTCTTATTATTTCAATATTATCGTATTTTGCTATTATATGCATATTTATTTTATTATTATTATTATTGTTATTATTATATCTATTTTTATTTATTTTTATTTTATTTTTGTTATTAACGTTATGACTGTTATTTTCATTATTATTATTCCTTTTATATTGTTCTTACTATTATTTGTTTATTAATGTGTCTTATCATTATTGCATTTTTTTTTTTGTGTTACTATCATTATTGTTCTATGGTTTTGTTATAGTATATACTATTTTTTGTCACTATTCGCTAAGTACGACCATTTTTTCATTTTAACTAATTTTCTATTTTAAAGGATACATCGACTTTTCTTCACCACTTTTTTACCCAAACTCATAAAAAGGTTTTTAAACAAGGCAATGTTTCGTGTTTGGAAGTTCGAGTAATCGTACCCAATCGTCTTTGGGTTTCGATTTTCCGTCATTCAAATGACTAAATATCCTTTAGAGATTTCGACCGTGTTTTCTTAAATAAGGCAATATTTCATGTTTGGAAATTCGAGAATCGTGCCCAATCGTCTTGGGTTTCGGTTTTTAGTTTGGCCAAATAGTGGAATACCCTTTTATAATTGCAACGCATACGATTTTGGAAATCATGAAATGATCTTGGTATCGAGGGTTTGAAACATCGTGTCCTATCGTCTTTGGATGTGGTATTTCATCTTTTCGAACAGAGAATTTCGATATCCAATTCGAATTATCCAAACATTTTCTAAAGGATTCGTATTTTAAAATCTATTCCAAATTTTAAATATTGGGACATTAATCAATCAATAAGGTACCAATTTTGGGCGTTGCGAGGGTGCTAATCCTTCCTCGCGCGTAACCGACTCCCGAACCCGTTTTCTTAAATTTCGTAGACCAAATGTTTTATAAGGTGACCCAATCACACTTCAAAAAAAGATTGGTGGCGACTCCATTTTTGTTTTTTAAAGTCGGCCCGTTTTCCAAACAAAAAAATGGTTTCGACTAGAAATAAATAGTCAAAGTCATGTATGGAGTTTATTGTAAATCAAATGTATGGATAAAATTGACATTTAAAATATCAAACTTGATATAATGCTAGTGTTAGCAAAAATTTCATAAACCATTGTAGACATGCATGAAATTTACTTCAAAATAGTACAATTCATGTTCACGAAAACCTTTCCATTTATAATTGCTCATATCACTTCTTTGAATAATTAACAAATGGAATAATATAAAGCGTATGAACTACCTTTAACAACTCTACAAAAATAACAAGTTTCTCAAGGTTGTAAAGTAGGAAAAATATAAGTCATTTGCAAAATCAAACCACACAAGTTTTTTTATGCTTCTTATCAAACAACAATTGGTTAATACAAACAAAGTCCATAGAAATGACAATGACCAATTTAATATAGTAATTCTCAATTTTAAGTCTATAAAAATGTTTTCAACCAAAATAATTCAAGAATTAAAAATGACAACAGTTAAACTTGAAATTATATATTAGAATCAACCCAAAAATTAATTTAGACATTCCTCAAAAAGTATATTTAGAACTACGCATGTATAAGTATTGAAAAATTTTAAATTGTATAACCAAATTAAGAAGAGACATAAGAGGAACATAATTTATATTTGAACTAAATCAAATCCGAATAATCATAAAATTCATTGGTTTATCAACACAAATTTGCATACTAAATATGTTTTAGTCAAATATATTATTTAATTATAGAACAACTATAACAACATAAATAAGCTAATCAATATTTATTTTCATGAACAAATAATATGCTTAAAACAATAAGTAACCCATGAAAATAAAACTTATAAATAAGACCATCTAAATATTTAAACCATATATCAAGTTGATTTAATATTTAAAGATGCTATTGTTTGAGAAAAAAATGTAAAGATAGAGATCTAATTAAGTTGATGTACCTTTATTGTTTAATGTTAAGACTTGATCATTTTATCAAGAAATAAGCAAATTAAACTCCAATAGTAGACTTTGAATCTATTCAAAATTTATCAATAGTAAACTTTGAGAGTGGATCTTATTTCTCAATTTCATATAGACAGTGATATCAAATCTTTCACCATCCTTAAGAATATAAAAATAAAATAAGTTAATCAAAATAATTACAAATGATCATGAATTAACTAAAAATAATAATCAAATATTAAATATTAAATAAAAGATTTTTTTTTTGTAAAAACTTAGCATTTTTTGTTGTCTAATATCTTGAAAATCATAGAGGGTAATTTTGATCATCAATAAAAGGATCACTTTGAGCAAGATCGTGCTGATAACGTATTATAAAACTGTTGGAAAATAATGGATATTTTGGACTTTGAGCCATATTATTTTATTGATAAAATTGAAGGTTTGAATAATAAATTATGGATTTATATTCTATATAATATGTTCAAAATTGTTGAGTGATGAATGATAAATTGATGCTCAAATTAAACAATACTTCTGTCTCTTAATTAATAGTTGTATCTTTTGAACAATTGTATCTCTTGGTGAATAGATTCATTGCTTTTGGTATAATATTGCATCTTTTCATTCATTGTGTCTGTTCACTTATATCTATTAACTTTTCAACAAAACTCTTCATGAATCGGTCTAAATCTCTTCATTCATTTCCTCTCCTCTATATAAAGCCAAGTTAGGAGACTTCCACAACACATCATCAAAAACCATCAATATCAAAAATTCCTTCTAAATTCATTCCTCCTGGTGATAGAGAAAGGCAATATTGCGTTTGATTGATCAATGTTGTTATGCTACTACTATGATCGTTTGTTGTTGTATCCTGGGAGACAGATGTCCAACGTTTCTCAAAGCACCGAAGAGAGGTCAAATCTATCTTAAGGAAACTATTCATACAGGCCTCAACAAAATTCTTCTTCTTTCAACTCTGTCCGATTACAGGTATCTTGTTGTGTTACTGGTACTGCATTGTATTGCATTATTATTGTTACTGACATATTGATACTACATACGATCTTATATTTTCTTAAAATCTTTAAACAAATGATTTATTGTAGTTTTAATCTAAGGCATATAGATTACCATCGTAACTTATTTAGGTTGGTTTATACTTCTGTTTTGGATTTTAATTTATTTACGGATTCTGGTTCTTCATTCTAAATACAGAAAAATGTCTCATACGTCAAACAACTCATCCAATTCAAAGCCTAACGCAATTATCGCTGCTCAGGCTTAGGCTGTGAGTCAAATGTTACCTGTGACTGTGAGTCACAAAGAAAAGCCTACGAAATTCACTGGAGAGAATTTTAAAACATGGCAACAGAAAATGTTGTTCTGTTTGATCATGTTGAATATGAATTTTTTTTTGAAAGCTGATCCTCCTATTTTTAGAGAGGATGAGGAAGATGCTATTAACGCCTTCAACATTGCTGAAGCATGAAACAACTCTGATTTCCTATGACGTAACTACATTTTGAACAGTTTATCTGATGAACTTTATAAATTATACAGTATCAAGAAAACGACTAAGGAACTATGGGAATAGTTGGACCATAAATGCAAAACTGAATATGTTGGTGCTAAGAAATTCTTAGTTTTCGAGTTCTTAAACTTTGTAATGGTTGATTCTAAAGCTGTTGTAAACAAGGTGAAGGAATTCCAACTGATCATTAATGGCATTCTCGCAGAAAGGATGATTATAAGTGAATTATTTCAGGTGGCAGCCATTATTGAAAAACTCCCCCTTGCTTGGAATGACTTCAAGAACTATCTTAAGCATAAGAGAAAGGAAATGACAGTGTAAGATCTGATTGTCAGACTTCGAATTGAAGAAGACAATAGAGGTTCGGCTAAAAGGCTAAACAAAGCGATCAATCCTAATTTTGCCAAAGCAAACATTGTGGAATTCAAGAAGGACTCCAAGAAAAGAAAACATTCTCAGACTGGGTCTAAACTAGGACCAAAAGACGGTGTCTTCAAGAAGCCAAAATTCCAAGGAAAATGTTGTAATTGCAATAAGATGGGACACAAGTCATCCGATTGTAGGCTTCCAAAGAGGGCCAGAACAAACGAAGCCAACATTGTGGAAAATATTTCTAAGGAAGTATTTGAGCTTGACCTCTGCGTTGTGATTTCTAAAGTCAACTTGGTTGATTCAAATCCAAGAGAATGGTGGCTTGATACTGGTGCCACATGTCATATTTTCTATGACAATGACTCCTTGAGTTGGTTCCTTGTGAGAAAAGGGAGAAGCTCTATATGGGCAATGCTACATCTTTCAAGATCAAGGGGAAATGCACTATGATTTTGAAGATGATTTCTGGCAAAGAGTTGAAACTTCAAAATGTGTTGTATTTGCCTAACATACGCAAAAACCTTGTCTTTGGAACCCTCCTAAGTATGCATGGCTTTAGGATGATATTTGAATCCCAGAAGTTAGTTTTGTCAAAAGGGGGAATGTTTGTGGGAAGAGGATATGTATTAAATGATATGTGGAAACTCAATGCTATCTCTGTAAAAGTTAATATTATGAATAAGAATGATGCTTCTTCTTCTATTTATATGCTTGATTCATTTGATTTATGGCATGGTCGGCTCGGACATGTTAATTTTGATACTTTACGTAGATTAATTAACTTAAAGCATATTCATTCATTTCACATTAATTATAATCATAAATGTGAAACGTTTGTTGAGGCAAAACAAACAAGGTCTTCATTTCAATCTGTTGAAAGAAATACTGAACCACTTGATCTAATACATATTGATATTTGTGACTTAAAGTTTATTCAAACTAGAAGAGGGAATAAATATTTTATTACCTTCATTGATGATAGCACAAAATATTGCTATGTATATTTGCTTAAAAGCAAAGATGAAGCTATAGAGAAATTTGTTCTCTATAAGCAGAAAGTTGAAACCCAACTTAATAAAAGAATTAAGAGGGTGAGAAGTGAACATGGTGGTAAATATGTTGAACCATATGGTAAATTTTGTGCACAACATGGTATTATTCATGAATTGATACCACCATACTCTCCTCAATCCAATGGAATAGCAGAGCGAAAAAATTGAACCCTAAAGAAAATAATGAATGCAATGCTAGAAAGTTCTGGGTTGTCAAAGAACATGTGGGGGGAAGTTGTTTTATCAACGAATTACCTTTTAAATAAGGTGTCCCACAAGAAAAAGTACAAGACACCATATGAGTTATGGAAGGGCAGGAAACCTTCATACAAATACTTGAAAGTGTGGGGGTGTCTTGCAAAAGTAATGGTTCTTTTACCGAAACAAATGAAAATAGGTACTAAAACGGTAGATTGTAATTTTATTGGTTATGCGCGTCATAGCAATTCATATCAATTTCTTGTGCATGAATCAAAAAATCTTGAAATTTACAAGAATACGATATTGGAATCTAAAAATGTCTCATTCTTTGAAAATATATTTCTTTGTAAGACTAGGGAAGTTGGGTCAAGTTTAAAAAAATGAACTTCAGAGACTATTGATAGTCAAGACTTTCAACAAGAGGTTGAAATAGAGGCAGAGCCAAGAAGAAGTAAAAGGGCAAGGGTGGAAAAGTTCTTTGGATCGGATTTTCTAACCTATATGCTAGAGACTGAACCTCACACTTATAGTGAAGTTATATGCTCGTTTGAAAACACTTTTTGGAAAGATGCTATTAGGAGTGAAATTAATTCCATCATGAAAAATCATACGTGAGAATTAGTGGATCTACCTTAGGGAATTAAACCACTAAATTCTGAATGGATTTTTAAACGAAAAATGAAAGTAGATGGAACAATTGATAAGTATAAGGCCAGATTGATTATAAAAGGTTATAGACAAAAGGAAGGCATTGATTACTTCGATACATTTTCTCCTGTATCAAGAAAAACTTCTATAAGGATGAATCTTGCTATTGTCGCTTTACGAAATCTAAAAGTTCATCAAATGGATGTTAAGACAACTTTTCTAAATGGAGATCTTGATGAGGAGATTTACATGGAACAACCTGAAGGTCATGTAGCTCCAGGGCAGGAAAGAAAAGTTTATAGATTGGTGAAGTCTTTGTTTGGACTTAAGCAAGCACCAAAGTAGTGGCATGAAAAGTTTGATAGTGTCATGAAATCAAATTGATTTAAAATTAATGTGTGACAAATGTGTGTATGTCAAAACCACTGTTGATGGATATTTAATTCTATGTTTATATGTTGACGACATATGCATTGTTGGAAGTAACTGTAACAGCCTGTTTTTAGTAAAATCAAAACAGTGGTTTCGGGACCACAAATCCGATTTCGAAAGAAAAATTATTTTATATTATTTTATGGTCTATAGTATAATAGTAATGTCGTATAAAAATTTCGTAAAGGAATTTTACCGATTACATGTTTAATTTGATAAATGACCAAATTGCACAAAGTGCAAAAGTTGAGTTCTAATAGCTAAAAGGATTAAATAGCTATGGAATTCAAAATTTGAGGTCATTATATGGAAAATATACCATTAAAAATGCTTAGTGGTTAAAGATGATGATTCATCCATGGAAAATAAAATAAAGAAAATGATGAAATTGGAAAGTGAAATAATAAAAGATGATAAATGATAAAATAAAAATAAAAATATCATCATTTATATCATCTTTCCCAAATTAAAAGCATGGAAACCCTAGCAATGGAAACCTAAGCTCAAGCCAACTTATTTTGCTTGATTAGGTAAGTATTCTTGCCCGTTTTTAATGATTTTTATATTTTCGAGATCGTAATAGCTTAATCTAGCTATCTCGAGGATTAATTTGCAAAGTTATCAAGGTAATAGGGTTTTTCCATGGATGAACATAGATGAATTATGAAGTTTTATGGTAGAAAATGAAAGGTTGTTGATAGATAAACAACTTTTGTAAAGGGAATTTTGATGAAATTATGATTTAGGAACTAAATTGAAAAGATGTAAAATTCATGAAAAAATTCTGAATTTTATGTAATACATGGGCTGTAAATTTTACATGTAAAAAGCGGCTAGGCTTGGAATAAGGATTAAATTGCATGAATTTCATTTTTCGAGCCTAGGGACAAAATCGTCATTAATTAAAAGTTTAAGGGCAAAATGGTAATTTTTCCTAAGATGTGAATTGAATTGAAATGAACATAAATTAATGTTAAATTCATTCATATAGATTCGGATAGACCAAATTTGGAGTTAGAACGAGGAAAAAAGAAAATATCAGATTAGTAGATTTTACGTACACGAACATTTGTCGAGGTAAGTTCGTGTAACTAAATTGTGTATATTTATATGTTTGAATTAAATGTTGTGTATGTGAATTGTATAATTGCCAAATATATGAAATTGGTTACATATTCGACAAAGCCCGATAAATATTAAATCCCGTTTGAATAATAGAATTCGATGGATACAGGATTTCCCGATTGGTTGTGGTCCTGCATGTGTTGTGGACACACCAAAACTCCTATGAGCATCCCGTTATAAGCCCTCTCGAGCTTCTCGTTATATGGTTCCTGCGAGCATCCTGATCGGTAGTGATCTTGCATGTGTTGCAGACTATCGCAGCTCTTTGTGAGTGTCCTATTATATGATCGGTTGTGATCCTGCATATATTGCGGACACAAACGCAGCTCTTTGTGAGCGTCCTGATATGGCTCGCTTGAACTTCCCGATATATGGTTATCCGAAGCTCCTGATTAAAAGCTTTTCGTGAGCTTCCTAATTCAAAGTTCTTTGTTAACTTCCTGATTAAGGCTCTTATGAGCTTCCTGTTATATAGCCCGGATAAGCTTCCTGATAGGCTCTTTGTGAGCTTCCCGATTTGTGAGCTTTCTGTTATATGGCTTGAGAGAGGATTTTTCGATTATGTGCTTTAAAGAGCACTCCTGAATATGAATTGACGGATTTCTAATTTGTACACTTCGAGTGTACTACCTGTGTATCCATCGATGTTTTCAATGATTCAACGGGCAAAATCCTGACATGAGAAAATATGAACATGAAATGAATTAATACACGTATCTACCTAAAATACATGAAAATGATGATACATGATATATGGAAATACGAGATGATAATATATGAACATGGAATTTGTTTGATGAATATGTTTATCCATGATTATAGATTTGTACACCTTAAGTGTATTACCCGTGTGACACTGACATTTAGAATGATTTAATGGGCAAAGTTCCAACATGAAATAATATGAACTCGAGACGAATTATTATGAAAATGTACTTGAAATACAAGGATATGATTTGTATATGTTATATGAATACATGATGTGGAAAGTATATGTACATGGAAATCTAATTATTGTTGAGCTCATACATGTTTCTTGATATTTATATGAAATATATGACTAACAAGGGTGATGAGGATATGTGTTAGGGCTCGTGATCAAGTTGATTGAATGTGCCTTGTATGTTTATATTGAATTTAAATGAGTGGTAAGTTAATTACCATGTTATACGAACTTACTAAGCATTTTATGCTTACTTTATTTTATTTTCTCCTGTTCTATAGTAATTCGGAGGCTCGTTAAATTGGAAGCTTGGTAGAGATCACTCACACTATCCATCAGCCTATTTCGGTATATATATATGATAAATCAATTATGGTTATAATGGCATGTATAGGTTAATTGGCCAATATCGGCATATAAATGCTTTAATTGTAACTAGCCATTGGAATGGCTTGTGATGGATATGTTTGGTATGTGTTTGAAATGGTTGATTGATAGAAAATATATTGGCATATTGATGATTGAATTAAGTTAGCATATTTGATAAGATATGCATATATGTGAACTTGGTAATTTAAGTAAGTGTGTATACTTGATTATATGAGGTATTATATCATGTATAGGACTTGATTTTGAGTTGGGTTAAATGACCTATAATAGCTTGTGAATGTGTTAAAGTGTTGGTGTAGGAGGATGACAAAATGGGGTGAGAAATATGGCTTGGAAAATAGCCTATTTTCATCCACACGGACAGAGACACGGGTGTGTGTCTTAGCCGTGTGTGACACACGGCCTAGCACATGGCCGTGTGACCTGGCCGTGTCTCCCCTGCATCTTTAAAATTTTAAAACAGAATGCTGAGGTATTTACACACGGCCTAGCACATGGGCGTGCGGCTTGGCCATGTGACCTAAGTCAGAGAGTTACACGGCTTGAGACACGGCGTGTCCCTTGGCCGTGTGAACCACACGGCCTGACCACACGGGCATGTGACCCCTGCACCTAGGAAAAATTTTGAGATTTTGTGAAAAATTCTCTGAGTACCTGGTTTAGTCCCGACTCATTTCTAATGCATGTTTTGGACCTCGAGGGTTCATATAAGGGACTTTATGTTTGATTTCTGACATGAATATTGTATAAAATGAAATATTTGTTTACTTGATCTATATATTTCGGTAATGCTTTGTAACCCTGTTCCGGTGACGGATACGAGTTAGGGGTTTACAGTAACAATGAAATAGTAAAACATACGAAAAACTTGTTAAATTCAAGATTTGACATGAAAGATATGAGAGTTCCTGACATGATTTTGGGCATCCAAATCAAAAGGTCATCTGAAGGTCTCATATTGACTCAATCACACTACGTAGACAAGATTCTTGAGAAATTTTGCAAGGATGATTTTGGTACAGCCAGAACTCCGATAGATATAAGTCAACATCTGTCCAAAAACAAAGGTGAAAGTGGTGACCAAGTGGAATATGCAAGAGTCATAGGCAATCTAATGTACCTTATTAGTTGCACTAGACCTGATATTGCTTTCACTATAAGTAGTTTAAGCAGATTCATAAGCAATTCAAGAGAGAATCATTGGAAAGCAATTATGAGAGTACTGAGATATCTCAAATATACTCGAAACTACGAATTACATTATTCCAGAGATCCTGATGTGTTGGAAGGATTCTCCGATGCTAGTTGGATATCTGATATTCAAGATACCAAAGGCACAAGTGGTTATATTGTCACATTGGGAGGAAGAGCTGTGTCATAGAAATCCTCAAGGAAAATAATTATAAAGAAATCCACAATGGAATCTGAGTTTGTAGCTCTAGACAAATTTGGAGAAGAGGCAGGCTGACTACAAAACTTTTTAGAGGATATTTCTGAACGGCCAAAGCCTATGCCCACAATATGCATATATTGTGATAACCAAGCAATAATTGGTAGAGTGCAGAACGTCATGTATAATGGTAAGTCGAGACACATGTGTCATCGACACAATACCGTTATACAACTAATCTCAACTGGAGTTGTAACAGCCCAATTAAGACCCTAGTCAGAACAGTGGTTTCGAGACCACAAATCTGAGGTCGTAATAATATTTTAATGTTATTTTTGGTGTTGATTATATGTGATATAGCCTGTGTGAAAATTCTGTGCGGTAATTTTATCGACTGTGTGCCGAATTAAAAGAAATGACTTAATCATGTAAAGTGTAAAATGCTGTGTGCTGATTTTTAAGTGTTCAATTGTTGATGTCTTTATAATGTGAAGCCCTTAAAAGGCAATTAGCCCATTTATATGGTTAGTGGGTGGCAAATGAGAAGTATACCCTTAATGTATAAAGGTTATATATGATTAATAAAAAGGGGCAAATTAGTAAAAGGGTATATTATTATGTTTAATAAAATAAAAGCTTGAAAATAAGCCATTCTCTATCATTTCTTCCACCGATTATTAAAGAAAGAAGAAGGGTTTAAAGCTTTGGTATTTTCGGCTAGCAAATGGCTTGATTCAAGGTTAGATTTTGTTTGGTTTTTGATAATTTCTACGTTTTCGTAATCGTTGCTTCATGCACTAGCTAACCCATGTTGTAATTTTGAGAATTGATGATGTTTATGAGATTTTTCATTGATTAAATGTTGAGCTTTGTGATGAGTATTGATGTTAAATGAAAGATATGTGTTTGGCTAATATAGCTTATTTTAAAAGTTTTGATGAAATTGAGTAATTTGGGTTAAATTGAGAATAGTGTAAATTGAGGGACTAAAATGTGAAATAAATGAAATGTGTGGGCTTGTATGAGTATAGTGAGAATTCGGCTAGGCATGGGTACAAGAAAATTATGTGTATTTGGTGATTTGATGAATTAGGGACTAAAGTGTCGAAATGTGAAAATGTGAGGGCTATTTTGTAAAATGCCCTAAATAAGTGTGTATGGACTAAATTGAATAAATTGGTGATTGAATGGATTGAATTTGAATGTGTATAGACCAAGAAAGGAGAGGTTCAGATCGAGATCGAGGCAAAGATAAAGTGTTCGATTAATCGACCGTTTTGATATTTCGACGTCTGAGGTAAGTTCGGACATAATACGTGTATTTAGCTATGTTTAATGTTATAAAATGAATGGTATGATATTATTGAAATGTGAATGCTATGTGAGGGATCGAGTTATGCGAAACTAAGTGTGCGTATTCAAAAATGTGACCGAGATGATTGGCACTGTGTGTGCGAATTGATATAAGCTTCGGCTTTATGGTTGGCACTGTGTCTGCGATACCGATTTAAGATCGGTTTGATATGGATACACTAAGTGTGTGATGCTAATTAAGCTTCGACTAACTATTTGGGCACTAAGTGTGTGAATAAATCGAAGAAGAGACGAAAGTTGATCGAAATGAAGTAGTGAGTATTGAGTAGCAAATGTAATTGACAACTAAGTGTTGGCTAAGGTACGTTTGGAACCTATGTGGTGAATGAGACAATGAATGAGTTATGAAAGGTTGATTGAACATATTAGTTTTGGGATGGTATGATATATGTGATTGTGAAATAATCTATGTGATGGTTGGTTTTAGTATAAAGTATTATGTTACGAACTTACTAAGCTTTGAAAGCTTACTTTGTGATTGTTTCTCTGTTTTACAGTGTCAGTAAAGCTAGCTCGGATTCGGGGATCGTCAGCATCTCTATCACACTATCGGCAATCTATTTTGGTACTTTTGAAGATGTGTATATTTGAATATGGCGTGTATAGGCTAGTCTTTTGGTATATGTTTGAGATGTGTAAATGGCCATGTGATGTGGCTAGATATATGTTGGAATTATGCATATGTAGATGTGGTATGTGAAGTATGCTTTGGTATGTTTTAATGGAAATGAAAGTGTCTTATAAATGGTAAGATTATTGATGGATTGCTGCTCTTGTAACCTAGTGATGTTGTTTATGAATCATGCTTGGTAATGCATGTGTTTAGTTGTGAATTTGGTTTATAAATTGGCATGATTAGAAATGAGATTGGACAAGATGGTATGTGATCATTTGACATGTATTTGGTTGCCAAATTGTGTGAGAAAATATGCTTAATTGTGCTTGTAGATTGACCCTTGTATGGATGGCAAATTGGCCTTGCAAATGGTCTATTTTGCATACATGGCTAAGAGACACGGGCGTGTGTCTCTGCCGTGTGGTTTAAGGATCACTTCTAGGTGTGTCTGGTAAGGGTATACGGCCGAGGCCCACGGGCGTGCGTGGTGGTCGTGTGATCAAGTCAGTAGTTAGCCTAGTAACACACGGCCATGGCACACGAGCGTGTCTAGTGGCCGTGGGGATAAGTCAGTAGGCATGCTCTGTTTTGACATGGCCTGGACACATGGGTGTGTCTGGTAGTCGTGTGAGGCACACGGCCTGTTTGCACGGACGTGTGACCTCAACAGTATTAAAGAATGTTTAAAATTCTGAAGATTTTCGTAAGTGTTTGGTTTAGTCCTGATCTCTTTCTAACATGTGTTTAGGGTCTCGTAGACCTCAATAAGGGACTATATGGTTGTACTTGAATGTGTTTGATTGATGATTGACTTTGTGTCGTGAAATAATTGTAAAATATTCCGATTGATCGATAATGCCTCTTAACCCTATTCCGGTGACGATTTTGGGTTAGGAGTGTTACATTTTATTGGTATCAGAGCTACGGTTTAGTCGATTCTCGGACTAACATAGTGCGTGTGAGTCTAGCTATACATGCCATATATATATAATTGCGATAGTGTGATGAATCCTGACAGTTATAAATGTGTTTTCGTATAGCAAATGGATCCCGATCGAGCAATTGCTAATGATGTACAGAGTAACGCGCCTACTCCCGCTCAAGGGATAGCGCCGGCCACATCTAGGCCGAATGATAGTGGTGAGGGAGGAGAGGCTAAGCAAGCCTTCTTCCGAATGATAAGTGAGTGGATTTCGGAGTTCGTTCGAACGAATACGGCTACTCCACAACCTCCACCCCCACAAGTACCTGTTGTGCCACAAGTGATAGATCCGATCCGATTGAATAAACCTCCTGTGGATAAGATTCGTAAGTACAGGGCTGAAAAATTTAGGGCCACAACTGATGATGATGCTGAGCGGGCCGAGTTTTGGCTCGAGAATACAATTCGGGTATTCGATGAGATGTCGTTGACCCCTGATAAGTATATTAAGTGTGCAGTTTCTTTGTTGAGAGATACGGCTTATAACTGGTGGAAGACGTTGACATTCGTGGTTCTGAGAGAGAGAATCACCTGGGATTTCTTTCAAGTTGAGTTCAGAAAAAAAATATCAGTCAACGATTCATTGATCAGAAACGTAAAGAGTTTCTAGAGTCAAACAAGGCCGCTTTGTCGATTCATCGAGTACGAGCGGAATTTGTGAGATTGAGCCAGTATGCACGAGAATGTGTTTCGACCGAAGCTACTATGTGTAAACGCTTCATAGAAGGATTGAATGAGGACATTAAGTTGTTGGTTGGGATACTTGATATAAACAAATTTGTTGTATTAGTCGAAAGAGCTCGCAGTCAAGAGCTCGATGAAAGAAAAGAAGAAAGCTGATTCTGAAGCTCGTGATGAAAGAAAAAGATCGATGAGTAAGTTTTCTCAACCTTTAAAAAAGAGATTTAGAGATGCAAGCAATCGACCGAATGCTTCATTTGGATATCCGAATAGAGACCGCGCAAAACTAAGTGTTGGTACGAGAACTCAAGCTCCAATGGAATCAAGTGTTGATAGTGCCAAAAGCAACAAACCTGAGTGTAGACAGTGTGGAAGACGACATGTGGGAGAATGCTGGGGCAAGTACAACAACAGAGTTTGCTATAAATGTGGATCACGAGATCACTTCATTCGAGACTGCCCAAAGATGGTTGAGGAAGAAAATGTTCAGAATGTGAGATCGAGTAATGTGACGGCTAGGGGTAGACCACCTAGAAATACCATGAATGTGAGTGGAAGTCAAAAAGGGACTACTGATACAGTTATGAGATCAGAGGCGAGAGCACCTGCCCGAGCCTATGCTATACGTGCACGAGAGGAAGCACCATCTCCAGAAGTTATCACTGGTACTTTTACTTTATTTGATACTGATGTGATTGCATTGATAGATCCAGGATCTACTCATTCCTATGTGTGTGTAAATCTAGTATCAAGTAAGACTTTACCTGTTGAGTCTACTGAGTTTGTGATTAGAGTATCAAACCCCTTAGGCCAGTGTGTTTTGGTGGATAAAGTGTGCAAGAATTGCCAATTGATGTTTAGGGATGTTTGTTTTCTGGCTAACTTGATGTTGCTACCATTCGATGAATTTGATATTATTCTAGGTATGGATTGGCTCACTTTGCATAATGCCATTGTGAATTGTAAACGAAAGAGTATTGACTTAAGAAGTCAGAATGGTGAGGTAGTCCGAGTTGAATCCAGTGATTTGAAAGGGTTACCAGCTGTTGTATCTGCAATGAAATCTTTGAATTATGTGAGAAAGGGTTGTGAAGCTTATCTAGCATATGTGATTGATACAAAAGTGTTAGAAAAGAAAGTTGAAATTGTGCCTGTGGTTAGTGTAACACCCCAAACCCGGCCTAGAAGTTAGGCCCGAATCTGGCATGTCACGTTGAGGTGTTTTTCGAAAATTGTTGTTTCGTCGAAAACCCTTCTTGATATTTAAAAACTAAAGTCTCAGTTTGCATTTTTTTATTATTAATCGACGTTTATTAAAAGTTTATTAATTTCAAAACCTTGTTGTTGCGGAAGCTTAACTTAAAATTATGATTTACGAAGGCGTGTTATCCACAAAAAATTGAGTTGCGGAAACATAGTGTTTAGAAAACAGTTATCGTTTTGAGAAAAACCAGGTTCAACTTTAAGCAGGTTTAAATCATAATAAACGAAAAATCCCAAATTAAAAACCAGAATTTAAGAGAAGCCTTATTACAACCCAATAAGAAAATAGTTTAAATAAAGTAGAACAAAATACTAAAATTCAAACTGCTCGTAGTGTGGCCACCTCCAAGTCCTCTAGTACGTCGAATCGCCTACTGATGATTACCTGAAACATTTAATAAAAAGAGGGGGTGAGTTTACAAAAACTCAGTGTGCACAACCCTCATCGGTCATAAGGCATACATCAAATCAATCCGGGCCTAAGCCCACTACAGTAACGGTGGCAATTGGGCCTTAGCCCAAAATAGCCTCGGTTGGGCCCTAGCCCATAACAAAAGTCACAAATCACATCTATCTGGGCCTAAGCCCATCTCAATAACAGAACAAGTGAATGCAATGCATTAATGCCCATACCAACCCTGCACTCCGTCTCCTGTCCAACCCTACACTCCTGTGGGGATTTAATCGACCCACCCATCCCTACACTCCTTATGTAGCACCGGTTGCGGCACTAACCAATATTGCAGCAGAGCTGCCAGTCATATAATCGGCTTAAAGCCTTCGGTGGATCCACAGTCGTCAAGCGACCATGCGATCCTATCAGTACTTCCTCCGCATCAATAATCCCTTTTTCTCCATGCAACATAGTATCACATGAATGCAACATACCATAATTAACATACGATAACAATCATATAACATGTAGAGTATATTAATCATTCTGCCCTTCAGGGGCATAACGGTCATCTTACCCTCCAGGGGTATTTCAGTCATTTTACCCTTCGAGGGTATTTCGGTCATTTTACCCTTCCAGGGTATTTTAGTAATTTTACAACCTTTCTGAAGGTCTACAGTCGTCTCGAGCGACAAGATGATAGATTTAATCAAACGGTGTATTTGGGCCCAACGCCCAAAACTCGACCCAGGTGGGCCCACACTCTCGTGTGGCCCATTCGGCCCAAAATTGCCTTTGGCCATGTGATCGTCATCACCGGCAACTTATTTCCTATCCGTTCACAAAATTACTCGCGTAGGGCCCACTAGGCCCATTTCATCCAAACGAGGCCCAAAACGTCCTAAGCCCATGAGAACGCTCATGGTGCCCTCATGCATCTTACGCCCATATTCGTGGGCTCGATCCACCACACGTGCGATCGTACGCTCGTGTGGCATCACTTACTGATATTTCAGCTTTTCGGCATTTTTCGATCTACAGTTGAAATGGTGTGAGCACACACCCTATCGGCTTTCTCTCCGACGATCGATTACAGGGTACTGTTACACACCTTAGAGAGACGCACGATTGGCCCTTCGTATCAACCCTTGTTTGAGTAAATGGCCCTAAACACCCAGATTACTCGGCACGGTTGATTGGCTTCACGTCCTTAACCAGAATCTGTACCAAAAGACACCCGTAAGTGTGACTAAAACCGCATACCACTTCAACACCCACACAAGGCACAATCGACCAACCCAAGTTTTATGACAACATACCTACCTCCTTTGAATGATGAGTCCTTAATCAAGATTGATTAACACAACCCACTTGCTCCCCTTCGCCTTATAGAGATCCGCAAACCCAAAGATGGCCATAACAGAGAAAAATAAACGTAACCTTAGCCATAGAGTGAAAGAGATAACATATGGTTATTAAAGCAGAAATCGAATGGGAACAGAGTTACTAACAAAGAAAATTATAACTTACCGATTGTCACACTTCTTGCACAACCGTGGATGAAGGGAAAAGAAGCTAGCTGATGAATAAAGGTTCGGCTATGGAGAGAAAATGATTCAAGAGAGAAAAAGAATAATGTGAAAAGAGGGGAGAAGTGTAGGTATTCGACTACAAGTGGAGGGAAGGTTAAGAAGATGAGATTTGAGGAGAAGGAAGGAGAACAAAAGAGCAAAACTTTAGTAATTCGGCACCCACAGAAGAAATAAAAGAGAAGTAAAAGGTGGAGGAGAGTGCTTTCGACAATTTGCAAGAGAAAGGGAAGAGAAAGAAAAAGAAGCAACCGAGTGAATTCGACAGAGGTTCACAGAGGAAAGAAATCGACTTGAAATGCCCCAAAGTGCTAAAATGGCAACATTTCCCAAAAGAAAAATACAAAGAAAAATTTCGACACTTCCCTTTGACACAACCGAAAATGCACTTTACCAAATGCCAAGTCTCTTGGCCAAATTTTCCTATCCACTTCCCCATATTCGGCCAACTCTTCCCCCCCCACTTGAATCCCATAATTTTCTCCCCTTTTTCCTCATCAATTCACTCTCCATCTCCCATTCAAACTCACCCAACAACCTTGACCAATTCAAACACTTCTCCATCAGTATTTGATTCCAACACAACCTCTTGTCTTCTCCTGAGCAAAATAAAAGCCTTCCATTTTTCCATCTGTGGGATTCGAACCCTTCTCCCCCTACTCTGCCAATGACGCCACAGCCACCACACCACACACTCTACTTGTGTCTCCTAAACACACACAATTTTACTTAAGTCCTACTTTCAGTAGCCCTCTCCATAAAAGAGCCAAAAAGTAAAATTTTTCTAAGGCTCAACCTCGAACCCAGGCCTCTACAGGACCCCCAAACACACTCAAATAACAAGACAAATAAGCACAACATAAATTTAAGCAAAACTACTAACCCCTAAATTTTGGGGCGTTACAGTTAGTGAGTTTTCAGATGTGTTTCCTGAAGAATTGTCGGGATTACCTCCAATCAGAGAAGTTGAATTCGGTATTAAATTAGTTCCGGGAATGACTCCTATCTCTATAGCTCTATTATAGAATGGCACCAACAGAATTGAAAGAGTTGAAGTCTCAGTTGCAAGAGTTGACTGATAGATGATTTGCACGATCGAGTTTCTCGCCCTGGGGTGCTCCTGTGTTGTTTGTGAAAAAGAAAGACGGCACCATGAGAATGTGTATTGATTACCGACAATTGAATAAAGTAATGATAAAGAATAAATATCCGTTGCCACGTATTGATGATTTGTTTGATCAGCTGAAAGGAGCTATAGTGTTTTCTAAGATAGATTTGAGATCGGGCTATTACCAGTTACTAGTCAAAGAATCCGATGTGCCGAAAACTACTTTCAGAACGAGGTACAGACATTATGAATTCTTAGTGATGCCTTTCGGACTAACTAATGCTCCTGCAGTGTTTATGGAACTGATGAATCGGATATTCAGATCGTATTTGGATCGCTTTGTGGTAGTGTTTATTGATGACATTCTGATTTATTCATGTGATGAGACACAACATGCCGAGCATTTGAGAATTGTGCTATAGACTCTACGTGAGAAGCAATTGTATGCAAAATTCAGCAAATGTGAGTTTTGGCTACGTGAGGTTGGTTTTCTGGGGCATATTGTGTCAGCGGCGGGAATACGAGTTGATCCGAGTAATATCTCAGCTATTTTAGAGTGGAAGCCTCCGAGAAATGTATCCGAAGTCCGTAGTTTTCTGGGACTAGCGGGATATTATAGACGATTTGTGAAAGGCTTCTCGATGATTACAACTCCGTTGACATAGTTGTTACAGAAAGATGTTAAATTCAAGTGGTCAGAAAAGTGTCATCAGAGTTTTGAGCGGTTGAAAGCATTATTGACGGAGGCACCAGTGTTAGTTCAACCCGAATCGGGTAAGGAATTCATAGTTTACAGTGATGCATCATTGAATGGTTTGGGCTGTGTGCTGATGCAAGAAGGTAAAGTCATTGCTTATGCTTCGAGACAGTTAAAGCCGCATGAAAAGAACTATCCGACGCATGATCTTGAATTAGCAGCGATTATGTTTGCATTAAAAATTTGGCGTCATTATCTATTTGGTGAGAAATGTCATATTTATACCGATCATAAGAGTTTGAAGTACTTGATGACTCAGAAAGAATTGAATTTGCGATAGAGAAGATGGTTAGAATTGTTAAAAGATTATGAACTTGTGATTGATTATCATCCGGGAAAAGCTAACGTTGTTGCTGATGCTTTGAGCCGAAAGTCTATATGTGCTTTGCGAGCAATGAATGCTCAGATAGATCTGTGTGATGATAGTGTGGTTTTGGCTGAATTAAAAGTGAGACCGATGTTTGTACGTCAGATTTGTGATGCTCAGGATAGTGATGTTGAGATGATGACTAAACGAGCTCAATGTGATTTGAATTTGGATTCAGGATTTCGAGTTGATAGTGATGATTGTTTGAGATTCAGAGATCAGATTTGTGTTCCGAAGAATTCAGAGTTGATTCAGTTAATTTTGAATGAAGCTCATAATAGTCGTTTGACTGTTCACCCGGGGAGTACAAAAATATATAATGATTTGAAACAGTTTTATTGGTGGCATGGAATGAAACGGGACATCTCTGACTTTGTGTCGAAATGTTTAGTTTGTCAGTAAGTTAAGGCTGAACATCAGGTTCCGTCCGGTTTGTTACAACCGATTATGATTCCTGACTGGAAATGGGAGAGAATCACGATGGACTTTGTGTCGAGATTTCCTTTATCTCCGAGAAAGAAAGATGCAATCTGGGTGATAGTTGATAGATTGACAAAATCAGCTCATTTCGTTCCGGTGAGAACAGATTATTCACTCGGTAGATTGGCTGAATTCTATATTGCTGAGATTGTGAGATTGCACGGGGTGCCACTATCTATTGTATCTGATAGAGATCTGAGATTTACCTCGCGATTTTGGAAGAAGTTGCAAGAGGCTTTAGGCACAAAATTACATTTCAGCATTGCATTTCATTCGCAAACAGATGGACAATCCGAACGGATCATTCAAGTTCTCGAAGATATGTTGAGATGCTGTATACTTGAGTTTGAGAGTACGTGGGAAAAACATTTGCCGTTGATTGAATTCGCGTATAATAATGGTTTTCAATCTAGTATCAAAATGGCACCATATGAGGCTCTTTATGGTAGAAAATGCCGAACTCCATTGTATTGGACTGAACTGAGTGAGAATAAGATTCACGGGGTTGATTTGATAAAAGAGACCGAGCAGAAAGTAAAAGTGATTCGAGACAGTTTGAAAGCGGCCTCAGATCGTCAGAATTTGTACGCAGACTTGAAGCGAAAAGATATAGAATTTGAAATTGGTGATAAAGTATTTCTGAAAGTGTCTTCGTGGAAGAAAATATTTCGATTTGGTCGAAAAGGAAAATTGAGTCTGAGATTCATCGGACCATATGAAATCCTAGAACGAGTTGGGCCGGTTGCTTATAGATTGATGTTGCCATCTGAGCTAGAAAGAATTCATAATGTATTTCATGTGTCGATGCTTCGACGGTATAGATTTGATCCGTCTCATGTGATCACTCCTACTGAGGTCGAAATCCAGTCAGATTTGTCGTATAGTGAAGAACCGATTCGAATCTTAGCAAGAGAGACCAAAGAGTTGAGAAATAAAAGAATTTCCTTAGTAAAAGTGTTGTGGCACAAGCACGGAATTGAAGAGTCTACGTGGGAGCCTGAGAATGTTATGAGAGAGCAATATCCACATCTATTTACTGGTAAGATTTTCGGGGACGAAAATCCCTAAGGGGGGAGAGTTGTAACAGCCCGATTAAGACCCTAGTCAGAACAGTGGTTTTGAGACCACAAATCTGAGGTCGTAATAATATTTTAATGTTATTTTTGGTGTTGATTATATGTGATATAGCCTGTGTGAAAATTCTGTGTGGTAATTTTATCAACTGTGTGCTGAATTAAGAGAAAGGACTTAATCGCGTAAAGTGTAAAATGTTGTGTGTTGATTGTTAAGTGTTCAATTGTTGATGTCTTTATAATGTGAAGCCCTTAAATGGCAATTAGCCCATTTATATGGCTAGTGGGTGGCAAAGGACAAGTATACCCTTAATGTATAAAGGTTATATATGATTAATAAAAAGGGGCGAATTAGTAAAAGGGTATATTATTATGTTTAATAAAATAAAAGCTTGAAAATAAGCCATTCTCTATCATTTCTTCCACCGATTATTAAAGAAAGAAGAAGGGTTTAAAGCTTTGGTATTTTCGGCTAGGAAATGGCTTGATTCAAGGTTAGATTTTGTTCGGTTTTTGATAATTTCTACATTTTCGTAATCGTTGCTTCGTGCTCTAGCGAACCCATGTTGTAATTTTGAGAATTGATGACGTTTATGAGATTTTTCATTGATGAAATGGTGAGCTTTGTGATGAGTATTGATGTTAAATGAAAGATATGTGTTTGGCTAATATAGCTTGTTTTTGAAGTTTTGATGAAATTGAGTAATTTGGGTTAAATTGAGAAAAGTGTAAATTGAGGGACTAAAATGTGAAATAAATGAAATGTGTGGGCTTGTATGAGTATAGTGAGAATTCGGCTAGGGATGGGTACAAGCAAATTATGTGTATTTGGTGATTTGATGAATTAGGGACTAAAGTGTCGAAATGTAAAAATATGAGGGCTATTTTGTAAAATGCCCTAAATAAGTGTGTGTGGACTAAATTGAATAAATTGGTGATTGAATGGATTGAATTTGAATGTGTATAGACCAAGAAAGGAGAGGTTCGGATCGAGATCGAGGCAAAGATAAAGTGCTCGATTAATCGACCGTTTCGATATTTCGACGTCTGAGGTAAGTTCAGACATAATACGTGTATTTAGCTATGTTTAATGTTATAAAATGAATGGTATGATATTATTGAAATGTGAATGCTATGTGAGGGATCGAGTTATGCGGCACTAAGTGTGCGTATTCGAAAATGTGACCGAGATGATTGGCACTGTGTGTGCGAATTGATATAAGCTTCGGCTTTGTGGTTGGCACTGTGTGTGCGATACCGATTTAAGATCGGTTTGATATGGATGCACTAAGTGTGTGATGCTAATTAAGCTTCGGCTAACTATTTGGGCACTAAGTGTGTGAATAAATCGAAGAAGAGACGAAAGTTGATCAAAATGAAGTAGTGAGTATTGAGTAGCAAATGTAATTGACAACTAAGTGTTGGCTAAGGTACGTTTGGAACCTATGTGGTGAATGAGACTATGAATGAGTTACGAAAGGTTGATTGAACATATTAGTTTTGGGATGGTATGATATATGTGATTGTGAAATAATCTATGTAATGGTTGGTTTTAGTATAATGTATTATGTTACGAACTTACTAAGCTTTGAAAGCTTACTTTGTGATTGTTTCTCTGTTTTACAGTGTCAGTAAAGCTAGCTCGGTTCCGGGGATCGTCAGCATCTCTATCACACTATCGGCAATATATTTTGGTACTTTTGAAGATGTGTATATTTGAATATGGCATGTATAGGCTAGTCTTTTGGTACATGTTTGAGATGTGTAAATGGCCATGTGATTTGGCTAGATATATGTTGGAATTATGCATATGTAGATGTGGTATGTGAAGTATGCTTTGGTTTGTTTTAATGGCAATGAAAGTGTCTTATAAATGGTAAGATTATGGATGGATTGATGCTCTTGTAACCTAGTGATGTTGTTGATGAATCATGCTTGGTAATGCATGTGTTTAGTTGTGAATTTGGTTTATAAATTGGCATGATTAGAAATGAGATTGGACAAGATGGTATGTGATCATTTGACATGTATTTGGTTGCCAAATTGTGTGAGAAAATATGCTTAATTGTGCTTGTAGATTGACTCTTGTATGGATGGCAAATTGGCCTTGCAAATGGCCTATTTTGCATACATGGCTAAGAGACACGGGCGTGTGTCTCTACCGTGTGGTTTAAGGATCACTTCTAGGTGTGTCTGGTAAGGGTATACGGCCGAGGCCCACGGGCGTGCATGGTGGTCGTGTGATCAAGTCAGTAGCTAGCCTAGTAACACACGGCCATGGCACACGGGCGTGTCTAGTGGCCGTGGGGATAAGTCAGTATGCATGCTCTATTTTGACACGGCCTGGACACATGGGTGTGTCTGGTAGTTGTGTGAGGCACACGGCCTGTTTGCACGAGCGTGTGACCTCAACAGTATTGAAGAATGTTTGAAATTCTGAAGATTTTTGTAAGTGTTCGGTTTAGTCCCGATCTCTTTCTAACATGTGTTTAGGGTCTCGTAGATCTCAATAAGGGACTATATGGTTGTACTTGAATGTGTTTGATTGATGATTGACTTTGTGTCGTGAAATAATTGTAAAATATTCTGATTGATCGATAACGCCTCTTAACCCTATTTCGGCGACGATTTCGGGTTAAGGGTGTTACAGGAGTTACCTCTATTGATTTTGTAAGATCAAAAGATAACACTGCAGATCCGCTAACCAAAGGGTTAAATCGAGATTAATTTGATAAAACATTGAAAGGAATGAGGCTAAAGCTCATGAATATTTAAGGCGCTATGTGAAGGAAAACCCAACCTAGTTGACTAGATATCACAAGATCTAGGTTCCATGGGACAACCTACTGGCGTAGACCTTGTGAGGTAACTGTGACGGTTCTTCAAGTCCATTCCTATGATGAAAATAGTGATTAAAATGTGGAAAAGTTTAAGCAACGCTTTTAATAACCATTGTGTGGTTTAATGAAACGAACAACATAAGTCACCTATGTGAGAGTGAAGTGGGGCCGCTTCAAGGAGACTATTGGGGCATAAGTCTCTAAGCTCTTGCAGAACTAGGAGGATGTTCACAGCCATATGAACATACCCATGAGAACCAAAATCTTGTCAGTGAGGTATTTGCCTGAGGTATATCATCGTTTACACAAACGACAGAATAGTTCAAGGACATCGCGTCTATTGGTCAGCTAGTAAAGTAAATATACTTTCACAAGGGAATGTTCAAGGGTTGATGCCTACCTATCTTATGCAAATATCGAACGTAGAATTTATCACCTCTTTGAGTCTTTGAGTCTCGTTGATCCATCAATTTCAATCATGTGGAGGATTGTTAGAATTTAATGGATATTTTGAAATTTTGAGGCATATTATTTTATTGATAAAATTGAAGGTTTGAATAATAAATTATAGATTTATATTCTATATAATATGCTCAAAATTATTGAGTGATGAATGATAAAAAAAGACAAAGAAATGAAAGGATAATTCAACCTTTTTTTTACTTGGATTTCCATAAGCTTGTACATACCCTCTATTTATAGGACTTCAACTACCATAAATTACAAAGCATTAAGGACCAACATTAAGGTACTTTATAAATGATTTAGGGGTTATAGACATTCATTCTTTAGGAGTTACAATAAGATAAATTTGGGAAGGTTATCAACATCCATTTAACAATAGATTTTAAAAAAAAAAAATTGTTAAATGTCACGATGAATCAATAAATTTATAGTAAAAAATAAAAATAGTGCTCCATGACCTTAGACTTTTCTTTTAATAGTATAAAAAATTATTATTAAAACCATATTTGAGATTCAACCAATGAAATTTAATAAGTTTAGATTGAAACATTTTTTATTTGATTATTATAAATTTGAAGTTGATATCGAAATTTCGTATTCCGAAAGAAGGAAACCCCTTTAACACTGTCGTAATAATCGTAAGGGTTTAATGGATTTGCAAATAAGATAAGACTGTTCAGAAATCACTCAAAGAAGAAATGATGTTGTTGGGTTTATGTCGGTTAGTTTCGGGTCCAAACCAATTTTTTGCCTTAAAATGAATAATGATAAATGTGATCTAATAACTTTTTTTCAGTAATTAATATTATCGACATGAATTAAAATGTTTAAAGATTTAAAATAGTAAAATTATTTTATCTAAAACATTAATTTGCAAACCCTAAAAATTACTTCTCTTTCTTTATTCTCTTGAGTTATCAGATCATTTTAACAGTAAAACCAAATTACTCTTATGTATTTAATTGTGAATTTTCTTATTTTTCTTAATTCTATTCTTTTTTTCATGTTCAGAATACGTGATTGTTCCTCTCAATAATATTGTCTCCAATATTTAAATTAATATCCTTTACTTAAAAATATATATTTTTTTTTTAAAAAGAAAGAAAAAGTTTTAAAGACAATGTCAAAAACAATATTAAAAAATCCAACAAATGGTGGGGCATGAAAGAAAAATAAAAAAACCAAGTCAACTGCTCCAACGGATAATGGGAATTCTATTGTGCACTACATAGAGGGGTGGTCAGTGCCAACCCAAAAATTAATTTTAGTAGAAAGTTTGGTTGATATCAGATTTTTCCTTAAATTCAGACCCCCCCCCCCCCCCCAATTTTGTTGGCAAATACATGTTCCTTCATCTATGTATTTATTTATCTTTGGTCGTGTGTCAAATATGGACCTTAGATGTCATAAGGGGGCAGGTTACGCTCTTGCAGGAAGGGATAGTAACGCCATAGATTTGGTAGTTTTTTTTTCAATAAGATTTGGTTAATCTGGAGTTGTTTGCTAAATCTCAATGAAACAGTTAGCTCATTTGTGTTAGCCAAACGCGATCAAAACTGCCTTTGAGATTTTTCACCATACTAATGGAAAAAGTTTTCTTTCTTTCCTTTTTTTTTTTTTAAGTAAACAACAAATTACATAAATATACTCATAGCTAGATTGCCTCTAGTGCTTTCTTCTTGTAAGACTTCTTGAATCTCTACAGGGAATCATCAAACATGTGCAATACTTAATCATTTGGGAGGGCCATTTTTGCAAGTGCATCTGCAATCTTGTTAGCCTCTCTAAGAACATATCTCTACAACCGCTTCTCTTCCTTAGCTAGAATCTGTTGAATCCTCCTAATTAAATTAGAGGACGATTCTTCAAGTACGCTATTGCAAATACCTATAGCGATCTCGAGATTATCGGAATGGATGGTGACTTCATCGTATCCTTGTTTTTGTAGTAGAAGTAAGTCGTCCAATATACCCCAAAGCTCAGAAACATCGACCGAACACTTTCCCAAGAAGCGATTATATCCCAAGACCCAATTCCCTTTCCCATCACGTATTACTCCACCTGCAGCAGAGAAACTAGAAACAGAATTAACAGCACCATCAGTATCAAGGAAAAACACATACCTAATTTCACATGTTTCTGTTATGTCTCCATCATCAAAGCTTCACTTTGGACAGAGGAGTATTGTTTCGCCTAACTATAGGAAACCTTAATAATTTCCTCTGGATTCATTGATTTTCCTTAGAAGATGAATAAGTTACGATTTTTCCAAATGCACCACAGTATTAAGCCGAAGAAACAAGCCCAAGTTGAATCTCTTATATTATTTTCTGATTGGTCTTGCAAATTCGAGAGTAGCCATTCTGATATATCACCCTCAAAGAACTGTATAATTTGATTAGGAGGAATGACTTGATTCCAAATGTCCCTCACCCAAGGACAATCCCTAAGAACATGTAAAACATCATTAGTGTTATGAGCACCTTTTTACATAAAATAAGGGATAATTCATCCAAAAGCATACTAAATGTTGGATTAAAATATGTTACTTTTACGGTTTATCAAATACCCCCACACTTAAGCTTTTGCTTGTCCTCAAGCAAAATTCTCAACTTAGAATTAAAACAAAATTTCCATAATTCATAATAGTCATTAATAATGTTTCATCATAATTCAAGGATAATTTATACATGGATAATTCAACTCAAAGAGTCCTAAAGATTCAAACAGTCTAAGTCATACATTTGTAGCACAAAACATAGGTGTTTTCCCTCATCTAAATAATTACTTTTGATTTTGGGACGTGTATTTATAGGATTTTGGGATGTGTTTCTTTGCCCCTAAGTATCCAAATCCGATTGAAATTGCTCTTTGCCACGGTAGGGGCACGACCTCTGGCACACGCCCGTGTAAGTCGTGGCCAGGCCGTGTGGACTTCATTGATGAGGCACGGCCGTGTAAATCGTGGCTAGGCCGTGTTCGAGATTATAAAGGAGACACGGCCGTGTGGTCTTGGGCCCAGGCCGTGTCGATTTCGTGCTTTGGCCTATTTGGCCAGTTTTAAGCCCGTTTCTTGTTCTTTTCATCCTCTGGTGCTTTCCTGAGTATATAACATGAAAAGAAAGGATTAAGAGCACATTTTTACATAAAATAAGGGATAATTCATCCAAAAGCATATTAAATGTGGGATTAAAATATGTTACTTTTACGGTTTATCAAATACCCCCACACTTAAGCTTTTGCTTGTCGTCAAGCAAAATTCTCAACTTAGAATTAAAACGAACTTTCCATAATTCATAATAGTCATTAATAATGTTTCATCATAATTCAAGGATAATTTATACATGGATAATTCAACTCAAAGAGTCCTAAAGATTCAAACAGTCTAAGTCATACATTTGTAGCACAAAACATAGGTGTTTTCCCTCATCTAAATAATTACCTCTGGTTCAAAACCGACAAGAATTGACATCCTTACTAAGGATTCACTCAAATCACTCAAGGTGTTTAAGGTTCAGAATTAAGCACTCAAATGTCAAACCTGAAAAGTTAATCCCATAGGCTTGCATGAAAATCAAATCTCCATCACTATTAAATGAGATGATACACAAATCAAAAGGTCTTTAACAGGGTTGTAATGGAGCTTGGGTTAAAGGTGTGGTTAAAGGCTGAATTAGAGGGTTAGAATTGAGATTGAATTGACAAATTACCTAACCAGAAACAACGAACTAAATAAAAGTGATTACATCAATTTGAAAAAAATACTAATACTACGAGCTTCTTCTTCAATATTTGGAATTCAAACGTATAAGCTCTTTAATCACAAAACTAAAAATGAATAAACTTTTGATTTATTTTTTTTTTACATCATAAATACATAACAAAGGATAAATTACTGAAATGAAAAAACATAGTTAGGCTATTAATCAAATCAAATCTCGATATAAGGGTAGTTAAAAAGGATGGTGATAATAAATACAAAGGGTTTTTGGGTTAGTATTAGTGGGTAAGTCAATAAAAAGGTTGTTAGGATTAAACGGGGTTCACTAGGGGTTCATTATGAAGGCAAGCTTTTTAGTGGAGTAAGTGGGTTAAATCCTAGGTGCCTTCATCATCTCTGTATATCAAATCAAAGGTGTGGTCTCAACATGTATAATCGATGCAAGTTCTAGAATAACAAATCAATGTTGACACACTCATAATCAATGAAGTGAGCAAGAAAAAGAATTTATGCTCTATAAGGCTCAAAATCTCACAAAAATTATGGGTATTTTGATGTCAACCTCGTAAATTTCAAACTTCAAAGTAATATTCAAATTCAGGTAGACAACCTAGAAAAATTTTTTATTTTCTTGAAAAATAGACTTATCATGGTTGATTCTCTAGTATTCTTAGAATTCAATCATCAATGCACAATTATCAATGGCTTAATCTAAAACATATCAATAAAAATCATAAATCATGGAAATTTCATCCTAATTTGTAATATGAGAAAATTACTTAAAAACAAGATTAAATTCAGGGATTTGAGAATAATGCAAAAAGTTAGACATCCTTAAGATTCACCGCCCTAAGATGTACATTGCCCTCAATGTACAAAGATAGATAATATCATTATAAAATCATAAGATATGGGAAGAGGTGAAACTTCCTGAATTTTCGGATGGCATCATTGGTTTGAAGGTGAAAAATAGTTGGAGGGGTCGGTCTGGATGACGATCCTGCGCTAGAAGAAGAAATTGGGTAGCTCATGGAGGATTAGCCAGGATAAAATACTAAAAATTAAAACTATACTAATTAAATAATTAAAGAAAAGCAAGCTAAAGTGAAGAAAAATAAAAAGTGAACTAAAATTAAAAGAAAAGTTAAATGGACCGTAGAGTCCTTATTGTTGGGTGTGATTTCTCAGGCTGTGGATATGGTGGTGGTCGTGGTGTGATTCCCAAGCAGCCTGAAGAACTAAAAACCAAGAAACTAAAATAAAATGAGTTAAATTAAGCAAAAGAGAAGTAAAGATAGGGAAATTGAAGCAAAAGAGAAAAACGAAATAAGAACTAAATGGCCTCAAATATCCTTGGCTCGTCGAATGATTGTAGTGGCAAGCATGAACTTATATAGATCGGTCTCCCTCTGGGAGACTATGCTTGATTCCTTCCGCTTCTTCGGCATTTGGTGTAGCTCAAGGGTTTTGGGGATGTATTGGAGAAGAGAAGTAGGGAGAGGGTTGAGAAGAAAAGAAAAACTAAATGGGCTGAATGGGTGAGAAGAGGGAGGGGTGGGTGGTTTAAATATAATTCTCAAGTCAGGTACATTCACACGCTCGTGTCTCGTGGGCATGTTGTTTTACACGGCCGCATCGCATGGCCGTGGTGGGCTTCGTTCATTTCTCCCACGCCCATGCTCAGGTCGCCACGCCCGTTGGTGATAAGTCAGTGTTGTCCATGGCCGCGTCGCACGGCCGTGGTGTTTTTTCGGTGCCCGTGGGGTGGTGGTTGGAGTCCGTGACTCTGAAGATTTGATTCTTTCTGACTTGTACCTCTTCTGCCATTGTCAGTACGGAGATTCTGTACCTCCACACGGCCACGGCCGTGTGCAAGGCCGTGTGGGCTGGAAATCTGTACTTTTGGTTAGTTTAAAGCTAGGTTTTTAAGACTAAGAGAAGAAAAGAAAATGAAAACAAAAGCAAAAGTAACTAGGGTTAGTGCTCGGGTTGCCTCCCGAGAAGCGCTCGTTTAAAGTCTTAAGCTAGACTTACCTCTCGTTTGTATCGTCAGGGTGGTTTGAGGAGTTGAAAGTCCTTCCTCATGCTATCAGTTTTATTATCATGATAGAGTTTAAGTCGAGGTGCATTTATAATGAAAGTATCAAAAATAGGATTACTTACCTCTACTGTTCTGTATGGGAAAACACTGATTACCCTGAACGGTATTTCTTTGTTTGTGTTCGGGTCAGGAGGAGATGTTCGAGGGTCTATTTTTTCTATCAATACCTGATCTCCGATTTTGAACTTGTTTGCTTCGTGGAGTGGCTCTGGTTCTGCTTTGTGTATTCCTAATTTTTCCTTGAAATGTGTTTTCCACTCGTCTAGATCATCGACCTGAATCCCTTGTTCTTCGTGTGTTATTTCTTTGTTGGCACATGGTATAGAATCGGGTTCAGTTGTATTCTTTCCTGGTGTTTCCTGAAAAAAGGGTTAACCGAATGGTTATCAATAGAATTTGTTTTCTCACCTGGATTACTCGATGTTCTAGTCGAGTCGAGAGCTTGGAGAGTGACTGTCTTATTACCTACACGAAGTATTAGTTCTCCTGCATCAATGTTGATTAGTTCTAGTAGTTGCTAAGAATGATCTTCCTAAAATTAAGGGAATCGAATTATCCTCATCCATGTCTAAGACAACAAAATCTACTGGGAAAACGAATTTATCAATTTTTACAAGAACATCTTCGATAATACCCCTAGGAATTCTAATAGTTTTATCAGCTAGTTGAATGCTCATCCTAGTTTGTTTGGGTTTCCCTAGACCTAGTTGTTTAAACAATTTATAGGGCATGACATTTATGCTTGCCCCTAAATCAGCTAACGCATTATCAATAGGTAAACTACCAATTAAACATGGAATCATAAAACTCCCTGGATCTTTTAATTTCCGTGGTAGTTTATTTTGCAAGATTGCCGAGCACATTGCGTTTAGTTCCACGTGTGATGCCTCGTCTATCCTTCGTTTGTTCGTCAAAAGCTCTTTTAAAAATTTTCTAGAATCTGGCATCTGTGAAAGAGCTTCAAGTAACAGTAAGTTAATATGTAATTTCTTTAAAAGTTTAAGAAACTTACCGTACTGTAACTCTGTGTCGTCTCTCCTTAATGCTTCAGGATATGGTATGCGAGGTTGGTACTCTTTGATTACCGATTTTGGTTTATTATTACTTACCTCAATCTTACCTTCTTTGACCACATTCTCTTGCTTTGAATTGGGCTCGTCTAACCCTTCACTTTCTTGAGCTGATATGGCTTGGATTTGCTCCTTTGGGTTAATCTCAGTGTTGCTTGGTAGACGCCCTAGTGGTCGTTCGGAAATTATCTTTGCGAGTTGTCCAACTGTGTTAGTAAGTTGTCCAACTGTCTTAGTGAGTTCCCCAACTTGGCTCTCGATCCCTTTAATTGATGCTTGTTGATTCTTAAGGGTTGTCTCAGTGTCTTGGAGACGGTTATCTGTAGCTGCCATGAATTTTGTCAGCATCTCTTCAAGGTTCGGCTTCTTCTCCTATGGATAGGGCTGATTTTGGAAATTTTGAGGAGGTTGTTGTCTTTGAATTCCTTTATTTCCTTGACCTCCCCATGAAAAATTTGGGTGGTTCCTCCAACCTGAATTATAAGTATTGCTATAAGAGTTATTATTAGATCTGAAATTATTACCTATATAGTTCATCTGTTAGCTTTACGTGTCTTGGTTGGCGTGGTGGGTACTAAGGATTCGCCACAGTTCCACTTGCGTCGCACTGCATTACTAGATGTACCTGCGAAGAACACAAACTATCAAGCTTTTTATTCATCATCTCTACCTGTGTTGATAGCATGGTTACTGCATCGATGTTGAAAACTCCGGCTGATTTTGTTGGTTTTGTCCTTGTAACCTGCCACTGATAGTTATTCAGTGACATCTCTTCAATAAACTCGTAGGCTGCTTCAAGAATTCTGTTGTTTAGGGTTCCACCGGCGGCTGAATCAATTAGTTGCCTCGTTGAAGGGTTTACACCGTTATAGAAAGTTTGGACTTGGAGCCACAAGGGTAAACCATGGTGTGGACACCTTCTCAAGAGATCCTTATATCTCTCCCATGCGTCATATAACGTCTTTAAACCCATCTGCACAAAAGAAGAGATATCATTCCGTAATTTGGCCATTTTGGCCGGTGGGAAATATTTTAATAAAAAATTTTCTGTCATTTGATCCCATGTAGTGATTGACCCTCGTGGTAACGAAGTTTAACCAACGCTTGTTTTGGCTTTATTCCTTAATGAAAAGGGAAATAACCGGCCGTATGGCATCATCGTAAACGCCATTTATTTTGAAGGTATCACGTAACTCTAAAAATTAGCTATATGAGTGTTTGGGTCTTCGCCCCGCAAAACCATCAAATTGAAAAAATTGTTGAATCATTTGTATAGTGTTAGGCTTTAATTCAAAATTATTAGCAGCTATAGCAGGCCTAGGAATACTCGATTCGGCTCCTGTTAAATGAGGTTTAACATAATCATACATAGTACGTGGAGCATTATTTTCTACCACATCTTGTGGTGGTGGATTATTCTCATCCATCCCTTCAGTAGGATTGGATTCGTCTTGTTGTTCTTCTTCTTGGTAATTTAGGGCTCACCTAATTTCTCTACGATTTCTACGAACGGTAGCTTCAATATCACTGTCGTATACAAAAGGTCCTCTCGGGTTCCTTCTAGTCATAAACTAGAGGTACCTGGAAGGAAGAAGTAATAAAAGAAGAAAAATTAGCAAATAAAATAAGAAATAAAATTAAATTGCAAAAAAAAATGGCTAAAGTAATAAAAATAGAGTGTTCTTAATATTTTAGTTCCCCGGCAAAGGCGCCAAAAACTTGATTGTATGTCTGTCGAGTTTTAAAATTTATAAAGAGAATGATCGAACCTGGAAACTAACTCTGAAAATGATTTGAGGCAAGTGCACCTATCGAACAGTAGTATAGCTTAGGCAAGATCGGAATATCGAACCCAAAGGAACTAAAAGTACCAATACTAACTTTCTTTCTATTATTTAGCCTAAGAATTAAGCGAATGGTTGTTTAATCTAAATCAATTAACTACTAGACTAAAGACTCTAAGACAAAGAAGAATGAATTTCGGAGAATACTTTTGGGAAAAACCAGTTGATAAGTACAATACCCAAGGAAGAATCCACCTAGACTTCACTTGTTATCTAACTCTGAACCAGACGATTTATTCATTTCACTTGATCCGTAGGATTCCCTAATTTATATTAAACCCTCTCTCGAGGCGAATAACGTCTAACCCTAGGTTGATTAATTGAAATCTTTTTTTCTAATTAAAACCCCTAGAATTGCATTAACTCAATCTATGGACTCCCATATTAGGTTTCACCCTAATCCGGCAACGCCTCGTCACCCTATCTCTAGGCGCGTGATTAACTCCACTTAACTATGCTAGATCTACTCTTAGGCAGGGACTTTTGCTCCTCCACCTAAGCACATCAAACTTGAATCGATATCCGCGAAATATCAACACAAGAATTAAGAACACATAATTAAGAACAAATCAAATATTTATCATATAGTTCAGCAAACGATAACAAGATTCATATAAGTTTCATCCCCCTCAGGTATCTAGGGGTTTAGTTCATAACAATAAAAGAAAACATCTCAGAAGAAAAGATAAAACAAAACATAAGAAATCCCTAAAACCCCCTGAAGGAATTGAAGAGGAGATCCTCCGTCTTGAGTATAATTCCGGCTTCTTGAGATGGATCAACTTGCTATCCCTGAGCGAATCGCCACAAATCTGCCCTCTTTGGCCTAGCAAGACGCCCCTCAATGATAGCTTTGGGTCCCCCTTTCAAGTCATACTTAGGGTGTATTTATAGGCTTTTCGAATGTGTTTCTTTGCCCCTAAGTATCCAAATCCGATTGAAATTGCTCTTCGCCACGGCAGGGGCACGGCCTTTGGCACACGCCCGTGTGAATCGTGGCCAGGCCATGTGGACTTCGTTGATGAGGCACGACCTTGTATCTCGTGGCTAGGCCGTGTTCGCGATTATTGAGGAGGCACGGCCTTGTGGTCTTAGGTCCAGGCCGTGTCGATTTCGTGCTTTGGCCCATTTGGCCCGTTTTAAGCTCGTTTCTTGTTCTTTTCATCCTCCGGTGCTTTCCTAAGTATATAACATGAAAAGAAAGGATTAAGAGCACCTTTTTACATAAAATAAGGGATAATTCATCCAAAAGCATGCTAAATGTGGGCTTAAAATATGTTACTTTTACAGTTTATCACATACCCCCACACTTAAGCTTTTGCTTGTCCTCAAGCAAAATTCTCAACTTACAATTAAAACAAACTTTCCATGATTCAATATTCCTATTAACAATGTCTCATCATAATTCATAGATAATTTATACATGGATAATTTAACTCAAAGAGTCCTAAAGATTCAAACAATATAAGTCATACATTTGTAGCACAAAACATAGGTGTTTCCCCTCATCTAAATAATTACCTCTGATCCAAAACCTACAAGGATTGACATCCTCACAAAAGATTCACTCAAATCACTCAAGTGTTTAAGATTCGCATTAAGCACTCAAATGTCAAACTGAAAAGTTAATCCCGTAGGCTTGCATGAAAATCAAATCTCCACCACTATAATATGAGATGATGCACAAATCAAAAGGTCTTTATCGTGGTTGTAACTGGCTTGGGTTAAGGTGTGGATAAAGGTGAATTAGAGGGTTAGAATCGAGATCGACTGAAAAATTACCTAACTAGAAACAACGAACTGAAAAATAAATAATTACATGAATTGAAACTTTGAAACTAATAATACGAGCTTCTTCTTCAATAAATAGACGTTAACTGTACAAGCTCGCTTTTCATCATACTAATACTGAATATACTTCGATTTTTTTTAAGAACAAATAATCAAATATTTACAATAATAAGAAAGTACTTTAACAACTAAAATATAGAACATAGTTAGGCAATCAAGCCAAAAATCAAATCTCGACAAAAAAGGTAGTCAAGAAGAATGGTGATAACAAATACAAAGGGTTTTGGGTTAATATTAGTGGGTGAGTCAATAAAAAGGGTTGTTAGGATCAAAGGGGTTCACTAGGGGTTAATTATGAATGTAGGTTTTTTATGGAGTAAGTGGGTTAAATCCTAGGTGCCTTTATCATTTCTGTATATCAAATCAAAGATGTGGTCTCAACATGTATAATCGAGGCAAGTTCTAGAATAACAAATCAATGTTGACACACTCATAATCAAAAAGTGAGCATGAAAAAGGATATATGCTCTTATAAGGCTCAAAATCTCACAAAAAAAATTATGGGTATTTTGATATCAACCTCGTAAATTTCAAACTTCAAAGTAATATTCAAATTCAAGTAGACAACCTAGAAAATTTTTTAATTTCTTGAAAAAAAGACTTATCATGCTTGATTCTCTAGTATTCTTATAATTCAATCATCAATGCACAATTATCAATGGCTTAATCTAAAACATATCAATAAAAATCATAAATCATGGAAATTTCATCCTAATTAGTAATATGAGAAAATTACTTAAAAACAAGACTAAATTCAGGGATTTGAGAATAATGCAAAAAGTTAGGCATCCTTAAGATTCACCCCCCCACACTTAAGATGTATATTTCCCTTTATGTAAAAAGATAGATAATACCATTTTAAAATCATAAGATATGGGAAGAAGTGAAACTTCTTGAATTTTCGGATGGCATCCTTGATTTGAAGGTGAAAGATAGTTGGAGGGGTCGGTCTGGATGACGATCCTGCGCTAGATGAAGAAATTGGGTAGCTCATGGAGGATTAGCCAGGATAAAATACTAAAAATTAAAAGTATACTAATTAAATAATTAAAGAAAAGCAAGCTAAAGTGAAGAAAAATAAAAATGAAACTAAAATTAAAAGAAAAGATAAATGGACTGTAGGGTCCTTATTGTTGGGTGTGATTTCTAAGGCTGAGGTTATCGTGGTAGTCGTGGTGTGATTCCCAAGCAGCCTGTAGAATCTGACACTAAGAAACTAAAATAAAATAAACTAAGTTAAGTAGAAGAGAAGTAAAGATAAGGAAATTGAAGCAAAAGAGAAAAACTAAATAAAAACTAAATAGCCTCAAATGTCCTTGGCTTGTCGAGCGATTGAAGCGGCCGGCATAAACTTATATAGATCGGTCTCCATGAAGGAGACTGTGCTGGGATCCTTCCATTTCTTCGACATGGCCAAAAGATTGAGAAGAATGCTAAGAATGAAGAATGCTAAGAATGTATGGTGTAAGGGTGTAAGGGAGGAAGAATGGTGAAACTTAGGTGAGAAGAGGGAGGGGTGGGTGGTTTAAATATAATTCTCAAATCAGGTACAACCCCACGCCCGTGTATCATGGGCGTGTCGATTCACACGGCCGCCTCGCACGGCCGTGTGTGTAGGCGTGTTGGTTCTTCCACGCCCGTTTCTGGTAGTTTCACTATCGTATACTAAAGGACCTTTTTAGGTTGTTCACCATATGTGATAAACCGTAAAAGTAACATATTTTAATCCCACATTTAGCATACTTTTGGATGAATTATCCCTTGATTTATGTAAAAAGGTGCTCTTAATCCTTTCTTTTCATGTTATATACTCAGGAAAGCACCGGAGGATGAAAAGAACAAGAAACGGGCTTAAAATGGGCCAAATGGGCCAAAGCACGACATCGACACAGCTTGGACCCAAGACCACACGGCCGTGCCTCCTTTATAATCTCGAAAATGGCCTGGCCACGATTTATATGGCCGTGCCTCATCAACGAAGTCCACACGGCCTGGCCACGACTTACACGAGCGTGTGCCAGAGGCCGTGCCCATGCCATGGCAGAGAGCAATTTCAATCGGATTTGGATACTTAGGGGCAAAGAAACACATTCCAAAAGCCTATAAATACACCCTAAGTATGACCTGAAAGGGGTGATAAACCGAAATAGTAACATATTTTAATCCCACATTTAGCATACTTTTGGATGAGTTATCCCTTGATTTATGTAAAAATGTGCTCTTAATCCTTTCTTTTCATGTCTTATACTCAGGAAAGCACCCAAGAATAAAAAGAACGAGAAACGGCCTCAAAACGGACCAAAATGGGCCAAAGAAGAAATCGACATGGCCTGGACTAAATCCCACACGGTCGTGCCTCCTCAAATATACTAGAACACGGCCTGAAGTCGATCTACACAGTCGTGCCTCATTAACGGAGTCCAACACGGCCTGGCCACGATTCACACGGGCGTGCGCCATGGCCGTGCCCCTGCCGTGGAGGAGAGTAATTTCACTCGGAAAAGGATACTTAGGGGCAAAGAAACCTATTTCAAAAGCCTATATAAAGACCCTAGGTATAACCTAAAAGAGGGCGGTTAGCTAGGCCAAGGAGCCGAGCCGAAAAGGTCAGATTTGTGGGAAACTCTCAAGGGATAGCCAGTTGATCCATCTCCAGAAGTCGGAATTCTACTCAAGACGGAGGATCTCTCCTTCAATTCCTTCAGGGAGTTTTAGGGATTTCTTATGTTTTGTTTTATCTTTTCTTCTGAGATGTTTTTCTTTATTATTATGAACTAAACCCTTCAGATACCTGAAGGGGGATGAAACCTAGATGAATATTGTTATTTTTTTCTGAACTATATGATAAATACTTGATTCGTTCTTGATTATGTGTGCTTAATTCTTGTGTTGATATTTCGCGAATATTAATTCAAGTTGAATGTGCTTAGGTGGTGGAGCAAAAGTCCCTGCTTAAGAGTAGATCTAGCATAATTAAGCGGAGTTGATCGCGCGCTTAGAGATAGGGTGACGAGATTTTGCCGGATTAGGGTGAAACCTAATATGGGAGTCCATAGATCGATTTATTGCTATTCTAGGGGTTTTAATTAGAAAGAGATTTCAATTAATCAACCTAGGGTTAGACGTTATTCACCTCGAGAGAGGGTTTAATATAAATTAGGGAGTCCTACGGGTCAAGTCAAGTGAATAAATCGTCTGTTCAGTTGGTGTTAGATAACAAGTGAAGTCTAGGTGGATTCTTCCTAAGGGTATCGTCTTAATCAACTGAGTTTTTCCCAAGTATTTCCCCAATTCATTCTTTTTGTCTTTGCGTCTTTAGCTTAGTAATTAGTTAATTTAGATTAATAAACAACTTCACTTATTTTAGGCTAAATAATATAAAGAAAGTTAGTATTAGTACTTTTAGTTCCTTTGGGTTTGACAATCCGGTCTTGCCTAAGCTATACTACTGTTCGACAGGTGCACTTGCCTCAATCGTTGTTATAGTTAATTCCAGGATCGATCATTATAAATTTAAAACTCTGAAATACAACGATCAAGGGGGAGCCCAAAGCTATCATTTAGGGGCGTCTTGCTAGGCCAGAGAGGGCAGATTTGTGGGGATTCGCTCAGGGATAGCCAGTTGATCCATCTCAAGAAGCCGGAATTATATTCAAGACGGAGGATCTCCTCTTCAATTCCTTCAAGGGGTTTTAGGGATTTCTTATGTTTTGTTTTATCTTTTCTTCTGAGATGTTTTCTTTTATTGTTATGAACTAAACCTTCAGATACCTGAAGGGGATGAAACTTAGATGAATCTTGTTATCGTTTGCTGAATTATATGATAAATATTTGATTTGTTCTTAATTATGTGTTCTTAATTCTTGTGTTGATATTTCGCGGTTATCGATTCAAGTTTGATGTGCTTAGGTGGAGGAGCAAAAGTCCCTGCCTAAGAGTAGATCTAGCATAGTTAAGCGGAGTTGATCGCGCGCCTAGAGATAGGGTGACGAGGCGTTGCCGGATTAGGGTGAAACTTAATATAGGAGTCCATAGATCGAGTTAATGCAATTCTAGGGGTTTTAATTAGAAAGAGATTTCAATTAATCAACCTAGGGTTAGACGTTATTCGCCTCGAGAGAGGGTTTAATATAAATTAGGGAATCCTACGGATCAAGTGAAATGAATAAATCATCTGGTTCAGAGTTAGATAACATGTGAAATTTAGGTGGATTCTTCCTTGGGTATTGTCCTTATCAACTAGTTTTTTCCCAAAAGTATTCTCTCAAATTCATTCTTCTTTGTCTTAGAGTCTTTAGTCTAGTAGTTAATTAATTTAGATTAAACAACCATTCGCTTAATTCTTAGGCTAAATAATAGAAAGAAAGTTAGTATTAGTACTTTTAGTTCCTTTGGGTTCGATAATCCGGTCTTGCCTAAGCTATACTACTGTTCGATAGGTGCACTTGCCTCAATCGTTGTCAGAGTTAGTTTCCAGGTTCGATCATTCTCTTTATAAATTTTAAAACTCGACAGACATACGATCAATGACACTTTAAATAGGAATCATTCTCATGACATTTTGCATAACACATTCAGTTAGGAGCATTTGATTTATTCCGATCATAACATCCTAATCATTTTGCATAAGCATATACCCATTCTACATGTTAGGTCCCTTAGAGGACAATGTAGTAGGGTAGATTGAAGATTTTAGTCTGGCATTCCTGAGTTTACAGGAAGCAGATTAAAAATAGTAGATCTGGCATTCCTGATATTGTAGTGAAGCAGATCGAAGACATTAGTCTGGCATTCCTGAGTTTGCAGAAAATAGATTGAAGATAGCAGATCTTGCATTCCTGAGTTTGCAGGAAGCAGATCGAAGATACCAGTCTGGCATTCCTGAGTTTGCGGGAAGCAGATTGAAGATAGCGCGATCCGCATCCCCGAGTTTGCGATGGAGCGGATCGAAGATACCATCAAGCGTTCTCGAGTTTGCAGAAGCGATTAAAGATAGCAGATCCGGCATTCCCGAGTTTGCGAAGCGATTGAAGATAGCGATCGGCATACCCGAGTTTGCGGTGAAGCAGATTAAAGATCCGCATCCCCGAGTTTGCAATGGAGCGGTCGAAGATACCATCGGCATTCCCGAGTTTGCGAGGAAGCGATTGAATATAGCGAATATGGCATTCCCGAGTTTGCGAGGCGCAGATTGAAGATAGCGATCCGGCATTCCCGAGTTTGCGGTGAAGCGATTGAAGATCCGCATCCCTAAGTTTGCGATGGAGCGGATCGACGATACCACCGCATTCCTGAGTTTGCAGGGAGCAGATTGAAAATAGCAGATCGAAGATACTAATCTGGCATCCCTGAGTTTGCAGCGGAGCAGATTAAAGATAGCTGATATTGCCTTCCTGAAGTTACGATGAAGCAAATTGAAGCCATCGTACTTATTTCTAAAATCAAAATTGAGATGAAGATCCAATACCGTTAAAGTTGCAGTGGATTTGGAAGCCATTTGAAGAAGACGAGGATCAAGAAGTCAAGGCTCGGTAAAAACTGGGCAAAATTGGTCCTTTTATAGTCTTTGCTCTATTCTCGTTACACGACAATGAGCAAAGAGGGGCAGCTGCAAGAACCCAATTTGGCCCGGGCCCGTGTAAACCAGAATAAAACCCAAAAAACAAAAAATAAAATAAATAAATAAATAAAAAACCAAATGTTTATTTGTACAGTCCATAACCCAATCCACAGGCCCAAAACCATTACCCTGTTACACCCCATTGACCCAGTACCTAAAACTGCCTACCCGAAATAGACTCAACAGACCTTGACCCCTCAGACCCAAAACAGAAACGGCCCAAAAGGGCCCAAATGTTAAACAGAAACAGGGAACCGAAACCCTAGGCGCCGCAAGCCTCGCACCCAGCCCCTTGCGCCGCAAGCCTCGCACCCAGTCGCGCCGCAATCCGCGCAAGCTAGGCCGTCATCAACGCACGGACAGCCCCTCACCATCGCCGAGATCCTCGTCGATTACCTGCACAAGAAAGGAAAACGCAGCAGCAAAAATGGCAGAATATATGTATTTCTTTTTTTTATTTCTTTATTTTGGGGTTATAAAAACCCCAAATAAATCTGTAAAACACACAAATACACAGAGACAAACGAATACATAGAGACAAACGAATATACAAATATTCAAAAAAGATATACAGAGAAATAAAATACAAAAACAGTTTACAGAGGTGATTTTTTTAATATATCCGTCTTATCCCTTTTTTATTTTCTTTTCAGTTCATGCATTTTTTTTATATACATATATTACTAAATAAAGAAAAGGAGTATACTGTTGGGTTGGCATTGAAAACGGAGGTTTTTTAACCTTCCGGCCGCCGTGTGTGACAGCGCGTGTGGCGGCGCGTCGCCGGAACCCAGGCCGAACTCCGGCCTCAGGCCAAAGGGGAGAGAGCCTTTCAAAGCTTCTGTTTTTTTTTTTAGAAAGTGTTTAAAATGATTTTTTTTTTATCTGATTTTAGCTTATATAACAAGATTGAAACGACGTCGTTTTTGCTTAGGATGATAAGCACAAAACGACGTCGTTCAGGAACCAGGATCCGCACGTTGACCCGAAACCCGGGGAGGATCCACGCGTTTTTCATAAATGGGAAATTTTCCCTTTTGGTCCTTCCGCAATTTCGTTATTTTTAATTTAGTCCAATTTATTTTTTTAATTTTTATTAAATTAAGCCGTAAAATTTATATTCAGTTTCAATTTAATCCTTCGGGCTACTTAAAGGCCAATATCAGAACGGCGTCGTTTAGGAGATATGGCATAATTGCCTAATAAGTCCCTGAGATATGACGCGCATTTTGATTTGATCCTTTTACATTTTATTTTTAGATTTTTTATTTTTTTGTTTATTTTTAAAATCTTTTTTTATTTTATGTTATTTTTTAATTATTTTAACATTATATTAAAATTGTTTTATCATATTAAAAATTATTTTTTTATTATTTATATATTAATTTATTAATAGTATAAAGTTTTTGTGTATTGTTTTTCTTAAATACTTATTATTTTTAAATATTAAATTATTACTATTTATTATTTAATTTAATTTAATTATTTATATATTACATATTACTTTATAATTTTTTATATTAGTTATTATATTATATTTTTTAAAAATTTTTTATATTATATAGTATTATATTATATCATATATTATTTTTAAAATTTTATTTTGTATAAAATTTATTTATAATATATAACATATTCTATTTATATTATTTATAACATATGTAATTTTTATGATTAGTATATTATATATATTTTTATTATTATACTATTTACTCATCGTTTTTATTATATATAATCATTTATATATGAATTAAATTATTAAATTATGTATTTGTTATAAGTATATTTTTATATACTTTTTATTATTTATTTAAAATATTGTTTATATATATTAAATAGTTTTAGAAATTGTCATATTCTTTTTTATTATTATACTGTTTATTCAATGCTTAAGTATATCATTCATTTATTTATTTCTACATTTGATCTTGTTGATAAAGTTTAATATTCATTTCTTGAATTTTTATATTTCATATGAATTTTTAATTATTGTTGTTTATTGTATATGTTTATTTATGTTCCTTTAATTGTTTATTATTGCCTAGCATACTTATTTTCATTTCATATATTAGTTGCTATATTCTTTTGTTAATTGATTATATTAGCATTAATTGTTAGTTTAACATGTGATTATAATGAATCAATGTTCTATATTTATATTTTGTAATGCATCAATACAAATCGAATTTATATCATTTTTATAAAAACACATTTTCGCGAAATTGTCGTATTTTATTCAAAGTTTTAAAAAATACGGTGATATGTAATATTTGGGGACTTCGAGAAGAATTGTGCCCTAACTTACTGGGTTTCAATTTTTCTCGTGGAACTTAAATTATTAAATATCCCTTCTCTTTTAAAAACTAACACTTACAAATTTCAAATAAAAAAAAACTTATTCTTGGGAATTCAAAACATGGTATCCTAACTTACTTGTAACATCCTAGATTAGGGGTTATGCGTTCGTGTGTAATTCATGAGATAGTGGGCTCAGTGGGTGTGTTGGATGTGTTCTGAGGAGTTCTAGGAACCCTAAGGTGCATGGAAATGTATGGAAATGTAAGGAAATGTATGGAAATGTAAGGAAATGTAAGGAAATGCTTTGGAAACGTTAAGTTTAAAAGAGGAAAGTGAACATTTTTGGAAACTAGGGGATGTAAGGAAATGATGTGGAAATGATTCAAAAGAGGAAAGTAAACATTTCTGGAAACTTGGAAATGTAAGGAAATGTCAAGTTTAAAGAGCCAAATGAAAATTTTTGGAAACTTGGAAATGTAAAGAAATGTCAAGTTTTAAGGCTTAAAAAGAAAAACTAAGGCAAGGTGGCCTTAAGAAAAATAATATGAGGAATTTGACACACAAACAGGCTTGGAAAAGTGGCCCGAGATGCCACTTAGGGCCTCTGGAAATGGCGCCACATGCAAGGTGTTGGGCCTGAGTTCGAGTCACATGGGAAGCAAATAAAAGAAATTTTATTTTGCTTCCAGAAGAAAGTGAGGTGGACGGCACATGGCTATAAATTAGGAGCTTTTATTCTTTTATTTTTAAGAGATAAAGGGTGGATAAATAAGGGATAAATAATGGATTTATTTTAGATTATTTTCAAGAGATAAATGTGGATATTATTTCTTTTATTTTGATAGATAAGGAAGAGATAAAAGAGGATTATTATTAGTATTATTTTTATTAAGAGATAAGAGATAATTATTGGATTAAGTTTTATTAAAGTGATAAATCAAGGGATAAAGCTATCAAAATAGAAGAGTGGTGGCCAAGTAAAGGACTCTAGCTAGTAATTTTGGCTATAAAAGGAAGAGTAAGGCTATTCTTCATTCATTCTTTTCTTTTCAAGAAAACCTCTGCAAATTCTCTAAAGTTTCTCCTCTCTCTCTCGCCGAATTTTCTCTGCCATTATTCTCTTTTTCTCTTTTTTTTTCTTCTTCTATTACAAACACAATCAAAAGCCAAAGATACCAATAGCCCTAGTCGATTTCTCACTAAGCCTCAAGAGCCGAAATTGTTATCCACATCAAAGCCATAGTCGAATCTTCGCTAAGGGTTCAAGCAAGAGTTCCATCAAATTCTTCAAGAAGGGTAAGATTAGGTTAGATTCTCATTCTATTTCTTTTAAGGTCATCGAAATTAAGATTCTAATACCCTTAATATCTGTTGTCAAGAGATCTTTCGGGATTTACTAAGTGTCGACTACAAGGAAGGAGAATTTCTTTTCCCAAGGTACACCATAAGCCGCGTGTTCCCTAGTTATTCGGTGAATTTCGGATTTAAGAATCTAAGGTAAGTCATATTTAACATACGGCTAAGGGTTATTTGTTGTGAATAAATGTTAGAAATTGATCTAACATGTAGTTATAGGGATTTCACAGAGGGATACAAGGATTTTGGGATTTGAGAATTTTAAGGTAAGTTTTAAGAATACTAATCCTACTAGGATTTGGATTTATGGCCGAATGGCTTTTTATTAAATTAGTAAGTGATTAATCAAATGTAGGAATTTGAGATCTAAGGCGATGGAGATCAGATTTCGGGATTTCAAGGAATTCGTTAAGCAAATCAGGTGTGTACCCTACCCTAAGTTTTGATAGGTTCATGGCTATGTTTAAATTAAATGTATTATTAAGAATGTGTGTACTCATACTAACCTTCGATATATCATATGGCAATTATTTTAATATATGAATATGCATAAGAATGTGAATGTGGCTAAGTACCACAAATGTGGTAAAAGTACCAGTGCACGTTTCCTACTTACGATAGGATTATGAATATGATATATTTTGAACATATGAATAGTAACATGAATGAGAATTAAGTATGTTATGCATGATATAAAATTTATGGGGCATTCGGGATCTATGTGAAAGGGGAAGAAGGTGTTGACTTCGGTCTCACCAACGGAATATGGTGACTACGGTCACAAAATTTGAATATGGTAACTTCGGTTACATTATCTGAATTTGGTAACTTCGGTTACATTATTTGAATATGGTGTCTAATGACACAAATTATATGGGCGATGAGCACGCCGACGTCAGCGATCGCGCTTCGATGGTGTGTAGCAGATGGAGGGTTGACTTAGTAGTCCCCACGGTGTGACTGGCAGGTACGGGTGGTGTGTAGCGGATGGTTAATTAGGTTTGGGTTTGGGAATGCATCATTAATTGTATTCTATTATTTGAATGTGTATCATTTGCATGCCTGATTCTATTATGACTTAGTGTTGTGTAGACATTGAGTCTGTTGACTCACCCCGCTTTGGGGAATATTTTTCAGTGATGATGAGCAAGAATGGACCTGGTCGGCAGGAGCTTAAAGGTGGCCATGCATAGCAAGAAATTTATGATTTAGACTTTCAATTTATTTTAAGTATTTTAAGTTTTACTTTGGGATCATTGATATAATAAGGCCATTGTGGTTTACTTTATTTTTCTTTTATTTATTATGTTTATGGATTTTTATCAATTAAAGTTTAAGTAAATTCCTTTTTAAAATTAACTCTAAATGTTTTGTCACCTTAAATAAATGGGTTTTAACATAAGATAAATTTGTTTTCAACTCAAGCCCAACCCAAACAATATTTTTTAAAAATCATACAAGTTTTTCCTAAGTAACAAAAGAATTTTGAACCGGTTTACTTGAGGAACATACCAAATCTGGTCAAAGCTCGTGGGCCGGGTTTGGGGTGTTTCATTACTGGATATGATGTTTTGTGTCTCGATGTAGGAATTTTCTAAAATAAAGGTGTGCCTAGTTTTGAAGTCATGAGATGCTATATCCTAACTTACTGGGTACAGTATTTTATTTCTTTGAGATAGGTAAGTCTTGACTTTCCTTCAAATAAAAGGATTATATTTTAAATTTTTTTCAAAATTTCGATATTAGGACATGGAATTATCAATTAGGTACCAAATTTTGGGCGTTACAAGGGTGCTAACCCTTCCTCGTACGTAACCGACTCCCGAACCCATTTTCTGGTATTTTGTGGACTAAAAATCAATGTTTTGAAATAAAACGTCTTATAAGGTGATCTAATCACACCTAAGTAAAAAAAGATTGGTGGCGACTCCCGTTTTTATTTTTTTAAAGTCGATCCCCATTTTTTATAAAATTTTAAAAAAATGGTTTCGACAAACGAGTTAGCAAACGACAATGCCTATGGAAGTCATGCTTTATGGTGATAATTTTAGGGAGTTAGAGATTCTATTGTTTTGGTTTTTCTTCCTTTTAAGTGGTCAGATTTAAATGTTGTGCTTTATTTGCTTGTATGAAGGGAAGATCTTTAGGTGTTCCAGTTGTGGTAAAGGCGTTTTGCACCTTTTATATCGCTTTACATTAATGAAACTCTTTTTGCTTGGAGAGAAAAAATAAATAAATAAATAAACTACACCTAAGGTTATTATACTATATATTAGTCAGTTTACGTTTTAATCACTTAATTATAAAAAGTTACAAAATGGTCATTTAACTATTCGAAATTTTTTATTTGACTCACTGAGTTGTTAAGGTGGAATTTTTTTTAAGTCCAGCTAGTAAAGCTCCAAGCGATGATTCAATAATAATTATGGTGGATCAATATCCATCAACGAATAGAACATATATTAGATCAAAGTTAATTTAACGGTGAGCATCAAACATCGCAAAAAAAAACTGTTTAAATTTTTGTTCACAAATTCGAGATGTTAAAAATTGTTTCATAAAAAGAATCTAACAAATAAAAAAGGAACAGAAGAAGAGTTTTTTTATTGGTGCAAATACTATTTCTGGATGTAATTTACTCAAAAATAAAAAGGACCCTAACTATCTCTGGAATTTCAATCCACAGTGAGAAATATGAGAAATATATGCAACATAAACAGCACCTCAGCTTGATTCCAGTAGGATTTAATTAATCATTCTATATGAACATGAAAAATAGATATCCATTATACAAAGCCAACCAATTACAGTCAAAGAAGATTAAAACTCGAAAGGGAACAGTGAGTTTCTTCTTTGGCGTATTGCAGTTGTTTACAAATTAACATACAGGGATGTGAATCCAGTTCAGGCTGCCAACATGAACAACTATTTTGTACCAATGCGGCATCGCATCGAACGTAAGCTCCTTGAATGTTCCATGTCGGGGATCAAAGACAACAACTACTCGGTTTAGGTACTCCAACAAGATCTCATCATTCCTCAGAATACATAGAACTCTGACAGATGAATTAGGGAAACGAGCCTTTGCCATATTGAAGTGTAAAAGATCATTTTGCTGCAATGTTGGTGGCAAGTGATTCCCGATGGTGAATTCTTTGATCCAAGATTCTTTTATACCGTATTCCTTCATAACCCAAACCTCCAACTCGTCGTTATCATGATAGGCACCAGCTGAGAGAAAACCTCGCAGAACCATGAGATGATGAAAACACCTGTTTGAGCCACAACAATCTGGCTTAGCCACCTCTTGGAACTGCTCAGTTTCGAGGTCAAACGAGATGAGAATGCTAGCCGTGGTGTCATTGTTAGGCTTTGAAAGCCAATGAAGCCTCCCATTGACCAAAGCTTTGGGCATCGGGCGAGTCAAATCATAAGGCAAGGTTCCTATATGTCTCCAAGAGGGATCTCCGATTGTTAGAACATGGACCTGAGATTGTACCAAAGTCGAGGTAGCAACATTGATGCGACCACCTAGTAAAACCAGTTGTCTAAGATATACTACCTGGATTACCTTGTACTGTTTTGTAGTTTGATGAAACCCGAATGCAATGTGTGCCACTTGTGCTGGATAGTTAACCAGTTTCGGTAGCTGTAAGTAAACCCTAGTAAAGGGGTTGCAAATGTATATCCATCTTGCATCCCGCATGCAAAGCAAGCCGTTGCATGAATCTACCAAATAAATAGACATGAGATTGGGAAGTTTCTTAAACATCACCTTTCCTTGGCTATGGAAGTCGGAGAAGTCTATAAAGAAAAGCTGATACGATGAACTAGGCCGATTGCTTTGGAAGATGAAGCTTGGACCATCTTTGTCGGCCATGTGAGAGAAATGGGTAGCAACAAGAAGCGGATCTCGTATTAATCTTCGCCAAGCTCGGCAAACCAACATCGATTGCAGCAGAGATGTTGATGGAAGCCTGGATAGTATACCAAGGATGATCTCTTGAGGAAGTTTCTCCATCATGTTGGAGGTTTGTTGCTCTGAAGTCTTCACAAGTTTGCTCATATTTTGAATTCATCACTTTCTTGCAAAGATGGAGATGTAGAAGACGAGTTTGGGCGATCAAAGCAAAGGTACCGGAGCATAATTTTACTTGCACTTTGATACAAGCTGATAAAACAAAGAAAACGAAGTCATCAATGATGGCGGAATATTATTATTCTATACGAATATAGTTTTGGTCGTGCCGATGGAAGAAGACAACAACAAAAGATAAATGTTGTGCACATTCCAAATATAAAATGGTTTATATACTAATCATCTAACATTAGCTGATAGATGACCCAAATCATAAATTGAGCCTTTGAAAACACCATATAGATGACCCAAATTATAAATTGAGCCTTTGAAAACACCATACACCCTAGCCTTTAATGTATATATAGGATAGAAAAATAATTATTTAAAGTTTTTGGACACAAGAATTTTACCCGATTGATTTACATATTATTTTTAAAAATCAAGACTCAATTAAATTCGATATACCATTTTTTTTTTAAAACATGAAAATTTATAAACAACTTGTGATACTTCATTTCTTTTTTATTTCGAAATTCCTAATCAAGGATTCACGCATGTCTTGATTATGAAAAATACATGCAACATAAACAGAATCTCAGCTTGTTTCCAACAGGATTATTACGTTTTAAAAATAATAATAATAAATTTAACTGAAGGGGGAAGCTGCAATATACTCACCACAACTACACTTTTACTTTTCTATCCTCTTTTTTTTTTTTTTTTTTTTCATCACTGTCATTTCTATATAATTTTTGACTTAATGCATAATTTAATATTTAAATTTGACACTTTTTGAAATGTGGTACTTATTGGTTTTAGTCCAATATGGTATTCGTATTTGACAAAAATTAAACATTTTGGTACTTGAAGATAATAATATTAACTTTTCAGTGTTTCATTCAGGTTTTAGAGTTGATTTGATGATAATTCATAATTAGCTAATAATATTAGTAATTAACTTTCATCAAATCAATCAAAAATTCGAATTAAACATTAAAAAGATAACATCGTTACCTTTGGGTACTAAAATTTATAAGTTTGGTCAAATACAAGTAACAAATTAGACTAAAAAATAACACATGTATCACATTAAAAAAATTTGTCAAACTCGTGTACCAAATGATATATTAAGCCATATTTTTATCATGATCTATTTTTTCAATCAATTTATTTATGGAAATAACTTATATTACCACATCATCAATTTTTAAAAAGATAAACATTTTATTATATATTTTTCCAAGCCAGCCCTATCCCTTTCATATAGGAAAATGATAAATTAAATTTTTCCTTCTAATTTTTAGCATTTTGGATATGGATGATGTAGAATCACAGTTTCATACAATCCATTGTCATTCTCAATATAAGTTAATTATTTAAAAATACCTCACCCTCACTGTTATTTTGCATCCCCAAAAGTGACTTAAATTAGTCATGCCATAAGAACAGGAAGAAGAGACATCATGAAACAAAGCCAACCAATAATTACAACAAACAACGCAAATAGAAGCAAACAGCTATTTAAATCTTGAAATTTAATAGGAAAACATAGCCTTAATGATGAAGCCAATTCAGGCTTCCAACATGAATAATTATTTTGAACCAACGAGGCATTTCTGGAAACGTAAACTCCTGGAACGTCTCATGCTGTGGATCGTAGATAACAAGAGCCCTGCTTTTGTACTCCAATAAGATCTCGCCATTTTTCAACACACATAGAACTCGAACAAATAAATTACGCTTTGAATAGATGAAGTGGCGACTCTCTTGTTGCGTCAACGTCGGAGGCATGTACCTTCCGATGCTCAACTCCTTGATCCAAGACTCTTTCGCACCATACTCCTTCATTACCCAAATTTCCACTCGTTCATCATTCTCATGAAACGCACCAGCCGAGAGACAACCTCGTACAACCATAAGATGCCGCAAACACCTCTCTGAGCCGCAACAATCAGGTTTCGGCACCTCCTGGAATTGCTCTGTTTCGAGATCGAAGGATACGAGCAAGCTAGCAGTGGTGTACCTGTTAGGCTTGGAAAGCCAATGGAGTCTCCCATTGACCAAAGCCTTGGTTTTCGAATGAATAAAACGGTATGGAATCGTTCCTAGATCCCTCCAAGAAGGGCTGCCGATAGTCAAAATCTGAACCTCCGATTCACTCGAAGTTGTTGATGTAGTACTGGAGTCGACTCTTCTCAATTTTCTTCGAAACACTATCTGGATCACCTTGTATTCTTTTGTTTTCTGATGAAAACCCAACCCCAAATTTCCCACCAGTGTTGGATACTTGATGAGCTTGGGGAGCTCGATGTAAAGCCTGGTAAAGAGGTTGCAAATGTATACGCTACGCGATGTATCGTGCATGCAAAGCAACCCATTGCATGAATCTACCAAGTACATGGGCATAGGAGAACTGGGGAGCTTCTTGGAGATCACTTTTCCTTCACTATGATCAAAGAAATCAATGAAGTGGCGTTGATCGGGGATAGGCCAATTGCTTTCCAAGATGAAGCTGGGATCGTTGCCGGCCTCGGCCAAGTTCGACAAGTGCTTACTAATAAAAAATGGATCTCGTATTAGGGTTCGCCAGCCTCGGCAAACCAGCTTTGAATTCAGCAACGATGGTAAGGGAAGCCTGGATAGTATATGGACGACGACTTCCCGAGGAAGAAGATCCATCATATTTGCTGCTGCCTTCCCTTTCTTCATAAGTTTGCCCTCTTTCATTGTCGATTCCTCTATGATTAACAATGACACAAAGTAAAAGAATATATATTACATTTGGAGATCAAAACAACGTTGATATTGAAAGTTTTTTAAATTTGAAAACAATATTTAATAGGACGAAGAGAAAGTGATCGATGGTAATGTAAAGATGTATAGTGATTCCTATAAGGCAAGGTGAGATTGTGATATGCCAACGCGTTTCTCCATAGCTTTTAATTATTTATAAAATTGATGTATGATAATGATATTTTGTTTTATTAATGTACGTACCTAAGTTGAATAATGTGGGTGTATCTGGCATTTTCGGGCAAATCAGAGACGAAATAGAATTGACGTCACGACTAAGAGGAGCAAGACATTGTCCCGATGTGGCGATGTGTATTCAACTTAAATCGGGTTTCTTCTTTTAGCTAAACTTTATTATCTTTTCCCAATTAAACTCTAATTAATCTAGAAATTTTTTAGTCATATTAGTATTTTAATATTTTAATATTAACTTATTTAAAGTATCTTTGTAATCATGTTCAGGGAGTTAACCGAATATCTCTTGCATGAGATTTGATGAAGAGTTTTGGGGAGAGTTTTGTATTCGAGTTTTGGGTTTTGCTCTTTGAGATTATTTTCTTCATCTTGTATTGTTCGTTGGTTTGTCGAATTAGTGAAGTTTTCTTTGCTCGTGATTTTTTTTCCTCTTTGGAGGAGTTTTTCAAGTAAAATATTTGTACCCGATTTTCTTTTTCACTTTTTCGTTCTTGTTTATTGACTATACCAGTCGATCCCTAACAAATAAAAATCTTCTACCCTTCATTGTGTCTTTCTACATGCCCTATCAACAACAAAAATTAACACCTAAAAATAATTTCATTTCAAAGGCAAAATTGTTTAAATATGTCCTTTTTTTTTTGTTAATTGGTTAAATATGTCGTTTTTTTTAAAAAAAAATTTAAGAAAATAGGTCGCTTTTGGAGAGAGTGTGTGAAAGCGAGTCCAGTTGAGTTCATTTAAGACGCATTTTTTTTACTTTTTTTTAATATAATTAGTTTCTTTGATAAGTTGGTTAAATATTAGTGGTTTTGTTATTGAGTCATAGGTTTGATTCCTCTCGCTCACATTTATATTTTTTATTTCATGTTGTTTTAAATTTTTTATTATTTTTTAATTAATGTTTTTAACATATTAATTTTTTGGTTAAATGGTTAAATAATAATGATTTTATCATTGAGTCCTCCTCTTCTAAACACATTTGTAATTTTTATTTCAAACTTTTTTTTTATTTTTAATTAATAAGTATATTGTTTTCAATTTTTTATTTTTAATTAATATCTCTTTTATTCATAAAATCCAATGATAAATATGTAATTATATAATAAAAATATATATTTTACATATATCATTATATTAAAAATATTTGACATTAATAACTCCTTTATATATAATATAAACATTAACTATTCTTTTTGATATATTTTTTTTATAATATTTATATGTCAAATATTTATTTTCTCTACGTGTATTGTGAGTATGGTGATTTTTAATATTATAAAATTAAATAATTATTTCAAATATAATTATTATCTTTATATGTAAAATATTTCAAATATCATCATGTTTATATGCGAAATATTTTAAATACACATACAAAAATATATAATACCAAAATTTACTATACTCATGATATGGATTGAAAAATAAATATTACATATATAAAAAATATATTTACTAAAAATAATGATAATTTAATAATTATTTGATTTTATAAATAAAAGAGTTATTAATTAAAAAGATGAAATAAAAATTAAAAACAATATATTTATTAATTAAAAATTAAAAAAACTTGAAATAAAAATTACAAATGTGTTTAGAAGAGGAGGAATTGAACCTAAGACTCAAAGATAAAATCATTATTATTTGACCAAGGGAGTTAATATGTTAAAATCGTTAATTAAAAATAACAAAAAGCTTAAAATAACATGAAATAAAAAAATATAAATGTGAGCGAGATAGGAATCAAATCTAAGACTCAAAGACAAAATCACTAATATTTAACCATCTAACCAAATAAACTAATTGTATTAAAATAGTCAAAAAAATTGTATCTTAAAGGGAAAGCACATCCAACTGGGCGTACTTTCCTGCGACGTGTGAAAGCGTGTTCAGTTGTGCACGCTTTTTGTACAGGTTCTTAAGTCTAGTTGGACGCGCTTTTATACACTCTCTCTAAAATCAATTTATTTCCTTAAATCTTTTTTAAGAAAAACCTATTTAGTTAATTAAAAAAAAATGGCAGACAATTTAGCCCATTTCATACTTTCTTTCATTTATTTAACCGCAGAGCAAAAGACGCTCAAAAAAGTGGAATAGGCAATTTTCAAAACCTCAACTTTGAAGAGCAAAAGCTAGTGAATAAGATTAATGATCAAGTTGAAGTTGCTTCTACTTAAACAAGCCCATGCTTGCAATATTTCCTTCTATGGTTCTACTTCTCTTGTTTGTTAGATTATCAAAGATTGTAGTTACAGCTTTGGTCCTCTCTCAAGTCTAGCTTTGGTCTTGACTTTTCTATTTATCATTTGCAAAATTCCCCTAGAAAACATGAGAAACATTGAATTAAATAATATTTCAAAGTGATTATATTTTTTTTATGAATGCTTTTAAAATTTGCTAAGTCTTATGGATATTTTTTTTTTCAAATTGATAAGTGCTAAAAGTAACATATTTTAATCGTATTCTTAACGCGTTTTTGAGTGATTATTCTATGTTAATTGTGAATTTTATACTCCTAATCCTTTAAATTCATATTTTAATGCTTAATAGAGCACTTGAGAGCAAAAGGAGCGAAAAACGAGCAAAAATCAGAGCGTCAAAGCAAGCTATAGGAGCCACATGGGTTGAACCATTTCACACGGCCAGACCACATGGCCGTGTAACCCACACGGGCGTGTGGTAGGCCATGTCAATTTCATGGGATTGCACACCGAACTGCGAAAAATTACAGTTTTTTATGTTTTTTTGGGCATTATAAGACGTATATATTACGTATATATGCCATATCTTGTAAATCCCTAAAATCAAAGGATATGGTTAATCTCGTCCGTCGATATAAATGTATCTTGACTGTCGGTTTTGGGGGAGCTCAACTATAAATAGAGAGCCTCCCCCTCATTTGTATTCATTCCATTCATTGTTTCATTATTCTTTGTGAATAAGAGAATATAGATAGCATTTACTCAAACACCTTGTGTGCGTTCTTTCTGTTGTTCTTTTGTTGCTTCTTTTGGCATAAATCACTTCCGCTATACAAGTTGGTGCCTTGGAGGACTTCTAAAGGAACCCTCACTTAAGTAAAGGCTGACTTAAGCGAGTTTGGATGAACGGATCGCGAGACAAAAGATCTAGCCCTGTGACAAGTGGTATCCTAGCTATTGGTTCGAAGGCACCGTTAGGATTTCGAAAGAAGAGTTCGAACAAAGGTGGGCCAGAAAGTCTTTGAGGGAGATGCTGTCGGCTATTGAGGAACGCATGGGTAAACTTGAGGAGTCCATGGAGGACGCAAAAGAGTCAGACAATACGCTTGGGGAAAGCATTGAGGACTTGAGGGAGCAGTCAAGAGACTTCGTGACCATGTGTCTCACTTCCAATAGGGATAGTGTGCAAGAGTTGCTAGATTCCCAAAGGAAGAAGCTGACGGAGAGGAACAATGCTCTCGAGGCCATGGTGATGGCTTTGAATGAGGAAACAATGGCCACGACGAGGGCTTTGAGCACAAGAATAGAGGAGCTCGAGGGAGAGCTAGCTTTGTGCCGAGCAGTCGTGGCAAAAGGAGTGGCAAGTGTAGCACTCAGTTACGAGAATGTCCCAAAGTCGAAATAGTTTGTGGGGATAATGTCTGCATGCGATGTGGACAATTTCTTGTGGAGGATGGAAAACTACTTTCGTACCAAAGGCATCGTGGATCATGCGATTAAGGTAAACACTGCTTCAATGTTTCTTACTGATATTACGTTTTTATGGTGGCGAGGCAGGACCATAGATAAAAGGCAAGGTGAGATTGGGACGTGGCAAGAGTTCCAATGTGATTTGAAGGGACAGTTTTACCCAAAATTTGCCGAGGAAGAAGCTTGGGCAAAGTTGCAAGGGATAACGCAACGGGGCATAGTGGGTGATGCGTCGTTGAGAGCACCAAAAATATCTTATCCTTATAAAATAATGAAAAGAATAGTATAAGAGAAGTAGGGTCAAATCCTCAGGGACTGGATTTGCACAAATTATTGTTCCTCGAGATCCCGGACAGAGTCGTGCCCAAGAAATCCTGCGTACTTGGAAAAAAAATAAAAAAAATAGAATTAAAAGTTTGATTGAATTGAAATTGCGAAAACTACAATTAAAATTGTAAAGATAAACAGAGTTGAGGAAAGAGAGTTTTTTTATGGAGAGATTCCAACCTCCGGTTGTCTCGATCCGCCTTAGGTTCAATCCTAGGCTTTTAGGTGATCCTTCTCGAACAGAATAAACCAGTTATAGTGGAAGAGGACGCCTACGACCACCAGCTCTACTTAGATTTTACACTTACGATTTAGAGGAACTTGGCTCTAGCCAACCATCGCTTTTGCGGGACCGTCTTACACTAGATCATCACTTCTCAATGGCGAATGCCACACCATTTTGTCTCTTGGGTTCGACAACTACTGACGCAGTAAGCTAACGAATTGACTGTGCAACCTTCCCAAAACATATAAAGTGAACGTTATTTGCACAAGTTGAAAAGATCACCTTGAAGGGACATGGACAGAAGCGTCAGCCCTGTAATGCGGAGAAATGATGAATACTCGTTGAGAAGGCTAAGCGCGGATTCTAAGCCTTATGAACCCTTTTTGGGGAATTTCGACAACCTTTGGCTAGATAAATTTAGTGGCTCATGCTTCTTGGGAAAAAAGAAATAAACGTAATAAAAATGGAATTTTATTGAATAATATGAAAGGAACAAAAGCTAAGCTTTTTGGGAGGAGTGTTTACAGAAAAGATGAGTGAAATTTATGACACTCCATCCCCTATTTATAGTACTTAAAAAACCTAATCTGTTCCTATCTAAATTCTAAAAGATAAATAAAGATAAAAGCTAAAATTAAATCTAAATAATAATCTTTAACAATTATCATAATATAAATAAAATTTAAATAGAGCCTTGTGTTTATAAAATCTCTTCTTTGCACTTTTGCCCTCAAATCTCTCATACGTTTCATTTTCGGCACCACTTCTTTCCTACTTCGCATGCTGGCCCATTTTATCTTTAAATTTACCTTTTTGCCCCTAAATTTCCTTTTTGTCTTCAATTTAGTCCCTACAAGATAAAAACCATAAATAGCTCAAATTGGTAGAATCATACTCAAAATAAATATACATAAAAATATGTCATTCTAGAGTATTATCAGTGGGGGAGTATGTTCGAGAGTTCAAGGAACTCATGCTCCAAGTTTCAGATGTGACCGAGAAAGAAGCATTGCTTGCTTTTCAAAATGGATTGAAGTTATGGGTCAGACAGGAGGTGGAACAAAGAGGTGTCCAAAAGCTGTCAGAAGCCATGACGGTAGTAGAGTCCGTGGTCAAGCTTGGTCTAGGGAAAGACAAGCTTGGGTCTTCCAAGTCCGAAGAAAGGGGCGTATGTGAAAAGGATCACAAGGAAGATGTTGTTGATGGCAATGGCAATGGCGACAATGGTGGTAATGGGAAACCATGAGTTGGGAAGAAGAAACCCAAGAAGAAAAGGGACAAGTTGAAATGCTTTCTCTGCGACGGTCCACATATGTTGAAGAAATATCCGAAGAAATTCGTGCTTAAGGAAAAGCCGGTGAGTAAGGCCTTGGTACTTGGTTCGATCGCAAGGGGTGTCGAAGCCAAGGAGGCCGAAAGTGAGAAGAAGCCCGTAAAGTACTTCTTATGTCATGGTCCGTATAGGTTACGGAACTATCCGAAAAAGTCTGTCATCGAAGGGGACGATGGAGCAGACAAGGAGCCCAAGAAGCTTGATTCGAGCAAGGGAAAAGCTGAAGCCAAAAAGGAAAATAGGAGCAAAAAGAAGTGAGTAATGTGCTTCTTGTGATGTAGTCCACATGAGCTGCGGAACTGTCCAAAGCAAGCTGTGGTCAAAAGGAAAGGCAACGTTTGAGCTTGGTGAGTCGTCGGAGGGGCTTCCACCCAAGGAAGAGGTGAGTTTGTCATTGAACTTAGGGGAGAAAGTTACGATGAAAGCAGTGAAGCTGGGACCAATGAGGCTCAATTCGAGTGAAGCGTCGGAGTTGGCCGAGTCATCGACAAGGCTTATACCTATGGGAGAGGTGGGTGGTGCATCGAACTTCAAGGAAAAAGAAGTGATGCATGTGGGACAGTTGACCAGAGTAAATGTAACGAGTAGGACGGCTCGAGTTCAGAAGCGATGGAAGTCGAGGTAAAAGTTCCGAAGGAAGGGAAAAACTAAGGCGTCGAGACGAGACCGAGGCGAATCAAGTCAGTGCCATTCGGAAGTCATAACGAGGGCTTTACGAGAATGGGTGTGGGAGAATGTCACCGGCCGCAGTTCAAAGCCCGTGACCATCGCACCAAATGCATCCGATGGAGGTCTAATGTGTAGATGGGGATAATTTGGCCCGTAAGAATTGGCCAATTCGGTAACCTGTTGGAGAAGCCTATCAGATTGAAGCTTGGTTGGCCTGATAATGAAGATATGGCAACTTAGGCTAATTTGGTAACTAATCTTAGAAGATTGAGGGAATCATATCTTGTAAAGATTAGATTAGATTTGATATGGCATATCTTGTAAATCCCTAAAATCAAGGGATATGGTTAATCTCGTCTGTCGATGTAAATGTATCTTGACCATCAGTTTTGGGAGAGCTCAACTATGAATAAAGAGCCTCCCCCTCATTTGTATTCACTACATTCATTGTTTCATTATTCTTTGTGAATAAGAGAATATAGAGAGCATTTACTCAAACACCTTGTGTGCATTCTTTCTGTTTTTCTTTTGTTGCTTCTTTTGGCATAAATCGCTTCCGCTATACAAGTTGGTGCCTTAGAGGACTTCTAAAGGAATCCTCACTTGAGTAAAAGCTGACTTAAGCGAGTTTGGACGAACAGATCGCCTAAGGCCGCACGGATCGCAAGACGAAAGATCTAGCCCCGTGACAAGAATACTCAAAAAAATAATTCGAAAAACACCATTGAAGCCAACTTTGAAGCAGATTTTCGTTAAGATTGAAGATTTCCAGTTGATTTCTTAGGAAGTTATTTTAAGTTTCTTTATTTCTTTCGGTTATACTGTCTCCTGAATTTTTTTATGTTCAAGCATGAGTTAATTTTCTAAATACCTAGGGAGATGAAACTTATGATGGATTATGTCGTTTGATTTTTATTTTACGCAATAAATACTTAGTTTCTTATTCTCAATTATGTGTGCTTAATTCTTGGTTTGATATTTCTAAATTATTAATCCATGTTTGATGTGCTTCAATCGGTGGTTGAATAGACTCTATTCAAGAGTAGATCTTGTGTAATTAAATGGAGTTGCATGCAATTCTAGAAATAGGACGACATAAATCTACCGGATTAGAGTCAAATCTAATAGGAGAATCCATAGCACGAGTTAATGCGATAATAGGGGTTTTAATTAGAAAGAAATTTCAATTAATCAACCTAAAATCAATTGCTCTTATGCTCGAAAGAGATATTAGCATAATTTAGGGATTTCTACAGATCAATGTGCTAAGTAAAGAAATTGCATAATTTAGATTGATAGCGATAGATGAAATCTAGGTGAATTCTTTGTTGGGTATTGTTTCGCTTCTTGGTTGTTAATTGATTATTTTTGTGTTTTATTCTTTGATGTGTTCGTTAGTTAATTAAATTATTCATTTTAATTTTAATCAATCACTTGAATTATTCAGTTAAATGATAGAAAGATGGTAATTACTAGTACTTTTAGTCTTTGTGGGAACAATATATTTGCTCACCGAAGTTATAATATTAGTTGTTAGGTGCACTTACCTTTGTCAAATTTTTAGTTAATTTTGTGACGTATCACTAACAAAGGATATTATTATAGGTTTTATTGCTTTCATTGGAGGGGTATTTTGAGATACAAAGGGATTTTATTATTTAGAGTTTTAGGTTTAGGATCGATGGACTCTTATATTGTTGTGTTTTAAATAGAGTAGAAATTTTTTTTGACAAGGAATTGAAGAATATGGTATAAAAAGATCAAAATTTTAATCCCTCGATCTTTTCTTAAATAGCATTGACATGTAATTGTTTGTGTTAAGTAAAATTATATCCATGATCTATGACCATGAAGCAACGTCATGTTTAATTGTGTTGTATGCAAAGTAATTGTAGTAGAAAGTTTCTTTAAAAAAAAAAACACTTCAATCCTATTATGTATATATTCACAAAAGGAAAGAATGAAAAAGAAATACTTACCAAGCTATTTCTTGCCGTGGAAAAGGATTGGATAAGGGGAAAAAAAACCTCTCTGATAGATTTTTTTTTCTTGATATCTAACAAATTTGACAAAAACTTTAGGGTAAAGATGAAATATTGCAGTCACTTTTGAGTTTTGAGAGGTTAATGGCTTAAACAAATTTTTTTTAAAGCGAAACCCTTTTTTTTATTTATTTAACGGAAGTAAACATGAGAAGTTGAATAAAATTATTTCATTTAGGTGTCAATTTTTTTTTATTGATGAGCCATACTTATGGGCACAAACAGGACTGGAGTTTTCTTATTTGGTTTCAAGTTTTTTTATTTCAATTTTGGTATTTGAATTTGATTTCAATGTTTAATTTGATATCTAGACCAAATGATATCATGCGGTCCAATGAATGTTTAATATGTATGCTCTAAAAAAAACATTGGTATTTAATTGGGATAAAGAAAAAAGTCGAATACCAATTAAATGTTGAAACCAAACTTAAGTACTAAATTGAAACAAAAAAAAAAACCTCATTTATCAAATTAGAAAAAATTAGGTACCAAACACCAAATAGTTTTTTTTCTCAAAAGTTGAAATGAAAAACATACATCAATTTAAAAGATAGTGATGCGGTCGTTGAGAGCACCAAAAATATCATATCTCTATAAAATAATGAAAATAATAAAAATAATAGTATAAGAGAAGTAGGGTCAAATCCTCAGGGACCGGATTTGCACAATTGCTTGTTCCTCGAAATCCTGGACAGAATCGTGCCCAAGAAAACCTACGTACCTGAAAAAAATAAAAAAAAATAAAAAGTTTTGATTTAATTGAAAGTGCGGAAATTAAAATTAAAATAGTGGAGATAAATAGAGTTGAGAAAAAGTTTCTTATAGATAGATTCCAGCCTCCAGTTGTCTCAATCCGCCTTAGGTTCAATCCTCGGCTTTTAGGTGACACTTCTCAAACAGAATAAGCCAGTTATAGTGGAAGAGGACGCCTACGACCACCAGCTCCAAGATTTTAGACTTACGATTTAGCGAAACCTGACTCTAGCCAACAGCTTTTGTGGGACCATCTTATGCTAGATCATCATTTCTCAATGGCGAATACCACGCCATTTTGTCTCTTGGGCTCGCCAACCTCTGACAAGTAAGCTAACGGACCGACTAAGTAACCTTCCCAAAACGTACAAAGCGGTCGTTCGTTGCACAAGTTGAAAAGATCACCTATTAAGGGACATGGACGGAAGCGTCAGCCCCGTAATGCGAAGAAACGATGAATACTCGTTGAGAATGCTAAGTGCGGATTCTAAGCCTCATGACCCCTTTTTGGGAAATTTTGACAACCTTTGGCTAGATAAGTTTAGTGGCTCATGATTTTTGTGGAAAAAGAAATAAATGTAATGAAAATGAAATTTTTATTGAAAAATATGAAAGGAAATAAGGCTAAGCTTTTTAGGAGAGTGAGTGTTTACAGAAAAGATGAGTGAAATTTGTGTCACTACATCCCCTATTTATAGTACTAGGAAACCTAGTCTATTCCTACTTAAATTCTAAAAGATAAATACAAATAATTAAAGATAAATAAAGATAAATGCTAAAATTAAATCTAAATAATAATCTTTAATAATTATCCTAATATAATTAAAAATTAAATAGAGTCTTGTGTTTATAAAAATCTCTTCTTTGCACTTTTGCCCTCCAAGTCTTCTATACTTTGCATTTCTGGCACCACTTCTCTCCTACTTCGCATGTTGGCCCATTTCATCTTTAAATTCACGCTTTTAGCCCCCAAATTTCCTTTTGCCTTCGATTTAGTCCCTACAAGATAAAAACCATAAATAGCTCAAATTAGTAGGATCATACTCAAAATAAATGTGTAATTAATACATAAAAATATGTCATTCTAGAGTATTATCAAATTCCCCCATACTTAGCCCATGCTTGCCCTCAAGTATGGTTCCTAGCCATTGTGAAAATTAGAACTTTTGCCATGATTGAAATACCACTCCAAAGTTTTATAAAAAGTAGGCATAATGCATATGAAAAATAAAGAGAATCTTTAGCTTGCTTTAAGTAAAACTGAAAAAGTATTCCAATTAATACACAAAAATTAAAATTGACTTGGATTATTTCATGAAAGTTAGGTAATTTACTAAACTTACCAAGACACCTTATTTGTTTCCACCTTTAGTCCCCAAATGCAATTTTATTATTAATACATCATTTTTTTCCTTTTTTTCCTTTTTCCCTTTTTTTTTACTATTATTATTATTGCATAAGAATACTTTGAACCTTTTGACTCGAAGAGAGATGACAGCCAAGCACCCCACCCCGTTTACTCAGCCCAACATACTCCTAATTTATTATATTTTTCTTAAGAACATATCGAACCTTTTGACGCGAAGAGAGATGACAGCCAAGCACCCCACCCCGGTTACTCAACCCAATATATTCCTTAAAAAAAATTATTTAATTCCGGTTAGCGGAGTTACCTAACACGTTACACAACCTTTTGACGCGAAATAGGATGACAACCCAAGCACCCTACCCCGGTTACTCAATCAGTCACATTTTAAGCTATACTCATAACCACGAAAGCATCACAATTTATTATAACGAAACAAAATTTTAATTTGGAGGACTAGGGAAAACAATCAAGTGTCAAAAATAAGTTTCGGCAACTACCTAACAGTCATGAACAGAATTTCAGCATGCAATTTTCATTAAGTGTTCTCTTTACATTTAGACTTAATCGATTTTACTATAAGCAAGGTAGGGTTAACTCTATCAATCATAATTATTCTGCCTAAAAGAAATAAAACAGTGGAGATGAAATCAAACAGGCAAAATCATAACTAACTCAGTAGACAAGAATCATGCATGTAGGTCAAACAGTGGGCAAGTCGTGGTCAAATTCTTGGGCATGAAAAGAGGTAGAATATTCTTAAAAATATATATATATGGGTAAAAACGAGCACAAAGCAGCAGCAATAACAAAAATAGCATATAAAATGACAGAAATAATGAGGAATGCTCCCCCTACTTAAAACACATTGTCATCGATGTGGAATAAAATAAATAAATAGGTGGAAGAAGAAAAGTTTAGAAGAACTCCCCATGTAATTACTGTAGTTCGCGCAAAGCTGCAAGGAGGGGAAGGTTTAGCGTCGCGTGGAGATGGAGATGGAGACGACGTGGGCGAGTCCTTACCATGGTGTTTGAAAAATCAGTGGTGGGGGGTGAGGAAGAATGTGCGGCGACTGGTGAGGGTTTGGGTGAAAAATGGGATAATTTTTTAGGGTTTTAGGGTGTATAAGTAGAGTGTTTGGCTGAAGGGGGTGTTTGGGTGCAGGTTTTAGTTTGTATAAAGCAAGGACGTGCTATTCCTACTTGGAATAGGGATAGAATAAGGGATGTTTGTGAAAGTATGCCAATTCCTGAGTTTTTTCCTCACCGGTTTACCTAGGCAGAAGAAGAGAAATTTATCAACATCCAGAATTAAGTAATAAATAATAAAATAAAATAAATAAAAATAAAAATTAAGAAAAATAAAATAAATAAAAATAAAAATTAAGAAAAATAAAATAAATAAAAATAAAAAATTGGGTTGCCTCCCAACAAGCGCTTCTTTAACGTCGCTAGCTTGACGCCCCAACTAGTATTGGGGCTGTTCCAGCTGAATTCTTTCGTTTGTATGGGCTTGAAAATTCTCCATTTTTATCACATCCACCATATTTGGGTTTCTTTGGTTTCGTATTTTCCTCCAAGAAAATCTTATGTGTGTCTGTCATGGGGTTAATCCCTTTTAAGTCGGCAATGGTCTCATCATTCTCCAAAAATATGCACTTGAAATGCTCGGGAAGTGGTTTTAATTTCAGATCTGGTGCCTACATAACAAAAGGTAGAAGCTTAGTATCTATAGGAGCCAATAATTCATTAACAGATTCAAAATCATCAAACATCATTTTAGATTTATCTCCATAATTCGACTCAAAAGTTTCTTCTACTAATGAGTCAATTATGTCGCCACGATTTACGTTTAAGATTTCACTTGGGTGACTAATAGCATCGTAAACATTAAACTTCACGATCTCCCCGTCAAACTCCATCGTGAGGGTTCTGCTACGCACGTCAATCTTAGTATTTGCAGTACTAAGGAAAGGTCACCCCAACAAGATATCTGAAGACCCAGGAGCTTTATCCTCTTCCATTTTTATCACAAAAAAGTCTGCAGGAAAGATAATTCCATTGATTCACTAATACGTCTTTAAGGACTCCTTCGGGATGCACAATAGACCTGTCTGCTAATTGAATGATAACACCTGTTTTCGTCAAAAAACCCGCGCTAAGTGATTCATAAATAGAAAAAGGCATGACATTTATGGAGGCACCTAAATCACACATAGCTTTTTTAATTCCTAAGTGGCCTATTTTGTATGGTATTGCGAACATGCCTTTATCTTTGCATTTCGCTGGCATCTTCTGCTGTAACACTGCGGATACATTCTCACCAACGCTTACCCTTTTATTACCAATTAATTTTCGCTTGTTGGTGCAGAGCTCTTTAAGGAACTTGGCATATCGCGAAATTTGTTTGATGGCATCCAACAATGGTATGTTGATCTCGACATTTCTGAATGTTTCGAGGATCTCCTTGTCCTCTCTACCTTTCCGACATTGGTTCAATCGTCCTGGAAATGGAGATTGAATTATGGGCAATAGAGGTTTTGCTCGGACCTGTTCATCGTTCTCGTGCTTTTCTTGGGCAGAATCTTGGCCAAGATTTCTTCCAAGAATTGGTTCCAGTACTTTTCCACTTCGCAACGTCACTGCATTTGCATGTTGTCTTGGATTAGGTTCCGTTTGTGATGGTAGCTTCCCTTGTGAGTTCATTTTCTCAATTGATGTGGTCAACTCTCTTATAGACGCCTCGATTTTCTATTGAAAATCATTTGTTTCCTTTTGGAAATCAAGAGTTTGCCGTAGTATTTGCTGTTGGAAATCAACAGTTTGTCGTTGTATCTTCTGTTGGAAATCAAGCACATTAGCTGCTAATTTATTGACTATGGTTTCTAGAGAGGTACTTGAATCTTGCGTTTGTTGTGGAAACCGATTTTGGTATGGCTGGTTATACTGCAGGTTTGCCCCATAACTCAAGTTAGGGTGGTCTCTCCATCCTGGGCTGTAGATATTAGCGTAGGGATCATATCGACTTTGTGGTGGCCTAGGAAAGTTCCTCACAGCATCCAAATGGGTCATAGTATCATCATACAAACTAGGACATGCATCATTTGTATGCTCAGGTGTAGCACATATTCCGCATAGTCGAGCCGGTCTTACTTTTTCTGTAAAAAGAGAATTGACAATATTAGTCAGTCTATCAACTTTATCTTCTAAGGTTAAATTACTTAGCTGGTGAACCCTTCTAATGGGATCAGGATTGGCTCGAAATTGCTGAGTATTTGCAGCCATCGTGGATATCAAGTCCCTTGCTTGTTGAGGAGTCATGTTGACCAATGCTCCTCCACTGGCGGCGTCTACCATATTCATCTCTATGGGCTTTAAGCCTTCATAAAAGTATTGGAGCAGAGACTGTTCTGTTATACCATGTTGTGGGAAACTTACACACAACTTCTTAAATCGCTTCCAATAGTCGTAAAGTGACTCTGATTCTTTTTGCCTTATCCCAACGATCTCCCTTCGTAACTCAGCTGCACGTGATGCTGGAAAAAATCTGTTGAGAAACAAACGAGAAAGATCAGCCCAAGTTGTAATAGATCCAGGGGGAAGATAAAATAACCATTCCCTAGTAGAATCTACTAAGGAAAAAGGGAAAGCACACAATATGATTTGATCCTCAGTTACCCCCTGAGGTTTCATGCTAAGACAAACCATATGAAACTCTTTCAGATGTTTGTGGGGATTTTTGTTTTGCAACCCACGAAAAGTTGGCAGTAACTAAATTAAACCTAACTTCAGTTTAAAATCAGTATCTATAGTAGGATACGCAATGCACAATGGTGGTTGTTCTGCCGGAGCTTCAGCTAGTGCCGAATCGTTTGAGCCATAGGTTGAGGTGCTAGATTAGGGTTTTCGTTAACCCTAGCGTTAAGCACTTCTTCTGGTGAATCGACTTCTACTTTTTCGCTTTCAAGTGTTTGAGTAGGGTTTTCGTTAACCCTAGACTCAACTTCGTCGTCGACTTCGATTTCTGATGGTGGGTTACTCTGAGTCCCAACCACTCCTGACTGTTTTTTCCATAACTTTGTCTCCTTGCGATTAGCTCTCGCAGTCTTCTCTATTTCTGAATCAAACGCAAGAATACCTGGAGCAAATCTGGTCATAAGAAACAAAGAAACAAGATTAGTACGTTACTAGTCCCCGGAAACGGCGCCAAATTTGATGCAGTCATTGAGAGCACCAAAAATATCCTATCTCTATAAATTAATGAAAATAATAAAAATAATAGTATAAGGGAAGTAGGGTCAAATCCTCAAGGACCGGATTTGCACAATTGCTTGTTCCTCGAAATCCCGGACAGAATCGTGCTCAAGAAAATCTGCGTACCTAAAAAAAATAAAAAAAATAGAATTAAAAATTTTGATTTAATTGAAAGTGAGGAAATTAAAATTAAAATAGTGGAGATAAATAGAGTTGAGCCTCCACTTGTCTCGATCTGCCTTAGGTTCAATCATCGGCTTTTAGGTGACACTTCTCAAACAGAATAAGCCAATTATAGTGCAAGAGGACGCCTACGACCATCAGCTCCAAGATTTTAGACTTACGATTTAGCAGAACCTGACTCTAGCCAACAATCGATTTTTGTGGAAAAAGAAATAAATGTAATGAAAATAGATTTTTTATTGAATAATATGAAAGGAAATAAGGCTAAGCTTTTTGGGAGAGGGAGTGATTACAGAAAAGATGAGTGAAACTTGTGTCACTCCATCCCCTATTTATAGTACTAGGAAACCTAGTCTATTCCTACTTAAATTCTAAAAGATAAATACAAATAATTAAAGATAAATAAAGATAAATGCTAAAATTAAATCTAAATAATAATCTTTAATAATTATCCTAATATAATTAAAAATTAAATAGAGACTTGTGTTTATAAAAATCTCTTCTTTGCACTTTTGCCCTCCAAGTCTTCCATACTTTGCATTTCTGGCACTACTTCTCTCCTACTTCGCATGTTGGCCCATTTCATCTTTAAATTCATGCTTTTAGCCCCCAAATTTGCTTTTGCCTTTGATTTAGTCCCTACAAGATAAAAAACTATAAATAGCTCAAATTAGTAGATCATACTCAAAATAAATGTGTAATTAATACATAAAAATATGTCATTCTAGAGTATTATCAGATAGGAATGGGTTTTTTTAGATAAATAACCTAAAAATATTAAAAAATTATGAAAATAACCCTAGTACTAGATTATTTAGAAAAATGTCCTAGTTTCTACAGTGTCAATGGGTGCCTCCACTTCTCAAGGCGGCACCACCTCAAAAAGTGACAAAATCATTGCCTTATAATGACAAAATTATAGGATGAAAAATAATCATTTTTTCAGTGCCGCCACTTCCCGAGGCGACACCCGTATAAATTTTTCACCCCACCATATTTCCACACGTATTTCCAGATATAAATGAAAAGAAATATATGTTTTTTTTTTGTACCGCCTCCTTTAATGGAGGCACCAAATTGGATTAAAAAAAAATTCTGGTTACGTTCTTTTAAGTGGCGGCACCAAATTGGATTTAAAGAAATATTTGTTGGTGCGGAAAATACCAATAAAATATTTTTTTTATCTCTGGTGACTACTCTAGATGTGGTGGCACCAGTATTTTTTTTTTTGGAATTTTTTAGTGCCGCTACTTCACATGGTGTCTCCAAAAATAGTTGATTTTTTCCCTAGTCCTACTATACATGTGGTGGCACCAGTAATTATTTTTTAAATTTTTTAATCCTGCCACTTCATGTGGTGTCACCAAAAACAATAATAAAAAAAATCCCTCTGGTCCCTACTACAGATGTGGCGGAACCAATATTTTTTTTTTTTTGAATTTTTCTTTCCCACCAGTTCATATAAAGTCACCAAAACAAGTAAAAAGAAATTATTTTCTTAGTCCTTACACCAGATGTGGCGACACTAGGTAATATTTTTTTTTTATTTTTAGGTGCCACTTGTAAATGTGGCGGCACCAAAATCAGTATGTTTATATAAGCCCCCATTCTGGGCACAGTTCATTATCTATGTTTATTGCTAATTGTTAGAGAGAGAAGAAAAAAAAGGTAATCTTTTTATTGACATGATACAGTTTTTATTGATATTTTTTTATAAAAATTCCGCCTCCTCCCCAGAATAAGCCTCGATCATTTGACAATATACCCCAAGTTTTGCGGACCTCCTATAGCGGGACACGTAAACCATTTGCCAACAAAGAAAAATTGTTAACAAATAAATTAATGCCAAAAAAAAATTAATTGTTGATTTGGTTATTCTTAATATTTACTTACCTATTTACAATCGACCACACTGGTGGTTGATGGCCCACTGATGCCAAAAGCGACATCCTATCAATGCCCATGATTGCAACAGTATTAGACAACCACCTTTTTCTTACGTATTGTACTTTGTTACCCGACATAGCTCACGATACAATGTTGTCAATACTGTCAACCCTCAACTATACTCCTAGGCGGCGCGTAAATATGACAATAGGGGCAAGTACATAATGTGGACTCTATTATTGTTTGCGTTCGACATCAGTACCCCCCATCAGCTGCATAATAAATGCTTGAGCACCGTACATAAGCTCCAATTCTGTGGCACTAGTCGATGCATTTTCAAAATTTTGTTTTAACTAGCAAAATTTCAAATTGGTAAATTTATTCTCCTCATCACCCGGAGATCGACAAAGCAAACGATTGCACAAAACCGCAGGTTTGGCCACCTTACTAAAACCGGTGATCGCATAACCATCCACTGGTAGCCCGAGTTGTAATGCGATGTCCTTGAGCATAATGGTGCACCCCCACACAATAAATGGAATGTGTGGGTCTCCAACCGTCACCTCTCAACCAATGCGGATATTAAGTTAGGTCACAACTCAAACATCTCGATTAAACCAGCTGATCCAAATCCAACCATTTCCAAGTATAGCATATACGATTGTTAGGATGGTAGCTCGGCCTATGGCTACGCGCCCTCAAAATGCAATACTCATACTGTCAATTTAAAAAAAAAAATTGACCAACTAAAAAATAATTCGCAAATTTAGCATTTTAAGTTTTCGATAAGACATAATTATTTTTTTACCTTCTCATTGATCTTTAATGCCGTGTGATAGTCTGATTTGACAAGAGTACTCATCATGATTTCTGTCACAATTATTATTTAAAATATTGTTAATCATTATTTTAAAATAATAAATAAATTAATATAACAAATCAATTATATTAATAAACACAATTCCCCAAACATTAAATAAACTCAAATAACCAATTATAAAAAAATATGTTCATACCTTAAATACGAAAAATTGATATAAGATTCTTCAAAAACATTAATAAAACAAATTAATCAAACCTTAATATAAACTTAAAGCTAATAGAACACAACAACAAAAAATAACATTTCAAGTAAATACAAAAAACTAATATAAGATACCACAAAAAAATTAATAAAACAAATTAATCATACCTTTAATACAAATCTAAAACTATAAATAAATAAAAAACACACAACAAAAAAATATCTTTAATACAAACTAAAAAAAATGATATAAGATACAACAATAACATTAATAAAACAAACTAATTATACATTTAATACAAACTTAAATCTAATAAAACACAACAACAACAAAACTCTTTCTTTTAAATATAAAAAACTATTATAAGATATCATAAAAAAATAATAAAACAAACAAATCATACTTTTAATATAAACTTAAACTTAAACTTAAAAAAAATTACTTTTCAAAATGGTTTTTAACTCCCGAATGTGGTGGCTGTGGGGACAAATTTTTTTTCTTCTATTAACATCCATATGTGGGGGACCATTTCCATTTAAATAGGGAAGAAGAGAAGAGAAAGAAAAAAGCTTGTGATCGACGGGTCACAAGCCCATCAGACTCCTTTTTTTTCCTTTTTCCTTTATTTTTTTTATATTTTTAAGCAATTTTTTAGTCACTAACATCTTCTTATTAATTCGTTTTTATTAATACATCATTTTTTTTCAATTAATTTTTCATATTCTTTTTCATCTTCAAATATTATTTTTTCCTCATTTCTTTTATTATTTTCAAATTTCTTTATTTAACTCGAATTTATTTGATTAAACTCCCATCATATATATTCTATATTTTTTTTTCTTTTTTACTATTTTTCATCCAATTAAATGAAATCTTACATTTTTAAAGCAAAAAAATAATTGTAAAAGCCAACATATTTTTATTTATGTATCAGATTATATGGAACAATAAATTTATTTTTCTTATCATCTAAACATTTTTTTCCTTCCACTAATCGTATTTTATATACATAACTAACAAATTAAATATAGCTTTAACAAATAACGTTTCAAATATTACAATAATAATAAAATTTCAATTGAAATCATCACATTATAGAGTTGAGAATCTAGTAAAATCAATATTTTACCCTATTCCATCAACTTCTGCTTGAATCAGGTCAATCAGGAACCCCATGGTATTCATCTTTGGTTTCTCTTGGGGTACGACATTCCGCTAGCACTTCCCCTGCCTGAGAGCATTTTTCACGCCAACACTTCTCCCTTGACACCATAACCAATTTGCGGTCGTGACCGCGTAACCACTGCCAACAGAAACTCTTGACCGCGTAACCACTACCAACTAGAAGCCCTATCTCCCTTAATGTTAAATGGGATATTTCGATAGGGGATGGACTATTAACCGTGTAACCACTGCCAACAAAAACTCTTAACTACATAACTACTACCCTAAAAATGACATTATATTTTACGAGCTGTTTATATATAACGGTCATGACGTAACAATTTTCCCGTTAAACAACATCATCATAATAAATATCTCCCATTCCTTCAACATAACACTTTTTTTTTCTTTCAACATAAAAAAAATTAAGACCTTTACTTATGTTAAGTTGGCGCTGGGGGTATATATCTTTTATGGTGCCACCACATCTAAAGTAGGGGACCATGAAAAAACAATTATTGTTTTTGGAGACTCCATGTGAAGTGGCGGCCCCAAAAAATTTCAAAAAAAAATACTGGTGCTGCCACATCTCAAGTAGTCACTAGAGAGAAATCTTTTTTTTTTTTTACAGATATTGGTGACTCTATGGAAGGAGGCGGCACCAACAAAAACATGGTAATTTAGTGCCTCCATTAAAGGAGGCGGCACCAAAAATAATAAAATATTTATTTATTTTTCATTTACCTCTGGAAATATGCGTGAAAATACAGTGGGGTGAAAAATTTATACGCGTGCCGCCTTGGGAAATGGCGGCACCAAAGAATTTTTTTTTTTTCATCCTATGATATTTGTAATTATGAAGCAATGATTGGGTCACATTTGAGGTGGTGCCGCCTTGAGAAGTGGAGGCACCCATTGCCACTAGAAACTAGGTCATTTTTCTAAATAATCTAGTACTAAGGTCATTTTCATCATTTTTAAATATTTTTGGGTTATTTATCTAAAAAAAAGCCGATAGGACTGACTTTAAAATTGAAAAAAAGAAAGAAAGAAACTACATAACCAAAAATTCGATCGCAATATATTCTTTGAAAAAATAATACTAGGGTAGACTACATCGTAGGTCACCATAAAATAGCGTTATTTTTATTTTGGTCACTCTAATTTTTTTTATCAATTTAGTCACTCTAATTAAGATAATTGTTCAAATTAGTCACTTCCATTAAAATGTTCATTAATCCACTAATGGATTGCTAACGTGGCACATTAGCCCATTGAGTGATGACACGTGATATTTTTTAACTTTTGACTAAAGTTAGGGACTTCTATATAATTAGTTCAAAATATTTTTTTTGTTTATTCGCAATATGAGAATTTTAATAATGGTATTATCAACATTTGAATTCTTTTTAAGAAGAAAGAATCTAACGGTGGTCATGACAAACCATGACAATGACTCACCCTTTCCAATGAGCCCACTTTCTAGCATGACACCACTGACCACCATGCCCCACCCTTGCCATGTATTTTCAGGATCTCTGCTTTGTTCTTGAGGTAATTTCTAATGGTATATCCTTGTTTTCTCATATAAAAAATAATATGTTCAAATCAGAAAAAAAGAAAAAAAAGAAAAAAGGGAAAAGATCATTCTTGAGATCATTTCTATTGGAATGTCCTTGAGTCTTCATGTGTACTTGACATCATGGTTTTAGCAGTTAAACTTTTGAATGGAATGTTTGAAATTCTTTAAAATATTCTTGAATTAGTCTGATTAATGTTCATGGTCCATGACATTTTCAGAGCAGGTTGGGTCTAATTGGCAGTTGGAGGAATTATATCAGCATCTTTTATGACATGCTTCAGAGCATCTTGTAGTTAAGTCATTCTTGAAATGTTGTGAAGACCGAGACACCACGCAATCAAAGAGGGACTGTTTCTTATGTTGATTAAAGGCTTCAAAATTGTTCATGGTAGTTATCACCACTGACATTTTTCTCTTTAATCTTTCATTTTATTTAAGATATAATCACAACAATTAATTTGTAAAATACTCTAGAAAATTTTGTCAAATCATACAAACAGATTTTCTATATGAGGTGTTTGTTCCTTTCGTTGTAACATCATTCTTTCAGTTTCAGAATTAGTACTCCATAATTCAATGTTTTCACACACATTTGAAATTAAGGAATAGATCCATGTTTTGGAGACACCACTAAAAATTGTTATACTGGTTGATTGTGTAATGCTGGTAGGTAGGCTCATAAGAAATGGTGGGGTCATGGTCATAATTTATCATTGCCGTCATTCAATTCTCTATTCTTAAAGAGGATTCAAATGTTAATGATGCTACCATTGAAATATTCATATTCCAAGAAAAGAAAAAAAAGTAATTTGGACTAATTATAGAGATGTCCCTAAGTTTAGTCAAAAGTCAAAAAAAAAATTTCACGTATTAATCACCCTTCAAAAAAAATATCACGTGTCAATCATCCAATGGACTAATGTACCACATCAAAATCCATTACTAGATTAACGGAATTTTTAACAAGGATGCTATTTTAGATGACCTGTTGTGTGTAGTTATATTATCAAATAAAAGCTAAAGAAAAAAAAATCAATAAAGACTATTTTGATCAAAATTTTGAGTATTGATAAACACGTCATTTCTCTATTTACTTTTGTGATAGTTCTCTTCTTGAATTATGCTATTTATGTTCTTAATTATATTATTTATACTTAGATTTTATTTATTATTGATTTAGAGAATAACATACAAACCTCCATTTTGGGCCCATAATATATCGATTCGAAGAAAATTGAAAATTTTAATTGAAGTTTTTTCATGGATGAAGCCCAAAAACATCAAGAAGGCATCATAAACTGCTGGAAGATTGATGCGAAAATTGCTAAAATATCTTGAAATTTTCTTCTTTTATATAATTAATTGTACTTTTGTATTTTCTCCAATATACTATTTTTGTACTATAAATAGACATTATTAAATTAAGATTGGGGGAACTTAGACATAGTCGCTTTTAATTTTATTTTTTCTTTATTTTATGGGTTTCTTTTTACTTTGTTTTAATTTGTAATTGCAACCCCTTATCTTTATTATTTTACTTATTTATTAAAGAAATAAAATTATTATTAATATCGGTGGATACAACCCTATTTACTGGTTTCTATTAATCTTATATTTTTTCAAGTAGTTGTAGGTTTAACGACAAGTACCCGTGTAAATTACATAACCAAAAATTGGACATTTACGTGGTATTTATAAAAAAAAATCTAAATAAATAAAAGACTAAGAAATTAAAATAAATGTCTGGGGATATGTTTTCTCCCATTATTTACAAGAACAATTTCATATTCTACTCCAATATTTGATTAAGCAGTTGCACCGGGGCTTGCTTTGCCGCCAGGGCTTGCTTTGGCGGGGCCTGCTTGGCCACCGGGGGCAGGGGCTGCACATATAGGAGGGTTTTGCTTGCCACTAAGTTTGGGACTGACATTGGAACATTGGGATATGGCAGGTCCATCGGGCCCAGTGTAAGTAAGGTCAATGTCTGCGAGTTCCACACCTTCACATGGGAATCCGGCGCTGCAAAAAAGCTTCACAGCTTCTTTACCTGCAGCAGTGCCTCGGATGTTCTTGAAGCTAATATTGCTAAGCTTAATTCGTGATGGATTCTGTATTAACGCAACAATAATAATGCGTTAGATACCCATTTAACCATTTCCACTCTATCAAAGATTTGGTGAAGTACATACCTTTAAATCGCATTGATTCCATGGGCAATATTGTTGGTCGATAATGATAGGATTGCTAACATTATCCATCGTTATATCTTCAAAATGCATATCCGATGCAGTGCCGGGATAAGAGGCTGGCCAACTTTTGATTCTAACACCATTCATAGTATTAGTGATGGTGCAGTTCGCGATTTTAATTCCGGCAACCGGTTCTTCACCTTGGAACTTTCCGAGACTGCCGATACTAATACCATGACCAGGACCGCAGCTAATTCCATTAACGACCACATTCTTAGAACCATCACCCAAAGAAACACAATCGTCCCCCGTTTTTATCTCCGAGTGCAGAATAGTGACTCCATCTGATCGCCCGATGTGAATTCCATCGGTGTTTAAGCTATGCTCGGGGTTAGTGACGGTGAAATGCTCGAAAGTAATGTTTTTGCATCCCAAAACATTAACATTAAACTGTTTGCTGTCTTTGGTGGTTATGTCATGTATATAGGCGTTCGTCAGAAAATTGAATCTTATGTTCTGTCTCAAATCAGAAGAGAGAGACATGAATATTAGGTTTAGAGTAAAAAGAACAAATTACTGCGTAGGGAAAGAAAACCTTACAATGGGAAATAAAGTACACTTTTTATTTTTATGACAGTCGTTCTTGGACCAAGCAAGGGCTCCTTGGCCATCGAAAATACCACTGCCGGACATCGTAAACCCTTCGATGTGGTTGAACATAACCCAGATATCGTCTTTGAACTGACTAGGATCAGGCGGAGCCTTTATGGTGCCTTGAACTTGAATATCGACAGGACCCTTGCATGGACCTTCCAGGACTGCTCGACTTAAAAGGAAAGTCCCTGCAGGAATCACTATTTTGGACGGAGCTGGCGATGCGCATGCTTCTTTCCACGCATTCAGCAATGGCTAAACGCACACACACACACACACACCATTTAAAATCTTTATATTCCACCACTGACGAATAAAATGAAGTGCGTTTTATGCTTAGTTACCTGACTCAAATCTGTTTTCTCATCGGCCTTTGCTCCAAATTGGGCAACTACATCCAAAGTACCACCTCCTCCACCTCCCGGTGCACCTCCTTCCGCCCCACCCTGCGCATCTCCAGCAGATTGAGCACTTCCAGCAGGTTGAGCACCACCAACAGCTCGGGGTTTAACGGTTGAAGGGAAAAGCAATAATAATACTGAGATGACAGTGATAATCTCTTTTACACCCATAATCTTTTTTCTCTTTATTTATATTTTTATATGAGAAATTGTTGTGGAGAAGCAGTGAGTATGGATTTAGTGTCTGTTTGAAACCATTTATATAGTGAAGTTGAGAAAGCTACAGCCAACCAAATGCTTTCTAATTTTATCATTTTGATTAAAATTCGGACATCCTTAGCGGAATTGTTATAATGGAATACCCACATGTAACTACATTTTGTGGTAAATTATATTCTACATTTATAAAATACATTAATCTAATCTCCAAAAGTTGAATACTTGGTTGTTTTTTTAATAGTGTACAGAGGTGAATCTAAGCGGCCTGGCCCCCTTAAAATAGAATTTTTCTATTTAGGTCTTTAAATTTTTTTAAAATTTTAAATTAATAAAAATAAAATTGTACTTTGACCCCCTAAAATTATAAAAATTTGATTTAATCCTTTAAAAATTATAAAGATATAGACTATAAAAAATTAAAATTTCATTCGGTCCCCCCTAAAAAATTGTTCTGGCTTCGCCCCTGACCCAACGCTTGTTGGTGTATTGACAAACCTTGACATTTAAGTTTAGGGGTTAATTATAAAATTAAATAGCTCAAACACAGTGATAAATAATTCATAATAAGTTCATTTTTTTATTCATTTATCGAGTTAAATAAATGAAAATGAAAAAGATTTTAAAATTTATTTATTTAATGAATCAAACATGAACAATTATTAAAACTCGTTCAATACGTCATTTAATTCTCGATTATTTTTTTAAATTCATTTAAAACTTGTTTAATAAATTATTTAAAATTTGTTTATTGTTTAATTATATATAATTAATAATATTATTATTGTTTATATTTTTTATTTATAATATATTATCCATATATATGTTTGATTATTTTAGATCTATGAAAACAAAAAATATGTTTATTTATAGTTTATTTATTTATTATTCATGAGCAATTTTTTTATTGTTTGCAAATATGTTTAATTATATCTTAATGAAAATGTTCATGAACATCCTCATTTAACTCATACTTGTGAATGTGGGTATAAATATTTTTAAAGGAATGAACACAAACACAATTTTAAAATCTTTAACAAATACGAACCAACTTAAAAATAAATAAATGAACATGAGTAGAGATCTATTCGTTGAAGCTCAATTCATTTGTAGCCCTAGATCCTATGGAACATTTTCTTACTATAATTTTTTAATTATGTTTGATAAAAATGAAAAGAAATTAAGTGCTGAAAAAATAATTACTAAAAAATTAAGGGTTAAATTTAAGATATAAAATTTGTTTGGTATGTCACTTGAAATTGAATATCGAGTATAATTAGATTGTTTGATAAATGATAAACTAATCATAAAAAATAAAAAATAATAATTGAATTTATTTTCTATTAAGTGATAAGTAAGTTCCATCTACTTATTATTTTTCACACTTTTTTCTATAGAAGAAAAGATGTATCTAGTAGTTCTGATGGTGGATTTTTTTTCTAACACTTTACTGACTAAATTCCTTGCAATCTGATCTATTTTGCTATTATTCCCAAGATAAAATATATACCTACATATTACATATAATAATACATATTTTTTTCTATTTTAAATTCCTTTTTCTAAATTTTAACATTTTTTTTTCGAATATCTTATTTTTGAATGTAGTGAATTTAACCTGTCAAAGAAGCATATATATTGATCATAACCTAGTATATATGTTTAAGCCATAGATTCAAAATTAAGTAAAGAAAGGAGATTAGACAAGACAAAAAAAAAATTAAAAAAATAGTGTGTATGTGTGTGTGTGTGTATATGTTTATATATATATATATATATATATATATATATGTTTCAGTAAAAGATGTAAATTTAGAGAATAAAATAGAATAAAAAAAATACAGGGTGACAAAAATATAAAATATATGTGCTTTCAATTTTCTTAATTGACATATTTGAGAGAAATTTTAGATTAAGTTCACGTGACTTGATATTTACGAAAAACTGTAAGAGTTTAAAAAATATATTCATTTGTAAAATGAAAAAAAAAAAAAGAATGTAAAATTGTAGGGGTTAAATTAATTTTATCTGATATAATTATTATATATAACGTAGTTAAATTGCTCTAACAACGTTCCCACCGTTAACCATGTTGGGTCTTCAGACTACCTTCATGTACAATGCTTAACTTGTTTTTAAACAGATTTCGTATATTCATGTTGAGTCTTCCTTTCTTTATGTTTAGAAAAGAAAAGAAAAACAGCAACCAACGGCGCAAATCATTAGCTCCAGGCATGGCCAAAGATCCCTACCAAACTATGAAACTCACCACCTCACTGTGTGAGACATTCCTTCGATCATCAAATCCCATAAATTATGGGTTGTTTCCCATTCCCTTCCCCAAAGGAGAACAAGAAATTTCAATCAGAAACCCGTTAAGCTGGTTTATAACCTTACTCATAGTTAAATGCAGGAGGGAGCAACTTCGGATCATCCACATCCTCTCCTATGATTAATGATCGTCTAATTGGTGAACATGTGGAGGGGTATAATATGAGATTATTACAAACAAAAAACTATAACATCAAAACTCAGTTTCAAATCCTCCATTTCAGTATTTCATGAAGAAAGAAGCAGACTATTTCAATGTTTCACACTAATACCTCACGTACAATCTGACTGAAACACAAACTCAAATAATGGAAGACGAGAAAACAAGGCATACTTTGCCACAACCGTTACAGAACACAAAACCTAGCCTCACATGAGATGCATCACACATTTCTGTTTATATCAAAAAAATACCAAAGCAGCTCTAACTCAAACCTCAAGCCTTGACACAAAATCCCTTCTTATCTCTAACTCTAATTTTACTTCTTCAAAACAGGCACTCTAGTTAGCTCTAGATAACCAACTTTGTATTAGTGAGGGAATTCACAGATCACCTGCTTCACAACATATCTTCACCTACAGTATTGCCATAAACTGAAATCATCTTTTAGGTAGCGACTCCTGGATCCAATACAAAATAAAATTTGTGTAAGAGTTAAGAAACCAACTCAAGAATATGTTTTTGAAAATCTTGGAAAAAAAATTCTTGATTCCTTAATGATCCCCAAAATTTTTTTTGATTAAATGTTAATAGAAATCGCCAGCTGACCCATTTGACTGTTAACAATGCTAATATGACATATTGACATGGCAAACAACGTTGATGTGCCATGCCACATCAACAAAATTTTAAAAAAATTAATTAATTACACTGACGTAACATGTCATGTCAGCAAAAAATTAAAAAATAAAAATTATGAAAAAAAATTAAGCTAAATATATTGTTATCCAGATTTATTCAAGATGAATGCAAAACTATAAAAAAAAATTATAATTATAAAAGTTAAAAAAAGATTAAAAAATTTAATATGTAAAAATTCAAATAAAACATTATCAATAATTTATAAATATTTCAAAAAATTATAAAAAAGTTTCCGAATTTTCCAAAAATCTAAAAAATTATAAAATATGAAACTGAAAGATGAAATTTTTTGTATACATTCATGTTTTTATGACTTAAAAACATGAAACTGTTGTGTTTCATATTTTTTTAAATTTTAAGGTTTTTTTTTTAAATTTAGAAACTTTTTATAATTTATTAGCGTTTATAGTTTTTTGAAATATTTATGAATTATTAATATTTTTATTTTTTTTACATATTTAAATTTTTATAATCTTTTATTAATTTTTATAATTTTAAAAATGTTTTTTATAGCTTTTCACTCAAAAAACTATGTATCCATATTCAAATGCATCTGGGCAAATAATTGTTTAGATTCATTCTAGATATATATATATATATATACTTTTATTAATTTTTTATAATTTTTAATTTTTTTTAAAGTCAACATGCCACATCAGCACCACTTATTTTTTTCAACATGCTACTTCAGCACCACTTATTTTTTTTATTTTTTTACTGACGTGACATACAATGTCAACATCGTTAATTATCAAATCGGCCAATTGATAGTTTCCGTTAATGGAAAAACCTAATTAATTTTTCGGGTCATTAAAGGCTCAATAGGATGAACTTTTTACCTAAGGACTTAATTGTATTTTTATCTTTTTTTCTAAGGACATTTTTCACGCTTAATCCTTTTAAAAACTATTGAGATTTATCTTTTTTTCTAAGGACATTTTTCACGCTTAATCCTTTTAAAAACTATTGAGAAACATGTTTTGTTAATTTCTAAGTAACAAAGATAGTATTAAAGCAATCACAAGTGCATCAGAGATTTCAAACTTAAATTATGATGTAACTAACAATGGTTTCCACTTGCCAGTTGGTGAAGCTCATTTATTGCAATGATACATATCAGAAGGCAATCTAATAATGAAACTCTGCACATAATAAACCAATAATAGACTTTGAGCCTATGACCCTTTTCATTAGCCAACAAGCAAATTCTTGTAGAATTCCTGCTCATCAAAAAGATCCAATTCTAAAAGAACTTTAGAATTGCCAGCCCACTTTTTCAATAATATGCTTGATTCTATTCCTGGATAAGATTCTCAAGTAGTTTCTTCCATAGATGATCATGAAAGAATCTCTCTTTTCCCTTTCTTTTCAAAACCAAATGTCAAAATAATCCTCTCTCTTTTTTTTCCCCCTTCTTTTGTATCCAAGGAGTTCAATCCTTCAAATCTATACATCTCCAATTGTTGCTGAAAGCCAAAAGTGAAACTTTAGAACATTCCACCTCTGTGCAAGTATGGTCTACATTTTGGCTCCTCTAATGATCATCCCAAATATCAATCTACTTCTTCAGTCTAATCATACTATTTTTAGCTCATTTAAATTGTCATTCAAAGTAAATTACAGGGCTAGCAAATATGCATTGATGTCCTACATCAACTGATAACTTTCATTCTACTTTTGTTAATACAAATTTCATAATTAATATGTGTAAAGTAAAATCAAACCAGCCAATCCTCCACAAAATTAACAAAATGCAAATTCAAGTTGCACCCAAATACAGGTAACAATAATGATGATGATGATAATAATAATAATAATTGGTTTGATGTTTTTCTAGTGGCTACCTAGCATCTTTTGGGTGTTTTACAACATTTGTGAAGACGAGTTTTCTAAGAGACATAAGGCTACTTCACAGCGCTGGAGCCTTCAAAACAAGGCAATGAAAAATTTTTCACCTTAAATGAAACAAATGATAATGTACATTTAGGTTTTTCTTAATAAGTAAAAATGTATTATTAATCGCTTGTTAGCCCAAGTCTTCCCCAATGCTAATTCTTTTAAAAGAATACGGTAACTATTAAGTTTACTCGATGGATGTCCTTATCCTAAATTTGACAGGGCAGCTCTATTTCTAACAAAGCACACCTTTTATACTCCAAGTAAAATGTATTCTTCTTCTTATGAATTAAAAGCATGGGTTCTAAACAAATATAACTAGAACAAACAGAAAAGATACTTGACTAAGGCATCCCCTTATTTGTCTTCTACCCTTTGAAAAGATATTAGTTCGAGTATATTATACAATGGTTAGATACAAACTAATGCTTTTTTTACAACAAAATATACTGTATCTGGCTCTCTTATTAGTAACTCCCACGTTTTTGTGACCTTAAATTAAATAAATGAGGAAGCAAGGAGTAATAAAAGAGTCCCATAAGCAAATTATGGGGTCTCACAGAAAAAAAAAAAAAAAAAAGACTAGATACTAGTGACAAGTCAGGAAAACAGAGTGATACACCTCTGTCAATATCAAAAGAAAATTGGTTGAAGTTCATGATCCATGTCATATCAGAAAATACAATGCTAAACCACACTAATGTAAGGCCCAAACTCAACTCATTCCTATTTTCCATTCAACTTCTGACATCCTTCTTTAAGCACTTCATCAATTTTATGCTTACAAACCCGACACCACCATAATCAAGAGGAAAGATTGTAAAATGGGCATTAGACCACCAAATCTGGTTAGAACGAAAGGACAAAAAAAGTTTTAGGGTGAATTACAAGAGAAGAGAGCAAAGGTAGCACTTAGAGGCATGTGAAAGTTTAAAGGAGAGAAGTAATTTTCCAAGGCAATCATGTAATTGTTAAGATAATATTAAAGTTAAGATTTGTAGGTGCCATGAAAAATGAATGTGACAGAAACATAGAACTCTTGCAACCAGTTATCAGGGAATCGTATCTATGTGTGTTAGTTTGTATGGACTGATGTGAACGTTACATATTTTTTTCAAATTGCTTAGGCAAAACCCGAACAAGTGTTTGACTTTTGAAGTTAATAGCAAGCAATCACTACAAAATGTCTGTCCAAAATAATAAATTGACATATTCACAATAATCGTATCTATAAATCAAATATCAAAGTGCAACTATTATGGAACTTCCACTTAGAATATACCAGAACCTAATATGCTCAAGCAAAGGTCAAACTGAAATGTCTAGTGAAGAAGTTTGTAAATCATTAATATGCTTTAAACCTTAAAAAGACTGAGGAGATATCAAGGAATGAATGATTGATCACAATTCAAGTAATGTTAGGGCTAGAAGATCATAAAAACATAAGATAACCAATAAGCTGCTGAAAAGACTATGAATGGTGTGGGACAAGTTAGAAGGACAAGAAAACTGAAGAGAAGGTGAAAAAGAGATATACAAATAGGAGGGAAAGAGAATCACATGGAAGAATGAGTAGAGAGAGAATGTAATTCAACAACTGAATATCTAAACAATGCACCAACACAAACTCTTTTAAGAAAATTATAAATTTAAGCGCATATAGTTTAATACCTGTAAATCCTCACATACATACAAAATAATGAAAATAAAGCTAAAAGTGAAACTAATTTTAGGAAAAAGTTGAGCATTCAAAACCCTCGAACCAGGGGCTTAGAAATGGAAAACACCAGGTAATTGACAGCCAAAAATAACCAACTCAACTTGTCCGAGGACAAACACTTTAACAACAGAACTGCTAAACAATAAGATAGGTCAGAAGTGTTCAAGTTTGTTTATGCTATTGTTACTTTAAGATAAGTATCTTTGTAAAAGCCAACAAGTATTTTCATAGACCAATATTAATATCATACCTTAAATTTTTAGTAGCATTCCTGACTCAACAGAAAACTTTGTTATCTTTTTCTTCCGTCCTTGGAGATTCAATTTATCAAAAGTTACCAAATTATTCAGAGATGTCACATGAACTGTCAATTGTAGATAATATACACATTTAATATACACAACTACACTCAATTAATTAATTAATGAATCATATGGTCATTATGTACAGAAAGTTGTATATCAATCTTGACAGAGAAAGTTCTTCTAAAACTAGCAAGCACGTCATGCAGCTACTAAGAAATGAAAGATCATATCACTAAGAGGAAAGGTGTTGCCAAATTTAAGACCTAACCCAAATATTAGCTAGAAGAGTCCTCGTACGAAACTATTTTCTTTCGTTCTGCTTCTGAAACACTTAAAAAAGAATGTGCTACTAAACTCCTATTAATATCAATACTGATTCTTTAAAACATTTACAAGGAAATTTTCTCAAGCTGAAAATTATTTATAGAGAGATTTTAGATGCTAAGTATGAAGTCTTACCTCTATTTGATTGTCTCCTATTAACGCTATAACCACCAACATACCCAGGAGAACTTTTGCCCGAAACATCAGAAGCAGCACCACCAAGTACATACCCAAAGGAACCAGAATCATCTTGCTCAGATGTTGATGATCTCCAAGTGGTATCCCCATAAACTGAAGCACCACCATAAATATCTGCAAAGGCTCCATCATAACCACCATTTGATGCTACATATGATGATGTTGGTGCCACATTGGTCCCACTGTTTCTCCCATACCCTGTGGTCCCCAACCCAAAGCTATTATCACCAGTTCCATAGGCAAAATTCGCACTATTGCTAGAAACATTATTCCCTCCAACTTGACTAGAAATTGCAGAAGAACCCCAATTAATTCCACTATTTCCAAAGGAACTTCCTCCTATACTACCACTTCCAGATCCCATATATGCACCAGAACTAGCAGCATTTGTGTTATAATTGAGCCCCCCATTTCCCCAAAGATTACGGGTCACTGAGCTGAAAAAGGAAGTATTACCTCCAGTAGTCCCATCACATCCAATAGGACTACCAAATCTATTGGTATTGCCAATATAGTAAGGGCTCAATTCCCGCCCATAGTTCATATTACTAGTAAAGTTTGCACTATTTCCAAAACTTAGGTTCAACCCTGGCTCAAAGTTCATGCCCATTCCATAACCAGAACCGAAAGGAGGAAACACACTTCGACCACCAGCAATTGGACTAAATCTACCATCCATCCTAAGTCCATAGCCACCAACACTACTTGGAGTATATCCCTGAGTGTAGACATTAAGAAAGCTGTTGACTCTATTCAGACCATAGTTATATCCACTAAGGGGACTACGACTGGGGCCAGGAGATAACTCTTTGGGAACTGCCCGTTTAACCTCAACCATTTTACCATTCAGTTCATGGAAATTTTTTAGCAACACTTTTTCCACCGCCTCCTCTAAATCATAAGTGATGAATCCAAAACCCCTAGGCCTTTGGGTGTTGTGATCATACATCACCACAACATCTGTGATATTTCCAAACTGATCAAAGTACTTCTTAAAGTCGCTCTCTGTGACTGTAGATGCTAAACCACCAACAAAAATCTTTTTTGTGCGACCTGGACCAGGTGAACCATGGGTGCTACTGGTGCTTCTACTCATAATGTTCTGGTCATCCCTAGGAACTGCCTTTTTTGCTTCCACCTGAGCACAGGTAACTAAATGATGAAAATAAATCTTAAACAGCTCAAATTCTTTCAGCTAAAAATAAGTAATTATACCAAATTAAGAGAACTACAAACATAACCAATAGCAATCGCAAAGAAAAAGATAAAAAAAAGAGGAAGCACAATTACTCTTGGCTCAATTTTGAAATTTAGTTGGACTCAGAACCGGAATTTTACGAATTCCTGCAATTAGATATCTGGTTCATAACACCAATAAGGAATTGAATCTTCACTTCTTGCTTCAATAAGCTAATAGCACCAATGAATAGTACATTGCACAACATTAACCTAAAAAGTAGTGCTTAAAGATCAATAACTTACCATCCTACCATCGATGTTGTGTTTCTCCAATATAACTCTCTCAGCAACAGCTGGGTCAGAGAAAACAACGAAACCAAAACCACGGGCACGCCCTGTGGTCCGATCCTTCATGATCACTGCCTCGACCACTTCACCAAAGGTACTGAAATACTCCTTGAGACGCTCTTCATTGGTGTCCCAAGATATCCCACCAATAAATAGCTTACCATTCCCAGACATCGTTTTCTGCAATATAGAACTAGTTCTGTCATTACAAAGTCCAAACTATCCGCAAATGCAAATCAAATGCTAACTTTAACATAAAAGGCCAAATTCAATACTGGATCCAAAGTAATCCATGAAAATTGCATTGCAACAACAAGGACCAATCAAAAACCAATAGCATACCATTCCTTCTTGGAAAATCAAATTAATAATAAAGAATCAAAATTGCGCATTTTATTGACTAAAGCCATCCAATCACAATAATGCAGATACCATTCACTACCTCTTATTTTAACAACAAAAAGTGTAATTCGACACAGAATGAAAATTTTCTCTCTGATTCAAAATTTAGAAACAAACAGATCCTTCCACGATCAATCAATCGACCAATCCAGAATTTAACTTCACCTGGAATCTAGAAATGAGAAGGCCAAAAAAAAAAAAACAGATGGACGATCAATCAGAAACTTGATATAGTTTTATATATTTATTGGAAATTTAAGCAAAACATCGAAAATCCAAACCCAGATTCGTCGCAAAAAAAAAAAAAAAACCCACCAATCAAATGAAACTCAAGTGCCAAAACTTGCAAAAATCTATGATCTGAGAGAGGAGGCTTGATAAGAATAAGAATAGAGGAGGTTAATTTCATCCCCTTTCTTCTCTTCTATTTTCCTTGCCCCCTTCAAATAATATGTTCTCTTGTCAATTGTGTCCTTTCTTACAAAAAAATCTAATCCATTTTTTTCTTTGCAACCCAGAATTCAAATTTAGTAATTGTACAAATTTATATTCAACCAATAAAAAATAGAAAAAATAAAACTTTAGGGAGAAAGAGAAAATGGAAGCTTTGCAAAGATTCCTGTGAGGAATATATATAGCGAAATACAGATTGATTTTCTTTTCTATTTTTATTTTTGTATATTTTACAAATTTTCTAGGAATTTTTTTTTATCTAATAAATTTGGCAAGAGGAGAGTTGCTTGTCCTCCTCCTTTTATACTTATTGGCGGTGTTTTACTCTACGCCGCATCTTCATACCTCTTGATGGTTCTCCTTTGCATGCATGAAAGTTTCCAATCCTATGCACTTTCATTTAGGGGTGAGCGTTCGATTAAATCAAATCGAATCGAATGAAAAAATTTTGAGTTAATCGAGTTAACGAATCATATTTTATCATCTTAATTTGATTTAAAATTTTCTCTAATTGAGTCGAGTGAGATGGAACTCGAATCGAATATATTTATTCGAGTTAAATTTTTAAAAATAATTTTGGGTCCTTGTAACTACTGTCACCCACCGTAATAAAATTTGTCCACCGTAATCAAATTTTTTATTAACTATCATCACCTCATAATTTATTTATTAATCTTTTATATAGGGGTTAGCTTCTTTGCTTGCTTAGTTGTTTCAATTATCTTCAGATTCTTGTCACTATGTATTTTGGAATTAAAAAATATATTAAATGTAAAAATATGATTTTTTTTAATAAAAGTTATTTTAAAGATAAAATTTGAAATTGATACCAATATAAAATTTTAACACGATTATTTTATGGCATCATTAATAATTCAATTTTAATATAAATATTCAATATGACTAAACAATTCAATAATATAAATAATATAAAATGTAAATTTTAATTTAATAATATAAATAAAATTATTACTATTTATGTTTAGGGATTTTTTTGGATAATTTTGATTTTTATTTGGGAGTAAAGGGTGAGAAGTAAAAGTTTAGGGGGAAAATAAAAAGTTTTGGGAAGTAAAAGTTTAAAGGAAAGTAAATAGGGGGGAGTAGAATTTTGGAGGGAAAATATTTTTTTAAAAAATAGGGGGGATGGGAGGTGAGATAGGAAGGGAGTAAAAGTTTTAGGGGAAAAGTGGGAATGAGTAAAAATTTTGGGAGAAAATAAAAAGTTTTGAGGGTTTTTGGAAGTAAAATTTTGAAAAAAAAAAAGTAAATGGGAGAGTAAAATTTTGGTGGTAAATGGATTTTGGGTAGATGGGGGGGTTGGGATGGGAGGGGAGTGAAAGTTTTGGGGGGAAAGTGAAAAGAAGTAAAAGTTTTGAGGGAAAAGTAAAAATGTTTGGGAGTTTGGGGTAAAAATGTAAAATATTATAGTTTGATATTCGATTTATTCGAATTATTCAAGTTATTCGAATTCGAAAACTCAACTCGATTCAAACTCGAAATTCGAAAAAAAATTTGAGTTGACTCGGATAATTCGATTAACTCGAATAACTCGATTCGTTTAACTCGAAATTTGAATTTCTTTTCGATTTTTTTGAGTCGAATCGAGTTTTGCTCACCCCTACTTTCACTGTGATATTGTGGCGTAGTTTCTAATAAATCAAACCCTCTGATCTTCATCATATCTTTTTTCATTTCTTTTGTCAATGGAATTTAGTAGAGATCGTTGATATGTTTGATTGACTCTGATTTTGGTGCGGTCCTTAGCCTAACAGTTTTACTATTTTCTTATGAAATTAACACTAACACATTTTTCATTTAAATCTTATATCTCTAGTCGATTGAGTCTTGATTGAGATGGATATTGTTGCCCAGTGGTGAAGTTAGAAATTTTTTCTAGGGGTCGAATAAAATTTTAATTTTTAATAGTTTATATCTTTATAATTTTTAAAGGAATAAATTAATTTTTTATAATTTTAGAGGGTAAAGTGCAATTTTACTTTTATTAATTTAAAATTTTTAAAAATTTTAAAAGGCCTAAATAGTAATTTTCCATTTTAGGGGGGGCGAGGCCCCTGCCAACCCCCTTAGATTCGCCTCTGTTATTGCCAATACAAAAGGACGTGGGTCGCGACGTGTGTTCTGTCTCCTTGAATCTTATGAATTTCAATTCACAACTTTTAAAGCAATGTTCATATGGTACCTAAAAAATTAAAAATAAGAAATAAAAAATGGTCCACATGGTCTGGGGTAGACCACACAGCCATGTGACCCGCACGCCCCTATATACGGCTATGGGAGAAGAGAACAATACATCCACATGGGCGAAATGGATCATGGCTTGTCGACACAGTCGTGTGGTACACACGGTCTAGATACATGAGTGTGTCATGGACCTTGTGAATACTGGAGCCAATTTTTCAATTTTCTTTTGACACACATGGTTTGAGTGGATTCACATGGCATGACGACATGGCTGTGTGGTGCACACGGCCTAGGCACACGGGCGTGTCCCAGGTCGTGTGAACACTAGAGCAATTTTTAAAAGTTTTTTATAGGCCACACGGCCTTAGTGAGATACACGCCCGTGTAGCCTACATGGCCATGTACCCTTGTTTTAAAGCTAGATTATTTTATTTTTCTTTTCTTTTGTTTCTTTCCTACCCCATTTCACCAAACCCAAACTCTAACAGCCGCTTTATCTTCGCCACTGTCATGTATCCAAAAGTCCCCTGAACTATCTTTATTTTTATTTTATTTTCCAGACTTATATGTTTATTATGCATTTTATTGTTATTTTTTCGACTGTTTTTTCTATTTATTTTGTCATCTCTTTATCTTTTTTTTTTGTTTATTTTCTTATTAGTATGCTCGAAATCATGTACTTAATTTAAGATCTCCTACGTTTTCGGATTTCACTATTTCGGTGAAATCTTCCAAATTCAGGGCAGTTTCAGTTCTCTTCCTCACTTATGATATTTTGCTTATTGTGTTTATATTTGTTTGTACATTGAGGTCAATGTACATCTTAAGTGTGGGGAGGATTTTATATGTTTATACGATACAGTCCTAGAATTATTTTTTGCGTTTAAGTAATTTTCTCAAACCTAACATTAAAGTTAAATTTTTTAAGTTTGGAGTTTTTATTGATTCTATTTGGGATTAATTTGTGAATTTTTATGCATTGTGTTTTTTTATACTTCAAGACACGAGAGAGTCAAGCATGATAAGTCGTTTTTTAGAAATTATTATTTTAGGTTATTTCCCTGAACTGAAACATTATTTTGAAAATTTAAATTTACAAGTTTAACATCAAAACTATAATTTTTTGTGAGCTTTTGAGCCTACAGAGCATCTATTACTTCGTGTTCATTTTATTTTTGGTTCTGAGTATGTCAACTTGATTTGTTATTTTAGAACTTGATTTGTTATTTTAGAACTTGCTTCGGTTATGCATGTCGAGACCACATTATTGATTTGATATACTGAGATGATAGAGGAACTTAGGATTTAACCCGCTTAACATTTAAATAGCTTACTTGTTGAATTAACCTCTAGTAAACCCCGTTGATCCTAACACAATTTTTTTACTTAACAACCATTCATGTTAACTCGTAAACCACACTAATTTTGTAAATCATTCTTTTTAATGACTCCCTTTTTGTCGAGATTTGATTTGGTTAATTGCCTGACCATGCTTTATCATTTGCATTGCTGAATTTTCTCTTTGTTCTAAAAAATATGAAAAAAAAAAATTGAGCTTGAATCATTAGTCTCATCTTTTGTATAAAAGCTCATACTTACTTTTCAATTCTTGTTGGTGTAAATTATTTTAATTCAACAACTGGATTTTTTTTGTTTGGTAACTTATCAACTCGACTCTCGATTGTAACTAACTTTTATGACATTTTTAGCACCCTTAACCTAAGCCTTGTTACAACCTTGTAAAGACTTCTTGATTGGTGTGTTATCTCATTTCTATAATGGTGAAGATTTGATTTTCAAGCAATCCTATGGTAATAACATTTCTTGTTCAACTGTTGAGTGCACATTACTTGAACCTTAAACATCTTGAGTGCTTCAAGTGAACCTTAGTGAGGGTGTCAATTCTTGTTTAGTTTGAATTTCAGGTAATTGTTGAGATAGGGGAAACACTTATGTTTTTATGCTTTAAAAATTTCTGTTTGGATTACTTGTACTATATAGTGTCATTTTAGTGTGAATTTCCAATGCATGATTATTTATAGATTATCCTAAAACATGATTATTTATAGATTATCCTAAAACATGATTGTTGAAAATAATAAATCGAGGGAAGTTAATGTAACACCCCTCACCCTTATTCAACGCCGAAATAGGGTTACGAGGTATTACTGATCAATTCACAACATATATATCATACATTTATGCAACGATAAGTATTCATTCTCATAAATCATTCAACACAATCACATTGTCCCTTATAAGGGCCTAGAGGCCTTAAACATGCTTTAGAAGTGGTTCGGGACTAAACCGATATCATACGAAAATTCTGGAAACTTAGAAATTTTTCTTGTAAACAAAGGTCACACGCCCGTGTAAACAGGTCGTGTGCCTCACACGGTTAGTAGACACGCCCGTGTCTCAGGCCGTGTGAAAACAGGGCATACATACTGACTTGGGTCACACGGCCAACCACACGCCCGTGTACCCTTCAAAGTGGCCACACACGCCTGTGTACTAGGCCGTGTGTTAGGCCGTGCCAAAATTGTAGGGTATACTGACTTATGCAACACGGCCAAGTTACACGCCCGTGTGCTAGGCCGTGTGCCAATTAGAGGGGTATACTGACTTGTACCACACGGCCAGTCACACGCCCGTGTATGAGACCGTGTGGAGCATATTGACTTCAATTTAATTTCAACACCAGGGGACACACGACCGTGTAACTTGACTGTGTGTCACACACGGCTAAGACATACGCTTGTGTCTCTGCCCGTGTGGACAAAAATAGGCTATTTACCAAGCCATTTTGCCACCCCAATTTTGCATATACCTACACAAGCACAAATGGTACCAATTCAAGGCACTAATATGCATCCAAATAACATCAACCAATGTTCAAATCATACCCTTTCTTTACCATCAATATAATTTACAAATATGCTACAATTTATCATCTAATTTCATACCTAATTCACATATTCAATTCAATCAACTAAACCATTCCATACATACATTATCAATCATCAATTCTCAAGCACATAGCTTTCCAAATTACCTAATATCATTTAGCATTATAGATTCAACTTCAACCACACAATATAGGTCAATTACCAAAATCAAAATAGAACCATTTGCAAATTTATAAACATCATCAACTTTCATTATCATAAGCCAACTCAAATGGCTCAAAATACATGTTCATCAAACATACCAAAATGACTCAAACCTATACATGCCATATATCATATATACACAACTCAAAAGTACCAAGTAGATGGTTGGATAGTGTGACGTAGTCTCTGACGATCCCCGAATCCGAGCTAGCTTTGAATTCACTATAAAACACGGGAAAAACAAACAAGGTAAGCTACAAAGCTTAGTAAATTCGTACTAAATATACTCAACAATTCATAAAACACAAATCATCAATTTGAACAAGTTAATGTATAATTCTTGATAATATCAAACCTTCCATAAGCTTATTCATATACTTATATGCAAAATCATAACCTTTTCTATTTGAACTTCATACTTACATGTATATATCTGTACAAATTCATAACAAACTCATACCTTCTTGTAACACTGTCGAATACTCGATGTTTCGCACACTAAGTGCCATCGCATAACCGAAGCTATTATAATCCTGCACACTAAGTGCATTACATAGCCGAAGCTATCTCAGTCTCGCACACTAAGTGCCATATATAGCCGAAGCTATTCCAAATTGCACACTAAGTGCCAAAAATAGCCGAAGTTATCTCGAATCGTACACTAAGTGCCATATTTAGTCGAAGCTATATCAAATCGCACACTAAGTGCCACAAATAGTAGATTTGTCGTCGAACATAAATGTAGTCTCGTATATAAAATTTATGCAATATCAAAGCATTAAAAAGCATAATTATAACAATTCTTATTGCATACGAACTTACCTCGGATGCTAAAACGGCGAATCGAGTCATTTAGTCGATAACTTTCGTTTTTCCCCGATCTAGATCTGAATTCCACTTTTCTTGATCTAAATGTATTCAAAATTAACGTATTCAATCATCTATTAATTCAATTTAGTCCAAAATACACTTTAAAACACATTTACACTTTTTCCCCACAAATTTCACATTTTTTACAATTTAGTCCTTATTTCACAAAATCACAAATTAATGAAATTCAAGACTAACCCATGCTAGCCGAATTACCATAGTTCCCCTAGCAGCCCATAATTTTCATTTATTCACACTTTTAACCACTACATTTCTCATTTTCTCAATTTAATCCCTTTTTGACATTTTTGTCAAAAATCACTTTACAAAAGCTATTAATCTAACATTAAACCTTCCAAATCTATCATAAATCATCAAATTACTCAAGCATTCAACAATGAAAACATGATAAATCTTTAACAGTTTTGAAATTTAAGGTACGGGCTAGCTAGAATACGAAGCAACGATCACAAAAACATAGAAATCATTAAAAACGGATCAAAAACACATACCTAATTGAATGGAATGAGATTGCTGAAATTTTAACACCAAAGGGTTAGGTTTTTCTTCTTCAATCGGTTAAGAACACCATTAATGAATGAAATTTGATTTTAGTTTTATTAATTAAAACATTATTTGTCTTTTTACTAATTTGCCATTAAAAATAATTCATATTTACACAAATGCCAAACCAAATATCATCCACTAACTCAAAATTGGGCTATTTACCTCATAAGTACTTAAACTTTAAGGTTCTATAGCTATTTAACACCTTTAGCTAATAAAACAACACTTTTACATTTTACGCGATTTAGTCATTTTTACTGAATTAAGCAACCAATCGATAAAATTAGCTCACAAAATTTTAAAACATATCAAATAACATGTTGTAAATACCAAAAATAATATTAAAATAATTTTTTGACATCGGATTTGTGGTTCCAAAACCACTGTTCTGATTTAGCTAAAAACGGGTTGTTACAGTTAACTTGAATGTGGGTTGAGAATTTTGCTTGAGGACAAGCAAACGTTTAAGTGTGGAGATATTTGATAAGTGTTAAAAGTAACATATTTTAACCTCGCTCTTAATGCATTTTTGGATGATTATTCAAAGTTAATTTGAATTTTATACTATTAATCATTTATATTCATATTTTAATGTTTAATAGAGCACTTAGGAGCAAAAGGAGCGAAAACTGGAGCGTTGGAGTAAGTTGTAAGAGCCACACGGTCAAACCACATGCCTGTGTGATCCACATGGGCGTGTGGTAGGCCGTGTCGGTTTCACAAAATTATGCACCGAACAACGGAAAATCATAATTTTTAGGTTCTTCGAGCATTCTAAGACGTATATATGACAAAAATAAGAAGATAGGAGAGAGCCGAAATAGAATATTCAAGAAAACAACTCGAAAAACACATTTGAAGCAAATTTCCGTCAAGATTGAAAAATTCCAATTGATTTTTTAGGAAGTTACCATGAGTTTCTTTATTTCTTTCAGTTATACTGTATCTTGGATATTTTTATTTTCAAGCATGAACTAATTTTCTAAATACCAAGGGGAGATGAACTCTATGATGGATTATGTCATTTGATTTTTATTTTACGCAATAAATATTGAGTTTCTTGTTCTCAATTATATGTGGTTATTTCTTGGTTTGATATTTCTAGATTATTGATCCATGTTTGATGTGTTTAAACCGGTAGTTGAATAAACCCTGTTTAAGAGTAGATCTTGATTGCAGTCGTAAACCAACTAAAATTTCGACAAAGGCAAGTGCACCTATCATTTAGTAATATAGCTACAGTGAGAAAAAATATCGTTCCCACGAAGACTAAAAGTACTAGTAATTACCGTCTTTCTATTATTTAGCCGACAAATTGGAGTGATTGATTGAAAACTAAAATTAACTAATTAAATTAACTAAAGAACACGACAAAGAACAAAGCAGGAAAATAACCAATTAACAACCAAGAAGCAAAATAATACCTAGGAAAGAATTCACCTAGACTTCATCTATACTTCATCTGTCATTATCAAACTAAATTACGCAATTTCTTCACTTAGTATCTTTATCCGTAGAAATCCATAAATTATGTTAACATCTCTCTTCAAGGTTAAGAGCAATTGACTCTAGATTGATTAATTGAAATTTCTTTCTAATTAAAACCCCTATTATCGCATTAACTCGATCTATTGATCTCCCTATTAGATTTGACTCTAATCCGGTAGATTTATGTCGTCCTATTTTTAGGATAGCATGCAACTCCACTCAATTACGTTAGATCTACTCTTAAATAGGGTATATTCCTCTTCTTATTTAAGCACATCAAACATGGATTAATAGTTTAGAAATATTAAACCAAGAATTAAACACACATAATTGAGAATAAGATCTACGTATTTATTATGTAAAAATAGAAATCAAATAATAGAATCCATCTTAGGGTGCATCCCTAGGTATTAGAAAATTAGTTCATGATAGTAAATAAAAACATCTCAAAGACAGTATAACCACAAGAAACCAAGAAACTCATAATAAACTTCAAAGAAATCAAAATGAGATCTTCAATCTTGATGAAAATATGCTTTGGAGTCAGCTTCAATTGTGTTTTTCGAGTTGTTTTCTTGAGTATTCTATGACAGCCCTTTCTCATCTTCTTATATTTGGTATATATAGGTCTTAGAATGCCCGAAAAACCTAAAAATTACGTTTTTCACGTTTCCAAAATGCAGTTCGTGATTTTCACATGGTGTGGCACACACTCGTGTGGCTCACACGACCATGTGTCAAGCTCATATGGAATGGCCCAGCCCGTGTGACTCTTGAAACTTGCTCGAATTTTCTTATTTTTGCTCGTTTTTTGCTCCTTTTACTCCCAAATGCTCTCCTAAGTATAGAAACATGAATTTAAAAGATTAGAAGCATAAAATTCACCATTTTAAATCGAATAATCATCCAAAAACGCATTAAGAATGAGGCTAAAATATGTTACTTTTGGCATTTATCAATTTTGCTTTATTGAGTGGAGCTGCATGCAATCCTAGAAATAAGACGACATAAATCTACAAAATTAGAGTCAAATCTAATAGGGGAATTCATAGCACGAGTTTATGCAATAATAGGGGTTTTAATTAGAAAGAAATTTCAATTAATCAAACTAGATTCAGTTGCTCTTATGCTTGAAAGAGATATTAGCATAATTTAAGGATTTCTACGGATAAAGATATAGTAAATAAATTTCATAATTTAGATTTGTAGTGATAGATAAAATCTAAGTGAATTTTTTCCTGGGTATTGTTTCATTTCTTGGTTATTAATCGATTATTTTATTTTGTTATTTGTCGTGTTCATTAGTTAATTAATTTACTTAATTTTAGTTTTTAATTTATCACTCAAATTATTCAGTTAAATAATAAAAAGATGGTAATTACTAGTGTCGAAACCATTTTTTTTGTTGGAAAACGGGGTCAACTTTAAAACGAAAATGGAGTCGTCACCAATCCTTTTTTGAGGTGTGATCGGATCACCTTGAGATTAATCATTAAGACATTTTGATTTATTAAAACAATGATTTTGGCCTACGAAATTCGAGAAAACGGGTTCGGGAGTCGGTTACGCACGAGGAAGGATTAGCACCCTCGTAACGCCTAAAATTGGTACCGAATTGATTTATTAACGATGTCGAAAACTTTGAAAGGATTTTAAAATACGATCCTCTGTGTTAAAAAAACTTGAATAAATTAAATTGGATGCTGAGACCCGCCTATTTCGAGGAAGTAAAATGTCATGCCCAGTGAGTTAGGATACGACATTTCGAATCCTCGAAATTAAGCTTGTCTTTTGACTTTAAAAACTAGTGCATTTAAATTCAAAAAGGATATTCGGTCATTTGGGTCAAATGAAAAATCGGAACCCAGTAAGTTAGGGCACAATTTCTCAAAATTCCAAATACAGAATATTACCTTTGATTTTTTAGAAATCATTACCTCGAGATAACAAAATGTCACATCCAGTGAGTTAGGACACAACATTTTTGAACTCCCGAGAATAAGTTTTTATTTAACTTATGCTTTGATTTTAAAAATGATTGGTTCTTTAGACTCGACGAGAAAAATCGAAACCCAGTAAGTTAGGGTACGATTTCTCGAATCTTGAATTACGAAAAATTGCTTACTAAAAACAACCTTTTTGATGTATCGGATGAAATGTAACACGATTTTATAGTAATATGTAAAATGAATTACAGTGCTAATATGTGCAACAAAATAATGATGATAACAATAATAAATATAAATAACAATAATAATAAAGTTAATAATAATAATGAATAGTCGAAATTTGAAAGTATGTATAACAAAATATAAATACGTAAATAAATAGATAATGAATTGACAATAATAAGTGTAAAAGTTAAAATAAAACAAACCAAAATAAAAAAGGAATAATAAGAGTAAAAATAAAAATAAGATAAATAATAAAAACAAAAATAAAAAAATAAAACAAACTAATTATGTAAAAAAATGAGTAAGTAAATAAATGAAAACTAAAAAATAATTAAAAATTTAATAGTGAATCAATAAATAAATAAACGAATGAATATTAGGTAAAACAATTTAAAATAATAATAATAATAATAATAATAATAATAATAGTAGTAGTAAAAATAAAAATAATAATAAAAGTAATAGTAATAGTAATAGTAATAATAACAATAACAATAATAATAATAATAATAATAATGATAACAAGGAAAGTAATAATAATAATAAATACAATAATAGTAATAATAATATTAAAAATAATAATAATAGTAAAAATAATGGTAATAATATTAAAATTAATTAATTTAATAGAAAAATAACAAAAAGGACTAATTTGAACTTAAAACAGGAATTTAGGGGCAAACCCGTAAATAAATAAAAGAAAAGGGCCCATTTGAACGCTCGAATAACATGGAAGGACCAATAGGGAAATTAACCCCGCCCTCCAAAACGTCGTCGCTTTACGCGGGACTAAATTAAAACAGAAGAAAATTTATAGGGGTAAATTTAAAAAAAAAACTGAATTAAAAAAGGGTAAAAATGCGGAAGGGCCAAATGCGCAAATAGACCCTACCGCAAAAACACGCGGATCCTGAGGGCATTCGGGTCGGGTAAGACGGGTCACCTTGAAACGGCACCGTTTTGGCACTTAAATGGCCAAAGCAAAACGACGCCGTTTTGCTTCTGCTATAAATAATAAAAAGCTTTTAAAAAATTATTTTCAAACTACTCTAAAAAAAAAACTCAGATTTCTCTCCCCTCTCTCCCTTTGGCCCGAATTTCGGCGAGGACTCGCATCATCCGAAATGCACGTCACACATGCCGTCTTGTGATGGTTGGGACCAGTACTACTTTTTTTTCTTTTTTTTCACTATTTTAATATAGATATATATATAGTTTAAAAAAATAAAAATAAAATCTTTGTATGTGTATAACAGTTTCGAAAAGTAGAAAAAAAAAAGAAAAGAAAAAACCTTTGGTATCTGCTCTTGCGATTTTTCGTATTGATTTTTTGTATTGATTGTATGTTGTAACCTCAATACAATGTTTTTGTATGGCTTTTTATAGCCGAATGTAAAAAAAAAAGAAAAAAGAAGAAGAATACAATGTTTTTTTTCTTTTTGTTTGTCTTTGCTGTCTGTCCTTGTCTTTTGCAGGTACGGAGGAGTGACGTGGAGGCGCGAGGTGGTGTACGGAGGAGTGACTGCTGACATGGCGATGTACAGAGGCGCGGCGGCGGCTAGGGCTTCCTAGGGTTTTCTTTTTTTCTGCTTTGTTTTAATTTTTGGGCTGATTTGGGCTAGGGTTTGAATTGGGCTTGTATTGGGTTTAAAATGGACTGTTTATTATTTGGATTTTTATTTTATTTTGGTTTTGTATTTTGGTTAATTTTGGGTCAATCGGGCCAGGCCAAAATTGGCCTATTACAGCTGTCCATCTTTGCTCGTTGTCGTGTAACGGGAACGGAGCAACGACCTTAAAAGGGCCAATTTTGCCTGATCTTGCCGAGTTTTGACTTCTTTTGGTGCTTCTTTTCTTCGAGTAGCTTCATTCCATCCACTGCATCTTCAGGGGCATAGGAATTGGTACTTCGATCCGCTCGAATGTAATTTCAGGGAGAAGAGATTTGTAGCTTCGATCTACTCCGCTAGAACTTCAAAGAGATAAGAATTGGTAATTTCAACCTGCTCCATTGCAATTTCAGGGAGATAAGGTCTGGTGGCTTCGATCTGCTCCACTGCAACTTCAGGAAGATAAGATCCGCCATAGATTGCAGCTTTAATCTGTTCCACTGTGACATCAGGGAGATAAGATTCGCTGTCTTCAGTCTGCTTTACTGTAACTTCAGGGAGATAAGGCTGGTGGCTTCAATCTGCTCCACTGCAACTTCAAGAAGATAAGATCCGCCGTAATTTGTAGTTTCAATCTGTTCCACTGCATCTTTAGGGAAATGAGATTCGCTGTCTTTAGTCTGCTCCGCTGCAACTTCAGGGAGATGAGGTTGGTGGCTTCAATTTACTCCACTGCAACTTCAGAAAGATAAGATCCGCCGTAATTTGTAGCTTCAATCTGTTCTACTGCATCTTCAGGGAAATGAGATTCGCTACCTTCAGTCTGCTCCGCTGAAACTTCAGGGAGATGAGGCTGGTGGCTTCAATTTACTCCACTGCAACTTCAGGAAGAAAAGATCAGCCGTAATCTGTAGCTTTAATCTGTTTCACTGCAATGCCAGGGAAATAAGATTCGCTGGCTTCAGTTTGCTCCGCATCAACTTCAGGGAGATAAGGCTGGTGGTTTCAATCTGCTCCACTGCAACTTTAGGAAGATAAGATCTGTCGTAATCTGTAGCTTTAATCTGTTCCACTGCAACGCCAGGGAAATAAGATTTGCTGTCTTCAGTCTGCTCCGCTGCAACTTCAGGAAGATAAGGCTGGTGGCTTCAATCTACTCCACTGCAACTTCAGGAAGATAAGATTCGCCATCTTCGATCTACTCCACTGCAACTTCAAGGAGATAAAATCTACAACTTCAATCTGCTCTACTGCTATTTCAGAGAGATGAGATTTGTGGATTCACCGGTCTTGCTACACTGTCCTCTGGGGGACATGACGTATAGAATCGATTTCATGGGCCTATGTTTTTGCATAATGATTAGGATACAATGATCAGAATGAATCGAATGCTCCTAACTAGATGTGTTATGGATGATATTTGCATGAATGCAGAATGTCATGAGAATGATCCCTTTTTTAATGTCTGGGTTGTCATTTCTCGTTGTTCTTCAAAGTTGTATCACTAACGTAATATCCTGTCTTCTTGTTCAACCGATATTTTTGACAGAAAATCTAAAGAAATAGTCACTATTTAGAGTTTCTTTCTCAAATATTTCCAACCCTTAGGCTTGGTGAGTTCTAAATAATAGTCATGTTTCAGGTTCTTGTACTATTTAGAAGCTTCCAGAGTAATATCCAAAACTCCTTTTGTGAAAGTATTATTAGTCCATTAATCGTTATTTTAATACAAAATGCTTGAAAAGGATCATAATGATGGACAAAACTGAGATTTATCAAGAACAAAATCTGAAAAGAATGGGTTAATTAAAGAAAGCAAACATTGCTGGAATACAAAATAGTGAGGGGAAAAAAAAATAGGTGCCCCAGATATCGCAGCCCGAGCTTCTCTGTACGAACTTTTTGAAGATCGTTTTAAGCTCAATATGTGTTTAGGAGATCTAGAGTACTTTGTCGATGCCCCAAGATGTTGCATACCCTCTCTTCGTTAATTCAGGTATAGCAAGATCACCGTATGCCCCATCTTTGATCACAATTTGAGCCGCCCTTTTTGGGTTTTCGACTCAAAACCCCATTTGGTCTCAAGGCGCCCTTTGCGGGTTTTCACCTTGGCCTCTTCATTTTTTTTTAAGAAGGTCTCAAAATGCCCTTTGCGGGTTTTCACTTTGGCCTCTTTTCTTCTTTAAGTATAATACTTCTTGACTGAACCCGAATTTATAGGATTGAGCAAGTTTTTTCCATCCATTTCGGTCAAAATCAGTGCTCTTCCGGAGAAAGCCTTTTTCACCACATAAGGTCCTTCCCAATTTGGCATCCATTTCCCTCTGAAATCCTTTTGTAGGGGTAGGATCTTTTTCAATACCAAGTCCCCTTCATGGAATTCTCTGGGGCGAACCTTTTTGTTGTAAGCTCGCATTATTCGTTTCTGGTACATTTGACCATGACGGATAGCTTTCAGCCTTTTCTCTTCAATCAGGTTCAATTGGTCATATCGAGATTGGATCCATTCTGCTTCATCCAACTTCATCTTTGACCAGACTCGAAGGGAAGGAATTTCAACTTCGATGGGTAACACTGCTTCCATTCCATAGACCAATGAGAAAGGAGTTGCCCCGGTAGAGGTCCTGACTAACGTTCAATAAGCATAAAGAGCAAATGGTAATTTCTCCTGCCAATCTTTATAAGTCTCAGTCATCTTTCCCATAATCTTCTTGATATTCTTATTAGCCGCCTCAACTGCACCATTCATTTTTGGGCGATATGGTGACGAATTTGTGGTGCTTAATTTTGAACTGACTGCAGACCTCTGCTATCGTACTGTTGTTCAAATTTAGTGTGTTGTCCGATATGATCCTTTCTGGCATTCCATATCGGCAGATGATCTCCCTCTTTAGGAACTTGCCGACTGCCGACTTGGTGACATTGGCATATGAAGCAGCCTCTACTCACTTGGCGAAGTAATCAATGACCACAAAGATGAATCGATGCCCATTTGAAGCTTTTGGCGAGATCGGCCTGATGACATCTATGCCCCACATAGAGAAGGGCCATGGAGAAGTCATAACATGCAAAGGCGAATGGGGTACATGAATTTTGTCTCCATAAATTTGGCTTTTGTGACATCTCTTAGCATAATTGATGCAGTCTCCCTCCATGGTAGACCAATAGTACCCGAATCTCATAATTTATCTAGCCATTGTGAAACCATTAGCATGTGTTCCACAAACACCCTCGTGGACTTCTTCCAGAAGTTTCTTAGCTTCAACAGCGCCCACACATCTCAATAGTACCTGATCTTTTCTTCTTTTGTACAGGATCTCCCCATCTAAGACATAGTCACGGGCTAGTCTTCTCAATATCCTTTTATCATTCTCGATTGCCTGATCAGGTTATTCACGATTTCTCACGTATCGTAATATATCGTGGTACCAGGGGTGATCATCTCTTTCTTCTTTCTCCACATAGTAACAATGAGCTGGGGCCTCGTAAATATTCATTTGAATGGGTTTTACATCTTCTTGTTTGCTCACTTTGATCATGGAAGCCAAAGTAGCCAAAGCATCTGCCATTTGGTTTTCGTCTCGCGGGAGATAATTGAAAGTAATATCATCAAACTCCCTAATTAACCCCAGAACTATCCTTCGATAATTGATCAATTTGGGGTCTCTCGTCTCCCATTCACCTTTCAGTTGGTAGATCACTAGTGCAGAATCTCCATATACTTCCAACGCTCTAATTTTGCGTTCTATGGCTGCACGGAGTCCCATGATACATTCTTCATACTCTGCCATATTATTTGTATAATCAAAATCCAATTTGCATGTGAATGGATAATGATCTTCATTTGGGGAAACCAAGACTGCCCCAATTCCATTACCTACAGCATTTGATGCTCCGTCAAAGTTCAATTTCCAAAGGTGATCTTTTGCAGCGTCTTCTTCAGTAGCTGCCACATACATTAGTTCTTTATTGGGGAAGTCAAAGTTCAGAGGCTCATTATCTTCTAGAGCCCTGCTGGCCAGAAAATCTACTATTGCACTCCCTTTTACAGCCTTCTGGTTCATATAGACTATGTCAAATTCGGAAAGCAGAATTTGCCATCTGGCCATCCTTCCATTCAAAGCAGTCGACTCTATCATATACTTCAGAGGGTCCAGCTTCGAGATGAGCCAAGTCGTATGATACAACATGTATTGCCTCAACCTCCGAGTTGTCCAAATTAATGCACAGCACAATTTCTCAATTGGCGAATATCTCATTTCACACTCAGTGAATTTCTTACTGAGGTAGTATATCGCCTTTTCTCCTATTCCTGAATCATCGTGTTGACCCAGCACACATCCCATAGAGTTATTAAACACTGTCAAATATAGTATTAATGACCTATCTATGCATGGAGGTGCCAATACTGGATGACTTGACAAGTACTGTTTAACCTTATCAAAAGCTTTCTGGCCTTCACCATCCCACACGCCTGAATTGTGTTTTTTAAGAAGACGAAATATGGGATCACATTTCTCATTTAATTGTGAAATGAATCGAGCAATGTAATTTAGCCTTCCAAGGAAACCTCGAACTTCTTTTTGAGTGCGCGGCGGAGGCAATTCTTGTATAGCCCAGACCTTGTCTAAGTCAATCTCAATTACCCTCTCGCTGACTATGAAGCCCAACAATTTTCCCGATCTAGCTCCAAAAGTACATTTTGTTAGATTGAGCTTTAATTGAAATTTCCTCAGTCTCAAGAATAACTTCCTCAAAACTTGGATATGTTCCATTTTTGTTTGGGACTTTGCAATCATATCATCGACATAAACGTCAATTTCTTTGTGCATTATATCATGGAACAAGGTCACCATGGCCCTTTGATATGCCGCTCCTGCATTTTTCAGCCTAAATGGCATCACCTTATAACAAAATGTACCCCACAAGGTTATGAAGGTAGTCTTTTCCATATCTTCAGGATTCATTTTTATCTGATTGTATCTCGAGAAGTCATCCATAAAGGAAAACAGCGAATAGCATGCCGTGTTGTCTACTAGAGTATCAATGTGAGGCAAAGGGAAATTATCTTTCGGGCTGGCCTTATTTAAGTTTTTATAATCTACACACATTCGCACCTTCCCATCTTTCTTAGGGACAGGCACAATGTTGGCTACCCATTCTGAGTATTTGACCTCCTGCAAGAATCCGGCATCGAACTGCTTTTTGACTTCCTCTTTTATTTTTAGCACAATGTCATGCCTCATTCTCCGGAGCTTCTGCTGAACCGGCCTGCAATCCTCTTTTATGGAGAGGCGGTGTACAACAATGTCAGCGCTTAACCCGGGTATATATTGGTATGACCACGCGAAGAAATCTTTGAATTCTCGAAGTAATTCTACGAGGTCTCGCTTCGTTTCTTCGGTTATGTAGGCTCCGATCTTCACCTATTTATCTTCTCCTAGGCTCACAATATCCACTGACTCTTTGTAAGGTAGGATCTTGTTCTATCATCCTTAACAAATCCAGAGATAAGTTATAGTCTCTGTCATTTTCAAAGTCTTGAGATCCCTCTAGACACATGTATCACTCAAAAGAAGATTCTAGGTCAGTAGAAACATTACTCATGTCGTTAATATCTAGAGACCTGTTGTGGGCACGAAGGAATATCCAAAGAATAAATAAATCTAAGAAAAATTATTTATGTGGTATGAATATGAATGAAATGAATGAATAAAAGAATATTGGCTCAAAATGAGACACAAAAATACATTTTTTTATTGAAATAAAGATGTTGGAGATGAGCTTATTCCACAAAAGGATTCTTATTGCTTCTAGGCTTAAAGCAACAAGCGTATTTTGAATGTTACTCTAAATTAGCTCTAAACAATACAATGATCTTTTATACAGTCCCATTGTTCAAAACACTCCCAAGTATGTAAGGGCAGACACTTGGAAAATTCTATTCCCCAGTTCCCTCTTCAGATACGGCGTTAATGTTCAGATTCTACGATATTCCTTCCGGGCTTTTGACTTCTTCGAGGAATTATAGTTCCTTATTATCTATCAGGCCTTGCACCAAGGCCCTGAATTCACTGCACTTTTGAATCTCGTGACCTTCTTCATCGTGGAACTCACAGTAGTTCATTGCTTCAGTTTTTCCTCGTGTACTGTAACGATATTCCAGGGTAAGGGTCTTTCGTGAATTTTATTGCATATGATGCGATGCAATGCTAATGCATGAAATGAATGCAAAAAGACGTGTTGATTCTGATTCAATTCCATTAAAACAACTTTTCTAGAAAATAAATTTCTTTACATAAAACAGATACATATACGGCCTTGTCCTCATACTCCAGGCGAAGACATCGATCCTTTTATTCATATCCGGATGTTAAGACCAAATCTTACGAATTTCCCAAAAGATGTCTCTATTATCTCTTTTTTGCTTGATCCGAGCTGCGACCCATCGTTCACTCATCCTCGTGATGCTCGTTAGCTTCTTTAAGTAAGTCGGGACATTGACGGCTCCCGAATAATCTTTGTTGGCTTGAATCTTGAAGCAAAGTCGTGTACTCCTCCGCGGACTCTCACCCTTCTCTCGTTGTGTTTACTCGGACTATATTCGAACGGCCGTATTGTATTCCACTTTATCAAGAAATTTATTTTCCATGACAAGCTCTCTATTTAGCAATTGAGTGTGAATCAACACCTCTTTTCTATGATGAAAATGCAATGCAAACATAGCAAAAACATAATAACTCAGTACAATATACAAAAACAAAACTCAAAGCAAATGAAAGAGAATCAAGCACCTATCTGGGTAACCGCTAGGGTTTGGCGCAGTACTATCTAAGGTGGGCTCCTAGGGTCTTCTACATGCGGTTTGGTTCTAGAGTTGAGGTACCCGAACCAGCAGATTCCTCGATCCTCACCCATTATAGGCTCATACGGACCGAGTTCGGTTCAGGGGAATACATTTCCCTATGGCTGCACGGAGATGAAAATCTTACGAAGACATAGGTACGGATGTATCCCGAAAGCGATCCACTATCCTGCACGGATGTGAAAACCTCACGAAGGAGTAGCTTCTCACTCCCACTTAAAAGAGGTAAGACCAAACGGTCCTTATGCAATATGATGCGAAAGTATTCTACGATACTCAAACCACAGCAATTATATGAAATAACACAAACAAATACAATAAAAGGATCGTAATTTTCCAAATCAGATTTTCAATTTTCGACAACAAGACAGAAAATAATCAATTTTACGGCTTGACTCTCTTCGTCCCCAGTGGAGTCGCCAAGCTGTCGAAACCATTTTTTTTTGGAAAACGGGGTCGACTTTAAAACGAAAATGGAGTCGCCACCAATCCTTTTTTGAGGTATGATCAGATCACCTTGAGATTAATCATTAAGACATTTTGATTTATTAAAACAATGATTTTGGCCTACGAAATTCGAGAAAACGGGTTCGGGAGTCGGTTACGCACGAGGAAGGATTAGCACATTCGTAACGCCCAAAATTGGTACCGAATTGATTTATTAACGTCTTAATATCGAAAAATTTGAAAGGATTTTAAAATACGATCCTCTGTGTTAAAAAAACCTTGAATAAATTAAATTAGATGTTGAGACCCGCTTATTTCGAGGAAGTAAAATGTCATGCCCAGTGAGTTAGGATACGACATTTCGAATCCTCGAAATTAAGCTTGTCTTTTGACTTTAAAAACTAGTGCATTTAAATTCAAAAAGGATATTCGGTCATTTGGGTCAAATAAAAAATCGGAACCCAGTAAATTAGAGCACAATTTCTCAAAATTCCAAATACAGAATATTACCTTTGATTTTTTAGAAATCATTACCTCGAGATAACAAAATGTCACATCCAGTGAGTTAGGACACAATATTTTTGAACTCCCGAGAATAAATTTTTATTTAGCTTATGCTTTGATTTTAAAAATGATTGGTTCTTTAGACTCGACGAGAAAAATCGAAACCCAGTAAATTAGGGTACGATTTCTCGAATCTCGAATTACGAAAAATTGCTTACTAAAAACAACCTTTTTGATGTATCGGATGAAATGTAACACGATTTTATAGTAAAATATAAAATGAATTATAGTGCTAATATGTGCAACAAAATAATGATGATGACAATAATAAATATAAATAACAATAATAATAAAGTTAATAATAATAATGAATAGTCGAAATTTGAAAGTATGTATAACAAAATATAAATACGTAAATAAATAGATAATGAAATGACAATAATAAATGTAAAAGTTAAAATAAAACAAACCAAAATAAAAAAGGAATAATAAGAGTAAAAATAAAAATAAGATAAATAATAAAAACAAAAATAAAAAAATAAAACAAACTAATTATGTAAAAAAATGAGTAAGTAAATAAATGAAAACTAAAAAATAATTAAAAATTTAATAGTGAATCAATAAATAAATAAACGAATGAATATTAGGTAAAACAGTTTAATAATAATAATAATAATAATAATAATAGTAGTAGTAAAAATAAAAATAATAATAAAAGTAATACTAATAGTAATAATATTAATAATAATAATAATAATGATAATGATAATAAGAAAAGTAATAATAATAATAATAAATACAATAATAGTAATAATAATATTAAAAATAATAATAATAGTAAAAATAATGGTAATAATATTAAAATTAATTAATTTAATAGAAAAAATAACAAAAAAGGACTAATTTGAACTTAAAACAGGAATTTAGGGGCAAATCCGCAAATAAATAAAAAGAAAAGGGCCCATTTAAACGTTCGAATAATATGGAAGGACCAATAGGGAAATTAACCCCGCCCTCCAAAATGTCATCACTTTGCGCGGGACTAAATTAAAATAGAAGAAAATTTATAGGGGAAAATTTAAAAATAAAAAAAACTGAATTAAAAAAGGATAAAAATGCGGAAGGGCCAAATGCACAAATAGACCATTCTGCAAAAACACGCGGATCCTGAGGGCATTCGGGTCGGGTAAGACGGGTCACCTTGAAACGGCACCGTTTTCGCACTTAAATGGCCAAAGCAAAACGACGCCGTTTTGCTTCTGCTATAAATAATAAAAAGCTTTTAAAAAAATCAATTTCAAACTACTCTAAAAAAAAAACTCAGATTTCTCTCCCCTCTCCTCCTCGCCCGACCTGAATTCGGTGAAGGCTCCAGCACGCATCGCGCCATCTATCACACAACGCCGCCATGCGCGCGGTCTGGACCCAGTACATTTTTTCTTTTTTTTTTCACTATTTATATATATATATATAGTTTAAAAAATAAAAATAAATTCTTTGTATGTGTATAACAGTTTCGAAAAATAGAAAAAAAAGAAAGAAAAATAAAGAAAAGAAAAAACCTTTGGTATATGCTCTTGCGATTTTTCGTATTGATTTTCTGTATTGATTGTATGTTGTAACCTCAATACAATGTTTTTGTGTGGCTTTTTATAGCCGAATGTAAATAAAAAAAAGAATACAATGCGTTTTTTTCTTTTTGTTTGTCTCTGCTGTCTGTCCTTGTCATTTGCAGGTACGGAGGAGTGACGTGGAGGCGCGAGGTGGTGTACGAAGGAGGGATTGTTGACGTGGCGGCGTACGAAAGGGCGACGGCGACGACTAGGGCTTCCTAGGGTTTTCTTTTTTTCTACTTTGTTTTAATTTTTGAGCTGATTTGGGCTAGGGTTTGAATTGGGCTTGTATTGGGTTTAAAATGGACTGTTTATTATTTGAATTTTTATTTTATTTTGATTTTGTATTTTGGTTAATTTTGGGTCAATCGGGCCAGGCCGAAATTGGCCTACTACAACTAATACTTATAATCTTTGTGGGTATGATATTTTTACTCACCAGAACTACACTATTAATTTAAAGGTGCACTTGTCTTGTTCTAAATTTTTAGTTTCTTCAGCTTTTGTAGCAATCAAACAAAGTAAATTCCTTGGATCATCACCGTGTTTAAGAAAACAAGCAAAATAGTTTTTTTTTTTTTTTTTGTATTAATAAAGAAAAGTTGTAATAGTTATGCATGAGGAGAAAATGGGGCATGACGCAAGAGAGTGTTCAGGACATTGCAAGGCTATAGTGGAAAGGGTAGTAGAGCGAATTTGTGATGAAATAGAACAATGGTCCCAGTCCCAGATGAGATGTGTCGAAACTATTTTTTATGTGTTTTGAAAAATGGGAATCGATTTTAAAAATATGGAATGGAGTCGCCACTAATCTTTTATTCGAGGTGTGATCGGATCACCTTGAGATGGATTATTTTAATAAAACATTTTGATTTATTAAAATAATAATTTTTTGTCTACGAATTATAAGAAAACGGGTTCGGAAGTCGGTTACGTGCGAGGAAGGGTTAGCACCCTCGCAACGCCCAAAATTGGTACCAAATTGATTAATTAATGTCCTTATGTTGAAAACTTGAAAATATTTAAGGTGTGATACTTTTTAAAGAATGTTAATTAATTTTGAATTGAATCTCAAGATTCACTCGTTCCAAAGGAATAAAAACGTCACATCCAGCACGTTAGGATATGACACGTTTATACCCCGACACCGAGATCATCTTTGATTTTCAAAATATGCGATTAAAATGATATTTGATTATTTGGTTAAACAGAAAACCGAAACCCAGCATGATAGGGCACGATTTTTTTAATTTCCAAACACACAAATATTGCATTATTTTGAAGAATTTTCAAATACGCAATTTTAAAATCGACTTATAAAGTATTTATTGAACCACTGTTCGATAACGAGCGATAAAGATATAATATGAAATAATAATACATGAATACGAATTTGCACAAACGAATAACAAAGATAACAATATGCTCATACAATTTGAAATATACAACATCGATAATCTCACAACACATCATGTTTAAAATGATAATATTATGAATAATAAAAACAATTCTAAAAGAAATTCAAAGCCAATTACAAACACACATAATGCTACATAAACAAGTTCAATATATATACCATTTGTAATTTAAATACGTGGTATACAAAATGATTTAAAAACGATACATAATATAAATAACGTATGTACATAAAAATAATAATGTAAGGAAGTGTTGGAACTAAATAAAACATAATTTAAAATAAGATCTTTAAGAGAGAAATTATATATTTATATATAGATTTAGAAACAAAATATATACATATATATCTAAGAGAAAACACATAAAATAATATGAAACTAATAATATATACATAAAACGAGATAATTTTAATATAAATTATGTATGTATATATATAAAATAATAGTATGTAAGAGTATTTAAGTTAAAATTTATGCAAAGAAATAGGAAATTTTGAAATCAAACATTTATATGATAAATAAATAAAATATACCTAATTGAATTAAAAATAAAACTACCAGGCTATTTTATAAATGAATGGAACAATTTAAGCAAGATTGAGGACCAAATTAAGATGCGCCCAAATAGTCAAGGGTTAAAATAGCAATATTTAAATATCCAAAACGCAGTGCACAGACTGGATCAAATTGAAATAGTGCGCAAATTACAGAGAAGAAAAAAAATTGAAGAACGAAAGAAATAAAATCGAAACTCAATCGATCGATGGCGCAAAACGTAGGGACTAAAAGAATAAATGTACCCTCGGAGACCAAACGCGCGGATCTCAGCCGCATATGGGTCGGGTCATCGGGTGGTCACGGGTCATGGCCTGTACGGCACCGTTTTAGAACCAAGGAAACTGGCCCTAAACGGTGCCGTTTCATGGGCCATATAAAAACTAAAACCAAACCTAAAAAAATGAAAGCCCTCAGCCAATTCTAAAACAAACAAAAAAAAAACTAAAAAAAAAGAACCCTAATCTCCTATTCCTCTCTAATCGGCCGAACTAGATCCCCCCTCTTCGACACTGATCCGTCACCACAGACGGCGATTAGCGTATTCGAGATTTGAGGAATGCTTCTTTTTCAGCCTTCAGATCCCCTCTCGGTCTCGATTTCAACGAAGCAAAAGGAAGTCCATGGCATATTCGTCCGGTGAGAATTCATTTTCTCCTTTTTATTTTCGCATGAACCAAAAAATGCAGAAAAGAAAAAGAAAGTAAAAATCGAAAGCAAAAAGGGTATCAAGAACCTCAAAATCACCTTCCAAAAACTGGTTTTTAATCCTTTTCTTTTTGTATTCAGAATATATACGTTCGTACATAAAAATGGGGCTCCCCTTACAGATTGATTTCGGCCTCATTTTATAGCCGAAAAATGAAATCAGGAAAAAACAAATAAAAGAAAATAAAAACCCCTCCATTTGTGCTGCTGTTTTCATTTCATTTTGCAGGTAGAAACCGCCGTACGGAGGCCGTTCGTAGGGTGACGTGGAGGCCCGAGCGCGTGGGGGTTGCGGCGGCGCGCGTGTGGATGGTTCCAGAAACCCTAGAAGTTTTTGGAAAAATATTTGGGCCACTTGGGCCTCGGGATTTTGGGTCTGTGAATTAGGTTTTGGGTTGGGCTAATTTTAGTTTGGTTAATTTTTAGGTTAATTGGTTTCTGGATGGGCCTGCTGTAATGGATTTTTATAATTATTGGAATTTTATTAATGCTTTGGGTTTTTTTGTTTTTAATTTTGGTTTTATTCTGTTATTGGGCCCGGATAAATTTGGGCTCTTACAAGATGGAAGAACTGCATGCATCTCGTGATTCTTGGGAAGATGGAGCACTTGAGTCTAACTATCAGATTCAATCTGCTGTAAGATTTATTTCATAATTAGCTACAGAATGGCTTCAAAGTAGGAGTCCTGTGAACTTTGAATTTTGCATCATGTTTTCTTTTTCACGAGGAAATATGTTTCGCTTATTCGTTTTGGAATGAAAATGGAAGCTCCATGCATTTTGTTTGACTCACCTGCATGCTTGAATTGATGTTATGTATGTTTATATATGTGTTAGATTATATGATATGCTAAATGTTTACATATACAGTATTGAATCAATGTTGAACATGCGTATCTGTAGCCTTTATAAATCCATGGGGTTGGTGAGTCTGTCAATTAATACACAATTAATGCTATCGATAATGCAATGAAGACGATGGCATTTTTCCAAAGCCTCCAACAAGGTCTTTTTTTTCGACAATATAACATTTCATTTGCAAATAAATCTTCACATTGCATTTTGGGTCTCTAGTAATAATTAAATAATTAGTTAGTATTTATATAAAAAAATTTGGTTAATTAATCATTAAATAATTAATTAGTGTTTATAGATATCCATTAATGAAACAATTGTTAGTTAAATTTCGTTTTAGATTAGAGAAAATAAAGCATTTCCAATTAATATTGTTTATTGATTTATAACTAATATTCAAATTTAGTTCTTAAATTAATTAGTGAATTATCAACACATTTTTTTGGATAAATTACTCCCAAGGTCACTAAATTATTAGCGAGTTTAACTTTTGATTACTCAACTTTAAAAATTACAGAACGATCACTAAACTATTCAAAAAATTTTCTTTTAAGTCACTAAACTATTCATAATATTTTATTTAAGTCACTAGGTTGTTAAGTCTGCTATTTAAAAGTTTGACTAGTGAGCTTTGAATGATAATTTAATGACCAGTACGATGGATCAATACTCATCGACAAGTAGAAGAACATACATTAGATCTAGGTCGATTTGACAGTTAGTGTCGAAGATCGGAAAATAAACTTGTTTTGATTTTGGTTTATAAATTTATGACATTTAAAGTTATTTCATGAAAAAAAATTAAACTATAGGAGATAAAGGAAGGGAGAACAGTAGGTGGTGCGAATAGAGAAGGCCTACGACAGTAATTTTAACAATCTAGTTATTTAAATAAAAATTTTTAAATAGTTTAATAATATTTTATAATTTTTGAAGTTGAATGATATCTAATTTTTTATAAAAGTGGTTATGGGTGTGTTATTGGGGTTACATCACAAGAACAAAAGGAGGGAGCGGGGAGTTAATTAGTTATTTTAATATTCAAACTGGGTCCACGTCGTCATAACGCAAAATTGAAAATAAAATAACCCTCTCAAGCACTTCTCATTCCCTCCAATAATGACCCAATTTTACCCTCCAAAAATTCTTTCAATTTAAAATTTCGAGCCATTTTTCTTTCCTTTATATTCCCAAGTCAAAGCCATTATTACTCAACTACCACTTCTCTGATCTCTCTGTGTTTTTCTTTCTCTAAGTTAATCCATTTCGATGGCCTCTTGTAAGTCTTCTATTGCACTAAACTCAACAGATCGCGTCGGATCTTCCCATCCTCCACGTGTTTCCGGCGAGATCCACGTCATCATAGGCCCCATGTTTGCCGGCAAGACTACTTCTCTCCTCCGTCGGATCAGATCTGAACGCAACAATGGCCGGTACTTTCTCTTCTCTTTTTTAATATTCTTTACATCTCATCCTTTTTAGTTTATTGGTAAATTTTATTTTGGGCGATTTTGTAGAAACGTCGCAATTATAAAGTCGAGCAAGGATACACGGTACGCTATTGACTCAGTGGTAACTCACGACGGAGTGAAATTCCCATGTTGGGCATTGCCGGATCTCACTTCTTTTCGACACAATGTCGGAGAAGATGCTTATGAAAAGGTAAGTACCCGCACTTCAACTCTATCAACAAATCCTTCTTTTTTTTCTTTCCCCCATCAAAATGCACATTTTATTTGTTTTTTCTTTTTTGAAAATTTATACATATATATTTTTTTGGATGGGGGGGGGGTTGCGGCAGCTGGATGTGATTGGCATAGACGAAGCACAATTTTTCGAAGATCTGTACGATTTCTGCTGCAAAGCTGCCGACAATGATGGCAAAACAGTAATTTTATCTGGCTTAGACGGGGATTATTTGAGGTGATGATCATTCACAATATTTCTTTGGCAAATTCATTTTATGTATATAAAAAAGGTTCTAATTTAGAAATGATATTCAGAAGGAGCTTTGGGCCAGTTCTGGACATAATTCCGCTAGCTGATACAGTAACAAGGTTAACCGCAAGATGCGAAGTGTGTGGGAAAAAGGCATTTTTCACATTCAGGAAAACAGCAGCGACCCAAACGGAACTGATCGGAGGGGCAGATTTATACATGCCTGTTTGTCGACAGCATTATGTCAATGGACAAACGGTTGTTGAAACTTCGAGGATTGTTCTTGAATCAACAAATGTTCATCATCAAACAACTCAATTATCTTGCCTTGAAGCAGCAACTGCAGCAGCAGAAGCAGTACTTCAATCTCAGTAATGGATAAGTTATTGCTTTTAAACATCATAAATAGAAATGTGCGGAATGGGGTCATTGGTCGGCCTAGTGTATTTTTAGCACCTTTCATAATTCGTCATAGCTGTCGTGCTTGTACTATTGAGTTACCTAAGTTAGCTGGATTTCACTTCTTATTATGTATAGTATAGATAATGATTTTACAGGGACAGTTTCTAAAGTACTTTGGTTTTTGTTGATTTTGTTTTGTTCTTGAATCTTTTGATAGTAATTTACAGGTATGATTACCTGGCATAAATCTAAAGTTGGCTTTGGCTCTCATCGAAGTTTATACATATGGGATATACTGAATTATCAATTATGCAAAAAAACAAACATTTCAAAAAGAAGACGGTCATTTTCAAGGGAATTGAAGGAATCGACAATACGGTAGAAAGTCTTATAACATGGCAATAGGATTGTAGGTATTTTCAAGGGACTTTTCCATTGTGTTTGAATGAGGCATTTCAAAGGAAGATTCATTTCAATAGGGCTTTTAAAAATCCAAAAATAAATTTCATTATTTGTTGATTTAAATAGAATTTTTTTAAAATTTTGAGACTTTTCAAAAATAAATTTGATTTCCAAATTTAAGTTTCAGCCTTTTTTTTTTACTTTTATAATACAAAATTAAAAAATTAAATATTGAAATGGTATGTTAATTTAATTATTTATTAAAATGGGGTGTTTGATACAGTTTCAAGGGATAGAGAGAGATGGGTGGCACTCATATTTTTTTGACACAATAATTGAAACATCATTACAAAATGATATGTGTGTTTTTTTTAAATAATTTTTTTAAGGGTGGAGGAGGAGAGATGTGCGACACTAGTATTTTCTGGTGCAAAAATACGGTCTAAATGGTAGAGGGTGAATTTTGTACTGTTTTGTTATTTTTTGAAGAATTACTAATATTTTTATACATATAAACAAATCAATAACAACATAATTTTTTACAGTGATCATCGTAATTTTTTTTTTTTAAAATGCCAAAACGAATCGTTGTAAAAATATTAGTAATTCTTTAAAAAATAACAAAACACCACAAAATTCACCCTCTACCATTTAGACCATATTTTTGCACTAAAAAATATTAGTACTGTCCATCTCTCTCACTCCACCATTCAAAAAAATATTTCTTTTATGTTAGTTCTGCCCATCTCTCCCCCTCTATCTTTAAAAAAATATTTTTTTTTTAAAAAAAATATCAATTTGTAATGATATTTCAATTATTGTGTCAAAAAAAAAAAATGAGTGCCACCCATCTCTCTTCCTCCACTCCTTAGAATTGTTTCAAACACTCCATTTTAATAAATAATAATATTAACATACCATTTCAATATTTTTTTTTAATTTGTATTATACAAATAAAAAAGGCTAAGTTTCATGAGTAAAGACTATTCTAAAGTGGTTTTTCTAAAATCTTGATAAGTCACAATTATAAAAATCCTGCTAGAATCATTGGCTTAGTTTTATTTAATAAAAATATAATCAATCTCTTATAAACCAAAAAAATAAAAAATAAAAATCAATCTACTTTCCTACCTTCATTTTGAACTATAATTAGTAGAAACCAGCAATCTACTATTATGCAATTTAAGCTTTGAATTAGGTGACTTTTTTACTAAGATAGTAAAAAAAATTAATTAAATATCAAAATGGTTTTTGCATTACATTATTTACCAAAATGGTATAAAGTGAATAGTATCGAGAGGTGGTGGCACCACCATTTTTTTCTCCACCAACAGCCGTTCATTAGGCCATCATTAGGCCATCATTGGACTGGCAAAAAAAAAAAAACACATTAAAATGGTGGAGGGACAAGGGGTGGTGGCACCAGTATACGAGTTGAAAGAAAACCTGGTCACAGTATAGACCATATACAGTCCGTAAAAAAAAAAGGTTAATTTAAGGAGAGGAGGGTTGTCATCAGGTGACACCTAAGGAAGGAGGGTTGGTGTCAGACGACACCTAGGGGAGGAGGGTTGGGGAGTGGTGGCACCACTTTGGCAGTCTAACTGCCTGCAGCAAACATGATCGCGTGGTCACGGGGTGATTCTCACCCCCTGAAACAGTTGTTTCAACCCCAATTTTTTCCCTTAAGGCATATATATGCCTTCAAACAGATGGTCCCCCTCCCCTTGTGTTGAAAAAACGAATTTTGATTTTGTAGAGAGGGTGTTGAGAAGAAAGGAAGTAGGTATGTTTGTGTTTTTTTTTTCTAATATTATTTTTTTTGTTTTTTATTTACTCAACAAATGGTCATGTTGTGGTGAATTTTTTGATAGTTTGGTTTTGTAGAAACAGTGTTGGGAAGAAAGGAAGAAGGTATGTTGTGTTTACTTGTATTATTATTTTTTTGTTTGTTATTTGCTTAACTAATGTAAACAAAATTATTATATATTGAAATGGTATGACAAAATATGTGATGTTTTCTAATTTTTATTTGTAAATATTATGTATTTGGTTGTTTTTTAGTTAATTAATATTAATTTTTTTAAATTTTGTGGGCTTTTTATGTATTTATAATTTGTTTGAGATTTTTAAAATTAAATTTTTTACATGTTTTATATTTTTTTTGTTGAAAATTTATCATTTAGGGTATGTTTGTTTCACTAAAAATGACTTCTAGAAAATGATTTCTGAAAAATAACTTATTTTCCTGAAAAAGTTAATATTTTCTGAAACTTGGATCAATCTATGTAAAATATTTTCCGTTGTTTGACAAATTTCTTAAAAATATTTCATAAAAGTTATTTTCAATTAAGCAAACATACATTTGAGATTTTCTTATCATTTCATTGTTTAATTGAGTTTCTTTTATAATTACAAATTTACATTTTACATTGTTTTTGCATATATTAAAAATATTTTACTAAATTCAGGTTCATTACAACGTCATTTTTTAGTTACATGACTATCAAGTGAGTATTTTTTATTTAAAAATATGACATCAACAAAATTGACAAAAAAAAATTAGCAATGTCAACAATTGGACTTGATTTCCAAATCATAAAAGTACAGAGACTAAATTGCAAATTTGTGAAGAGTACATAGACTTATGACATATTTTAACATTTATACTACAAACATTTATTATTAATATAATTATTATTGTAAAAAATATTTATTGTTAAAATATTAATATTGATTATTTTCAATAATATGCGAAGAATATTATTTAAAATTATTAATTTTAAAATTTATTATTGAAATAAAATTGGAATATTAAATAAATTATTAAAATAATAAATTATATTAATTATATTAATAATTTATTATATGATTAAATATAAATAATTAAATATGTATGTTTAATAATATTGAAAAATATAATATTTTATATTAATATTTTAATAATTTTAAATATTTTTAAAAATGAAATTTATTATAAATATAATAATATTATGTTTGATTTAAGTTGATTTTTATATAAAAATAAAATTACCTATAAAAGAACTATTTTCTGGAAAATGACTTACGCTTTTTAAAAGGGTAAGTCATTTTATCGGAAAATGGGCTTATTTTACATTGACTTGTAAGCCATTTTCCATTGACCAAACTATTTCTTGTGAAACAAACACAACAAAATGCAGAAAACATTTTTGGTAAAATCTTTTATATGTAAACAAACAGACCCATAATGTTATTTGAATTTTTTGATAATTTGGTTTTGTAGAAACGGTGTTGGGAAGAAATGAAGCAGGTATGTTGTGTTTTTTTATTAATTTTATTTTTTTGTTTGTTATTTACTTAACTAGTATAAAGAGAATTATTATATATTGGAATGGTATGACAAAAATATGTGATGTTTTTTAATTTTTATTTGTAAATATTATGTATTTGTTTGTTTTTTAGTTAGTTAATATTAAAAATTCTTTTTAAATTTTCAAGGTTTTTTATGTAATTATAATTCGTTTGAGATTTTTAACATTAAATTTTTACATGTTTTATATTTTTTGTGTTGAAAATTTATCATTTAATGTTATTTGAATGATTTAGAGATTACATGTTGAATTTTTTGTATGTATAATAAAATAATAATTTTATTTTTGTAATGATAATTTTTTTTTGTGAATAAAACAATTTAGTATTTTTTAAATGATATTATTGTGATATTATTTTTCTATTATTGTGATTTGCATGCTTTTGTATTATATTTATGTGTTTTGCTAATGATTGAAAATGTTTAAACTTTATTTTTTTTTAAATTGCAAATGTCCAAATGTTATGCAATGATCCACCTCGATAAAACAACGATGCGTTGGGTTTTTGTGACACTATCTTCGAATAACCGTATGATGTCGTAAAACTTGAATATGTTGGCATTGACCCGAACATCGATATTGGCATTGATGAAGGCATCATTGTTGACATTGGTGTAACCATTAGTGTCGGTACATGCGTCGACATTTGTGTCGACATCATCATCGGTATGGGAGCGTAGTATTCTAGGGATGGAGGTGCCTCGAAAAACGTACATGTGGGAGGTGTAGATGCAGGGTGCTGCGGTGGTGCATAGTGTGATGGTTGTTGGTGGTACATGTGGGAGTTGTAGATGCAACGTACACGAGGTTAATGAAATGAACAAGAATAAGTGGAGTGAATTGATCGAGATGTGGCGTAAACATTGGTGGTGCTTGTTGGGTCAAATTCGGGGACAAACCCGTCGCGGCACCTACTCTGGACCTACGTTGTTGTGGCGGTCGTCGTCGCCTTTTCTGATTAAGTTGCCTACTCTTCGCCTCCACAGGTAGTAGATATGGCTTGTCGACGGCTCTGAACCAAGGCATGTACTTCAAATAGGTCACCGTGTTCGATGAGAAAAAGGGTTTACGAGTGGGTAAGAATTTCATTCTATTATCCCAAATGTCGATGTACTCCTTATGGTAATCTCGCCAATTTTCGTTGGTCTTCCCTTGCATATCCAACTTGTTTAATGATTCCATGTCTCGCGGTGGCGGCAAAAATTTTTGCCTTCACCCAAACTACCCTATCACTTGATCTGATTCATGCATCTCCACCATCGTGTACACTACCAATGGCACATTCGCGTCCTACATACTCCAAATGGCCAAAAATTTTGACGGGATGCATTCTATAATATCCGAATCGGCATGTAACATCCATTTAGACTGTAGTGTGCAATTGTAAATTCTGTTATGTACGAAATTTTAATTTAAAAATCATTGCGTAATTATTATAGGTTTGAAAAAATCAATAACTAACCTCAATTTTTGATGGTTGATCTAACAACAGCTGGATATCTTTAAGCTGCTCCGGTAGTCCCATGTAACTTGGCCCATGGTTCCACTTATTCAAGTGATATGTTAATTCAAACATATAATAAACAAACAACATTTACTATACTAACTACATATTATTATCAAATGATTTTTACCTGACACCAATGGGAACGTATATGGGTCGTTCACTCGAGGACGTAGAAATGGTAGTTGCCACCACGCCTATGACTACACACTACACCAAAACAGACTTTTAGCGGCGTTTTTTTGGCTTTTAGCGGCGTTTATAAGGGCCACTAATAGTACTTGCGGCATTTTGAGAAGTGCCGCAAAAAACGCCGCTAAAGAAAGCGCCGCAAACTTTAGCGGCGTTTATGGGAAAAAAACGCCGCTAAAAGTCGTGACTTTTAGCGGCGCTTTTCCCACAAACGCCGTTAAAAGTCTTGACTTTTAGCGGCGCTTTTATCATAAACGCCACTAAAAGTCACGAGACTTTTAGCGGCGTTTTTCTCACAAACGCCGCTAATTTGCACAGATTTGCAATAGTCAGTTTCTCCAATATCCTACCCTTCCTGCATTAAAACCAACCAAAAACTGCAACAGTTGCATATAATTTCAACCCAAAACAGCAAATGTAGCATTTAAATCTCACCAAAAGCATTAAATCTAAATGATACTTCAAATTCAATAATAGATATATGATGTAAATTAATAAATGAAGTATAATTGAAACTATTCTTAAAATAATGTTAAATGTAACAATGTTAAAAATAATATTACAAAGAGAAACTAAGGGACTAAGATGGCGGCTTCTGCGACTGCTGAAACATCTGCATCATCTGCTGAAGCTGTAGCTAGAGCTCATCATATTTTCTGCTCTGCTCTGCTCACGCCATTCTTTGCCACGCTTCATTGCCTCCCTCATTTCTTTGTATCGCTCGAAGTTCTTCATATTTTCTTTCAACCTCAAGAATTTCTTTGAACCAGTGCTCGCTTGCATCTGAGACATTTGGTCTTTTAACCTCTGAACTTCAGCTTGAGCTTGACTACCGGAAGGCATGTACTGGTGGGAGCCGGATCCAAAATATTGGGTCGGGGTAACACCAGATCCTTGAAATCGGACCCGACCATACCTTTCAGGACCCAAAACATCGATGAATAAAAAAACAGCAAATGTAGCATATAATTTAAGCCAAAAAGCAAAGAAATGTAGCATAAAAATTCCGACCATACATTTCGGACCCAAAACATCGGTAATAATTACATTATCGATATCCTCAAGATTAACAGAACTATCACTCGGGCGGTAGCTTCATACTCGTGCCTTCTTCTCCTTTAGTTTTTCCCAATAAATCAATCAAAAAGTTAGAAACGAAATATACAATACGAATGAATGCAACATAACTTAACATTATTAATTTAAAACTACTAACGAATAATTAAACTATTATAAGTAAACATTATAAATATTTATAATAAATCAAATTTTATTAAGTAAATATACCATAATCTCTCCAGCTTCGGATGTCATCGGAGACCCATCCTTGTTCCTATGAGTAATGTTAAAAACCTGAATGCGTCCAACTTTTTGAGCGGTGGAGACTTCCTACAGTGTAGAGGTGTTCATGGGCCGGGCGGCTCGGCTCAGACCGAAGGCCCGACCGAAATTTGGGAGGGTTTGGGCAAAAATATAAGCCCAAAAAATGGGCTTGGACAAAAAATAAGGTCCGTTTAAAAAATGGGCCGGACATCGGGTAAGGTATTTTTGGCCCGGGCCCGGCCCGGCCTAAATTCACTAAATGACAAAAAAAATATGCTATTTTTATTTTTATTTTTGAATGTTATTTTCTTGTTGTTTTCTCCCTATTTTGCTACCATATTACTATTATGTTGCTACTATTTTGTTGTTATTGATTGAATATTGTATAAAACTTATTTTATTGTTAATTTTGTTATTATTTTAAAGGCATTTATTAATTTTATTATTATTTTAGAGGTATTTGCTTGTTAAGTTACATTTATCTTAGTGTTATTTAAGTCTACATATTTTTTTTAAAATTTATTTTCAATTTTTTGGGAAATATTTATTTTGATTTTTTTAGTATTTTTGATGTATTATATATATATTTAAAAATTATATAAAAATTTAATACGGGCGGGCCGGGCCGGGCCCGGGTTTTAGTATTTTTATATGGGCCGGGCTTGGGAACAATTTTAGGCCTATTTTTTGGGCCCGGCCTGGCCCGAGCCCGATGAATGAGCCTAAATTTTTAGTTGAGCCCGGCCCGAACCTGGCCCGGCCCGGCTCATGAACACCTATACTACAGTGTAGTAGTAAAAATATAATTTAATAGTATAAAGTCGTTAATATTTGACAGAATTAATAAATACCTCGGCCTCAGCTACAGAAGCAAAACTTCTGGACCTTGCCGTGTGCGTGAATTTTTGTTTCTGCCTGCTGCTCGTTCCAACACGCTCACGGTCCTACATAATGAAATTATTATTACGTATATAGTAAATACTATAAACCAAAAAAATTATAAGAGTTTACAACTAGGTAATACCTCTCCTTTCTTTGAGTTCCAAAATCTAACCGCATCTTCCCATTGATACCTCAACATTCCCGGCGGGACATTTCGCAATTTATCCTCGAGGCTTATTTCTTTCTTAAAATATTCTTTTTTCAGTGTGCTTTTATGGTCTCTCCATTTTTTTCCCAGTGTCTTCTTTATATAGTCATCGGAGACCTCCAAAGCAAATCACTCCTAAAAAAACATAAGTTTAGAAAGTAAATATAAATGAAACTTCAACCAAAGTATTATAAATTACATTCACGTTTTGTTACCTCAATGTTAGCGAGAGCTTGATTTTTGTTTGCATCAGGCATGTGATGCCATGACTCCTAATTGATGGGCAACATATTTGCATTCCGTGCAATAATGCCCAGATAGCCTGCTAGAAGTCGAGCTTCAGGGCCAACAGGCTGGCCATGACTGTTTCTTCTTACTTTCACACGCTCGACGGGATTTAATTCGTATAAATCTCTAAGCGATATCGTCCGCGACCTCTGCAGGCGTCCACGATCCTCAAATTAACAATGATATATTATTGTTATATTAAAATTGAAAAATGAATCAATAATAAAAGTCAACATGCATGTAAAATAAACTTAACATTATTTTGTAATTTTGCAGGCTCATCATCTATGTCAGGCACACTCGAGGATCCAACAACTATTTGCTGTTCGCTATTGCCCTCTTCCGAATTTACAGTATTCTGTACAATATTTAAATCTCGCAATCTTCTTCTACTCATTTTTCCTGCAATACACATAAAATAGTTGAAATTTTAGTAACAAATGACAACACTAATGGTACATATAAAATAGTTAAATTATATAAAATGACCAAGATTAAAATTATAATATTATATATAAATAAAAAAAATCGTAAAATCTTACTACATCATAATTCGTAAATATCTTCGTCCACGTCCTAACGAACCCATTGAAATTGTGTACTAGTACTAGGGATATTTTCATTTAAGTTTTGTTTTGGAAAAGGCAGAGTTTCTGATCTTTCGACGATGTCATCTCTACTTTCATTGCCCATGTCGAACAAGTCTCTAGGGGTGTTTCAAAGTACAACATACCAACCCTCATCAGTTGGATCTTTCGAGTAAAAAACTTGTTTCACTTGAGAAGAAAACACATACGGCTCGTCTATCAATTGTTCTCCGGTGTGAATCAATCGAGAGAAATTCACCATTGTAAAACCATATTGATCGTTTTTAATTTCGCGAGCCGTATTCACATCAGCCCAATCACCTCGAAATAAGACAACTTTCCATTTGCCGTAATAATCCAACTCAATTATGTCAGTAATAAGTCCGTAATACTCCAGATTCCCCTCGACAGGATTACTGTCCCTAGCACTAGCATAACTTGTAATTGAAGAATTAACAACAATTCCACAATTTTGGGTTCTCCTCAATCTCTCGCGATACCTTGTATGAAATCTGTATCCGTTGATGTGGAAGGCACTATATCTTTTCACTATTCTGTTTGGACCTTGTGAAAGCCATTTAACTTCGTCATTTACTTTATTCCGACTCCAAACCTATTGAATCGAAAGTAAATTGAGTAATTATAAATGTTATGAGAAAATATTATTACTTGTCAATGAAAACTTCAATTGCATACCATTTGGCTTAACCATTCATGAAATGATTCTGTGAACAACTTATTAATTTCTCGTCGATGTAATCTTCGGGACCGTGAACGAGCTCTCAATATTTGTTTGTACTCACTATGTTAAAAAAAGGGTTACTTTGTTAGAAGATAAACAAATTATAATTGATGAGTATTTATCAAATTCTAGAACTTACTTGCGTAATGGTTCCATTGAATCGTGATGAAAAAGAACGTATCGATGTGCTTGGACCCACGATCTATCGTCTAATTCTGCAATTTTGACTTTGCCGATCGGTTCTCTGAAACTTTGAAATAAATAAGTTTCGGCCAAGTTATGATCTGTGAGTGTAACACCCCAAACCCGGCCTAAACGTTACGACCGAATCTGGCATGTCACATGAAAGGAATGTCTAAAAACTGTGCGTTCGTTAAAAAGCTCATATTCTTTATAGTTGTGGTGAGAAATCGAGTTTAAGTAATTTTGAATAAGAAGTGGTTTATTATCATTTTAAGAAAATCCCATATTGATCATTTAATAACAAGCAATAAACAAATTGAAAGCTGAAACCAAATAAAATACCCAAGGCCTTATTACATAACAAAAACTCAAATAAAAATAAGTCAAATAAAAGAAACGAATTTACTGAGTGAACATATGTATGGCCTCCACGAGTCCACCTCACTCCCAAATCCACGATCTAATGATTACACCGCAAAATTTAACTAAGGGGTGAGTCATCGAGACTCGGTGTGTAAATCCCCATCCAATGTGCCCTTACACAATTTCATATGAAAATATGCATATCATGCACCCAAACCTAGCCATCCAATGCTCCTTTCTCTACCCCGTGGTACCAAACCACCGTGGTGCCAAACCACCGGTGTCCAAGGACACGATATTCATCAATATTGTGGTGCCAAACCACTTGGTGACTCAAGTCACGAATAATCCAATGATGGGGCCAACCCATCGTGTGATACCAAATCACTGGCGTCAATCCCGTATAATCACCGTGTGGGGCCAACCCATCGTGGTGCTAAGCCACTGGGGCGAGACGCCGAGGTGCCAAACCTCTGGTGACCCAAAGTCACAATAATCAATCTGTGGTACCAAACCACCGGTGGTGCCAAACCACCGGTGTCCCAAAGACACGGATATCATATTCCCCTCCTCTCATCATACCCATGCAATATGACATAATAATTCGTGTATGCAGTATGTCATGTATGCTAGACATATACCAAATATAAGTATAACATGAATTACCATCATAATCGATAGACATAAAACAACATAATCACCCTAATCAACCTCTAAGGGTATAACCGTAATTTTACCTACCAAGGGCATTTTCGTAATTTACCCACCAAGGGTATATCGGTAATTTACCCACCAAGGGCATTTTAAGTAATTTACCCTTGATGGTATTTCAATGAATTTACCCACTAAGGGTATTTTGGTAATTTACCCACCAAGGGTATTTTTGGTAATTTACCCACCAAGGGTATTTTGGTAATTTTGCACCTACAATGGCCTTTCCCAAAGGCCCAAATGTCACCCCGAGTGACTCAACTACCATTCATTTCCGTCAGAGGACGATTGGGCCTAAAACTCGATTCCGGCCCATTCAGGCCCACACGCTCGTGTGGCCCACCTAGCACAAATCTAGCCATGTATATAAGTTCCACCTAGTCTAGTTCACTATATACTACACAATCGCACAATTTACTCATAAGGGCCCACAGGCCCATTGGGCCACTTTGGCCCATCGCGCCCAAGCGACCCAACCCACAAGAATACTACTTATGGCCTCAACTATCGCTGGTCGAAGCCCCACACGCGCAGCTCGCACGCGCGTCACGTGGCTACTATTGCCGTGGCCAAGCACTTCCGGCATTTGCCGCTCTACAACTAGAGTAGAGAGAGTTACACACGATAGGACTCGTGTTAATCCGCGCTCCGACCACTCCTGTGCCCAAACGCCTTCCAAGGTGTGTCAACCCTCCTCCTGGAATGCTCTTTATATAGCTAGCTCTTCACCTTCCTTCTTTGTATCTTTCCGATGTGGGATCCCTTCGTCGATGAGAGTTTAAATTCAATGAAACTCTTCCCGTCCTGCACATGAAAATAAATACTCCCTTGCTTCTCATGAGATTCGAACCCAGGCTCCCTTCAATAGTTCAACACGCCACTTCCCACCAAGCCACAAGCTCCTCTTGTGTCTTAAACCATGCGCAACTAAATATAAATCTATAGCCAAATTCTGAGGTCCAAGTAAAAAGAAAACCAAAATGCAAAAGCCAAGACTTGAACCTTGGACCTCCTTCCTTCCTTGTGGCGTCACCCCCTTATCTCTTATGTGGCGTCACTTTGCCACTACACCACACACTGCACTTGTGTCATTTTTCCCCACATTTTATTCTTAAGGCCTACCTGCCAACTTCCAGGGTTTTTTTTTTCACCTAAAACCAAAATTTCCCCAAAGCTAATATTTGATCCCGGGACTTTATAGAAGCCTTCTAACCTTCCAAAATCACTTACCTAATAAGTCTAACTTGCATTAATGCCGTTCTCAAAAATTTTAAATCAAGGCCCATTGGGCCCAATCCTACTAGGCCCAATTTCGGGATGTTACAGTGAGCCCATCATTTCTACTTGGTCTGTTCATTCTTGTTTCAACATCTTCCAAATACCTCGAACAGAAAGTCATACATTCCTCTGCCAAGTAGCCTTCGGCAATTGATCCTTCCGGATAACGCTTATTGCGGCAGTAAGACTTCAATTTGGATAGGAACCTAAACACGATATATAACATTATCAAAAGTTGCAACTAAAGGCATTAAGGTGAATGAAGGAATAATTTGCAAATAAAGTAAGACCTTTCTATGGGATACATCCATCGATAGAAAACGGGTCCACCAAGTATTGCTTCACGAGGGAGATGAATTAACAAGTGCACCATAATAGTGAAGAAGGAAGGCGGGAAGATCTTCTCCAGATTGCATAAAGTCAAAGTGGCTCGATCTTGTAGTGTCTCAAGTTCTTGAACATCCAAAACTTTGCCCCAAATGCCTTTCATTATATTGGATAGTTCAATTACACAAGACGTCACCTTTTTCGACATACAATACCGCATAGCAACTGGCAGTAAGTCTTGCATCAAGATGTGATAGTCATGCGATTTTAAGCCATATAGTCTTCGATCTTTAAGACTCACACATCGGGATATATTTGATGCATACACATCCGAGACCTTTATATCCTTCAACACCATACATAACACTTCTTTCTCCGTCTTCGACATTGAGAAAATAGTAGGCGGCAACCGATATTTCATATTCGGAAGTGCTTCGGGATAAAGCTCACGCCGAATTCCCATGTGGACTAAATCAAGTCGACTCTGAAGATTGTCTTTCGATTTTCCATCGACATTCAAAATAGTCCCAATAATGTTCTCGTAGACATTTTTCTCAATGTGTATGACATCAAGACTCCCAATAAGGCAACTCAAAAAAAATACTTCTTTTTTTTTCCACAAGTCCGCATCATTAGGATCATCCTCTTCATCAGATTCATCATCAGATTCATCCCTTGATCTTCTATTTCTTTGCGTGTTGGGCGGTTGATTCATCTTCCCATAAATGAAATTCATATCTTTCAACATGAATAATATTTCAGATCCACCGGTCTGCGAAGGACCGTCAAACTGAGTACTCTGAAATCTAAATCTATGATTTTTCGGTAACCACCGACGATGCCCCATGTAAGAGAACTTCTTCCCATTATATAACCATTGCGAACATGTTTGCGCAGCATAGCAAGGACAAGCATGTACTCTAACCAGATAGATTGGCATAGGCCGGGAAGTCATTAATAGTCCACATCAATGCTGCACGTAAATTGAAGTTCTCCTTTCTCAGTACATCGTATGTCTCAACACCAGCCCACAATTGTTTTAACTCTTCAATAAGTGGCTGCAAATATATGTCAATATCATTTCCGAGCCCTTTCTCTCTAGGGATAATCATAGATAAGATGAAGGATGATTGTTTCATGCAAACCCATGGAGGCAAATTGTAAGGAACAAGCACCACAGGCCAAGTACTGTACGCAGTGCTCATGATTTTGTACGGATTAAATCCATCATATGCTAGCCCAAGCCTCACACTCCGAGGATCGCTTGCAAAGCTTGGAAATTTGGAGTCAAATGATTTCCAAGCTAAAGAATCTGCAGGATGCCTTAACAATCCATCATCGGTTCGTCCATCATGGTGCCACGTCATTGACTCGGCTGTCTTCGACGACATGAAAAGCCTTTGAAGCCTTAGTATTAGCAGAAAATACCGCAAAATCTTAACTGGCGTCTTCTTTGACTGTGCACCGTTTTCATCCTCATTACCATCCTCTGTATTTCTATTCGTCCAACGGGATTGATCGCATACATGACAGCACTGTTGGTTTTTTCGGTCTCCCCAATACAATATGCAGTCATTTGGGCAACTATGAATTTTGTTGTAGCCAAGGCCCAAATCTTTTATCAGTTTATTCATGTCTTTGAAAGATTGAGGGATTTTCGCAAACGGGAACATTTCTTGCAAAAACTCTAACAGCATTGTCAAAGAGTTTCCGGCCCATCCTCCCAAACATTTTAAGTGAAAAAGATGAATACAGAAAGACAGTTTGGAAAATTTTGATCCCTCATACAGTTCTTCATTCATTTCACCAAGTAACGTGTAGAACCTCGCCGCTTCTTCATTTGACTGTTCATCAGGTACACTTCTTCCCCCTTCGGTGAAAGTATTTCCACCAAAATTATAATCATCGGTTGCACCCAAGTCGTGGAAATGATTGCAACCCATCATCACAAGATATTAAATGCATCCCGCAACATGCCTTCCATGTTATCTTCTCTAACATTCTGATTGTAAGCACTATGAGGATAACCCAGATTCATCGATGAAGAGGCTCCACTAGATGTACACTCTCCATGGAAAATCCATTTTTTGTACCCCCGGACAAAGCCATCAACAACTAGATGTTCGTAGACAACTTCACGATAATGCCAATTGATATTGCAACACTTCTTACACGGGCAAAGAATCATATTCTCTTGGCTTGCATTTTGAAATGCAAAATTTAGAAAAGTTTCTACTCCATTTCGATAGCCGTTGCTTACCCTTGACAAATTCATCCAAGTCCTATCCATATCGTAGTTGTTGAAGTCTAAAGTTGACAATAAATTACACGGCTAAATTGTTAATTTATAATTTATTTAAGTAATGATATGATATATATAACTGAGTACTATGTAAGTTATGTAAATTATGTAAGTTATGAAATTTGATCTTAAAATTATGTAAGTTATGAAATTTGATAGTTATGAAGTTTAATCTTAAAATAAATGTAAGTTATGATATTTGATCTTAAAATTATGTAAGTTATGTATTTTGTAAGTTATGTAAGTTATCTGAGTTATGTAAGTTATGTGAGTTATGGATGTTATGTGAGTTATGTAAGTTATGTATGTTATGTGAGTTAAGTCAATTATGTAAGTTATTTAAATAATGATCGTTATTATTTTATTGATAAAAAAATTTATAAGTTTTAAAAACATTTAAAAATATTAAATATGAGAATAATGATCATTAATATAAAAAAAATTAGTAATTTGATTTTTATATTAAAATATATTTAAATAATGAAAAAAACAATAAAAAATATATTTTATATTTATAACAAAAAAATTATAAGTTTGAAAAACATTCAAAATATTAAATATTAAAATCAAACATTATTTGGTTTTCATCTAACCTTATCCGTAATTGTTAAAATAAATTTTCGTATTTTGAAATTTTCAGCTTATTTTATTACATCATGAAATATGAATGATTCCCTAAAATATTCGTCTGATTATCTTAATTATAAAATCTTTAACAATATATGTAGGGTGGATTAGTTGCGATAATACAACTCAATTAATATTATATATATGATTATCTTAATTATAAATTCTTTTAGTCCTTCATTTAATTTTTCATTTCTTTTAGTCTTAAATATTGATGTTTATCAAATCACACTAAAAACAGGCTATATACCAGTTGAAACAATATAATAAACAACAATTTGGACAGCAATTTGGACAGAAATTATGTAAGATTCATCATACGTGGCATTGTTACACCTGGGGAGGATCCATTATATCTTACAATGAGATATAAGGCAACCCGTTAGGTTTCCAGCCTATATACTTTGAATCTTTTTTTTTGGACAGCAATATAATAAACAGCATATATACCAACCAAGCAAGATAATAAACATCAATTTGGACAGATTCATCATGATATAACTCTTACTGATCAGAATTTTGAACTAAAACGTACCTTAATAATTTCAAGAAGCTGGTCTACTCCACTATCACCAAGAAACAGAGGCTGCAGTCAGAAATACAAACAACATTAACTCACTAATACTTAAAAAAAAACAGAAAATAAAAATGATATCAAACAATATTAATTTAAGTTAACATTTTACCAATGGAAGTATAAGTGCTGATATCTGCTGGAATTTTATCTACAAATATCAAGTAAGAGCTTTTTGAAACTCAAGACCGAAAGCGTGGAACCTACAAATGGGGGGGCACACTTTACTACAATAAAACAAAGTCAAAACAATAAAACAAATTGTAAAAGCTAAATATATATCGAAAAAACATCTTAAATTGATATACAAATATCAAATAAATTTAAAATTTAATATGTACAATGAATACAACTTTATTATTAAATCTAACATCAATTCATTAAAACATTAATAGTAGATCTCAATTAAAATATACTAAAATAATATAAAGTAATAGTTTAAAATATAATTTACTGTGACATAGTTTAACAGTTGTCATTTGTCAGACTAATAATTTGTCACATATGCGTATTATTCAAAATTACAAATTGAATAATAATTTAAGTTTGCATTTAAATGCTTAAAATTAACTTAATCAAGCACTAAATTTCAGTTTGAATAAGCATGATTATGCTTTGTACATATTAATTAATTAAATATGCTCAAAAAATGAATATTTGCCTAATTGGGTAATATCTTTTTCAGAAGTAGGTCTTAAATGTTGATCTATTGAAAACTTTCGGATTGTTTTTGTTATATTCAACTTTGCTCAAAACAGAAGACACAAATTTAGTCATATGAACCGAACTTTGAATGGTAAATGTTTGCTGAGGAAAAGCATTCGAGCTTCTTGAAGAATGAATATGAAAAACATTCTTTGTCAAATGCAAACAATATCCAAAGATAAAATGGTGCGATGTACTTCATTTTATTTAGCATAAAAAATATATTCATATGAAATTCAAAATATATAGGGCTGTGATGAGTAGTAGCTCATCTTAAGGTTTTCGACAGGACTGCATGCAGATTGGGCATTTAAAGTGCAATTTTAAGCTTGCGGCTAGTAAAAAAAGCTTGAGCAAAGCAAGGATCATCTTGCAAAAGATTTAGTACTAAATGAAGCATTTTGCTTTTTCAATAAAATTAAGCAATTGAAACACTAATATAGGTACTTACAGTTCCCAAGACATCACTCACGTCAACAGATGCAAATTCACATGAGAGCTGGAAAACGGAGATCAATTGGAATAGTCACCAACATAATTATCTATCATTAAAAATAAAGCTCAATTTATTTACTAAAAACGCCGCTATTTACTAAAAACTAATACTTACATTCTTTGACCGAAAGAAAAATAGTCAATTCATTAGTCGATCTAAATCCTCTTCAATTCTACTCACTTTCAAAGTACGTATACCTTTCTCAATACAAATCTGTAGCAAATACATATGAATATATACAGATGAGATACATAACTTACAAGTGACCATAATCATTCATGTCTTGATTGATAACTTAGTGTATGAATATAAGAAAAGGCTTAATTATTACATAACTATTAAAATGATTTGTCATAAATAAAAAACCATTGGTATAAAATTACATTTGGAATTAGAAAGTCGAGTAAAATTGGAAAAATATAAATAATAATAATACAACCTTCAAAATGCTCAAAGCAAGTCATACGCAAGTGGCTAAAAATTAGCTATTTGAAAATAGTTTATTTGTAACTCATATACTATACTCGTACCAAATAGGATTTAGAAGGTCAGAATAAGTTCATATCACAAATTAGACCATCGGAAGGTAAAAAGCTGGAAAGTGTGAACTCATTTATATCAAGACAAATACTAAACTCACTTGGTTACAATTTGAGATTAAGGCTTTTTGAACATGCTTGCCATAATTGCAAATGATACTGCTTCAAAATCAAACAGAAAATTGCATAGAAATTTTCATGCTTTATGCTAATGCAAGCTTCAAAGACCATAAAAGTAAAAATATATCAATATATCATAGAGATTCATTTCACAATAAAGTTAATGGGAATGTACAAGCCAGAAACCAAATTGCCAAGATTAGTAGAAATCTGTATTCAATTTCTCTGTATTCTACTATGTCCATCTTGATACAACAACAAATCATATATATATTAAGTCATCTAAGTAGCACAACAAAAAACTAGAACATATACGAAATATGAAAAAAAAGCAACTCTTATAGATTAAAGAGAACATATACGAACGATGAACATATACGAAAACCAGTTGGATTGTAGATTTCATTAACTTTTATAAATAAAATATGGTCCCAATATTCAAATAATATTCAAAGATGAGATTTTTAACAGAAAAACCATCAATTATCTCTTCTTGAAAAAACAAGACAGTAGCTTGGAGTAGGGCGAAACTGTTAAAAGATTAAAGAGCGGTAGGGAAGAATCATCACCTCAAGTTGATCATGGAGAGTCCGATATACCCAATAACTTCTAACAAGACAGATGCGATGTGTCACTCTGCAAAAATAGCACACAATCCACACCTTATCAACTTTCAAACCCTTCTTTATATTTAAAAGAGAATAAGGCAGAACATGTAACACCCCAAACCCGGTCAAAACGCTACGACCGAATCTGGAATGTTACAGGAAAGAATATTTTGGAAGACTAACAAAAAATCACGAGTTGAGAAAAGTTTTTGTGTATCATTATTGTGCCTTTAGAGAAAATTTAAAGTAATTGTTTAACCTAGGCCGTATTGCAAGTCAGGTTTCTTTGTCTAAATCGAACTTAAGAAAATTTTGTTACAGCTAACAGTTTGAAAACAATGTTGAGGTTTCTAATTGAAAATTTTAATCAATTTGTTACTCGTTACCCATCTTTCATTAGCCCTTTGAAAATCGTTTGTTCAAGTTTTAATCTTAGAAAAAAAAACTCCCACTTTGTTTGTTTATTAGGCATGCTGTATCAATTCCATAATAAAACCTGAAATTAAGTTTAAGTGGCCTTATTACAATACCAAAAATTTAAACCTAATATTGAAATTTAAAATATTGAAAACTAAATTACTTAGAGCATTATGCATGGCCACCTCGAGTCCACCTCGGCTCCGAATCCGCGATCTAATGATTACCTGCAAAATTTAGCAGAGGGGTGAGTCACCGAGACTCAGTGTGTAAATCCCCATTAAACAAACTCTGGGCTTTACGCCCACAGAGGCCCATTAGGCCTTAGCCCATACAAATTAATATATTATGCATGTATGCAATGCAGCCCAGTCCCACCTACTTTCCATCCTCTACAACACCTGAATCAACCAATCGCCCGTGGCACCAAGCCACTGTGGTTCTAGACCACCGTGATACCAGATCACTGTGACAGAGTCACTAATAATATGTGTGGGGACAACCCACCGTGGTACCAAACCACTGTGACAATCCCGAATAGATATATGTGGGGCCAACCCACTGTGGTACCAAACCACTGGGACGAGTCACTAAATCATATTTACGTGGTGTGAAACCACCGTGGCACCAAGCCACTGAGACATAGTCACTGAATCAAATATGTGGGGCCAACCCACTGTGGTACCAAACCACTGTGACAGTCCCTAAATAGCACTTCCCATCTCGCATCTTATCCCAAGTTCATGCACATGTTAACATACTGAAATGAATGATCACGCTTTGAATGCACACAGCCAATTAATTCATACATACGCATATTTCGAACATGAAGTTGTTATGGAACTTACCCGGTGTCTCCAACCTTACCCCCATGGGTATCTCGACTGCCCATTCAGTCGTTTCGGCATTCAGCCAACACAATTAATAACATAATTAATATAAAGAATGTGTAAGAATTACACACCTGATAACGCGTAAGACTATACTCTCTACGTCGACGCTTTTACTAGCAGGAACGACTGCTATTTGCCTATCCCAGGCAGACGTCGGCTCTCTACCACAGCCCGGCGGAAAGTCTCGTACTGCCGATACTGCACGTTTCTTAAACTTAGGGGTGGGGACTACGAGTCCAACGCCCCTTCACTTGACTGGCATTCGAATCCATGAAAGGATCTTGATCAGGAAACAAGGTTAAGGCATTGAAAGAAAACAGCGAGAAAAGGTACTCAAATCGATGAAGTTCCTTACCTTGATCAATAGAAGCCGACTAGCAGACTTGGCCTAAGAAACCGATTGAGTCCCTAAATAAACACCATGATAAAACTGATTCTTAGAAATAAAATAAAGGAAGTGGCCTTTCGGCCAACCGAATCAATAAAGACCCCCTTCAAAACATTCGACCACTATCTAACCTACCAAGATCCTCTCGAAAGTAGGCCACACGAAGAAGAAATGATGGTGCTGCACCCTTCTACAATCGATCAGTGCCCAAAGAAGTGAGTCAAGATTTCGGTTTCACCAAACCAAGAGGAAAAAGAAAGAAAACGAGAAGATAATGAGAATAAGGCTCCTTCACCAACCAGAGATTGACGAGTGGAGGGTCTATAATCGGCTACTAGCACAATCGATAGAAAGGGTGCCTACACTTGATGCAAAACAAAAGGATTCGGCTTCTACAAAAATTATATGAAACAAAGAAGAGGAGAGAACAATAAAGACAAAGAATAAGTTTCGGCTATGAAACTTACAAGTTTGGCTATGAAGAAACGAGAAGCAAATGCACTAGGGAGATTCGGCTATGAAGAAACGAGAAGGAGAAGAAATGAGACTTAAAGGTGTTGCGGTTTTGGTTGCAAAAGAAATGAATGCAAAAGTGATAGCAAAAATGATGGTTTCGATTTTGGTAAATGAGAAAAGAAGCAAATGTTCTAAAGTGCAAAAGAGAATGAGAGTGTTTCTAAGATTGATTTTGCTAACAAAATTCTCAAAAATGACCACTTGAAGGAAACAGCACACCTTTATGACCAAAATGTTCAACAAAAAGTCAATGTGCTACAAATGAAGGTTTGGCTCCTCCTAGCCAAACTAAACCGTGCACACACACTCACACACCTACCCTAATTCGGCCAACCTCTCAACCAACATCCCCCTTCCATGATTTCCTCCTACTTTCCCTCTCCATCATCCATTTGATTTTGTTTGACCCATTCAACCTCCACCATCACCTCATGGCCACTAATTCAAACATTTTTACTCCTTCAACTCTCACCCTTGAAGAGTCCATGCCGCAACCATCATCCCTCCATCCTGACGCCAAAAAGAAACTCCAAAATGCATCATACGTGACACGAACCTCTTCCCCCTGCTGCTCCCTTGTGACGCCACTTCCCTACAACCCAAGTGGCGTCTCCTTGCCACTTTACCACACCACTTCTTCTGTCAACAAGTAAAAGTAATTAACCTTAAGGCCTGCCTCAGCTAACTCTCCCCTAAAGTACCTAGAAACAAAATTTTCACTAAGGCTCAAGCTTAACCCCGTGCCTTTCCGGGGCCCCCAAACATACCGGATTAATAAACAAAGCATACCAAACACACAGAAACATAACAAAAGCAAGGCCCCAAATTCTAAGATGTTACAGTTCTACCCCCTTAAAGAAATTTCGGCCTCGAAATTTACCTGGTCAAAAGAGGTGAAGGTATTGCTGATGCATAACCTCCTCTGGCTCCCACGTGGCCTCCTCTGAACCGTGGTTCCGCCACAAAACTTTAACCAACGGAATCGTTTTTCTCCGCAATACTTTAACATCTCAGTGTAGGATCTGAGCTGGTTCCTCTTCAAAAGATAAGTCAGGTCTCACTTTAATTTCCTCCACTGGCACTACGTGAGATGGATCCAAACGGCAGCGCCTTAACATCGAGACATGGAATACATCATGTATCTGTCTCAGTTCTGGAGGTAACTCGAGCTGATATGCTATTGGTCCCACTCGTTTCAACACTTGATAAGGCCCGATGAACCTGGGGCTTAACTTGCCCTTCCGTCCAAACCTCAAAACTTTCTTCCAAGACGAAACTTTCAGAAACACCTGATCACCCACTGCAAATTCTATATCCTTACGCTTCAGATCAACATAGGATTTCTGCATGTCGGAAGCTTCCTTCAGCCGAGTTCGGATCAACTTAACTTTTTCCTCTGTCTCGGAAACCAATTCCGGACCCAACATCTGACGCTCACCCAACTCTGTCCAGCAAGTAGGAGTACGACACCTCCGCCCATACAACGCTTCATAGGGCGTCATCTGGATACTAGATTGGTAGCTGTTGTTGTATGCGAATTCTGCCAATGGTAGAAACTCCTCCCAACTACCCCTGAAATCAATGACATAACCTCTCAACATATTTTCCAAGATCTGAATTACCCTCTCAGACTGACCATCAGTCTGTGGATGAAATGCTGTGCTGAAGTTTAGTCTTGTACCCAACGCTTGATGCAACGCTTTCCAAAACCGTGATGTAAACCTAGGGTCCCTGTCTGATATAATTGACACTGGTACCCCATGCAACCTCACAATCTCCGCCACATACAGCTTGGTTAACTTCTGTAGTGAATAATCAACCTGAACCGGTATGAAGTGAGCGGACTTCGTCAATCGATCCACAATTACCCATACTGAATCTTTCTTCGTAGGCATAAGGGGCAGCCCATCACAAAGTCCATCGTTATTCTCTCCCACTTCCAAAGTGGAATCTTTACTGCCAGTAATAACCCCGACGGCAATCGATGTTCGCCTTCACTGGCGACACGCCGGACACCTACCCACAAACTCGGTAACCTCTCGCTTCAGACCCGGTCGCCAAAACTGTTCACGCAGATCCCAATACATCTTACTCCCGCCAGGATGCAAAGCATACGGGCTACTATGCGCTTCCTGAAGAATCTTTTGCCTTAACTCGGAATCCCTCGGCATACAGGTCTTTCCCTGAAAGCACAATACCCCATCATTGTTCATACTAAAGTCTGCTATTTCACCATCTGCCACTAGCTGAAACTTAGCACTTAGCGATTCATCAGGCAACTGCTTTTCTTTTATCCGACTGACCCAAGAAGGCTTCACTTGAAGTTCAGCTAACAAGCTTCCATCATCATACAAGCTGAGATGAGCAAACATTGCCCTCAAGTCTGATATTACCTTACGACTCAATGCGTCTGCCACTACGTTAGCCTTACCCAGGTGGTACTCGATCGAGTAGTCATAATCCTTCAACAACTCAATCCACCTCCGCTGCCTCAAATTCAACTCCTTCTGGGTAAGGAGATATTTCAAGCTCTTGTCATCCGTGTAGATGATGGACTTCTCCCCATACAGGTAGTGTCTCCAAATCTTCAGAGCAAAAACTACCGCAGCTAACTCAAGATCATGCGTGTGATAGTTTACCTCGTGAGGTCTCAATTGCCGAGACGCATATGCCACCACTATCTCCTCTTGCATCAACATACATCCTAACCCTGTGTACGACGCATCACAGTAGACGACAAACTCTTTCCCTGCCTCAGGCTGAATTAACACTGGTGCCTCCGTCAAAATCCTCTTCAACTTCTCAAAACTTTCCTGTTGCTTATCTGACCAGACAAACGGTACTCTTTTTCATGATAACTTAGTTAACGGGGTAGCTATTAACGAGAACCCCTCAACAAATCTTCTATAATACCCAGCTAAACCAAGAAAACTCCAGATCTCCGCCACAGACTTAGGCGGTTTCCAGTCCAACACAGCTTCAATTTTCTGGGGATCAACCCTAATCCCATCAGCAGATACAACATGACCCAAAAAGGTAACTTCTTTCAACCAAAATTCACACTTACTGAATTTGGCGTACAGCTGCTTCTCCCTCAGAATCTGCAGCACCACCTGAAGATTCGAATCATGCTCCTCTTCCGTACTTGAATAAACCAGGATATCGTCTATGAACACCACGACAAACTGGTCCAGATAGGGTTAGAATACCCGGTTTATCATTTCCATAAACACCGCTGGTGCATTTGTCAACCCGAACGGCATCACCAAGAACTCGTAGTGACCATAACGAGTTCTAAAAGCTGTTTTATGAATATCTGCCTCCTTAACCTTAAGCTGATGATACCCTGACCTCAAGTCTATCTTTGAGAAGACCGAAGCACCTCGCAACTGATCGAACAGATCGTCTATCCTAGGCAACGGGTACTTGTTCTTAATCGTCAACTTGTTCAGTTGCCTGTAGTCAATGCACATCCGCATCGACCCGTCTTTCTTCTTAACAAATAGGACCGTCGCTCCCCAAGGTGACACACTGGGTCGAATAAAACCCCGATCCAACAATTCTTGAATCTGCACTTTAAGTTCCACTAACTCTTTCGGCGCCATTCTATATGGAGTAATAGACACTGGCGCTGTTCCTGGAAGAAGATCAATACCGAACTCTACCTCGCGATCTGGAGGTAACCCTGAAAGCTTTTCTGGAAAAACATCGGAGAACTCCTTCACTGTTCTGACATCCTTCGCAGTCAACTCATTGACCTCCAGAGCACTGACAAAAGCTAAGAAAGCCTCTCATCCTTTTTTCACCATTCTTTCTGCCTTTAAAGCAGACACTACATTGGACAAGTAGTTCCTCATTTCGCCTATCACTAGGACTTTATTATCCTCAGGAGTCCTTAACACCATGCGCTTAGTAGCACAATCAAAGTTTGCTCGATACTTCACTAACCAGTCCATTCCTAAGATCAAATCGAACTCACCGAACGGCAATTCCATCAAATCAGCCAGGAAAACCATCCTTTGCACTTTTAAAGGTACATTCCTAAAGAGTTTGTTCACCACTACAGATTGTCCTAAAGGCCTAAGTACAATCATCTCCCTAGAAGCAATCTCAGAGTCGATGTTCAGAGTTCCAGACACCGTACAAGCAACATAGGAATGAGTTGACCCAATATCAATCAGTGCAGAAAAAGGTAAACCAGAAATAAGGAACGTATCGGTTATGACGTCTGGCGCATCACCCTCCTCTCGGCGCCTAGCTGCATAGACCAACACAGGCTGTCTCGCATCTGTATTCCCAGCACCTCTGCCCGGTGCTCCACGCCCCCGACCGAAACTATTTCCTCTTCTGACTGGACCACGACCTCTCTGTGGTTGCTGACCACCTCTTCCTGGCTGAGTATAACCCTGACCTTCTGGTCGCGCTCTGTTGGGCTATTGCGGACAGTCCCTTACCCGATGGTCCATAGATCCACATCTGAAGCATCCTCTACCACCCAACCAACATTCTACTGAATGAAATTTTCCACATCGAGTACACAGTTGAGATCGACCAACAGCAGCAGGCCTCGCAGCTCGACCCGATCTATCTAACCTAAGCCTCTTCTGAAAATTCCCTGTAGATCCTGACGTCTCAAAATTCCTTTTATTCCTTCCCTTGTCCCTATCCTGGTTTTGCATTTCAGACCTCTTTACCTCTTCGGCTATCTTAGCCTTCTCAACTAAAACGTCAAACTCCCTGTCCCGTTGCGGAGCTATCAGTACCCGCAACTCATCTCTCAGTCCATCCTCAAATCGAACACAGCGCTCATGATCCGTTGTAATAATACCCCGGGTATAACGGCTCAAACGTAAAAGTTTCGCCTCATACTAGGCCACTGACTTAATTCCCTGAACAGAATTAAGGAATGCCTTCCGCTGAGCGTCCACATAACTCGACCCAATATACTTCCCCTGGAACGCTATTTAAAGAACTCCCAGGTGATGCGGTCAGCCGCTATACCATCTCTGACCGTGAGCCACCATTTATATGCCTCATCTCGGAGGAAAGACACTACTCCCTTCAACTTTTCTTCCGCGGTACAGTCAAGGTCATCCATGATGCGCTCAACTGCTTCTAACCAATACTCAGCTACGTTAGGAGCCATACCAGAAACGCCCTTAAACATCTCAGCCCCGTTAGCTCGAAGTCATTCCGACACAGATTTTTGAGCTATTAATCCCGTGCTTGCTCCAGCAACTCTCTCCAAAACACGTAACATCGCCTGAGACACAGTATGATCTTCACCAATTTGATCCTGAAATTCTGCTTCTACAACTGGCGGTGCTGGCACTTCACCTTCCGGCCCATGTCCTGATTCCGAAGGTTCAGACCCAACACCCCGGCCTCTACCATGGCCTCGCATGCCACGACCACATCCTCTAGCACTCATGAGTATCGATTCGATTTATTCTGATTAAAATTTTTATGAGTTAGTATTTTCTTTCACTGTTTATTATCGAACAGTCTTATGAAATGGCATTAAGAGTAATTCTTCGCAAACACGTGTATACCTACAGGTTTCAGTCTCTAAGGTTGGATTTCCTAGTACTAGCGATCATATCACAATACAATTATGTCATACAGAGCAACCAATGATTAGAAGACTTACCGTGCGGATTTGGTGCCGGAGACTCAGGTGCCATGCTTCCAGAAAACATGTGTTTTATCGAAATCATTTTCCAAGCCGTCTTTTAAAAAAAAATTTGTACCTTATACCCACAGCCGAGCTTTTGAACTTGGCTCTGATACCACAATTGTAACACCCCAAACCCAGTCAAAACGCTACGACCGAATCTGGAATGTTACAGGAAAGAATATTTTGGAAAACTAACTAAAAATCACGAGTTGAGAAAAGTTTTTGTGTATCATTATTGTGCCTTTAGAGAAAATTTAAAGTAATTGTTTAACCTAGGCCGTATTGCAAGTCAGGTTTCTTTGTCTAAAACGAACTTAAGAAAATTTCGTTACAGCTAACAGTTTGAAAACAATGTTGCGGTTTCTAATTGAAAATTTTAATCAATTTGTTACTCGTTACCCATCTTTCATTAGCCCTTTGAAAATCGTTTGTTCAAGTTTTAATCTTAGAAAAAAAAACTCCCACTTTGTTTGTTTATTAGGCATGCTGTATCAATTCCATAATAAAACCCGAAATTAAGTTTAAGTGGCCTTATTACAATACCAAAAATTTAAACCTAATATTGAAATTTAAAATATTGAAAACGAAATTACTTAGAGTATTATGCATGGCCACCTCGAGTCCACCTCGGCTCCGAATCCGCGATCTAATGATTACTTGCCAAATTTAGCAGAGGGGTGAGTCACCGAGACTCAGTGTGTAAATCCCCATTAAACGAACTCTGGGCTTTACGCCCACAAAGGCCCATTGGGCCTTAGCCCATACAAATCAATATATTAAGCATGTATGCAATACAGCCCAGTCCCACCTACATTCCATCCTCTACAACACCTGAATCAACCAATCACCCGTGGCACCAAGCCACTGTGGTTCTAGACCACCGTGATACTAGATCACTGTGACAGAGTCACTAATAATATTTGTTGGGCCAACCCACTGTGGTACCAAACCACTGTGATAATCCCGAATAGATATATGTGGGGCCAACCCATTGTGGTACCAAACCACTGGGACGAGTCACTAAATCATATTTACGTGGTGTGAAACCACCGTGGCACCAAGCCACTGAGACATAGTCACTGAATCAAATATGTGGGGCCAACCCACCGTGGTACCAAACCACTGTGACAGTCCCTAAATAGCACTTCCCCTCTCGCATCTTATCCCAAGTTCATACACATGTTAACATACTGAAATGAATGATCAAGCTTTGAATGCACACAGCCAATTAATTCATACATACGCATACTTCGAACATGAAGCCGTTATGGAACTTACCCGGTGTCTCCAACCTTACCCCCATGGGTATCTCGACTGCCCATTCAGTCGTTTCGGTATTCAGCCAACACAATTAATAACATAATTAATATACAGAGTGTGTGAGAATTACACACCTGATAATGCGTAAGACTATACTCTCTATGTTGACGCTTTCACTAGCAGGAACGACAGCTATTTGCCTATCCCAGGCAGACGTCGACTCTCTACCACAGCCCGGCGGAAAGTCTCGTCTCGCTGACATCTGCGACGCGTTCTTAACGTAGGGGCGGGGACTATGAGTCCAACCCCCCTTCACTTGACTGGCATTCAAATCCATGAAAGGATCTTGATCAGGAAACAGGGTTAAGGCATTGAAAGAAAATAGCGAGAAAATGTACTCCAATCGATGAAGTTCCTTACCTTGATCAACAGAAGCCGACTAGCAGACTTGGCCTAAGAAACTGATTGAGTCCCTAAATAAACACCATGATAAAACCGATTCTTAGAAATAGAATAAAGGAAGTGGCCTTTCGGCCAACCGAATCAATAAAACCCCTTCAAAACATTCGGCCACTATCCAACCTACCAAGATCCTCTCGAAAGTAGGCCACACGAAGAAGAAATGATGGTGCTGCACCCTTCTACAATCGATCAGTGCCCAAAAAAGTGAGTCAAGATTTTGGTTTCACCAAACCAAGAGGAAAAAGAAAGAAAACAAGAAGATAATGAGAATAAGGCTCCTTACCGAACCAAAAGATTGACAAGTGGAGGGTCTATAATCGGCTACTAGCACAATCGATAGAAAGGGTGCCTACACTTGATGCAAAACAAAAGGATTCGGCATCTACAAAAATAATCTGAAACAAAGAAGAGGAGAGAACAATAAAGACAAAGAATAAGTTTCGACTATGACACTTACAAGTTCGGCTATGAAGAAACGAGAAGCAAATGCACTAGGGAGATTCGGCTATGAAGAAACGAGAAGGAGAAGAAATGAGACTTAAAGGTGTTGCGGTTTTGGTTGCAAAAGAAATGAATGCAAAAGTGATAGCAAAAATGATGGTTTCGGTTTTGGTAAATGAGAAAAGAAGAAAATGTTCTAAAGTGCAAAAGGGAATGAGAGTGTTTCTAAGATTGATTTTGCTAACAAAATTCTCAAAAATGATCACTTGAAGGAAACGGCACACCCTTATGACCAAAATGTTCAACAAAAAGTCTATGTGCTACAAATGAAGGTTCGACTCCTCCTAGCCAAACTAAACCGTGCACACACACTCACACACCTACCCTAATTCGGCCAACCTCTTAACCAACATCCCCCTTCCATGATTTCCTCCTACTTTCCCTCTCCATCATCCATTTGATTTTGTTTGACCCATTCAACCTCCACCATCACCTCATGGCCACTAATTCAAACATTTTTACTCCTTCAACTCTCACCATTGAAGAGTCCATGCCGCAACCATCATCCCTCCATCCTGACGCTAAAAAGAAACTCCAAAATGCATCATACGTGACACGAACCTCTTCCCCTGCTGCTCCCTTGTGACGCCACTTCCCTACAACCCAAGTGGCGTCTCCTTGCCACTTTACCACACCACTTCTTGTGTCAACAAACACAAGTAATTAACCTTAAGGCCTGCCTCAGCTAACTCTCCCCTAAAGTACCTAGAAACAAAATTTTCACTAAGGCTCAAGCTTAACCCCGTGCCTTCCCGGGGCCCCCAAACATACCGGATTAATAAACAAAGCATACCAAACACACAGAAACATAATAAAAGCAAGGCCCCAAATTCCCGAATGTTACAGAACAAGCAATAACAAGGCCGCCACTCGGCTTCAATACAGAAATCAGCCAATTTGTAACCATAACATAAGATGAAATCAAGAAGGTCAAGAACAGAGAACAGCCAATTTGTAACCATAATAGTTTTTAAAATTCCAAAAACTGAAATTGAACAATAAATAAAGATATTTTTTACTTACACTAATTTTTATGTAAAATATTTAAACAAATTATACATTGAATAAATAAAAAAATCTAATTCAATAAGAATGACAACAGCTATAGATACTTGCCTAGTGCAACTCATTACTTGAAAGAGAACTCAACCAAGTCACTGACACCAATGTTAGCACATTCCTACGGTTCCCTCTCGGAGAAAACATCTAATATTACCCCCTCAACATACGCAGTTCTATTTTAACTACCATGTCCGAAATTTACTAGACACTGACCCTACATGCATCATCCAAAATTTGAGCTTTGGATAAAAATCATATGTTAGTAGGAATAAAATATGAATGGTTTACATACTGAGAGATGCCAAATTCAGATTGCTAGGAGCAACTAACTATCCACCTTGATTCAAGTTTCTCAAAGAAGAATGCCAATGACAAAGAATATCCTGTAATTAGGTTACTATACATGAACAAAAAATGTAAAACCACCATTTAAAAGAGCCATGTTCAACTATGCTCATTTCCCTAACATTGAGTTTGAAAACAAAGCAAAACCATCAATTTCATGCAGTAATTTTTCCTACACCCTTGTGCTCCAACTAAAGCTGTGTTAAGGCTACACCCCTTATTTACATTCTCTACAAAAATAAAATAAAATAAAATAAAAAAACCATCGGGAAAGCTAACTAAATAGTAAATACATACACATTCAAAAGCCTCAACTTAAATATGTTCAAGTATCAGTAGGAGACAACCAAGACATAAAGTAAAATACCTCTACAAACCGAATTTCCAACGACAATGGAGGAGAGAAGATGCGTCGGTGGAGAGAAGACGTGAAGAGTTGCAACAGTTAAACCGAGGAGAGATGATTGGATATTGGGAAACTAGGTTAAAAATTTTGGTGAAGAAGAAGTTGGGGGAATTTGGGGGAAAACGGGGAAATCAACAGAGGTAGAGAATAAAGCAAATTCGGGCCTCTAATACAAGAATAAAGACGACGACGTTTTGCAGAAATCCTAAAAGAAATTTGTGGCGTTTTATCCAAAAACGCCGGCAATTATAAACTGTTGCGGCGTTTTATAAAACGCCCCACTAATAAAACTAATGAAACGATGACGTTTTTTTCATGATTTTTGCGGTGTTTAAAATAAAACGCCACTAATAACAAAAAAAACGACACCGTCTGCGATCTCTTCAGGGCTATTTGTGGCGTTTTTTAAGAAGCGCCACTAATAAAAGATGAAAACGGCGACGTTTAATTGACAGAACTTTGTGGCGTTTTTAAACAAACGCTGGTAATTCATACCTTTTGTGGCGTTTTTTATGAAAGCGCCACTAATAACAAAGTATCATTTCTCTATATTTTTATAATATTATTAATTAATCAAAATACCTAATATTATTAACACTAATTAATCAAAATACCACTAAACTATATCCCCATAATCATAAACTCTAAACTATATCCCTTAAACCCTAAACTATATCCCCTAAACCATAAATTAACCATAAAATAATAACCCCTAAGCCTTAACCATAAAAAGTATGAATTATTCATAACCCTAAATTATATCCCCTGATCTTTAAACCATAAAACAATGACACTAATTATCCTAGCTAAAACCCTCTAAACCTTAAACCATCAAACTATATCCCTTACTAAAGTACCCTAAACTATATATTTAGGGGTACATATTTAGGGTTTAATGTTTTGAATGCATTGCATATGGTGTAGATTTGGGGTTTAAGGTTTAAGGATTTAAGGTTTAAAGGTTTTAGGGTTTAAAGTTTAGGGATTAAAGGTTAGGGGTTTAATGGTTTAGGGTTTATACCCCTAAATATGTACACTTTTTTATCTCTAATCCATAAACACTAACCCCTTAAACCCTTAAATACAAAATCATAAATCTCAAATCTAAACCCTAAATCTGAAACACTAAACCCTTAAACCATTAAATACAAATCCTAAAACTCTAAACATTAAACCTTAAATCCTTAAACACTAAACCCCAAACCTACATACTACACTCGAAATACTAAACCCTAAACCATTAACACTAAATCATAAACACTAAACAGTAAACCCCAAAATAAAATAATTTTTATATTGAATTATTATACGAGGACCAAAACGACGTCGTTCTAGTTTCGAAACAATTTGATTTTTTTGTGGCGTTTTTAATAAAAACGCCGCTATTATTGGACAATTTTTATATTGAATTATTAAACCGAGATGTAAAACGGCGCCGTTTGAGTTTTTAAATAATTAGATTTTTAGCGGTGTTTTTATCATAAACGCCGCTATTTCTTACCTTTAGTGGCGTTTTATAACAAACGCTGCTATTGCTCAGTTTTTAGCGGCGTTTTTATAACAAGCGCCGCTATTTCTAAGTTTTTAGCGGCGTTTTTATAACAAATGCCGCTATTTCTTAGTTTTTAGCGGCATTTTGGACAAAAATGTCGCTATTGCCCAGTTTTTTACGGCGTTTTCTTTCAAACGCCGCTAATGTATAATCTTTGCGGCGTTTTTTGTCCAAACGCCATTAAAAACACCGCTAAAGCCCTATTTTCCTATAGTGACAACAGAAACGGACAACCACCGATTGACATTTTATCCAGTTCTGTTGCCCAATACAACTTCTAGTACACGTGGCTAACACGATGATCCCCAATTCAGTTGTCTGCATTACTGAGTTGTAGTAGCCACCTTATGTGTACCAAATTTCGAGATTTATTGGGCATTAAAATGCCCCCAATTAACCTTAGGATGAATGCTCAAGCGTATTTTTCTTTGACGACGTCGGGCGTGTTCGGAGGAAGATCTTTAAAATTGGTTTCCAACCACTTCATATCTATCCGACCACCTTGAAACTTGTTCGACACCTTTCCCAAAAATGTCTCACAAAGGTTCTCTTTATCGGGAACGACCGCTAACCCTGTGACGATTGGGCCATCTACTGGTAAATTGAGTTGTAAAGCTACGTCCTCAAGTGTGATTGTACACTCGCCATATGGAAGATGAAAAATGTGCATCTCGGGCCTCCATCTTTCTACCAACATGCTGATGAGTGTAGGATCAATTTTGGAGACCTCGAGTATACGAGACGCGTGCAAGAATCCTGCGTCTTGCATGTAGCCACGAATTTCGGTGACTATGCTCTTTGACAAGTTATGTATGAACTCCTCAAAACATAATCATCGAAATTTAAAATATTTTAAAAAATAAAAAAAACTTTAAATTTAACTTAATTGAAAATAACGGAATTTAAAATTTCGTCTTACTATTACCACTTGTGTAACGCCCCAAAAATGTGGGGTTTGTAATTTTGCTGAATTTGCTTAAATTCCATGATATGCTTGAACGGCTAGTTATTTGAGTGTATTTGGGGTTTTTTAGGAAGCCTGGGTTTAAGTCTGAACCTTGGGAAAATTTTAATTTTTGCTCATAAGTGGAACTGGCAGTTAGCAGTAGGACTTATGTATAATTATGTGTGGTTATGTGTCACAAAAAGAGCTTGTGACTTAGTGGCTGTGGCGTCACTGAGATGGCAAGGGGGAGTGGGGTTCGAATCCCATGGCAAGCAAATAGGGAGTTTTTATTTTATGAGTGGATGGTGCAAGAGGTAGAGTTTGGATCAAACTCTACAATGGAGGTTGAAAACTTGGTCAAGAATTTTGAATGGGAGGCCGAGAGTAATTCAGGGATGATTTGGTGGAGAGTTTGAGGGAGTTGGGGGTGTGTAGGAGTCTTGGCCGAATGTGGGGAAGGATGGGTAGGGGATTTTCGGCTAGGGGGTTGTCAGTTGTGCATTTTCGGCAATTTGGGTGAGTGAGGAAGCCGAATTTTCTCTTTGGTTTTCAAGTTTCTTTTGTTTCGTTTCGGGAATCATTTCTTTTTGTGACATCTCGTGCCATATTTTACCTTTCGAGTCTTATTCTTTCTTCTCTTTTTCATTGTTATTTTTCTGTACTGCCGACGTGCTGTCGAATCACTTCTTCTCCTTTCGGGTTCTTCCTTGGCCGAACACAACTCTTCTTTCCCTCTTGATATTTTTTCTTTTTGTTGCAAGTTAGCCGAATCCTTTCTCTCTTAAACCCTTGGTTCCTCTTGTGTTGGCCAAATTTATTAAGGCCTAGGGATCTTCTCCTCTTCGTTCCTAACTGGTTCCGAACCTCTTCGATTGGTTGGCAAGTGGTGATTTTAGTCGAATCTAGGGTGGCTTTGTTCTCTTATTTGACTTTGTTTCTCTTAGGTCGAAGGGTTTTCCCCTAGTTGCCGTGGAGATGTGTTTTGCTAACATTTTTCTTTCTCGTCGAAGGTTGCTAGGGATTCGTTTTCCTTAGCCAAGGAGGGTAGGCCGAATACTCTTCCACTACAAGAGATCTTTCGTTCGGGGTAAGTGGAGTTAGTTTAATTAGCGTTTCAATATTATGGATTAACAAGTGTTGTGACTAATTATTGGGACGGTTGTTATCATAGGTGTCTTGGAAGCGCTTCAAACTACAACCCATAACAGGTGTGTAATCGCACACTCAACACCGTACTGTTTAAACACTGGATAAAGGGGTTCTCATGCTCCTGTGCTACTGTGGGCCCTCGAGCGTGCGAACGCTCGTAGGGATAAATCGAGCCTCAAATGTTGGCGTTAGACCGTAGAGGCCGTCACGGACGTTTCATGGACTTAGGTCGTAAAATTACCGAAATACCCCCGATGGGAAAAATTATCGAAATACCCCCGATGGGTAAAATTACCAAAAAACCCTTGGAGGGTAAAATTATCGTTTTACCCCTGACCCCAAAATGACCATTATACCCCTAATGGTAGTTTAAGTGATGTATGTATGATATTTATATGAGTGATTATGATTGTGACATACTGCATACACGAATTATTTATGACACGACATTCTGCATTGGGGTCGGGTTTTTGATTTGGAGGAAGAATGTACTAGTGGCTTTGCCACATTTTTACTATTACAGTGGCTTCGCCACGTATTCTGATTTTAGTGGCCCAGCCACATCTACTGTTATTAGCAGCTCTGCTGCGTTATTTTTTTTAGCAGCTAGGTTGCGTTATTGGTGTGCTGGCTGGGTGGGTCGACTTGGTCCCACATGGTGTGTTGGTTGGTACGGGTGGTGTGTTGGCTGGACTGAGTTGGGTTGCATCTTGGTTCTGCATTGTTATGATTTTGGGCTTAGGCCCACTCTGTTACTGTATAGGGCTAAAGCCCGGTGATCGATCTTGATCAATTGGGCTTGGGCCTGCATCTTGTCGTGCTATGGGATTACACACTGAGTTCTCGTAACTCACCCTTTTCTTTAACTGTGCAGGTAATCCCCAGCCTTAGATGATTTGGAGCTGCGAGGGACTCGGGGGTGGCCACACGCTCAATTTGTTTTAATCTTAGACTTAGTTATTTTATTTTTAATAATTTATTTCTGGTTTGGTAATTTTTGTAATAAGGCCATTTGGGGTTAACTTTTATTTGGCATTTTCTTTTAATTTCTACCTGCTAGACTAGGAAACACGGGTTTTTAAAACAATAATGGTTTCTAAAGAAAACTATGATTTTCAAACCCTAAAGTTAATAACTAGAACAAGTTTCCGCGATATTTAAACCTGATTAACAAATGATATGACCATTGAGTGAATAACAAGTTTTTGATTTTACAACCCCAACGTTTTCAAAAAGATTTAAAATTCAGTGAGGAGTTGTTATCGACAAGCCGGTTTTCAAACGACACTTTGATGTGACACGTCAGATCCGGTCGTAACGTCTAGGCCGGGTTTGGGGTGTTACAGCTTGAGCGGCTGTGTGCTTTTCGTCGAAAAGAATCAGAGAGCATTCCATTCGTGAAAATTAATCGAAACGAATAATATACGAAGTAATTACATAAAACTATAATATTTTAAAACAAGTGTATTGAAAAATTTAGAACAAAACTTGAGAAAATTGAGAGAGCTGAGAGAGTTGAGAGAACAGAGAGAATTGGATTTGAGTGAAAAGAATGAAAAATGACCTGGTATTTATAGGAAAAAAAATTTACCGTTGGCCCTTAAAAAGATTTACCAACATTTAAAAAGCCGTTGGGGAAATGATAGTTGGAGGAAAGGGTGTCCAACTCTCTCTAAAATTGGCCTATTTCCCTAATTTAAAAAAAAGGCCTAAAAGGCCAATTACAAAAAAATGACATATTTATTTTAGAATTTGTTGAATTATTTTCATTGTTTCAAATTCTTTCATGAATAATTTTTTAATTTTTCATGGTGGGTGGCTAAAACGAAAATTTACTTGTGACTAATAGTATAATTTACCTAAATATATTTGAGGCATATTGAATTGAAGGCTCAAGTTAACATCCATTAGTAAGTTTCCAGTAATGTGACTTAAATAATCAATTTTGAGCAATCGAGGGAAATTGGTAACCAAAGTGTATACTTGGGTGAATGTAATTTATAGGTCCCTTTATTTTACAATTGAATCAAATTAATTTTTTTACTATTCCTATACTACTAAAAAGAATAAAATCAAATCAAATATTAACAATTATTTTTTAAAAAGATATCATTTACTATTAAACAAGTTATATTTTAGAAGCTCTTTATGATTTGTAGATGAAATATTTTATTTAGAGTTCAGATGCAAGTGATAAAAAATAAATTTGATATCCTTTTTACATAGTAAATATTAATTTTGTTTTAATTTAGTCTTATTTAATTTTACTAGTATATAGATTAAATCAATCTATTTAATAAAACAAAAGACTAATATGATCCGATTTGGCAGGAATCTCCATTATATATTTAGAGATAATTAGTAAACATTGATGTATTTGATTCTCTCATTCTTGATTGATTGTAAGACCAGGTTGACAACCAAATTCACCTATGCTTTAGCAAAAAAAGGGCAACAATATTAGTAATTTCTATAGCAGGCCAAATTTGTCTGGGCCCAAATCAACAATAAAAAAATAATAAAATAGTCCATTAATTACAAAGCCCAAAATTTTAAAAACCCAAATGACCTAAAAGCTTAAAATTTTTCAGCTAACAAAAAAAACCCTAACCTAACCCTAGCCATCGCACCCTAAAACCCCTAGCCCTGACGTCGCCGCTCCCCCACGTCAGCCACCAACTGCTCTTCCAGCGCCACTCCTCCACCTGCTTCACCAACTGTTCCTGCAAAGAAGGAAGAACACACATCAAACAGTAGACAAATATTAAGAATATGTAGAAATCGGCTATAAAAGCCGAATCTAAATGTATTTGAAAGGGTTTTTTTTTAAATAAAAAAAGAACAGAGACAAAAAAAAGCAATCACAGAAAATCAAATACCAAAAATTGCAAAAGGTGACTACTTTCGTTTTGTTTCTGTTATATTTTAAATAATATATATATATATATAAAAGGGTAAAAAGGAAGAGAAACTCGCCTGAGACGCTTCGTCTCCCCGTCGTCAGAGGTTTTCTCCCGTGCGAAAATCAGGATTTTTTTTTAAAAAAAGGGGGGCTTTTTTTTAGTTTTTGGCCACCGTGGACGGCGGCGCCGTCACCGATGACCGGCGACCGCCACGGTGGCTGATGGCCGGAGCCAAGGCCGGAAAGGGAGGGCGAGAGAGAATCTGAGAGAGAGTTCTCAATTTTTTTTTTTTTAAAAATGAGGGGAAAGTGTTTTTTTTTTCTGAGTTTTACTATTTATATAGGGGTCTAAACGGCGCCGTTTTGCTTAAGACCCGAAATCTGACCTGCCCGTTAACAGGATCCGCGTATTTTTTTAAAAATGGTCTATTTTCACCTTTAGCCCTTCCCCTTTCGCTTTTGCAATTTGTTTTAATTTGGTCGTATCCCATCTTTTTTTTTTAATTTTTCCACTTATTTTTATTTTACTTTCATTTTTGTCCATCTGCGCATAAAGACGGGATATTTTCCTCTTCGGTCCCTGTCCTTTTTAGCGCGTTGCACATTAACCCTTATTAATCTATTTATTTATTTTATTACAAACTTCACCCTTAATTTCATTTACATTTTGATTTAATCCCTTATTTTCAATCCTTTATAAACTATTTTCCTTTATATTTATTTATTTATTTATTTCCTTATTCTTTTATACTTAAAATTTGTATTGTTCTTTTATGTGCATATTTTGTAGCCCCATTATTATTATTATTATTATTATTATTATTATTATTATTATTAATGGTATTATTTTATGTTTTGATTATTTATATTAGAATTGGAATATTATTTCATTTATTTATCTATTTATTATCTCTTACCCTTTTTATATGTTTAAAAAAATATGTGTATATGATTTTTATATTTTCCTTATTTGTGCACTTGTTTTTCGTATTATTCTTATTACTATTATCATTAATATTATCATTATTTATTTTTCTTCATTATCATTTAATTAGTATAGAATTAGAAGTTATAATATGATCATTGTTTGTTTATTTGGTGTTTTGTTATTATATATTATCATCGTTTATTAGTATGATATTTTATATATATATATATATATATATATATTGTATATCATTGGTGTTATCATTTTATTTTATTATAACTATGCCATGAATCGTGCTTAAACATACTTACGCATTTTTTACTATGCCCGAATAAACTAAACATGTATCGTTTTAAATATTACATTAATTTTTACCCAAATACGCCAACAAAAATTTTCAAAATAAGGCAATATTCTGTATTTGGAAATTCGAGAAGTCGTACCCTAACTTACGGGGTTTCGATTTTTCTCGTTGGACCTAAATAACCGAATACCCTTTCAAAATTAGAACACATGAGATTTCAAAATAAAAAGAAAAACTTATTCTCAATGATTCGAAGTGTCATGTCCTAACTTACGAGATGTGACGTTTTGTTACCGCGAGATGAGAGAGTCTTTAACATATGTTTCAATTTATTCAAACATTCTTTTTAAGCAAAAAAATATTAATACAAAGAGAGATCGCATTGTTAAATCCTTTTCGGGTTTTCAATTTTCGACACCAAGACTTTAATTAATCAACTAGGTACCAATTTTGGGCGTCACGATGGTGCTAATCCTTCCTCGTGCGTAATCGACTCCCGAACCCGTTTCCTGACTTTCGTAGACCAAAAATCTTTGTTTTAGAAAATCAAACCGTCTATTAAAACGATAAAATTACGAGGTGACCCGATCGCACCTTCTAAAAAAAGGATTGGTGGCGACTCCCATTTTCGTTTTTCAAAATAAAAGTCAATTTTCAAAAAAAAAATGTTTCGACAGCTTGGCGACTTCGCTGGGGACATATAAGAGAGTCAAGCCACGAGTTGATTATTTCTTGTCTTTTTGTCAAAAATTGATAATTTGGTTTAAATTTACGATCCTTACGTTGCATTTCATGGTCTGCATCATTTTGATATGTTTGCTTTATTGGTTCGGGTCTTTTAATATATCTCCACATATTGCATCACATAATCGGTCGATTTTACCCTTTTAAGTGGGAGTGAGAAACTATTCTTTCGTGAGGTTTTCACCTCCGTATAGGATAGTGGATAGCTTTCGGGATACATCCATACCTATGTCTTCGTGAGATCTTCATCTCCGTATAGCCATAGGGAAATGTATTCTCCTGAACTTAACTTGGTCCGTATGAGCCTATAATGGGTGAGGATCGAGGAATCTGTCGGTTCAGGTACCCTTACTTTAGAACCGAACCGTATATAGTGAGCCCTAAGAGCCTACCCTAGGTAGAACCGCACCGAACCCCTAGTGGTCACCCAAATAGGTGCTTTATTTATTATTTCTTGCTTACTTTAGCTTTGCATAAAATGTAGACTTGTTTTGTTTTGCTTTGACTGTGATTGCATGACATTTTCATCATAAAAAAGGTGTTGATTCACATTCAGTTACTAAATAGAGAGCTTTCCATGGAGAATGGATTTCTTGATAAAGTGGAAGATAATGCGGCTGTCCGAATATGGTCTAAGAAAACGCAACTAGAGAAAGGTGATAGTCTGACGGAGGGGTACGTATCAGAATTGTGGGACTTCACTCGTATCAGCGTGACCTAGAACAATCTCCAAGAATTGAAAGAGATATGGGTCCAATGGGATGATGAAATCAAGCAGCTATTTTACTGTAATTATGATGATTTGCCTTATCTACTCGATATCAAAGTGGACAAGCATTTGTTTCGAGCTCTGGCTCAATTTTGGAATCCCGCCTACAGTTGCTTTACTTTTGGAAAAGTGGATTTAGTACCTACTGTGGAAGAATAACGACCTTACTTCGTTCCCTGAATATTCGAGCCGACAAGGTTTATTCCAGAGTTGCCAATGTCCCAACTTTCCTAAAGAAACTGATGAGCATAACGGGGATGAGTGAACAATGGGTCGCGGCCCGGATCAAGCAAGAAGGAGAAAACAAATGTATCCCTTGGAAAAGTTTGCGAGATTTGATTTTGGCACATCCAGATATGAAGAAAAGGGTCGATGTGTTTGCTTTGAGCATTTACGGGCTGGTTGTCTTCCCTAAAGCACTAGGGCATATAGATGAGGCAGTCTCAAATTTGTTTGACCGACTTGATAAGAGGGTCAAGCCCGTTCCTGCAATTTTAGCCGAAACATTCAGATCTTTGAATGTATGCCGGAGAGCGGGTGAAGGAAGATTCATTGGATGTGCGCAACTCTTGTTGGCATGGTTTCATAATCACTTTTGGAGAGTAGAAAAAGTTTCTTATCGAGTATTCTCCGAGAACTACTCTCCACTAAAAGAATTAGTGGCTACACCGAGGCGAGACGATATTTCAGAAGAAAAATGGATGGCGATTCTCCAGAATCTCCAAGACAAAGACGTCGAATAGAGAGCCCCTTGGATGATCCCCGATGAGATTCTGTACCAGTGTGGAGACTTTGACTGGGTTCCTCTACTTGGGATTCGGGGGGCTATTGGATATGCTCCTTTGTTCGTATTGAAACAGATACTAGTGACGCAAGAGTTGACTCAGTGTGAGTTTTCGTACAATGGTGATAATTACAAGAAAAAGGTTCGTGAAATATCGAACACTTTGAACCAAACCCGTAGAATGAAAATATTTGCCGCAAATCTGATGACAACCCCCGAATATAGTTGGTGGTGGGGTAAAAGAGTCAATGACAACATCCTTGTGCCAAGTCCAGAAGACACTCGACCAATAGAGGAACACCTGCAAGTTATCCCGTCTGAGCTAGAGATTATAAAGCAAGATTTTGAAAAGAGGAATTCGGAGCTAGGAAAGAAGATAGAACAATTGGAGGAGAAAAAGATGCAGTTAGGATTAGATGTTGATGTCCAGAAGTTAGAAGCCGAGAAATTAAGAAAAGGAAAGAACAAGGCTGAAGAAGACTTAGACAGTCTAAAGACGGATTATAAAAAGTTGCGCTTGTCAATGAGGACTGCCGGGCTGGGAAAAATATCGGAACAATGGTGGCAAGAAATCAAAGAAGAAAAGAGTAGAGCCGATCAGTGGGAAAAGAAATTCCAAGATGCTCAGGTTCGAGAAGAGGCTCTAGAAAGGAGTTTGTCAGAAAGTCGAAGTGAAAAGATCGGATTAAAAGCCCGGGTAGCAGAACTAGAAAAGTCACTTCTTCAGTGTCGTAGTCGCAACTCCGCAATTAAGTTGAAAGTAAGTCTAAACAAGATTGAAGAGCTGAAAGGAAAGATAAAAGAACTCGAGACCGCATTACAAAATTGTGAACTCCGAGTTGAACTCCTTGAAGCAAACAATAAACATTGGAAAGAGCGACTCCACCGTTCTCAAAGTCAGATCAGAGATAGAGATCATATCATGGGTGAAGCTGTGGCTCAAATACGAGAGGTGGCCGATCATTTGCAAACCCTAGCAGTTTAGGCTGACGTGCTAAGCTTGAAATATGAATCAGAAACGGATCGAGGTCGAGAGTTAGCTTGGCTTCTTAGGAAAGTCAATGCTTTAAGTATTAGGGCAAAGCCGTATATGTAATCCATTTTATGCAAAGGGATTTGTTTTCTAGTAAAGTTGATATAATAGAATTGAATCAGAATCAACGCCTTTTTGCATTCATTTCATTCATTTGCATTGTATTGCATCACATGCATTAAATTTCACAAAAAGACCCTAATTAGTAAAAATTATTTCAGTTAATTTGGAAACCAACAAAAGTTAACCAACCGAATATTGTTACAATACTCGCGCCAAAACCAAAGTAATGGACCAAAGATTGGAAAGGCTAGAACAAATTTAAAAAGACATGCAAGATCAGCTGCGAGTGCAGCTGCAAGAACAATTAGTGAAAGTACAACAAGAGATGAGGGATCAAATTCTGGAATCCCAAAGAAGAATGATAAGCCAATTGACGCAGTTGATGGCTGGAGGACTCGAAAAAGGAAAGAGCACCATGGTCAACTCAGGGGATGATAATGAGGACCCCACTTACCCCCGGGTTTTACCTCGATAAACATCCAGGCACAACCAGATGTGTACCCATGAAGGGTACCTGTTACAATCAGAACCCAACAGTATCAAGTTGGTACCTCGGCGCCAATGAACTACCAAACAGGCTCAGGCTCTAATCCGGAGGGTAATCCAAAAAATCCCATTGTCCCTGATCTAGATGATATGGCAGAAATAGAAAAAGTAAGAGTGGAACTGCCAAAGCAACTCAAAGATAGGTGCAGATGGTTAGAAGAAAAATTTAGAGCAATGGAAAACGCTGACTACCACTGCGGAGTTGATGCTAAGGATCTGAGTTTGGTCCTCGATTTAGTGCTCCCACCGAAGTTCAAAACTTCAGAGTTTGAAAAGTATAATGGGACTAGTTGTCCTGAAACTCACATCACTATGTTCTGTCGAACGATGATAGGGTACGTTAATAATGATCAATTGTTAATCCACTACTTTCAGGACAGTCTGATCGGGTCAGCAGCTAAATGGTACAACCAATTGAGTCGTGCCAAAATCAGTTCATGAAAAGACTTGGCACAAGCCTTTATAAATCAATATAGTCATGTGACAGACATGACACCCGAAAGAATCACGTTGCAGAATATGGAAAAGAAGCAAAGTGAGAGCTTCAGGCAATATGCCCAAAGATGGAGAGAGGTGGCAATGCAAGTCCAGCCATCTCTTCTTGAAAAAGAAACCACAATACTTTTCATCTATACTTTAAAAGCCCGGTTCATCAACCATATATTGGGAAATGCTACTAAGAGCTTCTTGGATATAGTGATGTTTGGTGAAATGATTGAAAACGCAGTGAAAAGAGGTAAGATAGACGCGGGGAAAGAGCCAAAAGATCAGCCCTGAGGAAGAAAGAAAATGAAGTGAATAATGCAAACATATATAACAAGGGTTATTCAAAACCAATCACTGTAGGCCCGCCGAGGACAGTGACTACTAGCCATCAGGGCCCACAAGGCAGGAACCCAACCCAAGGCCAAATACAGAAAGGCCCCAGTTCACACCCATCCCGATGACATATAGAGAGTTGTATAATAGTCTGTTTGATGCACATGTAGTATCCCCCTTCTACCTGAAACCTATGGAACCTCTATTCCCCAAATGGTACGACGCGAATGCTCAATGCGATTACCTCGCGGGAATCACATGACACTCAATACAGAACTGCACTGCTATTAAAAAGTTGATCGAAAGGTTCATCAAGATGGGTATTGTGAAATTCGATGATCCATCAGGACCTAATGTGGCAGGAAATTCGTTGCCCAGTAGTTCTGATAAAGGGGCAAACACGATAATTGAGAATAGAGGGAAGAGAACCAAGATGGATGTAGCGGAAGTAAAAACCCCACTGGGATGGGTTTGGAAAAAAAATGGTAGAATGAGGATTAATCAAACAAGATTCAGAGGAAAGACCCAAAGGGATGAAGAACTACTGTGAGTTCCACGCTAAAAAGGGTCATGACATCCAAGAATGCGTTGAATTCAGGGCCCTAGTGCAAAATCTGATGGATAATAAGGAGCTAGAATTCTTTGAATATGCCAAGGGCTCAGAAGAAGGAGATATATGCGCCTCAGAGGAAAGATCAACAGAGAAGGTCCATAAGGTCAACCATCCAGTGGTTATTATTTCATGACCTAGAAGCAATGAAGCCGGAGTACAAATTTCACCAAGGGTCATAATCCAGAAACCTATAGCCTTTCCCTACAAGGATAGCAAGAGGGTTCCCTGGAATTATGACTGCAACGTGATAATCCCAGGAGAAGAGAACCCAATTAGCGCTTCAGAAGAAGGCCAGGATGTGGGTTTCTACACGCGCAGTGGAAGGCGCTATGATCCATCAAATGCAAGAGCTGAGCCTGTAAAAGGGAAAGCCTTGGTGGTTGAACAAAATAAAGAAAAGACGGCTACACTTGAATCACGCGTTAATGAGCCGGTAACTGAGAAAGAGGCTAAAGAATTCTTGAAATTCTTAAAGCATAGCGAGTATAGTGTTGTGGAAAAAGTTGCATAAACAACCAGCTCGCATAAGTTCGGAGACACATCGTAGCGCGTTGATGAAAGTGCTAAATGAAACTTATGTCGCTAACGATATCTCTGTAAACAACCTGGACCGCCTAGTTAACAATATAAGTGCTGACAACTTCATCTTTTTTAATGATGACGAAATACTGCCAGGAGGCATGGGATCTACAAAGGATCTACACATTACCACCCGCTGCAAAGGATATGCATTACCAGGAGTGTTAATTGATAATGGATCTGCACTAAATGTCTTGCCCCTATCCACACTGAATAGGTTGCCTGTGGATGGCTCTTATATGAAGACGTGTCAGAACATAGTGAGAACATTCGATGGTACCGAAAGGAGGATGATGGGAAGGATTGAGATACCCCTTTTGATTGGTCCAAACACGTATGAAGTAGATTTCCTGGTAATGGAAATCAAGCCTTCTTATAATTGCTTGTTGGGGAGGCCTTGGATTCACTCGGCTGGGGCAGTGTCGTCATCACTGCACCAAAAACTAAAATTGGTAACTGAGGATCGACTGGTAACGATAAACACAGAAGAAGACATTATTGCATCCGTAACTAGTGACGCGCCATACATAGGGGCAGACGATGAAGCGATAGAATGTTCCTTTCGATCGCTAGAATTTGTGAATGTAACCTTCATTGTCGAAGGGAACAAGATCTCAATGCCCAAAATCTCCAAAACTACAAGGATGAGCCTACAACTGACGGTCGAGAAATGAACCTTGCTTGGGAGAGGACTTGGAAAATACCTACAAGGAAGGGTCGAAGCACCTATGCTAATGGAAAAACGAGACCGTTTTGGCTTAGGATACAATCCAAATGCGAGACAAAAAAAGAGAGAGCTGGAGAAGAAATAAGAAAGGAGAAGAGCGCTACTGAGTGGGGAAGAGGTCAAGTAGGAACCAATGACCTTTCCCCATATATCCAGGACTTTCGTGTCAGGAGGAACTATTCACCCTGAACGAAAGACGTCAAGAAAGGAGACCGCTGAAGAAATGTTGAGAATTCTAAAAATCAACGCCATATCTGAAGAAGGAATTGGGGGAGAAAATTTATCAGGCATCTGCCCCTATGTACCTGGAAGTGTTCTGAACAACTGGACTGCGGAAGAGATTCCTGTAGTTTTTAGAGCTAATTCAGAGTAATGTTTAGAACACACGCTTATTACTCTAAGCCTAGGAGCAATAAGAATCCTTTTGTGAAATAGGCTTATGTCCAACATCTTTATTTCAATAAAATACATCTTTGCGTATCATTTTGAGCAAATATTCTTTTATTCTTTCCATTTCATTCATAATCATACCATATAGATAATTATTCTTAGATTCTTTGGTTCTTTGTATCTTCCTTCATCCCTATAACAGGTCTCTAGATATCAATGATATGACCGACGCTGCTATTGACTCAGAGTCTCCTTTTGAGCAAGATATGTGTATGGAGGATTCTCAGAATTTTGAAGATGATCGAGATTATAAACTATCTCCTGATTTGTTGAGGATGGTAGAACAAGACGAGAAACAAATCCTGCCTTACAAAGAGTCAGTGGAAATTGTGAGCTTAGAAGAAGAGAAAGAGGTGAAGATCGGAGCTTGTATCACCCCAGAGACAAAGCGAGACCTTATTGAGTTACTCCAAGAATTCAAGGATTTCTTCGCATGGTCATATCAAGACATGCCCGGGTTAAGTACTTATATTGTGGTACACCAGCTCCCCATAAAGGAAGAGTGTAAGCCAGTTCAACAGAAGCTCCGAAGGATGAGGCCTAACGTTTTGCTGAAAATAAAAGAGGAAGTCAAGAAGTAATTCGATGCTGGTTTCTTACAAGTGGTTAAATACTCAGAATGGGTAGCTAATATCGTCATCGCCCTTAAAAAAGATAGGAAAGTACGAATGTGCATAGACTACAGGGATTTGAACAAAGCCAGCCCAAAAGATAATTTCCCATTGCCTCATATCGATACCTTAGTGAACAACACGGCAGGTTACTCACTATTCTCCTTCATGGATGGTTTCTCGGGATAAAACTAGATAAAGATGTATCCTGAAGACATAGAGAAGACCACATTCGTAACCATGTGGGGAATATTTTGCTATAAAGTTATGCCATTTGGACTGAAAAACGTGGGAGCAACGTACCAAAGAGCCATGGTAACCTTGTTTCATGACATGATGTACAAGGAAATCGATGTTTATGTTGATGATATGATTGCAAAATCCCGAATAGAGAAGGAGCATGTACAAGTCTTGAGGAAATTGTTCTTGAGATTGAGAAAATTCTAACTGGAGCTTAATCCAGCAAAATATACTTTCGGGGCTAGGTCGAGAAAATTACTAGGATTTGTAGTTAGTGAAAAGGGGATCGAGATCGACTCAGATAAAGTAAAGGCTATACAGGATTTGCCTCCACCACACACTCAAAAAGAAGTTCGAGGTTTCCTAGAAAGACTAAATTACATCGCCCGGTTCATTTCACAACTAACTGAGAAATGGGACCCCATATTCTGTCTCCTTAAGAAACACGATCCAGGCGTTTGGGATGAGGAGTGCCAGAAGACTTTCGACAAAGTCAAACATTACATACCCAATGCCCCAATGCTGATGCCTCCCAGCTCAGATAGGCCGCTGATACTGTACTTGGTAGTATTCAAGAATTCCATGGGATGCGTGCTTGGTCAACATGATGAGTTAGGAAGAAAAGAAAGAGCGATATACTACCTCATTAAGAAATTCACTGAGTGTGAGACAAGATATTTGCCAATCGAGAAGTTATGTTACGCCTTGATCTGGACAACTCGAAGACTGAGACAGTATATGTTGTACCATACAACTTGGCTCATCTCAAAGCTCGATCCTCTAAAGTACATGATGGAGTCGATTGCTTTGAATGGAAGAATGGTCCGGTGGCAAATTCTGCTTTCTGAATTTGATATAGTCTATGTGAATAAAAAAGCTATAAAAGGGAGCGCAATAGCAGATTTTCTGGCCAGCAGAGCTTTAGAAGATTACGAGCCTTTGAACTTTGATTTCCCAAATGAAGATCTAATGTATGTTGCAACCACAGAAGAAGACCCTCAAGAAGGTCATCCTTGGAAGCTAAACTTCGATGGAGCCTCAAACGCTGTGGGTAACGGAATTGGGACAGTGCTGGTATCTCCAAAAGGAGATCATTATCCATTCACTAGTAAATTGGATTTTGACTGCACGAATAATATGGTAGAATATGAAGCATGCATCATGGGCATCCGTGTAGCCATAGAACGTAAGATCAAAGTGCTAGAAGTATATGGGGACTCTGCACTAGTGATCTATCAACTCAAAGGTGAATGAGAGACGAGAGACCCCAAGTTGATCAATCATCGAAGGCTGGTTCTGGAGCTAATTGTAGAGTTTGATGACATCACCTTCTGCTATCTTTCACGAGATAAAAATAAGATGGCTGATGCTTTGACTACCTTGGCTTCGATGGTCAAAGTGAACAAACAAGAGGGTGTAAAACCTATCCAGATGAGTATTTATGAGACTCCGGCTCATTGTTACAACATCGAAGAAGAAGAAGAAGATGATGATGATCACCCTTGGTACCACGATATACTGCGATATGTGAAGAATCGTGAATACCCTGACCAAGCAACTAAGAATGATAAAAGGATGTTGAGAAGACTGGCCAGTGACTATGTCTTAGATGGAGAGATCCTATATAAAAGGAGAAAAGATCAGGTGCTACTAAGATGTGTAGACGCTGTCGAGGCTAAGAAAATCTTGGAAGAAGTCCACGAGGGTGTCTGCGGAACACATGCCAATGGTTTTACAATGGCCAGTCAAATCATGAGATTCGGGTATTATTGGTCCACCATGGAAGGAGATTGCATCAGTTATGCTAAGAAATGCCATAAGTGTCAAATTTATGGAGATAAAATTCATGTACCTCCCTCACCTCTTCATGTTATGACTTCTCCGTGGCCTTTCTCTATGTGGGGCATGGATGTCATTGGGCCAATCTCACCTAAAGCTTCTAGCGGGTATCAATTCATGTTTGTGGTCATCGATTACTTTACAAAATGGGTAGAAGTTGCTTCATATGCCAATGTCACGAAGTCAGCAGTCAGCAAGTTCTTAAAGAAAGAGATCATATGTCGATATGGAATGCCAGAAAGGATCATACATGACAATGCACTAAAATTGAACAACAACACAATATCAGAAGTCTGCAGTCAGTTCAAGATCAAACACCACAACTCATCACCATATTGCCCAAAAATGAATGGTGCAGTGGAGGCAGCCAATAAGAACATTAAGAAGATCGTGGGGAAAATGACTGAGACTTATAAAGATTGGCATGAGAAGTTACCATTTTCCCTCTATGCTTATCGAACATCTGTCAAGACCTCAACCGGGGCAACGCCTTTCTCTCTGGTTTATGAAATGGAGGCAGTTTTACCTATTAAAGTCGAGATTCCTTCTCTCCTAGTTTTGGCAGAATTGAAATTGGATGAAGCAAAATGGATCCAATCCCAATATGATCAGCTAAACTTGATTGAAGAGAAAAGGTTGAAAGCTATCCGTCACGGTCAAATGTACCAAAAGCGAATGATGCGAGCTTACAACAAAAAGGTTCGTCCCAGAAAATTCTATGAGGGGGACCTAGTATTGAAAAAGATCCTGTCCATATAAAAGGATTTCAGAGGGAAATGGATGCCAAATTGGGAAGGACCTTATGTGGTAAAGAAAGCCTTTTCTAGAGGAGCGCTGATTTTGGCTGAAATGAATGGTAAAAATCTGCCTAATCCTGTGAATTCGGATTCAGTCAAGAAATACTTCACCTAAAAAAAAGAGGGGGGGAGGCCAAGATGAAAACCTGCAAAGGGCGCCTTGAGACCAAAGGGGTTTTGAGTTGAAAACCCGAAAAAGGGCAATTCAAATTTTGATCAAAGCTGGGGCATATGGTAGTCTTGTTATCCCCGAATTAACAAGGAAGAGGGATGCTACGTCTTGGGGCATCAACAAAGTATTTTGGATCTCCGAAACACATATCAAGTTCAAAAGGGGTCCTCGAGAAGTTAGTGCGAAGAAGCTCATGCTATGATATCAGGGGCACTTATTTTCATCTTATTCATTTTGTATTTTAGCAATGTCTGCTATCTTTGATTGATTTATCCATTTCAAGCTTTGCTCTCAATAAAATTCCTTTTGTCCATTGCGATAATCTTTTTCAAGCATTTTTCATTGAAATAACGATTAATGGACTAATAATATTCAAGAAAAAGGAGTTCTGCATATTGCTCTGAAAGGTTTTCTAAATAGTACAAGGATATGAAAACAGGACCACTATTCAGAACTAACCAAACTTAAGGGTTGGAAACATTTGAGAAAGAATAGTATAAATTATGACTATTTCTTCAGATTTTCTGTATAAAGATACCAGCTGAACAAGAAGGCATGGTAACACATCAGTGATAGAACCTTGATAAACAGCGAGCAATGACAATCTAAGCATTAAAAAGGGATCATTCTCGAAAAATGATATTATGCATTCATGCAAATATCATTCATACACATCTAGTTGGGAGCATTTGATTCACCCTGATCATGACATCCTAATCACTAGGCATAAATATTCCCATAAAATGGATTCTACAGGTCATGTTTCCCCAGAGAACGGTGTAACAGATCAGTGAAACCACAAATCCTATACCCTTGAAGTTGCAGTGGGATGGATTATGGTTATCATGGCGAATCTTATCTCCCTAAAGTTGCAGTGGAGAAGATTAAAGCTACAAATCTTATCTCCCTGAAGTTGCAGTGGAGTAGACTGAAGATAGCAAATCTTATTTCCCTGAAGTTGCAGTGGAACAAATTAAGGCTAAAAATTACAAGTCTTATCTCCCCGAAGTTGCAGTGGAGCAAACTGAAGATAGCAAATCTTATCTCTCTGAAGTTGCAGTAGAACAGATTAAAGCTATAAACCTTATCTCCCTGAAGTTGCAGTGGGGCAGGTTGAAGTTACAAGTCTTATCTCCCTGAAGTTGCAGTGGAGCAGACTGAAGATAACGAATCTTATTTCTCTGAAGTGGCAGTGAAACAGATTAAAGCTATAAATTACAGATCTTATCTCCCTGAATTTGTAGTGGAGTAGATCGAAGATAGCAAATCTTATCTCCCTGAAGTTGCAGTGGAGCAGATTGAAGCTACAAGTCTAATCTCCCTGAAGTTGTAGTGGTGCAGATTAAAGATAGTGAATTTTATCTCCCCGAAGTTGTAGTAGAACAGATTAAAGCTACAAGCTACGAGTCTTATCTTCTTGAAGTTGCAGTGGAGCAAATTGAAAATAGCAAATCTTATCTCTCTGAAGTTGCAGTAGAGCAGATTAAAGCTATAAACCTTATCTCCCTGAAGTTGCAGTGGAGCAGGTTAAAGTTACAAGTCTTATCTCCCTGAAATTGCAGTGGAACAGACTGAAGATAGCGAATCTTATTTCCCTGAAGTTGTAATGGAACAGATTAAAGCTACAAATTACAAATATTATCTCCCTGAAGTTACAGTGGAGCAGGGTAAAGTTACAGATCTTATCTCCCTAAAGTTGCAGTGGAGTAGATCAAAGTTACAAATCTTATCTCCCTGAAGTTGCAGTGGAGCAGGTTAAAGATAACAAAACTTATCTCCCTGAAGTTGCAGTGGAGTAGATTGAAATTAGCAAATCTTGTCTCTCTGAAGCTACAGTAGAGCAGATTAAAACTACAAACCTTATCTCCCTGAAGTTGTAGTGGAACAGGTTAAAAATCATTAATCTCATCTCCCTGAAGCTGCAGTAGAGCAGATTAAAGCTACAAACCTTATCTCCCTAAAGTTGCAGTGGAGCAGGTAAAAAATCACTAATCTCATCTCCCTGAAGTTGCAGCGGAGCAGATTGAAGCTATGAATCTTATCTCCCTGAAGTGGCATGTGGAGTGAATCGAAGCAACAATTCCTATACCCCTGAAGATGCAGTGGATTGGAATGAGGCTACTTGAAGAAGAGAAGCACCAAAATAAGTCGAGACTCGGCAAGACCAGGCAAAATTGGCTCTTTTTAAAGTCTTTGCTCTATTCTCGTTACACGACAATGAGCAAAGAGGGGCAGCTGTAGCAGGACAAATTTGCCTGGGCCCAAATCAACAACCAAAAAATAAAAAAACAGTCCATTAATTACAAAGCCCAAAATTTTAAAAACCCAAATGGCCCAAAAGCCTAAAATTTTTTAGCTAACAAAAAAAAAAAAAAAAAACACTAACCTAACCCTAGCTGCCACACCCTAAAACCCCTAGCCCTGGCGTCGCCGCTCCCCCACGTCAGCCACCAACTGCTCTGCCATCGCCACTTCTCCACCTTCTCCACCAACTGCTCCTGCAAAGAAGGAAGAACACGCATCAAACAGTAGACAAATATTAAAAAAATGTAGAAATCGGCTATAAAAGCCGAATCTAAATGTATTTGAAGGGTTTTTTTTTTTAAATAAAAAAAGAACAAAGACAAAAAAAAAGAAGAAGCAATCACAGAAAATCAAATACCAAAAATTGCAAAAGGTGACTACTTTCGTTTTATTTCTGTTATATTATATATATATATATATATATAAAAGGGGGAAAGAGGAAGAGAAACTCGCCTGAGATGCTTCATCTCCTCCTCGTCGGAGGTCTTCTCCGGTGTGAAAATCGGGATTTTTTTTAAAAAAGGGGGTTTTTTTTAGTTTCCGGCGACGCCGGAGCCAAGGCCGGAAAGAGAGGGTGAGAGAGAATCTGAGAGAGAGTTCTCAGATTTTTTTAAAAAAATGAGGGGAAAGTGTTTTTTTTTTCCTGAGTTTTGCTATTTATATAGGGGTCTAAACGACGCCATTTTGGACTTAAGCATCAGTGGCCAAAACGACACCGTTTTGCTTAAGACCCGAAATCTGACCCGCCCATTAACAGGATCCCCGTGTTTTTTTTTTTAAAATGGTCTATTTTCACCTTTAGCCCTTCCGCTTTTGCTGTTTGTTTTAATTTGGTCGTATCCATCTTTAATTTTTTTTTAAATTTTTCCACTTATTTTCATTTTACTTTCATTTTGGTCCATCTGCGCATAAAGACGGGATATTTTCCTCTTCGGTCCCTATCCTTTTTAGCGCGTTGCACATTAACCCTTATTAATCTATTTATTTATTTTATTACAAACTGCACCCTTTATTTCATTTACATTTTGATTTAGTCCCTTATTTTCAATCCTTTATAAACTATTTTCCTTTATATTCTTTTATACTTAAAATTTGTATTGTTCTTTTATGTGCATATTTTGTAGCCCCATTATTATTATTATTATTATTATTATTATTATTATTAATGGTATTATTTTATGTTTTGATTATTTATATTAGAATTAGAATATTATTTCATTTATTTATCTATTTATTATCTCTTACCTTTTTATATGTTTTAAAAAAATATATGTGTATATGATTTTTATATTTTCCTTATTTGTGCACTTGTTTTTCGTATTATTCTTATTACTCTTATCATTAATATTATTATTATTATTTATTTTTTCTCATTATCATTTAATTAGTATAGAATTAGAAGTTATAATATGATCATTGTTTGTTTATTTCGTGTTTTATTATTATATATCATCATCGTTTATTAGTATGATATTTTATATATATATATTTTTTATATATCATTGGTGTTATCATTTTATTTTATTATAACTATGTCATGAATCGTGCTTAAACATACTTACGCATTTTTTACTATGCCCGAATAAACTAAACATGTATCGTTTTAAATATTACATTAATTTCTACCCAAATACGCCAACAAAAGTTTTCAAAATAAGGCAATATTCTGTATTCGGAAATTCGAGAAGTCGTACCCTAACTTACGGGGTTTCAATTATTCTCGTTGGACCTAAATAACTGAATACCCTTTCAAAATTAGAACACATGAGATTTCAAAATAAAAAGACAAACTTATTCTCAAGGATTCGAAGTGTCGTGTCCTAACTTATGGAATGTGACGTTTTGTTACCGCGAGATGAGAGTCTTTAACATACGTTTTAATTTATTCAAACATTCTTTTTAAGCAAAAAAATATTAATACAAAGAGAGATCGTATTTTTAAATCCTTTTCGGGTTTTCAATTTTCGACACCAAAACTTTAATTAATCAACTAGGTACCAATTTTAGGCGTCACGAGGGTGTTAATCCTTCCTCGTGCGTAACCGACTCCCAAACCCGTTTCCTGACTTTCGTAGATCAAAAATCTTTGTTTTAGTAAATCAAACCGTCTATTAAAACGATCAAATTACGAGGTGACCCGATCGCACCTCATAAAAAAAGGATTGATGACAACTCCCATTTTCGTTTTTCAAAATAAAAGTCGATTTTCAAAAAAAAAAAAGGTTCGACAATTTCGATACTAATGATTATGTAGTCTAATGTACTGAATTTGATGCCTTCACTCGTTAACTTTCTCTTTGACGATGCAGAAGTTAACTAACAAATTTCGTATATATCAAAATCCCATTCTTTAACCCTAACCATTAAAATCATGAATGATTTTGGTTAAAGCCTTATAATTGCTGGAATTGCCTAAACATTGAAGCCAAATTTAACAAGTTAACGGCACTTGACAGATAAGAATATACCATACCTTTGTATTCATAGGAGGAAGTGAAGTTAAATAATAAGATAAAAGTAGTGCATCACCCACAACAACAAATCAAATAGCATTAAAGAAAGCAGTGCAATGTTATCATTGTTTTTTTTTTTTTTTGGTACATGCACTGTTATCATTGTTCAGCCTACCAATTTGTACATTAGCATTTATGGATCTCAGTTGGGGAAGTAGTTAAAACTAGGAATAAGGCATATATGAATTCACTTACAACTAGCACACTGTTTAAAAGAAAATTACTCGCTAGTTTTTAGAAAGAAAACTTCACTCAAAAACCCATCAAGTGGACACCGAGTCTATCTCATCATCTTTGAGGTCAGAAAAGAAGGGGTCCTTGAGAAGTTCAGAAGCTGAAGGTCTTGCCCTTGGCTGGGCTATGCATTTCTCGATAAATGCCTTCACTTCTGGATCTGGGACTGTGGTCAAGGCTCGGGGTCTCACGCCAGAGGTGACCTTCTTGTATATTTTGGCAACACTGTCACATTCGCTATAAGGTATCTCCATTGTCACCATCTCAAGCAAGCACATTCCAAACGAGTATATATCCACCATCTCTGTGTAATCTTCCTCATAAAGCTCCGGTGCCATATATTCCGGTGTCCCTATTATGGAATGTGCACAATGGCTTCTCCCAACTATTGCCGCAAGTCCCAGGTCGCCAATTTTCACCTGGAGATAAAATTAAAACAATTCAAGTTTGCAGTTGTCCTTTCAATATGTCTCAACAACTTCCCCGTTTTATCCAGGAACTTCCACTTCAAAATTTTGAACTTTCTTCTAGGAACACAGATGTAAATATTAATTAGTTTGTTTGCTCTTAATCCCTAAAAGAATTACTTAAAAGTTACTATGGGTTACTGGTAAATGAAGAAGAGAACTCCACAGTTGACATCCTTCTCTGCTATATGTCACTTCCTCAAATGACTAGAGGAAACAATATGGATCCAACATTGCCTGCGTATACATCTTTTCTTGGATCTGTTTTCCCCCTCACAACTAAAAACCATTAGGTGACTCAGCAAGCTGCTTAATAATAAAATGGTTATCTAAAATTAGATTGCATGGCCAAAAGGCCTTAGCCTTCAGCTACTAAAATATATTTGGTTATAGATTACTTCAGTGCAATTTGGATCCAGTTTTTAAGTCCTGGAAAGTTAGAATAATTTAGTTGCCTAAATAATCATCTATGAAGTTGTAGTTACAAGGAAATAACATGACAGCGGAGGTAATGCCTCATAAAAGTTGGAAGCCAGTTTTACACATCAATAGGGAATAAGTCCACTTACTTGGCCAATGTTCCCATTGATGAAGATGTTGCTGCAATTTAGATCTCTGTGAATAATGCAAGGGTCATGTGTATGGAGATATTCCAATCCTTCAAGTACCTGCTTTGACCACTTCTTCAAGGCCTTAATGGACACGTGGCGATGCTTTTTCCTGTAAGATCTCAAGTTTCCCGATGTGCAGACCTCAGTGATAAAATTTAATGTGTTATGTTCTCGATCCCTCCAGACACTGTAGCAAACAATGATATACTTGTTTTTCAACGTTCTCAGCAACTGTACCTCGGATTGAAGCCTATTGATAAGCACAGGGTCTTCACTGAAGTTAGTCAATTTCACTTGATTCCAGGCCACCTCTATACCTTCCTCCTGATCAAATGCCCTGTAAACCTTCTTCACTGCACCCGCACCAAGCAAATCATTATAGCGCCCAAAGCGACCAGTGGGATCAACCTCAACAAATGATTCTCCCTCTCGGTCAGACATGTTGGTGCTAGCAGCCGGCATCTTCAAAGATTAGAAACAGGAGATAACATTTACAGATTATACTTGCAAAAATTATTATCCAAACAAAGAATTTTCCAGAAATAGTTCAATCTCGGCAAAACATAACATGAGAAAAACCCTGATCAAATTGAAACAAAATCCAACATTAGCAGTAAATTAAAAGGGGGAAAAAAAACATGCCAATTAGCAACGACAAAGTAATTCAGAGAAGTACAGAACTGGAACAATAATTCAGTGTCAGAGACATGTTTGAGGTTAAGGCATTGATCATACCAAAGTATTCAAGCGGTGAATTTTGTTCTTTGATACAGAACTGAGATTGCATTATCAAACGTACAGTATGATTAGGAAGAAGTAATCTTCTACTGAAATATTAGTAAAAAAAACATGCAATTCAATTTTCTTTATGACAAAACCAATATGATTAGAGAAACGGAAATGAGAAATGACTAGAGCTTGAACAAGAAGAAAGAATGAAAAAGCATTAGTACCATTGAACTGCTTCAATTCAATATCCAGAATTTTGCACCAATTAAAAAATTTCTGCAGAATAACAGCCTAATTTATTCCTAAACTCATAGGGCGTTCTAGAAGCATGCGAAGTATAATTAATAAAAATAAGAATAAAATTGAAACAATTGATTACAAGTGCAAATTAAAACCAAAAAAGAAAAGAAGGAAAAATAAAAAAAGATATAATGCTGTGTCATATGTAGAAAGAAAGATCAACAAAAGAGACGCAAATTAAGCAATCAAAGTTGGAAACGGAATTCGAAAAATTAAAAAAAAAAAGAAAAAAGAATGACGCCAGGATATAAACAAGAAACGTGAGGAAGTAAACAAAAAAGAGAAAGAAAAGAGTTACGAAGAATTCAAAGGTTAGAAATTAGAATAGTTCCAATTCGTGGTTAGGATTTAATCAGTCCACAATTGATCCAGGCCACGGAAGCATCTTTAATCATTTCCAATACGTATTTCTTTTTTCACGATTGATCAAACGTAAATACTAAGAAAATACAAGGAACTTGAGATGCATGCATAAAGTTAAAAGACAAAAAAATGGGAGGGGGAGCAGAGAAAGTGAGAGAAAATTACCTTGGACGAAGAGAGGAAAAAAATTTAAACAAGGAGAAAGCAAAAGTTGTTTTGGGTAAGGAGTGAGGTGAGAGAGAGGAGTTTCGTTTGCTTTGCTATCCTTTGAGGGGGGAGTTGAGGAGGGTGCAGGGTGAGGCAGGTATTTATAGTTGCCGCGTTTTGCATAAGCAATATTTTTAAAAAATCGAGGGTGAAACGATGACGTCCGGGGTGGTGGAAACTGAAAGGCGAATAAGTAAAAAGAAACTCGTGGAGGTTGTTGAGGTTGGGCGCGCGTCGGGTAAAATCCCGAAGGGAAAGGAAGGTCAAGGGAGGGATGCTGTTCGAATCTTTTTCTGTTATGCCATTTACGGGGAACCAGAAACCTTCCCTCCTTACTCACTAGTCTACAGTCAACACTCATTTTCGACGCTTTTTTTATTCTCATTTACGATTACAGACACGTACAAAAATCATTTCTTTGTTTGATATTTTATCTCAAAACTAATATTTAATGAAAGAATCCAAGGGACTAATTGCATTTGAAAGAGTCCAACCCACTATTTTATTTATATAATAATCAATCTTTACTATAAATTTAGAAGAATAATCATGGATTTGAACTTAGGGTAATTATCCTTCAACTTAAAACAAGTTAATTTCTAGCAATTCAATCTTACATATTTATATATATATATATATTTACTTTTTACGTCGCAACCAAAATTCTATTTATCATTTACATAGTTATATATAAAAACATTAAGAATTTTGTGAGTTGAATTAATTGTTTTTATTTTTTAAAAATGGTGACATGAATCAATTAAGTGGCTTATTTTAAATTGAATTAAAGAAATTATGTGATTAATTTGTTTTGAACGAAAATTTTCTCACCCTAATGATAAAGATGAATCAGTTAGACCAATTAACTTAACCATTCATATAATTTTCTAACCCAAAAAAGGGGAAAAAGAAGCCCCATTTTTTTTGCTAACTATTGCCTTCAAAAAGCAAGATTAAAAAATGAAGGTGACAGTGATACATAGTACAAACCAAAGTCAAATTACACAGAAAAGAAGCTTCTGAAAAGCAATATAGCCATTGCTTTCCGTGGTTGGGGAAATTAATACTGTGAGAACATAAAAGTGAAATAAAGTGGAGAAAAAGGAAAGTCACAATTTTGTTCACAAAAAAGAGAAGAGAGAGAGAGAGAGTTGTAGAGCTGAAGTGGGTGTCTACTGTGGAAAGCTGGCTTCACTCGTGAAGAAAAAAGAACGGGAGAAAATTATAAATTCATGAAATAGCCGTGGGCGAATCACCATCAGATAACACTTTATAAATATCAACAACGTCATTGAAAAGCGGTGCAACTGCTAGGATTAAATTTGGTCAACTTGGTAGTTTATGCATACATCCCAATCAGAACCTGGCTATGATTGTGGGATCTTTGAGGAGTTCCATCAAGGTATAGATGACAGGTTCATCTCCTTTGCCTTTTGCCTTTTTGCTTCCTACGTTTGGAACACCCAAAATATCACCCTAAACCACTGAATTTTGAGAATAAAATTGTTGATTCGCTATTGATGGTGGTAACAATTTACAGGCAGGCTGATATTTCACGGGGAAACAATGAGACTCCACAGTCCTGACCTTAGGCGTGAGCAATTAAATGGAAACATCAAAGAAGTTAGAAGTAAGCCTACAAAAGTATTATATAAATCAGGGACTTAAATTGCGGTCGCGGTCGCATTTTCGATCGCATTGTGTTTATCGCAGTTGCGGGCATAACGGATATTATTGTGGTCACTGCGAGTATCGCGGTCGTGATTTTTTTTTAAAATTCGCACAACTTATTGTAAAACATAATAATAATAATTATAATTATAAAAAGACACTTTTAATGATTTTTAGAGTGTTTTCTAACATTTTATTAATATGATATGAGAACACAACTTTTATAATCGTTAATTATTCTTACATTTATTTACGAATTTTCTAAGAATGTTATATTAACTAATAACAAATTAAAAAAGAAATATTAAACATTTATCATATTTAATAAGTTTGAAAGTTTTTATAGATAAAATAATTGAAAATTCATACCTAAGAGATGTCTACAATATTTCTTGACAGCTTTGAAGATGGTGAAGATATAAACATTCTATACTGCAAAAGGAAAAAAGGAATAGATAAATGTATAGATTCTCATTAATTATTTCTATTTCCTACCACTTATTCTCACTCTCATTCTACTTTCATATATAGTTCAACATGCTTCGATTCTTAATTATCTTTTCATAAAATATACTCCATTCATTTATCTAAAGATATTTTTAAATGTTTTAATATCATCAAAATTAATAACATTAACAAAAGTTTTCTTTAAAAAAAACATACCTTACAAATAATGGTAGTGGTGCGATTTAGTTTTCACCAATTAGTGGAATGATGAGGAAGATCAGATCCATCACCTTCACTTTAAGAGCGTTCTGGACTTGATTCTCTTGGCCTTTGTCCAAAAATATATCTAAAAAAAGTAATATTTTCACCTTGGTTTTCATATAATTGATATGGAGGATATATTTGAGGAGGAGGATACATGAGAGGTGGAGGTGGGTGATACATTGGTGGTGGAGGATGCATTTGAGGCTGGTATGGCACACCATAATTAGGAAATAGTGGATAATAACCATACGGTTGTGAATAACCATGTGAATGTTGAAAATATGAAGGTTGTTCTGGTGGATAAAAACCTTCAGTGCTAGTAGATGAATCACTATACCCAAGGTTACTAGAACTCGATCTCCTATCAGATGAAGAGCCTATAGAAGTATTCTTTTTGCCTTTTCCTTTTGATGGAGCTCTAGGTTCACTTCTATCTCTCCTAGGTTCAAGAAACATATTTCTATCAAACTCTGATCTATCACGAAAATGTCCACTAGTGGTACCAACCCCCTATTCTCCTCCATACTGACTAGAAGACCTAATTTCACCTCTATCACCACTATATTCATCATCTTCATCAACTGGACTTAAACCATCACTATCGGGTCCATCGCCACTCTGACTTGGCGTTGAACTAGAACTTGAATGAGACAACTTTTGTTGTTGAGATTGATTAACATCCATTTCATCATCAGAGGTATCCACAGGCAACACACCGACATTTTCACCATCTAATAATGGCTTCTCTTTCTCATGAAGCCATTCTGATAGTGGATCAACATCTTCTGTAACACCCCAAACCCGGCCCAAACGCTACGACCAGATCTGGTATGCTACGGGGTTTACTGTAAAAACTTTGCTTTAATGGTTTTTGAAAATCTCAGTTTCTTTACTTAGGCATTTGTTAAAAATAGGATATTTGATGAAAACTTTTGGTTGTTCTTTGAACGTGTTTGGAAAACCTATTTTATTACTTGTTATGACTTAAGTCCTTGAACATAAACTTCTAAACTGTAAACATTAACAAATATAAAGCGATAACCTAAGCCCTGGGGCCTTATTACATAAATAGTCCCAAAATTAAAACTTAAAGAAAACCGAAAATAGTTCATAAAAACAAATAAAATAAAACTTGATGGCCCCTCGAGTCCGCCTCGCTCCCATGTCCACAATCTCATCGCTCATCCGAAAAGTCGGGAAAAATAAAGGGTGAGTCACCAAGACTCAATGTGCAAATCCCGAAAACACATAAAAGGCTTTAGGCCCACAAACACATTATGGGCCTTGGCCCATACACAATGGCAACAAAATATTTATATGCAACATGGCCCAACCCAACCTAGTGATCCATCCTCTACCCACCAGTCCGTACCAACCAACACACCTTGGGGATTTCTACAATCAACCCACCAAACGCTACACACCATATCGACAGTCATGCTGCCTATTCCTAACAATCAGGAATCAATTTAACGTGGCTTAGCCACCGATCACTATGTGACTTAATTTTACAGTTCGTGGTTTAACCACCGATTACCGAGTGACCTATTAGCATGCTCTTCCCCTTCATCGTATTAACCCTATCCCATGCATACATCCAAGCATATTCAAAACAGTATACTACCTAAAAGATCACAGGTTTTTACATACATCGATACACACATAGAGAAGTTTCTATGGTGTAACATCCCCAAACCCGGCCCATTCACTACGACCGAATCTGGATATGTCACTGCGAAAGACGGTTGGAAATCTTAGACCTTAGAATTAAACTTGAAAATTTTATTATCTCTGGAAATCGTGTCCATTTAAAATTTAATAAATAATATAAGCTTGTTGAAAACTTCCGAATTAAAACATTATTATAAGTTGCTATAATATGAATCTTTTGTGAAAATATTACTAAGTGTAGTGTAAACTTCAACATTAATAAATAGAGTACTTTAAATCAAAGAGGCCCTTATTACATCAAATAAAATCCCAAAAAATGCTGATAATATAAAATGCCTAAATAAAGTAAAACATCTTCTGTATGAAAATCTCCTTCTGCATGGGCCACCTTGTATCCACTCCAACCCGGTCCGATCAATCATGACTCCTGCGATGTTTAAAAAGTTGGGTGAGTCATACAGACTCAGTGTGTAAGTTAACCACTGAAATCCACCCACCTGCTAGCCACATAATATCCCAATTATCAAATGCAACAAGTAATATATATATATCATTTTAACAATTACCACAATCTGGGCTTGGCCCACATTCAATTCATACTCAGATACTGGGCTAGGCCCATTTCTCAATAAACCACATATCAACTGGGCTTGGCCCATTTCCACGTATGTTCCCAAAACATACCTATCCACATGTCATATTGGGCTTGGCCCATTCCATATCATTACAAAAATAATGCAACATGATACCCAACCCAAACCTAGGGTCCATCCGCTACACACCCCCTTATCCACCTACCACACACCGGGGACTATCGAGTCACCCTCTCTCCTTTTCCTCCGAAAGGCAACCAATGCCATCCACGATGTAGCGTATAGCTAACATCAAACCACAATGGAGCACACAAACAATCCATCAAGCCACGATATGGCATAAAGCCCATATCAATCAAGGTAACCACGCCGAACTAAATCGCAAAGATCCACAACGCGACCTCGATCGGCGCCAATCCACGATGTAGCACAAAGTCGACATCAACCACGTACTCAAGTACACCCGCACCTTCTTTTCATATCCCACCCATGCACATGCCACATAAAATATAATCGTGATAATGCATGCACATGCTTATTAATATCCATAAACATACTCATATACAAGCAAGTAATCACATAGCAACAGGTTCGATTCTAACCTGATCATCGCTATACCCTTTAGGGGTACATATGGCACACTCGTTCATCGCACTTGTTAGTAAAACATATAACACACATAAAACCCGGAAACAAAGTGGGTTAGTTACACACCTTATTACTAGGAGTTCTAGACTCTCGATCCTCGACGCTATCGTCTAGCGAAACTATGGCTTTTTGCCTAACGTTTCTTCTTTGTTGGCCCACACCCCGTGGCCAATCTCGAATGTGCAGAAAACGGATCTCTTCTTGAACTTTGGGATGGGAGCTTTCCCTTGCCCACCTTGACTGGTACTCGAACCCACGCCCATCGTAATCACTTAATTAGAACCCTTTGGTTAAACACCATAATACAAAATCTCAAGCGAACAACTACAATTTAACTACTTATCAAACGATCTTAAATCTCAAAGGCTCCTCTCAGCACTTTGTCGATTTACCCCCTTAGATGATCGAATCCAAGAGACTTCCTCAATGCTTCCTTCTTTCGGCACTCTTGCTTAAGATTCGGCCAACCACACTAGGACACCGAGGGAGATTTCGTCTTCAAGCAACAAAGAAACACTTAACACCTTCGACCAAGGTGACAACTAAATATGGGAAGGGAATTTCGGCACACCAAGAGGGAGAGGCAAAAGACTTGATGAATAACTAGCACTCTACCCTCCCCTATTTATAGCATTCGGCCAACCCCCCTTGAAGTCTCCAAGATTTGGCCAACACCTCACTAATTCAATTCCATTTGAATTAGTTAAAAACAACTTGAATTGTTCTACTATTATCCCACTTATCAAAATTAAAAAAAACCAAATAAATAATAATTATCCCTACTTAATCTAATTAATAATAAATAATAAATAATAAATAATTATCCCACACTTAAATAGATAAATAAATAATAAAAAAAAAAACAAAATCCTATACTTAATATAACTAAGTAGATAAATAAAATACTAATAGCACTTTATCCAATATCACCACTTTAATCAAAATAAAAGACCACCCCTTGGCCGGCCACTACTTCTTTTGAATTCTAAACCAAATTCCCTTCCTATCTTAAACTACTATTTTATCACCTACTCCTAAAAAAACCCAATCCAATAGCAGCCATTATCCCTTATTTCTAATTTAAAACCAACTAAAATAATTCTATTTTTATCTAAAATAATAAGCTAACAAAACTATCCACCACCAGATTCAAAAATGATTAAACCACCTTAGTTTAATCCTTATCCAATGAAGCTCCCATGTGCCGTCCAATTAGCAAAAGCCAAAGAAATAAAAAAAAAACCACTTGCAGCCTCCAAGGTTCGAACACAGGACCCCTGCTGCTGCACGCCTCTCCTCCAAAGCCCCAAGCCACTCGGCCACATTGAATTTCATGCCATAAATCCCCAACATTTAATTATAACATCTACCTATCTAAGCCCATTACCGCACATAAAAAATACAACACGCAAAAGCTGCTCCCGTCGCTCGAACCAGCGCCACGCACACCTCCAGCTCCTAAGTGCCGCGACGGAAACCACTCTGCGAGGTCTTCGCTTATGTCAAAGACTCGCCTCAGGCTCCTTTTAAGGCTTCCACCCTGTAACGCCGTAATCCAAAAATATTAAAACCACTTTGCTACCGCTTGGTCTCGAACCAGGCCTCCATGGCACTACTTCCACTTTCTTAAACAGCAGCATGAAGCCACTTTGCCAACTCCTTTCTTGTGTCTTAAACTCCATAAAATTATTTTAAGGCCTTCTTGCCCTATTTCCCCTTTTTACACTAAAAATCCAAAAATTTTCTAAGGCATTCTTTGCCTTCTAGGGTTCTCCAAACCCCTAAAAATCTATCCAACATGACCATAAGCCTACCAACTGCTCGAGTTATGCTCCAAGCGCATAACCCCTAAATCAGGGTGTTACATATGGTTACGTACCTGGCATCCTTTGCCTACCCTTTTTGGGTAACACGACTGTCCATACAGCCTTTTTCTGGCTTTTAGCCCATATCATACATAATATAGATAATTAGTGTGTTAGATATCTACACACCTGATTACAGTCGAGATGATACTTTCTATGTCAACACTATCGGTAGCCGATACGACTGCTAACTGCCTTTGGTTTTGTTCTGAAGCCGGTCCACACCCCGGCGGCCAATCCCGAACTGCTGACACCGTTCGTTTCTTAAACTTAGGGATTGGTTTAACAGATCCAATCCCCTCCTTCACCTGATCGATATTTGATTCCATCCAAAAGACCCTTTTCAGTTGCTACCATCATAACATATGTTTAAGATTACAATTACGATAGCGAATCTAACGAGAATCTAAAGAGAACCCCTTACCTTGAAATCCCAAAAGATGGAGTTTAGAGCCTAGCGATTTCCAAATTTTTAGATCTAGACGATCTACTTGATTTCCGTGTGTCGCCCAACACATAAACATAATAGACCAACAATCCATTAGCCTTTCAGCTTTGTCTTCAAAAACCGAAAGAGAAAAAGAATAGAACAGAAGAAATCGACACCTACCTTTACAGAGAATTTGGCAACTCCTAGAGAACTTCGGCTTTTGAGAAGATCAAAAAGAAAAGATGATCTCAAGAGATCTATGAAGATTCGGCTTTGATGAAGAAATCAACGAAAAGAAAAGAATAGACTAGGGTATTCGGCTGATGGAGATGAACACAATGAGATTTTGGCTTTTGCATAAAAGTGGAGATGAGAGCTTGGGATTAGGGATTTCGACTAAGCAGAGAATGAGAGAAAAGAATGAGAAAAAAAGAATGGAAAAACCCTAATGCCGAAAATAAAAAGATACCTCCCCCACTTAATCACAAAATTTCGGCACCTACTTCCTAAAACCGAAAATGCCCTTTTGATAACTTAAAATTGAGCTACTAATCAAGGGAAATTTCGGCACCCCCTATAGCCTTGCAAAACCGATTTCTCCTCCCCCCTCAGTGTTGGAATTTCGGCTACCACTGTGACCAGCAGATAAATCCTAAATTTCCTCACTTATCTACCTGATCACATCTCTAAAAGAAGCCTAGATCACACCACCTCTTCCTCCCTTTATCTGCCATATTATCAGCATTATCTACTCAAGTAAATCTCCCTATTTTTAAGCCTTATTGCCGTCCCTCTCTACTCATTTACATGCCAAAAATTAGCTAACATTTAATTAAAAGAATTGGGCTACATGCAACTCGAATTTGGGCCTCCCCAGTTGACGCCACCTCCCTGCTCTCTATGTGGAGCCACTTTGCCACTGGGCCACAAGCCCATTTGTGATTTAAAACACAGATAATATCTTTAAGCCCTATCTTGTCAGGCTTTCCACTAAAGTGTCCAAACAGAAAATTTGACTAAGGGCTCGGCCCAACCCTGAGCCCAGTCTGAACCCCTTAAACACTCTAATTAACATATTAGAGATAACATAAACATCACAGCACACTAAACGCAAAGACCCATTAATTCAGGATGTTACAGTTCTACCCCCTTAAAGAAATTTCGGCCTCGAAATTACCTGATTAGAATAGATGCGGGTATTGCTGCCGCATCGCTTCCTCTGGTTCCCAAGTAGCCTCCTCAGAACCGTGATTCCGCCACATAACCTTAACTAACGGAACTGTCTTTCTCCGCAATACTTTGACATCACGATCCAGGATTTCCACTGGCTCCTCTTCAAAGGATAAATCGGGTCTTACTTCGATTTCTTCCACTGGCACCACATGAGATGGATCCGAACGATATCGTCTCAGCATAGAGACATGAAACACGTTGTGAATCTGACTTAGCTCAAAAGGTTGTTCTAGCTCATAAGCTACTGGTCCCACTCGTTTCAACACCCGATAAGGTCCGATAAATCTGGGACTTAATTTACCTTTCCGCCCAAACCTCAGTACTTTCTTCCATGGCGACACTTTTAAGAACACCTTGTCACCCACTGCAAATTCTATGTCCTTACGCTTCAGGTCAGCATAGGACTTCTGTCTGTCTGACGCCTCCTTCAGTCGAGCCCGAATTACGTCAACCTTCTCATCTGTCTCGGTAACCAACTTCAGACCCAATATCCGACGTTCTCCTAATTCCGTCCAACAGGTAGGTGTACGACACCTCCGCTCGTACAATGCTTCATAGGGCGCCATCTGAATACTTGACTGGTAGCTATTGTTGTATGCAAACTCCGCCAACGTTAAGAACTCTTCCCAACTACCCCTGAAGTCAATGACACAACCTCTTAACATGTCCTCTAAGATCTGAATTACCCGCTCAGACTGTCCATCGGTCTGAGGATGAAACGCCGTACTGAAATCCAACTTCGCACCCAACGCTTGATGCAACACCTTCCAAAATTGTGAGGTGAACCTAGGGTCCCTGTCTGATATGATTGATACTGGTACCCCATGCAACCTCACTACCTCCGCTATGTATAGCTTAGCTAATTTTTGCAAAGAGTAATCGACACGTACTGGTACGAAATGAGCAGACTTCGTCAAGCGGTCAACAATCACCCAGACCGAATCTTTCTTAGTAGGCGTGAGGGGTAGCCCACTAATGAAGTCCATTGTGATCCTTTCCCACTTCTATTGTGGAATCTTCACCGGCTGCAACAACCCTGATGGTAACTGATGTTCTGTCTTTACCTGCTGACAGGTCAAACACTTCTCCACAAATTCAGTCACCTCTCGTTTCAAACTCGGCCACCAGAACTGCTCTCACAAATCTCGATACATGTTACTTCCTCCAGGGTGCATAGCGTATGGACTACCATGCGCTTCTTGCAAAATCTTATGCCTCAACTCAGGATCTTTCGGCATACACACTCTCCCTTGAAAACATCATAGCCCTTCCTCATTCACACTAAATTCTGTTGATCCTTCACTTGATCCTACCGGAAACTTCTCCTTTAGCAACTCGTTAGTCTGCTGTTTCTCCTTAACCTGACTGACCCAAGAGGGTTTCACTTGAAGTTCAACTAATAAACTCCCATCATCATATAGACTAAGGTGAGCAAACATTGCTCTCAAGTCAGAGATTACTTTATGACTTAAGGCATCCGCCACCACATTAGCTTTACCCGGATGGTACTCGATCGAGCAGTCATAGTCCTTTAGCAACTCGATCCACCTCCTTTGCCTTAGATTCAACTCCTTCTGGGTCAAAAGGTATTTTAAACTCTTGTGATCGGTGTAAATAACAGATTTTTCCCCGTACAGATAATGCCTCCAGATCTTCAGGGCAAAAACTACTGCCGCCAATTCCAAATCATGTGTGGGATAATTTGATTCGTGCGGTCTTAGCTGTCGAGATGCGTACGAAATAACCTTTCCACCTTGCATCAACACGCATCCTAGTCCCTTATGTGAAGCATCACAGTAAATCACGAACTCCTTTCCAGCCTTCGACTGAATCAACACCGGAGCCTCCGTCAAAATCCTTTTTAACTTCTCAAAACTCTCTTGCTGCTTATGTGACCAAACGAACAGAACCCCTTTCCGTAACAACTTAGTCAATGGTGCCGCAATTAACGAAAATCCTTCAACAAACCTTCGGTAGTACCCGGCCAGACCAAGAAAACTCCGAATTTCCGCCACAGACCTAGGCGGCTTCCAACCCAACACTGCTTCAATTTTTTGGGGGTCAACCCTAATCCCCTCTGCCGACACCACGTGTCCTAGAAAAGTAACTTCCCTTAGCCAAAATTCGCACTTACTGAATTTGGCATATAACTGCTTCTCCCTCAGAATCCGCAGAACCACCCGAAGATGTGAATCATGCTCCTCTTCCGATTTTGAATAAACCAAAATATCATCTATAAATACCACGACAAACCGATCCAAGTAGGGTTGAAATATTCGGTTCATCATATCCATAAACGCTGCTAGTGCATTAGTCAACCCAAACGGCATTACCATGAATTCGTAGTGACCATAGCGAGTCCTAAAAGCCGTCTTATGGATATCCGCCTCTTTGACCTTAAGCTGATGGTACCCTGACCTCAGATCTATCTTTGAAAAGACCGAGGCTCCCTTCAACTGATCGAACAAGTCATCGATCCTTGGCAACGGGTACTTGTTCTTGATTGTCAATTTATTCAACTGAAGATAGTCAATGCACATACGCATTGACCCATCCTTCTTCTTAACGAATAGCACCGGCGCTCCCCAAGGCGACACACTTGATCGAATAAAACCTCTATCCAGAACTCCTGAATCTGCGCTTTCAATTCCACTAACTCCTTTGGCGCCATCCTATACGGAGCAATAGATACTGGCGCTGTTCCCGGAAGAAGATAGATACCAAACTCTACTTCACGATCCGGGGGTAATCCCTAGAGCTCTTCTGGAAAAACATCAGGAAATTCCTTCACCGTCCTAACATCTCCGACAGTTAGTTCCTTGGCTTCTAGAGCCCGAACAAACATAAGAATTGCCTCGCATCCTTTCCTCACCATCCTTTCTGCCCTTAAGGCAGACACCACATTTGAAAAACAGTTCCCCCTTTCACTTATCACCAACACTTCACCATCATCGGAAGTTTTTAACACCATACGCTTGGCTGCACAGTCTAAATTTGCTTGATACTTCACCAGCCAATCCATTCCTAAGATCAAATCGAACTCCCTAAACGACAGTTCCATCAGATCAGCCCAAAAAGCTACCCCTTGAACTTCCAGGGGTACATCCTTATACAGTTTCTTCACCACTACAGTTTGTCCTAAAAGGCTCACTACAGTCTTTTCCCTAGAAGAAGTCTCACAATCTAAGTTCAAAGTTCCCGCTATAGCACTAGCTACATAAGAGTGCGTCGAACCAATATCAATCAAGCCATTATAAGGCAAACCATAAATTAGAAACGTACCGATTATGACATCCAGTGCGTCAGCCTCCTCTCGACGTCTGGCAGCATAAACTAACCCCGGATGTCTCGCCTCAGTGTTTCCTGCCCCTTGGCCTAGTGCTCCACGGCCCCGATCGGAATCGTTACCACCTCTGGCTGGACCACGACCTCTCTGTGTGGTCAGCCGACCACCTCTTCCTGGGTGCATTCCTTGGCCGTGGGCCTTCACCGCCCCATTGCTGCGGACAGTTTCTAACTTGGTGATCCGTAGATCCACGCCTAAAGTACTTCCCACTGCCTGCCCAACACTCACCTACGTGGAATTTACCACATCGAGCACACTTCTGTGTCTGACTAACAACAGCAGGTCTCTCCTCCCGCCTCGGCCCGTCTGACCTAGGCCTTTTCTGAGTACGCCTAGCTGCCCTTGACGATCCAAAATTCCTCTTACTTCCACCCCTATCTCTATCCCGATTTAGTTTCTCTGTCCGTTTCGCCTCCTCAGCTATCTTAGCTTTTTCCACAAGCACAGTAAATTCCCTCTCCCGCTGTAGAGCTATCAATACACGTAAATCGTCCCTCAGACCATCTTCAAATCGAACACAATGTTCATGGTCTGTGGCCACCATTCCTCGAGCATAACGGCTAAGGCGTAAGAATTTCGCTTCGTACGCAGCCACCGACCTACTTCTTTGCACTAGATTCAGGAATGCTCTACGCTGCGGATCCACATAACTTGTCCCAATGTACTTACTCTGAAACACCGTTTTGAAGGAATCCCAAGTGATACGGTCAGCCACCGTACCATCCTTAACCGTAAGCCACCATTGATAAGCTTCGTCCCGCAAGAGAGATACAACCCCTTTTAGTTTTTCCTCTTCAGTGAAATCCAGATCATCCATTATACGCTCAACCGCCTCCAACCAAGATTTCTCCAGCACTGGGGCTATTCCAAATTCCCTAAACACTTCTGCCCCATTAGCTCTAAGTCGCTCCGACACAGATTTCCGGGCTCCTGTGCCCATGCCTGCCCCAGCAACCCTCTCTAAAACCCTTAACATCGCCTGGGACACCGCATCATCTCCGACCGTCTGGTTCTAAAATTCCACCTCCGCAGCTGGTGGTACTGGCATCTCGTTTCCAGACCCATAACCAGATCCTCTTCGTTGCATACACGACCATCCTACCCCTACCTCGGCCACACGCAGGACGTCTATGACCCCTTGCACTCATTCTACCGATTCGTATTTATCTGATTAGAAATTTTATGAATTATTAATTTCTTCCACTGATTAACCACGAACAATCTTATGGACAGTAGGTTTAAGAGTAGTTCTTTCGATTTCGAAATTATATCTACGGGTTCCAGTCATAAGTTTATATATTCTAGTTCCACATACATTCAACCAGCATACACCAACATACAAGTAGCATCCATGAACCCACATTCATCACATAAGGGTATTTTTGTCATTTCACTACCTGTGTATTTTTTAGTAGTTCTTTCCTACAGGGTATTTTTCGTAATTACACAAAATAGGGTATCTTGGTAATTTTTTCGAAATTGAGATATTTTGGTTTTTTTCCGTAAAGCAGGGGTATTTTGGGAGATTTAATTTTGGCAAACTGGGTACCTGTTGTAGATCTAGGGGTTTTTGGGTAAATTTACAAAATATGGGTATTTTGGTAATTTTGCCAACCGGGGGTGTTTCGGTGATTTCACAAATTTTGGTAGTTTTACAAATCTAGGGTATTCCGGGAAATTTTCACAAATAAATGGTATTTCAAAAATTTTACAAACCTAGGGATATTTTTAGTAATTTACTGAAATAGGGTGGTTGGTCCTTCCGGTTTTAATTATAAATTTTGGCCCACAACAAGTCCTCGTAGCTAAAGTGAACAAATACTACGCACTGTAGGATTCCAGTGAAGAGGAGGTGAGTCACTAGGACCGCTTAAATACCAAGCTCTCCCTGAATCCAATTCTAGACATGCGCATGCCTGTTGCCACACCTTAACCTAGCGACTGGTTTACGGACATGTTTAGTTAGATTAAGTTTTATGAATTTAAAGAATTATTTAAACTAGGCCTAAAGTCCATTAATTCCTATCACACTAGTCTACGTCCATGAAGCCCATCAAACCCAACATGCATATCAAATCAAGAGTTAGAATACTTACCTATGTGGATCGGGTGCCGGTAGACTCGAAGGCCATATCTCAACCAAAGCATTTTTCTCAAATTCACATCAATTTTACAACACCCTACTAGACCTATTTCACAGCCCGTGTTTTGCAACTGGGCTCTGATACCAAAATGTAACACCCCAAACCCGGCCCAAACGCTACGACCAGATCTGGTATGCTACGGGGTTTACTGTAAAAACTTTGCTTTAATGGTTTTTGAAAATCTCAGTTTCTTTACTTAGGCATTTGTTAAAAATAGGATATTTGATGAAAACTTTTGGTTTTTCTTTGAACGTGTTTGGAAAACCTATTTTATTACTTGTTATAACTTAAGTCCTTGAACATAAACTTCTAAATTGTAAACATTAACAAATATAAAGCGATAACCTAAGCCCTGGGGCCTTAATACATAAATTGTCCCAAAATTAAAACTTAAAGAAAACCGAAAATAGTTCATGAAAATAAATAAAATAAAAATTGATGGTCCCTCGAGTCCGCCTCGGCTCCCATGTCCACGATCTACTGCTCATCTGAAAAGTCAGGGAAAAATAAAGGGGTGAGTCACCAAAACTCAGTGTGCAAATCCCGAAAACACATAAAAGGCTTTAGGCCCACAAACACATTATGGGCCTTGGCCCATACACAATGGCAACAAAATATTTACATGCAACATGGCCCAACCCAACCTAGTGATCCATTCTCTACACACCAGCCCGTACCAACCAACACACCTTGGGAATTTCTACAATCAACCCACCAACCGCTACACACCATATCGACAGTCATGCTGCCTATTCCTAACAATCAGGAATCAATTTAGCGTGGCTTAGCCACCGATCACTATGTGACCTAATTTTACAGTTCGTGGTTTAACCAGCGATCACCGAGTAACCTATTAACATGCTCTTCCCCTTCATCGTATTAACCCTATCCCATGCATACATCCAAGCATATTCAAAACAAGCGATATACTATCTAAAAGATCACGTGTTTTTACATACATCGATACACACATAGAGAAGTTTCTATGGTTACGTACCTGGCATCCTTTGCCTACCCTTTTTGGGTAACACGACTGCCCATACAGCCTTTTTCCGGCTTTTAGCCCATATCATACATAATACAGATAATTAGTGTGTTAGAGATCTACACACCTTATTACAGTCAATATGATACTTTCTATGTCAACACTATCGGTAGCCGATACGACTGCTAACTACCTTTGGTTTTGTTCTGAAGCCGGTCCACACCCCGGCGGCCAATCCCGAACTGCTGACACCGCTCGTTTCTTAAACTTAGGGATTGGTTTAACAGATCCAATCCCTTCATTCACCTGATCGATATTTGATTCCATCCAAAAGACCCTTTTCAGTTGCTACCATCATAACATATGGTTAAGATTACAATTACGATAGCGAATCTAAAGAGAACCCCTTACCTTGAAATCCCGAAAGATAGAGTTTAGAGCCTAGCGATTTCTAGCTTTTAGATCTAGACGATCTACTTCGATTACCGATGTGTCGCCCAACACATAAACATAATAGACCAACAATCCATTAGCCTTTCGACTTTGTCTTCAAAAATCGAAAGAAAAATAGAATGGAACAGAAGAAATCGGCACCTACCTTTACAGAGAATTTGACAACTCCTAGAGAACTTCGGCTTTTGAGAAGATCAAAAAGAAAAGATGATCTCAAGAGATCTATGAAGATTCGGCTTTGATGAAGAAATCAACGAAAAGAAAAGAATAGACTAGGGTATTCGGCTGATGGAGATGAACACAATGAGATTTCAGCTTTTGCATGAAAGTGGAGATGAGAGTTTGGGATTAGGGATTTCGGCTAAGCAGAGAATGAGAGAAAAGAATGAGAAAAAAAGAATGGAAAAACCCTAATGCCGAAAATAAAAAGATATATCCCCCACTTAATCACAAAATTTCGGCACCTACTTCCTAAAACCGAAAATGCCCTTTTGATAACTTAAAATTGAGCTACTAATCAAGGGAAATTTCGGCACCCCCTATAGCCTAGCAAAACCGATTTCTCCTCCCCTCTCAGTGTTGGAATTTCGGCCACCACTGTGACCAGCAGATAAATCCTAAATTTCCTCACTTATCTATTTGATCACATCTCCAAAAGAAGCCTAGATCACACCACCTCTTCCTCCCTTTATCTGCCATATTATCAGCATTATCTACTCAAGTAAATCTCCCTATTTTTAAGCCTTATTGACGTCCCTCTCTACTCATTTACATGCCAAAAGTTAGCTAACATTTAATTAAAAGAATTGGGCTACATGCAACTCGAATTTGGGCCTCCCCAGTTGACGCCACCTCCCTGCTCTCTATGTGGCGCCACTTTGCCACTGGGCCACAAGCCCATTTGTGATTTAAAACACAGATAATATCTTTAAGCCCTATCTTGTCAGGCTTTCCACTAAAGTGTCCAAACAGAAAATTTGACTAAGGGCTCGGCCCAACCCTGAGCCCAGTCTGAACCCTTAGACACTCTAATTAACATATTAGAGATAACATAAACATCACAGCATACTAAACGCAAAGGCCCATTAATTCAGGATGTTACATGTTCAAAGATATGATCAAGGCTGATAGGATTAAAACTAGCGTTTATATCATCAGTCCTCATTCTTTTTTGATGCCTTATCTGAAGCCTCATATTATAATAGGTAAACACTAGTTTCTCAAGTTTTTTATACTTTAACCTATTTCTTGCCTTGGTGTGAATATAACTAAATGTGCTCCAATTTCGTTCGCAATTTGATGCTGAAGTTGTTTGCTAAGCACTTTAATTGCTAATTTTTGTAATTCGGGAACACATGTGCCATATATTATCCACCACTCAGCTACATAATATTATTTAAATTTCAAAATAACTTCAAAATGTACAATATAATTAAATAATATAAATTAAATTAAATAATTTAATTAACTGTTTACCCGGATTCATTTTCTTCCAAGCTCTTTGTGCTTGTGGAGTACCGAATGTCTTATGTTTATCTCTAAATAGTAACAACTGCATAAATAAAAGATAGAGTAAAAAAAAAATCTATTTCAAATTATGTAACTAAGTTACAAATAATAATACTTGAATCTAACCTGATTAACCATTCTGACTTGAGTATCAAGAGAAGGTTCTAATCTTTCAATTATTGATCGTGTACCTTCTAATGTTTCTATTAGTACATTCTCAGAATGCTCCACCCCAAATCGAAATTGAGGATTGAGAAAATAACCTAAGTATAACTTATAAGAATATCATCAAATAATAATAATCTAAAGCTTAAAATAATAAAATATAAAAATATTTCTTAATTATATGAAACATTTTATCTTACCAGCTGAATGCAAGTCGAAATGCATAAAATTTCATCTATTGTCAATAATCTTTTCGTACTCGGTGAAATATCGACAATCTTATTGAATTGCTCGTTTAGCTCTATCAACAGCCTTATAAATAAAGCCCATTGTTGGTTTTTCATCGCTATCCACAAGTCTCAATACTTTTACTAGGGGCTCGTAAACTTTTATGAGGTCATTGGCTTTTTTCCAAAAATCTTTTGCCAAAACAAATTTTTTGGCTTCATAAGTGAGCCCCGACTTTTGTCATCCCCCATTTTGATTCTTTAAATTCCTATATATTCATAAGAAAAATTTTAAAATAATATAATTTAAATTATTTGGAACTAATAAAATCATTAAAGGTTGCTATATTTAAGTAATTATATTAACTAATTATAAAATACTAACCTTTGAATTAAACATTTCTCTCAGACCTTGCTTTTGTCTTGTTATCTCTTCAAGTTGAATGAAATGAGTTGCAAATCGAGTAAGAGCGGGTCGAAGTATTTGTTTCCCTTGTGTATACTTCTTTATCAAATCAACAGTCCAAATGTGATTGTATATAAAGCAAGTCACTTTCTTTGCCTCATCTAACACTTTTGCTACACTGGGCTTTTTCCCAATATCTTCAAGGCATAAATCTAAACAATGAGCTTCACATGAGGTCCAATATAGGTGTTTTCTTTTCAACATTAATTTTTTTCCAGCAGCTTTCATTGCTGCCTCATTATCAGTCACTATTTGGACAATGTAATTTTCTCTAATTTCTTCTACAACTGAATCTAACAAACTGTAGTAGAATTTAGCATCTCTACTACGAACACTTGAGACATCTACCGATTTCCAATAAATGGTTCCTTTACTGAAATAAACAAGGAAATTAATGATGTGCATTTGATTCAAACTGTTGGTCCAACCATCACACATTAGAGTTGCACCCAATTCTTTCCAATGAGTCTTTAGTCCATTTACCCAATCACGAACTCGTTGATACTCTGACTCCAAATACATATCTGAAACCTCATAAGGTGTTGGGAGCTTTACACCCTGTCCAACTTCTGTTGACACTTGAATTAAGTTATACAACCATGGAGAGCTTGCTAATTGAAAAGTAAGTCTTTCATATATTAAAATTTTAGATACCGCTTCACATATCTTCCTTCAAAAACTCTTTAAAAAAGAGTCATTGACCTTTGGTTGCTTTGAACTTTTGCTTCTAACCAATTCAGGTATAGCTCCCCTTAAGGTAAACTCAGACTCACTTGGGATGGATTTACTTGTTCTTTCTCTATGATATTCTCTAGCTGATCCATGAGAAGATCGCCCTTCTTCATAAATGTTATCCCAACCACTAGTACTTCGTCTGAATTCTTCCCTTCTATGCCACTCGTGTTGTGATTGGATACTTTCCCGAGTTGCTTGCCTTATAGCAGAAACCTCACCAATGAATTCCTCGTGTTTATCCTCATCTTCTATTAATTGAGATAAGAATTCATCTTTTCTCCTCTTTTTGTCTATTTTCTTTGTGTTGCTTTCCTTCAGTATATTCATCATTCTTTCTCTAATGACACCTGTTAATAAAATAAAAATAATTCACACTTTATATTATTATCAATTATATATAATCTTTATTGATAAATTTACAATAACATTTAAAAATAATAATAAAGTATCACATACCAGTAACATTAGGGCATGGTGCAACATTGCTTCAGGTTTTATGAGCAATGTGCTCTTTAAATCGTGTTATTCCTCCTTTCACAACTTTACCACAAAGTTTACATACGATATTTCTTTTCGCATTTGGCACTGGAGTTCCAAAGTGCCAACCTATATCATTACTTGGTGCACCCTCCAATCCTTTAGTCGGAACTCTTCAGGTGGTGGCATGCTTTATTTTTATTTATATATAAGAAACATAAAATTATATTTAGAAATATAAGCAACTCATTACTTATATTATCAACAATATAATACAAAAAAAAAGTAACCATCATTAACATGGAAAATTTAAATTTATTGCATAATCCATACATTATTTATTTATTTTTTTAAAAACAACAATACACCATAACCCATTATTACTTGGTTCCAAAGTTTTGGTATAAATAGTTTGTTTTGTTCCATCTTAATAAAATTTAAATTCAAATTGGATCAAATTTAAAAATTCAAGTTTTTCATATTATGCAAACTAAAATCAATAGAGATGTAACACCGCAAACCCGGCCCAAACGCTACAATCGGATCTGGTATGTCACTTAAGAGATTTTACATAACATGTCGCATTTTGGAAAACAATTACTAGGTTTACACCTTTATTTCGAAAGCTTAATAATTCATTAAAGTATAAAATATTAAGTAACCAATTATCTTGGTAGATTTTAAATAAAAATCGAAATTTCATGCAGGTCTTAACTTAATTGGAAACGTAAAACTTAAAACCCAGTAATAAAAGCCCAACAAAATCCCAAGACATAAATGGTAGTCTAGTGGCCCATGGCCTTATTACAAGGAAATTTGAACCCATTAATTAAATGAAAATAAAAAAATTTGACTAAGTCTTTTTGCTTTGAATTCTCAAAGCTCATCGCATGGCCACCTTGCTCTCCTCTCCAGCCCGGTCCGATGCCCTAAGTGTCACCTGAGATGGTTAAAATTAAAGGGTGAGTCGCGAGACTCAGTGTGCAACCCTCATGCACCATTAGATTTTGGCCTTAGGCCCATAAAACAGATTAATAATTCCATTTATAAAAAAATAACAAATAATATGCAAGGCCCAACCCATTTGCCTAGGTTTCCATCCGCTACACGCCCCCGTACCAGCCATTCACACCATTGGCGATTTCTACAATCGACCCACACCGCTACACACCAAGATGTCAGTCATGCTGCTCATCAACATATTATGGCCGAAGCCCTTATAACAGATCACGACATTAGTCGCTACAACATATAACAGATCACGGTATAAACCGCTACACATATAACGTATAACTTCCTCCTTTCATCAACCCAACCCATGCAGTCATAAAATCAATATGCTTTCATCATATAAAGTCAAACATTCACTGACCTGGTGATTTGCTTCACCTTTTTCAGGTTTCCAACATTAGACCGGGATATCGGTATTTATCACAACATATAAACTTATGAGCATACATTAATAATCAGATCTAGATGGTGGGGAAGTATTACACACCTGATATCGCGAAATCCAATATTCTTAGTCGATGTCCTTGCTATCCTGGATCTATTATCCTCAATGTAAAGCCTTGCTCAAAAGCCGGAAAAACACACAAAGATTTAGCCCCTTCAACAATCGGCCAAGGTTAATAAATCCCAAATTATACGTTAAAACTAATAGATCCCTTACCTTGAAATCCCAAAAGTAACACGATTCTATAACTTAGAGATCTATGCGATTGACTCCACTAAAGTTCCCTTCAGATTTCGGCACAAGTAGGCACCATAGAAGTAATTCGGCAATCACAGGAGATGAGATCTAGGGATTTCGGCTCTTAGGAAAATCTCAAAAAAAGTATGAACAAGAGAAGGCTGATGTGTCTTTGGCTTTTAAAATACTTGAGTGAAGAGTTTCAGTTTCTGACAGGAAAAGAGAAGAAGAAAAGAAAACAAGGAAGAGACATGAAGATTTGGGCTAGGAAGAAAAAGAATGGAAAGAGTTTCGCCTTTTGAATCAAAGTGAAGATGAGGGAATAGGCTTAGAGATTTCGACTTTTGCAGAGAATGAAGAAGAAGATGGAACTTTAGGAGTTTTCGGCTTTTACTCAGAGAAGAAGAGAAAAGAATGAGAGAAAAACCCAAATGCTGAAATTGAAGAGATATTCCCCTATTTATAGAAATTTCTAAGACTTACCTAACCTTGCAGATAAATCCTATCTTTTCTCCTTTATCTTAATCTACTAGCTCATCTAAAAGAGACTTAATTATCTCTAACTCCTCCCTCCTTTATCAGCATATTATCCACATATTTTAATCATTAAAATCCCTAAATTTTAGCCTTTATCTGCTTATTATCCACATAAAATAAATTCCTAAATAATAGCCTTTATCCGCTTATTATCCACATATTTTAAACATTAAAACCCCTAAATTTTAGCATTGTTGCCATCCACTCCACCTAATCCTAATGCCCAAAATTTAGCTAACTTAAATTAAAAGAATTGGGCTCCATGAAACTTAAATTTGGGCCCCTTACTCCTTGTGTGTGGCGTCACCTCCTAAGATTGGGCCACAAGCCCACTTTGGTATTTTAAACATAGATACTACCTTTTAAACCCTATAATGCCCAAACAGATAATTTTAATCAAGGCCTCTACCTAAGCTCCGAGCCCAATTTGGACCCCTAACACTTAAATTAACACATTTAACATATCCACCCATTAAACGCATAGGCCCAAAAATTCAGGATGTTACAGTTCTACCCCCTTAAAGAAATTTCGTCCTCGAAATTTCCAACTAACTATTAATCGTACTACCCAAGTCTCACCACTATGCTTTTGCTGCACACTCTAATTCTAAAGTCAAAATAAACACTTAGTATACTATGGTAGGGTACGCACCGGTATTCGCATCTAAAGCGTCCTCGTCCCCTTGTACTCATGCTATCGGTTTGCGTTTATCTGATTAAAAAATTTATGAATTTTTGGTTTTCTTCCACTGATTATCCACGAACAGTCTTATGATTAGTAGTTTTAAGAGTAGTTCTTTCGAATTCGCAATTCAGTCTCAAGTTCACCTTTCCTAGTTCTAAGAACTACATACATTCAACCATCAACATACAGATAACATCCATGCACCCATATTCAACACATAGGGGTATTTTCGTTATTCCACTACCCATGGGTATTTTTCATAATTTTATCCTACAGGGGTATTTTCGTAATTTTCAAAATAGAGTTCCTTGTTGATTTCGTGAAATAAGGGTATTTTGGTAATTTTGCAATCAAGGATACTTTGGTCATTTTACACATTAGGGGCAATTTAGTAATTTTTACAAATCAGGAATATTTTCAAAATAATTTTTTTTTATTTTTAAAACAAACAGGGGTATCTTGAAGGATTTGATTTCAAAAGAAAATAGTAGTGTTCAGGTGGTTGTGGATTTCTGTTTGTTGTCATGTGTTGTGTTGTTTTTTTTTTACGGAAAAATTTCGTTGACTATGTAAATCAGGGTATATTTGCAAATCATGGGTATCTTGGGTTTTTTTTCCAAAACAAGGGTTTCTAGCAATTTTGTAAAGATAAGGTAGCTGGTCCCTTTCGGGTTTTAATTATAGATTTTGGCCCGTCAACAAGTCCTCGTGGCTAGGGTGAATAAATACTCACGCACTGTAGGATTCCAGCGAAGAGGAGGTGAGTCACTAGGATCGCTTAAATACCGTGCTCTTCCTGATCCTTCCTAGACATGCGTGTGATGACTTACTACACACACCCTAGTCTTGCATGCTCGTTAACTGGGTTGTTTAGTGAAATTAAGTTTTATGACATTTTAAGAAGTGGTTTGAACTAAGCCTAGAGTTCATCAAGTTCTAATTCTAACTAATCTACGTCCCACTAGGCCCATTAAGCCCACATATACAAAGATCATACAATGGTTCGTAGTACTTACTCAGCGGACTTGGGCTTGAGAGGCAAAGTGCCATCTTTGAGCTAACAGACAGTATAAATATGCATGTTTCAAAACCCAACTTTAGAAAACGCGTTTTGAGCCCAAAAACCCCTAAAGCCGAGTTTTGAACCTGGCTCTGATACCAATTTGTAACACCCCAAACCCGGCCCAAACGCTACAATCGGATCTCGTATGTCACTTAAGAGATTTTACATAACATGCCGCATTTTGGAAAATAATTACTAGGTTTACACCTTTATTTCGAAAGCTTAATAATTCATTAAAGTATAAAATATTAAGTAACCAATTATCTTGGTAGATTTTAAATAAAAATCGAAATTTCATGCAGGTCTTAACTTAATTGGAAACGTAAAACTTAAAACCCAATAATAAAAGCCCAACAAAATCCCAAGACATAAATGGTAGTCTAGTGGCCCATGGCCTTATTACAAGGAAATTTGAACCCATTAATTAAATGAAAATAAAAAAATTTGACTAAGTCTTTTTGCTGAATTCTCAAAGCTCTGTCGCATGGCCACCTTGCTCTCCTCTCCAGCCCGGTCCGATGCCCTAAGTGTCACCTGAGATGGTTAAAATTAAAGGGTGAGTCGCGAGACTCGAGCAGCAACCCTCATGCACCATTAGATTTTGGCCTTATGCCCATAAAACATTAATAATTCCATTTATAAAAAAAATAACAAATAATATGCAACGCCCAACCCATTTGCCTAGGTTTCCATCCGCTACACGCCCGTACGACCATTCACACCATTGGGGATTTCTACAATCGACCCACACCGCTACACGCCAAGATGGCGGTCATGCTGCTCATCAACATATTATGGCCAAGCCCTTATAATGAGATCACGGCATTAGCCGCTACAACATATAACGAGATCACGGTATAAACCGCTACACATATAATGTATAACTTCCTCCTTTCATCAACCCAACCCATGCAAATCATAAAATCAATATGCTTTCATCATATAAAGTCAAACATTCACCGACCTAGTGATTTGCTTCACCCTTTCGGGTTTCCAACATTAGACCGAGATATCGGTATTTATCACAACATATAAACTTATGAGCATACATTAATAATCGGATCTAGATGGTGGGAAGTATTACACACCGATATCGAAAATCCAATATTCTTAGTCGATGTCCTTGCTATCCTGGATCTATTATCCTCAATGTAAAGCCTTGCTCAAAAGCCTAAAAACACACAAAGATTTAGCCCCTTCAACAATCGGCCAAGGTTAATAAATCCCAAATTATACGTTAAAACTAATAGATCCCTTACCTTGAAATCCCGAAAGTAACACGATTCTATAACTTAGAGATCTATGCGATTGACTCCACTAAAGTTCCCTTCAGATTTCGGCACAAGTAGGCACCACAGAAGTAATTCGGCAATCACAGGAGATGAGATCTAGGGATTTCGGCTCTTAGGAAAATCCCGGAAAAAGTATGAATAAGAGAAGGCTGATGTGTCTTTGGCTTTTAAAATACTTGAGTGAAGAGTTTGCTGTTTCGACAGAAAAAGAGAGAAGAAAAGAAAACAAGGAAGAGACATGAAGATTTCGGCTAGGAAGAAAAAGAATGGAAAGAGTTTCGGCTTTTGAATCAAAGTGAAGATGAGGGAATAGGCTTAGAGATTTCGACTTTTGCAGAGAATGAAGAAGAAGATGGAACTTTAGGAGTTTTCGGCTTTTACTCAGAGAAGAAGAGAAAAGAATGAGAGAAAAACCCAAATGCTCTTTGAAATTGAAGAGATATTCCCCTATTTATAGAAATTTCAGACTTACCTAACCTTTGCAGATAAATCCTATCTTTTCTCCTTTATCTTAATCTACTAGCTCATCTAAAAGAGACTTAATTATCTCTAACTCCTCCTCCTTTATCAGCATATTATCCACATATTTTAATCATTAAAATCCCTAAATTTTAGCCTTTATCCGCTTATTATCCACATAAAATAAATTCCTAAATAATAGCCTTTATCCGCTTATTATCCACATATTTTAAACATTAAAACCCCTAAATTTTAGCCTTGTTGCCATCCACTCCACCTAATCCTAATGCCCAAAATTTAGCTAACTTAAATTAAAAGAATTGGGCTCCATGAAACTTAAATTTGGGCCCCTTACTCCCTTGTGTGGCGTCACCTCCTAAGATTGGGCCACAAGCCCACTTTGGTATTTTAAACATAGATACTACCTTTTAAACCCTATAATGCCCAAACAGATAATTTTAATCAAGGCCTCAACCTAAGCCTGAGCCCAATTTGGACCCCTAACACTTAAATTAACACATTTAACATATCCACCCATTAAACGCATAGGCCCAAAAATTCAGGATGTTACAAGAGATTTATCTAATATTGAATTGAAGTCATCTATCGGATTTGATAAAGAAAAACACAATGAATTAATTTGTCTTGATTTTTTACCTTTTATAATACAAGCCATAAGTGATGGAGACTATAATTTTTTCATTAATTTTGTGTGTAACCTTAAGCAAACCCCAAGCAACAGAGATTATAATTTTTCATTAAAAACAAACCCTGAATAATGAAAGTTATGAAATTTTAAAATAATAATAAATAATTATCATTATAAATTATAATTACAATATTAATTAAAAAATAACATAAAAAGTAAAATTATAAATCTGATAAGATTGAAGCTTTCATAGTAAAAAATATAATAATATGATTGTCGTCAAAGTAATTTTCATTTTCAGTAAAATCTCTCCAAACAATTCTAACTTATTAATCTATAATTTTTTAGTAATTTTTTTTTTTTGAAATAAAAATCTGAATGCATTAAAAGAGGATATTTTTCTTCCCAAAATGCTGTCTCTTCTCAATTAATAGATTGTCTCTTCCCAAAATCTGAATTGTACAGTCAAAGAGGATATTTTTCTTCCCAAAATGCATTAAAATCTGAATGTATAATTGTGACAGAATTTTATCAATATATGGCATTGTCTCTTCCCAAAATGCAAGCCCAAATAAATACCCAATATTCATAAAATTAAACCCAACTCAACGACCCAATTATCTATCAACAAATTGATCCCTAAGGGGTAAGGGCTAAGAGTAAATGAAACGGTTTTGCTAAATGAAAATAAAAAGGAAAAAGGAAATGAAACGGCAGATCAAATTCTCATATCCTCTCCTTTGAAAACTCTCTGAAAACTCATATCCTCTCCTCTGAAAATGCTAGTTGTGCCTTCTCCCTTCATCCCTAAAGTCTAAAGAACATATTTGCACTGCAGATTCAAGACATGCAAGCAAGAATCAAGACAAAATTTCAGGTACTTACTTGAAAATTAACAATCTCGGTTTGCTTTTCAGATTCAAGTCCTCGGCTCCTCACTTTCATCTGCTGCTGTGTTGTTTGCCGAAATATGAGAAATAGAATTTCATATTTTCTATTGCTTTTGAGTTTTGATTGCTTTTTTCTATTTATTTGGACTTCTTTTTATTTTTTTTTGATTGAAAACTCTCTGATTTTGCAGGTAGGGGAATATATTCCCTTTTGTTTTATTGTGTTTCTGTTGATTTTTTTTGGAGGAGATGGATTTTTTTAATTTACTGTAATGGAAAATAACGGGAATAGCGGCCCGTTATTACTGCAATTGGCCGTTACTCGTTAAATTATGGCCGTGATCTACCGCTATCGTGTGACTCTGCTTCACACCACTATTTTCAGCATTAGCGGTTTCAGACGGCGCTGCTACCGCTATATAGCAGCCGCTATTCCGATATCGAACCGCTATTTAAATCCCTGATATAAACTATATATGGAGGCATTGCCTCATCTTCTGGGTGTGATTTTATGAAACATGATACATTGGATTTCATACTCGACCTTATGGCTTAATGATTTTCCTACGACTGTATCTTGTATTCTTCCAAACCTCCCACTTCCTAAAGCATATCTACCAGATAAATGCCTGCATTTCACAATACTATTACATTTGAATTGATAACCTTCAATGAACTTACAAGAAAACAAAATGAAATGAAATAATTTAAATATTTGATAATGAAGTTTTGACATTGTTATACTCCTACCCCAATAATGATACGTGATAGAACGAAGGATGACTTGCCCAGACAAGTGCCCACAGGCGGCCTTCCGTTCCACACCTTTCATGGTGGCTCTCCATCTGATCATTCATGACTAGATACTCGCGAACCCCATTCAAGCCAACCGAGAGGCCACTTGTTGTAAGCAACCTGCATTTAGCTACCCGTTACGAACCCTCTATGAGGACCATTGAGGGACCACTAAGGCACAACAACCTAATACAACCTCAGTAAAGAGAATGTCAGAACAAGACCATATAGTATTATGCATGACAACAATTGACATGCAATGGACCTGCCACTTAATCGACCACCCAGGCAGGCCTACCATCCGTATTGTCAGTGGCATGACACTACCAGATAGGGACCTTTCCCTATATATACCTTGAAGCACGAAAGCTAAAAGATCCTTTTCTTTCCCTAAGAAAAACCCTAACTTCACCAGCCTTCTCGTTTCTCTCCTCATTAGGTTTACACTTCGGTTCTCTGCTTGTTACAAGTGAACCAACCCACCAGTCGCCATTACCTTCTCTTACTTATCTTCTCTTTAATGGTTTCCTGTATCAACAATTGATGCAGTGAGCATAGATTGAACAACATGGCTCATTCTTCCATTGATGCCCTTGTGAACCCCATAAACCCAAACCCATAACTCTCTTTAACCCAAGCACAAACCCAACAACATGCGCAAGTCACTCAGCAGTCACTTCTTAACCTTGATTAGCAACACAGAACTCAACCTCTACTAAGTACCTCTTCCACCCTCCTTCGTGGCACTCATGCTTATCCACCTTAGTATCAGATTCCACCTGTACCTTGGTGGTATGCCTAACCTCCCTCGGGCAATGCCACTGCTCATTCCATGGACCAAACCACCCAGTATCCCAACTCTAACTCTCAACAGTAGTTTACTGAGATGCATGAAAAGATGAGGTACCTTGAAGCTTAACTTTTAAAGCAACAATGCCTCTATCAAGAATAATAGAAGTGACAACGCTTGTTGGACCAACAAAATGCCAGGAATGATTATATTATTAAAGAGCTTAGAGCTAGTAGAGAGCCTAATGACGGAAACCCACCAGGTCAACAGGAGGAAACAATCCAACCCTTATTCTATAAGTAGCGGAGCTGACAATAGCCAAATGACCCCAATCACTTACCTCAAGATAACCTTCACCCGAATGGCTCCCAAGAGAGAGATCTTTGTGACCAATATGCTTCATTAGAGGTGAAAATGCAAGTATTAAAAAGAGAATTGATGCAAGAATTTTAGAGGGCTAAGCCTGATGAAGCCTCGTGGAGTTATGCTAATAAACCACTATCTGCAAAAGTTTTGGCCCATAACCTCCCATCGTCTTTCAAGTTTCCTAAGGTTTCCTATAGTGGTCTGAGAGATCCCAAAGATCACCTAGCTCACTATAAGAATTATATGAACATTTTGGGCACTTCAAATAAAGTCAAGTGTAAGTGTTGTAACAACCCATTTTTTAGTGGTGTCGAAAATAGTGGTTTCGAGGCCACAAATCTGACAAGTGAGTTCGTAAATATTATTATTTAATATCTACGAGTCAAATGTATGATTATATTGAATTTTAATTTGATAATTTTAGTTAATTAAACAAATACTTAGGTTTAAGTGGTTTGTCACTAAAGTCAAGTGGTTTTGGAAAATAAGGTTTCGGGACCTCATTTCTGTAATCTGAGCCCGTAAATATTTACGAAGTTACAATATAGGTATATTGAAACTTGATCCATAACTTGTAACGTTTAAATAGTTAATTAAAGAAAAAGGACTAAATCGTAAAAGTCATAAAAGATAATCAATATTGATTATTATTAGCTAAAGTGTTTAATTAATAAATGTTTTAGAATTTAAAAGGAAATTAGACCTTCTTAGTTAATAGTGGACGGTTTGATCATACTTTTGGGTGGAAATTATGAATTAATTAAAAGGGTAAATTGGTAATTAAATAATTAATTAACAAAACAAATGGAAAAGTGATCATCTTCTTCCCCATTTCATTTTTTGCAATCGAAAAACCATGGGAGAAAAGCTTAGAATTGGTCAAATCATTTTTCTCTTGCATGGTAAGCAAATCAATCTCGTTTCTTATAATTTTTATGTTTTTAAGACCGTTACAACTAGGTCCAGCTAACTCATATTTCCATTTTCAAAATTGTTAAAGGTTTTAAAAGTTACCATTGATGAATTCTATATTTTTTTTTGATAAAAAATAGTATATTTGGAAGTTATGAACTGTTTGTGGATTATTTGGTAAAGTAAATTTTGTTAATTTTGTATTTAGGGACTAAATTGTTAAAATGGTAAAATTGTATGAAATTCTTGTAAAAATGTGTTAAATATGGGTTGTACAAGGACTATATAAAATTTGGGTAGTATGTTTTGGGGTTAAATGTGTTCAATTTGAAAATTTTAGGTTTAGGGACTAAATTGAATAAAAGGTAAAAGTGTAAAATGTTGATAAAATTTCAAATATGTGAATTTTTGTATTTAAAAGTATTTGAATTGGATAATTGAAATAAGTTATTATATAGACTAAGAAATGGATCAATCGATAAACAAACTTGGAAAAAGGAAAAATTGCTAATTAGTCCTTAGAGACGTGTTTACTGCAGAATCGATTTAGGTAAGTTCATTTTTTTAATACACTTATTAATTGTTGTTTTTGGTGATATGTTAATTAATATTCATGTTATTAATAAATTAAATTGATTGATATATGGCAATTAGTGAGTTGGACTAAATTACAGTATTATTTAAGTTGACGATTATGTTTGAAAAATGAGAATTATATGGATGTGTTTTTGTAATGTTATAATGTGAATAAAGTTAAATGATATGGATATGAAACGTGACCCGTATGAACCTCATGAATATTTAGGGTACAAATGACATGTCATTAGGGTTATTTACAGTTTCAGGTGCTGGTCTTGGATGTCCTACCGATGGCTGAGGTCTTGCATTTCTTGCAGATTCTCCACAGCTCATGTAAGCAGCATCGTGTAGCCTAACATCCCGACCCACAACTCGTGTGAGCACTTACAAATACAATTACAGTCATAGCTTGTGTGAGCATTGTTCCCATGTATCCAACGTTATTTCATTTGGTTCATCGGGTGTTAAATGTATAAAATAAAATGGAATATAAGAAATAGCTATATGGAATTAGACATTGAATGAAGAAATTTATATGAATTATTGAAACGAAATGTGATATACAAAATGATTATGTGCTAAATGTGTAAATGAAATGATAAAATAAATGTTTAGATGAAATGGTTATATGAATTGATTATAAGGAAATAGATGTATGAATTAAGACATTGGATATATATATTTGAAATGAAATGTGCGTTGTTAAATGAATAGGTGATGGTTGAATTAAGTTTTAAATGTGTTCACTTGTAATGTTCTATGACATGATAAGAAAATTTCATATTATGCTTATATGAACTCACTAACCTTGTAAGACTTTTGATGTCTATAGGTTAATAATGGACTCTAGTTCTTGTTATGGTATTTAGTTTAGAAATGTTTAAGTTACAACTGTTATGATTGTCGGATTCTAGCTGTCGATTGGATTACTTTTGGAGGTTACACTATTCGGCAATTTATTCAGTATCTAAATGTTCATTTTGGTCCGGTTATAAGTGGCATGTAAATAGAGTTTTGGTTGTGCATGTTATAAGCACTATGGTTATATTTTGTGCCATTTGAAGTATATAACATGTGTATTGATGAGAAACCTAATTGGTATTTTGGTTGGTTATGATATGTGATGGTTAATGCATGATTTGGTATCTAAATGCATTTTGAATGGTTATTTTTATATGTTTATGTTAATAGGTATCTTGGGATGTTTTGTGCCTTTTGAGACGAAATCACGTTTTTGGTGTTTTGGTGACTTGAATTTGGTAGGTTATCACTTGATGCCTATTATAGAGGGCCAATTTAGCCCGGGGGCCCAATAAGACCCAAACTAGAAACCAAAAAAAAAAAAAAACCAAAGTCCAAAATAATCATCAGCCCACAACCCAAGTAGGCCCAAATTTTAGACCCAACTAGCCTGAATTAGGGTCTCAGAAAAGCTGAAACCCTAAGCACCGTCGCCGTCCCATCATCAGCGCAAGTGGCGCACCTGTCTTCTGCCAAGTCTGCCACCGCCTCTATCACCTCTGCTCCACCGCCCTCAAGTTGTACCTGCAAGCAACAGTAACATCAAAATAAGTTTAAGAGCATTTGCAAATGGCTATAAAAGCCAACCCAAATCCATTGTAATTCTCTTAGGAGATTATCAATACAAGAAACAATAGTTTATAAATACAAAGACAACAGAGATTAAACACTGAAAAAAGAGAAGAACCAAAAACACAAAGAAACAAATCAGAAAGTTAAGAGGTGATCTTATTTTTTATTTATTTCGAATCTTTTTTCTTCTTTTATTTACATATACATATATATATATATACATAAATAAATAAAAGGAGGAGAATATTTCCCTTGAAATCGTTGAAAATCGGCGACTTTTGGAGTTCCGACCGCCGTGCGCAGTGGCTGATGACGACGGATGGCGGCGGAGGCGCGACGGTGAATCGCCGGAATCCCACCGACCCTTGGGCCTATAGAGAGAGCAAATGAGGGAGAGGATTTTGATTTTTTTTTTAGAAAGAAGAGAAAATGAAAAATTTCAAAAAAAAATTTGGCTTATATAGCCACTTAAAACGACGCCCTTTTGGCCGGTGTCCTAAAGCCTCAAAACGACGTCGTTTTGCCCTGGCCCGACCCGATCCGACCCGCTTCGGCCTAGGATCCGCGCATTTTTTAAAGGAAGGGCTAATTACGCTTTTAGCCCTTCCACTTTTTTATGGTTTTGCATTTCAGTTTATTTTATTTTTAATTTTGCCCCATAATTTGTTGCGGTTTTCAATTAGGTCCATATTCGAACGACGTCGTTTTGGAGGACGGGGATTAATTGCCCATTTGGTCCCTCCTTGTTATTCGCGCGTTCAATGTGGTCCATTTCCTATTATTTATTTCGAATTTGCCCCCAAATTTCTGTTTTAAGTTCAAATTAGTCTTTTTTGTTATTTTTGCTATTTTTAAATTAATTAATTATTACTATTATTATTATCATTATTATATTTATTATTATTATTATTATTTTATTCCACTACTATTATTATTATTATTATTATTATTATTATTATTATTATTATTATTATTACTATTACTATTATTTTTTATTTTTTTATATTTATTACTATTTTCAATATTATTATTATCACTATTATTTATTTAAATTTTTGCTATTATTATTCATTATTCATTATTATTATTATTATTATTATTATTATTATTGCTATTATTATTTTTGTACTACTACTATTATTATTATTACTATTACTATTATCATTTTTTATTTTTTATTATTTATTTCCTATTACTATTATTATTATGTCATTATTATTACTATTATTTTTGCTATTATTTTTTTTTACTATTATAATCATATTTTCTCTTCGTGTTTATTTACTTATTTTTCTTTTTATTTTTCTGCTTGTTTATTTTATTTTCTTTCCGTCCTTATTATTGTTATTCACACTAACGCATTTATTATTCTTTCGTTATGCATATTTGTTCTGTAATTCATTTTTTACATTTTACTACAAAATCGTGCCACATTAATATTTACCCGTTACATAATTTTTTTTAAATCAGCAAATTTTCGCATTTCGAGATTCGAAAAGTCGTACCCTAACTTACAGGGTTTCAATTTTCTCGATAAATCCGAATAACGAACGTTTTTAAAACATTTTTGATGATCTCGGGAGTTGCGAAAAGATCGTATTCTTACTTATGGAATATTATGTCTTTCTAAAACCGAGATAACCAAATACTCTTCAAAATAAATAACTTTTTTGGTGTTTATTCTCGAATTTAAGACATTGTGTCCTAACTTACGGGACGTAATTCTTTTTCTCGATTAACGTGGAATATGCCCTGTTCTCAAAAAATTTCAATTTCATAGCAAATAACATATTTTAAAATCTCTTCAAGTTTAAATTTTCGACACTAAAGACATCAATTAATCAACTAGATACCAATTTTGGACGTATCGAGGGTGCTAATCCTTCCTCGTGCGTAACCAACTCCCGAACCCGTTTTCTGGATTTTGTAGACCGAAAATCATCGTTTTGATAAATTTAAACTTTTATTAAAATGATTGAATTACGAGATGACCCGATCACACCTCATAAAAAATGATTGGTGGCGACTCCCGTTTTTTGTTTTCATTTTCAAAATCAAAGTCGACCCCGTTTTTCAAAAAAAAATGGTTTCGACAGCTTGGCGACTCCACTGGGGACTGCAAAATAAGAGAGTCAAGCCACAAGTTGATTACTTTTTGTCTTTTTGTCGAAAATTGAAAACTCGACTTAAATTTACGATCCTTTCGTTGCATTCCATCCGTTTTATTACGATCTTTATCATTTTGGTTTATAATTGCTTTACTGGTTTGAATTTTTGATATGTTTCTGCACATTGCATTACATGACTGCTCGATTATACCCTTTTAAGTGGGAGTGAGAAACTATTCCTTCATGAGGTCTTCACCTCCGTGCAGGACAGTGGATCGCTTTTGGGATACATTCGTACCTATGTCTTCATGAGATTTTCATCTTCGTGCAGCCATATGGAAATGTATTCCCCTGAACTGAACTCGGTCTATATGAGCCTATAATGGGTGAGGATCGAGGAATCTGCCGGTTCAGGTACCCTTACTTTAGAACCAAACCACATATAACGAGCCCTAAGAGCCTACCCTAGGTAGAACCACACCAAACCCCTAGAGGTCATCCAAATAGGTGCTCTATTTGTTATTTATGTTTTTGTACTGACGTATTTTCTTTTGTTCTGGTTATGATTGCATTGCATTTTCATCATAGAAAATAGGTGTTGATTCACGTTCAGTTGCTAAATAGAGAGCTTGTCATGGAAAATGGATTTCTTGATAAAGTGGAGGATAATACGAACGTCGGAATATGGTCCGAGTAAACACAACGAGAGAAGGGTGATGGTCTGTGATAAACCGAAATAGTAACATATTTTAATCTCACATTTAGCATACTTTTGGATGAGTTATCCCTTGATTTATGTAAAAAGGTGCTCTTAATCCTTTCTTTTCATGTCTTATACTCAGGAAAGCACCCAAGAATAAAAAGAACGAGAAACGGGCTCAAAACGAACCAAAATAGGCCAAAGAAGAAATCGACACGGCCTGGACTAAAGCCCACACGGCCGTGCCTCCTCAAATATACTAGAACACGGCCTGATGTCGATCTACACAGCCGTGCTTTATTAACGGAGTCCAACACGGCCTGGCCACGATTCACACGGACGTGCGCCATGGTCGGGCCCCTGCCGTGGAGGAGAGTAATTTCACTCGGAAAAGAATACTTAGGGGCAAAGAAACCTATTTCAAAAGCCTATATAAACACCCTAGGTATAACCTAAAAGGGGGCGGTTAGCTAGGCCAAGGAGCCGAGCCGAAAAGGTCAGATTTGTGGGAAACTCTCAAGGGATAGCCAGTTGATCCATCTCCAGAAACCGAAATTCTACTCAAGACGGAGGATCTCTCCTTCAATTCCTTCAGGGAGTTTTAGGGATTTCTTATGTTTTGTTTTATCTTTTCTTCTGAGATGTTTTTCTTTATTATTATGAACTAAACCCTTCAGATACCTGAAGGGGGATGAAACCTAGATGAATCTTGTTATTGTTTTCTGAACTATATGATAAATACTTAATTTGTTCTTGATTATGTGTGCTTAATTCTTTGTGTTGATATTTTACGGATATTAATTCAAGTCGAATGTGCTTAGGTGGTGGAGCAAAAGTCCTTGCTTAAGAGTAGATCTAGCATAATTAAGCGGAGTTGATTGCGCGCCTAGAGATAGGATGACGAGATTTTGCCGGATTAGGGTGAAACCTAATATGGGAGTTCATAGATCGATTTACTGCTATTCTAGGGGTTTTAATTAGAAAGAGATTTCAATTAATCAACCTAGGGTTAGACGTTATTCGCCTCGAGAGAGGGTTTAATATAAATTAGGGAGTCCTACGGATCAAGTAAGTGAATAAATCGTCTGTTCACAGTGTTAGATAACAAGTGAAGTCTAGGTGGATTCTTCCTAAGGGTATCGTCTTAATCAACTGAGTTTTTCCCAAGTATTTCCCCAATTCATTCTTTTTGTCTTTACGTCTTTAGCTTAGTAATTAGTTAATTTAGATTAATAAACAACTTCACTTATTTTAGGCTAAATAATAGAAAGAAAGTTAGTATTAGTACTTTTAGTTCCTTTGGGTTCGACAATCCGGTCTTGCCTAAGCTATACTACTGTTCGATAGGTGCACTTGCCTCAATCGTTGCTATAGTTAGTTCCAGGATCGATCATTATAAATTTAAAAATCTGAAATACAACGATCAAGTTTTTGGCGTCGTTGTCGGGGAACTAAAATATTAAGAAAGCTCTATTTTTATTACTTTAGCCATTATTTTTTTTATTTTCTGCAATTTACTTTTATTTTTAGTTTTAATTTTAACTTTGCTAAATTTTCTTTCTTTCTTTTCCTATCAGGTACCTCTAGTTTATGACTAGAAGGAACCCGAGAGGACCACTAGTATACGACATTGATATTGACGCTACCGTTCGCAAGAATCGCAGAGAAATTAGGCGAGCCCTAAATTACACAGAAGAAGGATGAGAAGGCAGATCCAATCCTACTGAAGGGATGGACGAGAATAATCCACCACCACAAGATGTGGCGAGAAAATAATGCTCACAGTACTATGTATGATTATGCTAAACCTCATTTAACAGAGCGAATCAAGTATTGTTAGGCCTGCTATAGCCGCTATTAATTTTGAATTAAAGCCTAACACTATACAAATGGTTCAACAATTTGTTCAATTTGATGGTTTACAGGACAAAGATCCAAATACTCATATAGCTAACTTTTTAGAGCTCTGTGATACCTTCAAAATAAATGGCGTTTCTGGTGATGCCATATGTCTTTGGTTATTTCCCTTTTCATTAAGGAATAAAGCCAAATAGTGGTTAAACTCGTTACCACGAGGGTCAATCACTACATGGGATCAAATAACCAAAATTTTTTATTAAAATATTTCCACCTGGCCAAAACGGCCAAATTACTTAAATGATATCTCTTCTTTTGTGCAGATGGATTTAGAGACATTATATGACGTATGGGAGAGATATAATGATCTCCTGAGAAGCTGTCCGCACCATGGTTTACCCTTGTGGCTCCAAGTCCAAACTTTCTATAACGGTGTAAACCCCTCAACGAGGCAACTAATTGATTCAAATTACCGGTGGAACCCCGAACAACGTAACTCACCAAGCGACCTACGAGTTTATTGAAGAGATGTCACTAAATAACTATCAGTGGCAGGTTACGAGGACCAAACCAACAAAATCAGCCGGAGTTTTCAACATCGATGCAGTAACCATGCTATCAACATAGGTAGAGATGATGAATAAAAAGCTTGATAGTTTGTGTTCTTCGCAGGTACATCCAGTAATGCAGTGCGACGTAAGTGGAACCGTGGCAAATCCTGAGTACCCACCCTACCAACCGGGCACAGAGAGCGAACAGATGAACTATATAGGTAACAATTTCAGATCCAATAATAATCCTTATAGTAATAATTATAATCCAGGTTGGAGGAACCACCCAAATTTTTCGTGGGGAGGTCAAGGAAATCAAGGAAATCAAAGACAACAACCTCCTCAAAATTTCCAAAATCAGCTCTATCAATAGGAGAAGAAGCCGAACCTTGAAGAGATGCTGACAAGATTCATGGCATCCACAGAAAACCGTCTCCAAGACACTGAAACCACCCTTAAGACCCAACAAGCATCGATCAAAGGGATCGAGAGCCAAGTTAGGGAAGTCACTAAGTCAGTTGAGGAAGTTTCTAAGTCATTTGGACAAATCGCGAAGCTGATGTCTGAACGATCGCAAGGGCGTCTACCAAGCAACACTGAGATTAATCCAAATGAGCAAATCCAAGCCATAAGAGCTTAAAAAAGTGAAGGATTAGACGAACCCAGTCTAATACAAAGAAAACGAGGTAGAAAAAGGTAAAGTTGAGGAAACACAAGACAAGCCAAAACCGGTAGTCAAGGAGTACCAACCTCGCATACCATATCCCGTAGCGTTAACGAGAGACGACACAGAGGAACAGTTTGGTAAGTTTCTTAAACTTTTAAAGAAATTACATATTAACTTACCGCTACTTGAAGCTCTTTCACAAATGCCAGATTCGAGGAAATTTTTAAAACATCTCTTGACGAACAAACGCAAATTAGACGAGGATCCACGTGTGGAATTAAACGCAGTATGCTCAGCAATGTTACAGAATAGACTACCACAAAAGCTAAAAGATCCAGGGAGTTTTATAATTCCATGTTTAATTGGTAGACTAACTGTTGATAATGCGTTAGCTGATTTAGGGGCAAGCATAAATGCCATGCCTTATAAATTGTTTAAACAATTAGGTCTAGGGAAACCCAAACAAACTAGGATGAGCATTCAATTAGCTGATAAAACTGTTAGAATTCCTAGGGGTATTATCAAAGATGTTCTTGTAAAATTGACAAATTTGTTTTCCCGAAGAGATTTTGTTGTCTTAGGCATGGATGAGGATAATTCGATTCCCTTAATTTTAGGAAGACCCTTTTTAGCAACTGCCAGAACTAAAATTGATGTTGATGCAGGAGAACTCATACTTCGTGTAGGTAATGAGATGGTCATCCTCAAGGCTCTCGACTCGGCTAGAACATCGAGTAATCAAGGTGAGAACGTAAATTCTACTGATAACCATTCGGTTAACCCTTATTTTCAGGAAGCACCACAAAAGAATACAACTGAACCCGATCCTAAACCCCATGCCAACAAGGAAGTAGTTCATGAAGATCGAAGGATTCAGATCGATGATCTAGACGAGTAGAAGACAAACTTCAAGAAAAAATTAGGGATACACGACGAAGAACCGGAACCACACAAGGTAAAACCGTAGGAGCCCCCAGAAGAGCTCATAGGAACAAAAAACCACTTCAAAATAGGAGACCATGTACTGTTAGATAAGGCAGATCCTCGAATATCTTATCCGGACCCTAACACAAACAAAGAAATACCTTTTAGGGTAACCAGTGTTTTCCCATACGGAACAGTCGAGGTAAGTAATCCTATTTTTGGTACTTTTACTATAAACGCATCTCGACTTAAACTTTTTCACGATGATAAAACTGATAGCATGAGGAAGGACTTTCAACTCCTCAAACCACCCTGATGATGCAAACGAGAGGAAAGTCTAGCTTAAGACTATAAACGAGCGCTTCTCGGGAGGCAACCCGAGCACTAACCCCATTAACTTTTACATTTTTATTTTTTCTTATTTATTCTATTTTATCCTTTATATATATTATCTAGCTTTAAACGAACCAAAAGTGCAGATTTCCAGGCCACACGGCCTAGCACACGGCCGTGGCCGTAGCCATATAGATGCCCCAGATCGCCGTACTGATATGGCAGAAGTGGTACGAGTTAGAGAGAATAAAATCTTTAAAGTCACGGACTCCAACCACCGCCCCACGGGAACCTACAGAAAGCCACGGCCGTGCAACGCGATCGTGGACGACACTAACTTATCACCAACGAGCGTGGCAATCTGTAAAACGAGCGTGGGTGAACCAACACGCCTAGACACACGGCCATGCGAGGCGGCCGTGTGAATCGACACGCCTAAGGCGCACGGGCGTGGGGTTGTACCAGGTTTGAAAATCTATTTAAACCCCCCTCCCTTCCCTCTTCTCACCCATTTATTTCATTTAGTTTTCCTTTTCTTTCTCAACCCTCTCCCTATCTTTCCTCTATAATATTTCACTAACTATCGAGCCACGCCGTCCAAATGTCGAAGAAGCGGAAGAAACCAAGCACAGCCTCCCTGAGGGAGACCGATTTATATAAGTTCATGACGGCCGCTTCAATCACACAACAAGCCAAGGACGTTGAAGGCCATTCCATTTTTATTTCATTTTTCTCTTTTGCTTCAATTTCCTTATCTTTATTTCTCTTCTACTTAACTTAGTTTATTTTACTTTAGTTTCTTAATTTTAGGATCTAAAAGCTGCTACGAAAGCACCACACCTCTGCCACCGCCAAAGACTTCCATGACCTTTTAGAGGATCGTCATCCGCATGCACCCCTCCAACTTATCTTTCACCACGATCTCTACCAACTTAAGGAATCCATCCATAATTCAGGAAGTTTCACTTCTCCCCATATCTTATGATTTTCTTATTATCATGCTATTATCTATCTTTGTACATGAGAGGCGATGTACATCTTAAGTGTGGGGGGGTGAATCTTAGACATGCCTAACTTTTTCATTATTCTCAAAATCTCAATTATGTCTTGTTTTTAAGTAAATTCCTCATATTACTAATTAGGATGAAATTTCTAATGATTTATGATTTTTATTGATATGTTTTAGATTAATTCATTGATAATTGTGCATTGATAATTAAATTTTAAGATACTAAAGAATCAAGCATGATAAGTCCATTTTTTTCAATTAAAATTTGCTAGGTTGTTGAACTGAATTTAAATATTACTTTGAAGTTTGAAATTTACGAGGTTGATGTCAAAAATACCCATAATTTTTGTGAGTTTTTGAGCCTTATAGAGCAGATATTCTTTTTCATGCTCACTTTATTGATTATAAGTATGTCAACATTGATTTGTTATTCTAGAACTTGCCTCGTTTATACATATCGAGACCACACCTATGATTTGATATACTGAGATGATTGCACCTAGGTTTTAACCCACTAACTCCATTAAAAGCCTACCTTCACAATTAACCCCTAGTGAACCCCTTTTAATCCTAACAACCCTTTTTATTGACATAACCACTAATATTAACCCAGAAACCCTTTGTTTTTGTTATCCCTATTCCTTTTGACTACCCTTATATCGAGATTTGATTTGATTAATAGCCTAACTATGTTTTTATGTCAGTAATTTATCCTTTGTTATGTATTTATGACTCGTTCTATAAAAAAAATTGAAGTATAGTCGTTATTCATTATTAGTTTTGTGATTAAGTGAGCTTATACGTTTGAATTCCAAATATTGAAGAAGAAGCTCGTAGTATTAGTATTTTTTTTTTTAATTGATGTGATTACCTTTATTTAGTTCATTGTCTCTGGTTAGGTAATTTTTCAGGTCAATCTCGATTCTAACCTTCTAATTCAGCCTCTATCCACACCTTAACCCTAGCCCCGTTACAACCCTAATTAAAGACCTTTTGATTTGTGCATCATCTCATATTACAGTGGTGGAGACTTGATTTTCAGGCAAGCCTATGGGATTAACTTTTCATGTTCGACTTTTGAGTGCCTAAATTTTAAACCTTAAACACTTTGAGTGATTTGAGTGAATCTTTTGTGAGGATGTCAATCCTTGTCGATTTTGAATTAAAGGTAATTATTTAGATAAGGGGAGACGCCTATATTTTCGAGCTACAAATCTATGACTTAGATTGTTTGAATTCTTAGGACTCTTTGAATTGAATTATCCATGTATAAATTATGTATGAATTATGATGAAACATTGTTGATAGGAATTATGAATTATAGAAAGTTCGTTTTAATTGTAAGTTGAGAATTTTGCTTGAGGACAAGCAAAAGCTTAAGTGTGGGGGTATTTGATAAACTGAAATAGTAACATATTTTAATCCCACATTTAGCATACTTCTGGATGAGTTATCCCTTGATTTATGTAAAAAGATGCTCTTAATCCTTTCTTTTCATGTCTTATACTCAGGAAAGCACCCAAGAATAAAAAGAACGAGAAACGGGCTCAAAACGGACCAAAATAGGCCAAAAAAGAAATCGACACGGCCTGGACTAAAGCCCACACGGCCGTGCCTCCTCAAATATACTAGAACACGGCCTGATGTCGATCTACACAGCCGTGCCTCATTAAAGGAGTCCAACACGGCCTGGCCACGATTCACACGGGCGTGCGCCATGGTCGGGCCCCTGCCGTGGAGGAGAGTAATTTCACTCGGAAAAGGATACTTAGGGGCAAAGAAACCTATTTCAAAAGCCTATATAAACACCCTAGGTATAACCTAAAAGGGGGCGGTTAGCTAGGCCAAGGAGCCGAGCCGAAAAGGTCAGATTTGTGGGAAACTCTCAAGGGATATCCAGTTGATCCATCTCCAGAAGCCAAAATTCTACTCAAGACGGAGGATCTCTCCTTCAATTCCTTCAGGGAGTTTTAGGGATTTCTTATGTTTTGTTTTATCTTTTCTTCTGAGATGTTTTTCTTTATTATTATGAACTAAACCCTTGAGATACCAAGGGGGGATGAAACCTAGATGAATCTTGTTATTGTTTTCTGAACTATATGATAAATACTTGATTTGTTCTTGATTATGTGTGCTTAATTCTTGTGTTGATATTTTGCGGATATTAATTCAAGTCGAATGTGCTTAGGTGGTGGAGCAAAAGTCCCTGCTTAAGAGTAGATCTAGCATAATTAAGCGGAGTTGATTGCGCGCCTAGAGATAGGGTGATGAGATTTTGCCGGATTAGGGTGAAACCTAATATGGGAGTTCATAGATCGATTTACTGCTATTCTATGGGTTTTAATTAGAAAGAGATTTCAATTAATCAACCTAGGGTTAGACGTTATTCGCCTCGAGAGAGGGTTTAATATAAATTAGGGAGTCCTACGGATCAAGTCAAGTTAATAAATCGTCTGGTTCAGTGTTAGATAACAAGTGAAGTCTAGGTGGATTCTTCCTAAGGGTATCGTCTTAATCAACTGAGTTTTTCCCAAGTATTTCCCCAATTGATTCTTTTTGTCTTTACGTCTTTAGCTTAGTAATTAGTTAATTTAGATTAATAAACAACTTCACTTATTTTAGGCTAAATAATAGAAAGAAAGTTAGTATTAGTACTTTTAGTTCCTTTGGGTTCGACAATCCTGTCTTGCCTAAGCTATACTCTTTGTTCGATAGGTGCACTTGCCTCAATCGTTGTTATAGTTAGTTCCGTGGATCGATCATTATAAATTTAAAACTCAAATACAACGATCAAGTTTTTGGCACCGCTACAGGGAACTAAAATATTAAGAAAGCTCTATTTTTATTACTTTAGCCATTATTTTTTTTATTTTCTGCAATTTACTTTTATTTTTAGTTTTAATTTTAACTTTGCTAAATTTTCTTTCTTTCTTTTCCTATCAGGTACCTCTAGTTTATGACTAGAAGGAACCCGAGAGGACCACTAGTATACGACATGGTGATATTGACGCTACCGTTCGCAAGAATCGCAGAGAAATTAGGCGAGCCCCAAATTACACAGAAGAAGGATGAGAAGGCAGATCCAATCCTACTGAAGGGATGGACGAGAATAATCCACCACCACAAGATGTGGCAGAAAATAATGCTCCGCGTACTATGTATGATTATGCTAAACCTCATTTAACAGGAGCAGAATCAAGTATTGTTAGGCCTGCTATAGCCGCTATTAATTTTGAATTAAAGCCTAACACTATACAAATGGTTCAAAAAATTGTTCAATTTGATGGTTTACAGGGCAAAGATCCAAATACTCATATAGTTAACTTTTTAGAGCTCTGTGATACCTTCAAAATAAATGGCGTTTCTGGTGATGCCATATGTCTTCGGTTATTTCCCTTTTCATTAAGGAATAAAGCCAAATAGTGGTTAAACTCGTTACCACGAGGGTCAATCACTACATGGGATCAAATAACCGAAATTTTTTTATTAAAATATTTCTCACCGGCCAAAACGGCCAAATTACGAAACGATATCTCTTCTTTTGTGCAGATGGATTTAGAGACATTATATGACACATGGGAGAGATATAAGGATCTCCTGAGAAGGTGTCTGCACCATGGTTTACCCTTGTGGCTCCAAGTCCAAACTTTCTATAATGGTGTAAACCCCTCAACGAGGCAACTAATTGATTCAGCCGCCGGTGGAACCCTGAACAACAGAACTCCTGAAGCAGCCTACGAGTTTATTGAAGAGATGTCACTAAATAACTATCAGTGGTAGGTTACGAGGACCAAACCAACAAAATCAGTCGGAGTTTTCAACATCGATGCAGTAACCATGCTATCAACACAGGTAGAGATGATGAATAAAAAGCTTGATATTTTGTGTTCTTCGCAGGTACATCCAGTAATGCAGCGCGACGTAAGTGGAACCGTGGTAAATCCTGAGTACTCACCCTACCAACCGGGCACAGAGAGCGAACAGATGAACTATATAGGTAACAATTTCAGATCCAATAATAATCCTTATAGTAATAATTATAATCCAGGTTGGAGGAACCACCCAAGTTTTTTGTGGGGAGGTCAAGGAAATCAAGGAAATCAAAGACAACAACCTCCTCAAAATTTCCAAAATCAGCTCTATCCATAGGAGAAGAAGCCGAACCTTGAAGAGATGCTGACAAGATTCATGGCATCCACAGAAAACCGTCTCCAAGACATTGAAACCACCCTTAAGACCCAACAAGCATCGATCAAAGGGATCGAGAGCCAAGTTAGGGAAGTCACTAAGTCAGTTGAGGAAGTTTCTAAGTCAGTTGGACAAATCGCGAAGCTGATGTTTAAACGATCGCAAGGGCGTCTACCAAGCAACACTGAGATTAATCGAAAGGAGCAAATCCAAGCCATAACAGCTCAAAAAAGTGAAGGATTAGACGAACCCAGTCTAATATAAAGAAAACGAGGTAGAAAAAGGTAAAGTTAAGGAAACACAAGACAAGCCAAAACCGGTAGTCAAGGAGTACCAACCTCGCATACCATATCCCGAAGCGTTAACGAGAGACGACACAGAGGAACAGTTCGGTAAGTTTCTTAAACTTTTAAAGAAATTACATATTAACTTACCGCTACTTGAAGCTCTTTCACAAATGCCAGATTCGAGGAAATTTTTAAAACATCTCTTGACGAACAAATGCAAATTAGACGAGGATCCACGTGTGGAATTAAACGCAGTATGCTCAAAGAATGTTACGAATAGACTACCACAAAAGCTAAAAGATCCAGGAGTTTTACAATTCCATGTTTAATTGGTAGACTAACTGTTGATAATGCGTTAGTGATTTAGGGGCAAGCATAAATGTCATGCCTTATAAATTGTTTAAACAATTAGGTCTAGGGAAACCCAAACAAACTAGGATGAGCATTCAATTAGCTGATAAAACTGTTAGGATTCCTAGGGGTATTATCGAAGATGTTCTTGTAAAAATTGACAAATTCGTTTTCCCAGTAGATTTTGTTGTCTTAGGCATGGATGAGGATAATTCGATTCCCTTAATTTTAGGAAGACCCTTTTTAGCAACTGCCAGGACTAAAATTGATGTTGATGCAGGAGAACTCATACTTCGTGTAGGTAATGAGACGGTCATCCTCAAGGCTCTCGACTCGGCTAGAACATCGAGTAATCAAGGTGAGAACGTAAATTCTACTGATAACCATTCGGTTAACCCTTATTTTCAAGAAGCACCACAAAAGAATACAACTGAACCCGATCCTAAACCCCATGCCAACAAGGAAGTAGTTCATGAAGATCGAAGGATTCAGATCGATGATCTAGACGAGTGGAAGACAAACTTCAAGGAAAAATTAGGGATACACGACGAAGAACCTAACCACACAAGGTAAAACCAAAGGAGCCCCTGTAAGAGCTCATAGGAACAACAAACCACTTCAAAATAGGAGACCAGTGCATCATAGATAAGGCGGATCCTCGAATATCTCCTTCTGACCCTAACACAAACAAAGAAATACCTTTTAGGGTAACCAAAGGTTTTCCCATACTGATAAGTCGAGGTAAGTAATCCTATTTTTGGTACTTTTACTATAAACGCATCTCGACTTAAACTTTTCACACGATGATAAACCGATAGCATGAGGAAGGACTTTCAACTCCTCAAACCACCCCGATGATGCAAACGAGAGGAAAGTCTAGCTTAAGACTATAACGAGCGCTTCTCGGGAGGCAACCCGAGCACTAACCCCATTAACTTTTACATTTTTATTTTTCTTATTTATTCTATTTTATCCTTTATTTATAGTATCTAGCTTTAAACTAACCAAAAGTGCAGATTTCCGTGCCACACGGCTAGCACACACGGCGCGTGGCGTGGCCGTAGATGCCCCGCATCGTCGTCTCGACATGGAAGATGTGGTACGAGTTAGATAGAATCAAATCTTCGAAGTCACGGACTCCAACCACCGCCCCACGGGAACCGACAGAAAGCCACGGCCGTGCGACGCGACCGTGGACGACACTAACTTATCACCAACGGGCGTGGCAATCTGTAAAACGGGCGTGGATGAACCAATACGGCTAGACACACGGCCATGCGAGGCGGCCGTGTGAATCAACACGCCTAAGGCGCACGGGCGTGGGGTTGTACCAGGTTTGAAAATCTATTTAAACCCCCCCTCCCTTCCCTCTTCTCACCCATTCATCTCATTTAATTTTCCTTTTCTTTCTCAACCCTCTCCCTATCTTTCCTCTATAATATTTCACTAACTATCGAGCCACGCCGTCCAAATGTTGAAGAAGCGGAAGAAACCAAGCACAGCCTCCCTGAGGGAGACCGATTTATATAAGTTCATGACGGCCGCTTCAATCACACGACAAGCCAAGGACGTTGAAGGCCATTCCATTTTTATTTTATTTTTCTCTTTTGCTTCAATTTCCTTATCTTTATTTCTCTTCTACTTAACTTAGTTTATTTTACTTTAGTTTCTTAATTTTAGGATCTAAAGGCTGCTACGAAAGCACCACACCTCTGCCACCGCCAGCACTTCCACAGCCTTAGAGGATCGTCATCCAGACAGACCCCTCCAACTTATCTTTCACCACGATCTCTACCAACTCAAGGAATCCATCCATAATTCAGGAAGTTTCACTTTTCCCCATATCTTATGATTTTCTTATTATCATGCTATTATCTATCTTTGTACATTAAGGGCAATGTACATCTTAAGTGTGGGGGGTGAATCTTAGACATGCCTAACTTTTTTCATTATTCTCAAAATCCTGAATTATGTCTTGTTTTTAAGTAAATTCCTCATATTACTAATTAGGATGAAATTTCTAATGATTTATGATTTTTATTGATATGTTTTAGATTAATTCATTGATAATTGTGCATTGATAATTAAATTTTAAGATGCTAAAGAATCAAGCATGATAAGTCCATTTTTTTCAATTAAAATTTGCTAGGTTGTTGAACTGAATTTAAATATTACTTTGAAGTTTGAAATTTACTGAGGTTGATGTCAAAAATACCCATAATTTTTGTGAGTTTTGAGCCTTATAGAGCGTATATTCTTTTTCATGCTCACTTTATTGATTATGAGTATGTCAACATTGATTTGTTATTCTAGAACTTGCCTCGTTTATACATATCGAGACCACACCTATGATTTGATATACAGAGATGATTAAGGCACCTAGGTTTTAACCCACTAACTCCATTAAAAGCCTACCTTCACAATTAACCCCTAGTGAACCCCTTTTAATCCTAACAACCCTTTTTATTGACATAACCACTAATATTAACCCAGAAACCCTTTGTTTTTGTTATCCCTATTCCTTTTGACTACCCTTATATCGAGATTTGATTTGATTAATAGCCTAACTATGTTTTTATGTCAGTAATTTATCCTTTGTTATGTATTTATGACTCGTTCTATAAAAAAAAATCGAAGTATAGTCGTTATTGATTATTAGTTTTGTGATTAAGTGAGCTTATACGTTTGAATTCCAAATATTGAAGAAGAAGCTCGTAGTATTAGTATTTTTTTTAATTGATGTGATTACCTTTATTTAGTTCATTGTCTCTGGTTAGGTAATTTTTTAGGTCAATCTCGATTCTAACCTTCTAATTCAGCCTCTATCCACACCTTAACCCTAGCCCCGTTACAACCCTAATTAAAGACCTTTTGATTTGTGCATCATCTCATATTACAGTGGTGGAGACTTGATTTTCAGGCAAGCCTATGGGATTAACTTTTCATGTTCGACTTTTGAGTGCCTAAATTTTGAACCTTAAACACTTTGAGTGATTTGAGTGAATCTTTTGTGAGGATGTCAATCCTTGTCGGTTTTGAATTAAAGGTAATTATTTAGATAATGGGAGATGCCTATATTTTCGAGCTACAAATCTATGACTTAGATTGTTTGAATCCTTAGGACTCTTTGAATTGAATTATCCATGTATAAATTATGTATTAATTATGATGAAACATTGTTGATAGGAATTATGAATTATAGAAAGTTCGTTTTAATTGTAAGTTGAGAATTTTGCTTGAGGACAAGCAAAAGCTTCAGTATGGGGGTATTTGATAAACTGAAATAGTAACATATTTTAATCCCACATTTAGCATACTTTTGGATGAGTTATCCCTTGATTTATGTAAAAAGGTGCTCTTAATCCTTTCTTTTCATGACTTATACTCAGGAAAGCACCCAAGAATAAAAAGAACGAGAATCGGGCTCAAAACGGACCAAAATAGGCCAAAGAAGAAATCGACATGGCCTGGACTAAAGCCCACATGGCCGTGCCTCCTCAAATATACTAGAACACGGCCTGATGTCGATCTACACGGCCGTGCCTCATTAACGGAGTCCAACACGGCCTGTCCACGATTCACACGGGCGTGCGCCATGTCCGTGCCCCTGCCGTGGAGGAGAGTAATTTCACTCAGAAAAGGATACTTAGAGGCAAAGAAACCTATTTCAAAAGCCTATATAAACACCCTAGGTATAACCTAAAAGGGGGCGGTTAGCTAGGCCAATGAGCCGAGCCGAAAAGGTCAGATTTGTAGGAAACTCTCAAGGGATATCTAGTTGATCCATCTCCAGAAGCCGGAATTCTACTCAAGACGGAGGATCTCTCCTTCAATTCCTTCAGGGAGTTTTAGGGATTTCTTATGTTTTGTTTTATCTTTTCTTCTGAGATGCTTTTCTTTATTATTATGAACTAAACCCTTCAGATACCTGAAAGGGGATGAAACCTAGATGAATCTTGTTATTGTTTTCTGAACTATATGATAAATACTTGATTTGTTCTTGATTATGTGTGCTTAATTCTTGTGTTGATATTTCACGGATATTAATTCAAGTCGAATGTGCTTAGGTGGTGGAGCAAAAGTCCCTGCTTAAGAGTAGATCTAGCATAATTAAGCGGAGTTGATCGCGTGCCTAGAGATAGGGTGACGAGATTTTTCCGGATTAGGGTGAAACTAATATAGGAGTCCATAGATTGATTTACTGCTATTCTAGGGGTTTTAATTAGAAAGAGATTTCAATTAATCAACCTAGGGTTAGACGTTATTCGCCTCGAGAGAGGGTTTAATATAAATTAGGGAGTCCTACGGATCAAGTCAATTGAATAAATCGTCTGGTTCAGTGATAGATAACAAGTGAAGTCTAGGTGGATTCTTCCTAAGGGTATCGTCTTAATCAACTGAGTTTTTCCCAAGTATTTCCTCAATTCATTCTTTTTGTCTTTACGTCTTTAGCTTATTAATTAGTTAATTTAGATTAATAAACAACTTCACTTATTTTAGGCTAAATAATAGAAATAAAGTTAGTATTAGTACTTTTAGTTCCTTTGGGTTCGACAATCCAGTCTTGCCTAAGCTATACTACTGTTCGATAGGTGCACTTGCCTCAATCATTGTTATAGTTAGTTCCAGGATCGATCATTATAAATTTAAAACTCTGAAATACAGCAATCAGTCTGACGAAGGAGTACACGACTTTACTTCGTTGCCTGAGGATTCAAGCCGACAAAGATTATTCGAGAGCCGTTAACATTGGATTTCTTTAAAGAAGCTAACAAGCATCACAAGGATGAGTGAGCAATAGGTCGCAGCCCGGATCAAACAAAAAGGAGCTAGTAGAGGCATCCATTGGAAAGTTTGCGAGATTTGGTCTTAACATTTGGATATGAAGAAAAGGATCGATGTCTTCGCCTGGAGTATGAGGACAAGGCCGTATATGTATCCGTTTTATGTAAAGAAATTTTTTTCTAGAAAAGTTACTCTAATGAAATTGAATAAGAATCAATGCCTTTTTGTTGCATTCATTTTATGCATTCATGCATCTGCATTACATTGCATTTGCATTGCATTACATCATATGCATTACATTCCACATAAAAAAAGAGACCCTAGTTAATTAAAAGAATTGAAATTCATTGAAGATGTCAAAAGCCCAGCATGAATGATGGGAAATCTGAACATCAACGCCATATCCGAAGAAGGAATTAGAAGAGAAAATTTATCAGGCATTTGCCCTTATGAACTTGAAAGTGTTCTGAACAATTGGACTTTGGAAGAGATTCCTGTAGTCTTTAGAGCTGATTCAGAGTAATGTTCAAAACACACTTGTTTCTTTAAGCCTAAAAGCAATAAGAATACTTTTGTGAAATAGGCTCATGTCCAACATCTTTATTTCAATGAAAAATGCATTTTTGTGTCTCACTCTGAGCAAATATTCTTTTATTCTTTCATTTCATCCATATTCATACCACATAAGTAGCTATTCCCTTCGTACCTACAACAGGTCTCCAGATATCAATGATATAAGCGACGCTGCTACTAACTCAGAATCTCCTTTTGAGCAAGATATGTGTCTAGAGGGATCTCAGGACTTTGAAAATGACAGAGATTGTAACTTGTCTCCGAATTTGTTAAGGATGGTAGAACAAGAAAAGAAGCAGATCCCACCTCACAAAGAGTTAGTGGAAATTGTGAACTTGGGAGACAGACAAGAAAAGAAAGAAGTGAAGATCGGAGCTTGCATTACCGCAGAGACAAAGCGAGACCTCATTGAGTTACTCCAAAAGTTCAAAGATGTTTTTGCATGGTCGTATTAAGACACACCCGGTCTAAATACCTGATATCGTGGTACACCGGTTGCCCATAAAAGAGGAGTGCAAGCCAATCCAACAGAAACTTGGAAGGATGAGGCCTGATGTTCTGCTGAAAATAAAAGAAGAGGTCAAGAAACAATTTGACGCTGGTTTCTTGCAAGTGGTTAAATACTCGGAGTGGGTAGCCAATATCGTCCCTGTCCCTAAGAAAGATGGGAAAGTACAAATGTGTGTAAACTACAGGGATCTGAACAAGGCTAGCCCGAAAAACAATTTTTCATTGCCTCACATCGACACCTTAGTGGAAAATACGGCAGGTTATTCGTTGTTCTCCTTCATGGATGGCTTTTCAAGATACAACCAGATAAAGATGCATCCTGAAGACATGGATAAGACCACATTTGTAACCATGTGGGGAACATTTTACTATAAGGTGATGCCATTTGCACTGAAAAACGCGGGAGTGACATATCAAAGAGCCATGGTAACCCTGTTCCATGATATGATACACAAAGAAATTGAAGTGTATGTCGACGTTATGATCGCCAAATCCCGAACTGAAAAAGAGCATGCGCAAGTCTTGAGGAAATTATTTTTGAGGTTGAAAAAATTCCAGCTAAAGCTTAATCCAGCAAAATGTACCTTTGGGGCCAGGTCAGGGAAACTGTTAGGATTCGTAGTCAGGGATTGAGATTGACCCAGACAAAGTCAAGGCTATACAAGAATTGCCTCCGCCGTGCACTCAAAAAGAAGTTCGAGGTTTCCTAGAAAGATTAAATTACATTGCCCAGTTCATTTCACAACTAACTGAGAAATGCGACCCCATATTCCGTCTTCTTAAGAAACACAATCCAGGTGTATGGGATGATGGATGCCAGAAAACCTTTGACAAGGTAAAACAATACCTGTCCAATGCCCCAGTGCTGACGCCGCCTAGTCCAGATAAGCTATTGATTTTGTATTTGACAGTATTTGATAATTCTATGGGATGTGTGCTTGGCCAACACGATGAGTCAAGAAAGAAAGAAAAGGCGATATACTACCTCAGTAAAAAATTCACTGAGTGTGAAATGAGATACTCGCCAATTGAAAAGTTATGTTGTGCCTTAGTTTGGACAACCCGAAGACTGAGACAATATATGTTGTACCACACAACTTGGCTGATATCTAAACTGGACCCTCTAAAGTACTGGATGGAGTCTACTGCCTTAAATGGAAGAATGGTCAGGTGGCAAATTCTGCTTTCCGAATTTGACATAGTCTATGTAAATCAGAAGGCTGTAAAAGGGAGCACAATAGCTGATTTTCTAGCCAGTAGAGCTCTAGAAGATTATGAGCCTTTGAACTTTAACTTCCCAAATGAGAATCTGATGTATGTAGCAACCGCCGAAGAAGATGCTCCAGAAGATCGTCCTTAGAAACTGAACTTCGACGGAGCATTAAACGTTGTTGGCAACGGAATTGGGGCAGTCTTGATATCCCCAAATGGAGATCATTATCCATTTACTTACAAATTGAATTTTGATTGCACAAATAATGTGGCAGAGTACGAAGCATGTATCATGGGAATCCGTGTGACCATAGAACGTAAAATTAAAATGCTAGAGGTGTATGGGGATTCTGCACTAGTGATCTATCAGCTCAAAGGTGAATAGGAAACAAGAGACCCCAAATTGATCAATTATCGAAAGCTAGTTCTGGAATTAATTAAGGAATTCAATGATATCACCTTCCGTTACCACCCGCGAGATGAAAACCAGATGGCTGACGCTTTGGCTACATTAGCTTCTATGATCAGAGTAAATAAACAAGAGGATATGAAGCCTATCCAAATGAGTATTTACGAGGCTCCAGCTCATTACCACAGCATCGAAGAAGAAGAAGAAGAAAGAGATGATCACCCCTGGTATCACGATATACTGCAATACGTGAAGAATCATGAATACCCTGAACAAGCAACTAAGAATGATAAAAAGACTTTGAGAAGACTGGCCAGCGACTACGTCTTAGATGGGGAGATCCTATACAAAAGAAGAAAGGATCAGGTGCTACTAAGATGTGTAGACACTATCGAGGCTAAGAAAATCTTGGAAGAAGTCCATGAAGGTGTCTGCGGAACACATGCTAACGGTTTTACAATGGCCAGGCAAATCATGATATTCAGGTATTATTGGTCCACCATGGAAGGGGATTGTATCAATTATGCCAAGAAGTGCCATAAGTGCCAAATTTATGGGGACAAGATTCACGTGCCTCATTCACCTCTTCATGTTATGACTTCTCCATGGCCTTTCTCTATGTGGGGCATGGATGTCATTGGACCGATCTCGCCAAAAGCTTCAAATGGGCATCGATTCATCTTTTTGGTCATCGACTACTTCACCAAGTGGGTAGAAGCCGCTTCATATGCCAATGTCACAAAGGCAGCAGTCAGTAGGTTCTTAAAGAAAGAAATTATATGCCAATATGGAATGCCAGAAAGGATCATATCAGACAATGTATTAAATTTGAACAACAGTACGATAGCAGAGGTCTGCAGTCAGTTCAAAATTAAACACCACAACTCATCACCATATCGCCCAAAAATGAATGGTGCAGTTGAGGCGGCTAATAAGAATATCAAGAGGATTATGGGGAAAATGACTGAGACTTATATAGATTGGCATGAGAAGTTACCATTTGCTCTCTATGCTTATCGAACATCGGTCAGGACCTCTACTGGGGCAACTCCTTTCTCATTGGTCTATGGAATGGAGGCAGTTTTACCCATCGAAGTTGAGATTCCTTCCCTTCGAGTCTTGTCAGAGCTGAAGTTGGATGAAGCAGAATGGATCCAATCCCAACATGATCAGCTAAACTTGATTGAAGAGAAAAAGTTAAAAGCCATCCGTCATGGTCAGATGTACCAAAAGCGAATGATGCAAGCTTACAACAAAAAGGTTCGTCCCAGAGAATTCCGTGAGGAGGACTTGGAATTGAAGAAGATCCTTCCCATACAAAAAGACTTCAGAGGAAAATGGATGCTAAACTGGGAAGAACCTTATGTGGTAAAGAAGGCCTTTTCTGGAGGAGCATTAATCTTAACCGAGATGGATGGCAAGAACTTGCCTAATCCTGTGAATTCAGATTCAGTCAAGAAATACTTCTTTTAAAAAAATAAAAAGAAAAGAAAAGAGGAGAGGCCAAGGTGAAAACCCGCAAAGGGCGCCTTGAGACCAAAGGTGTTTTGAATTGAAAACTCGTGAAAGGGCAATTTAAATTTTGATCGAAGGAGGGGCATGCGATAGTCTTGCGATGCCTGAATTAACAAAGAAGAGGTATGCTACATCTTGGGGCATCGAAAAAGTACTCTTGATCTCCTAAACACATGTTGAGCTCAAAATGGTCCTTAAGAAGTCCGTACAGAGAAGCTCAGGCTGCGATATCTGGGGCACTTTTTTTCTCTAACCTATTTTGTATTTCAGTAATGTTTGCTTTCTTTGATTAATCCATTCTTTTCAGATTTTGTTCCTAATAAATTTCAGTTTTTTCCATCATTATGATCTTTTTCAAGCAATTCACATTGAAATAACGATTAATAGATTAATAAACTTTCATAAAAGGAGTTCTGCATATTACTCTAGAAGCTTCTAAATAGTACAAGGACCTGAAACAGGACTATTATTTAGAACTCACAAAACCTAAAGGTTAGAAACATTTAAGAAAGAATAGTCTAAATTACGGTTATTTCTTCGGGTTTTCTGTCAAAGATACCAGCTGAGCAAGAAGGCAGGGTACTGCGTCAGTGATAGAACATTGAAGAACAACGAGTAATGACAACCTAAGCATAAAAAAGGGATCATTCTCACAAAATGACATTCTGCATTCATGCAAATATCATGCATACACATCTATTTAGGATCATTTGATTTATTCTGATCATGACATCCTAATCATTTGGCATAAACATAGGCCCATGAAATCGATTCAACAGGTCATGTTCCCCAGAGGACGGTGTAACAAGATCTGTGAATCCACAAATCCCATACCCCTGAAGTTGCAGTGGGATGGATTGAAGTCATTATAGCAAACCTTATCTCCCTGAAGTTGTAGTGGAGCAGATTGAAGTTACAAGTCTTATCTCCCTGAAGTTACAGTAGAGCAGACTGAAAATAGCGAATCTTATTTTCCTGAAGTTGCAGTAGAATAGATTGAAGCTATAAATCACAGATCTTATCTCTCTGAAGTTGCAGTAGAGAAGATCATGGCAAGCCTTATCTCCCTGAAGTTGCAGTGGAGCAGGTTGAAGTTACAAGTCTTATCTCCCTGAAGTTACAGTCGAGCAGACTGAAGATAGCGAATCTTATTTCCCTGAAGTTGCAGTGGAATAGATTGAAGCTGCAAATCACAGATCTTATCTCTCTGAAGTTGCAATAGAGCAGATCAAAACAAACCTTATCTCCCTGAAGTTGCAGTGGAGCAGGTTGAAGTCACAAGTTTTATCTCTCTGAAGTTGCAGTGGAGCAGACTGAAGACAGCTAATCCTATCTCCCTAAAGTTGTAGTGGAGCGGATTAAAACGATGAATTCTATACCTCTGAAGTTGCAGTAGGTCAGATTGAATTTACCATAGCAAGTCTTATCTCTCTGAAGTTGCAGCGGAGCAGACTGAAGACATCGAATCTTATTTCCCTAAAGTTGCAGTGGAATAGATTAAAGCAACAAATTATGGCAAATCTTATCTTCCTGAAATTGTAGTGGAGTAGATTGAAGCCACCAGCCTTATCTCCCTGAAGTTGCAGCGGACCAGAATGGAGACAGCGAATCTTATTTCCCTAAAGTTGCAGTGGAACAGATTAAAGCTACAAATTATGACGGATCTTATCTTCCTGAAATTGCAGTAGAGCAGATTAAAGCCACCAGCCTTATCTCCCTAAAGTTGCAGCGGAGCAGACTGGAGACAGCGAATCTTATTTCCTTGTCATTGCAGTGGAACAGATTAAAGCTACAAATTATGGCGGATCTTATCTTCCTGAAGTTGTAGTGGAGCAGATTAAAGCCACCAGTCTTATCTCCCTGAAGTTGAAGTAGAAGCAGACTGAAGATAGCGGATCTTATTCCCCTGAAGTTGCAGCGGAACAGATTGAAGCTACAAGTCACGAGCCTTATCTCCTTGAAGTTGCAGTGGGGTAGACTAGAACCGCAAATCGCATATCCATGAAGTTGCAATGGATTAGATTGAAGCTACAAGTCTTATCTTTCTGAAGTGGCAGCGGAGTAGATCGAAGCAACAAGATGCAGTGGACTGAAACGAGGCTACCTGAAGAAGAGGAGCACCAAAAAAGTCAAGACCCTGCAAGACCAGGAAAAATTGGCCCTTTTTAAAGTATTTGCTTCATTCCCGTTACACGACAACAAGCAAAGAGGGGCAGCTGTAGTGGGCCAATTTAGCCCGGGGGCCCACTAAGACCCAAACCAGAAACCAAAATAATAAAAAAACCAAAGTCCAAAATAATCATCAGCCCACGACCCAAGTAGGCCCAAATTTTAGACCCAACTAGCCCGAATTAGGGTTTCAGAAAAGCTGAAACCCTAAGCATCGTCGCCGTCCCATCATCAGCGCAAGTGGCGCACCTGTCCTCTGCCAAGTCTGCCACTGCCTCTGTCACCTCTGCTCCACCGCCCTCAAGTTGTACCTGCAAGCAACAGTAACATCAAAATAGGTTTAAGAGCATTTGCAAATGGCTATAAAAGCCAACCCAAATCCATTGTAATTCTCTCGGGAGATTATCAATACAAGAAACAATACTTTACAAATACAAAGACAACAGAGATTAAACACTGAAAAAAGAGAAGAACCAAAAACACAAAGAAACAAATCAGAAAGTCAAGAGGTGGTCTTATTTTTTATTTATTTCGAATCCTTTTTTTTCTTTTATTTACATATACATATATATATACATAAATAAAAAAGGAGGAGAAGCTTTCCCTTGAAATCGTTGAAAATTGGCGACTTTTGGAGTTTCAAACCGCCGTCTTGTGGTGTGACGGCAATGATGGAGGCGCGCGGTGAATGGTTTAATCCCACCGACCCTTGGGCCTGTAGAGAGAGCAAATGAGGGAGAGGATTTTGTTTTTTTTTTTAGAAAGAAGAGAAAATGAAAAATTTCAAAAAAATTTTGGCTTATATAGCCACTTAAAACGACGCCCTTTTGGCCGGCGTCCTAAAGCCTCAAAACGACGTCGTTTTGCCCTGGCCCGACCCGATCCGACCCGCTCCGGCCTAAAATCCGCGCGTTTTTTAAAAGAAGGGCTAATTGCGCTTTTAGCCTTTCCGCTTTTTTATGGTTTTGCATTTTATTTTATTTTATTTTTAATTTTGCCCCATAATTTGTTGCAGTTTTCAATTAGGTCCATATTCAAACGACGTCGTTTTGGAGGACGGGGATTAATTACCTTTTTGGTCCCTCCTTGTTATTCGCGCGTTCAATGTGGTCCCTTTCCTATTATTTATTTCGAATTTGCCCTCAAATTTCTGTTTTAAGTTTAAATTAGTCTTTTTTGTTATTTTTGCTATTTTTAAATTAATTAATTATTACTATTATTATTATCATTATTATTATATTTATTATTATTATTATTTTATTCCACTACTACTATTATTATTATTATTATTACTATTACTATTATTTTTTATTTTATTTTTTTATTTCTTTTATATTTATTACTATTTTCACTATTATTATTATCACTATTATTTATTTAATTTTTTTGCTATTATTATTCATTATTTATTATTATTATTATTATTATTATTGCTATTATTATTTTTGTACTACTACTACTATTATTATTATTATTATTATTATTATTATTATTATTATTATTATTATTACTACTATTATCATTTTTTATTTTTTTATTATTTATTTCCTATTACTATTATTATTATGTCATTTTTATTACTATTATTTTTGCTATTTTTTTACTATTATAATCATATTTTCTCTTCGTTTTTATATACTTATTTTTCTGTTTGTTTACTTTATTTTCTTTTCGTCCTTATTATTGTTATTCACACTAATGCATTTATTATTCTTTCGTTATGCATATTTGTACTGTAATTCATTTTTTACATTTTACTACAAAATCGTGCCACATTAATCTTTACCCGTTACATAATTTTTTTTAAATCAGCAAATTTTCGTATTTCGAGATTCGAAAAGTCGTACCCTAACTTACGGGGTTCCGATTTTCTCAATAAATCTGAATAACGAACGTTTTTAAAACATTTTTGATGATCTCGGGAGTTGCAAGAAGATTGTATTCTAACTTACGGAATATGATTTCTTTCTAAAACCGAGATAACCAAATACTCTTCAAAATAAATAATTTTTTTGGTGTTTATTCTCGAATTTAAGACATTGTGTCCTAACTTACGGGACGTAATTCTTTTTCTCGATTAACGTGGAATATGCCCTGTTCTAAAAAAATTTCAATTTCATAACAAAGATCGTATTTTAAAATTTCTTCAAGTTTCAATTTTCGACACTAAAGACATCAATTAATCAACTAGGTACCAATTTTGGGCGTATCGAGGGTGCTAATCCTTCCTCGTGCGTAACCGACTCCCGAACCCGTTTTCTGGATTTTGTAGACCAAAAATCATCGTTTTGATAAATTTAAACTTTTATTAAAATGATTGAATTACGAGGTGACCCGATCACACCTCATAAAAAATGATTGGTGGCGACTCCCGTTTTTCATTTTCATTTTCAAAATCAAAGTCGACCCCGTTTTTCAAAAAAAAATAGTTTCGACACCTATCTTGATCATTTATTGTGGAATGGCCATTTTGGTTTAGGTTGTAAATGGCATGTACTAAAAATTTATAAGTACAAATGTATATAACCATGTTGTGTAAGTTTAACTTTATAAAAATGGTTAAGGTGCCACCTAATAGGTACTTTTGGTTTGGTATAATCAGGTATACATAAATGGTATGATTCATTCTCTTGAAATGCTTGGTCACATGTTTTGTAATTTGGTAAATGATGTTTGTGAATTGGATTTTAAATGTTTGAATTGTGGTGCCAAGGAGGGCACATTGATTAGGCACTTAGGTTGAATGTTATATGGTATCTTTTGGCATGTTTTGATGTAAATTTAAGAGATGAAAATGGTATGACTTGTGGCATAAGTGTTTTATATTGAAATTGTTTGATTTTGAAGGCACTTTTAGGTACACACGGCCTGGGACACGGACTGCCATACGGTCTTGTACCACACACGGTGATGCAATCGTAAACTAACTACAAATCTGACTAAGGCAAGTGCACCTATCAATTAATAGTATAGCTACAGTGAGCAAAGATATCATTCCCACAAGGACTAAAAGTACTAGTAATTATTGTCTTTCTATTATTTAACCGAAAAATTGGAGAGATTGATTAAAACTAAAATTAACTAAATTAATTAACTAAAGAATACAACAAAGAACGAATCAGGAAAACAAACAATTAACAACCAAGAAGCGAAACAATACCCAGGAAAGAATCCACCTAAATTTCATTTGTCATTATCAATCTGAATTAAACAATTTCTTCACTTAGTATCTTGATCCGTAGAAATCCCTAAATTATGCTAATATCTCTTTCGAGAGTAAAAGCAACTAGCTCTAGGTTGATTAATTGAAATTTCTTTCTAATTAAAACCTCTATTATTGCATTAAATCGATCTATGGATCCCCTTATTAGATTTGACTTTAATCCGGTAGATTTATGTTGTCCTATTTCTAAGATTACATGCAATCCCACTCAATTATGCTAGATCTACTCTTAAACAGTGACTTTTCCTCCCCTGATTTAAGCACATCAAACATGGATTAATAGTCCGAAAATATTAAACCAAGAATTAAGCACACATAATTGAGAACAAGTTTCAAGTATTTATTAAAAATGTAAATTAAAAGAGTAATTCATCATAGGGTTCATCTCCCCTAGGTATTTAGAAAATTAGTTCATAATCGCAAATAAAAACATCCAAAAGACAGTATAACCACAAGAAATAAAGAAGCTCATAATAAAGTTTAAAGAAATCAAAAGGAGATCTTCAATCTTGATGGAAATCTGCTTCAGAGTCGGCCTTAATGGTGTTTTTCGAATTGTTTTCTTGAGTATTCTATGATAACTTACTCTTCTCTACTTATATTTGGTATATATAGGTCTTAGAATGCCCGAAAAACCTAAAAATTACGTTTTTTTGCGTTTTTGGAATGCAGTTCACGAAATCTACACGGTCTGGCCATGGTCGTGTGGCAGCCTATGTGGCTCACACGACCGTGTGTCAACCCCGTGTGGAATGACCGAGCCCGTGTGACTCTTGAAACTTGCTCTAATTTTTCGATTTTCGCTCCTTTTTCTCTCAAATGCTCTTTTAAATACAGAAACATGAATTTAAAGGATAGGAGCATATAATTCACCATTTTAAATCGAATAATCATCCAAAACGCATTAAGAATAAGGCTAAAACATGTTACTTTTGACATTTATCACACGATCACCCCACACGGCCGTGTGGTCTATTTGATTTTAAGTGTAGGATTTTTCACACGGTTCACGAATGTTTCACAGCCTGGCGACACGACCGTGTGACCCTATTTTTGAATTGTACACGATTTAAGGACATATGCATGTTGTGTAGCACCACATGGCCTAGCCACACGGCCGTGTGACCCCTATTTACAATTTTTTCCACATTTTTCTATTTTATTTTAAATTAGTCCATAATTGTTTCTAAATTGATTTTAAGGTTCCATAAGCTCAATTTAAGTTTCATTTTCGCATATTACTATGAATAATGAGTGGATATTGATTATTGATATTTATTTTTTTTAAATTGTTTTGAGATATTATCGGTCTTGTTAACTGCCTTAATATGTCGTAACCTTAATTCGGTAATAGAGACGAGTTTGGGGTATTACAAGTGTTCTTTATAACTCTTACTCATACTGCCCGAGCTTAGTACTTGTCGTTGCCAAAGTGTTCCATCCACAAGGTCAACCAATTGGACAACTTGTTCATAAGCTTGTTCTTAGCCAACAAGACTTTGTAGTAGTCCCTTGCTTACCTTATGTCCATCCGCCAAAAGGAGGGCAAGTCCCTCCGTGATTTTGTCTGAAGTTTTAATGTTGCAACCATGATCACAAAGGGAGTCTTGAATGATTTGGCCATCCAAACTTTCATTATAGGCACCACACACCAATTCTTGAAGTACAATTTTGTGAACAACCCCTCGGATAGACTCTTGCCTTATATGAGATAACTCACAGGTTTGCTAAAAGTGATGAAATTCATTAGAGTAATGCTAGATCTCCCACCAACAGAAGTCAAGACTTCCTTCCCCCACGTAAATCATCCCATTCATGCAGTTATATAAGCCAGCACAAGATCTATCCCTATGTAGGTGATCGAGGAAATAGACCCTATCATGCCTCGCACCAAGGGGCAATAGATGGTCATATCCATCAGTTCCCATCTGAGAGGATAGGAACATATAGGTTCCAAGGACTAGAGCCCCTTATAACCGATTTAGGACCTATCACGAGATCTCATCCTCTCTGGCTCACAATTGGGACAAGTTGAACATCATGGGGTATTGAGCCCCCTCTATTAATGCTTCCAAGCTAGCACCAGAGCAATTCCAACATACACTGCCAATTTCATGAAGCTCTAGGTCATCATATTGAGGACTGTGTCCACCGCAAGGATGCAATTGACTCAGCCATCTGGAAGGGTTACATAAAGCAATACTTGGCCCAAGAACCTTATCCGAGAGATAGAGCATATGATAAAGAAGTAGGGTCATCTACTAATCAAAGAGATAATAGGGAAAAGAGTAAACAACCTTTCCGAGAGGTGATAAATGTGTTGGTTGATAGTAATACTAAGTAGGCCACTTCAAAAACTTCCAAACAACCAAAAACAAATCAAATTCATGACAAGATTATGATTATAAAAATTAGCCAAAAGGCTATTTTATCCATGAACCCAAGCCACCTAAGGTACAAATGTACAATTTTTTTCTAAATATTTCAACTATGCAACCATATGTATTTCAAAATAGTTGAAAAGAAATAAAATATAAATAATCATCACTCAACCCCTATTATTCCATTTTTGATTTTTTTATTTAAATAATATAAAAAATTGTTTACGAAATTGGAGTAAAAAAATTATTTACGAGAACGAATTGAAATGAATGGTAAAAGACGTTGTCGCCAACATGTCAAGCGACACCACTTAAAAATAATATTTTAATAAAAATAAATCAAATAATAAATAAACTAATAAATAATATTTTAATTTAAAAAAGGAGTGTTGCCCAATAAGGGGGCGACACCCCTTTTTCTATTGCCCATTCTTACTTTTTTATTTTATATTTTTTAAACAAATTTTTTTATTTTTTAGTTTTATATTTATATTTATATTTTACAGTTTTATAATTTTATTTTATTTATAAAAAATGGCTAAGTTGTTTTATTTTCTTAATTTTATAATTTTTAATATTTTATAATTATAAATTTTAATATTTAGAATAATGATCAAGTTTATAAATTTTTTGTAAAATTGACATAAAAACATTAGGTAGCATTTGTTGTTTTCCTATATTATGATTCTAATGAAATGTGATTATTTGGAATGTAATTATCGGGAATGTTACTTTACAACGTTTGGAATACATTGAAATGTATTGATTAAAATCCTAGAAAAATTATATTATTACATTTGGTTCACTAAGTACTTCTCAAGTATTGTAATTTACCCTTATTAAATAAAAGATAACATTCATGTATTTAGTTCTTATAATAAACTTTATTCTTAAAAAAATATTTGGATTAAATATTTAATAATAAAATTTAATTGATAGTTTTTAAATTATTTTTTAATTTATAATTTTAATTGAAAGTAAAATTGTTTCAAATTTGCTTTACATATATATTTTCCAAGTATAATAATGCACTTATAAAATTAAGTATATATAAAATTTCTTTTGAAATAAATTAAAAAATACTTGAAATCACGTTTTGTTTTAGCTAAAAGTAGAGGTGTTTATGGGCCAGGCCGGGCCGGGTTCGGGCCGGGCTCAACTAAAAAATTAGGCCATTCATCGGGCTCGGGCCAGGCCGGGCCCAAAAATGGGCCTAATTTTTTTCCCAAGCCCGACCCATATAAAAATGCTAAAACTCGGGCCCGGTCCAGCCCGCCCATATTAAATTTTTATATAATTTTTAAATATATATAATACATCAAAAATATTAAAAAATCAAAATAAATATTTCCCAACAAATTGAAAATAAATTTTAAAAAAATATGTAGACTTAAATAACACTAAGATAGATGTAACTTAACAAGCAAATACCTCTAAAATAATAATAAAATTAACAAATACCTTTAAAATAATAACAAAATTAACAATAAAATAAGTTTTATACAATATTCAATCAATAACTACAAAATAGTAGCAACATAATAGTAATATGGTAGCAAAATAGGGAGAAAACAATAAGAAAATAACATTCAAAAATAAAAAAAAATAGCAGATTTTTTTGTCATTTAGTGAATTCGGGCCGGGCCGGGGCTAAAAATACATTACCCGAGGCCCGGCCCATTTTTTAAACGGGCCTTATTTTTTTGTCCAAGCCTATTTTTTGGGTTTATATTTTTGCCCAAACCCTCCCAAATTTCGGTCGAGCCTTCGGGCCGCCCGTTCCATGAACACCTCTAGCTAAAAGTTAAACAATATGAATATAAAAAAATGATTTTAGGTATTGCTATGAGTAAAACTATAAATAATTAAATCATAGGAATGTAAAACCATGGGCAGTGTAACCCACAATTCCTACACAACTTAAATAGAACAATACTACCCATATTCTATGAAAAATAATAAGTATTTTATATAAATATAAGTGTCAAATCAAATTTGTAGCTGGGAAGAGTTGGTTACCCTTTTTTTATTCTTTATTGTTCTTTTTTTTCCAAAATTGAAAGCGGTTAAATCTAAAAAAGGGTGAAAGTGTTTCAAAAAAGTCCCAATTTTGTAATGAATTAAACTTAACCTATGATCTAATTCTCATAAAAGCATTGTTGTTTTGGGCCAAGTAGATACTAAAAAATGATTTTTCAATAAAATAATCAAGAGAATATAATAAATTTATAATGTTATAAATAAAAAAAGTTATGATCAAATCAGTCTTAGAGCTAAGCCTAAACCTTATTTTTTTTCCTTTTACTTGCAAATATTCACAAATGTTATTTATTGTTGCCTAACAGGTTGGCGTCATCATTTTTTTCAATTCATTCCCATAAATAATTTTTTCCTACCTGAAATTCATAAAGAATACATTTTTTCGTATTACTTAAATAAAAAAAAACCCCTCATTTTCTCTTCCCTTAGCTGGACTTCCACATTTGCTTCTGGTTGAAAGAAAAAAAGAAAAGACATTTGTTTTTTATTTACTTTTAAGCACTTCAAAATCCTAAACTGGGTTTTCCAGAAAATAAGGAAAAGTGTCCTTTTTCTTTCTTGGTTTTTCCTCATATTTCACTATTGGTGCTAACAAACATTAGGCTTTGCTATTTTTTAAATAACTTTAGGCTTTAATTTTTATTTTAGGTTGCGGAATAGGTTTTATATTTTCTTGTTAAAAAGATGTGAGTTTTACCATTTGTTTGAGTTTTTAGCCAAAAAAAAAAAAAATTAAATTGAAAATGAAAATGAAAATTGTAGTGTGAAATAAGACAATAAACTAATTAACTAGAGAATAGGTGAGGCATATGTCACGGTTTACTTATATAAGCTCGTAACGAATATACGCAAAATGTCTCATAGAGATTAATTGATTAAATGGGGCTCATTTAAGCCGCTTGAATGGCTTAATTCGTGGAATACACGAAAAAACTCATTTACTGATAGCCTCAGTGACCCAATGAAACACTATAGTAAAACTAGAGTTTCCAATGTAATTATTAAAAATCCTTAAAAGATAAAATTGTATAGAGATTAATTACCTTAGAACTCTCATCTTGTAAATAGGTATTAATCTTAATTATTGATGTAATTTAATTTGTACCGTTGGATCTGGAGAGCTCAACTATTTATAATCACTCAGTTGTATTTATAACACTTAATATGTTATTATTCTCTTTTGGCTTTTCTATTTGATATAAGTTTTTTTTTTTTCTTTTTCAAGTTTGTATCCATTTTGTTTTCAATATCTTATAAAATTTGTACGAAAATTCTCATTTTTAAAAATAAAATTAATTTAAACGAATTTAAATACAAAAAATCACCTAAAACCACGAATTTTATCGTATTAAAATTTTAGGAATATGACACAAACATAATCAATAGGGAGAAAAAAGAAGGTAAAGTTGGAAAGAGCACCAAAGCTGAAGCAACGATCCATTGTCTTTTATTCTGCTATTTAGTGAAAAGAGACGTTAATTAACTCATATTAATTAATTCATGACGACTACACCAGATTTTTGCCCCTTTCTTTGTATTCCTTACCCCTTTTTACCTTGTAAATTTTAAAATTACTTAATTACCCATCACCACCAAACTAAACTCGCAATTTTCTAATTATGCCTTTACTAGGTACTTTCACTACTTCCATATCCATTACTACTTTTTAGTGTGAAATTTGAAAAAGAAAATTCAATTTTTTTGGAAAATTTACAATAAAAGTAAAAATACAGGATATGCTACAATTAAACTATAAATCCATATTACAAATCAATAGAATTGAATTATTACACCACAACATAATACAAAGATATTCGAACAAGTAGAATTAAATGGACTAAGAACTACAAAAATCCAGACAAAGTTGATTAACTCGGGCTAAAACCCAGTTATAACATAAGCACATGGTAAAACTTTGAAACCCGAATGATGAATTTTAAACATGAGTATTCAAGACCTCCATCTTTGCCTATAAACTAAAGTCTCATCAATAAAATAAAATTTAATTTGAATCATAGTGTTCGATATCATTGAATTAAGTTTGATTTTGGTTCAATTATTATTTAAATATATTTAATTCGGTTTAATTTCTGGCACACAAGTTTAAAAAACCGTAATTAGAATCAATTTGATTTTTTTGTTAATTTATAATTAATTATAATATTTTATAATATAAAAAACAAATGTTTTATACTTAAATTAGAGAGAGAAAAAGCTTTAAAATAATATTTTAAAATTGATGGATTCAACCAATCCAAAACGATAAAATTGGGTTTGGTTCCAAATTGATTTTGGAAAAAGCAAAATAATGTGAGGTAAAAGCATTTTTTTTCAAAACCAAAGAGAACCATGATCACATCCCTGTTTTCTTTTTCCAGAAAAATCCAGGTCCTCGAAGATCATTCTGAAAAGGATCACTATGTTCCGTTGGAGACTTAAGGCAATCAAAATATGTTCAAAACACTCCATCCCAAATATATTAAAAAATTGGCTTAAATTACAAATTAATATCTAAATTATACTAATTTTTTTTAAATTGGTATATCAACTTTTTTTTATTACGAGTGATATCTAAATTATTTATCGTTATCTAAAATGAAACTTAAATTATATTTTGTTACCTAAATTACCCTAACCATTAAATAAAATCTCTTAAGCTATCATTTTTCTAACATGTGACCATTTTAATTAAAAAATCCAAAAAAAAAGAGTTACATATTATGTCCTTAAGCTTCTTCTTTTTTAAAAAATTTATATTCATTTTTTTTTTCACCCAAGAATTTTGATGATGGAAGATTCAAGAATCTGTCGAAAAGCTCATCCAAACTCTGTTTTTGGCAACAAAACTCATATTTTGATGAGTTTTTTTTCCGTTTTTAACCCTCGATCTTGATACCTTACTCACCTTGATTCCAAACATTTGTAATATTTTTCTTATAAATAACTTTCTCCATTCTTCTCTAATAGTTAATGTCTGGTGAACCTCTATAATAATATTAAAAAATTTAGATAAATCATGAAATCTATATACTAGGAAGAAGTTGAGTAAAATAATAATAAGAGGATTGCAAAGAAAATGACTTTTTTTATATAAATAATATAAAAAATCATTTAATTATGAAAATAGATTGGGAGACAAATTATTTACGAAAATTGACTGTTTTCAACAGCGCCCAATGGTTCTGCCACTATGTCTATTTTATCTAAATTAATTTTTTTTTAATTTATCTAAATTCAAATATGCTAGGTAATGAATTGAAAAATAAACCCATCTCCTTTTTTTATTTATTTTTAAATTCAAATATGCTAGGGAATAAATTGAATGTTTAAAGTTAGATAAATTTGAAGAAATTTTTTTAGAGATATATTTGGATAATTTAAATAAGAATTTTATATAGTTTTTAAATTTAATTGTTTTTAGAAAAATTAAAAAAAAAATTAGAAGGATTTATTTTTGTTATTCTTATATTTTTAAGGGCTATTTTTAACTTTAAAAAGAGACAAACCTAACATGCAAATAGACCAAAAGTTGAAAACCATTTAATTTGGTTTGACTACACTCCTTTTTCAGCCAATCTAAAAAAGATAATTGCTTCATCAAGTCCTTAAACATTTTATATAATCACACTTCAGTCCGATACAGTCAATGTGTCAAGTAATGATTAAAGCATGATTGAGGGAAAAGCAGGTTGATGCCGCCTAACATAGTAACAACGCCGTTCGATACGGTTGAAAACAGTCCATTTTCGTGAATAATTTTTCCCCTAAATTATTTTCGTTATTAATTAATTCTTTTGAATTATTTATATAAAAAAGCCAAAAAAAAAAATAGTTATCGAACTGTTAAAGAAAAAGTGCATCATAAAGGAAGAAAGAATCGTGAAAATAGAGAATGAAAAATTGAGAAGTTTAAATTTAATTAAATTCTATTTTTTATTTTAAATTTAATTTAAAAGTGTAACGTGTTTGATTAAACGAGTTTTTTTCTTAAATGCTAGGATAATTTAACTAAAAAATATAATTTAAATATCAGTATGGGTAAGAAAATATATTTGTAATTTAAACCAGAGAAGGATGCATCGCTCCTGATCTACTTCACGGGCTCCTCTCCTATCAAATATACTAGCCTGCCATTCCCATATCCATTACTAGTTAACTGCTGCTTTACCTATGCAGACATTGGTTCAAGGACCATTTAGAGGTATCTCATTCCCTTCCTCTATATGCTCTTCTAAGTTCTAAACACAATGCCAATTCTGCATCACCGTCAGAAGATAGTGGTGGTTCATTGCAGAGCATCAGAAACCTAAAACCATGATCTCGTTACATCCAGACCTTCAATCACTTTTGACATTAACACTATTTAAAGTAGTCAATAGCTGTCCTCCCAGCTATGTAAAACATTGGGTCCGAATTCACTACCTCTCTGAACAGTTGTGCTTAGCCCACAAAGTGCCTCATTCATCTCTTCATACAAAAGGGTCAAGTCATACATCAATCTTTCGAGATTCTCAAATAGATTTATGCCGCATAAGATGCTATTCTAATCTTACAGAACAAAATCATGCAGAGCATATAGGCACTTTCATCTTTATACCCTTTGCCATGGGTAGTAACGGAGCCATCCTATCCCATTTCCTAATATATATCTCAACAATCAGAGAGCTTTATGGATTATAATCATCCAAGTCAATGTCAGATAATAAGATTTTATGTAACAAAATAGAGCACATTTCATATTTGAATGTCCTATATTTTCATTAAAAGAAAAAGAAAAAAACCAAAACTAAGATGATAAAAAACCCTGAAATGGTAGTACATACATCTACCGTTTAAACACAAATGGGTACAAACAAGTCAGTAGCATCAAACTATAATACCATTGGTACTTTAAGACAACTATTACCATGGAGGATTAGAACCCTCCCTTACAGAAGGTGATCTGGAATTCATGCTGCCATCCCTTCCGAACCTTGAAACACTTCTTACGCTTTTAGGAGTAGACACCCCAGGGCTTGCACCTCGATAACTGGCACGAAGAGTTTCATCCACTGATGAAGAGGACTTTGCAATTGCACTTCTTACAAATTTCTGGGCAGCAGGGGAAAGCGTACGTACACTTGGACTAGCACTACCCCCTCTATAAGGTGAGGGCAACGGTGGCTTCTTAAACATCTTTGACCTCTCTCTCAATTTCCGAGCTGCATCCCTTGATAAGGAGTGTGCCTTCACATCTCTGGCAGGAGGACAAGGAATCTTAAAATGAGGCCCATCACCGCTACCACCAATATCAATTGGTGTATCCTCAGCTTCCAACCTCAGAGGTGTCCCTTCGATTTCACCCCATGTAATAAATGGGGATTCATCGACACCCGGTGCAGGTGAAGGTGTTCTTACAAAACTATAACCATTCTCGGCTTTCTTCCCAGATTCGACGTAAAACTGATTTGGGGTCTTCCTCAAATCCTCCAAATCATACTTTTTGCCCTTATCCTGATCCCTACCTGACATAGGCATTGGAGTCGCACCGGCAACAGGAGTATATAACACCTCCACGGATCCATCATCTCTTGGCCTAGAATCCATCACTTTACCATGAAATCGTGTGTTACCACGATTTATCTCCTTTGTCAAACCCTTCAATCTTATTGCTCGTTCCTCCTCAGTCAACGGGGCCTCACCCCGATCAGCAGGATGATACATCAATAAATTCTTGGCCGTATATTTCCACCCTTCCAATGTGCTCGTTGGCTGATCAGACGTTCCATATCCATCAGTGATCCTATCCCTATTCACATCCTCGATTAATCCAACATCCCCCTCCGTATTTTCGCTCTGGGTTAAATACCCATACTTCTCTTTCTTCTTCCTGTTAACCTTCTCTAAAATCTTAGAAAAACTATCGTTATCCTCGCTCGTATACCTCCTAAAAAACTCATCTAAGGACAAATTCGTATCAACCTCTTCCTCGCTTTCCCTACAATCACCCTCACCGGATAATCCCCTACCTAAATCACTTGGGGTTTGGGGGGTTTTGCCATCAATTCCATCAAAAGGAGTAAAATTCCTCGTAAAAGTAGAACCAGGGGTTTGCGTTAGGCCTCTACCCTCGGAATTCGCATTATTTACCTTTTTGCCGCGGCGCTCGATGATCTTCAATTGGGCATCACGGATTTGAATCGGATCGCCGGTCTTGACGGCTTCGAGCCAATCAAGTCGGTCTCGGAGCTTGGAAATATCGGGGAAGAAATCGCGTTCGACGATCTTCTCGATAGCGGCGACGTAGGAATCTTCGTCGAGGACGCGGGAGCGTTTCTTGGTAGGACCACTTGGGGTGATTGAGGAAGAAGAGGTAGGAATTCGAAGAGCGTTGTCGGAATATGGAGACGGAGACGGTGACGAAACGTGACGGGGAGAGTGGCCTGGAGATCGAAGCATCGTGTCTCAGAAATAGGGTTTTCAGAGAAATTGAAATTTGATTTTAGGCATTCCATTGTTTTATCTCTTATCTTTTATATATACACTAGAATGCGTCGCTGGCTTCCTTCTGTAAAATATAATTTCATTTTTAAATACGTTTCGGTTTTTAAATTTTAATTTAATTAATTTTTAAAATATTATTTCAGATAAAATGAATATATGGAATGGGGGTATCAAAATTTATGTAAAATAAATTATTAATATGCAAAAATATATTATAATATTTACACATAAAATTTATTAGGGGTTATAAATATTACATTGTGCAAAATTTGTCGCATAAATATTTTACGAAAAAATACTATGAATGAGGAAATGACATGAAAATACGGTACAATATGAAATACCTATACTATATATAATCTCTTTTATTGAATTTGTATCGTCTAGTAATCGAGTCTCAATTTAATTATAAATTTATTAAAATTTTATAATAAAAAAATTACTTTAAGGGTGTTTATAACGGGCAATTTACTAAAATATACCAAAATTAAAAAAATTTATGGAAATGGGCCGAAAATTTAATTATTTACGAAAAATGGTTATTTCCTCCCAAAACGCCCTCAAGGGAGCGCTTTTGCCCTCCACCCCCCGATAGGCTTTTCAGCTGTTTTTAGTGTTATGGTATGAGTTTTTAGGGTTTTAGGGCTACGGTTTAGGGATTTTTAGGGTCGTAGGGTTTAAAATTTTTAGGGGAAAATTAATGGACTAGATTATAGGGTTAATTAATTAGAATAATTTTAAGTTTAGGGTTTTGGAAAAAATATATCAGCAAAATAAAAATTATTTGAATTTTTTTACATTGTATTTGGCAAGATAATTTTGAGAAGACGTTTACAACAAATAGTGCCCAAAACGCTTCAAGCGAGATGCATCGTCAAGAAGAGTACTCAAAAAGCTCCCACGTGGACGCTCTTTTGCTACAGATGAGTATCCGCAAAATAATTTTGAGAAGACGTTTACAACAAATAGTGGCTAAAACGCTTCAAGCGGATGCACTTGTCGGCAAGAGTACCGGAAAAAGCTCCCACGTGGATGCTCTTTTGCTACTGATGAGTATCTGTAAAATAATTTTGAGAAGACGTTTCAACAAATAGTGACCAAAACGCTTCAAGCGGGATGCACATCGTCAAAAATCTTATCAAAAGCTCCCACGTGGGCGCTCTTGCTGCTCTGATGTCTCTCGTAATCCTTAGACTATAAATCACCAAATTTCATTCTCAAGTTGCATAACGTAAATTGAGGCAAAAGAAAAATAGAAATCGAAAATGAGTGAACGTATTAATCTTTGTTATTTACTACGATGGTGAGGTTTGTGACACCAAAATGGTGTTATTTTTTTATCGGAGAACACAGCGCGGCCGAGTTTTAATCGGAACATAGATTTGACAGAACTTCGTAAAAGAATTAGGCGTAAAATCTTCGGAACAACGCCAATGAAAGTTCAGTCTATTAAGTATAGGTTTTGCGCTTCGGTTGATCCGATGAGATATGACTCATTCAACATCAAAGGTCCTCGGAGCTTGGAGGCAATGGTGGAGACTCATCTTGCCAGTGGATCACCCTATCTTGAGGTATACGTACATTTTTCATCGCCAAGTGATCTTCCTTCGACTTCAACATCTACTGCTGTTCGAAGGGAGTACACGACCCCAAGCTGACACTCTGTTAGTAGGAGGCAGAATACAAAAGCACCCGCGTTTGGTGGTAGTATAGAAAACACAACCCCTGCACGAAACTCGATTGGTGGATGGGACATGCATATCCTTCCTTCGATGTTCGATGCTAGTAATACGTATTGGGGAACGCCACCAACTTCTAGTGGTTGGCAATCCACTTATGATTGGCAACGTTACGAAAGTTGTTTAAGAAGGGATAATGTACTCCCAACGACATCCACCGGTGAGGGGCCCTCATTCGTTGCAGATGATGGTGGGTCAGATGATGAGTCCGATGTGGATCCACCTCGAGAGCCCGGCCCCGATGGTGCAGAAGTTACATTATTTTCTAAATCGGAGCCTGTTCCAACTGATGTTGAAGGTGGTTCAGATGAAGAAGAAGAAGATCCACTATTCAGTATGTATGCTCATCTCCAAATTTCACATGCATAATGTCGATCTATCTCAAGATTTGCATTGGAGTTTCTCAACTACCATACGAGAATGCGTGGATCGCATAAGTTCATCGTTGGATTCGGGCGAATTAGAAGTTGGTAAAGAGTTTTCCAACTATAATACTTTTCTTGGTGCATTGAAACAATATAGCATCAAGAGCGGGGTTAACTACAACATGGTTAAATCCAAACTCGACAAGTACGAGGCCAAGTGTGCAATGCAAGACGGTACATGTTCATGAAAAATCATGGCCTCGTTGAGGAAAAGGACAGACTTGTGGGAGATCAAAAAGTACAAAGGTCCACATACATGTCTTGCCGGTACAGTATCACTAGGTGTTCAAGGTTTTTGAATAATACTAATATTACGTAATGTTGCATTATTTAACGTACTTCGTTCACAGGTGTTTCACAAGATCATCCGAAGATGGATTCAGAGATGTTGGCTGACTTAATAATACCGACGATGAAGGCGGATCCCAAGACTACAGTGCGGCCTTAATTGGCAATATTCGTAGCCAATTGGAGCACACGCCCTCTTATCGGAAGACTTGGATAGCCAAGCAGAAGGCGTTGGAAAAGTTGCATGGTCGGTGGGATGCTTCATATAATGAAGTGTGGCAGTGGTGTCAGGTGCTGGAGAGATATGTCCCAGGTAGCATAACAAACCTCGAAACGGAACCGGTGTACTATAACGATCGATTGCTCCGTGGATGCCAAGTGTTCAAGCGTCTGTTTTGGACATTTAAGCAATACCGAGACGCATTTATATACTGCAAGCCATTGGTACAAATTGACGGTACCTTTATGTATGGCAGATATATGCATCGGCTATTGCTAGCTATGGCGCAGGACGGCAGTGGAAGAATTCTTCCAATTGCGTTTGCAATAACACTGAGGGAGTCAGCTGATGACTGGGATTTCTTCCTATCTAGGTTAAGGAGGCATGTCTGCCCCCAACCTGATATATGCGTTATATCGGATCGGGGCCCTAGAATACTAGCCGCAATAGAGCGACAGGGAAGCATGTGGCATTGCACACACCATCGATATTGCCTAAGGCATGTTGCGTCCAACTACCACGGGCAACATCAATCTACAAGTCAACGACGGCAAATGACCAACATGGGTATGTAATATCTATTAATATAATTTCGTTTGTAATATTCAATCTATTCTTAATTGAAGAGTGGTATGTAATATTCGCTATCAACTTATATTGGCAGGGTACGAGATCAATAAGGACCGTTTTCACGAGATGTTGGCGAATTTGCGCTTAGTTAACGAAGAAGGCGCAAACTACCTATGCAATATTCCTTTCGAACAGTGGACACAAGCATACGACGGTGGCCTACGATATGATCATATGACCTCAAACCTGGCCCAATGCATAAATTCTGTTCTAAAAGGAACGCGTTATTTGTCGATAACATCGGTTGTGCGAGAGACATATTTTCGTTTAGCGGCACTATTTCCGAAGCGAGCAGCGAGTTATAAAGGCAAGATGCAAGGGGGCCATGTATGGTGTACGAAGGTCTTGCGAGAAATTAACAAGGGGAAGGCACAGGCTAACACCATGCACACAGCAGTGTCACGATCGCGACAACCTATGGTTTCGTGTGACGGTTTTTGACAGACCGAACCAAGGTATTGTTGGTGGTCAATATCGTCGTACACTTGAGAAATAGGACTGCGATCGTGGGGTATTTGATGCACTTCGTTACCCATGCGCTCATGTACTTGCGGCTTGTCAGAATCTCCGTCTTGATCCCAAGAGCTATGTTGACGAAGTGTATAAAATAGAAAATATGTACAACGTTTGGAGACACGTATTCCCACCACCCCCGGATGAACGTAAGTGGCCGTCTCAGACGCTTGCACCGTATAAGTCATACACGGATAGACAATCATGCGCGAAACCAAAAGGTCGACCTTGCTCGACTAGAATACGCAACAATATGGATATCCGAGAAACGACCAACCAAGGAAGTTATGCGGATGGTGTAGGAACCCAGGCCATACATCTCGCATGTGTCCAAATCGGAATAGTTGATAGTCTTCTTAGCATTTTTGTCTCTTGGTGGCTATGTAAATTCTATTTATTTCTTGATGAAAATGGTGAACTTTTGTAGAAGGACTAAGTTGCAAAACAAAAAAAAATTACAATAAAAAAAATCTTGGACTTTTATTTTATTAAAGATATAAAAATTAAATTACAATAAAAATAAAAAACTTTTATTTTATTAAAGGTATAAAAATTAAATTACAATAAAAATAAAAAAATAACTTTTATTTTATTAAAGATATAAAAATTAAATTACAATAAAAATAAAAAACAACTTTTATTTTATTAAAGATATAAAAATTAAATTACAAAAAAAAAATCTTTGACTTTTATTTTATTAAATATATAAAATTTAAATTACAAAAAAAATAAACAACTTTTATTTTATTAAAGATATAAAAATTAAATTACAATAAAAATAATAAACAACTTTTATTTTATTAAATATATAAAAAATAAATTACAATAAAAAAAATAAAAAATGGCGGTACGGATCAATGTTGGTGGCGGTCGGAATTAGTGCCACAGGGGGTGGACGACGGTTACGTGCTGGATTCCTCCTTCTTCTAGCTTCCGGCGGGGGTACTAGAACCTCAGGCGGGGATTCTGGTTCCTCCGGCAGAGGGTCTGGTTGTGGGTGTTGGGAGAATGACCCACCTTGATAAAATAAAGACTGGGAGGTGTTTGCATAAACCATGGCGGGGGTGTCTGAATCCCATACGGCGAAGAGGCTGGTAAAAGGAAGAGCTCCCCGACGGCGCCTCGTGCGATCCCTCGTGCGACAACGGCCTAAAGATCGACTGGCCAGTCGGAGTAGTCGAGAACGGACTCGAACCGGGCCATGCATTCCAACCTGCCGTGGGACTGGGAAAAGGAAACATATAAGGGTTAGGATACATATAAGGGCTAGGGTACGCACCTGGCATAATCTGAAAAGGCTGTGATGTGGGTGTCGTCGGCTGAAGTGTTGGGCCCGGTGACTGTGTGGGCGCTGTTGATGGGCTCGGTGGTTCTGTCGGCGCTGTTGATGGTCCCGTCTCATCACGCATTCTCCTTGGATTTAAAGGGCCCCGTCGTTTCCTTTGTTCACAAAGTTGCCGTCGCCTCTCCTCTTCTGACAATAAATACGGCTTGCCATGGATCCTAAACCATAGCATCTATTCCGGCACGCACGCTAACTCAAGAATGATGATCGGTTTTCGAGTAGGTATATAATCATACCAGTTCTCCCACATTTCGATATATGCTGACCAAAATCTTGGCCAATCCGTATGTAACTGCCGTAAGTCGACTTTGTGCTCATCATCGAGCACCTCAGGTGCCACGGGAATCGGTTGTTGAAATCCAAATTGACGCAGAACCCGATCTGACTGGTGCATCTCCACGGTGGCATAGTTGATCAATGGGACCTTCACATGCCAAAGGTTCGAATTTTGAAAGAACTCCTCCGGAATTACTGCCCGAATTGTCAGATCCTCGTATGATGTCCATTGAAACTATATTAACATGATAAAATTATTAATTATATACATAATACTAAATACGAAATACTAAATTCTAAATACGAAATACGAAACGACTATTTTATTACGAAAATATATTTTATTTAATATTTACTTGTGATTCCGACCGTTGGTCTAATAGAAGCCGTATATCTTCAAGCGAGGTAGGTATTCCAACATAACTCGCCGAATGGTTCCACCTAATTAAATAAATTTTTAGCATACAATTATATTTTAAATCTACGTAATAATTTGTAAAATCTAATATTAAATTTACCTCGTTATGAGTGGGAATGTATATGGGTGGTTGACTCGAGGACGTAAAAATGGAAATCGAAATTGTGCCCATGATTGCAGTAGTGATAGGCAACCTCGGATTTTCACTTTACTCGGCCGCGTCGCCCCGCACATCTCCCGATACAATTTTGCTAGCACGGACTCCCAACTCAATTCACCTACGCTGCTCTAAAATCAACGAGTTTGAGAGCCACCTCGGATGTCACGAGGTTTCGTGACAAGTCCGGCATCAAATAGCCTCCAATCATCTCAAGAATGTATGCCTAAGCATACCGTATTCTTTCTATTTCGGTCGAATTATTATTCGGCTATGCCCGAGCATACAGTATTCTTTCTATTTAGGTCGAATTATTATTCGGCTCCGGGAATGTGTCTCGTAACCAGCCCATCTCGATCCGACCTCCGTAAATGTTATCCGGAATAGCACCCAAAAGCTCGTAGCATACAGCTGCCCAATTACTAGAAGTTACGGACCCGGTGACTACGTACCCATCCATCGGCAATCCCAATTGCAAATGCACGTCTTCCAGAGTGATAGTACACTCTCCGCATGGAAGATGGAAAGTGTGCGTCTCGGGTCTCCACCTCTCTATCAACGCACTAATTAACTTCGACTCCAACTTGCACCCCCGGCCTATCGTGGCCACGTGCCAAAAACTCGCTTCCCGCAGGTAATTCTCGATCTACGGCGATGGCAGACCAGGCATATTGCGAATATAGCATTGCAACACCCGATCTACAGTCTGTTTAAAAAATTATAAATTAAAATTTAATAAAAATTGCATAAACTTAAAAAATATTAAATAGTATTGAAAAATTAAAATTAAAATTAAAATTAAAACTTACCATTGTCATTTGATCGACAGAAATGTGTTTATTGTCGAGACGAATCAATTCCCCGGCCATTGCTAATACGATCGAATATTTTAATATTTTTCAAAAAAAATATTTCAAAAAAATTTAAAAAGGGCTTTTTTGTAAATATTAAAGGACTATTGTGAAATTTGAGAGGAAGTTTCAAGGAATTTAAGAGAAATTTGAGAAGAATTTGAGAGAAAGTTGAGAGAAAAATGAATAAGGACTTTGTTGTGAAAAAAATAAAAGGGTGGGGGGTATTTATAGGTTTTTTTTTTACCGTTGGAGGCCCAACGGTAAAAAAAAAATTGACCGTTGAAAGGACAAAGCGCGTTCACGAGGGCGCGCTTTGTGCCACATCAGCAAAGCGCGTCCTTGAGGGCACGTTTTTTGTTGATATGGCACAAAGCGCTCCCTCAAGGGAGGGCTTTCCTGCTGCACCCCCCAAAACGCGCTGACGTGGATGCGTTTTGGGGGGAAATGACCATTTTCCGTAAATAATTAAATTTTCGGCCCATTTCCTTATTTTTTTTTTTTAATTTTGGTATATTTTAGCAAATTACCCGTTTATAACTATAATAAATCTAAAACAATATATGAATGTGTTAAATTTTATCATTTTAAATTTATATTTAATTTTTATATTAATTTTTAATAATTTATTACATAGTTATTTTTATCCACGTGACTGATGTGTGCCATAATATAATAAACCTAGAACAATAACAAAAACGTTATTCACATGCAAGAATGCGTCAAAAATTATTTTTAATGGGTATAAATGTTTTTAAAGTGTGATAAAAGGAGGATATTATGTTGATGTTTAATGAGAACTAGTTCTAGTTGTTTTAATTAATATCACTTCAACTTGTTTTCCAGTGATTTTAATGCTTTTAACTTGTTTACATTGAAATGAATGGTTTGTATAATATGATAAATGTATGATGCTTGAGTTGTTGTTAAAAGAAAAATTAGTCCTGGTTGCTTCGACAATGAATACAGTATTCTTCATTTGGACACGATGATCGGGTTGGGTGTGGGGTACAATAATTATAAATGTTTATTAAAAATGTAATTAAATGTTAATTTAATCATTCTCAATTTTTATTGAACATAATCAAATGTTAATAATCATAACCAAAATGCAATAATAATAGAAAAAAGAACATAGTAAGTAAAAAAGAGATAGAATACTTGAATTCTTTGAAGTTTTAGCAACAGTAATAAATAAGCAATGAATTCGTGAGAGGCTGACACTGAATTAGATTTAGGGTTTATTTTTTTATTTAATTAAAGAATATGTAAAAGTATAATAAAAGTTATATTTAGAATTTAGAAGCAATAAGTTTTGCTTTGGGTTTTAAATGGGTTTATTTATTGAACTTATATGTTCAAACAATATTGGGTATTTTTTTTGAAATTTTCAAATGTTCTTTTTCTTTTTTTTTTTACTTTTAGGTGATCAATGGAATAAACTTAAATTGAATTATGGTTCAATGATATCATCTAATCGAAATTGAACTGAATCAAATAGGATTGTCGGCTCAACTCGATTTCTTGATTTGGTCAGCTTTTTTTTTTTCTTTTGCTTAGTCCTACTCAAAACAATTTTAACAATAATCACTTGTGACTCATATTACTCGTTCACAATGTTAAATTGAGCTATCACATGCATTTGCGATAGCTTTTATTTATTGTTTATATAGGCTTAGTGCATCATTTGATACTTGAGTTCATCAATTTTTTTAATATAGTATTTATGTTTTTTGTCCAATTTAATATTCGTATTTGACAAACGGCATGCAATATAATCTAAACGAGTAACAACGTTAATTTTTAAAATTGTGACATATTTATCCAATAATGTATTGACACATAAAATTTGACATGGCCTTTGTGATTAATAATTTTCATACATAGATATCACTTGTATATTTAATCTTTTAAAATATTTGTTGAAACCATTTTTTTGAAAGGCGGTCGACTTTTTATTTTGAAAACGAAAATGGGAGTCACCACCAATCTTTTTTATTAGGTGTGATTAGATCACCTTGTAATTTAATCATTTTAATAAAAGTCTAAATTTACTAAAACAATAATTTTTGGTCTACGAAGTTCAGGAAACGGGTTCGGGAGTCGGTTACGTACGAGGAAGGACTAGCACCCTCGTAACGCTCAAAATTGGTACCTAATTGATTAATTAATGTCTTAGTGTCGAAAGTTGAAAATTTGAGGAGATTTGAAATACGATCCTTTATTAAAACATTACTTAACTGAATTAATGGCTTATTTCGAGTTAATCGAAAAGAAAGGATTATATCCCGTAAGTTAGGGCATAATACCTTAGATCTCTGAAAGGATTATATCCCGTAAGTTAGGACTAGGAGCATAAATAACCCAGAAAATGAAAACACGCGGATTCCCCTGGAGCAGGTCGGGTCGCGCGAGGGTTGGCTCTAAACGGCGCCGTTTTGGCACTTAAATGGCCAAAGTGAAACGGCATCGTTTCACACTGTTATAAAAATCAAAAAAAAAAAATTCCAAAATCTTCATTTTCAACTTTCTTTTTCTTCAAAAAAAAAAACAAAAATCCTTTCAACCTCTCCCTCTCCCCTCCGGGCTCCGATCAAGGGTCTGGCCATCGACCGTCGTGCCAGCCACCGGTCACCGGTGGCGGCGCCGCCGTTCGCGATGGCCGGAAAACACCAAAAACCCCCTTTTTACTATTTTGACCCTCCTAAACCTAAATCAGGGCCCGAAATTTCTAAAATCCTCACGAAAACGATCCGAATGTTAAAAACCCTTCGGTTTCCGGCCACTTTTCATCGGAAGTGGCTACCTCAGCCGTTCTCGGCGATGGAGCGCGAAGGTTTGTTTTCTCTAAACCTTTCTTTTGTTGTTGTTTTTTTTTTTTGTTTCTATTTACAAAATAAATCTATTCGAAAATAAAACAAAAGAAAAAAAAAAAAGAAAAAGGAATCACCTTTAGAAATTTCTATTCTGTTTTTTTTTATTGATATTCGTGTGTCCAAGAAAAAAATACATTGTTTGTTCATGGCTTTTTATAACCGAAATTGATTACACAATTTTGTTTGTTTTTGCTCTTGTTTTTTTATCAGTCTTGCCTGCAGTGCAGTGCAGTAGTAGTCCAATCAAGGCGGAGGTGCTTTGGCGTGGAGGTGGAGCGCGCGGCGGCTTATCACGGCTAGCATTAGGGTTTCTGTTTTTTTTTTGATAATGTGGGCTGTATTGGGCTAAGGTTAGGTTGGGTTTAGGGTCTGTTTGAATTGGGTTTAATGTTTGGGCTGTATTTGGGCTAGGGTAGTTTGGGCTTCGGGTTTGTAATAGGGTTGGTTTAATTTATTTGGGTATGTTTGGGTATTAATTTATTAATTGGGTTTGTAAAAAAAAAAAACTGGATTTGTTTTTTTTAATTTGTTTATTGGGCCTTACAATATTAATTAATTTTAATTAAATATATTCATTCTAAATATTAACTTTAACTAAAAAATTGAAAAAACAATTTCAATAGTTAGGAAAAAAAAAACATATTAAATCATTAGAATTCTTAAATTCTTTAGTAACACATCACTTTCCCTTAGCCATAATCCTTAAATTCTTTAGGAACACTTCATTTTTCTTGGCCATTGAACATTTGGATTAAACATATAACAATAATCTTTAAACTTGTCATTTTATCTATTAATCGACAATCATTTCAAATTCTTTTTATCATTAAATTTTTTAATTTATTTATCGTTTCATTTATTATCTTAATGCATATATATATATATATATATATATGTATTTTTCAGAAAGAAAGCATCTTAAAGAGTGATAGAATAAGGTGCAAATATCAATTAATTTAATTTGTGGTACGTCTCAATATACATTGATGAAAGATAATAAGTGGTTAGATAGCATTGATAAATTTGATTGATTAAAGTAGCAGAATAAAATGTAGTGATTAGAGTATATTCATAGCATATGCGAAAATAAAATTAAAGTTTTTACTTTTACAAGAATCAATTAAAGTCGATGAATAACAAATGGTAAAGATTAGAGAGCAGTCGTAATTTTCTACCTCCAAAAAATTAGTAACCTAAACCAAAATAAAAGATTAGTAGTTTTGTTTTACCATTTATATTAATATTCATGTTATTAAAAATAAACTATTTTTTTAATGCACATTTCAAATTTTCTATCATACCCAATATCTCTTAAAACTACCTGCACAAGGTACTATAATTCAAATAATAAAAAAATTGTTATTCCAAAATCATTTATCACCCAAAAATTTGGGGTCATGATATTGTCCAATATATTTTTTCATTCATTGTTTTCTAATAAATTAATCATCAGTTCACCATTTAAATGTGTATGATAGATCCATAAATTATCCAAGTTATTATTGTAAACATTGATTAAAATTGCATTCGATATAATTAACACAAAAGTAATAGATTTGAGCCAAACTAAAAAATGTGAGATTAATGCTAGTATTTTATATACAATGAAACGGAATTTAGGGACGCAATTAAAGAACAAGAAGAAGACAAATGGTTATATGAAACAAAATTAGAAATATGAAAAAGGTCAAGGTTAAGGTCACTTGGGGTTGGATCAGATGACGAAGACATCGGTGTAGGACATGTATCATGACTCTCTCTAGTTTGGAATAAACTTGAGTAATCGATGGCCTTGTTAGAGAAAAAATCGAAGAATTAGAATTCTTTGGTTCACTAGTGATAGTGTAAATTAACCAATCATCTTCCTCCCCCTATTTCGGAAATTTCGAAGACATTTCTTTTGAAAAGAATGACACTTGTTCTGAGAATGCAACATCGATAGACACCAAATGGCTGTTGAGATCTAAACTATAACATTTGTACCCCTTTTGAAGGTGAGAGTGCCCCAGAAACACACACTTTAAGGATTTTGGTTTCAACTTAGTGACATAAGGCCGAACATCTCAAACAAAACAAGTACTTCTGAAAATTCTTGGTTTCATTGGAAATAATGGTTTGGATAGAAATAGAACATTATATGGGTTATCACCATCAAGTACGGAATAAGGCATGCGATTGATCAAAAAACAAGTTGTTAAAATAACATCAACCCAAAATTCTTTAGGAACTTTCATTCAAAATAAAAAAAAAAAAAAAAGTCTAGCTGTCTTAGGGAGATGCCTGTTCTTCCATTCTGAGATGGTGCATCAACATAAGAGGTTTAATAAAGGATCCCATTTTGGTTCAAAAATGCCTTACAATAGTATAAAAGAAGTATTCTTTAGCATTATCACTTCACAAAACCTGGACAGACACTAAATTGAGCTCTTATCTCAGCACAAAAAGCTCGAAAATGAAAAAACACCTCTGATCAATTTTTCATTAGGTATATTCATGTTATTCAAGAATAATCATCCACAAACATAACAAAGTATCTAAATCCAAGTTTAGATACAATTGGGAAAGGTCTCCAAATGTCTGAGTGTACTAACTTAAAAGTGAAACTAGCTCGTTTGTTAGCTCTTGGGCTCAAGGGCCTCCATCAGTGCTTAGCAAAGTGACATGCTTCACATTCCAAAAAAAGGTAGGTTTTAAAATTTTAAACATAACTTCTTCATCAAATAAAGAGAAGGATGTATTAATCAGCAATGTGCTTCCATTGGTGAGAAAACAGTAGGATGCGCCACGAATCAAGGAACCCACGAGTAAAAAATATAAAGACCATTAGATACATGCCCTTTACCAATAGTGCACTTCGTCACAAGATCTTGTAGAATACGATGATCAGGAAAAAAACCAAATGGAGCAATTTAGATCACTAATAAGTTTACTAACAGAGATTAAATTGAAGGCAATGTTACGTAAATTTAATACCGATGATAAGGTGATAGACGAAATTAGATCAATATTTCCAGAACCAACAACTTTATAAGTGGAACCATTAGCAATAGTAACAGAGCATGGTGAATTATGTGATCAAAAGGTAGAGAAAAGGTTAGGATTACCTCTCATATGATCTGTAGCTCCTGAATCAATTATCCATTTGGATGAAAAGGAAATAAAATCTGTATTAGATTTGCCTTACTCCAAAAGGAAGCAAAGTGACTCATTTCAGCAAAGAAAACAAAAAACAAAATAGTGCTGAAATGACACCAAACAACAACCAAATAGAGACCAAATAGCACCCAAAAAGCAACCAAATAGTGAATAGTACGAAATATTAGCGAAAACCTCAAAACATACCCCAAACCACCTCCAATAAGCAAGATGACCATTGGGCTTTGGTTGGACCAAAGAATCGATGTCATGGACGGAAGTCGATGGCCGAACAACGCTCCACGCGTTCATACGTATTGGTACATGAAGGTGAGTTGCTTTCTTCCAGGTGGCATGTGAGCCTCACGTGCAAGGTCTCTAGTGACTGAAATTTGCAAATCGATGGAGGAGGCAATGGTGCACCTCCTTATGCCTACGGTGAACCCAAAAAATCACTTTGAACAAGTGACCCACAAAAAACTCAAATTATTCGCGTTCAAAACAACGAAACACGAACTCACTAAATCGAGCCAAGAGACTCTGATACCATGTTATCGAAAACAAAGAAAGGAAATATACAAAAATAGAGTCAAGAGAAATTGCTTGTATTTCATCTCTTGAGTTGATGTGTTTATATATAGGTCTATATAGCTTAAATAAGGAAAGAACAATAAAATAAAATTCTAAACTCAATCACAAGAAATTGTAACTAAGAATATCTAACATACCAACTTGTAAATTTCAAATAGTTTAGTGTCTAATTTGTAATTTTTTGAAGTTAAGTGACTAAAATGTAAACTACGTAATAGTTTAGTCACATTGAGTAAATTTACGCTTAAACACACAAAATTAATAGCGTATGAAGACAAAAGAGACATAGATGCTGGATTGTTCCCGACCGTAGTGGATTATTGTCCCAACGCTCTTCTTCCTTTCATGACTTATTTTTGGTTGTTTCTTTAATCAGAATAACAACCTGAAACGCTCTTTCCCCACTCTACAACTTCCATCCTTCAGCTAACCAACTTTCGCTACCCGGATCCAACCTCCATCACCGCTCTGATCTACGCCTCTGATCCAATCCTCAACTCCCCCTTTGTCAACTTGATCTGCCTTGCGGCTCTCTTAAACACTTACATAGGTAAACCTTTTTTATTTATAAAAAAATTATTTTATTTACTTGGTTCAGTTTTTTTTTTTTTAATTGTACCTAATTTATTTTTTCTGGAGTGAATTGAATTACCTTTATCGTTTTCCCGCGTAATTCTGGAAATTCTGGTTCTTAATTTGTTTGTTCTGTTTGGTTGCCTAGAAACTCGAAGAAAAAGAGCGACAGAGTTTTGAAAGCCATACTCTTTGAATTAAATTTTCAATAGTTGGAAAATAAAATTCAAGTTTCGTTCTTAAAGTGAGAGATTTTTCAGTTTATTTGATGGTTCTTAGCTTTAGTTTTAAGGATAGGACGAACATTTCTTAATTTAACCTCTTAAATTTCATAGTTGTATTACTACCTGAATTAGGAATTGTTTGGTTGGCGTTTTGAAGCATTTCTTGTCGTGCTCAACGTAATCGTAACAGGAAAAGATAAACAAAAAAAAAAAAAAAAGCTTTTGAAATGCTTAATTTTTCCGCAAAGGTTTGTTAATTTTGAAATTCTTAATCAAGCATGGCAGTCATCAGCCGATGCAATATGATAGGATTATTATTCTCTAAATTTATCAGCAATTCAGTATTAACGGCTGATTGTTCTACTTCAGATGGTTCATTTCAGAATAATCCGATCCCCATTAAGTTATGCACGCATTATTGTGTTAGTATACATAAGATGTTTTTCAAATGCCATTTTCATGTTTGGGCTTGCTAATTTAATGGTAGCTAGGGTTCTGCTGAAATACTTTTAACTGATAAAAGGTTCTTTACTTCAGATGGTTCCGTCAGGGGAGCGTGTAACAGATGAAGTTGGAAAAGATAAATTACGGAGCCCAGATGCTGGGAGTCATGCATTGCAACATAACACTGATAGTAAAATTCCCTCGTCACAATCTGATCAAGGAGGAGAAACCCCCTTGATTAAATCAGAGAAAGACCCACTTTCACAGTCGGAGAAATTAGGAAATCCTTCCTCTGTGATAACCAAGCAGACTCCCTCTCTGTCGCCTGGTATGGAAGGAAGCAGTCCTGTAGCACGTGAGAGAGCATCGCAGGATGGATATAACTGGCGTAAATATGGGCAGAAACTTGTTAAAGGAAATGAATTTGTTCGAAGTTATTACAAATGCACACATCCAAACTGCCGAGCGAAAAAGCAACTAGAACGTTCACACGATGGGAAAATGGTTGACACTGTTTATGTTGGTCAGCATGATCATCCAAAGCCAATGAACCTTCCACTAGCTGTTGGTTTTGCTGTCTCTGTTGTTGAAGAGCGACCAGATAAGTCATTGCAAATTGTTGTCAAAGGTAAGTAAACATCTTAATCAGTTGCGTCTAGTCTAATCGAATGAAGTGTAAAATCTTGTTTTGTAACTGGCCTCATATTTGAAGACAAGTCATTGGATGCGCAAATGCCTCACCAAATTGAGCCAAGAAGTGGTTCTCAACCTTTATCTAGTGCTGTCAGTGAAGATGTTAAGGGTGCAGCTTCAAAATCAAATAGGATACAGAATGTTGCCGACAGTGATGATGATCATCTCGTCTCAAAACGAAGGTACCTTAGTTTCTTTCTCTAGTGTGTTAGTTTATCTCTCAATCTTTGTTTAACAGTCATCAAATATAAATAGGAAGAAAGAAAATAGCAATGCTGATGCATCTCCAGTGGAGAAGCCAACCAATGACTCACGTATGGTTATCAAGACTTTCAGTGAGGTTGATATTGTAAATGATGGGTACCGCTGGCGCAAATATGGGCAAAAGTTAGTTAAAGGCAATCCAAATCCAAGGTATGTATTAAGGTCTTTTACGCACATTTTATCTCAGCTCATTAGCTATGCTGATGATTACACTGTTTTCCCAGCTGCAGATATCTTCTTATAATAACCGGAGAGTGAATGCATTTTACTTAACACTTTCTGATCTTAGAAAGTTTTCCTTCCTTTACATATATGTCATATTGTGGCTTTTAAAACTAATTGACTTGCTCTTCTCACTTGTGATGTAGGAGCTATTATAGGTGCTCAAGTCCTGGGTGCCCTGTCAAGAAACATGTTGAGAGGGCCTCGCATGATGCAAAATTGGTTATAACTACTTATGAGGGACAACATGATCATGATTTGCCTCCAACCAGGAGTGTTACCCACAATACAACGGGAGTAAATGTTCATTCAGCAGCTCATAGTGACGAATCAAGGACCAAGGTAGAAGAAAGTGAGACCGTCTGCCTCGACATGGTTGTTTATTCTGGTTCTGTAGCTGAGAATAAATCAAGTGAGCAATTGAATGGAGAGTTGAGAACCAAGTCTGATTTTAGCGGTACTGTTTGCGTCAGTCTGATAGATGCACCTATATCAGGTCCTGCAAGTCGATCAAATGAGCAACAGATTGGGAAGTTGGATCCTGGTGAAGAAAGCGATGCGGTTGACTGTGGTACGATTGTTCATGGTAAATCAAATTCTCAGAATACATCAAAAGAGCAACTGAGTAGCAAATTAGAAACGAAATCGGAAAAAGATACTGTTTGCATTGATAAGATGGTCCATATCACTCCACGTTCCGAGTGCACTTTCAATGAGCAACGAATGCCTAGCGCAGAACCCGTTCAAAGCTGAGCTGGGGCTGATAGTTATAAATTATAATCATGGTCGCAAATGGCAGTGTATTCAAATGGATCTATTTGGGGTATTGGAGTTGAGGCTGCACTTTTGTATCCATATTGGCAAACCATATGTGTAAAACAATTTAACCTGTTAAATAATGCGAGATTAAAGGTGCAGTAATTTTATCTGACAGTATGGTTTGATATAAAATAGTTTGTTACTGGTAATTTTTATCGAGGGCATCCTTGCAGTTATTTTTTACCTTTATTGGTTAATAACATATTTGTGGTTTTATGGCTGCTAATCTTCTTTCTCCATTGTCAGTAGGACCTCCATGACAGCTTGCGAACCAAAGAAAACAATGGAATGAGATGACTGCAAAGGTGGATAACCCGTGATTTATAAGAAGTACATGGTTAAAAAGAAACCCCGCTTATAAACTCTTGGCAGCTAAGAGAAAGAGGACTTTGTACCAAACGTAGTGCCCAGTCTCCCAAAATTAACACTAACAATAGAAGCATCATTGTCACTTCCATGCATGCCAGAGGCGTTGATCAATGGTACAAGAACAGGGTACTAAGAGGCCCTCAGTTCAAGTCCCCTGTTCTCAAATGTGTGAGGACAATAGTAAAGAGAGTAAAAGGACAAAAATGTAAATCACTTCCATGCGCAGGAAGCAACCAAATCCCTATTCATCCAACCAAGGTACAGAGCCCCATCTCTCTCTTCAAGCCTATATCTATCGCAGTAGTTCTCAAGTAGGGTTTTTATGGTGGCATTAACCAAGGAGCTTAGAGGATAAGGAGTGAACTCTGCCATTCTGAACCTTGACCTCCACTTCCCCAAGAGTTCATGTCGTTCCACTCTCTCAGCCCCCTCACAAGCTATGATGTTAACAACATCCCTTGCCAGGCATTGCTGCTCAACATCGATCCGCTCTTTATGTTCCCGGGGGAGAGTCACATCAATTGATTCAAACATGGCTGTGTAATAGTTCAGTGTCTCCAGGAACCTTGGGAAGAATGGAGCAGTATTTGTGTTAGATTCCTGTTCCACAAGGGTTACAACCTTTGGAGACAGGCTCTTCACTAGCCTCAAGAGTCGGTCACGATGATTCTCAGTGCTGACACTCTCATCAGGCATGTGGTGAAGCATGAAAGCAAAATTTACAGCTAGAGCCTCTCCTGGTCGAACTTGAAGGTGTTCCCGCTGGACTTCGCAACCAGACATGGCAGCAGCATGGAATTCAAATGGCACTTTAAAATACCTTGCAAGCTTAGACAGCCTCTTTCCCACAATGTCTAGGCCTCCTCCACGGGCATATGCAGATGTGGAATCATCAATACCAGTTATTCGGATATGGGGTGGTCCACCAGGCCTAGCTGCAAATGCTTGGATGAGAGTGATCCACTGACTCCCCTGAGCTATTTGGAAATCGATAATATGAACTCTATCTTCATCTTTCATGGCCTCTGCAATGGCTCCATTTGCAGACATGTAGCCAAATTTTAAGTAGGGGCAAACCTCATAAAGAATGTGCATGTAAGATAATAGATCAGCACTCTTTGGTTCTTTGCATCGCAAAGCCTTATAGATTGAGCTCCCTGAGGAGGCTAGTCGTGCCACTAGCCCTTCCAACATGTAGGCTCCCAACCTCTGGATTGGCTCCCCAGAAACCGACACCATTCGCCGTAATTCATCCATTAACCACTGCGCCATCAAGAGATCATTATCTGACATGGCTTTTGCACAAAAGACAAGGACCTGTTTTAAGTCCCCTCTGGAGATTGCATCTGTTACAAGTCTCCAGGTGCCCATCTCTGGTGAGGTCTTACTGTCAATAACATCAGAATCAGGGCCCAACATCACAGTTTCCAGCTCTTTCAGCTTATCCCTCAAATCACTTACATCATCAGTTACGCAGGAACCACTAATAGGAGAGCCACCATTATTGTCAGGAGAGTGATGCAAGTCGGATGGATACGACTGAGAATCTTGCTGTGACATTGGGCTTCCATTTGGTGAGAAACCGACAAGTGATGTAGAGTTGTAGGCAGTATAACTGCCATTTGCAGAGGATGACTCCAAAGTGCAAAAATTTGCATGGGAACTCTCAACAGAGAAGTGGAATCCGTGGCTATTGTCACTATAGCAGAGAGAGGGGTCAATAGGTGGGAGTTGAGGGAACCAGTAGGGCTCAGGCTCGACTTCTTGCTTTATTTGACGGTACAATCTGCTAGCCATGACCGAGCTTCTGTGTTGCTGGGATGCTTGCATTGATGGACAGCTTGCCAGAACAGTTTCTGTCCCCTTGTGGGGGTTGGAGCAATCAAAGGATTCGAGACTGGCAGGACTGTTTCCAACTAAAATGAAAATTCCTAACAGTCAGAATTCAGCATTTTCATCATGGTCATAATAGCAGTAACTTAAGAAACCTTGCATTCTCTTTATAAGCTAAATGCTGCTTGCAAACATCTGAGAGACGAATGAACATTACCATGATCCTTCAGCCTTGACAGCCCAGATTCTTTCCATCTGTCTCTTTATGATCTGCAAAATATTGAAACAAGCTCAGCAAGACTGAATGACAGCACTGAGGTTGTAACAGAAGTTCGAGATTCAGCATGCCGACCGACAATAACATTCAATGTCGATTTGAGGGAACCCTAAGTGAAACATTTGTTTTAGTATCAAACTTTATTTGCAAAGTGGGGAAGGAAACACCAAGGTTCATAAATATACAGAACGTATCAGTGAATACAGATAATCACAATCCAGAAGGTTTTATTTCTTCCATTTCCTCTTGCTGTAGATTTAAAGCAGAGAATAAGCAGTGAATATTATATACGGATACATATATATGTATGTATATATGCAAACAAAACAAAGCTTTTATTTCTCTCCTATTTTGCCAGGCTTTATTCAACTCAAATGGAGTGATTCAGGCTCGAAAACTTAAAGTACTGAAAATCATACTGATATTTCTATGTACCCTCTAGAGTGCTAAAATTATCTCCCTTTTCTCCCCCATGGATTAGCTAGACAGATATGAAAATTTTGACATCTACAAACCTATATCAAGAAATCAAGAAACAGTTCCATATCGATGGGATCAGAGATGAAATCTCGACATCTTCGAAACACTTCGTCATTAACCGGATTCGTAAAGATGAGAGATGCAAATTTGGTTACTTAAAACCACTTCGATAATAGGTTCCTAAACCTTCAAAGAAGAAGGATGCGATGATTCTTAACGAAACAAAATCGAATGATCCAACCTCCTCTACCTGCTACATTCTTTTCTTAGGTTGATACATGAGGGACCTCCCTATTCAACACAACTTTCTAGCAGAAGGAGACAAAATCATTAAATAAGTAAATCAGTTAGATACTTGAACAAGATTTAGCCAAATGAAAATCCACCATCACAACTCAGCACTTCAATTCCAGTCTACACATAAATGACTTTTACTCCAATTACAGCTTCAGTTTTGCTCCATAAAGTCAGAGTTCGACTTATGCACTTCATAAGTAAATAAAAAACACATTTCCAGCACTAGATCATATTATTCATTAGGCACCCTGTTCTAGCAGTTGCAGAGCTGAAGGAAGTTGATCTTTGAAAACTGAACAAAAACAGAGCCATTTCAAGCTTCTTCTTTTTTTAAAAAAAAAAACCCAAAACTTTGAACATCAGAAAGAGCAGATTACTCGGAGTATAAACAACTAAACTTCCAACCAAAAACTAGAAATTCTTGAAAACCATCTTACTGTTAGTTGATCCTCACCAAACCATTTCCACAAAACTCAATACATTCCCCAAAATACACACTTCCCCCCTCCCCCCCAATAAAGAAACCCTCAAAACAAGTTCAATCACCAAAACAAAGCTAAACCCAAAAAAAAAAAAAAAAAAAAAAACCAGAATTCAAGAACTCCACACACACAAAAAAATCAATGAAGGAAGAAGAACAAACCTTAAATTCAATAAAAGAACAAATTCGATTCCAACATCAAATCAATGGGGGCACCGCACCTTCTTCTAAGGAATCTTCAGCTTTTGGGGAAATTGAAGTTGAAGAAAACAAGAGGGTTTGAGAGATGGAAAGGAGGTTGGAAATGAGACAGCATATGATTTGTTTTTATTTCTTTTTTCTTGTAAAGAGTCACATCAGCATGTGCATTCCTTTTTATTAACTAAAAGAAAAAGGGATGCATTATCAAACCCATTCACATAAAAATTAAAACATACAGTGTGAGTTGTCTTGCAAGTTACTTATACTATTATTATTGGATTTGTTGAATGTACCCTAATGCCCTTCTTAATTTCACATTCGGTCAAATGTCTCCCCCACCAAAAGTCTTTTATATTTATATAACTAATATGAAAAATAAAAAAAAGTAAGAATACTCATGGTTTGTGTACTTAAAATATAAATAAAATTATCAATTTTCTGTATTTATTGAATCGGTATCTCACTTAAAATTAGAGTATTTAAACTTTTAAATTAAAGTAAAAAATAGAACATGTGAATGATCGAAAAACATGATGTTAGTCTTTGATAATGAATTACATGAGTCATGAGTGGGTACGTTCTCTTAAAATTAGAGTTATAATTTATAAGAAATTATATATTTGTAATGCATGGTGTTATGATTGAAAATATTAAAACTTCAAAAACCCCAAATCAACGTCCATACATTGATAACATATATTTATGTCTCTTCATTTCATCTTTTAATATCCAATTTTTGGATTTCCCTTCAACCCAACATTCTATTTTATTCCTATATTTAGAAGTGGAAGTACATTCCAACTCACATTCTCACAATAATCGAATTAAGACTCAATCGGCTCATTCAACTTATTTAAAGAAAAAAAAGGAAAGAAAAAATGTTTGTAATTATAGAGAGCCAAACTTTTTACCTTTTACTTCAATTCTAAACACTATTTCATACATGCAATTTTCTTTTTCTTTTTTTTTTTAAGGTTAAAATTAATATTTATATATTGTTTTAAAATTATTATTATTAGAAGCGTATGCATGTGGAAAGCATGTACTATTTAAAACATGTTTTTGTGTTTAAAAATTAATATGTAATAAACAATGAAATGTATGGACACAAATATATAAAAATTTAGAACACAGATTAAAGTTTGAAATAAAAATTAAAATTGCTTTGAAAAGGTTTTATTTATAAAAATATATTTAGAAATATGAAAAAATAGAATTCAAATGTTTAACAAACCCACTCGTCAATAAATCCAAATTAATCAATATTCTTTTCTATACCAACTAGTACATCGTTAATATATTTCAAGCATGAATGAAAGCAGAATTTAATTTCTATTGTTTTGATTAGCTACTAGAACAAAATATTTGGATTAATTATTGGTTAAGTTTTTAAGCATGAATGCAAACTTGAAAATTGTTAATTTTGGTTGGTTGTTTATTGAAGAATAAGAGAATGGAAAGAAGTAATGTATTTAGTTGAAATTAGTTGTAGAAAAAGATAGGTAATACCCAAAGTTAAGGGTGGGTTTTGAAAGGAATCAAATAAATTTTAAGGAAAAGGGTGTCCCCTCCCCAGAGTTAGTGGGCCCTTACTTAAATATTATTTGTCCATTACATTAGAAGTTAATGTGACTTTAAGTCTAAGTTAAAGTGACATTTTCTAAATCATTATCATTGATTCACTGTTTGGAGGATACTATGAGTCTTGTCAACCTAACCATCATCTTCCTATTTTAGTTCTTTATGTTTTGGTGACTCATCATCCATAATTATCATCAAATTTTAATGAAATTAAATTTCAAGAAATACCCTTAAACTATATATTTTAGTTTGAAAATTGTGTTGAGAGATGAAATTAAATTGTATATTTTTACGATAATAAAAATATAATTTCATCATCTTAATAGTTTATAGTTTTATAAATTTTAAATGGTTAAATCAATTTTTTATTATTTTAAGTGAGTCAAAGTGTAATTTTATCATTACTAATTTAAAATCTTATAAATTATAAAAAATTTAAATTAAAAGTCCCTGGATCTCTACTATGCTCCGGCTTTGATTGTACGAGTTAAGTAATAATAGAATTAGAACCATATGTATATATCACATCAAAAGCAACTTCCAGAGTTAAAAAGGGTAGCTTAGGAGGGACAAACTTAGTTTATATATATAATTGATTTATTAACTTTTTTTTGAATGAGTCAAAAAGTATAAATTTATTATTATATTAAGTTAATATTTTATAAATTTTTAAAAAATAAATTATAATTTTTATTTATTTTTAAGGATTCAAGTTAAATTATAAATTTTAAAGGGTAAAATGTAGTGTTGACTAAAATTTTTCATTTTTCAAAGGAGAATAAAAGCAATATTTTTCTATTTTCGAGAGTGCTAACACCGCTCCAATTTGAATGCAATAAGAAAACTATTAGATTTTATAAATAATTAAAATAAATTTCTTATTTAAAAAATTAAGGTTAAAATATGTTATAAGTTCATATTGTCTTCACAAATTCAGAATTTAATATTTTCACTTTTATTTCTAGGAATTTAGTTCATTTATTTTTCAGATTTTAAAATTCAAGTCCAATTGTCAACACTATTAATTTTCTTTTGTTACATTTCTTAGAATGACGTTTTGAAATTAAAAAAATACTCACTCAGTAAATATGTAACTAAAAAAAATAATGTTGCAATGATCTTGAATTTAACAAAATAACTTTAACATCGTCAATTGTTAGACCTAAATTTTAAAATCTGGAAAGTAGAACTCTTTATTTTTAAAAGTATAAAAATTAAATTTCAAATTTTTGAAGAATACAAAAACTTTATTTTAACCAAATATAAACATTAATGAGCCTGTCTATAAAATTATCGGCTCAAAAATATAAATAGAAATGGGTTAATATATAATTTGACCCCTGAACTTGGCTATTTGTATCTATTTTGTTCTTAAAAAAATTTTTAACCTAGTTGGTCTTTGAACTTGTATTCTGTCAACCAAGTTGGTACTTCCGCACTAACACCGTTAGTTGTGCTGACGTGCACTGCTAGCCAATCTGGTAGTGCAACATGGCAACCTCTCCATGTGCCACGTGGCAAACATAAATTAATATATAAATGATGTTTGCACGTGACATTTTGAGAGGCTACCACGTGGTAGCACTAGATTGGCTAGAAATGTCGTGTAAACATAAGCTCATGGTATTAGTATGGAGGGGCCAACTTAGTTGACGGAATACAAGTTCAGAGATCAACTAGATCCAAAAAAATTTAGGGACCAACTAAATACAAATGAACAAATTTAAGAGTGAGATTATATATTATTCCGGTAGAAATTTGATAATGAACTCCTTTTTATAAACAACAAAAATTGTCCACTAAGGAATTATAAATTTTGTATTCATGGATTAAAAAGTTAATGGGCTAAGAATTATATATATAAAAGGATAAAGATTTAATATTTAACAGTCTTCTCGTGCATAGTGATTGAAAACTTAAAAGTTTGAACTTAGTCTCTCTCTATATATTTATATTGAAATATTAAATTTAATAACAACCCTAAATCAATTGGTCAAAAGTTTATGAATTGTTTTACACGAAAATCTAAAAGATTAAAAGAAAACAAAAAAAAAAACAGCACTTTTGCAAAATTTTAGATTTATTAACGAGTTGGATTAGTACGAGAACAACTGGTGATTCTACGCGGTGAGTCATTGAATATGGGTGGTTTTTTTTGTTGAGAAGAGTCGTGTGAGTTATTGCATTAGCTGTTGGAGATAAAATTATTTACATTAAGATTCGATTTGATTTTTTTAGTAATAACAGTGATGTGACGTTTTAATATATAATATTTTATGAAAAATAGATAATAATCAATCCTTTTAAATTTTATACATGTGTCTAGCGAAGATACGGTGTTCGTGTGTGATAAAGGGTGGATGGTACACTAGCTTAGTCCCGCTAGATACACATGACTCATTGAGGGATCAACTCTGCTTTTTTTATATAAATCACCTTAATTTTTTTATTAATTACGGAAATAACTCACTTTTCTGATTATATACATAAATAACTTAAAATGAACAGTAAAAGTTGGTGGAGCCAAAGAGAATTGCACCACCAATATCCCATGTCAACCACCAGAATAATAAATCAAAATTTTTGTCGTGTCAAAAAAGGATGACACCACCTATATAAATATCAAAAAAATACTACTAATTCTCCGTAATTGGGGGCTTTAAAAAATCCATTCTTTGGTGGAGCCATTAAGTATGACACCACCACTTTTTTAATGTGTCAAGAGTTTTTTTTTTTTAATTTAAAATAAATGTTATTTTATTGGGTGGTTCCAATTAGAATGGGGCCACCATTTTATTTATTTTGTGTTAACTTTTTTTTTAAATGTTTAGTTTTTTTTAGTTTTATTATAGTTTTTATTTTTTTTAGCTTTTTTAAAATTAAAAAAAAATATTATTTTATTAGGTGGAGCTATTTGAACCCGTTACCGCAACACGAGCAAGTTTCTTAGTGCTATTAAATTGTAACTCGAATGTTATCGACATCGATGATCTCACCCGTGCGGTTCGATTTGGGATTTCTTAAAACCTTCAAATATCCCAATGACCTAAGGAATCCCAAATAATCCACCCGTTGGCTGTATAACCAATTTAAACATGTTATCGTCCTACCACAGTTAACGAAAACACTTACATAACCAATTTGAACTCGTTACCGAATAAAAAACTGGCATTCGAAAATAACAATTAAATTTACCGGTGTTGAAGCTCTACTAAATTATCGTTAAACAAAACATACCTTCAAATTAAAAAAAATACTAAATAAACAAAAACACAAATACATAATTAAAAAAAAAACGCTCATCATCTCTCTCTCATTCATCTTCTAACAAAATATAATTAAAAAATTCTTCAACTTAGGTTAATTTGCCACAGGGGGTTATATATAGCTATTTGATCATGCAAAAGAGAATGCACCATCAAATAAAATATATATTTTTTGTATTTAAATTAAAAAAACACATTTAAAAAAAAGGTTAGCACAAAATAAATAAAGTGGTGTCGTCATTCTAATTAGAGCCACCAAATAAAATAACATTTTTTTTAAATTTTAGAAACCCAAAAAAAAACAAAAAAAACCCGAGACACATTAAAAAAGTGGTGGCGCTATACTTAATTGTTCCGCCAAAAAATGGATTTTTTTAAAGCCCCAATTGTTGAGAAATAGCAGTATTCCCCTGATATTTTACACAGGTGGCGCCATTCTTCTTGGCATCACCAAAAAATTGATTTTTTATTTTGGTGGCTGACGTGGCATATTGGTGGCGCCATTCTCTTTGGCTCCACCAACTTTTATTATTCATTTCAGGTCATTTAAGTATATAATTAGAAAAATGAGTCATTTTTCATAATTAATCAAAATTTTAGGGTCATTTATATAAAAAAGCTTATCAACTCCTCTAAAGGACAAGTGTTGGGATATATGGTGTAAGTACAACAATATTGAATTTCAAGCTTACAAAAGCGAACCTTTTTTAAATGTAATAAACTAATTAAGGTATTGTTTGTTAAACTGAAAAATTAAGTGTTAAAAAAGTAAGTGTTAAAAAAATAAAGTATTGAAAATTTAAGTAGTGGATTTAAATTATAAAATGGTTTGATATATTACTTAAAATTAATTAAGGAATATAATTAGATTATTTGATAAATATAGATTTTAAATTATAAAAAAGTAAAACTCTACATTTTTTCATTAAATTTTAAACATTTCATTTTATTCTAAATAAAAACCAAATTTTAAAGGTAAATTATTTATAATATAATATAATATTAAAATAAATAAAATAGAATAGAAATAATTGAAAATATTCTCCATTGAGTGTTAAGTAGCTCTTATCTATTTATTATTTTTCACACTTTTTTATAGAAAAAAATTATCAAATTATTTTTATTGTGGATTATCAAACATGTGTAAAAAATTAAATCATTAAATATTAATTTTCAATAGATTTAATTTTATTCAATGATCTATCAAACAAAGTCTAAATTAAACTTCAAATTCATTTCATCTAACTTTATAATTTAATGAGTTGAAGTGCAAATTTGTCATCATACTATACTATACTTTGTCTTAATTTACATTTGCCATTATATTTTGAAAAATATTAGTAAATTTGCCTGTAACAGCTCGATTTTTAGTGGTATCAAAAAATACAATTTCGAAACTCCATTTTCGTAAACTAAGCTCATAATTATTAAATATTAATATTTACAAGGATGTTATATTAGAGAATTAAAGTTTGGTCCGATAATTGTGTTGAATTAGTAGTTAATTAAGGTCCAATGACTAAATTGTAAAATTCCAATTGCTATAGATTTTTAATTGGTCAATGACTTAGCGTGTAACACCCCTGAAATTGATAGATTATAAAAGTAGTATTAAAATGAATATTGTAAAATTGATTTTTCGGTAAAATGAGAAAATAATATAAAGATGATAAAAGAAAAGATTGAGAAGTATGTTGCGGGATACTAAATTAAAGTAAGGATTAAATCATAAAGGTGTCAAAAGTTTTGAGGTAAGTCTTATACTATACATAAGAACTTACTAAGTATCTTATATGCTTACCTTGTTTGTTTTCTCTTTTTCCTGTAGGTCGTCACATTGCAAAACTCGTCAAGTCAAATTGTCTCGAAGCTCACACTATCACTGAATCGGTAATTATATAATCATTTTGAGTCTAGGGTTGTGGCATATATATAAGTATCTTGGTGTAATCCTTAATGTATAAAAGTCTTGATGAGTTGAAAATTGTGATGACTATGGTATATGATGATTTTGAATGTTGGGCATGGCATTTGATTTAATTAATGCATAATGTTTGATGCTCTTGGGAAGGAGAGATATGAATCTATTTTAAACTTGATATGTTAATGTTGGTAGGATGAGATAAGTAAAATGGCTAAGTTGGTCCCTAGTTAAAAATGGTAAGTTTGATTGTCATGCTTGAAATATGTGTTGGTGTATGGTTGATTTGATTCACGTTAACATAGGTTCATTTGGCATTTGATTGAATGTATTGAAATGAATAGTTTTGCAATAGGTTGAACTCAATTTGAATTGGTTTTGATTAGAAACGGCTAAATGATTTATTTTGGTATTAAATGTTATGAGTTCGGAATGTTTTAGGTGAATATATTGAAAGGTTTGATTGGAAACTTTGGATTAAGTACCAAATTGTGCATTTTTGCCAAAAACAGGTCCACATCTCGACGACCACCCTCCCTCATCGCAACGTTGGCCAACAGTAAGTGACACCGTGACGTCGAACGACATGAAGTCGTGATGTGACTTACTATTTTGATGACGTCACGACGTGGAAGTGATGAAGTCGCGACGTCACTCCTGAATTTTTTAAACTTTGCAATTTGGTCATATTTCATACTCAGATTAACAAATGAGCTTTCGTAAGCTCATATAAGACCTGGAAATAATTGTTTAACATAAATTGAATGTGATTGAGGCTTAATTGTACATGTTGAATGATTAAATGCTACGTAATTGTCTGTTATTGTTCTAATAATGAATGTAGCATTCCGTAGCTCAGACCTAGCGATAGAATAGGGCGAGGGATTTACATTGCCATTCAACTCTTACGTGATTGAATTTTATTTAATTTAGCCACCAACTTTGATTTTTAATTGATTTTACAAGGGTCCGTTTGTTTACATGTAAAAGGTTTTATGGAAAATGTTTTCTGCATTTTCCTGTGTTTGTTTCCCAGAAAATAGTTTGGTCAAGGGAAAATGACTTACAAGTCAAGGTAAAATAAGCCCTTTTTTCCTGTAAAATGACTTACCCTTTTGAAAAGCGTAAGTCATTTTCCGGAAAAGAGCTCATCTATAGATAATTTTATTTTTATATAAAAATTAAATTAAATCAAGCTTAATATTATTGTATTGATAATAAATTTTATTTTTATTTTTAAAAATATTTAAAATATTATATTTTTAATATTATTAAACATACATATTTAATTATTTATATTTAGTCATATAATAAATTATTAATATAATAAATATAATTTATTATTTTAATAAATTATTTAATATTTCAATTTAATTTTAATAATAAATTTTAAAAATAAATTTTAAATAATATTATTCACATGTTATTGAAAATATTCAATATTAATATTTTAATAATAAATATTTATTACAATTATAAATTTATTAATAATAAATGCTTTATAGTATAAATGTTAAAATATGTCATAAGTCTATGTACACTTCACAGATTTGTAATTTAGTTTTTGTACTTTTATTTTCAAGAATTTAGTCCCTTTACTTTTCAAATTTGAAAATCAAGTCCAATTATTAACACGGTTAATTTTTTTTGTCAATTTTGTTGATGTCACATTTTTAAATAAAAAATTCTCACTTAGTAGTCATGTAATTAAAAAATGACGTTGTAATAAATCTGAATTTAATATAATATTTTTTTATATATGCAAAAACAATATAAAATATAAATTTATAGATAAAACTAAATTCAATTAAACAATGAAAAAAATAAGAAAATCTCAAATATATGTTTTTTTAATTGAAAACAACTTTTATGAAATATTTTTAACAAATCTACTAAACAACAGAAAATATTTTACACAGATTCATCCAAACAACAGAAAATATTAGCTTTTCCAGAAAAGCAAATCATTTTCCAAAAATTATTTTTCGGAAATCATTTTCAGTGAAACAACCGGAGCCTAAATGTTAATATTGATTATTTGAAAACATAATTTAATAAGAATTTTATTTCAAATATTTTATTTTAATAGTTAACAATAATTTAACTTTTAAATATTAAAATTAATAAATTAAATTAGAATTTGTATTTAATGAAATAAATATATATATATCGTAAAAGAAAAAATTAAGTTTATTTTTATAAAATAACTATATTTATTTAATTTCAATAATATATTAATTAAATTATTATTGTTAAATATTAAAGTAAAATATAAATTTTATTTAATTAAATTTTGTCTTCAAATTATTTTAAATTAAAATTGAATAGGAAATGTCAATCAAATAAAAGTAAAGCAACAAAATTCAATATAGAGTGAAAGTGTAATGGTAATTTTTTTTAGTTTATAAGAAAAATGGAAAATACCAATCAACGAGGAGTATAATGACAAATTTCAATTTACACTTATAAGTATAGTGGCAAATTTGCATATTTATCTTAATTTAAATTAATTAATATTAACTAGATTACGGCACATTCACTATGTGGGTTAAAATAATTATGTAATAAATTTATTCAAAAATGACATAAAAATTAAATATGATTTTTTTAGTTGAAATGATAAAGTTGAAATAATGAATATTAAAGTGTTTTAGGTTTATAAATCCCATTTCATGCATATAATTTTCTAATTTTACCAATATATAAAAAGATATAAATATCCTCAAATAATATTTGTCATTTTGTAAAATAAATTAATTTTTGATAAATTCATAATTGAGTTAAAATCCAATTAGTGGGTGACACCAATTAAAACATTATATTCCCTCAAAAAAAGTGTAGATGAGTAAAAAAGTCATCAACTTTTGTCTTTAGATTTAACATGCAGCCAAAAACATAAGTTTGACATGGTATGTAGTAAATGACACAAAATAATTTTTATATGTATAATTATTTGACTAATTATTAAAAGTTTAAATTATATATAAAAAGTTGACTGCATTTTAATTTAATTAGTATAGATATTATTATTAATATAAAAATATGTGAATTTGAATACGTTAAAACACTTTTATATATTATTTAAAAATTAGAAACAAATTATAAATAATTCTAAATATTTTATAATAAAAAATTAAATATAAAAAAAGGGTCATTCAATATTTTCGTTTGTCCCTATCCCATAAACTCAACATTCCTATCCTAAGACAAAAAGTCTCAAATTCTGACAGCTTCGCTGTTTTAAAGAAAAATAAAAGATGAAATCAACCCTCAAGAGTTCATATACAAATTTCCACGCATTGCTCCAACATATAAATTTTTTTAACACTGATGTAACCATGTCTCTAAATTTGTCAAAGCTTTGCAAAGTTTCATGAAGGAAAAAGACAAGCGATGGGTGAAAACGAGTTCTCTTTGCCTTCAAATCTCTGTCAATCTTCCGACCAAATGCTTGAAATTTTAGGACAAAAGGGGGCCTTCCATTTGCATCTGCATGTTTCTGTTTTGTCTAAACTTGGGAATTCGTGCCTTCATGTTTTGTTAGTATATTTTAGCGTCTCATGTTTGGAAGTAAGTATTTTGTGCATGGGTGAGGTTTATATCAAATAAAATTATATAATAATAATTTTTTATTGGTTAAAAGTGTTCATGGGAATTGTATCATCATGTTGAAGTACTTATACTTCTCATATATGAATACTATGCACCATTATCAAGAGAGCATTGTCACAATGTCACTAAAATCAATCACCACGTGAGATTCAATTTTATTAATGCTTTCACTCTCTAAACTCGCTAATTTTAAAGTTGGTAACATCTTAATCATATTTTATTATATGCCTAAATTAGATTCTATCCAATCATGTAATAAAATAATCGCTCTAAATCCTTCTTCACCTGTAAATATCTCTTCTCCCAGGAGAGATAAACAAGATCATATATATAACTTACACTGTACTTAAATACCCTCTCAACTTAGATCAACTGTTATTCTTAGTGGTTTTCTGCATCATCTACGATGTGAACCACCATCATTGTCAACTCCAATATCATCTATAACTTAATTGTTATAACAATTGACATCATATTATGATGGTTAAAGGGGATAATATCGACACGGTTATGATTAAGAGAAATATTATAAAAAAAAAGATTGGGTAGAATTATCAAGATTATGTTGCAACACCCTCACAAGCGAAGGATGCAAGAGTAAATGAAAACCCAACAAAAAAATGTACAAGAATATGACCTTCCCATTGCCCACGATGTCGTTTTAACTGGTGCTTGTTGTTTTTAACTGAACATTTGTACCAATCGAAGGAATTGCCGCATGTCCACTGTCGTGGCAGTGTTAAGGATGTCCTCATCTTATATCTTCACCTTACCTTTACCAATTTTCTTCAATGGGCCAGCTATTAATGGATACAGAGCAAAAACGATAGAAAATTGGAGAAATAGCAAAGAGTAGAAGAAAGACCAAAAAAATGAAATAAAAACTTCCTAAAGAAAAAAGTTTGGTGAGCTTCAAAATTAAATAGAAGAAATTGAGAGGCAAAAATACTCGAAGAATTGAAACATGGAAAAGAACTTATATTAATTTTTATTGCTTAGGTGAAAACATATGATATGAGATGAGAGGCCAAAAAGAATGGAGGTCACTTAATTACAAATTAAATAAAAATTGCTATGTACAGGAAATGCCACCACTTTGTCCCTTGAACTTGGCTGATTGTATAAATGGAAGACAATCAGAAGATTTCGGGTACTCTTTCGATACACTTGGAAGCAATTTCTTGGATGAAAGCTCGGCATTTCCTTAAGATAAAGTCCCGCATGGTAAACATCCTACGATCATATCTTGGCTTCGGCATTTCATCAAATATTATGTATTCATGATATCAAGAAGCTTCTTTCATCACTTTAAGTCGCCAGTTTATGGATTATAGATCATAGATAAGGAGTGATGCCATAAATTACCATATTTCAGTCGTCCACCGTCATGAGGCAAGACATAGGCCTGCGTAGACTCATGTCAGTCGAGGCTTGTCACTTGTTAAGACAACTGAAAGTCATAGGGGGGGTCGACCAAAGCAAAGACAGTTGAACCACCTTCCACTCTATGAGCCAGACTCAAAAAACCGTGCAACGGCCAAATAAAGTTGCTCTTCCTCAAAAGGCTTCGATACATAGTCATCCATCCCACATTTCAGGCACTTTTCATATGTAGCCTGGATCACATCAGCTGTCATTGCTAATATTGGAATGTGCCAGTGGGACACGTTTCCATACATCTCAATAGACGCTTCTCCAGAAGCAAGTTTTTCATTCACCTCACTCTCCGCACTGCGGATCTGCCTAGTTGCTTCAAACCTGCAAATAATATTTGAAGTATCAGGATCAAGGATCTCTTTCCATTAAAACATATCTTGGAGATGTTTAGACTAAGGTCTATCAAGCTAATCAACATTCTGGCATCTGGAAATACTTGATAATAATATTGCCTCATAGTTTTGATGTATTAACCGAGTAAATGCTAAACAAAGTTAAAGGGTTGTTATGGATTGATTACCCATCCATTTCTGGCATCTGGAGATCCATGAAGCAGGCATCGAAAGTATGGGGTGGCTTAAGCTTGTTGAGTGCATCGTGGCCTCTTTCCACACAGGTGACAATTGCTCCATATTTCTTTAAAGCACCTTCTGCCACTCTTCTATTAACCTTATTGTCATCGACGACTAAAATCCGCTTTTCTCTAAGTAAGCTCCCGAGTGTAGACATTTTCTTTCCACGTACTTTGCCCTTTGTACCATTTCCAAGGGCTTCTTGGAAACAGGCAATTAAGACACTTAACCGAAGAGGTTTCATCAGCACATTATCTACAAAACCAGAAGTCTTAAGCTTGGAGCGCTCCACGGGGCTCATGGAGGTACCCAAAAGAAAACACTTCGGAAGGTTTGTTGAAACATTTAGTTTGCAATTTTGCCTATGTTGTTCGAGCAAAGATCGTAACTGAAGAACTGTTTCTTGATTCCAAACATCTTTGTCAATAAGAATCATGGCCAAATGTGCAAATGCGCTGCAGAAGAAACAATAAAAATGAATCAGCAAAACCAGTGTAAGTTGAATGCTGCGGTTGAAAATTAATTGTCCTCAAATTCTTATATATATATTAAGTACCACCACAATTATTCTAGCTACCTTGTGGTGAAAATGCTTGACACGTAGGTGCATGCTGACTCCAAACTGGAAGTTATATCAACAGATATTCCCAGTCTTCGAAGATGGTATTTTGTGACCTCAGCGCGGATGCTTCTATTATCAATAATAAGTGCTCCCAATCCTTGGAACTCTGAAACCACTGGATCATATTGCTTCCTTTTGGAATCAAGAGAACTTACTTCGCCTTTTCCAAAAGCTCCAGTAAATGAGAAAGTACTGCCAACGCCAGGTTCACTCACAAACCCGATCTCCCCATGCATGAGTTCCACCAGATGTTTGCTGATGCTCAATCCTATTCCAGTCCCACCATAATGTCGTGAAGTGGAACTGTCGGCTTGCACAAAAGGAGTGAAAATTTGATCTTGTGCATCTAAACGAATCCCGACGCCTGTGTCCTCAACTGTTACAAGTAATCTAATCTTTTCAGGGTCATCCTTTGCATCTTTTCCATTTAACATTTTGAAATTCTCCCAGCTTCTCCATCTGTCTACCACCGGAAAACCACTTAATGTATTATAGGTTTTGCTTGACATGTCCTGAACTAAGTTCAAGCCTTGTTGTAGCACCTTGTCCCCCACATCGGATGTGCCTTTCATTTCATCTACCAGATGCACCGAGACAAAAATATGTCCCTTATCCTGCGTGAACTGCAATTTCAAGTTCTAAGTTAGAGAACATGTACAAATTCGAAAGATTTGGGGAAAAGAATGGAACTTAAATGTTCATCTGATTTCCCGGATCTCTACTGCAAGTTAAACACGAAAGAACCATGGAACTGTGAATCCCCGGCATTCAAGAGTTGAAAACAAATCTCTACATTAAGTTTCCATAATGCTGCATGTATGTTGATATAAGTTTCTGAATAAAAGGACAAGGTGATACCTCCACTCGATTATCCGCAAGAAAATGCATCAAGTTCCGAAGCCATACATACTTTTCCAAGTCTTTGGGCGATATAAGTTTTAGGTGTATGATGCAACAAACAGGGAAGAAACATATAAATTCAAACATAACAAACCTTAATTGAGTTTCCAACAAGATTAGTAATTATTTGTCGAAACCGCCCAGGGTCACCAACAACAACTTCAGGAACCCGATCAGATACATAAACCGCCGACTTCTCATGTTCAAATAAGACAAACAAACAAGATTATGTAAGAACAAGAAGAAAAACGGAAGAAAGGAAACCAGATGAGTTACTAGAGACATATCTTGGTTTTACCTCGATTCCTTTATCATTAGATTTGTCAGAGGAGAGTGAGAGAATGCTATCGAGAAGGTTGCGTAGATCAAAGGGCACATCCTCAAGTTCAAGCCTGCCTGATTCTATCTTAGCCTGATCAAGAACTTCATTTATCAGCGAGATAAGATCTTTACCACTAGCATGAGCAGTCTCGGCGTAGTCCCTTTGGATCGCATCAAGATCAGTGTCCATCAACATTTTCAGCATACCTGTGAATGTTATAACAACAAAATGTAAATACCACAGTTTAATTAGTTGTGCTGGACTGGAGAGTTGAAGGGCTTTCTAATCACCTAAAACACCATTCATTGGAGTTCGGATCTCATGGGAAACAGTAGCTAGAAACTACAAAATAGAAAACCATAAAGTTAGAAAACACTGTAGAACTATTCCATTATAGTCATTTTTTCAGGAGAAAATTTTACATTAGGAAAACAATTGCTAACAAAATGAATTTGGATAAAGTTAAGCCAATCTTTTTTTTTTCATAGTAGAGACTCGTTTGCTAGTAGTAGCGAAAGAACCTGAGATTTAGCTACATCTGCAGCTTCAGCACGAGCTTTGAACTCCATCATCTCTCGGCAGTCGTTCTCCACTTTTGCGATTCGACATATAGCTGCATGGAAGATATGACCAACAAGCAAAGTAATAACCAAGACTCCCACAGATGCATTGATTGCCATCCAAGGTAATGGAGGTTTTTGCTTGAACCTACAAGAGCAAAAAATTCCAGTTTTGAGGAAACATAACATCTCACATCTTTTTGCTAACATTAAAACTTCTTATTTATATTTTAGGGGAAAAAACACCAACCTGCAGTGCATCTCGTGCTTCCTTAATGGGTCGCCAAAATCAAGGCTGCTAACATGCAGTAAACCAGTATCGGTTATATCAGTACGGTACATGCTGATTGGAGCAGATGCATTGGTTGTGTCATACACATTGACAACTATCGTTTGCTTGCTAGCAAGTTGGTGCAAAAGCTTCTCCACCAGGGAGGGTACATCATAAGATGCACCCAGATACCTGCAATTGAAACTGACTACTCAAATGTAAAATTGAACTGACAGAAACAACAACAGTACTTGTCAGATGTATAGAAATTCAAATAACAGTTTAAGAGATAATTACCCCACAGTCGCTTCAGTACGTTGCTCAGGTGTAGCACCAGGAGGCAAATCCTTGTTATAAACTGCAAATGTGAGCACAACACCAAGGTGGTTGGATTTTAATAGCTTAAAAGGTGATGTCAATACACCCTTTCCGGTTGCCCTTGCTCGCAGGATGTTCTCAAGGTCTTGCTGTGAACAGCATAAACAGCAAATTAACATAACATTATTTGCTAAATGAAGATGCAGTAAGAAGATGTAAATAAGAACAATTCTAAGGGAACTGTATTCAACAATATAACTACTAGTTGCCTACAAAGTAGACAGACTATTGCAACATGATAAAAGAGGATCTGGTGTTGGTTCGTTAATTTTTTTTAACCTGGTATTGAAGAAGATTTCCAATTCACTGCTATGATTATAAATATCATACTCCTATTACTTTGTGTTTCCGTGCTTGTTGATCCCTTTGCCTAATACTTTGATGTTTTAGTGTTGAAATTAAACATAACATTGGGGAAAATGTGGATTACATACTTGTAGCTAAGCAACTTAAATTTAGCAAGTCTCACAGTACACACTCATCCTCAATGTTTGCAAAATCACTGAAATGAAACTTGAATGCTATAACCAATTAAACCATTTCTCATTATTCAAAAACTTGAAGTTCAAGGAAATTTGCATGATTTCCCTACTAAATGGTAGTCCCACTTTCAGTAGGGAGGGTATGTGCTGAGTTACTTTGGTTCCTGCTCTAGTTCCTACTTCGGCTGAAACTGAATGCTATAAAATATATAGTGCAGCCTCAGATAAAGCAAAACATACCTGTCCAGACATCATGTCAATAGAGACAATATGAGACACAGTTTCTTGTGAAAATATCACTGGTGCATATTCATCTTTAATGGGTGCAGGGTCCAAATTTTCAGTCAGGCAATCTTGGACTAAAGTCTGGTCCTCAGTTTCCATTTTCTTTATTGTCCATCCATGCTGCTTCTCAAACTGCTCCCTCTCTGAGTGAAGAACTTTCAATGCATAAGCAACACCACTGGTAAGCGGCCTCTCAAAAGCTGTTCTCTCAGTATACTCACCAAATGTTTTCTAGAAAACATGAAATAGTAGTTCAGATAGACAAAAAACGAGAGCCAAACTTGTCTACATTGTAAGCACTAGGAATTCATATACAATTTTAAGCCAAGAACTATGGTTCCATAGATGACCAACAAGTCAAGTGATGCAACCCATCATCTTTCATTAGCATAGCCATACACTAATCCATGTAAGTAAAAATAGAAACACATTAGTTATTCAGATATAAGCACATAGAATATGACCTGATCAATGGCGGATGGATGCTTCCCATGGTGAAAAGTGGATACAAGAATTGCCAAGGCATGAACATGATTCATGCTAACATTGAACTGATCTTGCAACATCCGTGCTCTCTCATCACACATGTTGGCGAGTGTGTGTTCTCTCCTCAGAATGATCTTTTGGTTTAAATGCCAAAATAACCAGATGGATGTAAGGATCCCCAGAAGTACGAAAACTGTTAAGAGTTTCTTTCTCCACTTGCCGGCACCTTTGGGAGGGCTCTGGTCTAGCTGCTGCTGCTGCTTCTGTTGCAACAGCAGCTGTAGTTGCTGAGTTGCAGGTTGCAATGGAGCTGGCTCATTCTTTTGTTTCCACCTGAGCTTCAAACAAACTCCTGGAATCTTACAGCTCAGTATCACTCCAACAAGAACCAACCAACATCCTTTCCCCATACAGAAAGACAAGTTCTTGAAATTGTCTTTTGGTTGGACTCCAAGTGCACTTCCTTGCAAGATGTTCTGCTTATGCCAGAACAACATAAATGATGGTTATTTTAATAGCATTACTCATGGAGCACTTTGAGGCATGCAATTTCAGTAAGATTATATATATGCATATGAGTGAAATTATCTGATTATGGAAAAGGGTCCATCATTATATCACATGTATAATCCTGACAGTTCAGCTTGCAATTGAGACTGTAAGTTTCATCATATCACTCCTAACGAATACCAGAATTTATTAACCAAGAATTATAAAAATTCATTGCATTCTCTAAGTTGAATTGTCTTTAACATTCGATGTTCCTTTACACATTGTAGCTTTATGAGCACATATATACCTAAGAAAAGAAGAATATATTTATCAGCTTCTTTTCAGAAATCTTTGCAGCCAAAATTATTATCAGCCAGTGGTGTGCTCCACAAGTGTAAACAAACAACTTTTTTTTTTCTGATAACATTACTTAGTGATCAAGTAAAGAAAGGGGCAAAATTATGTTGCAAAGTTTTAGCCATCAGTCAGAAGAATGCATTGTACAGCATTAACTAAGCTTTACGAAGTTAAAAGGTTGAATATTTACTACTGTTAGGTGTTTCTAACATCTAGATGCTACCTTTCCACCACTATGATGCTCCCGTGATATTGATGAAACAGATTTTTGTGAGACATAAGTATAGTGATCCAGCAACGACAAGTCATGCTTGCTGTGAATATTCTCAACTTGGACTGGACATTGATCCTTAAGTTCCATAGTTTTTACGATCTGCACCTGCTGCATTCTGGAGTCTTGCTTCTCTGGACACAGTACTTTAAGAGCACAAGTAACATCATCACTCCATGGCTTTTCAAGTCCTAAATGTTTGCCACATTCGAGAAATGCTATCTGTAATATGCAGAGGAATGAGAGCATGATAAATTTTCATATAGAAAATCTAAGACATGCATTTTGGCAACCATATTTGTAGCTGGAAAGACTGTTCATGCAACTTCACAACAAACAATTTATTTAAAAAGAGACATCAAGAACTCAATCCTATCTTCACGAAGATGTGATTGCCTTGTCAAAGGAATCTTGAAATACTCTTGATCTTAACCACCTATCTAGATCTTAAATTCTGTTCACCGTTATAGTATCATATAGCATTGCTTATCAAGAAAAAGATATAAACTTCATTTTCGTTGACGTTTAGCTGCTATTAAATAATAAGACATGTTCATACGATTCCACTCCAAAGAAATATAACTGGGAAGGAACTTAGAGAACATTTCCAGTCTAAATAAGAATATTCTTTGAAGAATCACATATTAGTTGAGCACAAGAACAATTTAAAGGGATCTGGCCCTTCATGCTCGAATGAGAATGAGGACTAATGCATCAATTTAATAATATATTTCAAAAACAGGAAGAGAGCAACTTTCTGGGACTCATTATCCAACCATACAAGGAGTGAAGAAGGCGATAACAATATTCGAAAATAGGTTACAGAATCATATCATGACCCTATTTTCAGATGAATATCTTCTATGATTTCCAGCAAAAGAAAAAAAAAAAAAACAGTACATACCACATAATATATTTATTCTACATTATCTTCCAGAAAGGAAAAATCGGATAGAACAAAGCCACATTTGTCTTATCACATTATATTGACCAAATTCAGCCCTCATAACCAAAACCAGACCTTAAAAGCAACAGCTTTGTCGGTATATAAACTAATTGCAGCTAGGGATGTCTAAAGCTAAGAAAGATACAAAAAGTTACCTGATCTGATTCATAGAAGAAAGAAGCTAAAGCAAGAAATTGGTTCTTGCTAACATTGAAATGTTGAAGCAAGATTCTTGCCTTCTCCTCACAAGAATCGGTTGTCTTCTTATAGCTGTCCAAAGCTACACTGTTGAAACTCAACAAGAACCAAATAATCCCAGTGGAAACGAAGCCTAAAAGCCAGAGGAAGAGAAGGTTCCTCTTCCATTTTCTGAAAGAATTGGGTCCATGCATAGTCTCCTTAGCTTTCTTCAGCCTGAAATTTGCTGATAATCTACAATTAGAACCAGAAAGCTTGCCGTTCATAGACATCTTGAGCAAAGCAAACTTATGTATTTCCCCAAGGCGCCTTAAGAACTTCACAAAATTCCCAGTTCCAGAAGAAGAACAAATTCATGAAAGTAAAACCACCAAGGCGACCCCAACACCAAAATTCAAAACAGATTCAAGTTTGTCAAAATGGAACAGAGAAAAATTTCATTCACCTAACCGACAGCACAACTCAGGAGACAATCCAGCTCATTTCTCAACAAAAACAAGCTCCAATTATCCACTTTACCCAGAAACCAAAGTGGTCCAAACTCCATACCATACACTTGAAAGTTCATATGCTCGCATCAAAAGACATGCTTTTCTTTTGAAACACCACCAAAACAAGATCAGCAATCATGCCAAAACAAACAACCTGAACCCAACCCAGTGTCTTTTTGGGCAACCTGTGAGGGAATCATTAAATGGAGTAAGTTGAAGAAATTTGGCTTTTTCCTATTCCAAGTTCTCTCAACCTTCCCTCAATGTCTGTAGAAAAAAAAAAGGTGGTATCAAGAATGCAACTTGATTAATAAAAACCTCATATTGAAACCCAAATTCTAGACTTTAACCCGGTCGGTTTCTGAGTTAACCCAACTGGAATCAATCATCACACTTTGGATAAAAAAAGGAGGTCAGTAACTTGTCTTTCTTTTCTTTTTCTTTATTTTGGCCCTTTTAAACACAGTCACGGAGCCCAGCATTTGAAACTGAGGTTTTAGGGGGGTTACATGATTATCTAATCATCTAAGTGGGGAAGGTTTAGGTCCCAAAAGCAAACAAACCACCCTTCCAACAAGAAGAAAAAATTAATTAAAATAAAAGGCTTCATTATTATTATTTTTTTAAAAAGTATTTTATTATTAATATCACATCAAAGTTTGTAAACCTTTTCACCACATCCATTTTTTAATTTTCATTTTCTGGGTTTTACTTTTTTTGCGAGTAGAAAGAGACTGCACCAGTTTAAAGAGGGAAGATAATTTGTTTCCTCTGCTGTTTTGCAGCTGAGCTAAGCTCAGGTATACGGACTGAATCAGACACTGTAACAAAAGAAGGAGTCAGAGTCTGACACCGTGAAGGCTAAACTTGGTATTGCACATCCCCCTGTCACAATTCACGTCACCTAACCCTGGTTTCCGCTTCACACTTCTAACTCACCCTCAACAGTAACTTAGTTGTTTCAATGGAAATGGCGGTAATTAATTATATTATTTACTATATAAATTCAATTTGTATTCATAAACGTTTGCTCTGCCAATCTAGGAAATCACATCTCTCTCATTGAAGCATGTAATAAGTTTCTAATATGAAAAAAAGAACAGAATAGAGTCCCTCAGGCTCAATTAATATAATCACAGTGCAAGCATATATTATTTTATGTTAACAACAAAAGAAGTAGGAGGATCCAAATTTAAGTAAAATTAAATCATATTTCACAATAAAGGGATCAAAGCAGGAATTAAACCATGACTTTCTGCAGCAAAGCTAACAACAAAAAAACAAAAGGAAAAAAGAAAGGTGGCGGAAAGGTTGAAGTTTCATAATTTATGGTAATAGTAATATTATTAGTTAATGATGTAGGCAGCAACCCAAATGTTGGGGGGCTATATAGTATATACAATATACCCACCGCTGCTTAATAAACTATTAATTAATAAAATCAATGCTATCATTAGCTTGACCATGTGATAGCTTTTAGACATCACTCTCTTAATTAATTTAACCAATTTGTATTTAATATCTACTAGTGTCTTGAGAAATGGGGAACATGTTTTCTTTTGTTGGTGCAACTAATTTAGCTTCAAACCTTTTTTAACACTATCATTTCGCTTCCTTTTTGTTTAATTAACATTTTTACCACATGTGGTTATGATTCTTGTTTGAGAAACTATATGAATGATTACTCTTCAATTCATTAGTATTTTCTTTATCCTATTTTTTCATATATAATGCTTAAAACTACTTATAGTCCCTTCTCAACCCACTGCATTCGAACCCACATCTTCTTATATTGATAATAATACACATATCAATCGAACTACGATTCAATCCACAATTGTTGACTAATTAATTTTGAATCATAATAATTTTTATTTACAAAAAGTGATTTTAGATCCTATCTTTAAAATTATGAAACAGTTCAAAATAGGATATTTAAGATTAGGTGGAGTTATGATGAATAAGGAGAGGTCCACCTATTCATCATACTAATAGCATTTATGATGAGTTTTTCATAATATATTATATTATTAATATTTAATAATTTGATATTTATATAAAAGAATTGAGAATGTTTAATTGTTTTTTTCATATAAAAAATCAACGGTTAATTAAAATAGTATTTTCAATAAATAAATTATAAATAGCAGATTAATTTAAAATTTTACATGATTAATAAGTGGGGAAATTATAGGTTGGCAGTATGTGAATACACTATCTGTTATCTGTTGTTCTTTTTTAAAGTTAGATTTAAAAGTTAAGTTTAAGAATTTAAGGTCTAAAAGTTTAGGGTTTTAATATTTTAAGAATAATAATTATAATTATTTTTACAATAATGGCAACTCACATTTGTCAATTAAGTATACCGACTGTGAGCTAAATCCTTCCCATAATAAGTCAAATTTTTAGTAAACCCCATTTTTTATAATTTATTTAACTTTTTATAATAATTCTTTTACTTATAACAATAGCATTCATAATCATCAAGTACGGTTTTTATTAAATTAATTCTCTATTATAATATATTTCTAAATTTTTATGTAAATACCTAATTCATACACGCAAGCTTATTAATTACCATTTATTCAATTAAAATATTATTTCAATAAAATATTAACTTTCACATGAAAAATTCTATTAATCATATTTTATCAAATAAAAATAAATTTCAATTAGTGGAATTAAACAAATCAATTCAATAAACTATTAAATTTCCTAATTAAATATTCTACTATAAATTTGGAATATTATAAACATATAAACTGAATACTTGAATTTAGTAACTCATATTGACTAATTAAACCTTTTAGAGTTATAAACTTTATAATTAGCCATGTGAAAAAATGTAAAATAAAATATGCATAAAAGTAATAACACATGCACTTGTTATACGTCTTTTAATTTTGTTAATTTGATTCTCACTATCTTTTTTTTTTTTGAATATAGGTCCCACTTTCTTTATTTTATGAAAATTAAAATAAGTTTACAACGATTATCTCCCCATATTAATATGTTATTACAGTTGTATAACAATCACCTATTTATAATATAAAATCTAGACAAACAAACAAGATTATTATAAAAAGAGTTTATTGCAATTGCTCATTATTATTATTATTATTATATAAGAAAAATGTAAAATTGAAGTTGATTTTATAGATGGTTTGAGTGGAGTTGAAAACGAATGAAAGGGATGGTTTGTGGAAGCGTATCCTTAGGAGAACAATAAACTATTCATCAGCGGAGGATAGATGGCGATGGGAACTTGGGAAGCACAAAGTTTGAAGTGCCTCAATGAATGGGCCATCTTAAGCAACAACATTTAGGTTCAATTATTGCAAAATCCAGTTGGACATTGACCCACCCACCCCTCTTTCTTTTTTTTCCTTTTAACTATTCCTGTTGAAAGTAAAAACAACTGGATTAAACATCCAATTGTTTAAATCATCAGATTATAACTAAATAAATAATAAACTAAATGGGTTGGATTTATTTTTTATTAAAAAAAAAAAAAGGAATATCGAAGTTTGAACCCATATTATTTATTCTAATCACATTTTAAAATAATGCTTGTATGAATGATATGTCAAAAGTTCAGTTATGACTAAATATGAGTTAAATTTTTTAAAAGAATATATAAAATTAATAATTCAATTATCCATCAATTAGATCATTAGTTCACTTTTAGTAAGCAAAATCATGATAGGATTTAGAACATCATTGATTCACAACAAACACATTTGTTAAGTTTGTTTGAATGAAATTAAAGTGTTAAAAAAGTTTAGGAAGGGAGGGTTATCTCTAATATCATGATTTGTTAGAAGTTGGTAAGGAAACTATTAAATGGGAAAGCATTGGGGGCCTTGATATGAATACATATAATTGCTTACTTAATTATTCTTCCTTTCCTTTTGAGGGTATAATATGTACTAAACTTGGCCAATGCCCTGTTTCTCATCTTCATAATTAATAATGATGCCTTATTAGACATGCTTGTGCTTGAGAGAAGTCTTACTTTGTAATATAATTACTCCCTCTTATAATTTTATATCAACATTAACATGATTAATTTTAAGAAGTTCTAAATCATCAAGTTTTAAATTATTTTCAAATTTATTATCATCTAAATATATTTAGATTATTGTTTTGATAATTCATTGTAATAATCAATATTATTATAATTATTTTGATATATTAATTATAATTATAATTTCTTATAAAAATTAAAATATTTATATTTGACACATTCATATTATGTAAATAAATAAATAAATAAAAACTACTCATTACTATATCCAGAAAAAATCATATCACATTAAATAAATTATAAACCCTCAAAAGTATTAACTATTTTTCTTTGAAGGATGCTCTTTTTCTTTTAAAATTTGATAAATCTTTGTGTTTATTTTTCACTGCTTGTAAATTATTTTATCTATGAGGTGGCACGTGATTCATATATGGATGATGTACTAAATATAAATTCAGTTGAATAAATTGATAAAAAAAGAGAGGCTAAATATAAAATTTAAAAATTAAATCAAGACAGTATGTTTATTCATAATCAAAAGAAGCTTATATAGGTATTGTTTTGACTGGTAAATATCTAAAATTCTGAAAATTATAAAGTGGATAAATAGTTTGTATGATAAAGACAGAGTGAAGTTAGAAAAAAATATATTGTAGAGTTGTGTATTTTTACAATAGTAAAAATAAATTTCATCATTTAATTAACTTGTATTCTTATAAATTTTAAAGGATTAAATCAAATTTTTATTATTTCTTGGACATATCTACTCTTTTTGACATAATGGCTAGAACTACTCGTAGCCCCTCCCCAACCCGCAAATAGAAGGATAATACACTTCAATACACTTGAACCCGCTTTCTCTTGCATTAACAACAATATTCATGTCACTTGAGCTAAGATTCAATCAACATCAAAATTAAATTGAATTTATATAATTTTATTTATGTTACACTATGATTAACAATTAGATTTGAGGCACAAGTAATGTGCGAAACACATTGAAAAACAGATGAAATTTTAAGAGTGTTGATAGAATTTAAATGGCATTGTTTAACGTGTGCACGTGTGTTTTCTATAAATTTTAAATTAGTAAGCATATATGAATAAGGTTTTGGTTTAATGATAGGATTTTAAAATTTTAAAATTAGATTTTATTAAGTGTGATTTTTATAATATTTATTTTAATATATTTTGTAATTATTTGAATATATATTATTTAAAAGTAACCATATATATTAACTTTTTTTAAATTAAAAAAAAAAAAAAAAAAGAAAGAAAGATGAATGGGGTTGAAAATGAAAAGGAACTTTCATTTTCATGTAACGTCTCTACGCCACACACTATAATTTAACAAGGCCGAGCCAGCCAAAAAGTTCCAAATCGGCCCAGTGTTTCAATTTTAAATATTATGGGGCCGTGACAATAACATGTGGACCCTATGACAGCTAGATCTGACAATTCTCTTTCCTTCTATTTTTCTTTTATGGATAAATTCCACCATTAGTCACTAAATTATAAGTAAATTTTAGTTTTAATTACTTAATTATTCGAAAGTTTTTATTTAAGTTACTGAACTATTTAAAAAATTTTATTTAAATCATTGGCTGTTAAGTTTTTAAAATAAATTCCACCAACGAGCTTCAAGCGACAATTGAATGTTCAGTATGGTGAATTTGTACCCATCGACGAGTAGAAGAATAAACTTTAAATCCAAGTCGATCTAACGATTAGTGTCAAAGATCAGAGATTAGAGAAAAAAACTGTTTGAATTTTGGTTTACAAATTTTTGACATTCAAAGCTATTTCATAAAAAAAAACCTGAACTGTAGAAGATGAAGGGAAAGAGAACATTCAATTGGTGCAGGCAATACAAACAGAGAAAACCATATAACATCAAATTTACATTCAACTACTTAAATAAAAACTTTTGAATAATTTAATTATCAAATTGTAACATTTTTAAGTTAAGTGATCAAAATATAAACTTCATCGTAGTTTACCCTTCCTCTATTAACTTTCATGACGGATTACATAGGAACTTTGATGGTTAAAGTACTATAACTCAGTTGCATTTTATCATTTTACTGAAAAATAAAATAAAATAATCTCTGTAAATTATGTAAGGAGCAAAATGTTGTCTCTGTTGAATTTAGAGGTCAGAAATCGCTAGAGCAATCAGATAAAAGAGAGTGATATCCAGGTTAAAGGAAGAAAAAAAGGGTTTTGAATTTAGAGGTTAATGAATTGGATAAATGGGTAATGGGTAAATGAGTAATTGACTCAATAAAATTATATAAAATCATTTTTTATCTTAACCATCACATTTTTTCACCTCAAAAATTTATATGAAAATGCTACATCAGTATTTAACAACAACAACAAAAAAAACATAGAAAGAAAATTTAACAGAAAGACTATTTTGCTCCATACAAAATATACTTTTACTAAACTTTGATAAATCTTAAAATTACATATTAATTTTGATTTATCTAAATATTAGAGGATCAGTTGATGATAAGAAATTATTAATCTTTTTTTTTTTATATCGTGAGGAATACATTTTATAAGTTTTGTCTTCCAATTCTAAAGAAAAATTAAAAGTGTTAAATGCTTATTCTTAAAACTTATAAAATTTAATCTGAATTGATTTATTCTTAAAATTAAAAAAAAAGAAGAAGAAATCATCTATTTTATCTATTCAACTTAACTAACATTAGTATGGAGATTTTTAAAAAAAAATTATGCAAATGGTAAACTATTAAACAAATTAAACTAAATTAAAAAACACTAAATTCTTAAGGTACGTTTGGTTCACTGTAATAGAATAAGGCTGTAATGGAATAGAGCAGTAATCAGTAATTCAACTGTTTGGTTGAATGGGATGATGTTGTAATAGCAATAAGGAAAAAAACTAAAATGACCAGAATACCCTTAGCAGAATTTTTGTTTAGGTAGATGATTATTGCTATTCTTATTAAATTTTAATAAGATTATTATTAAAAATAATTTAACCAAATTTTAACATAATTATTATTAAATATAATTTAATAAAATAATATATAATTTAATAAAATTCTTAATATAATTATTATTATATGAATTAAAAAATCATATTATATAATACTATAAAAATAATATATAATCTACTTTATTATATTTAAACTGCAATACATATTTAATGTGCTAAAATATCATTAGTGAAACAAATAATTTAATGATTCTACAATAAAAAAACAAAATATTAGAAGTAATAAATAACTTAAGAATTATATTTCACATCCAAACATAATATTCATATATTAACAAAAAGTTACATGATTTCATTAGTTTATATGTTATAATCCATATATTATAAAATTTTACAACGTCAAAAAGTTACAACATTGTAATGACATTCTATCATGTCATTATACCATCCAAATATTACAAACACAAAAAGTTACCAAAATATTATCAACACAACCATGATTTTTAATGGTCGGCAAGAAATCTTCTGACCCATTCCAACCGCACAGCAGAAGGTAAACTAAAGAAAATAAGCATTTGCATTGGATGATCTGGAATTTTGCTCAATACGCGATAGCGCTCATCCTCAGTTAAACCTTCTACTTCACATAATATTGGATATAATTTCAGAGCAATTTCTTGAATGGTCATTTCTGACTTTTGTTGAATTAGCACTTTGGAGGGAATACTCTTACTGATTTCAAGGCCAACGGTCCGTATGTTTTCTGCCAATAAAGTGGCAGCATCATTAAATGAAGTATAAGAATCACTTGTATCAGAAATCTTTTTTTTCTTCTTTGATGATGTGGAATCACCTTGGTTTCTAGTTGGTTGCGATTGTGTAGCTGAAAGATCCATGTCATCCAAAGAAACATCAGCTTCGCATCCATGGAAATCATTTCTTTCTTCATGAGTATTTGTAGCAGCTACATCCTCAACATCTATTTCTTCAATAATATCAGTGGTTGTTTGAGCATCTTTCCCAGTGGCTCGATCTTTTGTGTAGATGGCAGGAAGTTGATCATAATAAGGGAAACTCCTATGTCTGAATTGAGCGGCTTCTTTATTACTCTATAAAAATGAGAAATTCATATCAGATATAAGTTTGGTCAAAATAAGATAATAAAGACTTGAAATAATTCTTACATTTATATATGAGTTCCACACCGTATTTTCAGCAACAACAAGCTGCCTATGCTCATCCCAACCAAAGCCGCTATTGTTTTTTCCACTAAGCATGTCATAAACGATTGACAAATCCTTTTTTCAATGTCTTAATCCTCAATTCAAGATTAGGTTTAGCCTTCAACATGGCATTAGGTAAAAAAATTTCTAACATTTTTTCCAACTCATTTAAATAGCCGGCTTTGAATCCCGTATCTGCAATAAAGGTTCCAACATTGTGCAAGTCGACCATACAAGCAACCAACGCAGCATTTTCTTTTGGAACCCATTTCCTTTTGGTTCCTCGAGAATTTTGGGAAAAAACACTTGATTGTGAAAAACCTGACATAACTATCTTAAGAAAAAACGCAAATTAAAATTAAGTTCAATATTATGCATCAAAAGGTCAACACTTTATAAAATTATAACACATGATGAATCAAAAGAAAATAAATTATCATTCAACAAGTCTAGTACAATACAAAAAAATAATTCAAACACTACCAAAGTTTCATAAATGATAAACCATAATTTATACATACTTTAACCCCATGCTTAGCTTATTTTTGGATGAGTTTTCATTAGATTTGATGAATTCGATGCTCCTAATCCTTTAATTTCATGTTTTACCCTCAGGAGAGCTTAGGGAGTCGAAAAGAACGAGAAACGGGCCAAAAAGGGACAAAATGGGCCTATCTTAGAATTCAACACGGCCTGGGCCATTGGACATGGCCGTGTGCTACGAGCAGGATCAACCACGGCCTGGACTATCGTCCACGGGCAAACCACACGACCGTGTATGGTAAGTAGGAGCGAGCACGGCCTAAGGCAATCGAACACGGGCGTGTCACACGGGCGTGTCCCTACCGTATCAAAGACTAGTTCTATCCGGAAAAGGTTACTTGTGGGCAAAGAAAGACGTTCCAAAGCCTATATAAACACCCTAGGGGGTGACCTAATAGACGACGCTGAATAGAACGCAGAAAATACTCGAAGACAGCCGTCGGAAGCAGCTCAGAGGAAGAATCTCCATCAAGACTAAAGATCTCCCATCACGTTCTTTAGAAATTTTTGGGTTTTCTTATGTTTTGTAGTTTTTCTTATTCTATGATGTTTCCTTCTATCAGTATGAACTAAATCCCTTAGATACCTAAGGGGATGAAACCTAAGACGGATCTTATTACTATTTGATTTATAAGATAAATACTTGTTCTTATTCTTAATTGTGAGTTCTTATTCTTGTTTTGATAATTCAGGTTATTGATTCAAGTCGAATGTGCTTATTCAGAGGAGCAAAAGTCCCTGTTTAAGAGTAGATCAACACAATTAAGCGGAGTTGATTGCAACCCTAGACATAGGGCGACGAAAATCTGCCAGATTAGAGTCAAATCTAATAAGAGAATCTATAGATCGAGTTAATGCGATAATAGGGGTTTTAATTAGAAAGAGATTTCAATTAATCAACCTAGAGTTAGTTGTTTTTAGTCTCGAGAGATATATTAACATAAATCAGGGATTTCTACGGATTAAGTCAAGTGAATAAATCATATGAATCAAAAGTAATAAGTGAAGTCTAGGTAAATTCTTCCTTAGATATTGCTTATCACATAAGTTGTCTAAAAGTATTTTCCCAATTCTTTCGTTGTCGTGTTTTAATTAATTAGTTTTAGTTTAAAAAGAAATCACTCTAATTCTTAGGCTAGATAATAGAAAGATAGTAATTACTGGTACTCTTGATCCTTGTGGATACGATATTTCCAGTCTTACCATAACTATACTATTAAACGATAGGTGCGCTTGCCTTTATTGTGGTCATAGTTAGTTAGAGACACATCAATAAACTAGATACATGAAATAACATAAACAACTTAACGTTTACTATTTTTACCCTAAACCTAACTAATTTGTAGATGTTTGCCATTCATCGAACATTTAGTTAGCTAGTTCCATCCTCCAAGTAGCCCATGCATCCAATGGATGAATATTTACGATTTGGTTCATAGTCATCTATCACATTACTAGGTAATCTTTCTCCCAACTCCGTTTCAATAGGATCAAGACTCATATAGGTTCGAATAAAATTATGGAGCAAACAATATGCAATAATGATTCTATTGTGCACCCTCACAGGATAGAATGATGGACTCCTAAATATTCCCCATCTAAGTTTTAATAACCCAAAACATCTTTCAATAACATTACGCGCTGAAGCATGTTTCATATTGAAAAATTCTTCCGGAGTACTTGGCTGGTAACCCTGACGCCACTCATTCAAATGATATTTTTGTCCTCTAAAAGGCGCAAGAAATCCCTCACAATTTGTGTATCCAACATCAACTAGATAATAACAACTTATAAAAAGAAACTATTTATCATGGTTAATTTCCCAACAAAGTATGATCTTAAAAATTAATTCAAATTCCTCTAATTTTGCACTTTACCATGAGGAACTTTTAGTCCATGTCTCCTACTAATGGCATCTCGAAGAACTCGTCCATCAAGAATGAACCTTCCCAACCAGAAAGAACATAAACAAATTGCATATCGTGTGTACAAACACCTAACAAATTTGTTGCTATGTCACCTTTTCGCGTTCGATATCTAGATTTATCAACTGTTGAAACCCTAATCTTTATGCGGGTTCCATCTAAAGCACCTAAGCAATTCTACATCACATGTATAAAACCTCGGGTTAGGATACTATATTTAAATCGACTAAATTATGTACGAGCTATATATAGAACTCACTCCAATACCTTGAACCGTTTCCACCTTGGGTCTGTAGAATTAGCTGTAATTGGCTCTGCCTTTTTAAATAACACATCTTTCAAGCATATGACAGCATTTAAAACATTGTGAAATAATCTGCTAACGGTTTCCCCGGACCTATTAAAGTGATGCTTGATAACTCGATTTTTAAGGTGATGAGAAATGATATGTAAAAACATTGCCACTTGCTCATCAACGAGCATGTTCCTTGACGACTTCAATCCCCCTAAAGTTTGTAACATCTCACATAGTTTAAAAAAGGTAATTCTATTCATCCTAACTTGTTCAATACAGGTCTCGTCACTAGCATATACAAGTCTTTTCACATAATCTCATTTTGCATAAAAATTTAAAATATAGGATCTAATCCTTGGTCTATAAGTATGTAGGCTATGGATGGCACCCAATGCAACTAAGAACCAACTCGCAACTGTACACATTTGCAACCATATTGTAATAGCAAGACCAATTCTTTTACGCCTCTCACTTTGTACTATTAAAGGCAGACGAGTCATTACTGCAAGATATTAAAGTGTTACAATCTTCAAATCGTAGTAAAAGGGTCACATTTCTCCAATACTAATTTCAATAACAGTAAAACAAAATCAAAGAATTTAATTGCCGAAGAACTTACAGTGATTCAGTGAATACAAGATGCTCAACTCTGAGAGGAGGAAGCAATCAAACAAGCCAAATAAGAAGAGGAAGCAATAACAAACTGTCAAAGAAAAATGAACAATACATATTAAAAATCTTTACAAAGCACAAAATAGAAATTACAACTAAATATAATGGTCTATTTAGAATCTTTAAAAAAAAATACATATTAAGAAAAATGAACAATACGTATTAACAATCGTTAAAAAAAATACAAAATAAATTCACTACTTTATCCTACAATGCGCTTGTTTTATGTTTTTATCCTACAAAAAATTATCCATTTTTTTAAAAACTTCCTATTTTATGACTCATTTTATAAGATTGAATTAGTTACTTTTTGGTGCAAAACATTTGAATGGTTGATGAGGTAAGTTGAAGTAAATTTATAGAGAAAAAAGTAATAAATAGGATAAGTCTGTTTAAAATTATATTTGCTTATGTATAAGTAAATAATTTATCAAGCATTTAGTAGTGTATAATAATATCATTTTCAAAGTTTCAAAGTTTGTTGCAACTGAAATTCGATCTTATTTACAAAGAATTTCATGTTTATTTATATAAATACAATTATCCAAATAAATGTTATTTGGATACTCACATTTTTTAACAATAGATATAATTATTCAAATAAGTTTAAGAGGCACAACTTTTAATAACTAAGAAACATAACTCAATACTTATAGTCCTTCACTTATAATTGTTAAATCACTTATAACACTTTACATGTAGTCATTGAAACGTTATAAAAATTTTGAAAATGTTTCGGAATAATGAAATACAGTAAATGCTATGGCAAAAATTAAATGAAGAGAAGATGAGAATGGATAAACTGGTGACTTATGGGCTAGCCATGATAATTGAGGAGTGTTGAGTTTCTTAAAGTGATAGATTCTATATATTTGAGATTTATAAGCAATATTCTCTATGTAGATTTTATAATAATGATATAAGTAATAAGATAAACTACATGAGTATGTAAACTTTTGAATCATGAAATAAGATCATTATTTTTTAGATATTTTATAAATAATATTCCATAACAAAGATATGAAATAATAAAGTACTAATAAATATATATATATATATATAACTCAATACACAATTTTTAATAAAAATACATTTCAATAAATTTATAATCTTTTGTTTTGTATTTAAATAAGCTTTTCATTACTTACATCTATCTCATCATCTTGATGAAATATCTTAGGGATTCTCATTACTTACATCAATCCTCATAAATGGTAAAACAGATCTTTTATATAATGCCAAAGATCTTGCTTATCAATCTTCTTTCAAACTATCTTTGCTAGCAATATTATTTTATAGTTTATATTTAAAAAGTTGCATTATTCCTCCCAATAATTATGCAAATAACAGGTTTATGCAAAACAATACCCAAGTCCTGCTATTGAATTATTTTATCTATCAGATAAGCAATTGTTCTGATTGGGCAATTCATTTCTGGTCAGTGACACCTTCAAAGCCAAAAATCTAACCAGTTGTAATTGTACGAAACCTCTCTTGCCCAGTAGTATTTGCAACTTGATCCTTTTTCTATCAAGCTCTATGGTCCTTATCTTGAAGTCAATTCTGCCAAAGAAAACACAACCTTATTAAACCACATGCCCCTTGTTGAAATAATAATATACCACTACACATTTAACACATAATGGTTCCAACTAAAAAATCCAAATAAAAATAAACTTAACAAAAAACCAAAGGCAAAATGAACACTACAACAGGGCCAAACAAACACTTTCACTTTAGAAAAACTCTTCCAACAAAAACTGCAGCTGACAGTAAAATAATTCCAGGGATAAGAATGCTACACTCAAACAATGAACCTAATCCAATTTTTTGCTCATTTCCAATACATCTAGATAATCCCCGAAAGGACATAGTACATCTCACATACATGTATGTATATATATATATATCAAAATGTATATAACACTGACAAGTGTTATTACATGCATCAGATATTCACTCTTCTTTTTTTGGATGGGTTTGAGGGTTGATTGCTTGGTTTTTATTAGTCTTACCCCATGGCTTAAAGTCAATAGTTTTGCTCCTCAGTTCTGCACCAGAATTAATTGGCTTATTGTCAGAGCTAAATGCTGCACTCGAAGAGCTTGAAAGCAAAGTTAATCCACTTTTAAGAAAGGTGTTCTTCTTCTCTTTTGTTATTTTTGTTTTTGAATAGAAGGGTAATACTATACTTGATCTGCCAACTGATTTGACAGCATATATGCATGTTGGGTCCATCTAGGTCCTTTGGGAATCTTCAAGTGTGTGGTTTAAGATGATTACATGTTTTTTTGATTGGGAAAAAAAGAGGAAAAACACTAGTACAGAAGCAACAACTAACACGCTTAAGAAATAAACAAAGGTCTTACTGAAATCTTTAACAGATTGTGCTAACAAGTGCCCTACTGACATTTATACAATGCATTGGAAATGATAAGTTCTCAACTACTACATTCAATACAATGTTATGACCATAAATAGAATATTGACTAAGTTTAAAGAGTTTCTTAAGGGGACTCGTTAGCAAACTCGTCTTTAATATCTAATTCACTCTAATCTAACAAAAAATCAGCAGTAATAGAGTTTAGATTGTCCCTTTGTACAATTATTAGGTTCATCCTTCAAAGCTAAAGAGAATACATACACATACACACACAAAAAAGAAAAAGAAAAACTGTTTGACATGGCAAATCCAGCAAAACTAGAAACACAGCCATATAAAGAAAAACAAATGAAGTTTTATTGCCATTGAAAGAGATGGAGCTGATATTATATGCTAATTATTATTCCAAGATCAAGGAACTCAAAGCCATTTCTCAGATATAAGTTACTTAGCTAAACGCCTAAAAACAATTCAATTGATGAAAAAAATAAACACAGACAAAAGAGAAGAAAAGGAACAGGAACTCAAACAGATCACCAACTATAAACTGTAATTAGATAGAGTACCTAATTGAAAAATCCTTCGTTATCTTCAAAGTCAAAATCTGATTTTCGCATCAGATGAACTGAAAGCCTAGCGAAAATTTCCAAATCAAAAAAATCACTTGGCAGTTTCGATTGTTTCTCTTCTCAAGTTTCCACCTCATACGATTCTTAATTGAAAAAGAGGTTGGAAGGAAATGGGAAGAAGAAAGAAAAAAAGAAAAAAGCTCCAGACGTGAGAAAGAAATGGAAGGGTAAAGTTGAAACTTAACTTAATTTTTCACGCTGAATAGGTATTCCGTGGGGAGAGTGGCGAATTGTAAACGGCAGTTCTAGCTTAGCATTACGGTATTCAGCTGTAATAGGAATAGGGCTGTAATAGTCCTATGGGCCCACAGAATTCAGCTGTAATAACTTAGCATTACAGTCAACCAAACATGCCCAAATAGAAGCAAAATAAAGCAAGGAGGATAAGTTATAGATAATTATTTAGTTAATTTCGTAAATTAGATTAAAATATTATTATTCGTTTTTTTATAGATAATCATTTGATACATAGGCATTGGAGTTTTTTAACTGCACAAACAATGTTAAAAAGTTAACAAATGTCTTTAATTGATATTTAATCTTTATTTTTTAATACGTTTGGTAGGAATATTAATTTTTTTCTCATATTTTAGTATATGAGTGAGCAATAAACTAATTAAATTGGTAATATGTAGCCATTCTCATAACTTATTTTTAGCAAAGAGGAGGAAAATTTTTCACTTATTTTAAAAAGTTTTTACTCATCTTTCTAATTTCAAGTTTAAAATTTTACAACTATTTTTTATTTTTTGTTTAACAATTGTAATACATATGTAATGAATAAATATTTTCCTCTTGTAATAACCAAATGATGCATAAATGTATAATTATATAATATACAAAAGGTGGGAATTTTTAACTCCATGAGCAGGTTAAAATTTTGCCACATGTCCTATTTATTTATTTTTCATTGCCAATATACTAGTTAATTATCATTTTTAAATATTAATTAAGGACAAGTGATGTTTTCTTAATCTCATTTGTGGAGTTAAAAAAAACTCAATCACCTTTTTATCAAATAATTACTCTTAATTTATTAACTAAGTTTAATTTTTGTATAATATATAAAAATTATTAGTGAGGTTGGATGCAAGTATTTTAAAAATTATATAAATATAAATCATATACATCAAAGTCAAGTAATTCAATTAACTCGATTTTGGTTTTCAAAATTGAAACCAATTCGACTTAACTATTTTATCCTACCTTTTCACTTTAACCTACAGCAAAGATAAAATAATCCGACCTGTTGAATTCAAAATTGACTCATTCAACTGGTTTGGCCAGTTTAACTTGATAATTCATAAGTTATTCATTTAAATCACCGAACTATTCAAAAATTTTTAGTTAAGTCACTGTTTGTTAAGTCTTTTTTTTTTTTAATCTGACTAGCGAGCTTCAAGCGACGGCTCGACGATCTATACGGTAGATCAATACCCATTGGTGAGTAGGAGAATATACCTTAGATCTAATATAACTAATGGTCACTATCGAAAATCAGAGAAAAAAGCGGATTGGATTTTGATTCACAAATTCTTGACATTTAAAAATGTTCGATGAATAAAAATTGAACTACGGAAGAGAAGGGGCATGAGAGCGTTCGATTGGTAACAAAAAAAGGCCATACAACATCAATTTTAATAGCCCGATGACTTAAATGGAAAAATTCTAATAGTTTAATGAAATGTTGGAAGTTAATAATCTAAACCTGGTCTGCAATTAAAAAAAACATAAATCTTTCCTTTATCGTTGAATTAAGCTGAATACTAAAGTTGAGTCATGAAAATTTGAGATTTTAAGTTAAAATATTATCTAAATATTGTAGCTTGAAGACAATTAATTGAAAAATCCTTATGAATTGTGTGCTAGTGATTTTTAGTATATTATTTCAGTAAAATGATCTTCACTATCACCAACTCATTGTATTTATTTTATAATATATTGGTCTGAGATTAAAAAAACAATTTATTATTTGAACTTAAATATTACACATTTTAATGATGATAAAATTAAGAAAAAGCACAGGTTGGGAATCCCATTGTATTTGCATATTAATGCTATAAAAAGGTGAAGGTGCCTTTAAATTATGTATTACAAAACCAGAGGACTTGTTGAAAGATTGCGTAGAAAGCAAATAGGTAATAATTCCTCAAAAATTATTTGCTCTAACGCTCAATATTTATGCTTTTTTTTTTTACTTATCTCTCTAAATTTTCTTGTCTTGTATTTTCACATTGCCATTATAATTATAAAAAAAAAAAAAAAAAAAAAAAAAAAGGAGATAAGTGAGGGCAGCTCCAATATGGTAGTGTGGGCATGGCAACCCTCTAAAGGTAGTAAGAGGTTGAAGGACTGAAGCAAACCCTTTTTATAGCACAAGTGACAGAAAGAAAGGGCTGATGCGGATGAAGTGATATAGGGTTAGAATTAGTCATAACTTTGAAACTAAAGTTGAGATTTGTTGAAATGGAAAATGGAGTGAAAGATGTTTTTAATGCTTAATGAGAAAGTAAAATTAAAAATGATAATAGAGTAAAAGCATGTGTGGGATGCTTAGTATTTGGAATTGATTTGTGGGTTGCCCAAATGCTGCCCGTTACTGTAGAATCTTCTATTTATGTTATGAGGTGCCATGTTTAAGCTATTGGGCTTTTCTTATATTTTGATATGGCTCCGCTTTAGATGAGTTATTGAATGAATATTTTATTTGGGTACATGATTTGTATTTCAATTTTGAGGAGTGAAGGGACTAACTTTTTCTTTACGAGGGAGTTATAGTATTTATTTATATATATTATACCGGTTTGATATTACTTTCTAATAAATATTTTTATTTTTTGGTATTTTTTATGTTTATTTTAGGGTTTATGTTCGGAATTGGTGATTATTCCTTCCAACAATGTCATCCCTAAAATTCGAATTTATATCTCCCTCTAAGAAAATATAATGTGCAACACTTAATAATATAAACAATCTCTGTTTAAAGAGATGATGTATAAAACAAAGAAAAATGGACTTTTACCAAATCGTAAATGAGAAAAAGTTTTAGACTCTCTTCAATGACTTTGAAATTCCAATAAATCCTAGTTGTGTACTAGGTCATATATATGAATGGTAGTGCTAGGCAACTACTGAATTGAATCGGAGCTTCGATAGTTGATTGAATACTTGTCTTAGTATAAGCACACACCAAAGCTCAAAAACTACAACACTTGGAATAAAATAAAATCCCAACATCAGCCGATTTAGTCTTAGTTTAGTTGGCATTGGTTTTACTGTCAGTACAAGAAGGCTTAGGTTCGAATGTACTGAAATACATTCTACTCTTATTTAAGGGTTGATGAAGGATTATGGATAGTTCTACACTCATATGATTTGAAGTAAATCAAAAAATAAATCTCAATCGGATACATATAGTTGTCTAAAAGAAAAAATATTTTTTATAATAAGTACAATAATAAACTTAAGGGTAAATTACACCAACAGTTACTCAAATTTGGGGTAGCTAACAGAACAGTCACATTGGTTTCATTTCAGTCACTCAACTTTAAAAAAAATGACAAAATAATCTTTTTTGTCGTTTTTCGTTACATACGTAACGATAAAGGGACGTGGTAGATGACAGCTTGCTTGGTGTTATTAACCTAACAACTGGCTAGTTAGCACCAATTTAAACAACTATATCAGCAGCCATTTAAGGTTTATTAGAAGAGAAAAAGAAGAAGAAGAGGAAGAAGAGATTTGGGATGGTTTTTGTCCAAGGCAAATGGGCTACCAAAAGGAAAGAAGGGATTATCGGTGGCCGAAATCGGAAGAAACCAAAGTCGCCCAATTAGCTTGAACCACTTCCCCATTTGATTCCAGTTTTTGAAACGAATTATCAGTGGCCTAGTATTGAGATGAATTGAAAACTAGGCTTTTGCTATTCTGGAAGATGAATTTATCATTATTTGAACGAATAGTCGTCCTATTTGTTTTCATTGTCTAGTTGGGTGAAATGGTATTGATTGGAAAATCGAAACTCTGCCAATTCCCATAAACAAGATTCCCCTCATCTTCCAATACTAGCCTTGTTGAATTCTAATTACCAGTCACTGATGGTTGTCCCAGTAACAAGTTTTGGACTGAAGAGTTTATTAAACGAAGCTCGCCATTGTCGCGGATGACAAGAGACAAATTTCGGGTCAGCGGAGAATCATAATTAGCCAACCAAACAAGGGTGTTATTTCAAGATATGTTGTAATACCAAACAGAGAAAGTGTAAAGTTTTGTAGAAGAACCCATTGACTTAAACCCAACAACGAAGACTTTATTTAAAGAGATAAGAAACTTGTTTTGAGATGGAGTCTATGGGAAATCCGAGAAATTGAAGGATCAGTCTTGCTGGGACAACAATGGCGGAAGGTTACAGAGGAAGAGAGCTAAGGAGAAGAAGAAGAAGAAGAGCAAAGACATGGTGTTTCAATGGCAAAGAATCAGACTGTAACACCCCAAACCCGGCCCAAACACCACGACCGGATCTGGTATGTCACTAAGAAAATTTTGGAAGAACATGTCGTATTTTCAGAAAAATATTTTTCTAAAGTTTATCTTCTTATTCGAGAGAAATTTAATAGTTGATAGTTTAAATAAAATATGCCTTTATAAATTAAAAATCCAAATTTAAATAGATACATTAGTTCAATAAGAATTTAAATAACTAAAAGTAATTAAAGCCCAAAATAAAACAAAACATAAACTAGTGGCCCATAGCCTTATTACAACGAGATTTAAAATCCATTAATTAAAAATATAAAGTATTAACTTGAGACTTTTTGCTGGATCCAGTTGGTCTTTTGCATGGCCACCTTGCGTTCCTCTCCAGCCCGGTCCGAAGCACTAGGTATCACCTGAAAGGTTAATTAATAGGGTGAGTCGCGAGACTCAGTGTGCAACCCTCATGCACCACTAGATTTTGGCCTTAGGCCCATAAAACAGATTAATAATTCCATTTATAAAAAAATAACAAATAATATGCAAGGCCCAAGCCGCTTGCCTAGGTTTTCATCCGCTACACGCCCCGTACATCACCATTCACACCATTGGGGATTTCTACAATCGACCCACACCGCTACACGCCAAGATGGCGGTCATGCGCTCATCAACATATTATGGCCAAGCCCTTATAATAGATCACGGCATTAGCCGCTACAACATATAATGAGATCACGGTATAAACCGCTACACATATAACGTATAACTTCCTCCTTTCATCAACCCAACCCATGCAAATCATAAAATCAATATGCTTTTATCATATAAAGTCAAACATTCACTGACCTGGTGATTTGCTTCACCCTTTTCGGGTTTCCAACATTAAACCGAGATATCGGTATTTATCACAACATATAAACTTATGAGCATACATTAATAATCAAATCTAGATGGTGGGGAAGTATTACACACCGATATCGCTAAATCCAATATTCTTAGTCGATGTCCTTGCTATCCTGATCTATTATCCTCAATGTAAACCCTTGCTCAAAAGCGGGAAAAACACACAAAGATTTAGCCCCTTCAACAATCGGCCAAGGTTAATAAATCCCAAATTACACGTTAAAACTAATAGATCCCTTACCTTGAAATCCCGAAAGTAACACGATTCTATAACTTAGAGATCTATGCGATTGACTCCACTAAAGTTCCCTTCAGATTTCGGCACAAGTAGGCACCACAGAAGTAATTCGGCAATCACAGGAGATGAGATCTAGGGATTTTGGCTTTTAGGAAAATCCCTTAAAAAGTATGAACAAGAGAAGGCTGATGTGTCTTTGGCTTTTAAAATACTTGAGTGAGGAATTTCGGTTTCACAGGGAAAAGAGAAGTAGAAAAGAAAATAAGGAAGAGACTTGAAGATTTCACTAGGAAGAAAAAGAATGGAAAGAGTTTCGGCTTTTGAATCAAAGTGAAGATAAGGGAATAGGCTTAGAAATTTAGGCTTTTGCAGAGAATGAAGAAGAAGATGGAACTTTAAGAGTTTTCGGCTTTACTCGAGAAGAAGAGAAAAAGAATGAGAGAAAAACCCAAATGCCGAAATTGAAGAGATATTCCCCTATTTATAGAAATTTCGACTTACCTAACCTTACAGATAAATCCTATCTTTTCTCCTTTATCTTAATCTACTAGCTCATCTAAAAGAGACTTAATTATCTCTAACTCCTCACTCCTTTATCAAAGATATTATCCACATATTTTAATCATTAAAATCCCTAAATTTTAGCCTTTATCCGCTTATTATCCACATAAAATAAATTCTTAAATAATAGCCTTTATCCGCTTATTATCCACATATTTTAAACATTAAAACTCCTAAATTTTAGCCTTGTTGCCATCCACTCCACCTAATCCTAATGCCCAAAATTTAGCTAACTTAAATTAAAAGAATTGGGCTCCATGAAACTTAAATTTGGGCCCTTTACTCCTTTGTGTGCGTCACCTCCTAAGATTGGGCCGGAAGCCCACTTTGGTATTTTAAACATAGATAATACCTTTTAAACCCTATAATGCCCAAACAGATAATTTTAATCAAGGCCTCTACCTAAGCCTGAGCTCAATTTGGACCCCTAACACTTAAATTAACACATTAAACATATCCACCCATTAAACGCATAGGCCCAAAAATTCAGGATGCTACACAGACCTCGCCAAATTAGGCAAAAAAGACTTTTTTTTTTACAGTCTCTTCTTATTCTTTTTCTTCTTCTTCTCTGTTATTAAGGGTTTTTTTTTCAATTTTTTCTTAAATTGGATGAGTTTACTGGCCAAGTCAGCTAGTTAACTGGCCACGTCACATGCCCAATTAGTTCTATAACGGAAAATGCTAGTGGGTGACTGATTTATCACTTTTTGATAACGTTAGTGACTGTTTTGTTATTTTTCTAAAGTTGAGTGACTGAAAAGAAACCAATGTGACTGTTCTGTCAGCTACCCCAAAGCTGAGTAACTGTTAGTGTAATTTACCCTAAACTTAATCTCTAATGTTCATATATTTTTTTTTCATTTTGATTTTAGTTAATGTTGTTATTACTTGATTTTCAATCTTTCAAATTAATGAAATTGTCAATTATTTAATGAAAAATTTGACGGAAATGTGAAACTTTTAGCAGTATGAATGATAAAAGGAAAGATGAATTTGGATCGTCTTTCTCAAATTTGACTTTTCATTCTTCTTCCAATTAATTTATATAAACATATATTTGAAATCAATCTTCTCAAAATTGACTCAACACATTAACCAACATCTCTCACAAATTAATTGACTTAAAATGTCTCTTATCATTTTTTAACTCATGATTTCTCTAATATTATATATATTTGAAATAAAACAGGTTGGGCTATTTTATTAAATAAGACAAAATAAAATAAGTCCACAATCAAAATCAAATAGGCTAAATAAAAGGGCCAAACCAGAGGCCTAAAACAAAAGAATATAAAAAAAAACTAAAAAAGGAACAATCTAGAAATCCACCGATATGTTGCCCAATCAGCTTGCACCAGGCACCCGTTCCAACATTTCAATCATTTTAGTCTCAGATGGTTTAGTGCACAAAGAGAAAACAACTCACATTTAATCCAAAAAATAATTTCTCTCATCTTCTTCCTTTCCCTTCTCCGATCTACTTCAGTCTGGCTCACGCAACCTTTCCGCTACCATCAACCTCTCAGCAAATACTAGAACTCCTCTCTCCAGGTAATATTCCTCATTTCTTTTCAATGATTCTATCGCTAAGAGGTTCACTTGGCTATTCGCCGATCTGGGTGTGTGAAAAAAGTCAATATGCTGAAATCTAACTCTTAAGCTTTGAATATCATGACTGACATTTTTTTACGATAACTAACACATCCCCTTCTACTGTTACTTCCATTCAACCTCTCTCCAAACCAACTTGCACTGCACGGAGACAAACAATCGCTTCGACGGTGAAGCTCGACGGAGTGTTTTCATGGAGCATCGAACAGGAAAATAGCACCTGCCCCTCTATATTCCATGTTACTAACCCCATTGTTGATTTGAACATGCTGTTATTAAAAGCACCATCAAAATTTATCTTTATAATTGATCCTGAAGGTCTCCTCCAATTTGCTCTTACAAACTCGTGTGAGTTTCCTCTTTTCCATTACCTCTAACTCAATGCTATAACTATTGATGAAACGAGCAATATCATGACTAGTATTGACCTTACGTTCATGAACTCTGACATTCCTGTCTCCCCAGATGGCCCAAAAAGCTATGCTAACCGGACGCCTCTACTAAGATGAGCAAACATCGAAAACCCAAGTAAGCCAATGATCAAAATCCAACTCAGGTTTACTCAATATATGAGAAAAACCTAAGACTAACCATGTCTCAATTGATACAGGACAAACCCAAAAAATGTGATCCATTGACTACATCTTTTGTGCATATTGTGGACAGGCTACATTACTCACCAATCTTTGTCGCTGCAAGTTAACAAGATTAAGAATAAAATGTCGTGATAACCTCCATAATGTGATTAAAAGTTTAGAGGATAGTTTAAGGCTCCACAATTGTTTGTAGAATTTTCGGAAGTGGTTCTGTAAAGCATAAGCGTTATGACTCCTTGAAAGGTTTTGTAATAGTTTGTAGGCGCTGCGGATTGAAAATTCACTCGAGGGGGGACACCACACCAACATATCATCAAGGTCAGACAACGCTAGAGGTATTCGGAGAATCCGATTCGCATCCTCCTCCGAAAATGTATTGATAATTAACTCCATTTTCCAATTTATAGTAGTGACATCGATTAAATCGGCAACTCTACGATTATGCATGCGTTGATTAACATTAGATAGATGATAATCAACTGTCCCTGGGATACATGCATCCTCATTAATCGAAATATTTTCCCCAACCCCACTCTCCAACAAAACCCCTCATGCAATACCCCCTTCGTTGCCCAAATGCTTTTCCACTTATACGATGGCACATAACCCAAATTGCATTAAGGAAATCAAAATTAGGGAAGTATTTAGCTTTAAGAACTCAAGCAACTAATAAATCTAGGTAATTGATAAGTCTTCAACCTTACTTTGCTAACAAAGCAACATTGAAAGTACTCATATTATGAAAGCCCAAACCCCATTCTTCTTTTATTGAACACATTTGTTGCTAACCGCACCAATGTATACCTCTCCTACCCTGCCCTTTCTTCCACCAGAACCTATTTATCAAACTTTTCAATTTACCAAAAAAATATTTAAGTAATAAAAAGCACATCATGGCATAAGTAGGAACAGCCTGTAAGACGGACTTAATAAACACCTTTTTATCGCCCTGTGATAAAAATCTTGTGCTCCAGCCTTCAATCTGTAATTTGATCCGATCTTTAAGGTTTTGGAACGAAGCTTTTTTCCCCTTTCCCATCATATTAGGAAGCCTTAAATATTTTTTTCGAATTTGACGAATACCTCATTCCTAACATTCCCGATACACACATCCTATCTTTTAGAGTTGTGTTTGTACTAAAAAAGATTGTATACTTATGATAATTCACACACTGACCTGAGTAGCTTTCGTACTCATTGAGGATATCTTTCGACAAAGTTGCCCCCTATTAGTCGCATTCCCAAAAATAATACTATCATCAGCAAAGAAAAGATATGATATCTCTGGAACCCGCCTACTCGCTTTAGCACATTTCATCAATCCTCTACTAATTGTCAATTGCATTAAGGATGGTAGTCATTCACTGCATATTAGAAAAAAGAAAGGGACTAAGAAGGTCACCTTGACGAAGCCCTTGAGTTGGGTGGAAAATCCTCTATCGCTTTCCATTGATGATTATCGAATAAGACACCGAAGCAATGCATTTCATAATAAAAGTCACACATTCCTTTCTAAAGCCCATACGTAGTATCACTTCTTTCAAAAAACCCTACTCAACCCGATCATAAGCATTGCTCATGTCCAATTTTACCGCCATATAACTTTTCTTCCCATAACGCTTCTGCCGGAAGATATGTAAAAGCTCATAGGCTAGAATAACATTGTCTGAGATCAAGCGACCCAAAACAAATACACTTTGTGCACAATCACTACATTTTTCAATAACGTCTTGAAGCCTGTTTGCCACTGCTTTAGCCACAAGCTTGTAAATGACCGTGCAAAGGTTGGTGGGTTTAAAGTTCACCAAATTTGTCGGGTTTGAAATTTTGGGAAATAGTACTATATCAGTAACAATATAAAACTCCAACAATTTACTTTCATTCAGTATGCCCAAACAAAACTTGATGACATCACTTCCAACTGTGTGCCAATATCGTTGGAAAAACATAGTCGGAAAACCATCAATCTCAGGCGTTTTCGTTGGACCCATTTTCTTCAAAGCTGTAAAAACCTCATCTATCATATATGTAGACAAAATGATCGCATTAATGTCAGATTTAATACTAACTTCAATTCCAGATAGAATATTAGAAATATCCCCCATCCCGCTTGATGTGAACAGACTTTGAAAATAATCAACTGCTGCTTCACCGATCCCCTCATCGTCAAGCACTTCATGTCCACCCTTCCACTCTAATCGAGAAATGATGTTCATATGTCTACGAGCAGTAGCAAATTTATGAAAAAAAAGCAGTATTTTTATCCCTTAAATGAAGCCAGTTTGCTCTAGCTCATTGCTCCTAAAATACTTCGTCTTTAGCAATCTCTCAATTTAACTGAATTTTGGTATCAATAAATTCAGATAATGTCTCACTATCACGTTCCATTTTCGCCAAACCTTCAAGTTTCCTTGTAAGAGCCCTCTTCAACCCCGCCCTTCTATCTTTGATTGGCTTAGACCAAACCGTCTAACCTTGTTGTAAGTTGTCCAACTTATTCATTATTGACCTCAATGAAGCCTCCTATAACCTTTCAATTTCCCCTTCTAACGACTCATCTATTGTCCAACAAGCCTCGAACCTAAACCTTTCTACCCCTATCGTTTCTCTCATTTGATCTAAATTTATCAAAAGCAGACAATGACCCGAGAAAGAGTGTGGAAAGTGCCAAATATGTGCATGAGGAAAATTTGTCAGCCATTGATCATTCGCAACCCCTCTATCAAGTCTCTTTCTTATGTTTGTTTCCACCAGGTTGCCTCTCTCCCAAGTGAACCACGCTCCAGAAAAATCGACATCCATTAACCGACATTCTTCCAAAACTTCCCTAAAAACCTCCATCCTCATTTCCTCCCACGGGATGCCACCTACCTTTTTAAAAGAAAACAATATTTCGTTGAAATCACCACTAACGAGCCAAGGATAATTATGGTCTTGTCCAAGCCGTCGTAATAAATTCCAAGTATCATTCCTATCTATAACACCAGATGCTCCGTAAAAACCAGTGAATCTCCATTCCTTGTCGTTATGATCATCCTTGACCGGTACATCGATATGATTCTTGAAAAAACTCCTTAAGCTAATCGAAACACCATCTTTCCAAACTAAACAAAGACCCCATCTGGAACCTTCCGCATTCACTTTTATCCCACACAAAAATCCACACCTCTTTTTATTTTTTCCATTCTTTTATTATCCAATTTTGTCTCATAAAGAAGACTATATAGGGATTATATAACCTCAACGTATGCCAAAGTCTCCACACTGTCTGTGGGTTCACCAGCCCATGGATATTCTAACATATTATTTTCATTGTGCCTGGTCAGCTGACTTCTTATCAGCTGCCGATCAAAATTGAGAAAACGCAAGAATTTGCATCGGGGTCTTCATCATCACGTCATCTAAAATTAAACATTCTAAGGCATCAAATTCGGTCCTAACCTTCTTTTTTTCGATTTCCCCATGATCAAAATTTTGGAATTCCTCATTCATTTTCGAATCTAGTTTCCTCTTCCCAGCCACATAATTTAATTTTTTTTAGCAATTAGACTTCATGTTACCTTCCTTTGTAACGACCCCATATTCACGAGTGTCGGAAAGTACATTTTCGAGACTCCGTTTCAGTAAATCAGATTCGTAAATATTTATTAAAAATATTTATGACGCTAGTTGTGTAGTTAATTAGGATTTGGTTAGGTGAATTTGCTTGAATTAAGAGTAATTAGGTAAAAGGACTAAATTGCATAAATGGTGAAAGTTGAATTATAGATTAAAGAAAAATTAAAGGGACTAAATAAGCAATTATGCCAATGTCATAATTGAGGCGACATAAGATAGATATCTATAAAACTTAAAGTTAAAATATATATGTTATAATATTATAATATTATATCTTAATTATTAAGTATATATATTATATTATATATTATAATAGGTAAATATAATAAATAAAAGAAATAGAAAGAAACAGGATAGAAACGAAACAGGGAGAAAAGGAAAGAAAAGAAAAAGGAAAAGAAAGTAAAAAGAAATTAGAGATTCAAAGTTCAAAGCTCAATTGCTAACGTCGTACCGGAACCCTCGACTAAAAAGGGAAAAGATAAAGTCGACGAGGAATAGCTTGGAATTTCCAGTTTGTATTTTTATAATCCGAATTTAATTATTAATTGTTGTATTTTGGTTATATGTTTATGGTAAGTGATTGAGGTGAATATTGATATTTTGATATTGAATTGAATTTATATGTATATGTGATTATATGAAAAATTGATATTGGATATTGATTTTTTTTTAATTGTGAAATTAAACCCTATTAACTGTATGGGGCTGAGTCGGATATAGATGGCATGCCATAGGATTGGAAGAGTTCAGGGATTTCTTCGACTTCGAGTCGATGAGACACTGGGTGTCAATTTACTACTTTGGATTAATTCGATGAGACACTGGGTGCCAATTTACTTCGATTTAGCCGATGAGACACTGGGTGTCAATTTATTACTTCGAATTATCTCGATGAGGCACTGGGTGCCAAACTAGTGTGTTTTGGTTGGATCCGTATCCGCGTTAAGTCCGAGTCGTGTTAATAGGGGTAAATGAATAATAAAGTTTTATGATTGATATTGAAATGGCAAGGTATAAGAAATGAAATGTGAAATAAATTGTGAAAAGCTATTTATATAGCAAGTATGAGAATTGAGATATTTGTGAAACAAACGAAATATGATATGATTGTTGTAATAATTAAATAATAATATATGTTTATATTTCAATCGTATATTTGTAATTTCTTATCTTTAAATATTCAAATTATAAAAATACCACTGAGTTCTTACTCAGCGTACGGTTTTATTTTCCGTGCGCAGGTTAGGTACTTAATTTTGATCGCCGATTCAGCATCCAACAACGGTCCCGATCTCAAACGTGGTGATGTTTTATCCTTTTGTGTCGACATGTACCTAGGGTGTCTAAATAATTATTATTTTATAGATTGATTGTAAAGTAAATGGGATTATAAGTTTAATATTGGTTGGTTATATACATATAATGTGTGTTTATGTTTGAGGTCATGTTATGACATGTTTAAGTTAATGTTTAAATGAACATGAATTAGGCAAAGTGAATTGAATTTGGCATGGTTATAAATTGGATTTGAATGATGTTTAAATGGTATGAAATGATGATATAATTGTGGTACCTATGGGGGTACATTGGTTAGGCACCTAAGATGTTTGTTTGATATGATTTGGATGAGTTTGATTATGTTTTGAATTGGTTAAACGAATGATTTTTGAGTTGCTTATTGTCTAAGCTTGCAAGGAATGGTAAACTTGTTGTTAAAGGTACATTTTGAGTCTACACGGCCAGACACACGGGCGTGTGACTAGACTTTGTGAGACACAAGGCCTGACCACACGGGCGTGTGAACCCTGCAGCTTTGAAAATTTTATTATTTTTCGAAAAATTCTCTAAGTTTTCGAATTAGTCCCGACTTGTTTCTAACACGTAATTTGGGACTCAAGGGCTCGAATAAGGGACAATATGTTTTAGTTTGATTAGTTTTGACTTGAATATTATATGATATGAAATGCATTGAAATTACGTCTGTTTGATCGGTAATGCTCCAAAATCCTATTCCAGCGACGGACGTGGGTTAAGGGTGTTACATCCTTTTCCAGTTTCTTTTTTTGGACTTTGGAGACTTTCCTTTAATAGGGTTATTTAATCTGCATACTGATTTATTATCCACGGGATTAAGTTCTTACCCTTCCCTTACCTGGAGAGGCATAATAAGTGCTAGGGGATTGTTGGAAAAGGGCTTGGGCTGGTGCATTGATGATGGGGAGTCTATGAATATATGGAATGATCATTGGATTTCGGGACCTGGGGATGGTTGAATTAGATGTCAAAAAATTGATATAAGGTATACAAGGGTGTTTCATCTAATTAATCAAGAAAGTGGTACCTGAAATGAAGCGACCTTCCGTGATATTATAGATGAGGATCAAGTGCAAGCCATTCTGTCTATTCCTTTAGCCAGGACAAAACTACCCGATTCTAAGATTTGGAGGTTGAACGGATCGGGGGTGTATATAGTGAAGAGTGGTTACAAACTACTTGTACATGGAAACTCTGAACTACAGAAAGATTTGCCTACTACTATGACTACCTCTGCAAATATTTTTTTCTCGGCTTTATGGGCATTACAACTTCCAGAGAAGATTAAAATTACAACGTAGAAAATATACAACGATTTTATGCCTACATATGCTAATCTAAACAAACGTCATATTACTACTCCTGTTCTTTGTCCATTGTGTCAAATAGATTTGGAATCTGTTGATCACCTGCTAGGTTTCTGTTCAGTAACAAGCCAGATTTTGACATTTTTGCAAATTACAGTGCCCCCTATGTCGAATCATCTAGATTACAAATCTTGGTTAGTAGAAGTTTTCCAAACAATAGATGACAGAAATAGAAAATTGGTGACTCTAACTGTTTGGTCTATTTGGTTTGCACGAAATAAAATAATCTACGAGGGTATAAGACAAACAATAAATGATTTAGTGGTGTTCATTTTAGGCTACCTTGCTGAAATCGAAGCCCTAGAAACAGTGCGATGCCCTAGTTGCCCCACTACACAGATTTATTGAAGACCACCTAGTCCAGACTTTATTAAATTTAACTTTGATTCATCTTTTAATCTTTAGGAGAAAACATCTATCTTAGGAATTATTGCAAGAAATGAAAAAATGGCTGATTTTGGGGGCTTGTACTTACCCTTATACTAATATTACAAATGCCTTTGTTGCGGAAGCTCGGGCGTGCGAGTGGGCAATTCGGTTTGCCCAGGAGATTGGTTTCCACCACGTCCAGATTGAGGGGGATTCATTGACGATTATAAAGGAATTACATACAAGCACGAATGATAGATCAATTCTCAGTCCAATTATAGCTGATGTCAAATACATGTTGGGTTTTTTTGAGCAGATTACTTTCCATCATGTTAAGAGAGAAGCAAATACTGTGGCTCATACCTTGGCCAAGGAGGGGTGTCGCTATCCTGAGGAACGATTCTGGATTGAGGAAGCACCGGAGATGGTGGAGTGAGTCGCGGAGATAGATAGGTCGAACTGCTCCTTTCTGCCCTAGGTTGTTTTGGCTTTGGTTCATGGGAAATTTTATACTTCACTTCGATGATGACACTGAAGCTCCACTCTCTACTGGGTTTTGTTGACGGCTTCATGCATTCTTAGTTTCCAGAGATTGGAGAGTTTTAGCTGGTTCTTTATTTTGAGTTTTTTGGGAGAAACTGGTTATAATGATCGGGATTCTTTTGTCTTTGTTCTTTCTTTACTTTTCTTCTCTGCTTTGTATTTGCTTTGAATTCGGTCTACAGTTTGTGCATATGGGACACATTTTGTGTTTTTCCCTTATTTTTTTAATGCCATCAAAAGAAAATTGATAAGAACAAAAATCATTCAAATCTTTTAATATAAAATATTATTTTCAAATTTTAGAAAATATAAAAATAAAATATTATTTTTTAATATTAAATTGATGTGAAAAATACATTTATTGGTATTGTTTTGTTAATTATGTGTTTAAAATACTACTTTTATTATATTTGTAGATATTATTTCTTAATTATATTTATAGATATTAGAATTTTATTATTTTGTTTAATACATATAATTGATTATTTTTGTAATGTATATAAAAATAAAATATTATTAACTTTAGTGAAGGGTAAATCTTTTATATTACATAATTTAATTTATTAAAAGGCATATTCTTCATTCGAAATTTTTTTTGTTATTATATATTTATTATTCTCAACTAAATCCATGAATACTATTATAATATTCATTCCATTTCATTTAATCAAACCATTGTTATGTCTATTCAATTTCATTACAGTCCTATTTTATTCCCTACTTGTATTTTTTTAAACTAGTCTAAGAATTAATGTTTTTTTGCCCATCATAATTATATAGTCAACAAATTACGAATTGTAGAAAATATTAATCTACCCTAAATATATATTTTCTTTTGGAAGAATTTATGTGAAACGTATGAGAGTAATTGGCATTTTGGTGAGGGATGGACCAAAATCATTCTAACATATAACCATTCCAATTTTTGTGATTGATATACTAGTTCACTTATAAAAAATTATTTTTTTGGAAACAATATATAAACTTCTTTCCTAATTATATGATATAACACATAATAATTCAATTTAGCGATGTGTGCTGTTATTGCCGGTATCTTCTACTCAAATGCTTCCAAGTATCAAATTTATCTTATAATTTGAGTCTTTATCACACCACCTTCAAATCTTTACGTTGCATTCATTACACAACCTAAATAATGGACTGTGAATTTCATGATACCAACATTGGCATAATAATTTATTTGGTCCCCCAACTTTATAAAAAAAGTTATTTTAACTCTTCATTTATTTTGTTTTTGTTTTTTTAGTCCTTAAACTTATATTTTTTTGTCAAATTCCCCCAAAATAAATAGAAAAGTTAAACGTTTTTAACTTCCTTGACATGGCATACATGTGGATGACACATCAGCATTTAATTGATTTTAAAAAAAATTAAAATTATTTAAGAAATATAAGAAAATATTTTTAGATTTTAGAAATTAATTAAATATTGACATGTTATTAATGTGACAATTTAAATGAAGAGCTAAACTGATTTATTTTTTATTTTAAAGTTGGGAAAGCATAAAATATAGAATGTGAATATCAAGGCCTAGAGTGTTGAAGTGAAGTGGGGATGGTTGGGTTAAATTGGAATTGGAATTGGAATGAATGTCTTAGGTAGGTCAAATTGTAGTTGCAATTTGAGGACAAAGCTCCAGGAGTTCAAGTTTCGGGAAAAACACATATTTTGAAAATAAATTCCAAACAACAATATTTTAGAAAAATAATCCAAAAATTAATGTCAAATATAAATTTATATTGAAATGATAAAATTAAATATTTAAATGAGGTTTTTAATGATGAAAAAGATAATAGAGAAATGAGATAAAAGTGGATAATTACAGTTTGTTTTCCAATATTTAAACAAATTTACAATCTCAATCTCAATGTCTCAAAAAAATCTAAAATGTAAAAAAAAAGGGATAAACAAATCCAACCCTAAAATTCTCGCTCTTTCTTTTCTTTTTTTTTTTTTTTTCTCACACGGTACCGCTTTTCTTTTTTTCCTGTTTTCCATTTCTCACTCTTTTTTGCTCTCGTGTTTGTTTCCCGAGAAAAAAGTGAAAATAAAAATAAACCAAGAAAGAGAAAGAGGAAAAAGAGGAGAAGGATTGGGATCTCAACAACTGTCACTCTAACCTCAAAACTGTTGTCCTCCATTTTTCTTTTTAATTTCCCGGGAATCAAAGGGACAGTTATTCTTTCGGTCCGTTTTAATTTGATTATCGTTTCAAGCAGCGTTAATTTTGATGGGAAATTGGTGATCAATATAAAAGCTGAATTTCTGTTGAAATAATAGAGGAGATGACCAAAGAACACCCGCCTGAGCCACTCGATTTCTTCATTTGGACTGTTGAGGTATTTCTTTCTCTCTTTTGTTTGTTTTTACTTTTGATTTTAATTGGATCTTGTTCCTGTGAAGTTTAGATCTTTAGTTTTTCTTTTCGTGAGATTTAGTATTGCTACTTAATTGTGGAATTCTGCTAATTATGTTGTATTCTTTTTTTCACTTGGAAATTGTTCGTCAAAACTTATTATCGATTGTAAGATATTGGGTTATTGATCTTATGATTTTTGGAAACTGTTAAAGTGAATTGACTTGACCAAAAAGGTGATCACTTTTTATTGCCTATCTTAACTAATTAAAGATTTATTTTGCTTCCTTTGCTATCAATTTGGTATATATTCCCATCTCTCTTTCTTTATCTATTTCCAGTTATAGATAAAAATCATTTGTTTGATGAACCCATTTTGTGTTGGCTCTAATTTAGGTGATTTAGAGTCTGCTCTCTTGCTTATACATGGCTTAGTAGCATTCCATTTAAAATGTTTGTTTAAGGTTGTCATTTTCACCCTCTTTCTGTTGGGGTGTTTGGAATGAGTAGTTCAGTTATGGGGTTAGACATATTGGTATTTTTTTCTGGTGATTCCACTTGTTTTTTCTTGTTACTGGATCGTGGTTTCACGAATTTAAGATAGCTTGAACTTCTCTGCAATATTTTTGTCTCTGTCAGAACTTTCATTTACGTTGTTGAGCATTCCTATTGAAAGTTGGTGAGGTTGTTTGTGTGGATAAATGAAATATCTAGATTTATGGCTGCCCGACTGTAACTACAATGTGAGTAGCTTGGTCTAGGTGACTGCAGATATTGTATGGTAAATATGCAAACAATCTCTCTCTTCATTATCATTATCATTCATTTCTGATAACAGAAACTGATAGTGATGACTCTGATAACGGAAATTGTGCAACAAGGTAATTTGTGCATAACTTGAGCCATTACTAGTGAAAAAGTTGCTGCAAAAGGTGGTTTACTTTATGATGTTAAGTAAAGCAACAGGTTTTGAATTTGAAGCAGTAGGTGAAGCTTTTGGAACATGTTTTTGTTTTTTGTTCTTCAACATGAAAGCTTTTGGCATGGACATTTGATTTGATAACATACTTTTCCACTTTTATCTTTTTGTTCTGGTAGGATGTTGGAATGTGGTTGGAAGAGATAAATCTTGGTAGCTACCGTCAGATTTTTAAAGAAAATGGTGTCAATGGAGAATACTTGGAAGGCATGTCTATGTTTACAACTGAACAGATTCTTCGATTTATAAGGCGGTGTCATATGAAATGGGGAGACTTTATCACGCTATGTAAGGAACTCAGACGAATAAAAGGTCTCTCTCTCGGTGCTCTCTCTCTCTCTCTATACGCAAACATGCACACCCACACACAAAGCTTTTGCCTCTAGATTTGGAAGTGACTTCAATCTTTAGATTTGCTTGATTATTCCTTATTCTTGTGCTAAGAGACATATTTCTATTAGTAGTATTTCTCTGATTGAACCGTATTTTAGAACATGGGCACTTCTCTCTGCTTCATGCATTATCACCAATGAAGCATAAACATTTTGCCCGTTTTCTTCAAACAACTTCCTTTGGTATCCAAGTTTTGTGGGAGCAGTGCCTTCTATGCATGAATTGGTAAATAGGAATATTGATTGGTTGAGATTTGTCGATGCTTTTTTGCATGATAGGTAGGCTATCCTCTATTGTTTGCAGTATATTTATAACGGTTTAATGGTATTTGGATTGCTATTCTAGAAAACAATATCTTTCATGCACAACAGAGCATAGATTTATTCTCTCTTTGTTGTCTGGTGAAACAAGAGTAAGTCATTCTTAGAAGTAGATATGCTTCTTTGTGATTGATATATTGAAAATGTATCCTTCAGTGGCTTGCCTGAAAGGAGAGCAAAAAGTTCGCAGGCCATGGTGGGCTCCTTCGTGCCTTTCAATATTCTTTGTTAAGGTAGCAAAGCGCAACAGACAGTCACGTGTTGTTTCCTTGAAGCTGGAACCATGATGCAAAATATGCTTTTTTATCTACATATATGTTGTTTTTCTTCTCGTTGAGGGAGCAAAAAGTAGGGGAAAAACTGAACTTTTTGTCCTAAAATCTGTTAAGGTGTTGTTGATAGTTCTTCCTTCAAGAACTCTTTTACGTATACGAGCCTTTCTTTTGGTATACATATATGGTATATGTTAATTATTATAGTTGTATCATGCATCTTGTTCTTTGAAACAGAGTGCCATTTATGTTTATATCAAGGAAATGGTGATAATTCGGTTTGTTTTTCTTGAAGAAATTCAGTCTCGGGCATTTCCCTTTTCTGAAAGTGTTGCACGTGTGTAAATATATATTTGTGTTTGTTAATGACAGCAGTAATGCATAATGTAGGAAAAATATATGGTAGTTGGGTAGGTATATTTATTTGTATGGTTGGACATGGAAAGTTGATATGAAGTGTGGTTTGGGTCGGTAAGGTATAGCCGCTGACTTGAGTATACCCTTTTGTGTTCCGTTTGTGGAGTAAAAATCTTGGCTGATGAACCCGTAGATTCTCCTTGATTTAAGATGAAGAAAACAATCAGTTTTAAAGGATTATCAAAAAAGAAAAAAGGAAATCTTCAGTTTAAAGAAAGGATGAATCTGATACTCTACGAAGTGAATATAAATAAGTCGAGCTTTATTGTAGGATTATGATTGTCCTAAACAACAGAAAACCTGCTATGGTGCAAGTAATGGGATTTTATGCCTTCAACCTTTTCTTTTACTTCAGGCTCTCTTTATGATCTTTTTGGTAAATTGTATGGATGATGGTCCCACAAATTGCCATTATTGATTGATTAAAACTAGCCTAACCTTTTAACTATTCATGCTTCCACAATCAAAACTGGCATGATTTGATATGTTATCGGCTTACCTCTTAACGACAAACTTCATTATTTTCTTATAATTGCCGGTGGTTATCAACATCTGTTTTTTTCCTTCTTCCACGTGTCATGTTCCCAGACAACAGTTCAACCCAAGAAAGATGCCCTATTGGCTGTTGAAAAATAGGATCCCAGATATTGATTAAATAACAAAGTTGACGCACTAAGAAACTTGGTGGTTCAGATTCTAATCCCACCTTCAATACAATTTTAACGTTTAGTTAGAGCTATAACTTTTAACAATTGATAAACAAACAAGCGAAAGCAATATATGAAGGGCCAACCCTCACAAGACGCAAAACAAAAATACAAGCGCTTTTGGACAGGACAGTGTTGTTCAACACAAGATTCTGAAAAATTAAAAGGACGAATGACACAGAAACAAAGTAGATGGTTTTGTTGGCTTCGGAACCTTGCCATTCTGTAGCCCCCCCAAAAAAAAAAAAAAAAAAAAAAAAAAACCAATCCTATGACAAGCATTTGCCCAAAGTGAGACTTGGTTTATTCAAGAAAAGCACCACCACCTCATATATTTGGTAGCAAAAACAAAGCTTGATTTAAGAGCCCAAGTCGATGATGTTCTTACGTCGTTTAGTTATTGATTCCCCAGAAATTAGCTGGCAAAGACACTTTTGTACTGGCCTTTACCACTATTCACAGTAGGAACTTAACACAAAACACCTAATGACCTTCAATTTATGTAATAATCCATTTCCAAGCCGGATCCATGGCTTAAGCATACCACTGAACGAACAGCAAAGCTCATTCAGAAAACAAATTCAAATGGCAATTTAACTGTAAATACAGCATCTAAAGCTCACATACATTAGGTTTCCTCGAGTGCCAAATAACCCAATAACCATACATTAGACTTGCATAAATCAAATAGGTAGGTTACAACTTGCAACTTTTATGATCATAACTACAATGCGGCAATAACTTCTTCACCTCTAAAAGCTAGATCCTGCCTTAGTGAAACTGTTCAATGCCTAAACTTTTGTTGCCAGGTAATCAAGAAAACTTCTAGCATGCAACCTCAGAGTAAAAAAAAAAAAAAAAAAACCAAACAAGGAATAGATGCTGCAATAACTCACCAGTCTGCTACAATCGTGAAATGCATATAGATGTGATGTTGTACCTTCTGAGTGGAAACAACAAATGAGTATTCCATTTTGAAATATCACGGAGGTTGTATCCTTCTTATAATTTACTCTCTACAGGACCGACAATGCAGTCTCATCATCTGAACCAGTCCAATTTGGAAAAGGAGCAATCGGTCACATGGGCTAGTGCCCCAAACAAAGCCATGATCCCACATAGATTATTTTATCTCTAGTCTTTGTGATTCTGCACAATATTGACCTTGCAATTCAATGGAAAAGAAGAGACATGCTTAAGGAAGAACAGTTACAAATTACAACAATCAAGAAAATCAGAAGCCACTGCTGGAAGAGATGCTGTCTGATCTAGCAGTTCCTGTGGAACCATTACTCGTTTTACTAATGACCCCCTTCCCAAAATATTCAGCAATCACGGAAAATCCATCCTTTGAGCTCTTGACTTGTTGGAAGAATTGATCTTGATCTTTTGAATTCTGTTCCAAGCTTCTTTTCATTTCCATTACAGATCTGTACTCTGGAGCACACTCAGGGCATTCCTTTTCATTATCACCAAGGCAACGCTGATGAAATGAGTGCATACACATGAAGTGCACAGCAGGTAGGTCAAGGGTAAAAGTGCAAGCAGTGCACTTGCTCAGCTGAAATATCCTGGCATTTGTCCTAAGGTCCTGAATTTCTTTTCTCATTGCCATTGTGTCTTCCTGTGCAATCCAAAGACTCATTGAATTAAAAAAAAAATGCTCAAAAAACATAATTTTGTATGACTATCATGGCAAATTTTATGGGGAAAAAATCCATATTTCATCAAAGCTGAAACAATTGAGAAAACAAATGGATTTTATCAAAAAGGGCAGTAAACGTTACCTATTGCATTATTGCAGCTTTGAATTATAATTAATTAATCTTCTTGTCTCACATGCTCAGAAATTGTCATTTTAATCTCTTAACAATACTATAACATTTTTTCTACACTCTGGTGCTGGTTATATTATGGAATGTTTTTTGGTGAAACTCTCCAGTTACATAATTGGGAAACTATATATGCACCCATTGCAACCTGGTTAGGTGATCAAAAGACCAGTAATACACATTGCAATATATAAAAAAAATCACTAGAATAACTTAGTACCGACCTGATACTTCTCTATAGCTCGTCTGTCCTCTTCAATCAGCTTTGACTCTTGTTCAAGTTTTCGGGCAATGTAATCCTTAATAACAGATAATGTGAGACATGGGTTCCTGGAAAGTGTCTGAAGAACAATAATGGGAGGCAAGATGTCATCCCTCTCAATATATGTCAATACTTCTTTCACTTCTTTAGAGCAATCTTCCCCAAGTTCACCAAAATACTTCAGAAGATCTGCCCATAGAGTAGGGTCCCCTCCTTTACCAGAATCCCCTAGCCTTTTGCAACATGCAATCAATCCCTCATGGTCATGGACTTGCATGTAGCAAGCAATCACTTCTTTAAAAAGTTTCATTTTCTCATAGAGATACAATAAGCCTTCTTTAAATGCATTCATCTCGCAGAGGATGATAGCAAGATCAACATCATAAAGTGGATGTTCCAGGTCAGCTGGCCATGCACTCTTAAGCAAACGTAGCCCCTTTTCACGTCTTTCCAGCGTGTCCTTTTCTATAGATGAATTCTTACCATCAACTGCTAACTTCCCGTTGGACGCTGTTCTTGCTTTAATATTAAAATCCGTTCCATTGTTAACTTGGGAGATTGATGGGAAGTTCAAATCAATGGACAGGTACAACTCCAAGAGTGTGTTATGAATCTCTACTTGAGCAGGAGAATCTTTTACCTTGTCAGCATATTTTTCAAGGAAATCCATAAGAGATTGTGGATGATGGATGAAAATGTTGAGGAAATCAACAGGAGATGGTAACATAGATAAGTAACCACCATTTGAAGTTACACGTTTAGCCAAGTCTATATCCTCAGTGCACAGCCTCATAAGTATATTAATTGTCTCTGCCGGTTTGTGCTCTATGAGAATCTTCCCATATTCCTTCACTGTCACCCCAGCTTGACTTGGTTCAAGGCTAGAGATATATTGCAAAGCTTCATCATATCTGCCAAGGTCTTCAAGCAAAATCTTTAAGTACCATTCATGGCGACCGGCCTTCTTAGCAACATACATGGCATGTTCATGGTAATTTGCTGCTCGGCAAACCCTTATAGCAGTCTCCACATCGAATTTATGTTCCCCAACACCATCCTCACTCTTAATGAACACATTCAACTTTTCAACATCTTTCAATTTAGTATAGCAGTTTAACAGAAGGGTGGTGTGATCTTTAGAGGCGAGCCCCTTCTCATGTAAATTTTCCAAGTAATTTGTAAGGTTGTAGATTCTTTGTGCATCCAGAAACTTTTGTATTACATATGAAGGTTCAAGGTGACCAATGGTGTGGATGTACTGTGCCATAGCCTCGTCATAGTCTTGCTTGCTATAAAGATGATCACCGTACTTCCTCAGTACTTCAGCAGTTGCAGAAGCATCAGCTTGCTGTGTTTGAACCAGGTTGATAGCTACAGTGTAAAGGTTCTTCTTAAAGAGCATATCTAACTTGCTTTCCATATCCTTCTCACCAATACATAAAGCTGATTTGTCAGTCATTATAAGTATTATGTTGCCCCATTCACAAAGCATGTGAGAAACTTCTTTAACAACTAGACTGTGTGCTATTAACCGGTTCTTCAGGTCATAAATATTGAAGGTATTCTTTCCATTTCTTTGATCAGCAATAACACATAATAAATATCCACGATACCACCCTAAGAACTTCTTCTCTCCTTCAAAAGCCCAACAGGGACCACGCCCATCTACTTCATAAAAATACACGGCCTCAGGTCGACCAATTATCAACTCCTAATGACAAAACAACAGAGAAACACTTATCTTCTTAGATAAATATATATGGTTATTAAGGCACGTTACAGAAAAGTAAAGGGCACAAAAATGCATACCGAGCGGTCACTCATTGCGACACTATTGACATTGCATCCGATCTGATCTAATAATTGCCGCCTAGGAGGTTGATTCTGCATGCTGAACAAACTCACAGAACTTGGAGTTACAGCAAATAATAGAAGGGCTTGACCATCCAGTCTAAAACCTAGTCCAGTAACTGATGAATTCCCTTCACCAGATGAGCTATCGACCTGGAGCTTGAACCGGGTTATTCTCTCACGTGCGATATCCCCCTTGATACAGTAAATGCAACCATTGTCTAACCCAATAGCCATAAGTAATATCGGCGGAGCTTCCTCTAAGACTAGAAATGATGTGATCTGCAATGTGTACGGACTCCATTAAGAGTTTAGAAATACACTAAACTCTAGTCTCAGGTATTCCACAAGTTGGTTTAGCCTTTTATTACTAGAGGTTATTTGCATATAAAAGAAATAAAATAATAAAAATGAAACAACTAATCAAGACATGATTGTTAGACAAAAAGTTTTTTTTTTTTTTTTTTGACATTCATGCCAAAAAAATCGTTGGCTTTTCTCTGCAAACCGTTTATGCATATAATTGCTTCTGAAAATAGAAAGAATAGCAGAAGTTATAGCTTTGATATTTTTTTACAACGAGATTGAATTTAAAGAGAGCAAATTTGCAATAATATGAAATAAACAGCTAACTCTAAACACGTTTTAAGAAAAAACAAAAAGAGAGAAAGGAAGAAGAAGACCTTAGCTTGAGGGAATTGATTGGTGAAAATACGCAAAATTCCAATACAATCAGGACTAGTGGTACTCGATCCTTCCGGCTGCATTTTATCAAGATCGAATACCTTCAAGCACATACCTGATTGCTGAGGTGATATTTGTTCATCTTCTCCAATACTCACCAAAAAATTCCGTTGCTAATTAAAGTCATCAATCAATCAAAAAAAAAAAAAAAACACTCGATCAATTAAAGTTATTGTTAATTATTATTAAAACATAAAGTTGAATCGCAAAGATTTGAGAGTCATATTTTACCTTGAGCATTTGGAGGAAGAGAGCGGAGGAAGAATGAGCTTGGAAGCCGAAATTGAAGTTAAGGCCGCGATCCAGGAGGCTTACAGTGCCGTCATCGCAGCCGATCACGAGCTTTCCTCTTCCGCTGGAAGCACACTCGATTTTTCCACTGATTTCCTCCGGGATTTTGCATTTGCCTCCTCCCAATTTCTCCTCGAAGAACTCGAATTTCCTCCACTGATACATTTCCCCTTCTCGACGATGGATCGGATTCGGAATCACAGTCCCACGACAAAACCCCTAACTAGTTAGTTTCCTTCCTTCTAGCCTTTTCCTTCCGTGGGAATTTGGTTTTTATTGGCTTATATTGCTTTTCCCAATACCCGTAGTTTTAGAAGAGAAAGGAATAATATGTCTGGGTTATAGTCTCCCTTTGGGTTTCTTTCATGTGTTTTTGAGCCGAACTTGGGATCTTCACGTTTTCAACCCTAGCCTAACTGGATCATCCAGATTTTGGGCCTTCAAATTTCTAGAAGAAAATGTAAAAGGCTTAATCCTTTGTTTGGAACTACAATCGTTTTACTATTTTAGTTGTATGAATAGTAGATATAAATAATCTACACTAAAATATGCATAATCCTAATTCTCTTAAAACAGATATTGCATTGATTGAATACATATACACTGCACCATCTTTTTTATACTCACATTATATGATATCCATCATATATGATGGATGCCCTTACTTCAAAATATATATGATGAATGTCATAATTTGCACTAGAAACAGGGTTCATGCCGTGACATCATGTAGAGCTCGTCGCGATGAGTTTGAGACTTCAGGTCACAGTGCGATGGGAAACTCCGCTGTCGCAACGAGGCCAATTCAGTTTGTCAGGTTTTGAGAGGAACTCCCTCATGTCACAACGTCGTTCTGAACTTTTGAAATCTTTGCAGTTTGGTCATTGTTTGATTCCGGGTCAACTTTACAGCTTACACAAGCTCGAATAAGACTTGGTAAAGGTTTTAAATTGTACTGAATGATTGAAATGATGGAATTTAATGGTTTTCATTTTGAATTGTCTGTTAAATGTCTGTAATTGTTCCGTTTTTTAGGTCGGGTGAGGGGTGCTATAGAACAATTATGAGTTCATAGAGAAATTTTTTTGTGAGAGTGCAATAGAGATAGCTAAATAGTTTGTTGTGTGGTTTTACAACTTAATTTCTCAAGGGAAGAAATCCGATGTGAGAAATCTAGTCGTTGGATACAAGAGTGAGGTTGTTATATCAGTATGTGACAGGGCTAAGGTCTCTTGTTATATTGAGTTCAAAGATGGTGGATTCATCTATCTGAACTAGGTTTTTAACTTTAGAATAGTGGATTAATCTCACTGAGCTAGACTTTGTAGGCGGAGAGAAACTGAACTGCACAAATAATATATCGTCCCTTGTTTTTATTGTGTTTTAGGTAATGATATCATATTCATAAGTGCCCACTTCTGCCATCATTTCCTTACATAATTTGTTTTCTTAGCATATTAATAACCAGTTCGAGTCAACCAAATAAATAATTACAAAAATCTAAGGGTGTGTTTGTTTCACGGAAAATGACTTATGTGGTTTTTTTTTTTTTTGCATTTTTCTATTCTTATTTCATGGAAAACATATTGGTCAATGGAAAATGACTTACAGATCAATGGAAATAACATATTTTTCTTGTAAGCTAACTTACCAGTTTGAAAAGTGTAAGTCAATTTTCAGAAAATGACTCATTTATGAATAATTTTATTTTTATATAAAATTTAACTTGAATCAAACCTAATATCATTATATTAATAATTTTAATTTTAATTTTAAAAAATATTATAATGTTGAACATTATTAAACATTAATATTTAATTAATTATATTTAATAATGCAATAAATATAATTTATTATATTAATTAATTATTTTATATTATAATTTTATTTTAATAATAAATTTCAATTGTCGAATGTAAATTTTATTATAATATTTTGTAACAAATATATTTATATTGGATTTATTTCACTAAAAATAACTTTTAAAAAATAGTTAAAAAAATTAATTTTATGTATAATTAGTCAAACACAAAAAAATATTAAATTTTCTAAAAACGCCTAAAATGAATGTTTGATATAGATGGGGGTTGTTGCCACTTGTCACAGTTGATGTTGTTGCATTGAATTCCTTGATATTGTACAAGTGTATGAAAATGTTGTACCAATGGTTGATATTTGCAGTTACGGTTAACAATGTGCTCATCATTACAATTCTTCTCATATACAAACCTAACCTAATGTTATGTCTGCTTGCATACCAGAGGGCTTCTTTCTATAAAACCTGGTTAAAGTCGCCACCAATCTTCTTACCTTCATCCCACGCCCACTGTCATAAATTGCAAGGAAGAACAATGTTATTAATTGAATGTAATAGAGAATTGGGGTCCCCCAAAAAAAAAGAAGGAAATTTTATTTTAAAACTGTTTTAGGACCTATTTATTACATTTTAATGTATCTGCTGATTTTATGTTTGTACTCTTATTTAATTTTATTAAATCTGAATTAAGTTTTAAGAGAACTACGATCCAAAGTAAAGTCAGATTACATGTATAATTATGTGATTCCAAATCTCCTTTAGATAATTATAACTACAATAAAGTATTATAAAAAAATAATTAATTAATAATCAAAATATATTTAAACTAAGATTTAATTTAAAATAAAGTTTTAATATAAAACTTAAATAAAAACTATCAAAATTTCAATTGGTATAACGATTGAATGCGAAATATGATATTGAATCTTTTAAAAGTGATGCGAAGATCATGTGAAAGCAAGGGAAGCCACAAATTTGATATATATATATATATATATAGTTCCATATTTTCTGGGTTTCTCACTCTAGAACATGTGAACATGGTTAAGAAGTGGAAATGGAAAGAGACATGACATTCCCTGATTTGTATTTTGGTGGCAATGAGACAATCACTATATCCCCGCGATTCGCACCATCACTTTTGGAAATCCATATTAATTACTCAATTTTAATTTAATATTAATTTCTTATTATTATTACAGTTGAAAAATATTTTTTAAAAGTGTGATAGAAAAATACTTTAAAAAGTTGATTTGTTAACTATTGCTGTCAAAAATTATTATTGAAGGTTAAAATGTCTTTTTTAAATAGGATAATATATAATAGTACATGAAATATAAATTTTAAAAACTTTTTAAGTAATTAATATAAATTATTTATAATATTTTCAAAATTTAAATACAATAAATTATATTTAAATAATTTAATATAATAATATATAAACTATAAATTAATCTATTTTTATATACCTTTTAAATAATTAATATAAATAAAAATATTTTAATAATTTTCACTCCCAAAAAATCAAAAGCAGTTAAATCTTAGTTTTTGTATTGGCATTTGAGCCAAAAAAGCACTTAACCACGGCCATTTTGACTCCAAAAATCAGATTTTTTTTATTACTTTTGTGATAAAAAAACACTTTTGAAACACCAAATGCAACAAAAAAATAGGCCCAAATCTTAATAAATATCACTTTTGATTTAAATATATATGAACGTATGTATTATTATGTTATAAAAGTGCTTTTTTAAGTTAAATTAATTTTTCAAATTGGTTTTTCAAGTCAAATAAAAGAAGCTAAAAAATACAGCTTTGATTTTTCAAAACTATTTTGAGCTCTTAATTATAAATTCTCCTTATTTATATTAATTACAAATTCTAAATATGATTTATATATTTTACTTAAATTTTAGAAACAATTTATATAATTACTTAGCATTTAAAATGTATATTTCATATATATTTATTAATACCATAAATTAATTTATTGTATATATATTAAACTATAATATAAGTTGCATATTTGTTAATATCAAAATGGCATCATGATAATAATAAACACCTAAAAAATAAGTATACTTTATATTTGAGTCAATGTACTAACGAATTTAAATATTGCTTTTATATATATATATATATCCTATTTTACAACATCAAGTTTAAAATAAATATTTTATTTTCTAAAGAATGTTTAGAAAGTCACATAATAATTGGATTTAAAGGTAATTACTTGCAATTATACAACGGTGATATGTTTTAGTAACCATTAATTGTAATTGTTTGTAACTGCGAAATTACAATTTGTACGACCAAACATGACATAAGAAATTACGATGTAATTACACTCTTTCAGTCAAACACGTCTAGAGAATTACAATTCTTTATAATTACAAGAGAGTGAAATTACTACCGTAATAATTATACTTTCATTTAATTACTCAGTGTTGTCCAAACAAACCATTTAAAAACACTTTTAACAATAACTAGAAATCCTATTACACGCGTATGCATGTGGAAACCACGGATTTAAAACACATGTGTGTATTTAAAAACAACATACATTAAATAATAAAATGAAAGGTTTGAAACTAATTAATCATAATAACACATGAAATATATACGATATTAAAACAAAAAAAAAGAGATTAAATTGTGAATAAAACGAAATTTAAATATGTAAATACATCATATTAAGAATACTTAATGAATACCATTATTTATCACGATATTGTCATCAATCCTAAGTTAGTGTCGAGTTGACTTATAACACCAACTCAATTAGCAAAAGTATTAATACTAGAAATTCTATCACACGCGTATGTGCGTGGAGATCACATATTTAGAATACATAGGTGTGTTTGAAAATAGCATACAATAAATAATAAAATATAGTGTGAAACTAATTAATAATAAAAAATAAAATATGTACATTATTAAATCAGAAAAATTAGATTAAATTATGAGTAAAAAAAATTTGAACACATAAATACATCAGATTCAGAATACAAAATGAGTATTAGTAGTATAAATATACAACTGATGATGGTAATAAATTGTGCATATTAAAATAAAAATGTATGAAAAACAATAAAATGAAGCTTCAATTGATTGGTAAATTTAAGATTCTATTAATCCATTTAGCATGGGTTCAAATCCCACCATATTTATATTTATAATTTTTATTTTGTTAACACAAAACAGCTAAAGTACCCTAAAATAATATAGCTTATTTTAATTACAGAAAGATATTTCCGTAATTTTCTTAATCGAGTTAGTGTCCGGTTGACTCATGATACCAACTCAATCAAAGATTTTATTAATAACTAGAAATCCTATCACATGAGTATGCACATGGAAACCAAGTATTTATAACACAAGTGTGTTTAAAAATAACATATAATAAATAATGAAATGTAAAGTTTGAAACTAATAATAATAACACAAATGCAATATGTACGAAATTAAAATAAATAAATAAAAAACAGTTTAACTTGTCAGTAAAAGAAAATTAAAATAGGTAAATTATGATATTAAGAATATTAAAAAGACCATCAAAATAATAATAGTAGTCAGTGGCGGAGTCAGGATGTCAATCTTGGGGGGTCAAGTAAAATTAAACGTGCTATGTAACAATCGATTTTTAGGAGGGGCCTACTTATATTTTAATATTATTTTTAATACTATAAAAATATTGGAGAGGCCTACTTATTTTTTTAGGAGGGCTATAATATATATACAAAAAAGGAAATTACAAAAATCTTTAATTTTGGGGGGTTGTTTATATTTTTTAGAGGGCCGTAGTATATTTACAAAGGATTAAATTGAAAAAAAAAATTGGGGGGTTATGGGGCCTCTACATGGCTCCGCCCCTGATAGTAGTCGTTTAATAAAAAAAATATATTAATAATTTTCTAACTAAGTTGATACCTGATTAATCTGAAACACAAATTCAATTACTATAAATATAAAGAGATGGAATTTATAGAAACCATTTTAACCTACCTTGATTTTAGATCTCATACAAATAGATTAATCCGACAAGTTGATGCAATGGCAGTGTTAGTGTGTTACAGAGTTAATCCGTGGGTGAAATAGGTTCAAAAGGAAAGGGATTAAGAAGTAGAAAAAGAAATGTAGAGATCCAAAATAGATAAAAGGTTGGAGAAAAATAAATAACTGCATTCGGTCTGCCCATTACATATCTATGATCAGTAAATTTGGTAATCTACAACAAGTTGAAATTGATGATTAACACACGGCATTATTGTAAAAAAGGGACATCAGAAGGTGAACAGTAGTGTGTCCTACTCCTAAGAGTAGTGAGAAAGCAGCAGAAAGAAATGAGTGGGTGTAGGTGTAGAGACACCCAAACCATACGATGTTACACTTGGTACCAACATTTGACCGTCTTGCTATCACATCCAAATTAATGCAACTCCTCCTTTAATTATTTCCTTCTACTATTATATATCATTCATCATTTTCCCAAATGTTTCATGTTTTTGTTTAATTCAGTGTATGAATATTGCTTACAAGTTTTAATTCTTTAATGAGGGATGGACTGTTTTAGGGCAAATTGATACATTCACCCACTATTAAATATTCTTTTATTTTTAAATTCATTTTCTTCAAATATAAGGGATTAAGTTATAAATTTTATAATATATCTTCCTCTCTGCCGCCATGTTGAGAAAATTTGGATGGAATCCTAATCAGTTGTTGCCTGGAAATAAATGTACATATTTGATGCAGTGTGCGAGTAAAATAAAATAAAAAATAGGTAAAAGCATAATTAAAGCAGCGACTATTTTAAAGTAAAAACGAGTATAGTTTACCCTACCTTCATTGTGTTGAATGCAACCAATTTCTTCTATTAAAAAGGGAGGGTATGTAGAGTAAAGAATTGAAATCAATATCAAAACCGTTTTCCCTTTATTATTATCTTTTTAAAATTATAATTTATTAAAATATTTTCTCTCAAATATATATTTGATTTTCTACTCATAATTAATTTAATTTTTTAATTTTAATTCTGTACGTTTTATATTTGTATTGTTATTATTATTAGTCTTATTTTTTATTATATATTATTTTAAATACGTGGCTACATACACATAAAATAGAATTTCTAATAATATATTTAGTTGTGTTTAGTGTCATAACTCACGAGTAAAGAGACGTTGGCTTAATCTAAGGAATATACAGTCAATAAATTATTAAGTTAAATAGCAAAATAGTAAGGGCATTAATGCAGTCTAATATTTTTTTGTTTGTAAAAAAAAAATTGAATTCAGTTGATACCTATACTAATAATAATATGCTTCACCACCATTTAAAAAAATTAAATTAATGTAAAATTAATATTTTTAATGATTTAACTTTTTATACATATTTGATAGTTCAAAATAAAAATAATTTGATAGATTTTTTCATATAAAAATATGAAAAATGATAAATACATAAGAGCTACTTATCACTTAATAGAAAATATTTTCAATTAAGTCAATTTTATTTTATTTATTTTAATAGTATACTATCTTATACAAAATTTACATTTAAATTTTAATTTTTTTAAATAAAATGAAATATTTAGAAATTAAGAATAAATATATGATATAAATTTTTATAATTTAAATCTATATTTAACAAACATTCTAATTATATTCCGTAATTAATTTTATGTAATGTATCAAACAAAACATTCATGCTGTGAGTCACTAGTTAAGTTACAGTAAATTGATATAAAATCCTTTGAAATACTATTTCCTTCTCACTCATAATTACGTTCAAATATATATATATATTATCTCTATAGGCATATAAACTTTTTAAAAATTTAATGAATAATTATCCTTAAAATAAAATATTATTTGAAAAATAGTTACTTTATTAAAAATATTAAAAAGAATTCACCCCTATCTCGTAAGGTGACAAAAATAATTTCATCACGCATCAAAATGCGGTAAAATACATAGGTTGAGAATGATAAAGGTGTATAAATCACTCAAGCCTTAATTAAAAAATCATAAAATTGCAAGTGCTAAAAATGCCTTTTAGTTAATTGTATTTGTCTAGATTTGGCCCACGTGAGTGGAGGACTCCTTTTTAACCACAACTTGTTCTCTAATTTAAATGTTTTATCCAAGTTGATGGATTAAGTAACGTTTTACACACGGAATAAATCAAAACATGTTGTTTATAAATGCTCTAGGATTTCTCAACCCCATCCCTCTTTACCACGCCATTTCAACCAATTTAAATCTTCCGTAACTCCTTCTCCCTATTTTCAATTAGCTATGAGAAAATTACTCACCAAAAATCAAGAATTTCGGTTTTTATTTTTATTTTTTTGAGAATAACAATATTATTGTTCGGATGATGAGATAATCATACATGACCCAGTACCAAAATGTTTCAATAACTAAACACTTTAAATGTACAAACAAGATTAAAGGATAAGAAAATTACTTATTTGGAGGAAGGAGAATTCGCTCATTATACTGATTTTTATTACATCTAAAGCCTTTTTTTTCTTTTTTTTTTGAGGGGCAACAAAAATGTCATTGTTTCAATAGTGGGATAGATTAGGACATTTTTAGTATTGTCCATACAAAATATTAAACCCTCTTTTCTTTTTTTTGGATTAAATTAAGGTGGAAAAAAGAGAGACATAAATTGGAACTAGAAAGTACAAGTTTGAAACCAATAATTAAATGACCGGAAGTTTAACGAGAAGTCCCGGTTCTAACGGAGAGCCATAACGACCCGACATTTTTTCCCGCCGATCTGAAACGCCAAATCAGATTGGATTCCTCAAAATCTAGGTTACTTTCCGTCAGCGGTTTACGGTAACTAGCAATCCGATTTTCCTGCCGTTTGAACCGCTCTCCACAGCATCCATTTCCCCCCCCCCCCCCCTCTTTTTACCCTTCTTTGACTCCCACCTTTTTTTTTTCCCTCTATTTTTATTAACTTCATAATTCATTAGCCGAATTTTAAAGAAATACATATATAAATAAATTAAAAAGAATCCATTTTATCGTTTTTTTTTCAGTCAAAAAATAAAAAAAGTTACTGAGGCGGGACTGAGCTCGAGCACCAATCACGGAGAAGCGAACTTAGGTAGGAAAGTGGGATCCACACGTGCCAGGTAAGATATGGACTTGACCGGATGATGTGGGCCCCACCTTATCCTCTGGTTGTCCCGTATTTCCCGCGAATCAGATTGTATATCAGCCACGTGGCTAACATGCTGTTGATTAGCTTCCCCAATCTTCCATCACAGCCGTTTGTTTTAACTTACTTGACCCCACTACAGTGTTACACATCTGATCTTTTTCTCCTCTCAATTAGTAATAATTAAAAAAAAAAAAGGGACAAAAACGAAGTTCGAGTTTTTTGTATGAAGAGCTCAGCCGCATAGATATTTCCGAACAAGTTATTTTTAATTATTATTATTATTATTATATTTTCTTGTTAAAATTAAAATAATTAAGCAGCAAATGAGGGAATTTCATGAAATGAATAAGGGTAATTACGACATTACAAAAAATCACTGAACTGTTTCGGAAATCCAGGCGCATTTTCAATAAAATTCCCGCAACTTTCTGTAACGACAACTACAACCTGGAATTTTATAATAATTAATTTCTTTTGTACATTAAAAAAAAATGTGGCAACAAGAAAACATTTGAATTTTTTTATAAATATTATAAAGAAAAAAGATAAGAGCAACAGCAACAATAACATAAACTGGAAAAGTAGTGACTTTTTTTTAATTAAATAAATAAAGTCAAATCAAAATTATTTTTTTCTCTTTACTGTAATTAGAAATATGTATAAATATTTTATGTGTATTTTCTTTTTCAGAGAGAGAAAGACATGGGAAAATGAGTATATATTGATTTATTTAAGTGAGTGTTGATTTGAACTAAAGACAAGGCGCCCTTTAAAGGCTATCCTTTCTGTCATTTTGGCAATATTTTTTAAAGGAGTGTCGTTTCCGGGGAGAAATAAGAATTGTAGAAAACCAGAAAGAAGATAGAATTATAGAAGTAGCTAAAAAGGAACTCCATAGAAAGGAAGGGAGAGAAAAAGGAACAATAATGATGGGCATGGAAGAATTTGAGGCCTTGGATTGTTTCTTTTGATTTTTTTTTTCTTCAGTTTTCTTCATCTTCTGGAGCCTGTTAGATTTGGTGGGTATCTTAGATCTTTGCTCAACAAAATTGTGTGTGTGTTTTCTTTATTGTTTTTATTTGATGGGGTTTCTTTGTAATGGTTAGTTCTGGTAAAAACGATGTTTTTTCCGACATGGGTTTTCAAGGAAATGTGGTTACGAGTTTTTAAAATGACAGGATACTAAGTTTCGGTTCATGTTTTTGTCTTACAACTGTGTTTAACTTTGTTTTTCTGCTTTTTGAAACACATCTTCAATTTCATTGGGTATTTTCAAATAGAAAAAACAAGCAGAAACTCTTGCCTTTTGTGGCCCCCCTTTTCCTTACTGGTTAATGCTCATGAATTTTGAAACTGTTCTTGCTTCAAAAAAAAAAAAAAAAAGCTTGTAAATTAATAAAGAAAAGTGTTCAATTTGCGGAACTATATGTTTCCATGAATGATAATAAACAAACAAACAAACAAACAGACAAACAGAAGATAAACAGAAAGGTTAAGAAAAAAAGAGAGGAAAGGGTTAATGTTTCATTCATATATATTGCTTTTGGTTTTATGGTTAATGTTTGAACTTTGAAGCCAATTAATGTTACATGTTTTGCTATATTCAGACACTGATGAAGTTAATTAGCTATTCTGTAACTGGAAAAAAAAATTCCAGCTTTTGTCTACTAAGATTAGGCTTTGGTTGTGCTGTCAGTCATTTACAATTGACCTGCATCCGTCCCTTTTTCTTACCCATATTGGTTTGAACTTTGTGGTTCATTCTCTAGGTATTAATGTTATTTTTATTTTTGGTCCTTCATAATAATTCCTACAGCTAATGTTTTCCCTGTCCTAGAATCACATATATTGCTATCTTTTTTCAAAGCTTATTTCCATTTGCGATTATTTCATTGTGTTTTCTCCAATCTTTGCTTGCACTTGCAGGGTCTTTTTGAGAAACCTGCCCTGCCCATGGATTTTACTGAATCCACCAAAATTGTGTACAATAGGATCCAAAAATTGGAGCCTGAGAATGTTTCTAAAATTATCGGTTATCTTCTTTTGCAAGACAATGGGGACCTGGACATGATCCGTTTGGCCTTTAGCCCTGACGCTTTGCTCCACTCTTTGATCCACAAGGTTAAATCCCAACTCAGCTTAAACAAACCACCTGTTTCTCAGGTGAGTCCAACCCCTGCGGTCGACTTCCCCATGCAGTTAACTCCATTTTCCCGTGCGGTTTCGACCCGAAGAGCTGCCGCTACTCCTTTCTCGGATCCCCCAGTGACTGCTGCTGAGCAACATGTGAATAGTTTGGAATTTGCCCCGCCAGGGTATTCGGATGCTGTTGCCGAAGATTATAGCCTCCAAAGCCAAATGCATTTCTTGAACATGGAAGATCAGTTAGAACCTCCCAATTCCGTTGATTCCGAATTTTCGAGCAGTTACTATTATTCTGAACCTGCATTGGGTGCAAGAACCAGCCGAAGGTCCCCTAGCTTGCCTGAGTTCCCTGTTAAGATTTGCCATTACTTCAACAAGGGGTTTTGCAAGCATGGAAACAATTGTAGGTACTTCCATGGCCAGCCTATGCCGGAGAGCTTTTCACAGCTTTTCAGCTCGAGTTCGAACGAGGCCGGTAATGAAGATAATGTTGTCTCTCCTGGGACTCTTGAAAAGCTAGAGTTGGAGCTCACCGAGCTTCTAAAAGCAAGGAGAGGGTTGCCTGTTTCTATTGCCTCTTTGCCTACGTTATATTATGAGAAGTATGGGAGGACACTTCAAGCTGAGGGGTATCTTACTGAGAGCCAACGACATGGTAAGGCTGGTTATAGTCTGACCAAGCTTCTTGCTCGATTGAAGGGCAGCATTCGTCTCATTGACAGGTGCGGAATGCGAATGGTGTTCATGTTGGACCTTGCATTTACACAATTAGCTGAAAAAAGAAATGTTTGGATATAACTGTCATATTGATTTGCAGGGCCCATGGGCAGCACGCGGTGATATTGGCAGAAGATGCTCCCAAGTACCTTGAGTATGCCAGCGAGAGGAATGATCCCGGTGCAATTGTTGCCGGTTCTAGGCAGATATACCTTACCTTTCCAGCTGAGAGTACCTTCACCGAACAAGACGTTTCACACTACTTCAAGTAAGGAAATCATAATGAAGATCATTTAAGTTGTTCATTTTTATCTTCTGTTGTATTTGATCTTATGTTTCCATTTAAATTATTCTATAGCAAATTCGGACCGGTGCAAGACGTTAGGATTCCGTGCCAACAGAAAAGGATGTTTGGATTTGTCACTTTTGTATACGCTGAGACAGTGAAGCAGATTCTGGCTAAAGGAAATCCTCATTTCGTATGTGGGGCTCGTGTTCTGGTGAAACCATATAGGGAAAAATCAAGGCTTGTTGATAGGTAAAGTTTCCAGTTTTATAGCATATTAAATGATCATATTCTCTAGCACTTCATCTCGTCTATATTTAGTTGGATCTTGTTTATATTAAAAACTTTGGGGGTTCAAACTCAAAGGCCGGATGTACGGTGTGTGCTTGACTCCTATGTTCTCCCTGACCTGGTTGCCGTCTTCATATGGTAAAATCAACATATTTTTCATTCCAATGAATGCTACAACTGGTGCTACCGCCTTATGCAGACATCGCATGGCTTCCATTTGCAATTGCAAATAGATGATTGTTGAAAATGAACCTTTTGTATCTGTCTAATTGCCAAAACATTTGTAGTCACCAAAGCATGCAACTTTTTGTTTTGCTTCTTAAATAAACTGGTTGGTGAAATAATTTGCTTTGTGATTAATCTTATTGATGTTCTTGTCAATGACACATCGATTATTTCCCTCTCGGTTTTTGCAGGAAGTATCCCGAGAAATTACAGCATCCTCCTATGTATTACGGTCCACACTTCATAGACGGGGATTCTGAACTTCAATCAAGTTACTACCTTTTCATTTTATGCTTTGTTTTATATCTTTCTTTATTTCCAGTAACATATTGGTAGCTTATTCTGATTCAACACCAAATTGCCTGCCCGTTTTACAGTGCCAAGAGTTTGTGATAACTCGAGACCATTTCGGAAACAGCTAATCGACGATCGCGAGCAAACACTGGAGTTCGAGAGAAGGCGTTTCTCGGAGTTGCAATTAGCACCAAAGCAGTATATGACCAATCACTTCTATTTTGGCTACTCAATGGATGAGCTGAAGCACACAGATGGTATATAACCAAATTCTCTTAGTGAGACAACCGATTCTTCAAGTCTCGTTGTATGTGTTTCTAACCATTGGAAAACTACAGTTGTAGCCTGCGCGGATCAAGCGGTGGATTTCCCAACCGCGGAGCGTTTCAACTATCTTTTGGATGTTCTGAATACTGGTTCAACCAGTGAGGATAAAGTGAAGCATATTAGTACCAATTATAATGACCAGGATAGGTACGTATCTGGTTTCTGCGTTCCGAAACCTCAGTCTTTTCACTTATCCAAACCATAATTAACGAACTGCAATCATTAAATGAATAAAGCAATAATAAAAGGTTTTGCATCCTATAATAGCCAATATTTCATGCAATTTTGGTGCATGAGAGGCATTAAAGTGCATAAATTTTATGTTGGCAGCAGCCAGGGACTCAATCTTCCGGAGAGTCCATTTGCATCTCCAATAGGCAGCGGCATTTCAACAGTTATATAGAGAGAAGACTGAGATTTCAGATCCAGAGCAAAGAGCAAATCCAGGAAAATGGATACCACCAACAACAAGAGTTTCATTTTCTTCCCATTTCCTTGCCTTTTCTAAACACAATTGAAGTTCACCACCTAAACATCATCGTCCGACAGCAGCATCTTTCATAGTTCATACCAACCGCAGGAGAGAAACAGTAGAAGTTCTCCACTTTTACTTCCAATGGAGAAGATTCCAAACAAAACTTAATATAGAAACCTAATATGTTAAAAGGGTAAGTTTTTTTTTTTTTTAAATTAAAAATCACAGGAAAGCAGGCAGAGAGCTGTGAATGTTTTAGAAGAGAATTGTAATATACAGTATTTTTTTCTCTTTAGTTGAAAAGAAGAAACCAAAGGTACAAATATCGTAGAAGGTTGAGATGAAAGAGAAGATGTAGAAATCTCTGCTTTTTATCAGTATTAACATATATCATCATAATTGTAATATACGTAGTTGCTTGTATCATTTGGTTGTGGAGATTGAAATGTGTAATGATGATTAGTGGTGGATGATGTCGCCTTGGGTGGGGCCAAGGAATGAAAAATAAAGTAGGAAGGAGGCAATGAGAATTAGTAGAGATAGGAGGATTAGATGTTGGTTGATGAGATAAGATAAGTGGACCTGATTTGATTCAACATTTCTCCACCCCATCAACGCTTCTAACTCCTTTTTGCTATCAAAATCCCCAAATCAAGTTAAGATTTTTATGATTTGTTAATATAGATTATTAAAATAATTAAAATTTAAATAATAGTTAATAAAGAAATTAACATTTGCATAGGTTTGTCGTTGGAATGAATGTATTTAATATTTTTCATGCAAGGTGTGGTCTGGGTTCGAGTCGTATTCTTGTAATTCATAAAAAAAGAAAAAGAAAAAGAATGATATATAAATAAGTAAGTTAATTTAGTAATTGTTTATTCAAGATAGTTGAGTGAAATAGTTTGTATTTATTTTATTAATATTTTTTTAAAAAAAAATTGTAATAATATAAATTGATTAAAGTAGCTGAAAAAAAATTATAAATTGAATTTTTAAATATGGATGTAGAAGTGGCATTAAACTTGAACTGAAATTGCATGTATAAGGGTTTAAATATTGGGATGTAAATTTGAAATTAAATAAATAGTTAAGGTCATTTTAAGAAGAAAATAAAAATTAAAAGGACTAATGATGATATTTGCCTAATTTTTCTATTATGAAAATGATTCATATTGAGTTTCAGTAAGGAATTAAAACGGACCCTGGGAATATTATTCATTTTATAAAGTTGAGATCTGATTCATGCAGAATTATTTTATAACCCGCTAGATCTTGAATATATTATCATCTGAATCCCATCAAGTAGGAAGGTTAAATAAATATATTGTTAATGAAGAAGATATTGAAATGGACAAAATCTTATTTCTTTTTACTCCTAGTTTCACATCTAATAATTTCTCACATTTTTCGATTGAATCAAAGTCAAAGTAGAAGCGACGTTGCGATAAGGAATCACACGACGTCGCAGCGACGTTCGAAACAAAGCAAAGCAGAAGTGACGTCACGACGAATTCTAACTTAAAGCAACCGTGTAGTAAGAGTACTTTTCTCAATTAAACTCTGATTATACTAATCTTAGCCTATAAAAAAGGCCATAGTAACCCTAAAATAAACATATTCATAACATCATATTTTGAGAGCTTTAAGAGAATCTTGTGTTGTAGTCAAAGAGTTTTGTTTTTAGGGTTAGAGTTTGTTTTGAATTTTTCCATATTATACTCTTTGTTTGTTTGTTTATTAGTGAAGTCTTTTTTTACCGTGATTTTTTGTCTTCTTGAAGGAGGGTTTTCACGTAAGTTTGTATACTCAATTTTCTCTTTTCTTTTTTTCTCGTTATTTATATGAGTTGATCCCTAATAAATAATCTTGTCTCCATTTATAATTTTATTTTTCTTGAATGAATAACTTAGGTTTAATACCATAATTTGTGGGTCAAATATAAATATTTTTATTTACAGTTATTTATTTAAATTTATATTACCTTTTACAGTTAGATTTTCAAATAATTATCTAAGTTATATATAGAATTTGCATTAGCAACGTAATTATTGGGAAAGGGTACTGAAAAAAATATTCTGTAAGTTGCCAGTACGTAATGACCAAATAATGAGGTGAGATATCAGTTTGGTTCCGTACTTCCGTCCAGCTTTTTAAATTTTTTGAATAGTTGATTATAAGTCGGTTTTAGCTTGATTTGATTTTCGCTTTTTCTATATTATTTTTTTTATTTTTTAAATTTATTTTGATCAAATAAATTTTATTTTTATAATTTTAAATATTATTTTATAAAATTTTAAGGTCTTTTTCATAAATATTTCTAAAAAAAAATAAAATTTTAAGAATTTTTAAATTACTTTTACTATTTTAAATATAAAACATTTATTTTTATATCATAGAAAAATAAAAATATTTTATATTTAAAATAAATAACAAAATTCGATTCGATTTCGAGTAATCACAATTTTTAAACATACATCCTATAAATCGTCTAAATATCTCGATTCGACAATACTTTTTCTCTAACCCTACAAATAATAATGAAAAATATATATTCAAAATTTCAAAAGCAAATATTTTAAACCAAAATATACATTGAATGAATGCTTACACAAATTCAACCATAATCAAACTTTCTGTATTCATGATTTCAAGATCAGTTTTCTTTTTTTTCCCCCAGAAGTTTCATGTTAATTCCACGTGAAATATATTATTTTCCTATTATTATAATTATTAAAATTATATAGTTTGCATTTCAGATTTTATATTATTGGGAAAGTTGCTGTTCGTTTTATGTCTTGTTATGTCGAAATTGTTTCTTTTCTTGGGCCATTGACTTGGGCCTTCAATAACTTTCGTTTGTGCTGAGTTCGGTTCATTTGAATTTAACATATTTGACAAAACTAGATACATGGGTCCACTAGGGTGCTCAGACTCCTAAATGAATTGCTTGAGATGATTGGATAAGCACGAAAGTTTTATTATCAAAGTGTTATTTTTAAAGATAAATATCATATTTATTCAAAAGAGTTTTGGAGCAGTTAGAAGACTGATTTACGAAGACTTTTATGTGATAAATATTTAGGTAATTAATGGAATAAAAGTTTAAAGCTTATAAAAAAAAAACTGTAGATTGATCACTTGAAGAGACCTATAAATAAGTTGTTTTATGCCACACATCAAGAGTAGTTTTTAAAGTGTCTTTGTCAACAACTTTATTTTGTTCTTATGGTTATTTTGTGGCACTCTTTTAGGTATATTTGAGAGAGTTTATTAATTGTATTGTGAGGTATTTGAGTGATTGATTTGTGACAATTTTGGTCGGTATTGGGGCTACATTTACTTCTTTGTGTAAGGGTATATTGGACTTAAGTTAATAGGTGATTCAGACGATTATTGCATAAAATCATTCATTGGACGAGGCTGAGCAGACGTAGGATCATTGTGTCTGAATTGTGTTAACAAAGATCGATTGTGTCAATTCTTTTCTGCTATTATTTTTTACGCTACTTGTTTTCATTCCGACTGTTGTTACAACTAACGTTAAGCAAAGTTGATTTATCATATCTACAGACTAATTATTTTTCAATTGGTTATAGAGCAGACTTCAAAAGTTATTTGAAAGTGATCCTTTGTCTGGTTTGCAACCATGAAATCCATGAAGAAAGGTAGTTCGATTACTCAATGAGGGATTCCATTATGTTTGTCAACGAAGCAAATTGGGAAGCTACTGGAAATAGGTGGACTCAACCCACTGTAATTGTTGTTGATGGCACCACACGCCCTAAAGAAAGAAGCAAATACATTGATGTAGAAAGAATGGCTTTTCATGAAAATTCACAAGCCTTAAATGCCATTTTCAATGGAGTTGACCTAGACCAACTTAAAGTCAGTTATGTATGTGCATATGCTAAGGAGGCATGGATAATCTTGAAAAACCAACATGAAGGAAATGATATCGTACGCATGTCAAAACTTTAGATTTTAACAACTAGGTTTGAAAATTTGAGAATGTTTGAAAATGAAACTATCTTTGTGTTTTATGCAAGATTATGTAAGATTCCTAATGAGGCTTTCTGTTTCGGTGAACATTTTTCTGATGATAAATTGGTACTCAAAGTGTTGATGTCTTTACCAAAACGATTCGCCATTAAAGTCACAGCAATGGAGGAGGCCAAAAATATTACAGCTCTCAAGATGTACAAGTTAATAGGCTCACTCCAAACCTTTGAGCTGAATATAAAGTAAGAAAAATCGAAAAAACGAGTTTACAAAGAACGTAGCGTTCAATGCTCAAAAGGCTATCCCGATAGTGGAACAGATAGTTGAGGAAATTGATGAGATCATAAAGCAATTAGCCTTGCTCACAAAAAAGCATGAAGAGGTTCGCTAGGAAGGGAACTAAAGTAGATATCAATGAGACAAGGAAGAAGGATGTTCAATGTTATGAATGCAAATGACTTAGTCATTTACAATCAAAACATATTAATACTAAGAAGAATGAGAAGTCACTCACAGTCACTTGGAGTGATGAAGAAAGTTTCGATGTAGATGAAGATGTGAGCAACTATGTTGCTTTTACTACTACTGCTCCAAACCATGTTCTAATAGATTTTGAAAAAGATTTGGATAATAATGATGTTCCTTTTAAATTTTTGGAGGATGCTTACAGCCATATGTTCCTTAAGGGAAGAAATTATTCTCCTTAAAGGAGAAAAAGAAAAGCCTGAAATTGTGGTCCAAGAAAAGGGTAATGCTTTGAAGGAAACCAAAAGCGAGCTAGATGATGGAAATGCTATCTTGAAGAAGTTTGGAGGCCAAACTAAGAAGCTTGATGAGATTTTGGCTTTAGGGAGAATTGAACCAGACCAAAGAGGACTTGGTTATATTAATAAAAGTAAAGAACTTATCGCTCCTCCAATTTTTTGTTAAAGTTAAATATGTGAATTCTTCTTTTTGTCATGAGGCAATGAATAAAAATATTAGAAAGACTATATGCTATTATTTTGAGAAAGCTGGACATATCAAACCCAACTGTTGTAGAATGATGTGAGATTGAAAGAAGTTCAATTCTACTGCAAAACTTGTTAGAACAATGAATGGAACAAGAGGATCATAGTATAGGCAGATTTGGGTAACGAAGGATCGAGCACATATGAGTAATGAAGACCAACATTTGATTGATGCTTGTGTGAAACATGATGTTGCAAATCATGGTGACCATGCTAAAGATTTATCAAGGATTGAAGAAACATCATCTAAGTTTCGTAGAAAAACTACTGTTGTTCCACGAGCTACAATTCCTCTTGTTGATAAGATAACATTCAATCTCATCTGTTAAATTAGCTTTGTTTGATAAATTATTTTGATATAACAAACAAATATGTTTTTAAATGTGAAATTTGTTTTTAGTACAAAGAATTAATAAAGTTCAAAGCATAAAAATTGTTTCAAGACTTCCAAACATATTATAAAATGTTTTGAACACTTAGAATATTTTGAACAAAGTTCAAAAACAATGTTAAAGTCTTAAAATTTATTGAAACTATCTTAAAACAATTAAAAAACTACCCCCTACAAAAAGCATCAATATTTTCCAAAATGTATCGATATTACCATAATTTTTATCAATGCATCATTTTTTATCAATACCAAAACTGCTATTTGACTTGAATAAAAAATTAAACAAAAATAATAAGTATCGATACTTTTAAAATTATATCGATACCCATTGATTTATATCGATACTAAATTTTATCGATACCATCTTTGCATTCTATGATCTTTCAAAAACTAACAAAAAGTATCGATACCCATTAAAAATATAACGATACCTTTTATATAAGGAATTTTTAATATTAAAAATAATTTTTTTAGAGAATTTTCTCTCTACAACTTTCTCTTGAATTCAAGTATGTGAAAAATAATGATTCAGGGCTCTCTTTATATAGGGAGAGTTTAGAGAGTTCAACTTTGATTCAACTTAATCACTTTAATATTAAATTAATATAATACTTATCAAGATAAATATTAAATTAAAATTAGTATTAAGATAATCACTTTAATATTAAATTAATAATATACTATTAAGATAGGTATTAAATTAAATTAATTAAAATAATATTATTTTTGGAATAGTTAATTTGAAATCAAATTATCCATTAGAGTCTCAATAGGAGTGTGATTCCTTCATTGCTCAACCGTTGAAGGACCATCCATCGTGTTTGATGGTGCCATTGCAGGTGTGATACCCTCATGATACCTCGAGTCGGTTCGGCTGTTGCCTATTTGGTCAGGGCCAGTGACGACTCGACTGGTCCGGTCCTACCACCGGTTGGACCGTCGATCCAATTTCACATACCAGGCCAGATTCAACCAGTTTTTTGGTCTCAGTCTCGATTTTGGGTTCTCGGGCCCAATTTTTGATATAAGGTCTAATTTTCAAGTTTAATTCTCCATTGGGCCAATTGTCTAACTTGAAAATTAATTTTCAAAACATCATATTTATTTTAATTAACTTGATTAATTTAATTTTACTTGAACAAAATTAATTTTCCCAAAAATCACTTAGATTTTCCAAATGATTTTTTCAAGAAAATTCTTGAATCAAATTCTCTAGTTGAACAATTCTCACGACTGCCTAATTTAATTCCACATCAAATAAATAGACTCAATTAAATTATTTACAAAGTCATATAATTTTCTTCTAATTCAAATGTAGTCCGATCGAGTTTTTGTTGAGCTAGCTGAGGGACCAATCAAATATATAAAATTAGGCTCGAGTAATTGCAATTATGTCCAGAAGGATCATTTCGATAATTCACAATTTACTTAATCATGGAGTAAGTTCACAAGAAGTACCATGATTGAAAATTTCTTATTATATACGCGATTCAACCAACTGTTTTGTCTAATGACCTTGTTATGTGTGTGTTACTCTCATATGATATCATTGATTCCTTTGAGTTAAATTCGTTCACTCAATACAATATTATTTTATCTCATTGTCACCATTATGTCTTTTTAATGATTAATATGATCACTATCAACGAATGATTGTGATAAATTGCTCGTTCGAGAATAAGCAACCCATGGCCACATTCCATATTTATCAATCTACACAATGCCTATGAGAGGATATCGTTAACTCTTTAATTGAGTTATGAATTCCATTATTGCTAGGAAAATCATATCATACACAAGTCATGTACCCAACATACCAACTATGGGCTTGATCATCTTTAGAACAAAAGCCTCCACTTATATTAAAGAACATGAGTTACTTACGCACGGCCAGTGGCTAACTCAGGATTTAGGTAAATCACACCATGAACGTCACAAGTGAATTAATTCACAAACGAATTCAAAATTAATTCATCTTGGGTCCAGTCCAATGTTTCATTCTTCTAATGAGTACATCTATGTCTCTACCCATAGAGTCAACTGCTTCGATAGCCAAGACTAGTCATCTCTCCAATTGGAATTGTAGACGACATAATAGTCCTTCCAAGTATTTGAATCAAATGCTCACTTTGATTCTTTTACGGGATTATAGACCCGTCTTGATTATCTACTAAAGTAAGTTTTCTTTCTCGCAATGTAAAGGTTTTTACAGTGCCACTTATAATCAGTTTGAACTTAGATAATTAATGAGCTAATATTTGCTCACAATTTTGTTATGCATGTAAAATATGAAAGACAGAAAAACAAAAGACATAATAGTGAAATGTGAAATTAATTTTATTTATTTATTTCTCATTTAAATGCATAGAAAATAATTACATGTTTACTACAATATGTTTCCCAATAGACGCACCTTAATCCTTTTCTCTTCCAGGACGAACCAAAGAAGAAAATGAAGAAAGAACAAAAAACTGAAAAGTAATACCGGAGAATAATTTCCCCTTTTATATAGCCCTCCCGCATCGCCTTCACCAAAACCAATTCAACAAAAATCTGTAGGTATCCCTAATCATCATATCCTCCACTAAGGAAATTCTAGTTCAAAATTAACCGAACTAAAGTTTGAAATCCAACCTTTCCTCAACCAGTCTGCCAATTCCCTTTTTTTTCCCACTAGAGCCCGCTCAAATTGTAAGCTTTTCAAATTAATAACCAAAATCAAGATTACGACTTAAACCTAAATATCAAAACCATTTTTTCGTTGAAAAACGGGGTCGACTTTAAAAACGAAAATGGAGTCGCCACCAATCCTTTTTTTGAGGTGTGATCGGGTCACCTTGAGATTGATCGTTAAAACATTTTAATTTATTAAAACGATGATTTTGGCCTACAAAATTCGAGAAAACAGGTTCGGGAGTCGGTTACGCACGAGGAAGGATTAGCACCCTCGTAACGCCCAAAATTGGTACCGAATTGATTGATTAACGTCTTAATGTCAAAAATTTAAAAAGATTTTAAAATACGGTCCTCTTTGTTTAGAGAAAAACTTGAATAAATTAAATTGGATGCTGAGACCCGCTTATTTCGAAGAAGTAAAATATCATGCCCAGTGAGTTAGGATACGACATTTCAAATCCTCGAAACTAAGCTTGTCTTTTGACTTTTAAAACTCATGCATTTAAGTTTAAGAAGGATATTCGGTTATTTGGGTCAAATGAAAAATCGGAATCCAGTGAGTTAGGGCACAATTTCTCAAAATTTCGAATACAGAATATTGCCTTTATTTTTAGAAATCCTTACCTCGAGATAACAAAATGTCACATCTAGTGAGTTAGGATACAACACTTTTGAATTTCCGAGAATAAGTTTTTTAATTAACTTATATGCTTTGATTTTAAAAAAAAAAATTGGTTCTTTAGACTTGATGAGAAAAATCGAAACCCAGTAAGTTAGGGCACGATTTCTTTCGAATCTTAAAACGCGGAGTATTTGCTTATTTCAAAACAAAAATCTCATATTCGGGTATGGCTAAACGTGAAAATCTCATATTTAAAGAACAATTATGCGACATAAATTTAATAAACTAATAAAGCATAAGGATCATGATAATAATAATAAATAAAAAATATGCATGCCATAACGACATTACTAAAAAAATGATATTAGTGATGATAATAATAACAATTAGTGCTGATAATAGTATTAACAGCGAAACAAATAATAATGATAATAGAAAACACATTAAACCAAAAATACGAGCCTATTTAGAAATTCAAGAAGAAAAATAAAAAATAAAAAAATATATACATACATATATATATAAATAAAATAATAAACAATTAATGAGATAAATAAATAAATAAATGAATAAGTGAGTAAGTGAAACAAATATATGATATTAGATTTAAGTATTTTATAAGTAAAATAATAAAAATAAATTAATTAGTAAAACTAATATAGAATTTAGGTAAAAATAATGAAAATAATGAAAATAATAATATGTTAATAATAATAACAAAAATAATGAAATAAATAATGTAACATTTGAAAACATATAAAAAAAAAAATCAATAATGAATAAAATATCATAATGAAAGTGATAATAAAAAAATAAAAAAAATAAGTAAAATCAATTAAAAAATAAACAAAAATAAATATTCGATATTAAATATATCAATTGAATAATATAATAATGATAATAGTAGTAGTATTAAAAATAAAAAAATAAAAATAAAAATAAAAATAATAGTAACAATAATAATAATAATAATAATAATAATAATAATAATAATAATAATAATAATACACTAATGATAATAGTAATAATAATAATAAAATTAATGACAATATTGAATTAATAATAAAATGGCAAAAAATAACAGGAGAAATAAAAAAAAGGACTAAATTAAATCTTTAAAATAAAATTTCGGGGCAAATCGGAAATAAAAAGAAAGGGGAAGGATCGGATTGCAGTGCGCGAATGAAATGGAGGGACCAGAAAAGTAAATATCCCCGCCCTCCAAAACACATCACTTTGTGCGGGACCAAATTGAAATAGAAGAAAAATTATAGGGTAAAATTAAAAATAAAAAAATAACTGTATTAAAAGATGGAAAAATGCGGAAGGACTTGTAGCGCAATTATCCCATCAAAGGGAAAACGCGCGAATCCTATCTTCGAGTCCGGTCAAGACGCGGGCCAAAGGGTTAAACGACGCCGTTTTGGGCGTTTAGGGCCAGTCCCAAAACGACGTCGTTTTAGGGCCCTATAAAAGTCAAGATTTTAACAAAAAATTTCATTTTTTTCCCCTTTCTTCAAAAAAAACTGAGAGAATGCTCTCCCCTCCCCCTTCCTTAGCCTCTCCGCCGGCCAAGGGTCCGCCGAATTCTGGCCGATCGCCGCCGTGGTCCGCCGCCGTCGACCACTGTGCACGACGGCCAGAGCTCTAAAAGGTGAGTTTTTTTTTTCTTTTTTTCTTTATACTATATTTTTAATACGTATATATATAGTTTTAAAAAAATAAAAATAAAACCTTTGTATGTGTAAAAACAGTGTCGAATAGAACAAAAAGAAAAGAAAAAAGGAAAATACAATGAACCTTGGCTGATTTTTTTGTATTGATTCTCGTATTGATTATATGTTGTAGGTAAAAAAAATACAATCGCTCTCTGTGGCTTTTTATAGCCGAAATAAAAAATACAATTATCAGTATTTTTTGCTTTTTTGTTTTCTATTTTTGTGCTGTGTTTTCGTCTTATTCGCAGGTACGGAGGCCAGCTGTGGCAGCGTACGGAGGCTGACGTGGCAGTGTACGACGCAAGGAAAGCGGAGGTGCTGACGTGGCAGCAGACCTAGGTGCGGCGCACCTATGGTTTTCCCTTTTTTTTTTTTTCTATTTTGTTTTAATTTTTTTGGGCTGATTTGGGCTAGGGTTTGCATTGGGCTTGTATTGGGTCTATTTGTGTTTATTTTGGACTGTTAAATGTTTTTATTTTGGTTTTTTTTTATTTGGTTAATATTGGGCCAGGCCAAAATTGGCCTATTACAGTTGCCCCTCTTTGCTCGTTGTCGTGTAACGAAAATGAAGCAAAGACTTAAAAGGGCCAATTTTGCCCGGCCTCGCTGAGTCTCTACTTGTTTTGGTGCCTTTCTTCTTCGAGTAGCTTCATTCCATCCACTGCATCTTCAGGGGCATAGGAATTGGTACTTCGATCCGCTCCAATGTAACTTCAGGGAGAAGTGATTTGTAACTTCGATCCACTCCGCTGGAACTTTAAGGGAGATAAGGTTTGGTTTTGTTAAATTTGATCCAACCTACTGCAACTTCAGAGGTATAGGACTTGTAACTCGTAGCTTAAATCTGTTCCGCTGCAACTTCAGGGAAATAAGATTTGCTGTCTTCAGTTTGCTCCGCTGTAACTTTATGGAGATAAGGCTGGTGGCTTCAATCTGCTCCGCTGCAACTTCAGGAAGATAAGATCTGCCAATTTGTAACTTCAATCTGTTTCACTGCAACGCCAGGAAAATAAGATCTGCTGTCTTCAGTCTGCTCCGCTGCAACTTCAAGGAGATAATGCTAGTGGCTTCAATCTGCTCCACTGCAACTTCAGGAAGATAAGATCCGCCAATTTGTAGCTTCAATCTGTTCGACTGCAACGCCAGAGAAATAAGATCCGCCGTCTTGATCTGCTCCATTGCAACTTCGTGGAGATAAAGTGGGTGGCTTCAATCGCTCCCATCGCAACTTCGGGAAGATAAGATCCGCCAATTTGTAGCTTCAATCTGCTCCACTTTAACGCCAGGAAATAAGATCTGCTGTCTTCGATCTACTCACTGCAACTTCGAGGAGGTAAGGCTGGTGGCTTCAATCTGCTCCACTTTGCAACCGGAAGATAAGATCCGCCATAATTTGTAGCTTTAATCTATTCCATCGCAACACCAGTGGAAATACGATTCATTGTCTTGATCTGCTCACTGCAGCCTTCGTGGAGATAAGGCTGTGGCTTCAATCTGCTCCCATCGCAACTTCGGGAAGATAAGATCCGCCATAATTTGTAGCTTTAATCTATTCCATCGCAACGCCAGTGGAAATACGATTCGTGTCTTGATCTACTCCACTGCAACTTCAGGGAGATAAGGCTGGTGGCTTCAATCTGCTCCACTGCAACTTCAGGAAGATAATATCCGCCATAATTTGTAGCTTTAATCTATTCCACTGCAACGCCAGGGAAATACGATTCGCTGTCTTTGATCTACTCCACTGCAACTTCAAGAAGATGAGATCTACAACTTCAATCTGCTCCACTTCTATTTCAGGGAGATGAGATTTATGGATTCACCAATCTTACTACACTGTCCTCTGAAAAAACAACTAAAGAAAATGAATCTCATGATTTATTATTTAAATCTGTTTTATACAGAGATTGGGATGAAATCCTAATCGAATATATAGATATTAAGGAGATAAACAATCTTCTTGATATATTCCAATATTTTATTAATAAAGGAACAAACAGTCCTATTATTAATAAAATGTTTAGAATATGTCTATATAATAAATGTAGACAAATTCTACCACAAGAATTATTTTCAAAAATAGAGAGAGCTATTTGCAACCAAAGAAGCTCAATTTATAGAAACTTTTTCAAAATATTTTTACAAGCTTATGTTTTTACTAATGATATAGGAGAACAATTTCCTACTATCAAATTTAGGCTTAATCATGAACCATTTGATATAACCAGTATTGAATGGGGATTTGTTAAAGAAATAACAGTCCAAAATCTTTCTTTTCATTTATTAAAAGATTTTCCTGCTATAGTAAAATCTAGATTAACAAATTTTGTTGATATAGATGATTTTGTCTATTATTTTCATATAGAAATATGTAGTTTCATAGGTATTGCTGAGAAAGAAAAATTTTATCAGCCATATCAAATTTGGAATCTTCGTACTATGTTTTCGGGAAAAGCCCTTTCAGTAGTAGAAGAAGACCAACAACACTTGGCAAAAATCATTGACAAGTGTTACAATAATTTTTCAAATTATCAAATCCAAGCCGGAATTGATATGATAACCATGGCCCAGCATCTAATTCTAAAAGGCTATTTCTATTTTTCGATGCCTTGTTTAGGCTACAACAACTCCTATTTATAGTGTAAATTCTAAACTCTAATTTATTTACAATTGAAGTCCGCACAGTATCCTGATAAGGATGACTTTATTATTGGCTCGATAGTTGCTTCTACGTAGCCTTCTGAATCTGACAAAATTGATGTAGTTGTTTCTACAATTTTCTTGCAATAATTGCTGTTTGCATCATTGCTTACATCATTGATGACTTCTTGATGACTTCTTACATCATTGCTTGCATCATCTTCTATGGATGGTGATGGATTGTCACATCCAATAATTAAATTTCTCCTTTTTTGGATTTGTCTTTATCCTTCTTGGATATTTCTCAGATTCATCTCCTCGATTTCATCAAGGTGTAATGACTCGTGAAGGAACCGTGTATTCCAAATTTTCCCACGTGTCTTTGATCTCCGTTGCTAGCGGATAATCATCTATCTCCATGTCTGCTATCTTTTTAATAGCTGAATGACTTCTCTATTTCTTTCTTCCCGGTTCTTCCATGTCATATGCTAGAATTCTTTTTCCATCGGTCCGTAATAAATAAGTTTCTTGATGAAGAAGATGTCTTGGCCATGGTTATCATATCAATTCCGCTTGGATTTGATAATTTGAAAAATTATTGTAACACTTGTCAATGATTTTTGCCAAGTGTTGTTGGTCTTCTTCTACTACTGAAAGGGCTTTTCCCTAAAACATAGTACTGAAGATTCCAAATTTGATATGGTGATAAAATTTTTCTTTCTCAAAATACCTATGAAACTACATATTTCTATGTGAAAATAATAGACAAAATCATCTATATCAACAAAATTTGTTAATCTAGATTTTACTATAGCAGAAAATCTTTTAATAAATGAAAAGAAAGATTTTGGATCATTATTTCTTTAACAAATCCCCATTCAATACTCGGTTATATCAAATGGTTCATGATTAAGCCTAAATTTGATAGTAGGAAATTGTTCTCCTATATCATTAGTAAAAACATAAGCTTGTAAAAATATTTTGAAAAAGTTTCTATAAATTGAGCTTCTTTGGTTGCAAATAGCTCTCTCTATTTTTGAAAATAATTCTTGTGGTAGAATTTGTCTACATTTATTATATAGACATATTCTAAACATTTTATTAATAATAGGATTGTTTGTTCCTTTATTAATAAAATATTGGAATATATCAAGAAGATTGTTTATCTCCTTAATATCTATATATTCGATTAGGATTTCATCCCAATCTCTGTATAAAAAGCATTTAAGTAATAAATCATGAGATTCATTTTCTTTAGTTGTTTTTTCAACTAAAAATTGTGAAAACTGTGTAAGAGTTTTTCTCAAATTTGCTCTTTGATCGTAAATATGGGTTTTCCATATTTTGTTTATAAAATTATAATATTCCGAGGTAATCCTGGATTATAAAAATCTTTGATTTCAGGAATTTGTTGTTGTTTCAACAAATCTTCTGTTTGTTTTAAGATTTGAATAACAAGTCTAAAGAACTTTTATCAGATGTTAATAATAAATTAGATCAAGTTATTAATAATAATAATATAGAATCGGATTTAGATTTAGGACCTTTATATTATGGTAATAGTAATGTAATATTAGCTTTATCGGATGAAGATGAGTCTTGGATGAAATCTTCTACCTATCATAATATTAAAAAGAAAAACAAAAAGAGAAAAAGTTAAAAACAAGAAAAATATGATTTTGACTCTTATAAAACTTTAATAGAACATTGGAAAAACCAATTTTCTAAAACAAAAGATAAGAATGAACAAGTAGAATATTTAAAATTAATAGAAGAACTTTATGAAAAACATAAAGATCTATTTACAAAATATAATTATCACTATATGTTAAATCATGATACTACGTAAGGTAGTAGTAGTTCGATAATTCTAATGTAGATATTAATGTCACTAGTCATAATTCGATGAAGAAAAACTTCAAATGAAGAGGATGAAAATATAGAAATTCTCAACCAATGGATACCGAACAACCGCATCCATATGATTATGAAATACCAAAACCTAGGGAAATTGATAAACAAGATCCTTATGGTAAAAGAAAGATAGATTCAGATCTTCAAACAGATGATTATCCGAGATCTATTAATAAAAATTATGAAAAGTTTGAAAATACAACTAGAATAATAGGTAATCAAATAGATTATATAGCTACTAATGAGATAAAATCTGAAAACACAGGTGAATCTAGTCATCCTATACCTATACCATATAGGGTAGATGATTTAAATAAAAGAAGTGTTGCTCAAGGAGGAATATATTTAGATTTAACTAATATTCCTTTATCAGACTATGAAAAAACCATAGATGATTGGGCACAATCTATGACTATTGTTGTAAACAACAACAGTAATACTTGGTCAAAAGAAAAGTTTTTAAATTATTTTGTAGGAACATTTCAAGGAGATGTTCTACAACGTCATGATCAGGATGAATCATATGCTCCTAATTGGCTATGTATGAATAATATTTGCATGAATGCAGAATATCATTTTGCGAGAAGGATCCCTTTCTAATGCTTAGGTTGTCATTGCTCGCTATTCATCAAGGTTGTATCATTGACGCAATATCCTTGTAACAGCCCGATGTAGACCCTAGTCGGAAGAGTGGTTTCGGGACCACAAATCCGAGTCAATAAAATATTTTAATATTATTTTTGGTGTTTACAGTATGTGAATTAAGATATGTGAAAGTTTTACGTGAAAATTTTATCGTCTGTGTGCTCGATTTTATAAAAGGACTTAATCGCGTAAAATGCAAAAGTGGTAATCTAATTGTTAAAGCACTAAATTGCTATGGTCTATTAATTGTGAAGTCCTTAAAATGAAATTTGGCCATTTTAAAAGTGAGTGGACGTCATTAGACTTTTAATATATAGTTTTTATATTATTTTATTTTATAATGGTATAATGGAAAATTATGTGTTAAATTATTAATAAATAAAACAAAACATTAAAAAGGCATGCATTATCTTTTTATTTTGGCCGAATGGAAGAAAGAAAGAAAACATTTGAATGTTTTTAAGGTTCGGCGAAACTCAAATTAAGGTATGGATTTTGTTCGGTTTTTGATAATTTTTACGTTTTTGAGATTGTTGCTTCGAATACTAGTAGACCCATGCCTTAATTTTCAGATTTAATGAAGAATTTGAGATTTGCCATTGATGATAGTTTGATGTTTTTGTGGTTTGATGATGAAATATGAATATTTGATGTTAGATTTTCATCTTTTATAAAGTGATTTTTGATAAAAATGTCAATTTTGGACTAAATTGTGAAATATGAAAATATTGTGGTAGAAATGTGAAATAAATGAAAAATATGGGTTGTTATAGCAATAAAGAGAATTCGGCTAGCATGGGTGTTTAAGTAATTTTGTGAATTTTGTGTATTTGTGTAATAAGGATTAAAGTGCAAAAATGTGAAATGTTAGGGGCTAAAATGTAAATTGCCCATTTATATGTTCTTGGATGAAAATTGAATGAAATGTTGAATAAGTAAGTTAATTTTGATATTAATTAGATTGGAAAAAGTAGAATTCGAATCTAGATATAGGGAAAATCAAAGTATCGGATTAGTCGACTTAATTTGTCGTTACTACGAATGAGGTAAGTTCGTATTTTAATAAACATTACAAAATTATGTTATAAATGCATACCATTTGTATGATTGAATTCAATGCCGAATGGTAATGCAAATGTATGTATTTTAAATAAGTTATATATATGTTATTATGATATTAAATTGTTCGAGAAGCAGGATATATGAATACGAGAAAGTTCCGATAACGTGACGACATCCGAAAAGCCCCGTTCGAACCCTAGGAATAGTAGAGGATACATGTGTCATGACATAGGATTTCGAGATATGATTTCGTGTAAGACCACGTCTGGGACGTTGGCAACGATTTGAGATATCGTGTAAGACCGTGTCTGGGACACTGGCATTGATCAGAGATTACGTGTAAGACCATGTCTGGGACATCGGCATTATATATGATTTCATGTAAGACCCTGTCTGGGACAGTGGCATCGATATTTAATTACATGTAAGACCACGTCTGGGACGTTGGCATTGTATGAGCTTTTCGAGCTATCCGAGTATCCTTATTTATTCCGAACGGTTCAATGGGCATTTCGAGAAATAAATGGTTAAGTGAATGACATTCCGATTCAGGTACGTTGAAAATATATAATATGTTTGAAAATGAAAGGTAAGTATATGTGCAAAGAATGTTATGTGATGTATACAGAAAAGAAATGTTAATATGTGCATTTGAAACATGAACAAATGAATAAGATGTGATTTATTAAGTTGCATATGTGAAATTGTTGGATGCTATATGAATGAAAGGTGAATTTGAGTATAAATAATGATATGAGATTCATATAAAAAAATATATGATTAAATACGTTATTTCCCAAAATGTACTCATTTGGCTATATGAAAGTGGGAATTGAATGTTATATGAGAATCGAATTGAATAAGCTTGTGAAAGCTAAAGTTAGTAAGTAAGTAAATATATTATCGAATAGTGATGATTTGATATGAACTCATACTATAAACTTGAGATAAGTTGTGTTTTAGCATGTGAGATAGCACATTATGCTTATGACATTGAATTGAAATTATTTTGTTATGTTAAGTTTATTAAGATACGAGCTTACTAAGCTTTCAAAGCTTACTCTATGTGTTTTTCCTATGTTTATAGATTTTCGGAGATATGCTCGGGTTGGAAGTTGCAGGAGGCCTTATCACACTATCCGGTTATCGTTTCGGTAAATAAAATCTTTGAGTTTTGGTTATGTGGCATGTATAGGCTAGTTTTAATATGGTTTATTCTGATTTGTGTATGTATAGCCATGCGAAAATGGCTTGATTGTAATGTTAATGTTGGTATATATTCGGTTTTGCTATAAGTCTATTTTGGAAGTATGTCTTTATAGTATTTAAACATGTGGTGTTTGGTTATATAAATTCGGCATTGAGTAGTGATTTGTATGGCTTATAATTGGCCCATTTTGGTAAGATTGATACATGCTACATTTTGCATTTGTGAATTGGTATTATTCGGCTTAGATAATAAAGTAAATGATAGATGCATGTTTAAGTTATGGTATATGATATTTTGATTAAGTAATATTCAGGTCATATGTGTGTGTATTTGTTTTGATCATTTTGTGAGATAAGAATTAGGCTATACAATGCATGATTATATTTGACTAAACTTAGTTAAAATACGTATATGTTTATGAGATAATCATTTGTGGGTTGGTTTTTCTTTAATTTCGATTTGTGATGGCAAGTATGTATATATATAGTATGTTTAAATTATTGGTATTTAGGTCGGTTTTATATGACTTACTTGATGTTGTAAGAGCGATGTTTAGACATGATTATAGTATGCGAAATAGACATGATATGTTATAGTATGGATGTTCGAAAAGAAGTGGTTTAAATTGTTACGTCATATGCGCATAAATTCATGTGAGTAGAGATATATTTGGTCTTAAAATGATGTTAGTTATTATCTTTTATGTTATTGAAAATTAAACCATGTGATATGATCGAATAGGTATATGTTTGAATGACCAAATTTTATTTTGTTGTAATGGGCATAAATTTTATAAGTTAATGTGCTAGTCGAATATTTATTGAAATGAATGGCTAGGTATATGTAGTCCGTTTGATTATAATATGCGTAGGTGCAGAAATTATGAGTTGATATGTTGCTATTCAGCTAATGAAATAGATGTTTTGACATATGCTCGATATATGTTATCTAATGATATATGCTTGGTTATAAGTTGAGCATTTGAATGCCATGAAGGTGAAGGTCTTTTGATTCGAACATAGATTCGATGAAGCATGTGTTATATGTCTTGATATACGTTAGTTAGTTTGAATATGGAATTTATGTTACGTAAGACATGATTTTCAAGTATGCTAGTTTGGTTTGGAATGTGAATTGATAAATGATACTGATAAAGTAAATTAATAAATATGTTCTGTATATGTTAAAGAGTTAAATAAGCATGATATGATTTTGTTGGTCATGTGTTTCATATGACCGAATGTGATTTATATGATTAAGTAGATGGTTACTATTCGAGTTTAAAATTTATTGTAAAGGAGTTAATATCACTTTGTGCATAATTGAATCGAATGACCGTATGGTAAAGAAGTTGATATTTCTCTGTACATGTAATGTAGGAAATATAGCATGTATGATCTTATTTGGCTATGCATTTTAAATGTGCAAATTTGGCTGATATGATAGAGTAGATAATTGCTATTTGATTATAAAGTAAATTATAGAAGTTGATATGGCTTTGTGCATGAATTGCAATATATGACCATGCTGAATTGTGTATTGTCTGGTAATGCCTCGTAACCCTAGTCAGATGACAGATACGGGTTAGGGGTATTACATTTGGTTGGTATCAGAGCTATGGTTTAGTCAGTTCTAGGACTATCATAGCGTATGTGAGTCTAGCTATACATGCCATATATAACATGTGATAGTGTGATATCTCCCGACTCTGACGAAAATTGTTTTAATTAGACAGATATGCTTTCCAACCGAGCTAAATTCCGATAGTACAGAATGTGTACTCAAATGTTTGAGTGAAAATATATTGGTGATGAGACACTCGTAAAGGTATGAATAAAAGTGTATGACATTTTTGTTATTGATAAATGTTATAATTATATGGGCATATGAGTTATGATGCTATATGAGAATTTCGATTGTGAATTAGTGATTTGAGTTGGCATATGAACTATGTGTTAAGAACAAAAGTGTAACACCCCTATCCCGTATCCATCGCTGGATTAGGGTTAAGGGCATTACTTGACAGATCGGAAACTTTATCAGACAATTCATCAAGAATCTTATCAATTACAATCACAGCGTCCCCTTTTGTAGGTCATCGAGACCTAAAACATGCTTAGAAACAGGGTCGGGAATAAACCAGAACACATACAGAAATTCTCGAAAAATTAAAACTTTTCTAAGTTTCAGGGGTTACACGCCCGTGCGGACAGGCCGTGTACCTCCCACGGCAGCTAGACACACCCGTGTGTCCTCCCCATGGTCGAACCTGATTTATCTCCACGGCCACCAAGCACGCCCATGTACCCTGGCCGTGGTCGATCCTGACCTGGCCACACGGTTACCAAGCACCCCCATGTGCTAAGGCCATGTACTCTTAGGCCACATACTGACTTATTCACACGGCTACCAGGCACGCCCGTGTGCCTTGGTCGTGTGCTCCTAAGCTAACTACTGACTTAGCCCCACGGTCAGTAGGCACGCCCGTGTGCCAAAACCGTGTGACATTATAGGCCATTTGCAAGGTAAAAATGCCACCCACCAAGGGTCAAATCTACAAGCCAATTATCAATATAGTTTATGCATTCAATACCAATTTCAATCATGCCCAAATTACAAAACTAAAACTCATATAAACACAAATATAACTCATTAATACTTACCTTTCATGAGTTCATTCCCTAGTCAAACATATATGATCTTAACTCCATCCTTATACTTACCAAATACCAACCATTTCATATACGATCCAACCATACCAAAACATACATCACATATATCATAATCTCAAAAGCATATAACTAACACATAACTAGCCAAACCACATGGCTAAGTTCACATCTCATACTTATACAAATAACTAGCCTATACATGCCATACCCAACTATATACATTTCCAAAATGTACCAAAATAAGTTGAGTAGTGTGATGACGATCCTCGATAGTCCCGAGCCTTCAGTAGCTTTGATGACCTATAAAACAGAGAAAAACACACACACACAGAGTAAGCTTTCCAAAAGCTTAGTAAGTCATATACAAATTAACTTAATACTTAAAGCATATAAGCATATAACCACATTGGCACAATTCGTATACATAGCAAATTTCTTACATATATACTTTGGTCCATATCTTTGGCCATATTTGCCACATTCATCAATTCAAGAATCATATACACCTAGATTTTTCATGCATGATTTCACATATCATATTTCTATTCCATCATACAAATCATCATAGTAAGATCATATAGATACTTACCTTGTATACACAAACAGTGTATAAATCAACGTACCTGAAACGGATTTATAGTTTACTTTGCTATTCGTATCACAGACTTGCCCGTTGAACCACTAGGAACCTAATAGGATGCTTAGAAAGCTCGGAATGGTCATATAATGCCAACGTCCCAGACGAGGTCTTACATGCACTCAGATATCGATGCCACTGTCCCAGACAGGGTCTTATACAAATCAATACGATGCCGATGTCCCAGACATGGTCTTACACGTAAAGATCATATCGATGCCTTCGTCCCAGACGAGGTCTTACACGAAATCTCAAATCAACGCCAACGTCCCGTATGTGGTCTTACATGATAAAATGTAATGTATACCTATGTCGCGACATAGCTACTCCTATCTACTCCTAGGTTCGTACGGGACTTCTCGGACATTATCGCTAAATCGATCTTATCTCGGAATTCATGTACAGATCATCTCATAAGCATTCATAGTTAACAAAAATCATATGAGTGTACACAGTTCAATACAAATACGTTTATTTGCATAATGACTTACCTCGAATTTGATTTATCAGAAATAGAAACGGCTACTCGGTTACTTTCGCTTTCCCGCAATCTAAATTCGTTTTCTTCGGTTCTTGATCTAAACATATTCAGAATTAACCCTTTTATTCACTAGCTCATTCAATTCAACCCAAACACATATATTTAGGGTTATTTGCAAATTAACCCTCACATTTACATAATTTATCAATTTAGTCTATTTTTCTCAAAACATCAAATTCACAAAATCATCACATACTCATGCTTATCCGAATATTCATACATCTCATACAAGCCCATATTTTCCATCAAACTTGCAATTTAATCCCTCAAATTACTATTTTCTCAATTTAGCCCTATTTAGATAATTTCATCAAAAATTCAAGAACAAAGTATGTTCATCTAGCTCAAATCTTTCATTTAACAACTAAACTCATCACAAAGCTCAACATATCATCAATGGTATATCTCATGAACATCATCAAGACACAAAATTGAGACATGGGCTTGATAGTAGACGAAGCAACAATTTCAAAAACATAAAAATCATCAAAATCTAAGGCCAAAACATACCTTAACCTAAGCTTAAAATAGCCGAAACCCTTGAAGCTTTTGTTCTTTCTTTTTCTTTTGTATTTTTGGCAATATAGGATGAAAATGGCTTCATTAATACATTTGTTTTATTATAAAATCTTATAATATAATATTTACTTATAATATAATCATATAAAAACATAATTTATAAGCATGTTACCGTCCACTAACCATAATTTTGGCCAAATTGCAACATAAATCCTTCTATTTAAGAAGACACAACATTTAAGCCATTCAATCAAATAGAAGGCTACTTTAACTTTTACGCGATTTAGTTATTTGCTCAAATTAAGCACACAGACGAACGAATTAATACTAAAAAATTTAGCACATGCTTAAACACATATAAAAAATATAGAAAATAATATTAAAATATTATTCAGACTCAGATTTGTGGTCTCAAAACCACTGTTCCGACTAGGGTATAAACCAGACTGTTAAAATTCTCCCCCCTTAGGGATTTTCGTCCCCGAAAATCTTACCGTTAAAAAGAGTCAGATATTGTTGTCTCAATGAATCTTCAGGCTCCCATGTAGTCTCTTCTATACTGTGTCGATGCCATAATACTTTCACTAACGGTATTTTCTTGTTTCTCAACTCTTTTACTTCACGAGCTAAGATTCGAATCGATTCCTCTTCATATGTCATATGTAACACCCCTAACCCGTATCCGACGTCGGACTGGGGATAAAGGCGTTACCGGAGGATCAGAAACTTTAACAGACAATTTCATAAGATCATACATCAATTACAATCATAGTGTCCCTTAAGGAGGTCATTGAAACCTTAAGTATGCTCAGAAATAGGGTCAGGACTAAACCGGAACACATACAGAATCTCATGGAAAAATTTAAAATTTTCTAAAATTCAGGGGAGACACGCCCGTGGGAGGAGACCGTGTGCCCTCCACGGCTTCTAGACACCCCCGTGTGTCCATCCGTGTCTATATACTGATTATATCAACACGGTCACTAGGCACGCCTGTATGCCATGGCCGTGTGCTACTAGGCTATATACTGACTTCCCCACCACGGCCACCAAGCACGCCCGTGTGCCATGGCCATGTGCTCTTAGCTAGCTACTGACTTGCACACCACGGCTAGCTGACACCCCATGTCGAGGCCGTGTGCTACTAGGTTACATTTTGCCAATTCACCCACGGTCTTTAGGCACGCCCGTGTGCCACAACTGTGTAACATTATAGGCCATTTACAAGGTCAAAATGCCACCCATAAGGGTCAAACCTACAAGCAACATATATCATCCCATTTCATTCACATATAACCACCAAAATATACCAAATAGCCATCCCAAATCATGCATATTTGACAACTAAGAAAATCACACAATAATACATTCAATATCCATTCTATCTTTACATTCAAAACCAATTCCAAACATACCAATTTGCATGACCAAATCACAATTATGCCCAAACACCATTCATCTATATACTTACCACATCATAACCATTTCATATATCAACTAATCTTACCAAAACAACTTCACATATCACGTTCCTTTAAGCATATTACCAAAACATAACTAGCCAAATCACATGGCTAAGTTCACATAACAAATCATACCAATGACTAGCCTATACATGCCATATCTAGCCATATACATTTTCAAAGTGTACCAAAATAAGTTTAGTAGTGTGATGAGGATCCGTGACGATCCCGAGCCTTCAGTAGCTTTGACGACCTATAAAACAGAGAAAACACACATAGAGTAAGCTTTCCAAAAGCCTAGTATACAATCAAACTTAGCATGGATTTTACATAACCAATTTAATAAGATGATCAATATGGTTCTCATGACAAAAATCACTTCATTCTTTCTCAAGCTCATATGCTTATTCATAACTTACCATATATACATATAGTTCATATAGTCAAGACTTTACATATCGTATTATAAATCCCATATACATAACATCATGATATACTCACACGGATACTTACCTTATATACACAATTAGTGTATAAGCAACGTACCTGAAACGGATGTTCATTTATTAATTTTATCAAAGTTCAGATTTGCAATTTGTACCACAAACTTGCCTGTTGAACCGTAAAGAATCTAGTAGGATACTCAGAAAGCTCAGAATGGTCGTACAATGCCAACGTCCCAAACGAGGTCTTACATGCACTCAGACATCGATGCCACTGTCCCAGACAGGGTCTTACACGAATCAATATGATGCCGATGTCCCAGACATGGTCTTACACGTAAACCTCATATCGATGCCAATGTCCCAGACGTGGTCTTACACGTAAAACTCATATCGATGCCAACGTCCCAGACGTGGTCTTACACGTAAAGCTTATATCGATGCCGACGTCCCAGACGTGGTCTTACACGTAAAGCTTATATCGAAGCCAACGTCTCAGATGTGGTCTTACACGTAATCAGATATCGATGCCACTGTCTCAGACAGGGTCTTACTCGTTAACACAGAATAGATACCTTTGTATTCCTAAGTTCGTACGGGATTTTTCAGACTTATCACTATATCGACCTTATCCCAAAATTCATATACATAGCATCTCATAAGCATTCATTATCATTTATAGTCATGGAAATAAACTCAATTCAATACAATAACATTTATTTGCAATATGACTTACCTCGGATTCGCTTTATCTAATGGATACGGCTACTCGCTTATTTTCGCTTTCTCGCGATCTAAGTCTGCTTTTCCTCGGCTCTCGATCTAAACATATTCAGAATTTAACCCTTTTATTTAATAACACATTCAATTCAACCCAAAAATACTTATTCCGGGTAATTTGCAAATTAGCCCTCATATTTGCATAATTTATCAATTTAGTCTATTTTTCTCAAAACATCAAATTCACCAAATTTGTTCACACACATGCTTAGCCGAATGTACATATATATCATTCAAGCCCATATTTTCCATCAAACTAGCAATTTAGTCCTTCAATTTGCTATTTTCACAATTTAGCCCTATTTAGCTAAATTCATCAAAACTTTAAGAACAAAACATGTTCATCTAGCTCAAAACTTTCATTTAACATCATAAATCATCATAAAACTCAACATATCAACAATGACATCTCACACAAACATCATCAATACACAAAATTGAGACATGGGCTTGATAGTAGATGAAGCAACGATTGCAAAAACGTAGAAATTATCGAAAACCGAAGTCAAAACTCACCTTAAATTTTGCTTGATAGAAGTCGAAACCTAAGATGGTTTTCTTCTTTTCTTTGTTTTATGTTTTTCGGCAAAGTGGACTAAAATGGCTTTATTCATGCCATTATTTCATTATAAATCTTATAATATTAAAATAATATTAATATAACTTATAATTTAATCATATAAAAGCTTAATATATATTTCATATATATATAAGCATGTTATCGTCCACTATATAAAAAAATGGGTTATTTTCCCTTTAAGGACTCCATATTAAATAGCCGCTATCAACTAAACACTTTACACTATAGTTTGTAACTTTTACAATTAATACAATTCAATCCTTTTGTCAAATTAAACACACAAACAGACAAATTAGCTTACAGAAATTTAACAAATGCTTAGTCACATATTAACAGCATAGAAAATAATATTAAAATATTATACGGACTCGGATTTGTGGTTTCGAAACCACTGTTCCGACTAGGGTATAAACCAGACTGTTACAATTCCCCCATTAGGGATTTTCGTCCCCAAAAATCTTACCGTTAAATAGAGTCGGATATTGTTGTCTCATTGAATCTTCGGCTCCCATGTTGCTTCTTCAATTCCGTGTCGATTCCATAATTCTTTTACTAACGGAATTTTCATATTTCTCAACTCTTTTACTTCACGAGCTAAGATACGAATCGGTTCCTCTTCGTATGACATATCAGATCGAATTTCAATCTCAGACGGAGCAATCACATGTGACGGATCGGATCGATATCTACGGAGCATCAAGACATGAAATACATTATGAATATTTTCTAACTCAAATGGCAACTTTAATCTATAAGCAACAGGCCCGACACGTTCAATGATTTCATACGGTCCGATGAATCTCGGACTCAATTTGCCTTTACGTCCGAATCGAAGCACTTTCCTCCACGGAGACACTTTCAAAAAATACTTTGTCGCCGATTTCAAATTCTATATCTTTTCGTTTCAAGTCTGCATAAGACTTACGACGATCGAATCTTTGCTTTCAAACAATCTCGAATCAATTTCACTTTCTGTTCGGAATCCTTTATCAAATCAACCCCATGTAGTTTATTTTCACTAAGATCGGTCCAAAACAAAGGCGTACGACATTTACGTCCGTACAAAGCTTCGTAAGGTGCCATTTTGATGCTTGACTAAAAACTGTTATTGTATGCAAATTCAATCAAAGGCAGATATTGATCCCACGAACCATTAAACTCAAGTACACAACATCTTAACATATCTTCGAGAATCTGAATGATCCACTCGGATTGACCATCTGTTTGCGGATGAAAAGTCATCTTGAAATGCGCTTTAGTGCCTAAAGCTTCCGCGCTTTCTTCCAGAATCTCGGTGTAAACCTCGGATCTCTATCTAACACAATGGATAGTGGCACCCTGATAAATCAAAATAGTAACATATTCTAGGCCCACATTTAGTATGCTTTTGGATGAATTATCCCTTGATTTATGTAAAAAAGTGCTCTTAATCCTTTCTTTTCATGTCTTACACTCAGGAAAGCACCCAAGGATAAAAAGAACGAGAAACGGGCTCGAAATGGACCAAAACGGACCAAGGAGGAAATTGACACGGCCTGGACTTGGATCCACACCACCGTGCCAAGTCAATCATCTAGAACACGGTCTAACCCCGACTCACACGGTCGTGTCTCATTGAAGAAATCCAAACACGGCTTGACCACGATTTACACGGGCGTGCGCCATGGCCGTGCCTCTGCCGTGGAAAAGAGCAATTTTATTCGAGAAAGGATACTTAGGGAGAAAGAAACGTATTTCAAAAGCCTATAAATACACCCTAATATGACCTGAAAGGGGGAGCCCAAAGCCATCGCGTCAGGGGCGTCGTGCTAGGCCGAAGAAGGCGGTTTATGGGGATTCACTTAGGGGATAGCCAGGTTGATTCATCTCGAGAAGCCTTCTACTCAAGACAATGGATCTCCTCTTCAATTCCTTCAGGGGGTTTTAGGGATTTCTTATGTTTTGTTTCATCTTTTCTCTTGGGATGTTTTCCTTTATTGTTATGAACTAAACCTTTCTGATACCCAAGAGGATGAAACCTATGATGAATCTTGTTATTGTTTTCTCAATTATATAAAAATACTTAGTTTGTTCTTAATTATGTGAGCTTAATCCAAATTTAATGTGCTTAGGTGGAGGAGAAATAGACCACGCTAAGAGTAGATCCAACATAATTAGCGGAGTTGATCGCACGCCTAGAGATAGGGTGATTTAGATTTTGCCGATTAGGGTGAAACCTAATATGGGAATCCATAGATCGATTTATCGCTATTCTAGGGGGTTATTATAAGAGAACGAGAGTTCCACTAATTAACCTAGGGTTAGACGTTATTCGCCTCGAGTAAGGGTTTAATATACGTTAGAGAGTCTTACGGATCAAACTAAGTGAATAAATCGTATGGTTCAGTGTTAGATAACAAGTGAAGTCTAGGTGGATTCTTCCTAGGGTATCGTCTAAATCAACTGAGTTTTTCCCAAGTTATTTTCCAAATTCATTCTTCTTTGTCTTAGAGTCTTTAGTTTAGTAGTTAATTAATTTAGATTAATAAACAACTTCACTTATTTTAGGCTAAATAATAGAAAGAAGGTTAGTATTAATACTTTTAGTTCCTTTGGGTTCGATAATCCGGTCTTGCCTAAGTTATACTACTGTTCGATAGGTGCACTTGCCTCAATCGTTGTCAGAGTTAGTTTCCAGGTTCGATCATTCTTTTTTATAAATTTTAAAGCTCTGATTCACAGCGATCACACCCCGTGCAATCTCACAATCTCTGAAATATAAAGCTCAGCTAATCTATCAAGTGAATAATCAGACCTTACTGAAACAAAATGGGCAGATTTTGTCAATCGGTCAACTACGACCCAAATCACATCCTTCTTTCTCGGAGTCTGAGGCAAACCAGAAACAAAGTCCATCGTTACTCTATCCTATTCCAATCGGGAATCAGAATTGGTTGTAGCAAACCAGATGGAACCTGATGTTCAGCTTTCACTTGCTGACAGATTAAACATTTCGAAACAAAGTAAAAAATGTCTCGTTTCCTACCTGACCACCAGTAATGTTGCTTCAAATCATGATACATTTTAGTACTCCCCAGATGAACAGATAAACAAGTATTATGGGCTTCACTCAAAATCAACTAAATCGACTCTGGATTTCTCGGAACACAGATACGACCTCGGAATCTCAAGCAATCATCAATAATTTGAAATTCAGATTCAGAGTTTGAATTACACAGAACCCGTTTCGCTAACATTTCATTGTAAATTTTCTGAGCATCACATATCTCCTAAATAAACAACGGTTTCGCTCTTAGTTCAGCCATCACAGAACTATCATCAGATAAATCTAACTGAGCATTCAAAGCACGTAGTACAAACAATGATTTTCTACTCAATGCATCAGTAACAATGTTTGCTTTACCCAGGTGATAATCTATTACAAGCTCTTAGTCTTTCAATAACTCTAACCATCTTCTCTGTCGCATATTCAGATCTTTCTTTTTCACAAATAGAACAGGAGCACCCCAAGGTGAAAAACTCGATTTTGCGAACCCTCTGTCAGTTAATTCTTGCAACTGTGACTTTTAACTCTTTCAATTCCATTGATGCCATTCTATACGGAGCTATCGAAATAGGTGTAGTACCCGGCAACAACTCAATACCAAATTCAACTTCACGTATCATAGGCAAACCCGGCAATTCTTCCGGAAACACATCAAAATATTCACAGGCAACAGGCACCGATTCTATTTTCTTTTCAGACACTTTCGAATCAATCACATAAGCAAAATATGCCTCATAACCCTTTTTCACATAACTTTGAGCTTTCAAAACCGATATCATAGCAGACAATCCATTCATATCATTAGACTCAATCCGCACAATTTCATTATTCAAACATCTCAAATCAATAGTCTTTCTTTTACAGTTCACCACAGCATCATGCAAAAACAACCAATCCATACCTAGAATAATATCGAACTCATCAAATGGCAAAAGCATCAGATCAGCAGGGAAATAGATATCTCGAAACATGAACGGACAGTTCTTGCATACTTTGTCAACAAGAACACTTTTACCTAAGGGGTTCGATACTTTTATAGCAAACTCAGTAGACTTTACAGGCAAAGTCTTACTGAATACTAAGTTCATGCACATATAGAAATGAATAGAACCAGGGTCTATCAAAGCAATCACAAAAGTATCATAAAGTGTAAAAGTACCCATTATAACATCTGGAGATGAAGCTTCCTCCCGAGCTCGGATAGTATACGCTCTGGCAGGCGCTCTAGCTTCTGATCTCGCAACAGTATCTCTAGTAGTTCTCTGGCTACCACTGACGTTTCTTACATTTTGAGGAGATCTACCTCTCGCTGAAATATTCTCAGATCTTGGGTTCTGAACAATCTCTTGTTCATCAGACTCTGAGCAGTCTCAGATGAAATGGTCTAATGATCCACATCTGAAACAAGCTCGGTCATTTAATCTGCAAATTCTCGGATGCCTTTTTCCATAATGTTTACATTCAGGTCGCTTGAATCTGACATTTCCAATACTAGTCATTGAAGTTGTTGGAGCTTTGGAGCTTAACTGTGATCTAGCTCGATCTCTACTCGAATGCCTCACATTAGCCTTTGAACGGCTATGTTCATCTCGGAATTTCTTCGAGGCAGACTGAAATGATTTGCTCATAAATCTTTTTTTCATATCTCTGGCTTCAGACTCAGCTTTGCATGCCCGGTCAACTAGCACTATGAACTCTTGTATCTCCAAAGTACCAACTAGCAATTGGATATCTTCATTTAGGCAATCTTCAAATCTTTTACACATTATCGTTTCAGTCGAAACGTATTCCCGAGCATACTGACTTAATCTTACAAACTCTCGTTTGTACTCAGTAACAGACATGTGGCCTTGTTTCAATTCCAAAAATTCTTTTCGTTTTTGATCAATGAATCTCTGAATAATGTATTTCTTTCCGAACTCAGACTGAAAGAAATCCCATGTGATCCGTTCTTTAGGAACAACCGAAATCAAAGTTTTCCACCACCGATAGGCTGTATCTCGTAACAAAGAAACAACACACTTTATACATTCTTCAGGAGTCAGTGACATCTCATCAAATACTCGGATAGTGTTTTCTAACCAAAACTCGACTTTCTCAGCATCATCATCATTAGTAGCCCGGAACTCTTCAGCCCCATACTTGTGGATCTTTTCTACCGGAGGCTTATTCAATAGATTTATACCCATCACCGGAGGCGCAACTGAGGTTTGAAGGGGATTAACCGGGGGCGGGGGTTGTGAAACAGTCGGGTTATACTTTACGAATTGAGTGAACCATTCACTCATCATCTGGAAGAAAGCTTGTTTAGCTTCTCCCTCCTGACCGCTAGTAACCGGTCTCGGATCAGAGGGCGTTGTCCCTTGCGCGGGAGTAGGCGCATTACTTTCTACGTCGTCAGCTACGGCTCTTTCGGGATCCATTACTATACAAAAATCACATTTTATACGTCAGGATTCATCACACTATCACAATTCAGAAATATGGCATGTATAGCTAGACTCTGACATGCTACGTTAGTCCGAGAATCGGCTAAACCATAGCTCTGATACCAACCAAATGTAACACCCTAACCCGTATCCGACGTCGGACTGGGGATAAAGGCGTTATCGGACAGATCGGAAACTTTAACAGACAATTTCATAAGATCATACATCAATTACAATCATAGTGTCCCTTAAGTAGGTCATTGAAACCTTAAGTATGCTCAGAAATAGGGTCGGGACTAAACCGAAACACATACAGAATCTCATGGAAAAATTTAAACTTTTCTAAAATAAAGGGGATACACGCTCGTGGGAGGAGACCGTGTGCCCTCCACGGCTTCTAGACACCCCCGTGTGTTCATCCATGTCTATATACTGACTATATCAACACGGTCACTAGGCACGCCTGTGTGCCATGGCCGTGTGCTACTAGGCCATATACTGACTTCCCCACCACGGCCACCAAGCACGCTCGTGTGCAATGGCCGTGTGCTCTTAGCTAGCTACTGACTTGCACACCACGGCTAGCTGACACCCCCGTGTCGAGGCCATGTGCTACTAGGCTACATTCTGCCAATTCACCCACGGTCTTTAGGCACGCCCGTGTGCCACAACCGTGTAACATTATAGGCCATTTACAAGGTCAAAATGCCACCCATAAGGGTCAAACCTACAAGCAACATATATCATCCCATTTCATTCACATATAACCACCAAAATATACCAAATAGCCATCCCAAATCATGCATATTTGACAACTAAGGAAATCACAAAATAATACATTCAATATCCATTCTATCTTTACATTCAAAACCAATTCCAAACATACCAATTTGCATGACCAAATCACAATTATGCCCAAACACCATTCATCTATATACTTACCATATCATAACCATTTCATATATCAACTAATCTTACCAAAACAACTTCACATATCACATTCCCTTAAGCATATTACCAAAACATAACTAGCCAAATCACATGGCTAAGTTCACATAACAAATCATACCAATGACTAGCCTATACATGCCATATCTAGCCATATACATTTTCAAAGTGTACCAAAATAAGTTTAGTAGTGTGATGAGGATCCGTGACGGTCCCGAGCCTTCAGTAGCTTTGACGACCTATAAAACAGAGAAAACACACATAGAGTAAGCTTTCCAAAAGCCTAGTTTACAATCAAACTTAGCATGGATTTCACATAACCAATTTAATAAGATGATCAATATGGTTCTCATGACAAAAATCACTTCATTCTTTCTCAAGCTCATATGCTTATTCATAACTTACCATATATACATATAGTTCATATAGTCAAGACTTTACATATCGTATTATAAATCCCATATACATAACATCATGATATACTCACACAGATACTTACCTTATATACACAATTAGTGTATAAGCAACATACCCAAAACGGATGTTCATTTATTAGTTTTATCAAAGTTCGGATTTGCAATTCGTACCATAGACTTGCCTGTTGAACCGTAAAGAATCTAGTAGGATACTCAGAAAGCTCGGAATGGTCGTACAATGCCAATATCCCAGACGAGGTCTTACATGCACTCAGACATCGATGCCACTGTCTCAGACAGGGTTTTACACGAATCAATATGATGCCGATGTCCCAGACATGGTCTTACACGTAAACCTCATATCGATGCCAACGTCCCAGACGTGGTCTTACACGTAAAACTCATATCGATGCTAACGTCCCAGACATGGTCTTACACGTAAAGCTTATATCGATGCCAACGTCCCAGACGTAGTCTTACACGTAAAGCTTATATCGATGCCAACATCCCAGACGTTGTCTTACACGTAATCAGATATCGAAGCCACTGTCTCAGACAGGGTCTTACTCGTTAACACATAATAGATACCTTTGCATTCCTAAGTTCGTACGGGATTTCTCAGACTTATCACTATATCGACCTTATCCCAAAATTCATATACATAGCATCTCATAAGCATTCATTATCATTTATAGTCATGGAAATAAACTCAATTCAATACAATAACATTTATTTGCAATATGACTTACCTCGGATTCAGTTTATCGGAATGGATACGACTACTCGGTTATTTTCGCTTTCTCGCGATCTAAGTCCGTTTTCCTCGGCTCTCGATCTAAACATATTCAGAATTTAACCCTTTTATTTAATAACACATTCAATTCAACCCAAAAATACTTATTTTGGGCAATTTGAAAATTAGCCTTCATATTTGCATAATTTATCAATTTAGTCCATTTTTCTCAAAACATCAAATTCACCAAATTTGTTCACACACATGCTTAGCCGAATGTACATATATATCATTCAAGCCCATATTTTCCATCAAACTAGCAATTTAGTCTTTCAATTTTCTATTTTCACAATTTAGCCCTATTTAGCTAAATTCATCAAAACTTTAAGAACAAAACATGTTCATCTAGCTCAAAACTTTCATTTAACATCATAAATCATCATAAAACTCAACATATCAACAATGGCATCTCACACAAACATCATCAATACACAAAATTGAGACATGGGCTTGATAGTAGACGAAGCAACGATTGCAAAAACATAGAAATTATCGAAAACCGAAGTTAAAACTCACCTTAAATTTTGCTTGATAGAAGCCGAAACCTAAGATGGTTTTCTTCTTTTCTTTCTTTTATGTTTTTCGGCAAAGTGGACTAAAATGGCTTTATTCATGCCATTATTTCATTATAAATCTTATAATATTAAAATAATATTAATATAACTTATAATTTAATCATATAAAAGCTTAATATATATATTTCATATATATATAAGCATGTTACCGTCCACTATATAAAAAAATGGGTTATTTTCCCTTTAAGGACTCCATATTAAAGAGCCACTATCAACTAAACACTTTACACTATAGTTTGTAACTTTTACATTTAATACAATTCAATCATTTTGTCAAATTAAACATACAAACAGACAAATTAGCTTACGGAAATTTAACACATGCTTAGTCACATATTAACAGCACAGAAAATAATATTAAAATATTATACGGACTCGAATTTGTGGTCCCGAAACCACTGTTCTGACTAGGGTATAAACTGGACTGTTACATCATATCAGATCAGATTTCAATTTCAGATCAAGAAATCACATGTGACAGATCGGATCGATATCTACGGAGCATCGAGATATGGAATAAATTGTGTATCTTTTCTAGCTCAAAGGGCAACCTTAATCTATATGCAACAGGCCCAACACGTTCAATAATTTCATACGGCCCGATGAACCTCAGACTCAACTTACTTTTACGTCCAAAACGGAGTACTTTCTTCCATGGTGACACTTTCAGCAATACTTTTTCGCAGACCTCAAATTCTATATCTTTTTATTTCAAGTCCGCATAAGACTTCTGACGATCAGATGCTGCTTTCAAACAATCTCGGATCAATTTCACTTTCTGTTTTGAATCTTTTACCAAATCGGCCTCATGTAGCTTATTTTCACCAAGCTCAGTCCAATACAGAGGTGTACGACTTTTACGACCGTACAAAGCTTCATATGGTGCCATTTTGATGCTCGACTGAAAACTATTATTGTATGCAAATTCAATCAATGGCAGATACTGTTCCCACATACCGTTAAACTCAAGTATACAGTATCTTAACATATCTTCAAGAATCTGTATAATCCGTTCAGACTGACCATCTGATTGTGGATGAAAAGCTGTATTGAAATACAATTTCGTACCTAAAGCTTCTTGTAGTTTCTTCCAGAATCTTGATGTAAACCTCGGATCTCTATCAGACACAATGGATAGTGGCACCCCGTGCAATATCACAATCTCAGAAATGTAAAGCTCGGCTAATCTTTCAAGAGGATAATCAGATTTTACCGGAATAAAATGGGCATATTTCGTCAATCGATCAACTACGACCCATATAGCATCTTTCTTTCTCGGAGTCAGGGGCAACCCAGAAACAAACTCCATTGTTACTCTATCCCATTTCCATTCGGGAATCAGAATCGGTTTTAACAAACCAGATGGAACTTGATGTTCAGCTTTAACTTGTTGACAGACTAAACATTTAGACACAAAATCAGATATGTCTCATTTCATTCCAGACCACTAACAATGTCGTTTCAAATCATGGTACATTTTTGTACTTCCCGGATGAACAGATAAACAACTGTTATGTGCTTCACCCAAAATCAACTGAATCAACTCCGGATTTCTCGAAACACAGAGACGATCTCAGAATCTCAAGCAATCATCAACAATTCAAAATTTAGATTCATAATTCGAATCACACTGAGCTCGTTTCGCTAATAATTCATTATCAATTTTCTGAGCATTACATATCTGTTGTAAGAACAACGGTTTTGCTTTTGATTCAACTATCACAAAACTATCTTCAGACAGATTTAATTGAGCATTCAAAGCACGTAATGCAAATAATGATTTTCTACTCAACGCATCAGCAACAACGTTTGCTTTACCCGGATGATAATCTATCACAAGTTCGTAATCCTTTAGCAACTCTAACCATCTTCTCTGACGCAGGTTCAAATCTTTCTGAGTCATCAGATATTTCAGACTTTTATGATCTGAAAACACGTGACATTTCTCACCAAAAAGATAATGGCGCCAAATCTTTAGTGCGAACACAATCGCAGCTAGCTCAATATCATGAGTCAAATAGTTCTTTTCATGAGGCTTCAATTGTCTCGAGGCATAAGCTATGACTTTGCCTTCCTGCATCAATACGCATCCCAGACCATTCAACGAAGCTTCACTGTAAATCACAAATTCTTTACCCGATTCTAGCTGTACTAGCACTGGAGCTTCAGTTATCAGAGTTTTCAATTGATCAAAACTTTTCTGACATTTATCTGACCATTCAAATCTCACATCTTTCTGAAGCAATCTGGTCAACGGAGTAGCTATCACTGAAAATCCTTTTACAAATCGACGATAATAACAAACTAGTCCCAGAAAACTACGGACCTCAGATACATTCTTCGGAGGTTTCCAATCCAGAATAGCAGAAATTTTGCTCGGATTAACACGTATACCTGATGCTGATACAATATGTCCCATAAAACTAACCTCGTATAACCAGAATTCACAGTTTTTGAATTTTGCATACAATTGCTTTTCTCTCAAAGTTTGTAATACAATTTTCAGATGTTCAGCATGCTCATTTTCATCACGTGAATAAATCAAAATGTCATCTATGAACACCACAACAAATCGATCTAGGTACGGTCTGAAAATTCTGTTCATCAGATCCATAAAAACAGCAGGAGCATTGGTTAGTCCAAATGGCATAACTAAAAACTCATAATGTCCGTACCTTGTTCTGAAAGTAGTTTTCGAATTGTCTGAATCTTTAACTCTTAACTGGTAGTATCCCGATCTCAGATCAATCTTAGAAAATACAATAGCTCCTTTTAACTGATCGAGTAAATCGTCTATTCGGGGCAACGGATATTTATTCTTTATTGTCACCTTATTCAACTGACGGTAATCGATGCACATTCTCATCGTGCCATCTTTCTTTTTCACAAATAGAACAGAAGCACCCCAAAGTGAAAAACTCGGTCTAGCGAACCCTCTGTCAGTTAACTCTTGCAACTGTGATTTCAACTCTTTTAACTCTATTGGTGCCATTCTATACGGAGCTATCGAAATAGGTGTAGTATCAGGCAACAAATCAATACCAAACTCAACTTCACGTATCGGAGGCAAACCCGATAATTCTTCAGGGAACACATCAGAAAACTCACAGACAACAGGCACTGACTCAACTTTCTTTTCAGACACTTTCGAGTCAATCACATAAGCAAAATATACCTCATATCCCTTTTTCACATATCTTCGAGCTTTCAATACAGATATCACAGTAGGCAATCCATCTAAATCATTAGACTCAATCCTGACAATCCGCGTCATGCAATGTCAACCAGTCCATACCCAGAATGATATCGAACTCATAAAATGGAAAAAGTATCAAATCAGCAGGGAAACAAATATCTTGAAACATTAACGGACAGTTCTTGCATACTTTGTTAACCAGGACATTTTTACCTAATGGGTTCGATACTTTTATAACAAACTCAGTAGACTCTACAGGAAAAGTCTTACTGAATGCTAAATTCATGCATATATACGAATGCGTAGAACCAGGGTCTATCAATGCAATCACAGAAGTATCATAAAGAGTAAAAGTACCCGTTACAACATTTGGTGATGAAGCTTCCTCACGAGCTCGAATAACATACGCTCTGGCAGGCGCTCTAGCTTTGGATCTCACAATAGTCTCTCTCGTAGTTCTCTGACTACCACTGAAATTTCTTACATTCTTCGAATGTCTACCTCTCACAGGTGCATTATCGATCTCGATTCTCGAGCGGTCTCGGCTCGGCGGACTCGGGGCAATCACGGATAAAATGATCAAGTGATCCACATCGAAACAAGCTCGTCATTCATTCTACAGCTTTTCGGATGTCTTTTCCCACAATGCTTACATTCTAGTTTCTCGGATCGTGCATTTCCAACACTTGCCACTGAAGTTGCTGGAGCTTTGGAGCTCATTTGTGATCTATCTCGATTTCTATTTGAATATCCCATATTAACTCTCGAACGGCTTTGATCATCTCTAAATTTCTTTGAAGCAGATGAAATGATCTACTCAAATCTCTTTCTCACTTCTGCTTCGACTCAACTTTCTTTTATCTTTCCCAAGTGCCTCGACTTTGCATGCTCGATCAACAAGTACAACAAACTCTTTTATTTCTAAGATCCCGACTAACAAACGGATATCTTCATTAAGGCCATCTTTAAATCTTTTACACATTATTGCCTCAGTAGATACACATTCACGAGCATATTAACTCAGTCTGACAAACTCTCGTTCATATTCCATAACAGACATACGGCCCTATTTCAAGTCCAGAAATTCCTTACGTTTCTGATCAATGAACTTCTCACTAATATATTTCTTCCGAAACTCAATCTGGAAGAAATCTCATGTCACCCGTTCCTTTGGAACAACAGAGATCAAAGTTTTCCACCATTGATAAGCTGCATCTCAGAGCAAAGATACAACACACTTTATGCATTCTTCCGGAGTCAAAGACATCTCATCGAATACCCGGATCGTGTTTTCTAACCAAAACTCTGCCTTCTCGGTATCATCATCATTAGTAGCCTGGAACTCTTCAGCCTCATACTTACGGATTTTGTCAATCGGAGGTTTGTTTAACAAGTTCATATTCATAGTCGGAGGCATAACAGATGTCTGAGGGTGATTAACAGGAGGCGGGGGTTGTGAAACAGTCGGGTTATTCTTTACGAATTGAGTGAACCATTCACTCATCATCTGAAAGAAAGCTTGTTTAGCTTCTCCTTCATGACCGCTCGTAGTAGGTCTCGGATCGGTATTTGCTCCTTCTGCGCGAGGCGAGCGTATTACTTTCTACGTCGTCAGCTACGGCTCTTTCGGGATCCATTACTATACAGAAATCACATTTTATACGTCAGGATTCATCACACTATCACAATTCAGAAATATGGCATGTATAGCTAGACTTTGACACGCTACGTTAGTCCGAGAATCAACTAAATCGTAGCTCTAATACAAACCAAATGTAACACCCCTATCCCGTATCCATCGCCAGATTAGGGTTAAGGGCATTACCTGACAGATCGAAAACTTTATCAAACAATTCATCAAGAATCTTATCAATTACAATCATAGCGTCCCCTTTTGTATGTCATCGAGACCTAAAACATGCTTAGAAACAGGGTCGGGACTAAACCGGAACACATACAGAAATTCTCAGAAAATTAAAACTTTTCTAAGTTTCAGGGGTTACACGCCCGTGTGGACAGGCCGTGTACCTTCCACGGTAGCTAGACACACCCGTGTGTCCTCCCCATGGTCGAACCTGACTTATTTCCACGGCCACCAAGCACGCCCATGTACCCTGGCCATGGTCGATCCTGACCTGGCCACACGGTTACCAAGCACCCTCATGTGCTAAGTCCGTGTACTCTTAAGCCACATACTGACTTATTCGCACGGCTACCAGGCACGCCCGTGTACCTTGGCCGTGTGCTCCTAAGCTAACTACTGACTTAGCCCCACGGTCAGTAGGCACGCCCGTGTGCCACAACCGTGTGACATTATAGGCCATTTGCAAGGCCAAAATGCCACCTACCAAGGGTCAAATCTACAAGCCAATTACCAATATAGTTTATGCATTCAATACCAATTTCAATCATACCCAAATTACAAAACTAAAACTCATATAAACACAAATATAACTCATTCATACTTACCTTTCATGAGTTCATTCCCTAGTCAAACATATATGATCTTAACTCCATCCTTATACTTACCAAATACCAACCATTTCATATACGATCCAACCATACCAAAACATACATCACATATATCATAATCTCAAAAGCATATAACTAACACATAACTAGCCAAATCACATGGCTAAGTTCACATCTCATACTTATACAAATAACTAGCCTATACATGCCATACCCAACTATATACATTTCCAAAATGTACCAAAATAAGTTGAGTAGTGTGATGACGATCCTCGACGGTCTCGAGCCTTCAGTAGCTTTGACGACCTATAAAACAGAGAAAAACACACACACACAGAGTAAGCTTTCCAAAAGCTTAGTAAGTCATATACAAATAAACTTAATACTTAAAGCATATAAGCATATAAACACATTGGCACAATTCGTATACATAGCAAATTTCTTACATATATACTTTGGTCCATATCTTTGGCCATATTTGCCACATTCATTAATTCAAGAATCATATACACCTAGCTTTTTCATGCATGCTTTCACATATCATATTTCTATTCCATCATACAAATCATCATAGTAAGATCATATAGATACTTACCTTGTATACACAAACAGTGTATAAATCAACGTACCTGAAACGGATTTATAGTTTACTTTGCCATTCGTATAACAGACTTGCCCGTTGAACCACTAGGAACCTAATAAGATGCTTAGAAAGCTCGAAATGGTCGTATAATGCCAACGTCCCAGACGAGGTCTTACATGCACTCAGATATCGATGCCACTGTCCTAGACAGGGTCTTATAAGAATCAATACGATGTTGATGTCCCAGACATGGTCTTACACATAAAGATCATATCGATGCCTTCGTCCCAGACGAGGTCTTACACGAAATCTCAAATCAACGCCAACGTCCCAGACGTGGTCTTACATGATAAAGCAGAACAGATACCTATGTCATGACATAGCTACTCCTATCTATTCCTAGGTTCGTACGGGACTTCTCGGACATTGTCGCTATATCGATCTTATCTCGGAATTTATGTACAGATCATCTCATAAGCATTCATAGTTAGCAAAAATCATATGAGCGTACACAGTTCAATACAAATACGTTTATTTGCATAATGACTTACCTCGAATTTGATTTATCGGAAATGGAAATGGCTACTCGGTTACTTTCGCTTTCTCGCGATCTAAATTCGTTTTCTTCGGTTCTTGATCTAAACATATTCAGAATTAACCATTTTATTCACTAACTCATTCAATTCAATCCAAACACATATATTTAGGGTTATTTGCAAATTAACCCTCACATTTGCATAATTTATCAATTTAGTCCATTTTTCTCAAAACATCAAATTCACAAAATCATCACATACTCATGCTTAGCCGAATATTCATACATCTCATACAAGCCCATATTTTCCATCAAACTTGCAATTTAATCCCTCAAATTACTATTTTCTTAATTTAGCCTTATTTAGTTAATTTCATTAAAAATTCAAGAACAAAGTATGTTCATCTAGCTCAAATCTTTCATTTAACAACTAAACTTATCACAAAGCTCAACATATTATCAATGGTATATCTCATGAACATCATCAATACACAAAATTGAGACATGGGCTTGATAGTAGACTAAGCAACAATCTCAAAAACATAAAAATCATCAAAATCTAAGGCCAAAACATACCTTAATCTAAGCTTAAAATAGCCGAAACCCTTGAAGCTTTTGTTCTTTCTTTTTCTTTTGTATTTTCGGCAATATAGGATGAAAATGGCTTCATTAATACATTTTTTTATTATAAAATCTTATAATATAATATTTACTTATAATATAATCATATAAAAACATAATTTATAAGCATGTTACTGTCCACTAACCATAATTTTGGCCAAATTGCAACATAAATCCTTTTATTTAAGAAGACACAACATTTAAGCCATTCAATCAAATAGAAGGCTACTTTAACTTTTACGCGATTTAGCCCTTTACTCAAATTAAGCACACAGACGAACGAATTAATACTCAAAAATTTAGCACATGCTTAAACCCATATAAAAAACACAAAAAATAATATTAAAATATTATTCAGACTCAGATTTGTGGTCCCAAAACTACTATTCTGACTAGGGTATAAACCAGACTGTTACAAAAAGTGAGTATAAGCAAATGTTTATTAAATGTGTTGAGGATGTGAAATTAGAAATGAACTGGCTATTTGTGATAGTATGTGTTATGTGCATTTATGTGCGAGTTAAATTTGAGGCTTTACTACCCTCACCCCCTTATCAGTAAAATGTTACAATGAAATCTGTAAGATTTTGGGTTGAATAAGCTTACGAGTGTGGAGTTACAGAGATCCGTGTTTGAAAGATTACTAATGTGGTCAGAAAAGAGAATGAATTAGCAAATGAAGACAGTACTAAAAGAGATATTGGATAGTTCTGAAGACTATTCAGATTATGCAAAGTCGCTGTTATAGAAGAAGTTAACTCCGATTAAATGACCTATTCAGGTATGTTATTTAAAGAAAGTATTAACTAAAAGCTTTTCTGAATTGATTTCTGTTAGTGAAGGGATAATGTGAAAATTTCTGATGACAGAATTAGACAGTTGAATAATGATTGAATTGTATTGATGGTTGAATGCAATGGTTATAATCGGGTAGTTACTATGATTCCTTCTGGGCATTCTATGTGTACATTTATCCTCAGAAGTATATGTGACTGCTTAATTTCAAAAAGAAAGTCTTATCGTATGAGAACATTAGCTAAACATATTAATAGACGAAAGCATCGTTGATCTGTTTGGGTTATGTTCGACATTGTTATGTCTTTCTCTGATAATTTATTCCATTGTGTGGATATAAAATGTCGATGGTAAAATCTGTATGAAGTTAATATTCTGTTTCTACTTGTTATTGTTCTGTTAAATATACGTGAAGATTATATTACTTCTGTTACTGGGGATTTCAATATTTATGAGTGACATTGTTCTTTCTGGACATTTTTTGGGATATCATTGGAATTGATATCATTCTATATGGGTTGTAATTTTCAGATATCCTGTATAGCTCTATATGTTGAAATTTCACTATTTCGATTTTCTTATGATTCCATGTGATTATCTGCAAGAGATCTCTATATGACAGAGATGACTATATTTATTATGATTATAATTTCTGGCTTGAAATGTGAGAGTACAGTGGTACCGTCCTCAGAGTTATAGAAGTTGTGTCTCTGCAATGGTTGCTACTAAAATCATATTTGATTCTTTTCTGTGTTCAAATGCTCCATTAATCGTTATTTCAATGCAAAATGCTTGAAAATGATCATAATGATGGACAAAACTGAAATTTATCAAGAACGAAATCTGAAAAGAATAGGTTAATTAAAGAAAGCAAACACTGCTAGAATACAAAATAGTGAGGGGAAAAAATAGGTGCCCCAGATATCGCAGCCTGAGCTTCTCTGTACGAACTTTCTGAAGACCATTTTAAGCTCAATATGTGTTTAGGAGATCAAAAGTACTTCGTCGATGCCCCAAGATGTAGCATACTTCTTCTTTGTTAATTCAGGCATCGTAAGACTACCGTATACCCTCCTTTAATCAAAATTTGAATTGCCTTTTACGGGTTTTCAATTCAAAACCCCTTTGGTCTTAAGGCGTAACATCTCTCCTTCTTGTTAATTCGGAGAAAGCGAGACTACCGCATGCCCCATATTTTGATCAAAATTTGAATTGCCCTTTCGCGGGTTTTCAATTCAAAACCCCTTTGGTCTCAAAGCGCCTTTTGCGGGTTTTTGCCTTGGCCTCTCCTTTTTCTTTTCTTTTCTTTTCTTTTCTTTCTTTATTCTTTTTTTTCAAAAAGTGAAGTATTTCTTGATTGAATCTGAATTTGCAGGATTAAGCAAGCTCTTGCCATCCATTTCGGTCAACATCGACGCTCCTCCAGAGAAGGCATTCTTTACCATATAAGGTCCTTCCCAATTTGGAATTCATTTCTTTCTAAAGTCCTTTTGTACGGGAAGAATCTTCTTTAAAACCAAGTCCCCCTCATGGCATTCTCTAGGGCGAACCTTTTTGTGATAAGCTTGCATCATTTGTTTTTGGTACGTTTGACCATGACGGATAGCTTTCAACCTCTTCTCTTTGATCAGGTTTAGCTGATCCTACCGAGATTGGATTCATTCTGATTCATCCAACTTTATCTCTAACAAGACTCGAAGGGAAATAATCTCAACTTTGATGAGAAAGGCGTTACCCCGGTGGAGGTCCTGATAGACGTTTGATGAGTATAGATGGTAATTTCTCAGGTGATCTTTATGTATTTCAATTATCTTCCTCACGATTTTTTTTAAGGTTGCCCCTACTGTTCCGTTCATTTTGGGGTGACGTGATGTTAATCTTAAACAAACTACAAACTTCTGATATCGTACTATTGTTCAAATTTAATGTATCGTCAGATAGGATCCTTTTTGGCATTCCATATTGACATAGAATTTGCTGACTGTTGACTTTGTGACATCAGCATATGAAGCAGCTTCCGCTCACTTGGTGAAGTAATCGACGATCATAAAGATGAATCGATACTTGTTAGAAGCTTTTGGTGAGATTCATGCCCCACGTAGAGAAAGTCCATAGAGGTATCATGAGGAGATGAATGAGGCATAGGAATCTTGTCTCCATAAATTTGGCACTTATGGCATTCCTTGGTATAACTGATGCAATCCCCTTCCATGGTGGATCAGCAGTACTCGAACCTCATGATTTGCCTAGCCATTGTAAAACCATTAGCATGTGTTCTTCAGACACCTTTATGGACCCCTTCTAAGATTTTTTAGCCTTAACAGCGTCCACACATCTTAGTAGCCTAGGCATCTCTTGATATGATCATGCGAAAACGTCTTTGAATTTTTTTTGAATAACTCAATGACGCCTCGCATTGTCTCTGTGGTAGGATCTTCACCTCTTTCTCTTCTTATAGGCTCACAATGACTTTTTGTAACGTAGGATCTGTTTTTCATCTTGTTCTACCATCCTTAAAAAATCAGGAGATAGGTTACCATCTCTATCGTCTTCAAAGTCCTGAGATCCCTCTAGACACATATCTTGCTCAAAAGTAGATTCTGAGTTAGTAGCAGCGTCGCTCATGTCGTTGATATCTAGGGACCTGTTGTGGGTATGAAGTAATACTCAAAGAACAAATGAATCTAAGAATAATTATTTATGTGGTATGAACATGAATGAAATAAAGGAATAAAAGAATATTTGCTCAAAGTGAGACAAAAATGCATTTTTTATTGAAATAAAGATGCTGGACATGAGCCTATTTCACAAAAGGATTCCTATTGCTTCTAGGCTTAAAGCAACAAGCGTGTTTTAAATATTACCCTAAATTAGCTCTAAAAAATACATGGATCTCTTCCACAGTCCCATTGTTCAAAACACTCCCAGGCTCCTAAGGGCGGATGCCCGATAAGTTTTCTCTTCTAATTCTTTCTTCGGATATAGCATTGATGCTCCCATTTCTGAACATTCCCTTCGGGCCTTCAGTATATTCATAGAATTCCAGTTCCTTATTATCCATCAGGCCTTGCACCAAGGCTCTGAATTCATTACACTTTTGAATCTCGTGACCCTCCTCATCATGGAACTCACAGTAATTCCTTGCTTCTCCGGGTTTCTCCCCTAAATCCTAGGTGATTAATCCTCCTTCTACCATTTTCTTCCAAATCTCCCTCAGCGGGGTTTCCACTTCTGCTACATCTGTCTTGATTCTCTTCCCTGCACTCTCGATTATCGCATTTACCCCTTTGTCAGAATGGTTGGGTAACAGATTTTCTGCATCGAATTTCACAATACCCATGTTGATGAGTCTTTCGATTATCTTTTTAAAAGCGGTGCAGTTCTCAATCGAGTGTCCTGTGATTCCTGCGTGGTACTCGCATTGGGCGTTCACGTCATACCATTTGGGAAAGGGAGGCTGTATATGTTTTAGGTAGAAAGGGGATACTATATGTGCATCAAACAATCTTTGGTACAACTTCTCGTACGTGATCGGGATGGGCGTAAACTAGAGTTTTTTTGAGTTCGGTCTTGGATTGGAATCCTGCCTTGGAGGGACCTAATGGCTAGTAGCTGCCGTCCTTGGTTGGCTTACGGTAATTGGCTTTGAATAGCCTTTGTTATACATACGAGCATTGTTCACTTCATTTTCCCTCTTCATCGGGGCCTTTAAAGTATTGAATTGGGAGCTCCTCTCTTGCCTTTTCCGTTTGTAACGATCTTCAAATTGTTTTGGGAGCTTCACTCTCGCCTTTTTTGTTTCTGCTAGACCATCCAGATTAAGGACAACAGGGTTGATTGGGTTATCCCCTGGACTAGAACTTGAACCTGTTGGGAAGTTCACCGGTGTCAAGGTACCAGTCTGGTATTGGGGTCTGATGTTAATGGACACCCTTTGTGGATGTGCGTTTGGTTGTGCTTGGGTATTTGTTGGGGTAAAGCCTGAATGATAAGCGGAGTCCTCGTTAACGTCCCCAGAATCAACCATAGGGCTTTTTCTTTTTTCTAACCCTCCAGCTATCATCTGGGTTAACTGGCTCATCATGTTCCTTTGAAATTCTAGCATCTGATTCTTTATATCTTATTGAATTTTGGCCAATTGCTCTAGTATCTGTATTTGCATTTGCTCTAATCTCTCCAACCTTTGGTCCATTTCTTTAGTCTTTGCTCGGGTACCGAAATAATGTTTGGTTGATAAGTTTTTGTTGGTTTCCAGATTAACTCTGAAATGATTTTAACCAATTAGTGTCTTTCTATGAGATTTAATGCAGATGATGTAATGCAATGCTAATGTATGAAATGAATGCAAAAAAATGTCGATTCTGATTCAATTCCATTTAGAAAACTTTACTAGAAAACAAAATTATTTACATAAAATGGATTACAAATATGGATTTGCCCTAATGCTCAAAGTTTTAACCTTCCTAAGCAACGAAGCCAACTCTTGACCCCGATCTGATTCTAGCTCGTACTTCACGCTTAGCATGTCGACTTGAATCGCTAAAGTCTGTAAATGATCGGCTACCTCCCGAATCTGAGCCACGGCCTCGCCCATAATGTAATCTCTATTTCTAACTTGATTCTGAGAATGGTGAAGTTGTTCCTTCAGACGTTCTTCACTTACCTCCAGAAAATCTACCCGGAGCTCACAGCTTTGTAATGCAGACTCTAGTTCTTCTATCTTTCTTTTCATTTCTTCAATCTTGCTCAAACTTGCCCTCAAGTCAACCGCAGAATTACGATTTCTATGCTGATGAAGTAATTTTTCAAGTTCTTCTACTCTTGCCTTTAATTCCCTTTTGTCACCTTGGGCTTCTAACAAACTCCTTTCCAGGGCCTCTTTTTGTGCCCTAGCCTCTTAGAATTTTCTCTCCCACCGATCGGCTTTGGTTCTTTCTTCTTGAATCTCTTGTCACCATTGCTCCGATGTTTTTCCCAATCCGACGGTTCTCATTGATAGATGCAATTTCTTGTAATCCGTCTTCAAACTATCCAAGTCTTCCTCGGCTTTATTCTTTCCCTTCCTTAATTTCTCGGCCTCTAGCTTTTGAACATCAGCATCTAGCCTTAAATACATCTTCTCCTCCTCCAATTGTTCTATCTTCTTTTCAAGTTCTAAATTCCTCCTCTCGAAGTCTTACTTTATAATTTCTAGTTCTGACGGGATCACTTGTAAGTACTCTTCCATCGGCTGAGCGCCTTCTGAATTCGGCCCGGGGATATTGTCATTAATTCTTTTACCCCACCATCCACTGTACTCAGGAGTCCTCATTGAACCTACGGCCAGCCTTTTCATTCGACGAGCCTGATTCCAAGCGTTAGAAATCTCCTTTACCATTTTCTTGTAGTTATCTCCCCGGTACGAAAACTCACATTGAGCTAGCCCGTACGTTACCGGTATAAACTGTCTTGATCTGTACTGCCTCAATACGAGCAAATGAGCATACCCAACTGCTCCCCAAATCCCAAGCAAAGGGACCCAGTCAAAACTTTCACATCGGTAAAGAATTTCATCAAGAATCAACCAAGGAGCTCTCCACTCGACGTCTTCTTCCTGGAGATTTTGGAGGAGCGCTATCCAATTTTCCTCTGACATGTCATCCCTTCTTGGTGTGGCCACTATCTCCTTTAATGGGGAGTAATTCCTGAAGAAAACCCGATAAGAAACCTTATCCACTTTCCAGAAATGACTGTGAAACCAAGCTAACAACAACTGTGCGCACCCTATAAATATGCCTTCACCGGACCTCCTACATGTATTCAGAGATCTAAATGTCTCGGCTAAGATTGTAGGAACATGTGTGACCCTTTTATCAAGTCGATCAAAAAGATCTGAGACCGCCTCATCTACATACCCTAATGCCCTAGGTAAGATCATCAGTCCGTATATGCTCAAAGCAAACACATCGACTCTCTTTTTCATATCAGGATGCGCTAGAATCAAATCTCTCAAATTCTTCCATGGGATGCACTTACACTCACATTTTTGTTTGATCCTAGTTGTAATATACTGTTCGCTCATTCCTGTAATGTTCATAAATTTCTTCCAAAAGGTCGGGACATAAGCGGCTCTAGAATAAGCTTTATCGACTTGAACCTTTGGACAACACAGTAGGGCTGTATATTCTTCCATAGTAGGCACTAAATCTACCATCCCAAAGGTAAAACAACTGTATGCAGGGTTCCAATACTGAGCGAGGGCCCAGAATAAATGCTAGTTGTAACACCCCTAACCCGAAACCGTCATCGAAATAGGGTTAAGAGGTATTACCGATCAATCAGAACATTTAACAACTAGAATTTACGACACAAAGTCAATCATCTTCAATCACATTCAATTACAATCATAGTGTCCCTTAAATGAGTCATCAAGACCCTAAGCATGCTTATAAACCGAGTCGGGACTAAACCTAAGCACATATAAAATTTCATGAAAATTTGAAACTTTTCTAAGAATACAGGGGAGACACGCCCTTGGGAGGAGACCGTGTGACCTCCACGCGCTTCTAGACACCCCCGTGTGTCCTTCCATGTCTATATCGATTTGGTCCCCACGGCCACGAGTGCACGTCCGTGTGTCTGACCGTGGTCCCATCTCGTCTTCCCCACCACGGCCACCAAGCACACCCGTGTGCCATGACCGTGTGCTCTTAGATAGCTACTGACTTGTATACCACGGTTAGCTGACACCCCCGTGTCGAGGCCGTGTGCTACAAAACTGTATTCTGCCAATTCACCCACGGTCTATAGGCACGCCCGTGCGCCTCGACCGTGTGACATTATAGGCCATTTTGCAAGGCCAACATGCCACCCACTTAGGGTCAAACCTACAAGCAACACCTACCAATACATATCATGCACATAAGGCAACCAAAAACTTACCAATATGACTATTCAATCTATGCATTCAATTCCCATTCCAACCATAACAAATTCCATACCAAAATCTATCTCATCACAAGCATAATACATTAAATACCAAACATTACTCCTTCTAAATTTCACTAATTCACACAAGCATTTTTACTAACACAAAGTTACCATTCACAAGCCTATTTCTCAACCCACAAACCATGCCCAAAAGATGCATCACATATACCAAAATCATTCATGCTAAAGCTAGCACATATCTAGCCACATCTCATGGCTATTTACAACTCTCAAACATGATTCAAATAACTAGCCTATACATGCCATATTTTATCATATACATCTTTCCAAAATACCCAAAATAGATTGCCGATAGTGTGACCGAGAGGTCGACGATTCGGATCCAAGCTAGCTTTACTGACGACACCGCAGCGGAGAAACAAATCACACAAGAAGCTTTACAAAGCTTAGTAAGTTCATAAAATAATGCAAGTAATTCATTGTATTGACTCAATGAACAAATTGAACTATCACACGTGATAATTTACCGATAATACCCACATTCAACTATATTCATAACTCACTTAGTATTCCATTCATCTACCTTCAATTTCACCAACCACATAGGTATCATACATACCTTTGCCAACAAATAGCTACTATCCAACCATGCTACTCAACTACCCGGTTTACATTTCAATCAAACTTTACTATTCTTTTAATTTATTAATACACTTATAAATTTATATCATCACATAGATAAAAGCACAACTAGGCACCTTATTAATCTCTACCTCATACTCAAACATATATATATATGTATAATTAACTCTTAAATCTATTATCAACCACGTAGGTTCAAACGTACCTTGATCAACATATAACTACTCACCATTCGTATTACTCAATTTGCTCGATATTACTTCTCATTCAACCTTTGCTATACCTTTGACTTATTCGCACACTTAGTGCCAATTTCATAAGCGAAACATAATTGTCATCGCACACTTAGTGCCAATATGTTAAGCCGAACTTTTATCGGTGATCGCACACACAAGCATATTCGATGAGCCGAGCTTCTATCTTTTACGCACACACGTGCTAATTATTAAAGTCGTAACTTCTATAGTTTCTCACACACAGTGCTAATTGTTAAAGCCGTAGCTTCTATAGTTTCGCACACACAGTGCTAATTAACTCGGTATCAGCTCAATTTCGCACACATAGTGCCTTAATACTTTAACTTATACTTAAAACATTTTATTCCATTTATATACATTCATTCGTTTCACAACACATAGATATAAATTTAATAGCAAGAATTATATCCAAAAATTATATCAATATTGCACACTCAGTGCTAACAACAAAGCCGAAGCTTATATTATTTCGCATTGACAGCAGACTACTATTTATCTCTGGTCACATTTACGAATACGTACACTTAGTTCTACATAACTTAAGCTCTCACATAGCATTTACCATTCGATATATCATACCAATCATTTCATAATATTAAGCATAGTTAATTACACGTACTATGTCCGAACTTACCTCGAATGTTGAAATACCGAAACAGTCGATTAATCGAGCACTTTGTCTTTGCCTCGATCTCGATCCGAACCTCTCCTTTACTGGTCTATACACATTCAAATTCAATCCATTCAATCAACAACGCATTCAATTTGGTCCACACTCACTCATTTAGGGTATTTTACAAAATAGCCCTCACATTTTCACATTTTGACACTTTAGTCTCTATTTCACAAAATCATCAAATACACAAAATTTCAAAATACATATACTAGCCGAATTCTTCCCATGCTAATACAAGCTCATACATTTCATTTATTTCACATTTTAACCCTTCAATATATACTTTTCACAATTTAGCCCTAATTAGCTAAATTTATCAAAAATTCAAGAACAAAGTATGTTCATCTAGCTCAAATCTTTCTTTTAACACCATAAACCATCACAAAGCTCAATATATCATCAATGGCATATCACACAAACATCATCAATTTACAAAATTTATGCATGGGTTTTGTAGAGCACAAAGCAACGATTACAAAAACGTAGAAATTATCAAAAACCGATCAAAAATACATACCCAATTTAAGCATGAACCATGGCCGAATACCAAGCTTCCTTATTTATTTCTCTTTTCTTTTTGTTTCGGTGGAGATGGATGAACAATCCACTACCCCATTTCTTTTTATTATCATAGTTTATAATATATATAATATATATAATATACTTTAACTTATAAGTTAATATATATATATATATATAAATATATATATATACACATATCAACATTTAATGCCGTCCACCACATATAATTTTTGGCTAATTACAACATTAATCATCCCCTTTATAAAGACAACAACAATTTAGCACTTATAAATCAACACACAGCTTTTACACTTTATACGGTTAAGTCATTTCTTCTAATTCGACACACCAATAATCAAATTATCATACAAAATTTTCACACAGGCTATGTCACGTACTATTTACACAGAAAATATCATTAAAATATTTTTACGACCTTGGATTTGTGGTCCCGAAACCACTGTTTCGACCAGGGTCTCAACCGGGCTGTTACAACTCTCCCCCCTTAGGGATTTTCGTCCCCGAAAATCTTACCAGTGAATAGGTGTGGATATTATTCTCTCATAACGTTCTCAAATTCCCACGTAGCCTCTTCAATTCCATGTTTGTGCCATAATACTTTCACTAAATAAATTTTCTTATTTCTCAACTTTTTGGTCTCTCTTGCCAAAATTCGGATCGGTTCTTCACTATACGACAAATTTGTTTGAATCTCTACTTCCGTAGGAGTAATCACATGAGATGGGTCTGATCTGTACCGTCGAAGCATTGACACATGAAACATATTATGAATCTTTTCCAACTCAGATGGCAATCTCAATCTATAGGCAACAGGCCCGACTCGTTCTATAATCTCATATGGTCCGACGAATCTCGGACTCAATTTGCCCTTTTTGGCCAAATCAAAGTATTTTCTTTCTCGAAGACACTTTCAGAAACACTTTGTTACCAATCTCAAATTTAATATCCTTCTTTTTTAAGTCTGCATAAGACTTTTAACGTTTTGAGGTCGTTTTTAAACTATCACGAATTACTATTACTTTCTACTCAAACTCTTTTGTTAGATCAACCCCTGCAATCTCACCACTGCAGTAACATGCAACTCAACTAATTTATCCAGTGTATAATATGTTCTCACTGGAACAAAATGAGCTGATTTCGTTAATCTATCCACTATCACCCAAATTGCATCTTTCTTTTCCGGAGATAAAGGTAACCTCGACACAAAGTCCATTGTAATTCTCTCTCATTTCCACTCAGGAATCATAATCGGTTACAACAATCCAGACGGAGCCTGATGTTCAGCTTTAACTTGTTGACAAATTGAACATTTTAACACAAAGTCAAAGATGTCTCGTTTCATACCATGCCACCAATAAAACTATTTCAAATCATTGTACAATTTCTTACTCCTCGGGTCAACAGTCAAACGACTATTGTGAGCTTCATTTAAAATCATCTGGATCAACTCTAAATTTTCTCGAAACACAAATCCGATCTTTAAATTTCAGACAATCATCAGTATCAACTCAAAACTCTGAATCAACATTCAATTCACGCTGAGTTCGTTTAACCATCATTTCAACATCAATTTTTTGGACATCACAATTCTGTCATACATATATCGGCTTTACTTTTAACTCAGCCAAGACCGCACTATTATCACACAGATCTTTTTGAGCATTCATTGCTTGAAAAGCACTATAGTCATTCGGCTCAAAGCATCGGTTACAACATTAGCTTTACCCAAATGATAATCAATCACATACGCTATATAAGCTTTGCAACTCTTTCTCACATAGTTCAACGCTTTTATTATTGATACAACAGCTGGTAATCCTTTCATATCACTAGATTCCATTCGAACCATCCCACCATTCAGACTTTTCAATTCAATACTCTTCCTTTTATAATTCACAATGGCATTATGCAGAGTAAGCCAATCCATACTCAGAATTATATTCAATTCATCGAACGGTAGCAACATCAATTTAGCCTGAAAGCATATATCACGAAACATCAATGGGAAATTCTTGCATACTTTATCCACCAAGACACACTTACCTAAGGGGTTCAATACCCTAACCACAAATTTAGTAGACACACATAGAATGAGTTGATCCCAAATCTATTAATGTAATCACATCAGTATCGAATAAAGTAAAAGTACCGGTTATGACGTTTAGAGTTGATGCTTCCTCTCGTGCACGTATAACATAAGCTCGGGCAGGCTCTCTCGCCTCTAACCTTATAGCTGTGTCAGTAATCCCTTTTTGACTTCCGCTCACATTCCCAGCATTTCTGGGTGGTTTACCCCTAGCCGTCACATTACTCGGTCTTTCATTCGGAACATTTTCTTCCTCAGTCAGCTTCGGCAATCTCGAATGAAATGATCTCGAGATCCACATTTATAACAAACTCTATTGTTGTACTTGCCCCAAAGATCTCCCCCACATGTCATCTTCCACATCGTATGCACTCGTGTTTGTTATTCTTAACACTACAAACACTTGGTTCATTCTCGAGTTTGAATTGTAAACCAAGATTTTTGCCTCGAACAATCTCTACTTGGATGTCCCAACAAAACATTTGAACGATTTCTTTCATCTCTATATTTCTTTGCTGAAGGTTGAGAGAACTTATTCATCGATCTCTTTCTCTCATCACGAGCCTCCGAATCAGCTTTCTTCTTCTCTTTACTGAGCTCATCGGCTTTACATGCTCTTTTGACTAACACGACAAATTCATTTATATCAAGTATCCCAACCAACAATTTGATATCTTCATTCAATCCCTCTATGAAACATTTGCACATAGTAGCTTGGTCGAAACACATTCCCTCGCGTATTGACTCACTCTTACAAATTCCGCTCATACTCGATAATGCACAAACGGCCCTATTTCAACTCTAGAAACTCTTTACGTTTCTGATCAATGAAACGTTGACTAATATACTTCTTTCTGAACTCGACTTGAAAGAAATCCCAAGTGATTCTCTCTCTCTCGGAACCACAGATATCAACGTTTTCCACCGGTTGTAAGCCGTGTTCTCAACAAGGAAACTGCACACTTAATGCATTCATCAGGGTTTAACGACATCTCATCAAATACTCTAATTGTATTCTCAAGCCAAAACTCGGCTCGCTCAGCATCATCATCAGATATGGCCCTAAACTCTTCGACCCCATATTTTCGAATCTTGTCTACAGGTGGTTTATTCAATCTGTTCGGATCTACAACTGGAGGCATAACAGGTACTTACGGGGGTGGAGGTTGTGGAGCAGCTGGATTCGTTCAAGCGAACTCCGTAAACCACTCGCTCATCATTCGGAAGAAGGCTTACTTAGCCTCTCCTCCCTCATTACTATCGTTTGGCCTAGATGTGGCCGGCGCTGTCCCTTGAGCGGGAGCAGGTGCATTGCTTTCTACATCGTCAGCAACTGCTCGATCGGGATCCATTACCAAAATGAAAACACATTTTCAACTGTCAAAATTCATCACACTATCGCAATTTCATAATATGGCATGTATAGCTAGACTCACATGTGCTACGTTAGTCCGAAAATCGACTAAATCGTAGCTCTGATACCAATAAAATGTAACACCCTTAACCCAAAACCGTCGCTGGAATAGGGTTAAGAGGTATTACCAATCAATCAGAACATTTAACAACTAGAATTTACGACATAAAGTCAATCATCTTCAATCACATTCAATTACAATCATAGTGTCCCTTAAATGAGTCATCAAGACCCTAAGCATACTTATAAACCGAGTCGGGACTAAACCTAAACACATATAAAATTTCATGAAAATTTGAAACTTTTCTAAGAATACAGGGGAGACACGCCTGTGGGAGGAGACCGTATGCCCTCCACGGCTTTTAGACACCCCCGTGTGTCCTTCCATGTCTATATACTGATTTGGTCCCCACGGTCACCAGGCACGTCCGTGTGTCCTGACCGTGGTCCTATACTATCTTCCCCACCACGGCCACCAAGCACGCCCGTGTGCCATGATCGTGTGCTCTTAGATAGCTACTAACTTGTACACCACGGTTAGCTGACACCCCCGTGTCGAGGCCATGTGCTACAAAACTGTATTCTGCCAATTCACCCACGGTCTGTAGGCACGCCCGTGCGCCTCGACCGTGTGACATTATAGGCCATTTTGCAAGGCCAACATGCCACCCACTTAGGGTCAAACCTACAAGCAACACCTACCAATACATATCATGCACATAAGGCAACCAAAAACTTACCAATATGACTATTCAATCTATGCATTCAATTCCCATTCCAACCATAACAAATTCCATACCAAAATCTATCTCATCACAAGCATAATACATTAAATACCAAACATTACTCCTTCTAAATTTCACTAATTCACACAAGCATTTTTACTAACACAAAGTTACCATTCACAAGTCTATTTCTCAACCCACAAACCATGCCCAAAAGATGCATCACATATACCAAAATCATTCATGCTAAAGCTAGCACATATCTAGCCACATCTCATGGCTATTTACAACTCTCAAACATGATTCAAATAACTAGCCTATACATGCCATATTTTATCATATACATCTTTCCAAAATACCCAAAATAGATTACCGATAGTGTGACCGAGAGAGTCGACGATTCTCTGATCCGAGCTAGCTTTACTTGACACCGCAAGCGTAGAAACAAATCACACAAAGTAAGCTTTACAAAGCTTAGTAAGTTCATAAAATAATACAAGTAATTCATTGTATTCACTCAATGAACAAATTGAACTATCACACAGATAATTTACCGATAATACCTACATTCAACTATATTCATAACTCACTTAGTATTCCATTCATCTACCTTCAATTTCACCAACCACATAGGTATCATACATACCTTTGCCAACAAATAGCTACTATCCAACCATGCTACTCAACTACCCGGTTTTTACATTTCAATCAAACTTTACTATTCTTTTAATTTATTAATACACTTATAAATTTATACCATCACATAGATAAAAGCACAACTAGGCACCTTATTAATCTCTACCTCATACTCAAACATATATATGTATAATTAACTCTTAAATCTATCATCAACCACGTAGGTTCAAACGTACCTTGATCAACATATAACTACTCACCATTCGTATTACTCAATTTGCTCGATATTACTTCTCATTCAACCTTTGCCATACCTTTGACTTATTCGCACACTTAGTGCCAATTTCATAACTGAAACATAATCGTCATCGCACACTTAGTGCCAATATGTTAAACCAAACTTTTATCGGTATCGCACACACAGTGCATATTCGATGAGCCGGAGCTTCTATCTTTTCGCACACACAGTGCTAATTATTAAAGTCGTAACTTCTATAGTTTCACACACACAGTGCTAATTGTTAAAGCCGTAGCTTCTATAGTTTCGCAAACACAGTGCTAATTAACTCGGTATCAACTCAATTTTGCACACATAGTGCCTTAATACTTTAACTTATACTTAAAACATTTTATTCCATTTATATACATTCATTTGTTTCACAACACATAGATATAAATTTAATAGCAAGAATTATATCCAAAATTATATCAATATTGCACACTCAATGCTAACCACAAAGCCGAAGCTTATATTATTTCGCACACGCAGCACTATTCATCTCGGTCACATTTCTGAATACGTACATTTAGTTCTACATAACTTAAGCTCTCACATAGCATTTACCATTAGATATATCATACCAATCATTTCATAATATTAAGCATAGTTAATTACACGTACTATGTCCGAACTTACCTCGGATGTTGAAATACCGAAACGGTCGATTAATCGAGCACTTTGTCTTTGCCTCGATCTCGATCCGAACCTCTCCTTTACTGGTCTATACACATTCAAATTCAATCCATTCAATCAACAACTCATTCAATTTGGTCCACACTCACTCATTTAGGGTATTTTACAAAATAGCCCTCACATTTTCACATTTTGACACTTTAGTCCCTATTTCACAAAATCATCAAATACACAAAATTTCAAAATGCATATACTAGCCGAATTCTTCCCATGCTAATACAAGCTCATACATTTCATTTATTTCACATTTTAACCCTTCAATATACACTTTTCACAATTTAGCCCTAATTAGCTAAATTTATCAAAAATTCAAGAACAAAGTATGTTCATCTAGCTCAAATCTTTCTTTTAACACCATAAACCATCACAAAGCTCAATATATCATCAATGGCATATCACACAAACATCATCAATTTACAAAATTTATGCATGGGTTTTGTAGAGCACAAAGCAACGATTACAAAAACGTAGAAATTATCAAAAACCGATCAAAAATACATACCCAATTTAAGCATGAACCATGGCCGAATACCAAGCTTCCTTATTTCTTTCTCTTTTCTTTTTGTTTCGGTGGAGATGGATGAACAATCCACTACCCCATTTCTTTTTATTATCATAGTTTATAATATATATAATATATAATATACTTTAACTTATAAGTTAATATATATATAAACATATATATATATATACACATATCAACATTTAATGCCGTCCACCACATATAATTTTTGGCTAATTACAACATTAATCCTCCCCTTTATAAAGACAACAACAATTTAGCACTTATAAATCAACACACAACTTTTACACTTTATACGGTTAAGTCCTTTCTTCTAATTCGACACACCAACAATCAAATTATCATACAAAATTTTCACACAGGCTATGTCACGTACTATTCACACAAAAAATATCATTAAAATATTTTTACGACCTCAGATTTGTGGTCCCGAAACTACTGTTCCGATCAGGGTCTAAACCGGGCTGTTACACTAGTCTACCTTGACGTCGAGTAGATACAGAAAATCGCCATAATTACAGTAGAATAACTGCTTGGTCTCATCGTTCCACTGATCCCATATCTCTTTTAATTTCTGAAGGTTATTTTGCGTCACGCTAATACGGGTGTAGTCCCATAATTCTGACGTGTACCCCTCGGCTAGACTATCCACTTTCTCTAATTGTGTTTTCTCTGACCACATACGGACAACCGCGTTATCTTCCACTTTATCAAGAAATTTGTTCTCCATGACAAGCTCTCTAATTTAGTAATCGAACTCGAATCGACACTCTTTCGAATATGAAATGACATGCAAACATAGCAAAAACACAATAAGTCAGTACAAAACTCAAGGTAAATAAAAAAGAATCAAGCACCTATCTGGGTAACCGCTAGGGTTTCTCGCAGTGCTATCTAGGGTCTTCTACATGCGGTTTGGTTCTAAAGTTGAGGTACCCAAACCAGCAGATTCCTCGATCCTCGCCCATTATAGGCTCATACGGAACGAGTTCAGTTCAGAGGAATACATTTCCCTATGGCTGCACGGAGATGAAAATCTCACGAAGACATAGGTACGGATGTATCCCGAAAGCGATCCACTATCCTGCACGGAGGTGAAAACCTCACGAAGGAGTAGCTTCTCACTCCCACTTAAAAGAGGTAAGACCAAACGGTCCTTATGCAATATGATGCGAAAATATTCTACGAGACTCAACCCACAACAATCATATAACACAAACAAATACAATAAAAGGATCGTAATTTTTCAAATCAGATTTTCAATTTTCGACAACAAGACAGAAAATAATCAATTTTACGGCTTGACTTTCTTAATGTCCCCAGTGGAGTCGCCAAGCTGTCGAAACCATTTTTTCGTTGAAAAACGGGGTCGACTTTAAAAACGAAAAATGGAGTCGCCACAAATCCTTTTTTTTAGGTGTGATCGGGTCACCTTGAGATTGATCGTTAAAATATTTTGATTTATTAAAACGATGATTTTGGCCTACAAAATTCGAGAAAACAGGTTCAGGAGTCGGTTACGCACGAGGAAGGATTAACACCCTCGTAACGCCCAAAATTGGTACCGAATTGATTGATTAACGTCTTAATATCGAAAATTTGAAAAGATTTTAAAATACGATCCTCTTTGTTTAGAGAAAAACTTGAATAAATTAAATTGGATGCTGAAACCCGCTTATTTCGAGGAAGTAAAATGTCATGCCCAGTGAGTTAGGATACGACATTTCAAATCCTCGAAACTAAGCTTGTCTTTTGACTTTTAAAACTCATGCATTTAAGTTTAAGAAGGATATTCGGTTATTTGGGTCAAATGAAAAATCGAAACCCAGTGAGTTAGGGCACAATTTCTCAAAATTCCGAATACAGAATATTGCCTTTATTTTTAGAAATCCTTACCTCGAGATAACAAAATGTCACATCCAGTGAGTTAGGACACAACACTTTTGAAGTCCCGAGAATAAGTTTTTTATTTAACTTATATGCTTTGATTTTAAAAAAAAAATTGGTTCTTTAGACTTGATGAGAAAAATCGAAACCCAGTAAGTTAGGGCACGATTTCTTTCGAATCTTAAAACGCGGAGTATTTGCTTATTTCAAAACAAAATTCTCATATTCGAGTATGGCTAAACGTGAAAATCTCATATTTAAAGAACAATTATGCGACATAAATTTAATAAACTAATAAAGCATAAGGATCATGATAATAATAATAAATAACAAATATGCATGCCATAACGACATTACTAAAAAATGATATTAGTGATGATAATAATAACAATTAGTGCTGATAATAGTATTAACAACGAAACAAATAATAATGATAATAGAAAACACATTAAACCAAAAATACGAGCCTATTTAGAAATTCAAGAAGAAAAATTAAAAATTAAAAATAAAAAAATATACATATATATATATAAATAAAATAATAAACAATTAATGAGATAAATAAATAAATAAATGAGTAAATGAGTAAATGGAACAAATATATGATATTAGATTTAAGTATTTTATAAGTAAAATAATAAAAATAAATTAATTAGTAAAACTAATATAGAATTTAGGTAAAAATAATGAAAATAATCATATGTTAATAATAATAACAAAAATAATGAAATAAATAATTTAACATTTGAAAACATATAAAAAAATCAATAATGAATAAAATATCATAATGAAAGTGATAATAAAAAAATAAAAAAATAAGTAAAATATATTAAAAATAAACAAAAATAAATATTCGATATTAAATATATCAATTGAATAATATAATAATGATAATAGTAGTAGTAATAAAAATAATAATAATAATAACAATAATAATAATAAAACACTAATGATAATAGTAGTAATAATAATAATAATAAAATTAATATCAATATTGAATTAATAATAAAATGGCAAAAAATAACAGGAGAAATAAAAAAAGGACTAAATTAAATCTTTAAAACAAAATTTCGGGAAAAATCAGAAATAAAAAGAAAGGGGAAGGATTGGATTGCAGTGCACGAATGAAATGGAGGGACCAGAAAAGTAAATATCCCCGCCCTCCAAAACGCGTCACTTTGTGCGGGACCAAATTGAAATAGAAGAAAAATTATAGGGTAAAATTGAAAATAAAAAAATAACTGTATTAAAAGATGGAAAAATGCGGAAGGACTTGCAGCGCAATTATCCCATCAAAGGGAAAACGCGCGGATCCTATCTTCGGGTCGGGTCAAGACGCGGGCCAAAGGGTTAAACGACGTTGTTTTGGGCGTTTAGGGTCAGTCCCAAAACGACGTCGTTTTTGGGCCCTATAAAAGTCAAGATTTTAACAAAAATTTTCATCTTTTCCCCTTTCTTCAAAAAAAAACTGAGAGAATGCTCTCCCCTCCCCCTTCCTTAGCCTCTCCGCAGGCCAATGGTCCGACCGATCGCCATCGTGGTCCGCCGCCGTCGACCACCGTGCACGGCGGCCGGAGCTCAAAAAGGTGAGTTTTTTTCTTATTTTTTTTATATTAGATTTTTAATACATATATATATATATAGTTTAAAAAAATAAAAATAAAACATTTGTATGTGTAAAAACAGTGTCGAATAGAACAAAAAGAAAAGAAAAAAGAAAAAAAGGAAAATACAATGAACCTTGGCTGGTTTCTTTGTATTGATTCTAGTATTGATTGGATGTTGTAGGTAAAAAAAATACAATCGTTCTCTCTGGCTTTTTATAGCCGAAATAAAAAATACAAATATCAGTATTTTTTGCTTTTTTGTTTTTTGTTTTTGTGTTGTGTTTTCGTCTTATTCGCAGGTACAGAGGCCAGCTGTGGCAGCGTACGGAGGCTGACGTGGCGGTGTACGGTGCAAGGAAGGCGGAGGTGCTGACGTGGCAGCAGACCTAGGTGCGGCGCACCTAGGGTTTTCCCTTCTTCTTTTTTTTTTGTTTTAATTTTTTGGGGCTGATTTGGGCTAGGGTTTGCATTGGGCTTGTTAAATGTTTTTATTTTGGTTTTTTTTTTATTTGGTTAATATTGGGCCAGACCAAAATTGGCCTATTACACTAACATTTTAGGGTGTGACATAATTTTTAAATTCTTTGTTAACTTAGCATATAAGAAAAAGGCTTAACACACAAATTGGTACCTAAACTATATCATTTTTCCATCTTGGTACCTAAACTACTTTTTTCCCAAGTTAATACCTCCATTAGTCCAACTATTAGTCAAACATATTAATGAAAGATACATTATGTGAAAAACAAGTCTATTCATAGATGATATCCCATTGCTCCAATGATAACATTGGCATCACCTACTCTCAAATTCAATTTTAAACTAGTTTATTGCCCAATTTTCTAATCAAGAAAGACGCATGGCATGCCATCCTAACAAAGCTTACATGAAAATTCAGGAGTTAAAAATGAAAAATCTGGTAGCTATTGAATAAAATGTCATGCATCTAAATCAAGCTGCTACTTTAAAAATTAATATTAAGATAATTTCAAGTCATATATACAATATAGGAATATATTTGAATTTATACCTATAATATAATGAGGAAAAATTTGCAAATTGTACATCTTCACAAAGTTAATAAGCAAGTTGTTGTTTTTTTTTTTTTAAATGTATTCATATTATGGATTAGATCAAAACATGAGAAAACCATACTAGATTAATTCAAATATTGGTTAATGATAAAGATTATTGAAAAATATTATTAAATATTTATTAATAATAAAAATTATTAAAATAATATTATCAATATATTAATATTATTTTTATTTAATAAGGATAATTTTGTAAAGAATCATTTCATTCTCAGGAATGTGTTGAATGTACCAAACATGAGATTTTAATCAATACCTACAAACGTTATAAAGTAACATTCACAGTAATGACATTCTCCTCAATCACATTTCAAAAAATCACAATTCATTGAAATCTTAACATAGGAAAATAAAAAAAAAATTATTCAATACTTATAAGTGTTTATCAAATATTGTAAAGTAACTTTTCCATTACTGACATTCTCATCAATCATAGCTATTTGAAAATAGCAAAAAAATGTTATTGGAATTTTACCAATTAAAAAATAAGTATAAAATAAGAATAATTATATAAAATAAATAATATAAAAAATACTCAATATGGATATCATTATATTTGTAAATTTCTATAAATAGTTTTAATTAAATAAAAATGATTTTTTGAAGTTAAATTTTTTTTTATCTTATAATCAAACCATGTGTATTAAATAAAATAAAACTATAAGGAATTTGAAAAAAAGAAATTGAGAAATTAAAATCTTCTCTAGAAATTAATTACAAATTTTAAAATTCTCTAATGTATTTACCCAAATAAGTAAAACCTTATACAAATAAAATTCCTCACCCAACCACACCTAATGGTCATTTTCTTTTGTCTTATATATTAAAAAAAAAACTCTCAAACTATAATAACTTATTTGAATAAGTCTCTTTTCTTTAACTATACTCATAAAAGCCCTTATATTTAATTACTTGGACATTTTTTACATGGAAATCAATTGTTGGCTTGGACAGGCACATAATTTTTTTATTACCTTTTTTAAAGGGGTAATTTACCAATATATACCGAAAAAAAATTTACGGAAATGGGCCGAATTTTGCATTATTTACGGAAAAGGGCCATTTCCCCCCCAAACGCGTCCACGTCAACGCGTTTTGGGGGGATGCAGCAGGAAAGCGTGCCATTGGGGGAGCGCTTTGTGCCACATCAAAGACAAAACGCTACCGACGAGGACGCGCTTTGTTGATGTGGCACAAAGCGCCCCCAAGGGCGCTTTCCCTCTTTGACGGTCAAAAAAAAAAAAACCTATAAAACCCCCCACCCTTTTATTTTTTTCACAACAAAGTCCTTATTCATTTTTTCTCTAAACTTTCTCTCAAATTCTTCTCAAATTTCTCTTAAATTCCTTGAAACTTCCTCTAAAATTTCACAATAGTCCTTTAATATTTACCAAAAAGCCCTTTTTAAATTTTTTGAAATATATTTTTTGATAAATTTTAAAATATTCGATCGTATTTCTAATGGTCGGGGAATTAATTCGTCTCGACGATAAACACATCTCCGTCGATCAAATGCAAATGGTAAGTTTTGATTTTAATTTTTTAATACTATTTAATATTTTTTAGGTTTATGCAATTTTAATTAATTTTTATTTTATAATTTTTAAACAATCAGTAGATCGGGTGTTGCAATGCTATATTCGCAATATACCGTCATCCATCGCCGCTTATCGAGAATTATCTGCGGAAGCGGGGTTTTGGCACGTGGCCACGATAGGCCGGGGGTGCAAGTTGGAGCCGAAGTTAATCAGTGCGTTGATAGAGAGGTGGAGACCCGAGACGCACACTTTTCATCTTCCATGCGGAAAGTGTACTATCACTCTGGAAGACGTGCAGTTGCAATTGGGATTGCCGGTGGATGGGTCCGTAGTCACCGGGTCCGCAACTTCTAGCGATTGGACCGTCGTATCCTACGAGCTTCTGGGTGCCGTTCCGGATAACATTCATGGAGGTCGGATCGAGATGGGCTGGTTACGAGACACAATCCCGGAGTCGAATAATGGTTCGACCGAAATAGAAAGAATACGGTATGCTCGGGCATACATTCTTGAGATGATTGGAGGCTACCTGATGCTAGACCTGTCTCGAAACCTCGTACACCTGAGATGGCTGCTGAAACTCGTTGATTTTAGAGCAGCCGGTGAAATGAGTTGGGGGTCTGCCGTGCTATCAAAATTGTATCGGGAGATGTACGGGGCGACGCGGCCGAGTAAAGCAAAAATCGGAGGTTGCCTATCACTACTGCAGTCATGGGCACGATTTCGATTTCCATTTTTACGTCCTCGAGTCGACCGCCCATATACATTCCCACTCATAACGAGGTAAATTTAATATTATATTTTATAATTATTACATAGATTTAAAGTATAATTGTATGCTAAAAAATTATTTTATTAGGTGGAACCATTCGGCGAGTTATATTGGAATACCTACCGAGCTTGAAGATATACGACTTCTATTAGAGCAACGGTCGGAATCACAAGTAAGTATTAAATAAAATATATTTTCGTAATAAAATTGTCGTTTCGAATTTCGTATTTAGTATTTAGTATTATGTATATAACTAATATTTTGGTCATGTTAATATAGTTTCAATGGACACCATACGAGGATCCGGCAATTCGGGCAGTAATTTCGGAGGAGTTTTTGCAAAATCCAAACATTTGGCATGTGAAGATCCCATTGATCAACTATGCCACCGTGGAGATGCACTAATCAGATCGGGTTCTGCGACAATTTGGATTCCAGCAACCGATTCCCGTGCCACCTGAGGTGCTCGATGATGAGCACAAAGTCGACTTACGACAGCTGTACACGGATTGGCCAAGATTTTGGTCAGCGTATATACATATGTGGGAGAACCGGTATGATTATATACCTATTCGGGAACCGATCGTCGTTCCTGAGTTAGCGTGCATGCCGGAATACATGCCATGGTTTAGGATCCATGGCAAGCCGTATTTATTGTCGGAAGAGGAGAGGAGACGGTAACTTCGTGAACAAAGGGAACGACGGGGCCCTTTAAATCCAAGGAGAAGGGGTGATGAGACTGGACCATCAACAACGCTGACACAGTCACTGGGCCCATCAACAGCGCCCACACGATCACCGACTAACACTTCACCGACGACACCGACATCACACCCTTTGGCCTTTATGCCAAAAAGTGCCTAGCCCTTATATGTATCCTAACCCATATATGTTTCCTTTTCCCAGTCCCACTGCAGGTTGGAATGCATGGCCCGGTTCGAGTCTGTTCCCAACTACTCCGACTGGCCAGCCGATCTTGAGGCCGTCGTCGCATGAGGGATCACACGAGGCGCCGCGTCGAGAGCTCTTCTTTTACCGGTCTCCTTCGCCTTATGGGATTGAGACACCCCGCCATGGTTTATGCAAACACCTCCGCAGTCGTTATTTTATCAAGGTGGGTCATCCTCCCAACACCCACAACTGGACTCCACTGCCGAGGAACTGAATCCTCGCCGAGGTTCCACGACCCCGTCGGAAGCTAGAAGAAGGAGGAATCCAAAGACGTAATCACCACCACCCCATGTGGCACTTGATTCTCGACCGGCACCAACATTGATTTCGACCGCTTTTTTTATTTTTAATTGTAATATAATTTTTTTATTTTTTAATAAAATAAAAGTTTTTTATTTTTTGTTTGTAATTTAATTTTAATATCTTTAATAAAATAAAAGTTGTTTATTTTTTTATTGTAATTTAATTTTAATATCTTTAATTAAATCTTTAATTAAATAAAAGTTATTTTTTATTGTAATTTAAATTTATTATCTTTAATAAAATAAAAGTTGTTTATTTTTTATTGTAATTTAATTTTAATATCTTTAAATAAATAAAATTTGTTTTTATTGTAATTTAATTTTAATATCTTTAATAAAATAAAAGTTGTTTATTTGTTTTATTGTAATTTAATTTTAATATCTTTAATTAAATAAAAGTTGTTTTTTTATTGTAATTTAATTTTAATATCTTTAATAAAATAAAAGTTGTTTATTTTTTATTGTAATTTAATTTTAATATCTTTAATAAAATAAAAGTTGTTTATTTTTTATTGTAATTTAATTTTAATATCTTTAATAAAATAAAAGTTGTTTATTTTTTTATTGTAATTTAATTTTAATATCTTTAATTAAATAAAATTTGTTTTTTATTGTAATTTAATTTTAATATCTTTAATAAAATAAAAGTTGTTTTTTATTTTTTTATAATTTAATTTTAATATCTTTAATAAAATAAAAGTTGTTTTTTTTTTGTAATTTAATTTTAATATCTTTAATAAAATAGAAGTTGTTTATTTTTTTATTGTAATTTAATTTTAATATCTTTAATAAAATAGAAGTTGTTTATTTTTTTATTGTAATTTAATTTTAATATCTTTAATTAAATAAAAGTTGTTTTTTATTTTTTTATTGTAATTTAATTTTAATATCTTTAATAAAAATAAAAGTCCAATATTTATTTTTTTGTAATTTAATTTTTATTTTTTTTTGTAAATTAGTCCTTCTACAAAAGTTCACCGTTTTCATCAAGAAATAAATAGAATTTACATAGCCACCAAGAGACAAAAAAGCTAAGAAGACTGTCAACTATTCCGATTTGGACACAAGCGAGATGTATGGCCTGGGTTCCTACACCTTCCGCACAACCTACGTTGCTTGGCCGTTTCTCGGATATCCATATTGTTGCGTATTCTAGTCGAGCAAGGTCGACCTTTTGGTTTGCGCCTCAGTTGTCTATCCGGCAACAGCTTATACGGTGCAAGCGATACAGACGGCCACTTACGTTCATCTAGGACTGGTGGGAATACGTGTCTCCACACGTTGTAAATGTTTTCTATTTTATACACTTCGTCGACATAGCTCATAGGATCAAGACGGAGATTCTGACAAGCCGCAAGTACATGAGCGCATGAGTAACGAAGTGCATCAAATACCCCACAGTCGCAGGTCCTATTTCTCAAGTGTACACGATATTGACCGCCAACAATACCTTGGTTCGGTCTGTCAAACTCCGTCACACGAAGCCATAGGTTGTCGCGATCGTGACACACTGTGTGAATGGTGTTAGCCCGTGCCTTCCCATTGTTAATTTCTCGCAAGACCTTCGCGCACCATACATGGCCTCCTTGCATTTGGCCTCTATAACTCGCTGCTCGCTTCGGAAATAGTGTCGCTAAAAAAAAATATGTCTCTCGCACAACCGATGTTATCGGCAAATGGCGCATTCCTTTGAGAACAGAATTTATGTATTCGGCCAGGTTTGAGGTCATATGACCATATCGTAGGCCGCCGTCGTATGCTTGTGTCCACTGTTCGAAAGGAATATTGCATAGATAGTTTGCACCTTCTTCGTTAACTGAGCGCAAATTCGCCAACATCTCGTGAAAACGGTCCTTATTGATCTCGTACCCTGACAATATAAGTTGATAGCGAATATTACATACCACTCTTCAATTAAGAATAAATTGACTATTACAAACGAAATTATATTAATAGATATTACATACCCATGTTGGTCACTTGCCGTTTTTGACTTGTAGATCGATGTTGCCCGTGGTAGTTGGACGCAACATGCCTTAGACAATATCGATGGTGTGTGAGATGTCACATGCTTCCCTGTCGATCTATTGCGGCTAGTATTCCAGGGCCCCGATCCGATATAACGCATATATCGGGTTGAGGCGACATGCTTCCTTAACCTAGATAGGAAGAAATCCCAATCATCACCGACTCCTCGGTGTTATTGCAAATGCAATTGGAAGGATTCTCCCATAGCCCCGTGTCACACATAGCAGCAATAGCCGATCGCGTATATCCGCCATACATAAAGGTACCGTCAATTTGTACCAATGGCTTGCAGTATATAAATGCGTCTCGACATTGCTTATGTGTCCAGAAAAGACGCTTGAACACTGCGCATCCTCGGAGCTATCGGTCGTTATAGTATCTTTGGTTACGCTTTGAGGTCGATATCTTTTGCTCGGACATATCTCTCCAAAGACTGACACCACCGCCACACTTCATTATATGAAGCGTCCCACCGACCATGCAACTTTTCCAACGTCTTCTGCTTGGCTATCTAAGTCTACCGGTAAGAGGGCGTGTACCCCAACTGGCTACGGATATTTTCAATTAAGGCCGGTACTGTAGTCTTGGGATCGGCCTTCAACGTCGGTAGCCAACATCTCTGAATCCATCTTCGGATGCTCTTGTGAAACACCTGTCAACGAAGTAAGTTAAATAATGCAACATTACGTAATATTAGTATTATTCAAAAACTTTGAACACATAGTGATACTGTGCATCGCAAGACATGTATGTGGACCTTTATACTTTTGATCTCCCACAAGCTCGCTTTTTTCTCAACGAGGCCAATGATTTTCCATGAACGTGTACCGTCTTGCACTGTACACTTCGCCTCGTACTTATCGAGCTTGGATTTAACCACGTTGTAGTTAACCCCGTTCTTGATGCTGTATTATTTCAATGCACCAAGAAAAGCATCCTTGTTGGAAAACTCTTTACCAACTTCTAATTCGCCCGAATCCAACGACGAACTTGTACGGTCACGCGTCCGGTGTGGTAGTTCAGGAAACTCCAATGCATCGTCTTGAGATAGATCGACATTATACATGTGGGCTGGAGGGGAGTACGCCCTGAATAGTGGATCTTCTTCTTCTTCATCTGAACTGCCCTCAACATCTTCAGGTACGGTTGGAACAGGCTCCGGTTTAAAAAATAATGCAACTTCTGCACTATCGGGGCTGGGCTCTCGAGGTGGATCCACATCGGACTCATCATCCGACCCACCATAATCTGCAACGAACGAAGGCCCCTCACCGGTGGATGTCGTGGGGAGTTGATGACGTTCCCCAATATGTATTTCTATCATCGGACGTCGAAGGAAGGATATGCATGTCCCATCTACCAACCGAGTGTCGTGCAGGGGTTATGTTTTCTATACTACCACCAAACACGGGCACTTTCGTATTCTGCCTCCCACTAACAGAGTGTTGGCTTGGGGTTGTGTATTCCTCTCGAACAGTAGTAGATGTTGAGGTCGAAGGAAGATCACTTGGTGATGAAAATTATAAATATACCTCAAGATAGGGTGATCCACTGGCAAGATGAGTCTCCACCATTGCCTCAAAGCTCCGAGGACCTTTGATGTCGAATGAGTCATATCTCACCGGATCAACCGAAGCGTAAAATCTATACTTAATAGACTGAACTTTCATTGGCGTTGTTCCGAAGATTTTACGCCTAATTCTTTTGCGAAGTTCTAGCAAATCTATGTTCCGATTAAAACTCAGTCGCGTTGTGTTCTCCGATAAAAAAACAACACCATTTTCGGTGTCACAAACCTTACCATCGTAGTAAATAACAGCATTAATACGTTCACTCATTTTCAGCTTTCTATTTTTCTTTTGCCTTAATTTCTCATATGCAACCCGAGAATGAAATTTGGCTGATTTATAGTCTAAGGATTGCCAGAGACTCATCAGAGCAAAAGAGCGTCCACGTGGGAGCTCTTTTTTCAATACTCTTGCCGACGATTGCATCCTGCTTGAAGCATTTTCGGCACTATTTGTTCGAAACGTCTTCTCAAAATTATTTTACCGAGACTCTGAGCAAAAGAGCGTCCACGTGGGAGCTCTTTTCAGATTTTCTTCGACGATGCATCCTCGCTTGAAGCGTTTTCGCACTATTTGTTCGTAAACGTCTTCTCAAAATTATTTTACCGAGACTATCAGAGCAAAAGAGCGTCCACGTGGGAGCTCTTTTCAGATTACTCTTACTAACGATGCATCTTGCTTGAAGCGTTTTGGTACTATTTGTTCGTAAACGTCTTCTCAAAATTATTTTGCCGATACAACTGTCAAGAAAATTCAAATAATTTTTATTTTGCTAATATATTTTCCCTAAACCCTAAACATATTTTTACTAAACCCTAATTAACCCTATAATCTAGTCCATTAATTTTCCCCTAAAAATCCTAAACACAGCGACACTAAAAAATCCTAAACCCTAGCCCTAAAACCCTAAAACCTCATACCCTAACACTAAAAACAGCTGAAAAGGCGATCGGGAAAGGAGGGCAAAAAGCGCCCCTTGGGGCGCGCTTTGTGCCACATCGACAAAGCGCGCCCTCGTCAGCGTAGCGTTTTGTCTTGATATGGCACAAAGCCCCCAAAGGCGCGCTTTCTGCTGCATCCCCAAAACGCGCTGATGTGGACGCGTTTTGGGGAGAAATGGCCATTTTCCGTAAATAATACAAAATTCAGCCCATTTCCATAAATTTTTTTTCGGTATATATTGGTAAATTACCCTTTTTAAAGTTTATCACAAATCTAGTGGTGATAAAAATTCAATGTAAATCTATAACTTCAGAATAATTTACTTTATTAATATTATTTTAACCGAATATTTTTGAAATAAGTGATTATAGCTTAAGAGCTTATGTAAATACAAAAAAATATTATAAGGTTTATTTAAATAAGTCACTGTAACTAGGGTTTATTTATGTACAAAATTATTATAAGAATTTATCTAAATAAGTCATTATAATTTAAATTTTTTTAAACATATAAACATTTTCTTTTTTATTTTAACGCTCGTTGCTATATTTGAATTTAAATATATCTCATCATGGAGATTTAGTTTATGGATCCAAAGTAGCCGTTTAACTTAAATAAAAAATTACTTGAAATTATATATCAAATAACAAAATATATATATATAATATAAAATTCCTTCTCTCATTTCATTCTCCTAAAAAATAGCCAATGGGCTATGTTTTGATTTCTTTGATAATTTAGGTCAAATACACCAACTAAAGCAGTTAGGGGTGAGCAAAATCCGATTCGATTCGAAAAACTCGATAAAAATTTAAATTTTGAATTAAATAATTCGAGTTATTTGAGTTAATCAAGTTATTCGGATCAACTCGAATAAAAAATTAAGTTTTTTGGTTTAACTCGAATATGAATTACACAATTCGAGTTATCCAAAAATCCTAATAAAAAAAGGCAAAACTACGTCATTTGATAAATGTTTACCTTTTCTAAAGTTAAAAGTCAAAACTATTAAGTTAAAAGGCAAAATTAAGTTGTTTTGATAAATATTTACTCATTAAGTTAAAAGGTAAAACAATTATATTGTTTATGTAATTAAATAATATTGTACTTCATCTACTAGTTAAATAATCGGTCCATGTAAACGCAACATTGAGTATAAATAATATGATTCGTTAACTCGACTCGACTTAACTTCAAATTTTTTCACTCGATTCGATTCGATTCGAAAAAAATTCAAATTGAGTTCGGTTGCTAAAATATGATTCGTCAACTCGACTAACTCGAATTTTTTTGACTCGATTCGACTCGACTCGATCGAATACTCACCACTAAAAGCAGTATCCCCTAGGCAAGTGAATACCCGATACTTTCCCCCACTAATTATGTCTAGAACCTGAAAAAGTACCCAAAACAAACACACATGTCACTTCCCCAAGCTAGATTACATTCCTCCCTTAGTTCCCTACGCCCTAAACAACTTCACTACCCTTGGCTTCACCATACGCTGCTGTGCACCAAAATCCCATAGGTGTATAGTGGTGTCCCTACTCGCAGCTGCTACGTGCCTATCATCCGCCATCATCGCGTTTATAGCCCCTATGTTCTCATTCAAACTATACAAGTATTGCCCATGCTCTATCTACCACGTCCTTACCACACCCGCGCCGCACATTAGCGCGTACCCTAAGTTCATGCAACCAATGGCGTTATTATGCCGTGTGCAGAATCTACACACCTCCTCTAACGTACCAGCGCGGCGGACGATAGCTCGCCCACGGTTGTCAACAGTGATAAACGCCTCGTTGTTGGTGTCGAAGCAAGTCACTCTAAGTCCTTTTCTATGCTGTTGATCGTACAATGTGAACTCCTGGTTTATCAAGTCCAGAATTGTAACACCCCAAACCCGGCCCAAACGCTACAATCGGATCTGGTATGTCACTTAAGAGATTTTACATAACATGTCGCATTTTGGAAAACAATTACTAGGTTTACACCTTTATTTCGAAAGCTTAATAATTCATTAAAGTATAAAATATTAAGTAACCAATTATCTTGGTAGATTTTAAATAAAAATTGAAATTTCATGCAGGTCTTAACTTAATTGAAAACGTAAAACTTAAAACCCAGTAATAAAAGCCCAACAAAATCCCAAAACATAAATGGTAGTCTAGTGGCCCATGGCCTTATTACAAGGAAATTTGAACCCATTAATTAAATGAAAATAAAAAAATTAGACTAAGTCTTTTTGTTGAATTCTCAAAGCTCACGCATGGCCACCTTGCTCTCCTCTCGGCCCGGTCCGATGCCCTAAGTGTCACCCGAGATGGTTAAAATTAAAGGGTGAGTCGCGAGACTCAGTGTGCAACCCTCATGCACCATTAGATTTGGGCTTTTAGCCCTATAAAATAGAATAATCAAAATATAAGTAATGAAATAATATGCAAAGCCCAACCCATATCCTAGGTGTCCATCCGCTTACACGCCCGCATCACCATTCACACCATTGGGGATTTCTACAATCAACCCACACCGCTACACGCCTTGATGGCGATCGTGCGCTCATCATCGATCATGGCCGTAGCCACTACAACAGATCACTCACGCAGGCCGCTACAACAGATCACTTCGGTAAAAATCGCTACAACATATAACTTCCTCCTTTCATCAAACCCAACCCATGCAATCACATAAAATTAGTATACTTATAACATTTAATCGGATCATTTACTAACCTGGTGATTTGCTTTACCCTCTTTGGGTTCCCGTCAATATGCTTAGGGTTTCGACATTTAACAAAACATGTAATACTTATTTTCATATATTAATCAAACAGATCTAGATGGTGTGGAGAATTACACACCGATATTTGCGAAATCCAATATTCTTAGTCGATGTCCTTGCTATCTGGATCTATTATCCTCAATCTATAGCCTTGCTTAAAAGCCGGAACAATTACGAAAATAGGCATCTCCTATATTCGGCCATGGTTAGTATTCTACCCGATTTTATATATATAAATAAACAAATCCTCTTACCTTAAAATCCCAAAATTGGAGACTTATGATTTTCGGCTTTTAGATCTAGTCGACTAAGCTTTCTTCAAATCCCGAATTGTCGCCCATCATAAAACCATTAAACTATTAGCTTTTGGCTTTTGCCTTTCAAAAACCGGGAATAGATCATGAGAACTAATCAAAAATCAACACTTACCTTAGCATAGGAGATTCAGCTAGCACTAGAGAGAGGATTCGGCAATGCCCATGGAAGATTTAAATGCCGGAAGTATAGAACTAATTCTCAAATAGGATGAATAGAAGAAAAGACTATGGATGCTTTGGCTTCCTAGAAAAATCAGCACAAGAAGGAAAAAGTGGAGAAGAGTTTCGGCTTTTAAAGAAATTGGAGAAAAGAAATTAAAGAGGGAGAGGCTAGGGAATTTCGGCACAATGGGAGAGAAATTTAGGGTTTTCAGTGTCAGAATCAAGGAGCTAGCCCCCCCTATTTATAGATATTTTGGCACCTACTGCTAAAAACTGAAAACGCCCTTAAAATTCAAGCTAAAAGAGAAGAGAAATTCGGCACCCTCCTTGCCATGCAGTAGCCGAATTTTACACTCCTTTAGGTGGTGGATTTTCGGCCAACACTTCCCTTGAAGATAAGCTCCTAACTTTTCTCCTTTTTATCTATGATATTATCACTTAAAAATCCACATAAATTCTCCTATTTTATAGCCTTGTAGTCGTCCACCTCTACTAATCCCTAATGCCAAATTTAACTCACTTAAATTAAAATATTTGGGTCTCATTAAACTTAATACTTGGGCCCCTAATTCCTTGTGTATGGCGTCACCCTCTCTTCATTTAAAGTGCCGAATTTGGCCTAAAACATGGGCTCTCACGACCCAAAACTTGTTCCTTTTAATCATTAATGATGCCACTTTAATCTGGGCCTTTTTGCCTAATTCTAAGCCCAAATTTAGACCCATATCAATTAAATTAACATAGTAAACCTATCCCTACACTAAATGTATAGGCCCGTAAATTTAGGATGTTACAAGAATCATGTAACTCGAATTTGTACATGCCACAGCCGATTCCTGACTTGTCATCCTCACTCGGCCTATGGTTTCAGTGAACTTAGTCAACATGTGCCACCCCATCACGACTTCTGGGTCAGTCAATGATGCGTTCAGGTAGACTAGCTCTTCAGTGTTACCGTCCCAAATGTGGAAAGCACGGCCAGGGATGTCTACGTAAAGGCCAACCCACCAGCGCCCACATCCGGTGAAGTCCACCAATGCACCGTCGTCCAGGACGTCGCCCATGTGGGCCCGGCGAGCAAGGGGCTGCTCATCTATTATGGCTACGTGATGTCGCCATCCAAGGTGGCGAAAATGATTCTGGGGTGGGAGATGACAATGCCGAATACGGCGCGTGAGAAGCGGTCGAAACGGTTGCGGTGCTGGGGGAGGAAAGTGTTAACATGTTGGCGGGTGGCAAGCTCGAAAAGGCGAACGGTACCATCATCGAAGCCACAAGCTAGGTGGGTGTTAGATAGGGTGAGGCAACGGTACGTCAGCCCATCTGGTAAGTCAAGGCCTGAAGGATCGAAGTGGGGCTTTTTTATTAAAATAACCCAAACAAATTAATTAATTATCAAAATAACCCACATTTTTAATTAAATACCAAAATAACCCAAAAGCTACAGTAAAATTAGGTGGAGCCAAATTATATGGCTCCACCAACTTGCCACGTCAGCAAGGGGCATAAAAAAATAATTTTTTGGTGGAGTCATATTGAATGGCTCCACCTGTATAAAATACAAGGGAAATACTGCAAAATCTAGAAAATTAGGGGACCTTTAAAACAATTTTCCATTTTTTGGTGGAGCCATTTGAAATGGCACCACCACCCCTCCTGACACCTTTTTTTTTGTTTAATTTTGTCTCTTTTTTTTTTTTACTTTTTTTAAATTTTTGAAAAGTTTGGGGGCCTTAAAAATAATTTCTCATTTTTTGGTGGAGCCATTTGAAATGGCGCCACCACCCCCGACACCCTTTTTTTTTAAGTTTTTTTTTTAATTTTTCTTTTTTTTTTACTTTTATATTATTTTCTTATATTGTTTTGTTCATTTAATTTATATTATTAATTTTAAAAAATTTGTAATGTATATTTAAAATGTTTTATAATATATTTTTAAAATTTTAAATATTATTTTTAAATAATTTTTTAACTTTAGATATATATTTTTGAAATTATTTTTATAAATTTTAAATGTATATTTTTCAAATTACTTTTGAAATTATTAGTTTTATAATATTTGAAATGTATGTTTAATATTTTATTAATTTTACATAGAATTTTTTAAATTAAGATTTTTAATTTTTTTTCTTATTTTATTTGAAGTTTTATATTTTTTCTTATTTTTGTTTATTTAATTTATTTATTTTTATTATTAATTTTAAAAATTTGTAATGTATATTTGAAATGTTCTATAATATATATTTTTAAAATTTTAGATATATATTTTTGAAATTATTTTTATAAATTTTAAATGTATATTTTTCAAATTAATTTTTAAAATTTTAAAATATTATTTTTAAATATTAACCATATTTTTAATAATATAAAACATTTAAATATTTTAAAGATATGATGTTTCAAATTTATTACTTGTTTTTATTTTTAATAATATAAAACATTTAAACATTTAAAAATTTTAAATAAAATTTTTATTAAAAAGTTAAAAAGGTTAAATTTTTAAAAATAAATAAAAATATTATAAAATTAATAATAAATTTGAAAGCTCATATCTTTAAAATATTTAAATGTTTTATAATATTAAAAATATATTTAATATTTAAAAAAATATTTAAAATTTTAAAAAATAATTTCAAAAATATATTTTTAATATTTATAAAAAATATATTAAAAAATATTTTTAAAAAATACATTTCAAGTAAAAATCTGAAATTATTTTAAAATATATTTAAAATACATTTTAAAATAAGAGAAATTGTTTTTAAGGCCCCCAAACTTTTCAAAAATCTGAAAAAAGTAAAAAAAAAAGACAAAATTTTAAAAAAAAGTGTCAGGAGGGGTGGTGGCGCCATTTCAAATGGCTCCACCAAAAAATGAGAAATTGTTTTAAAGGTCTCCCAATTTTTTAAATTTTGCAGTATTTCCCTTATATTTTATACAGGTAGAGCCATTCAATATGGCTCCACCAAAAAAATATTTTTTATGCCCCTTGCTGACGTGGCAAGTTGGTGGAGCCATATAATTTAATTCCACCTAATTTTACTGTAATTTTTGGGTTATTTTAGTATTTAATTAAAAAGATGAGTTATTTTGATAATTAATTAATTTATTTAAGTTATTTTAATAAAAAACCCTCCAAGTGGAGGGTGACGTGAACTGATCTCCCAAGCAAAAATTCTGAGCCGTCTGATGACGATATATGTATTCATCCTGCCAGTGGAGTGCATGCGGCGAGTACGGCCCCATATGATGCTTGTGAGACGGTACCAAAGTGGACAAGAGTGAGAAACAGCTTGCCATGTCGAACAAACCTGCATGCAAAAACATTTGTACGTAAAGGGAAAAAAACCCCGAAGCCGAAGTACAGGTTTTTTTACCAAAATAGGATAGAAAAAAAGAAAATGTTCTAAAATAGGATGCCATACCAATTATTTACGGAAATGGGTTAAATAGGTGGTGCCGCCTGCGCCACCGCCGCGGCACCTCGACATCGCCACCTTTGGGTGCCGCTTTGTGTGAGACCATCAACCCCAATTTTGGTTTTTTGTTTTCAGCAGTTTCTTGAGGACCAATTAAGCAATTTTTCCAATTTTTGGAAAAGGAGAGGAAAGAATGCACTGTCACACACAACTTTAAATTTGAATAATTGCCTTCTAAGCCCTCCTATTTATTATTTTCTTTTATTCCCCTATTTGTTTTTTTTTTTTTAAACAACTAATATTTTATAAATAAGATATTCAACGTTAAAAACAAATAAAGCTTTAAATCATAAAAGAAAAAAAAAGAAATGATACTTATCATTTTGAAAAGATGTTGTAAAAAAGTGTAATATGTTAATTTCAAGTGTTTAATATTATTATCGTAAAATTACGGTTGAAAGTTAAAATATCTATTTTAGAAATAATGATGGGAAGTAAAAATTAGAAATAATTTAATATAATGATATATGACATATAAATTTTAAATATCTAAATTATTTGTAATATTTAATTTAAATATATAAATAGATATTATTAATAATATAATATCAATTACTCTTAGTAATATAATAATAACTATTAAATCTATGCATATATGAAATTTGAAGAATGCAAAAATGTATATCATAATGTTTACGATTTCCAAACATGTGCCCTAAGAGTAAAGTATTGTTAATTGTGTAAAGTAAAGTTAAAATAAAGCTATTTAAAAATATAAACTAATTTACATCTTATATTGTTGTAAATTTGATGAGAATAATTTATTAAATAAAAATATATATTTAATTTAATCAACAAGTTTTTGAATTTTATAAGTAAAAACCATAAGTAAGGGGTTTATTTAACTATAAAAATAGATTAATTATTTGTTTAAACACAATATACTTTTGAGTTGAAGGGGAATAAAAATAAAATAATAAATAGGAGGGCTTAGAAGACAATTATTCAAATTTAAAGTTGGTTGTGGCAGCCGCACCTTTCCCTCCCTTCTCTAAAAATTGCAAAAATTGCTTAATTAGTCCCTCAAGAAACTGCTGAAAACAAAAACCAAAATTGGGGGTTGATGGTGCACACACAGCGCACCCAAAGGTGGCGATGTCGAGGTGCCTGCAGGTGGCAGAGGCGGCACCACCCATTTAACCCATTTTCGTAAATAATTGGTATGGCATCTTATTTTGGAACATTTTCTTTTTTTCTATCCTATTTTGATAAAAAAACCCGAAGTACAAAAATCGAGTTCATGCGATAAAGAAAATTAGGGTTAGGGTAGGATCAAATAGAAGGGTGTGTTTGCAATGTAAAATCATTTCATTGAGATCTGTGAGTACTGAAAATAGGATAATAAATTCCAAATGGGAAGCTAAGTGCATGCGCGTGAATAGCTTATAGGGAGAAAGTAGGCACTAGAGACGATAGAGAGGGGAGGAGAAGGTTTCAGATGTCAGAAAATGAGATAAACAAACACAGCTCTTGATAAATAAATAAAAGAAGAGAGGAAAATAAATAGTGGTTGTTTTGTTTTTCGGAATATCGGCGTTGAACTGACTTGTCTTGAATTGAAGCATAGACACAAAGACCTAATCACATAATTCAACCGTCAGGCTACCCTTTTTCTTGCGTCTTTTCTTTTCATGGTTTAAATCCTAAATGGGGCTTCCCCACCTCACTAATTTCTTCTGCCCCTTGTTTCACTCTGAATTTCAGTCAGTCCTACTTACCCCATACTATTAGGACTTGGGAATCGGGACGCATCTCCACCAGGCTTCATCACTATAGCTTTGATTTATTAATATTTACTACATTCCACTTGGATAAATTTTTTTATAAATTAATACATAATAAATTTATATTAATTAAATTTCGGATAATGAATTAATGTTTAAAATGAAATTCAATATAAACAAGCATTGGGTTCCATCTCCTTTTGGACATTTGCCAATGCTGACTTTTGACCCATATCCCCTCACGCCTCTACTACAAAAACCATCATCAGATACATCTACATAGCCATAAAGCCTTGAAATTTTTAATATTTTATTATTTTAAACACCAATCTTTGCTCATAATTATAATGAAAAAGTTATTTCTATCCTTTTTCAATAGGAGAATGACAAATCAGATTTTTTCTCTTGATTTTTAGTATTTTCCTCCTAAAAAATCTAAATCCAACTAAAAATGTTAAAAATCAGAGAGAAAATCTAATCATTCTCCTATTAAAAAATGATAAGAATAACGTAAAATCACAGTTTCATACAATCCCTTCTCAATTATTATATAAAATTTTACCTGTTTCACTCTCTGTTGCTTGTAAATTACTTATCATTTTCTTACTCTATAATCATTTTTTTTGCCACAATTGACAATAAAACGCGTTTGAATAGAAATTTATTTTTTTTTTCACTTGAATTTCAAGTCTCTTGATTATATACATACCAAAGCTTCTTTTTTCTCATTAACATGCTCCTGCAATAAAAAAATTATTATGGGTTGAGTAGGGTAAAAACTGTACTTTCATGCCTCACATAAAATGACAGACGTTATTACTAAATCAAGGGGAGGTAAGCATGAAGCACTCATCATGCTGCACTGCAACCCAGAAATTTTTAAATAATAATCGTTAATGTATTTTGGTCACTTTTCTCAATGGTCAAAAGATTCAAAATCATAAATAACGCGAAGTTTGGGACATATCTAATGCAGAACATGAGGAAGGCAAGAGAACAAAGTACAAAAAGAGAGCATATGGCCTTAAATTATGCTAAAAGCTATATATGATTCGCAGCATATTCAAGAAGTAAAGTAGGCCCTTAAAGGGTCAGTTTGCACATTTTAGCACTAATAAAGAAAGAATCCCATGGAGTTTTAGCAGCTATGAGCCTATGGCGCCTTAACAATTCAGTCAAAAAAGTTGGAAAAATCTAGAGAGTTTAAAAAGGACCATTCCAAGAAAAGGAATTCAAAAACCAAAACAACCTTTCTTTATTTTTTCCCCTCCCACTACTCAATATGTGAAAAAGAGGTCCAAAAGTAGACATTTCGAAAGTGGTAAAAAGGAAATAAATAACTAACATTGCCCGAAGCTACATCATTCGAAAGGGAAATATATTAGTTAGAAAATAACCATTCCAAAGTTAGTTCCCTTCCCAAAAGCAGTTTTCACCCTTACTAAGACTTGACAGTTGACACTAAATATCTGGGTTGCCAGTGTCTGTAAAATTGTAGTGCAGTTTCATGGTTGAAAACGATATTTTTGACTAGCTAGCTTCTAAAAGGAAAGGATTATCTAATGCACTCAAAATTATCTCCTAGAAGAATCAAACCAAAACGAGGAGTAGGAAGAAGATGAAAGACATACTTGAAACACATTGGCAAGTGCAGCAGCTGCGGCGAGGCGGCCAAGAGAATGAGAAGCATCAATGGCAACCTGGAGGACAAGGTCTTCAAGAAAAGGCCCTGGCCAGATTTCGTTGTTGGTACGTCTACGAGTCAAAGAAGGTCATTCGGAATCACCGCCTCTTCTTGCACCACCATTGTCATTACCATCCGCAGAAGATGAAGACATCAAATATAAGTAAGTGGAGAAGCTATAAAGGAAAAGGAAAGAAAGAGAGAGCAGACAAAGAAACAAGGGCAAAAAGGTAGTGGATGAAGACACGAAATGAGGGACCCAAATGATAGTGTTTGAAAATCTTGGACATAATATATATAAAAGAAAACGAGAATTTTCATTTTTATTTTATGCTATCATCCGTACATTGTTTTTATACTGATATAATTACACCATGTATCAGTACCATACATCTATAAGTACATCTAAAAAAGTAAATATGTTTGATTTTAGATTAGAGGTTTTCCCGCCCTGCAAAGGCGGCCGGGAGAGGGGGCATAGTTTCAGTTTCACTGAAGAAACTGATGGAGGTTTTGATTGTACAGCGTTTTCAGGTGCTTTTATCGGCGTATCTCTCTTTTGTCCACCTTTCTCTTTCATCCTACGTTAAATGCTATTTTCTCGTGTGTGGGTGTGTACGTGTGTATATATGATATTTGACGATGTGGTGTAAAAAATCTATATTTGTTAGTTGTTTATATAATATCAAATAAAGTTTTGGTTAAATATTTGGAATATTGCTTAATGTTTATTAGGTAATACAAGTCCAAATCCTTGCAAATGATTGTTTAGGATTGCAATTTAATACACTTGTCTCTTGGAGGTTAAAATTTAACACATTTTTCTATAATAAATTTATTTAGTTTTTACTTTTCAACAATTTGCAGTTAGGGATGATAAATTTTTGTAACGCCCCAAAACCCGGCCTAGAGGTTTAGGTCGAATTTCGGAGGTCACATTGATCACCGAAGTGATAATAGGAAAATTTTAGTTTAACAAACCAAAAAACATAACAGTATTTAAGTTGTGTAAAAACTCTCAGTTATAAAATCCTGATATTTCAAAAGAAGATGCAATCCCAACGACACTTACGAGCGTAAAACACAGAATTCCGTACCATAGTTTTCAAATAGTACTTACAACACAAACTGTTTAGTTGTAATATCAGAAATTATAATAACACTATTAAAGCCTGTTTTAAATCGTGACTGTTTGAGACCTCCGTATACCGAGCCCAGCATCAGTACACGTAAATGTACCTGAAAGGGGAAAACATTAAGGGGGTGAGCTACACGAGCTCAATGTGAGTTCCACACGTGACTAATAACAAAATTACAGAAATCAGTTCGATAACGAAACATACTTATAGAGATACACAGAATCAGAAAGCAAACTCGGAACCAACGTCCCAACAGAACGTAACAATTCAAGCACACCATGTCATACACAGACACTCAGTCACAAATGTTATTCAGTCAGATAGAATACAGTCAAATAATCTTACACCCAGTCACTTAAACAGATGCGTATGAATGCAGTCAAGTAATAAAAAACCCACCCATTTAGCCAACACACCTCTCCGTCCCCCAATCACACCCCAAAAGATCTGTACAAGCTCATCCAACCAAACACACCACATAGGGCCTCGAAAGACCCATCCAACCCTACATACCATGTATGTGGACTAAGCCACTCAAAAAAATAATACGCAGCAAAGCTGACGTATATGCGGTATCGTGCGATAACCGCTGTATAGATATGTTGCAATTAAAACTGCCAGATCAGATCAGAATCAGTCTTCCTTCTCTTCACAACCAACCAAAAAATTACTTTATGCAAATGCAAGCATGCTTACAACCATGCAGAAACAGTGAACACATCAACAGACAGTCAGACAGATATAGACATGCACACACCCGGCTAACTGGGTTCAGATTCAGATATCTCGCACATCAATCACAAATAACACATATGCCAGAGCCCAGATCAGAATCTTAACTACCCTCACTAAAGCCTAGGCCGTGTGGAGGTCAACACGCCCACGTGAGGAGGAGGCACACCCGTGTGAGGGAACACACGCCCGTGTGAATGGAGGCACACAACCGTGTGGCTAAAGCACATGTCCGTGTGAGCCAGCGACATGGCCGTGTAACTCTCTGTCCAATTGTGCTAAAATAGGGTTCAGGACGGACACGACTGTGTAAGGGTCTCACACACTCGTGTGCCCACTAGACACGACTGTGTGTCCCAAAACACACGTCCGTGTGGAATCCTTAAATCCCCAAATTAGCCACACGGCCGTGTGGCACCAAATCACTAAAACCCTAATCCCTAAACACACACGCCCGTATGCCCAGGGGACATGGCCGTGTGAAAATCGACTAATTTCCCCAAATCAGCCACACGGCCGTGTGGCATGAATTTTCATCCAAAAACCCTAATCCCCAAATCTACATGGCCGTGTAAACCTGCGATTTTAAAGAAACGTTTAGTCTAGTAGTTAAACCTGCTACTATTCAGACTATTTTATCAGTTGCTGCCTCGAAGAGTTGGTAGCTACGTCAGGTTGATGTTAACAATGCTTTTCTGAATGGTGATCTTACTGAAGAATTGTACATGCAACAACCTCCAGGGTATGTTCAATGTGGTGTGAATGGAGAGCCTTTGGTGTGTCGACTGGCGAAAGCCTTGTATGGGCTACGCCAAGCTCCATGAGCATGGTTTGATAAGTTAAAACAATTTCTTGTCTCCTTAGGTTTTGTTTTATCAAAATATGATGCTTCACTATTGTTCAGGTTACAAATGACTCGAGTATGTATGTGTCAGTTTATGCGGATGATATTATCATTATCGGAAATGCACCTGAAAGTATCGATGCTTTTGTTCAACAATTGCACGATGAGTTTTCTATTAAAGACATGGAAACCTTTCATTATTTTTTGGGCGCTGAGGTTACTCGTTCGTCAACTGGGAGTCTTCATCTTTGCCAATGTAAGTATATTCTGGATCTTCTTGACAGAAGTTTATTAGCTAATGCCAAGGGTGTCCACACACCCATGATCAGTTCTTCTATGTTGTCTAAAGATGAAGGAGTTCTTCTGGATGATCCTACTGAATATAGAAGTCTTGCTAGTGCATTACAATATGTGGTTCTCACTCAGATTGACATTGCTTACGTGGTCAATCAAATTTATCAATTCATGCATGCGCCCACTAGTGTTCATTTGATTGCGTTAAAACGAATCTTACGATATTTGAGTGGCACTATTGATTATAGGTTGGTTTTTTGCCCCTTTGACAGATTGTCTCTGGTTGGTTATGCTGACACTAACTGGGGCTTAGAATTTAATGATAGACGATCGACAGTTGGTTATTGTGTGTATTTTGGAACTACTTTTATCTCCTAGTGCTCTAAGAAGCAACAAGTTGTGTCTCGCTCCATTGCTGAGGCTGAGTACAGAAGTTTGGTTGCTGCAGCTTCTGATGTTACTTGGTTGGTTTCTTTATTGAATGAATAACGATTTTGCTCTGCTGATACTCCAACTATCTGGTGTGACAACTCTAGTGTTGTTGCGGTAGCTGTTAATCCAGTTTTGCATTCTAAATTCAAACATGTTGAGCTTGACTTGTTTTTTGTTTGGGAGAAAGTGGTTGATGGTTCTCTTATTATCGGTGAGGTTCCAGCCTGCGATCAGGTTGCCGATTTCTCACAAAACCTTTGTCTGCATCCACGTTTGCTCGTTTTCGTTATTTTTCATTAGTAAAGAATCTGTTAGGTTGTTAGTATGGTTAGTGAGTTGTTCACATGTTGTTATTAACAATTATCTCTCTATAAATTGTATATAAATACACTAGTTAAAACTGCATCAAGGTAGGCAATAATAAATTATTTTTTAATTCATTTCAGTCAATTCATTTTCTACTGATTTCCTTGTATACACTTACAATCTAGAGCATGTCTCAAGACATTAAGAACAAAAATGATCATTTAGGATTTTTCTGCTCAATGGTCTCGAGATAGAATGAACATGTCTCAAAACATAAACTTATGTCTTGAGACAAGGAAGTCATTGTCTCGAGACATAAACCCCATTGTCTCTAGACAATTGTCTCGAGATAATAAATTTCAAAAAAAAAAACATGGGAGGAATGTCTCGAAACACATTGTTGAATTTTAATATTTTGAGTTAGATTTGAATCCTAACTCTGTGTATGATCCCATATAATCCCAAAATGCTTTAAATGAAACTAGTGAACTTCTATTGTGTATGTTTATGACTAAAATTGGAAATGTACAAGATTCATTAAGATTGTATGTTAAATTACTTAGCGAAATGAATAGAAACAGTTTGAGTTATTTTGACAACATATTGTGATATCATCTGTTCGAATCTGACCAACGGATCTTGTGTGGGGTGTCACACAAAAGCAGTAACACTCTTCATCTCAAAAACGTTTACAAGATTGGATATTACCAGCAATGCCTGGAAAAGATGAAGTGGCTGAGGAATGGGGTCGCCACCGCTTTGCTTGAAATGCCTCTACTAAACCTTGATGTTAAGCATCTTCATATGTACCTTTTACCGCATTTACATTCAATGCTATTGTCTTTTTTATTTTTGTGTTGCCCTTTTTGTGCCTCATGTAGTTTCATTTTAAAAGTCTGTAGTTATTCAATTAGCTCACCAATACGTATGGTACTCATGTCTTTGACTTTTTCAATTGCTTTGACTTTCATTGTAAACTTTTCAAGGAGTGATCTTAGCATTATTCAAACTAGTTTCTCATCAAGATACACTTCACCAAGAGTATGCCTCATTAGTAGTATCATATTGTTTGGCATAATATTCAGCAATAGTTTCCCTATCATTCGTTCATAATGATTCAAACTTAGAAGTGAGATCTAGAGTTTGAGAGCTTGACTCCTGGTGTCCCCTCGCGCATGGTCTCTTGTACGATCCATGATTCACGTGTGGATACACATTTGGAGACCAACCTAAATTTTTTTGGATCTACAGCTATAAATATAACATTTACACCATGTTTGGTTGGGAGGAATAGGAATGCATTCCCCCCCAATTCGGTGGGCCCACCACCAAACCAACGTTTGGTTGGCTGTAATGATATTACAGCCTGAATCCATTCCAGGCTCTATTACGGGAAAACGTTGAATAGGTATTCCCTTCCTTCACCACTGAATAGCCATTCCATTCCACGGTATTAATTTTTTTCCCATTTTCATTTTTTGCCCTCAGCTTCATCTTCTCCTTTCCTTTCCATATCTGCGTTTCCCTTTTTTCCTTCTTATTTCCCTTCATCTTATTTCCCTTTTTTCCTTCTTATTTCCCCATCTGCTGCTACTATTTCTGTTCACCTTCAGCATTCAGCTTGGTTTCTCCTTTACTTGCTTGTTTTGGGTTTTGTTTGTTGAACCGTAGTTGCAGGCAAAGTGTTTTCACTCTACAAATCACTTCTCAAGAAAGGGAAGCCTCAAGGACGTGAAGTCATCGTTTTAGCCGCTTTTCTTCCCTCATCTCCCTCTCAAGGTTCAATCAATTTATTGAAGATGGTGCTTTCATGGAAATAATGAATTAATTTACTTACTTTTTATTCTTTTTTGCAGTTCAGATACGGAAGTGATTGTATTAGGCACGGGAACAAAATGTATTGGCCGCTCAAAATTAACCCATAGTGGTAACATTGTCAATGATTCCCATGTTGAAATTATTGCTTGCAGAGCTTTATTAAGGTTCCCCCCCTTTTTTTTGCTAAAATAGGTTTTAGGGATTTTTATAAAATTAAGTTTTAGGGTTTTTAAGGTTTTATATATTTTTCCCCTTTTGAGATTGAGCCAGGTTCTTCTATGCAGAGATTCAATGTCTTAACTATAACAATGGTTTTTAAAACTCGATTTTTGAATCGGAATTAGATGGTTCCGGCGGAATAAAGTATAAAATCCGAGCAGGGTGGAAATTACATTTGTACATATCTCAATTACCATGTAATTCCTTAATGGTTTTTTTTTTCAGTTTTCAATTTCATTTTTGAGAATGCGAGGATGTTTGCTTGGTGAAACAATTGAAAAGATCCTTGTTCGAGCAGGTTACACCTTTGTCAAATGAGCTTATAAAACCTTTTGAAGTTAACAAGGTTTGTGAAGTTTACACTTTCTTAATCCTATATATAGGACAAGGGGATTTTGATACTTTAATGCTGTGTAAGCAGCTGATATTTTGTGCGGCACCGGTACCACCAAAGGAGTTTCAACATTCTGAGACTGCTCAAGCCACCTTAACTTGTGGGTACTCATATTGAATATACCAAAAAATAGGTGTAGATACTGTTGCATAGGATAAGTAAGTCACTGCTTAATTGTCAACTGTTTTTATTCTTTCATTTCAATGCTTGGACTTTGATCTTAGTTATAATATTGAAATCATTCTTGGTTACGAGGGAAACTGTAGGATAAATAAGTTTACCACTTCCTCAACTTTTGGCTTTCTGAAATATTAACAATCATAGTTGCAAACCCAAGGCTTTATTATGTATAGAATCTCGATTCTTTAATATTTATGTTTTTACTAACTACAAGTGCTCAACATAAGTATAAATAAACAAATAAAAGAAGTTTGTTTTTGGAAAGATAGCATCCACAGTGGGGCTGAAAATCTTTCTTAAAAATAAAAAATTTTAAACCTTGTTTGTTGCCCGACACTTACTACTACAATCCAAAGGGAATTTCTTCTTTTCTTTTAGTAAATTAAAGCACTTTAAATCATCGGTGTTTGTGAGGAAAGGTTGTGGCTACAATTTCAAAGACAAAAAAGAAATTCAAACACAATTCAATTCATTCATACTATTATTTTTTTCAACAATGTCGGTTCAATGAATTTGAGATTCAAAAGCGTGGGCCAACAGTTTTAAAAGCCATAGCCCCCGTGGCCATCCATCGAATTAAGGATGGGGTGATCGTGTGGGTATGCATATTATTAATTACGATCTTACCATTATCATCCTGTATTTTGTTCTTTGGACTTAGTTATAAGATTGGAAATATATTATTTACATATAACTTGGATAACAACAACTTATATTATGCCTCCAGTATTGTAATGCTTTATATAGATAGCAAGCCTCAGCTATACCTTGAGATCGACATACATCCTTGATTAAGTCAAGAATAAATTTGCAACATCTTGCAAAATTCTAAAGGACTTCAAGTTTAAGCTGCACATTTGCTCTATGAAGGCCCTTAACTTAAAGACAGAACTATGGTTATTACAGATGGTACTTGCTTAGCACTATAATTGCATTGTTTACTTTATCTTATAACTCATTCTAATGCTTCATTTTTCTTTGTTCACCTGCCAATCTTATAACTTATTCTCAATGATTATACACACAAATGGAGGAATGGATAACTTACTCGAAGAAGAATAAATAAGATCATTATGTGCTTGTTCATTGCTTTTGCAGGTTGATGTTAGCATGTCTTTAATCTGTCTTTTTAGGCTTTCCTCTCGTGTTTCCCTTCTTAGGGATATCTAGAACTAGTGCATAAAGTTTATTTATGTTTAGATGATTTTTTGCTTTTTGTCACATTTAAATAGTTTGCCCTGAATTTTAACTGGCAAGTTGCAGCTGGGGAAGAGAGCAAGGAAGTGGAGGCTCAAAAACTGCGAGAAAAGTGAGTGCTTGAAGCAGTTTATCCTCGCATCTCCGTTATTCCTCCCAAGTGTGTTTTCATCCTTACTTCTGCAAACCTTTAGTAATTCCTTTTGATCTTTATCTGACTGAATTTCAGTCATGCCATATTTGTAGTCCTGTTTCCCTGAATCTAGCTAAGATACATAATTTGCAATATATAGTTATGTTTTTTTTCCTTTGCAATTGTTAAAATTTCAAGCTTACCATTATTACAGAATCTATCTCCCTCTTATGTCTTAATTTGTTTTTTTTCTTAAGATAATTATGTCAGGTTTTTCAGAATCAAATGTTTCTTCCCAAAGTTCTCGAGGAACCAAAAGGAAATGGGTTCCAGAAGAAGATGCTGCGTTGGTTTCTTGTATGGTCGACTTGCACAATGTTGAAACCTTTAATGCTGATACGAGATTCAAAGCCAGTTATTTAAATGAGTTGGAAAGAATGTTAGAAAAAGTTTTACCCAATGCAATGTTGAAGGCTAAACCTAATATTGAATCGAGGATTAGACTACTGAAAAGGGATTGGTCAATCGTTTATGACATGCTTAATGGAAAAAACAATAGCGGTTTTGGTTGGGATGAGCATAGGCAGCTCGTTGTTGCTAAAGATGCGGTGTGGAACTCATATATAAATGTAAGAATTATTTCAAGTCTTTATTATTTTATTTTCACCAAATTTATAACTAATATAAATTCCTCATTTTTATAGAGTCATAAAGAAGCAGTCGGTTCAAACATCGTAGTTTCCTTATTACGACCAACTTATCGCCATTTACACAAAAGATCAAGCCATTTGGAAAGATGCTCAAACAAAAATGATATATCATTGAAGAAATAAATGTTGAGGATGTAGCTACTATAAATATTCATGAAGAAAGAAACGATTTCTATGGATGTGAAGTGATATCTCTTTGGATGACATGGATGCTTCACTCTGAGAATCGCAACCATTTCTCGAAACCAAGGGGTTCCACATCTTCAAAGAAGCAAAAAAATTCTGATGCAAGTGATCATATGTCTTCTTCATTTCATGATGCTTTTGCCACTTTATTGGCGGAAAAATATGCGGGCGTTGGCGAACAAATCAGTAGAAGTATTGCCTCCGATGCGGTAATTCAACAAAAGTCAGAAGAATTTCAGATCATCCAAGAAAAAGCTACAAATTTATATCCAACATTATGTGAAATAGAAGGTTTAACTGTGGATGAGCGTTTTCGAGCATTGAGCAAAATTCCAGATCATCCAACGCAAATGCTCATTTTCTTTAGTTTACCTTCTGCTGTACGATTGGAATGGGTCAGAAGATTTCTTGCTGACCATTAAAAATCATAGTTGTATTGATGATATTTTGGTAACTTTTTGTGTTTGTAATATTTGGGACGGTATAATGACATGATATATGTCATTACAATGTTGTAACTTTTTGATGTTGTAACATATGGATTATGACATATAAACTAATGAAATCATGTAACCTTTTGTTAATATATGAATATTATGTTTATGCAAAATATAATTCTCAAGTTATTTATTACTTCTAATATTTTTTTATTGTAGAATAATTAAATTATTTGTTTCAATAATGATATTTTAGCACATTAAATATGTATTGCAGTTTAAAAATAATAAAGTAGATTATATTTTTTTTATAGTATTATATATTTTAATTTTTTAATTCATATAATAATTATATTAAGAATGTTATTAAATATTGTACATACATTTGTAATACATGTATGCATTTACTTATTATTTAAGTAAATATTTAATGTATTTATTATTATTAAATTGATATTATGTGATGAATAAATCAAATTAAGACAAATGTATGGTGCATATGGTGACATGTGTGATACTAATATACATACATTTGTAAAATACATGTATATTTACTTATTATATAAGTATATTATTAAATTATATATTATTATTAAGTAAAAGATATTAAGTAAAAGTATATATATTATATTTTGGTATCTTTTTGTGTTTGTAATATTTGGATGGTATAATGACATGATAGAATGTCATTACAATGTTGTAACTTTTTGATGTTGTAAAATTTTAAAACATATGGATTATGACATATAAACTAATGAAATCATGTAACTTTTTGTTAATATATGAATATTATGCTTGGATGTGAAATATAATTCTCAAGTTATTTATTACTTCTAATATTTTATATTTTATTGTAGAATAATTAAATTATTTGTTTCACTAATGATATTTTAGCATATTAAATATGTATTGCAGTTTAAAAATAATAAAGTAGATTATATTTTTTTATAGTATTATATATTTTGATTCTTTTAAATTCATATAATAATAATTATATTAAGAATGTTATTAATTTATATTTTTTATTAAATTATATTTAATAATAATTATGTTAAAATATGGTTAAATTTTAAATTATTTTCAATAATAATCTTATTAAAATTTAATAACAATAACAATAATCATCTACCTAAAAAAAAATTCTGCTAAGGGTATTCTGGTCATTTTAGTTTTTTTCCTTATGCTATTACAACATCATTCCATTCAACCAAACACAAGAATACTATTACAGTTTTATTCCATTCCGTTCAATCAAACAGTTGAATTACTGATTACAGCTCTATTCCATTACAGCTCTATTCAATTACAGCCATATTCCATTACAGTGAACCAAACGTACCCTTAATTTTTAGAAACAGAATGTCCAGAATATAGCACACGGGCAGAGACACGGGCGTGTGTCTCAGCCGTGTGTGCTACACAGCCTAAAACACGGGCGTGTGTCTTGGCCGTGTGAAACATGCACTTAATTCGAATTAAATTAATTAACCACCACGGTCTAGTACACGGGCGTGTAGCGCGCAGTGTGGCACAAGTCAGAGAGCACCCTAAATTGAACACGGTCTGAAGCACGGGCATGTCCCAAGGTCACACGGGCGTGTCCCTTGGATCACACGGGCGTGTGAGCCCTGTAGTTAGCAAAAATTTTTCTAAGTTTTGTAAAAATTTTCTAAGTTCTCGATTTCGTCCCGAACCACTTCCAATGCATGTTTTGGGCCTCGTAGGCTCGTATTAGGGACTTTATGATCGAATATGAATGGTTTTAATTTGGACGAAAATTTATGACTCAGAATTGTATGAATGCTTGTGTTGTAAGTCTGGTAATGTCTCGTACCCTGTTCTAGCATTGAATACGGGTAAGGGGTGTTACAATACACATCAATTACAACAAATCTTGATCCAAACTTTTTATAAAAATGCATGGGGAAATGGGATCATTCTTATAGCCTTCCCTCAATAAGTATTCACTAAGGCGATTATACCACATGCACCCAAATTGCTTCAATCCATAGAGGGATCTATTAATTTGATTGAGTAATGTTCTCGAGAACATGAATTACCTACTTCTAGCCGTTTAAAACCTTCCGAGAGTTTCATGTAAATGTTATTATCAAGTGGGCCATATAAATAGGCTGTAATTACATCCATTAGGCATAAATCAAACACTTGTCTTATTGCCAGATTAATCAAGAACTTAAAAGTAGTTGCATCCACCATAGGAGAGTATGTCTATTCATAATCAATACCAGATCTTTGTGAAAATCCTTGTGCAACCAAACGCGCTTTATATCTCACAATTTCTCCTTTTTCATTTCTTTTTCTTACAAAAACTCATATATATCCCACAGGTTTTACACCTTTAAGTGTACGAACTACATGTCCGAATACATCTCTTTTCGCAAGAGATTTTAACTCCACCTTAATTGCTTCTTTTCATTTTGGCCAATCATCTCTGTAGAGCCCAATTTCTTGCCCGGGCCCAATAAACAAGCCCAAAAAAATTAAAAACAATCCATTTTACAAAACCAGCCCAAATTTTAGCCCAAACCCTAGACCACAAACTTTAAAACAGTTTCAGCCAAAACCTTAGCCGCCCTAGCCTCCCACTGCCACCATGCCTCCACTACCCACGTTCTCCACCACCATGCGCCCACGCATCACGCTACCCACGTTCACCATACCTGCAGCAAATAGAAGCAGTAAACGGTTGTAAATATGGCTATAAAAAGCCATAAATATTCATTGTAAAAGGGGGGATTTAGGAGAGAATACACTTTTTTTTTTTACGAATACAAGGGCAGTACACACAGTCAGTACATTTTTACGAGAAATCAATACAAAAGATCAGCAAGGTTTTTCAATTTTTCTTCCTTTTTCTTTTCTTTTTTTCTTTCGAATCTGTCAACATAACATATACAAATATTTTTTATTTTTTTCCTAAACTATATAGATATAAGTATTAAGCTAAAAAAATATTAAAAAAAGGAGAAAAACTCACTTTGGCCGGCGGCGGTGATTGACGGCGGTGACTGGCCAGCCGGTGATCGGAGCTCTCGCCGGAGCCCAAGGCCGGATTCGGAGAAGGCAGAGAGAGTCTGAAGGATTTTTTTTTAAAAAGAGGGGCTGAAATGAAATTCACCCACATAACCTACAAACTATATCCAATACTCACATAACCTTCCATTCATCTACTTTCAAATTCACCCACCACATAGGTATCATACATACCTTTTCCAACACATAATTACTCACCAATCATGCTACCCAACCTCTCGACTTTACATTTCGATCGACCTTTGCTATTCTTTTGATTGATTCGCACACTTAGTGCCATTTTCGTAGTCAAACATAATTGTCATCGCACACTTAGTGCCAATACGTTAAACCAAACTTATATCGGTATCGCACACACAGTGCCAACTCAATAAGCTTAAGCTTCTATTGTTTCGCACACACAGTGCTAATCGTCTCTGTCTCGCTTCTAAATTCGCACACTTAGTGCCTCAATACTTGAGTTCATATATAACACATTTCTATTTCATTAATATAAATTCATTCATTTCTCATCACATAGATACAAGTTTAATGGTAAGTATTATATCCGAACTTACCTCGGACGTCGAAATACCGAAACGGTCGATTAATCGAGCACTTTGTCTTTGCCTCGATCTCGATCCAAAACTCTCCTTTCTTGGTCTATACACATTTAAATTTAACTCATTCAATCACCAATTCATTCAATTTAGTCCACACACACATATTTAGGGCATTTTGCAAAATAGCCCTCACATTTTCACATTTCGACACTTTAGTCCCTAATTCATCAAATCACAAAATACACCAAATTTCTATTCACATAAGTGTAGCCGAATTCTTCCCATGCTAATACAAGACCACACATTTCATTTATTACACATTTTAGTCCCCCAATTTCTCATTTTCACAATTAAGCCCAAATTACTCAATTTCACTAAAAATTCAAAGACAAAACACGTTCATCCTTCACATATCTTCCATATTTCATCATCAAATATCACAAAGCTCAAACATTCATCAATGGCATATCTCAAAATCACCATTAAATTCTAAAATTAAAGCATGGGTTTGATAGTACACAAAGCAACGATCACAAAAATATAAAAATCATCAAAATTCGAAACCAAATCAGACCTTAATTGAGCTTAGTAAGGGCTGAATATTCAAAAGCTTCAAAACCCTATTTCTTTCTTCTACATTCGATGTAAAAAGATGAACAAAAACATGTATTTTCTCTTTATGTTTTGTTTAATATCATATAATAACATAATTACCTTTTTAGCCTTTTTATTAAACATATATAACCTTTATATACTAAGGTTATTCTAGTCCATTGCCACCCACTATCACTAATAATGGCCAAATTGCATTATGAAGCCTCCATGTTAAAAATACAACAATAAATAAACACTTATAAATCAGCACACAGCTTTTGCATTTTATGCGATTTAGTCTATTTTTCATAATTCGACACACAATCAATAAAATTTTCACACCAAATTTTCACACATGCTCAATCACATATTATAAACATCAAAAATAATATTAAAATATTTTTACGACCTCGAATTTGTGGTCCCGAAACCACTGTTTCGACTAGGGTCTAAACCGAGCTGTTACACTTATCTAACAATCAAATTAGATCCTCAAGGGCTCTTTTAGTTGTTTAGCGTCAAATTTGATTGTTCCTATTCACAAATGTAATACATTATATCAAAAAGGAAGTTAGGTTAGATTTATTTCTTCAAACTATTGTACCTTTTAGTTACTATTTGTTTTGGCAGATACTTTTAATATGATTGTCTTATTGGAAGTTTGTTCATATTCCCCATCTGATATGACTTTTATATTACTTTCTAAAATTTTCTTAGTTTTCATTTAAAAGTACCTTAATACATACCAGTTGTCAGTAGTTCCTTACAGTTTAAACAAGTTAGTGACCTCAATATCATCCATTTCTTACTTGTCTGGTTTGGTTTTATTTTCAGGTCGCATTCTTGATTTTCTGGTGTAGTTGGTTGAAGTAACTTGAAATTTTCCATTGTTTGTTAAGATGGCATTAATCACCTTAAACTCTTGAGTGGTAAGCAACTGATTAGAGTTATTTTGTGTCAACTTCACTGCAGAACATACTTTCTCAAGAAAGAAATATTCATAAACTGAATGCGCTAGTAAAGAGTCTTCAGGAGCAGCTGCTACGGTGTAAGGCTAAAAATGAGGTTACCAATCGCTCTATGTTTGCTTTAACTGAACATTTAACTGAGCTTGAACAACAACTGATGTTGGATGACTAGAATTCGTGGGTTACATGCCAATTACATCAAATCTATTTGGTATGTGCAAGTAGATAATCCTTATTTCTTTCCTTCCCCCTTTGCTGTAGCTTCACAATTATTTTTGTTTTATTTTACTTGCAACACATGATGTGAAACATTGAATATCTCTTGTCCATATGTCATGGATGCTTGATTTTAATGTGTTTTATAGTGTAAAGTGTCCTATCTTAGTGATTTTGTGATTGAAATCATGGCACAACAGGTGAGCAGATGTTGTCCCTAATAAGGTTGACAGGGAAGTCTGTGTGACCACTGATGGTAAATGGAGAAATATTTGAAATAAATACTGCACCTAGTATGAAAATAGAGTAGAATTGCTGAGAAGTATGAACTTTTAAATTAGAAGAATATGATTTTATTCATGATTTGAAGTATACTGTTTTAAATCATAGGTAACTCTTATGAGGCCCCTGTATTTGCAATTCTGATCATTTATCTTATTCTCTTATGTGCACATGAAACCATACTTGAGTTGTACTGCTAGATATCTATTTGTATTGATTTGAAACTTTCTTTATTGGTAACTTAAGTTGTTTTCTGCTAAATCTTAAGCAATTCAAATAAGGTCTGGAATTTCCAATTATAAAATGTTGTCTCCCTTATATGCACGCTAATTCACTATGATCTTATATGAGGGTACACATGGAACCTCTTATTATGTCGCGTCGAAAATCTGATTGTTGCGAATAGAGTATCAAAGCCACTTCGTCTGTTTGATCAGGATCATTAGCAACCTTGGAATTAGTATAAGTATCGGCATTTGCCTGGTTATTAGTAAAATTCATTACGCGCTTGGATTTTCTTGAATGAATTTCATGCTCTGCTGTTACATTTGCCTGGTTATTAGTAAAAATCATTACTGCCATCTACGCAAAAGATCGAGCCACTGGGAAAGATGCTCAAACAGTCGCCGATATTATTGAAGAAATAGATGTTGAGGATGTGGCTACTACAAATACTCATGAAGAAAGAAACGATTTCCATGGATGCGAAGCTGATGTTTCTTTGGATGATATAGATCTTTCAGCTACACAACCGTAACCAGGTAGAAACCAAGGTGATTCCACATTTTCAAAGAAGGAAAAAAAGATTTCTGATGCAAGTGATTCTTCTACTTCATTTAATGATGCTGCCACTTTATTGGCGGAAAATATATGGACCGTTGGCTTTGAAATCAGTAAGAGTATTGCCTCTGAAGTGCTAATTCAAAAAAAGTCAGAAATGGCCATTCAAGAAAGTGCTCTAAAATTATATCCAACATTATGTGAAGTAGAAGGTTTAATCGAGGATGAGCGCTTTCGAGCATTGAGCAAAATTCCAGATCATCCAACGCAAATGCTCATTTTCTTTAGTTTACCTTCTCACATGCGCGATGGAATGGGTCGAAAGATTTCTTCTTGACCATTAAAAATCATGGTTATGTTGATGATATTTTGGTAACTTTTTGTGTTTGTAATATTTGGATGGTATAATGACATGATAGAATGTCATTACAATGTTGTAACTTTTGATGTTGTAAAATTTTAAAACATATGGATTATGGCATATAAACTAATGAAATCATGTAACACCATTTGGCTCAATGTAGAGAGGTACCCATCTAGTAACTATACACCTCAACACCATTTCATCAATTGATTTGACTAAAACTCTTATTCTAGGCTTTCAATCAATATGCTTAATTTGAATCATCTAATAGTAGTGGACATTGAGTTCAACCTTCTTCTTTTTCATTCATTTCATTTTTAGAACTTTTAGATATAGAATCTCACCAAATACTTTAAATGGATGATTTTAATACCAAACCCAAAAAAAAAAAAAAAATCTAGTAGTTAAGTGTACCAAAAATGTGGTTACACTAATTAGTACACTAAGCTTTTACATATTATTACCAAAAATACCACATTATCTTCTTATTAATCATCCATATGATCTTCAATATGTTCATCAACTATGACTTGCATTATCTTCAAGAAATATATGATTATTAAACCTTAACATATAATCTTCACATTAGTTGATCAAGTTCTTGTTGCCTTATCACACAAGGTATTCATTATCATTCTAAGATAATCACCAAAATATATCCATCATAAAAATAACCACTATCTGCTATGAATTATCACAAATTTTGCTTTGTCAAGTTATCTGTTTAAAATAAGAGGTATATTTGTCGTAAAAACTACCGACAATATGTAGATCAATTTGACTGATATTGGCACATGTTTGATGAAGTTGTGGCATGAGATATACCAACATTAGTTTCAACATATTGTGGTACACTTCAGCCTATGCACCAACAGTGGTATTATAGGAACCCTAAAAATCAAATTAATACTGGAATGGATATGCAATTCAAAAAAGATAATAGTTTATAAAAATAAGGGTTAATTCATATTTTGAGAATTGAATTTGGTAACTCTTTTATATTGGGGTTTGAATTTTCTTTTTTCAAGTTAGATTTTGAATTTGGTAATTGTTCCTATATTAGAACTTGAATTTTTTTTTTCAAGGTAGGCCTTGAACTTGGCAAATATTCCTATATTGGGACTTGAAATTTTTTTGTCCAAGTTAGTCCTTGAAAGCCTTATAGTTTAAGTCTCAGTACGAGAAAAATTGTCAAGTTCAAGTCCTAATGTGTGAACAATTGTCAAATTCAAAATTTGACCAAAAAAATTCAGACCCCAACATGATAAAAGTTATCAAATTCAAACCTAAATAGTGATTTAACTCTAAAAATAAAAAATAAGTAATGAAAGAACATATATAAACAACATAAATAATAAGTATAATAGTTTTTGTTAGAAATATATGGATAAACTTATCCCAAGTGTCAATCTGTGAATATATATACATGAGCTAATCATGTAGACTCATTTGGCTTAGTTTTAAAGAACATATATAACCTTATATATTTCTTAGCAATGGAGGGTTACTAAATATTGCAAATTATTAATAATCTCCCACTAATTTGAGATGTTAGTAATCAATTTATCTTTTGCTTTCGATTTGAAACATCAATTAACAAATGTAGCTTAAAATTTTAATGAAATTGGTTTATGCATATTGAACTAAAACTTGGTGTATTAAATTGAACAAGTATAATTGCAGACTACTAACAGTTTTCACATCTTCAGTTTTGATACATGCCAAATGTATCAGCATGTGAAATAATGATTTCAAACTTGTGATTTGTGAATACAAGTATCACTTGAAATGCACGACACACTTGAAAGAAACAGCTCTGCTATGGTTTACAATGAGTATACAGGATTCAATTGTTTGATACTTTTGGAGCATTAGTCGTCTTCACCCCCGAGATCACCCCACCGAACATTGTACTTGGCTGCAAGATAATGTGCTCCGACGGGTCCTCTGCTCCCATAAGGGTATAGCTCTGGAGCAATCTTTTTTGCTTCAAGTTCTTTCAACAATGGAGTAAACAGTGACCAAGCAGCGTCGAGCTCATCGCTTCTAATGAACAACCTTCGCTCCCCTGCTATAGCATCTAAGAGCAACCTCTCATATGCATCTGGGATTTCTGTTGGATACCTGAATATCATAACCGGAGTCTTAAGTTCATGCAATGAGAGAATCTTGGAAGGAAATAAGGAGTTTCAGACAAAAAATTATCTTTATTTTTCAAATTGAATCCTGTTAGATATGCATTTTCTGGCAAGAAATCTTTGTTTTGCCAAGGGTAGTTGTAAAATCTGTGATTTTAAGCGAAAACCGATGGGTTTGCCAGTCTAAAGATGCCGCTGAACTAAAAAAAAATGGCCGGCAATGATTGTTTTTACTATGCAGAACATTATAGTTTCCAATATCAAGCTCGTTAAGTGCAGGTCAATGAAAGAAAGCAGCATATAGAGTTGAAAAACAGTTAATTTAACCCTGTACCTGGCTCGATAAAGCAAATTAAGGTCACTGCGGTCTAATCTCATTCCAAGACCAGGAACTTTGTTATTGATCTTCAGATAAATGGCTTCATCAGGTTGCACACGCAGCACAAGCTCATTTGTAGCCTTGTCCAAATCAGTTCCGAACTTGCGCTTGTACAAATTACCTGGAACGTGTCTGAACTGAACTCTGATCTCTGCCCTGGGTTTTCAAGTCCACAACTTTTCAATCCATTCAATTATAAGAATGATTACAAGGCATAGGCCCGTGATAAAAATCAAAGAATAAAAATATCCACCTACCGCTTCCGATGCAAAGCTTTTCCGGCCTTCATGAGAAAAGGGACACCATCCCATCTAGCATTATTGATAAACAAAGCTGCTGCTGCAAATGTAGGCGTTATACTGTTCTTCGGTACAGTTGAGTCATCGGTGTAACCTGGATATGCTCTACCACCCTTGTTGTGGCCCTTATACTGACCAATGATGACATCTTCTAGTTCCAATGGTTTCATTGATCTCAGAACCTTTACCTGAAAATGTCCACCATGTTAGATTTTTAATAAATAGAATTTCCGGAAAACTAAAAACAATGTAAAAGTAAATCATGTCAAAGGTAATAACTTTACCTTTTCATTCCTAACGTCCTCAGCATCTAAGCTGACAGGGGTTTCCATTGCAAATAGTGCCAGTATTTGCAGCAGATGATTTTGCATTATGTCCCGTATGATCCCGTAATTATCAAAATAACTGAAATCAATAAGAAACACATAAGTGATCTTGGTCACTGAAAAGAACCGTGTTTTTAAATACAAAAAGATGAACAGCAACTCACCCTCCTCGTCCTTCAGTACCAAAGTCTTCAGAAAATATGAATTGCACATTGCGGATATAATTCCTTGACCATAAAGGTTCGAAAATAAGATTCGAGAAGCGAAGCACTGAGAGGTTCTCAACAAGCTCCTTACCCAAGTAATGATCAATCCTAAAAAAGCATAATTAAAATTAAGATGTTCGTTTAGTTTCATTAACTTCGACATTTTCATTTTAAAAACTGTAAAGCAAGATGTACCTGAATATCTGATCTTCAGTTAGATACTTTTTCAGACATCTTGTTAGCTCAGCCGAGGACTCTGAATCACGGCCAAATGGCTTTTCAACAATGACCCTTGTCCAGCCGTTTGCTGAACAGGCCTTCATGCTGGCACATCTCACCACATCCACGAATATATTTGGAGGTATCGACAAGTAAAATAACCTGTTTGACAGTTTTCCAGCCTGGAAAATTAGCCATTTCTATGTCAGTTTGCATGTATTGCGTGTTTAGCAGGCAAACAATGAAATCCATCATTAGGTTCAATAAGACATCCCAATGAGTGATAATCCTTGATATCATTTTCTAACCTTCTGTATTATACTTTATTAAGTATCAGATCTTAATCAATCTTTTCTAAGGACTAAGGCCAATTCCCTGGTATTATCATACAAGAACAAACATGAAAAACCTTCCACTATTGCACCATTCTAAAAATGTCAGGACTTCAATGAGAGGATCGTGTAGGGGTATCACAATTTGTAGGTGAAACAAATTGTAAAATGTTAGAAAATGCTATATGTTGTGATTGCAATAGTTCGTTTTCAAAAGTAAATTTTCCATAAATCTAAAGGAAATTTCTCAGATTCTCAAGTCTGTTTCATCCCACTCCAAAAAGATAGCAAACCTAATACCATTAGATATGCATTGCTAAAACCTATCCAGCTCCTGTACCTGCATGTACATTTTTAAGCTAGTCTTAAAAGTAAATACGAAACAACAGAATAAGATTGATTGGAGGTTAAGGAAACAGAGAAAAAATGCAAGCTAACATGTTACCTCTTTCTTTTTCAGCTTGCTGTCTAGTTCAGCAAAATTCTCCTCGGAATTATATTCACCTGAATGGTAAAAGCATCTCTTCAAGAACTGCTCCATTTTATCTTTACAATTTTCCCTACAAGTCATACCATGTAATAAATCAACACAACAACATACTGACTTTTTAGATATAACATGATAGAGATTAGTCAAGTTACTCCAGCATGATAATAATCTTACCTCTTATCGATTCGACAAGTTAAAGTTGTGCTAATGATGTTCCTGAGCTCTTCATCTGTGAGTTTAGTACGTGCATAACCGAAAACTATAAAGTTCTGCATAACAAGAGGAAACATAGCACAAACTCACTAGTCATTGCCAATGTCTTATTTTTCTGCCATATAGAAATCATGTAGGTTCCATTCAAAGAAAATTATTCGATCTTCAGAAAGAAATGAAGAAGATTTTACCTTAGGAAGGCAATCTTCATAGTAAAGAGCAAAAAGTGCAGGGAAAATTTTCTTCTTAGCAAGGTCCCCTGAAGCTCCAACAACAGTTATGCTGAGTGTAGACAGTGCTTCCTCTTTGTCCAAGATGTCGATGAAAAATTCTTCTTGTTCTTCAGGGTTGATCCCTTTCGCCAAAGGGCTTCCGTCCATACCTAATCCCAAAAGCCCTCGAGTGAGAAACTAAACCAACCACAAACTTGATGAAGAATACACAAAATCACATGATTTCCAGAATCCAAAACATGCTTTCAAATCACAATTACGAATACATGGTAAAAGAAACTATTGCACCGCTTTGGACTAATCTAAAAACCTAATAGTTTATTATTTGACAAATTGATAATTATCCACCAAAATCATATTAGTACACAGCATCAAAGCTTCCCAGAAATCATACATAGGTGAAGTCAAAGTATTCATTTCTCAAATCTTGAAAGGTAAAAGCAGCTTATTCCATTCAACAATTCCAAAATCCAACAACTAGAATGCTTGCAAGTTGTAAATAACAGGTTACATTATTACCAACTAAAAATCAGTTATCTAAATTTCATTCGCAAATACAACTCAGTGCATATTATGAACAAATCAAACATTTTGTTTTTTTAAAGTAATAAAATGACTGACCACCCTGCATAGAAACAGCATTTAATGGATGTCCATTAGAGGATTTGATCCGGAAATGGTTGCTTGGACGGATTCTGGGACAAACTTGAGAAACCCATTTAAAGAAACAACATCTCATTGGCTTCCAAACATTGAATTCAGAAGAGAAGGCAAGTGAAGAAGAAGATGAAGAAGAAGGAGTAATCTGTGCAGCCATGCAAATGATGAATAAATAAGGGAATAAAGAAAAAAGAAAAAACTAAACAAATGTTAAAGCAAGCATGTTGCGTGCATTGTTGGATTATGATACGAGTAAGGAGATAGATGTTTGGGGTACTTAGGAAAAGAATGTTAGAAAAATATCGTTGCCCTTTAGAGTTGTTCAAAAATACTAATGAAATCTGAAATGTGAGGTCAGGAACATTTCCTCTTTTAGATTCTGTTTTAATCTTATCAGGTTTTTATTATATATATAGTGGCGGTAAAAGCGGCTATTTCATCAGCTTCAGCGTTCAGGATTCCTTTCTTGAGTTGAGTTCAAATCAATAAACAATGGAACTTCAACCAAAAATTAATGGAAAGAAATATATGATGCAAGTTTGTGTAATGATCCAGCGAGGGACCAAAGAAAGGAATCAACAAGCAACAATATTTTTATTTTTATTTTTAATTTTATATAATCTAAGAAAGAAATATAGGTTATAGGAGGATAATGCGTTCCAGTATGCTCGAACTTATATTTTTCTATACTCACAATAATATCAATACCAATCAAATTAAGACTTAATCGGCTAAAATAAAAAAAAAAGTTTATTGATTAACAAAACTATAACTGCTTATTATAATATTATAATTTTTAACGAAACAGTAATAGGTTTAGATAGGTTGAAAAATATATTAAGTTTTTAAATATGGTAAGTATTAAATAAAAATAGCATTAATCAAATTTATGGTCTTCACTTTTTAATGTTTTACCTTCAATGTGTATATGATATTTTTACGGATGAATTTCAAAATTACATGTAAGTTTTGATTTAATTTAATGTATAATATTATAATAATTTTTATTTGATATAATTGAATTTATTAAATTTTACTTTTAATTTTATTTAAGTTATGGGAAATTTATTAATGCAATATTTTATTAAATTAGGAAATGAATTAATAAATCTAAATTGTGCTATTTTTAAAAATAATTTTAATTATTTCTACATAAATTTAATTTATTTCCACGTCACTACAGTGATAAAAGCGTTTATTTCACTTTAAATTATGTGGAAATAATATAAAATATTATAATGTAAGTAACAGTGTTCGTGGAATATAAAATTTAAAATCAAAATTAAAGTTGCACATAATAATTAAGAATAAATTAAAATCTATTATAAACAAAACTAATAGATAAAATATGGATATGAGAATATGAAGATTTCTATTGCATTGTATATTTTTTCATCATACTTACAAGTAGTATACTTCACTATATATTTAGGGAGATTAGACTTTTCATATTCTAATACATAAATAAGAAAAATGGGTTACAAGGAGATAAAAGGTTTAAGGAAGATGGTTAAAGAAGGTGAAAGGTGGAAGGTCAAGGGAGATAAAAGATGAAAAGTGAAAGGTCCATTAAATAGCATTCATAACACTTTCCCCTAGATATTCATTGTATAAATGATATGCCTCGTTAAAAACCTTACTAGGAAAAACCCCGTGGGACAAAAACCTAGTGAAGGAAAAAAGAGTACATAATCCTTTGATACACAGTATGTCACAACCTTAAAAGAACGAATTTAATCCCCCTCATGTAAGTATTACTTAAGATTTTTAAAATGATGCAATCCAATATTGAAAATTAACTTCTCAAATGTAGCAATAGAGAGCGCCTTAGTAAAAAGACCTGTCAAATTCTCACTTGAACGAATCTGTTGAACATTTATATCTCTATTCTTTTGTAGATCATGAGTGAAGAAAATTTTTGATGATATATGTTTTGTTCTATCACCCTTAATATATCTTTCCTTAAGTTGTGCAATGCAAGTTGTATTATCTTCATATAAAACTGTTGGAGCTTCTTTTTCAGAGTATAAACCACAATCTTTTCATATGTGATGAATTACAGACCTTAGCCACACACATTCACGACTAGCCTCATGGATTGCCAAAATCTCAGCATGATTAGAAGAAGTAGCAGCAATTGTTTGTTTCATAGAACACCAAGAAATTGTAGTACCACCATATGTGAAAACATAACCAGTTTGTGATCGAGCATTGTGAGGATCAGATAAGTACCTTGCATTTGCAAAACCAACCAATTATGTTTTGGGTAGGTTAAGGAAAAACAAACTCATATCTCTTGTACCTTGAAGATAACGAAAAACATGTTTAACCCCATTCCAATGTCTTCGGGTTGGACAAGTGCTAAATCTTGCTAATAAGTTGACAGGAAATGATATATCAAGTTGTGTATGACTAGCAAGATACATCAATGCACCAATAGCACTTAAATATAGTACTTCAAGACCAAGAAAATCTTCATCATTTTCCCAAGGACGAAAAGGGTCTTTATTTACATCAAGTGACCTAACAACCATTGGGGTGCTCAACGGATGTGTGTTATGCATGTAAAATCTTCTTAGCACTTTTTCTATATATGTTGTTTGATGCACAAGGATTCCATTATTTAGGTGCTCAATTTGTAACCCTAGACAAAATCTTGTCTTTCCAAGGTCTTTCATTTCAAATTCTTTCTTTAAGCACTCCATTGTCACTAAAATCTCTTCAGGAGTCCCAATGATATTTAAATCATCAACATACATGTAACAACCCGATTTTGGGTCTAGTCGGAACAGTGGTTTCGAGACCACAAATTCGACGCAGTAAAATTTATTTTTATTATATTTTTATGGTCTATAGTTTTATGGAATGATTTCGTGAAAATTTCGTTCGAAAATTTTGACGTTTGGGCACTCAATTTAGTTAAAGGGACTAAATTGTAAAAAGTGCAAAATTTGAGTTCTATATGTTAAAAGTGTCCAATTGCTATGAGATCTTAAATTAGAGGTCCTTAGATGGTAATTAGACCATTATACTTTAAGATGGACAAAAATGGACATGGTTAGGTGAAATTTCAAAGTTATGCATTAAGGGCATTTTGGTTATTTGATAAATAAAGATAAAATAAAACAAATAAAAAGATGCCATCTTCTTCAATTGAGTCCCTTAGTGCCGAAATTTCAAGGGAGACCATAGCTAGGGTTTGTTCATCTTCCAAGCTCGATTGTAAGTCCATTCTAGCCCCGTTTTTAATGATTTTTCTGTTTTTGGGATCCTTGCAACCTAATCTAGCTATTTCAAGGACTAATTTGAAAAGATGTCAAAGTCTAAAATTTTACCCATGTTAGATATTTGTGTATTTTGATGTTTAATAGTAGAAAATGTATGTTTGGTGTTAGATAAACAACATTTACCAAGTGATTTTTGATGAAAATGCCTAAAAAGGACCTATTTGTAAAAGTTATAAAATGAGTAGTAAAAGTGTGATTAAATGGGAAATGTGGGCTGTTATGAGTATGAAAATGGTTCGACTAGGCTTGGGTTTTGAAGAAATTGAATATATTTCATTTTACGAGCCTAAGGACTAAAATGTAAACTGTTGAAAAGTTAGGGGTAAAAATGTAATTTTTCCATAATATGATTTTTGGGCTAAATTTAGTAATTTTAATTTTAAATAAGTTAAATTTGATATTATAGATCAAGACAAATGAGGTTCGGACCTAGATCGGGGAAAAATAAAGTGTTTAACGATTAGGTCCATTTCCGCTATTTTTGTACCGAGGTAAGTTCGTATGTTAATAATTCAACTTTAAAATTGTATTTATAATGTTTTGATATTGCATGATTTGTATGATTGACTCTATGAATGTAATTGACGAAGTTTTGACAAGCGAGAAAATCCCGGTTGAACCTTAGGAATAAATTAGGATACAGGTGACATGTCACTAGGAACCCATGTGAATATGTAATTATGTGATTTATGTGTCCCGGGTGCTGGTCCTGTACGTCCTACTAGTGGCTGGGTATACCGGCATATGTTGCGGATACCTGACAGCTTGTGTGAGCAGCATTGCGTAGCTACGTCTCGACTGACAACTTGTGTAAGCAGACCCGAGGATAGCTCGAGAGCGAGCCTATATGTGTTATGAGATTTGTGGTAGCATTGGCTACATATGTGGCACTTATGTGCTAAGTTTTCCGTGTATCCGATCGTATTCCAAGTGGTTTAAAGGGTATGTCAAAGATGAGAAAGTATGTGATTATGTCACGAGTTGGTACAGGTATGTACGAAAAACTTAATAGAAATGGATTCGGAATATGATGAACTATTGGTAGGAATGTGATTGAGTAAGTTATGCTCATGAAATTTTAATGACATTTATGTTAGTATATGTTAAGTTATTTATATGACAAATGTATAATTAATGTTGTTTATTATTTGCATATGAACTTACTAAGCTATATAGCTTACCCTCATTTCTTTCACTTATCTTATAGTGTCACCAAGCTAGCTCGGGATTAGAGATTGTCGGAGATCCATTCACACTATCAACCACTATTTTGGGTACCATTGAAATGTCAATATTTTGAGTTATGGCATGTATAGGGACTTGGTCATTTTGTTATATGTGTCATTGGTAATGTGGCCAAATGTATTGGCTTATAATGGTTAATGATTTCATTTTGTATGTGGCCATGTAAGTTGGCTAATGTTGGTTATGAGTATATGTATATGTTGATACCATTCATGAATATGGAAACTTACATGATTTGTGTTGATAAATTATGATGTTAAAGCATGTTAGAAGTTAGCATGTGGATGTGATGTTAATACCTTGGTTGTGGTTGTTTTGGTTGCCTAAGCATGCTATGAATTGTGCCATTGAATTGGTGTAAGTGTAGGTATAAATGAGGGTGGCAAATGGCTTGGTAAATAGCCTTATTTTTGTCCACACGGGTAGACACACGGGCGTATGTCTAGGCCGTGTGTGACACACAGTCTACCCCACGGGCATGTGTTCTGGCCGTGCCTTACAGCATGTTTGGTTGGCTGTAATGCTAAACCATTACAGCTAAATTCAGTGGCCCATCCCTATTCTATTGTTTGGTTGGTCAGTAATGGGCTATTACAAATCTATTCCATACAAACCTTATTCAAGGTAAAATTGCAGCTTACTATTCTAAGACTTAGACCACGTAGAATAGCCATTCAAATGTGTGTGAGTTTCAACTTTACCCTTCTCCCTCTTTTTCATTCTCTCGTCTGAATCCCTTCTTTTTTTCATTCTTCTTCCCATTTCGTTCTCTGAAGCATCTTCTTTTTTTCATTCTTCTTCCCCTATTTTTCATTCTCCGGAGCATCTTCTTTTTTTCATTCTTCTTCCCATTTCCTTCCAACCTTCTCCCTCTTCTTCCCATTTTTCCCTTTGCTCTCGTCTCGCTTCCTGTAAAGGCTAAAGCGGCTCCTTTCTTTCAGCTACCCACGCTTTCAAGCTTCCAACTTTCCCAGAAGCTCCAAGGCTGAAACCGAGGAGAAGACGCTACAATACCCTTTCCAAGGTATAAAGCTCTCGGTATTAATTTCTCAGTTCTTTCTTTCTTTCAGTTTTTTGTTGGGTATTGCTTGCCATAAATCGCTGGCAATAGTTTTTTTCAATTGCTCGAAACACCCAAACGAGAAAAAGTAGAATTAAGAAAAAATAGATCGAGTTAAACAGATGTGAGTAATGTCAAGACCTTGGCTTCTCGTTTTCTAGTATTCGTAATAGTATTCACTTCTCGATTCGAATGGAAGCAGAATTCAAAGAAGAAATTGAACCAACCTCCACCGCTTCGTCAAAAGACCAATACGTTTCAAACGCCAAGAATCAGTCAAAGAAAAGGTTTCGCCTATCCCTTTTTTAGTGCAATTTTATCTTCTTTTTTCTATCCCAAACATAAATTAGATCTTCAATTGTTGTTAATTTACATTGTTATTCATTTATCCCAATGATTTGTTACCTTCCAAATGGTATAATGATTAAAAAGTGATGTGAATTATGGTTTCGTTTCTTTTAGTCTTTTAATTCTGCTAAGTAAATGATTGAAACAATGTTTTTTCATTTTGCCAATATGGCTTTTTCATCTTTCCTAACAAGGAAATTAGACCATAGTTTACTCCTAAAAATCGTTTAAAAAGCTTGAAATGGGTTTCGTTATAGTGTTAATTCTGATAGTGTTGTTTTTCCTACTTGTTTCTAGTTCATTCTCTAGTTGATTGCTAGTTCATTAATCTGGTTAGAATTATAGAGATCCGAGTCTCTGTGGATGGGATAAACTAGTCTAGTTCAGTTAGCTCGATCAGATATACCCGATGAAAGAAATAGAAGATTGATTATTGCTATGAATAGTCAAACCAACTGGTTTCTGTAATTTGTTATTAGTCATCAGTCTCTAGATCTTTTTCCCTGTACTTCTGCTAGAGAGTTGAAAAAGAAGTCCTTGGAGACATCATAGACTTGTTGTGTAGGAGAGTAACCATCCCTTTGTTACCCTTTAGTACTTGCTTTGCCATTCTTTGAATTTACTTGTAAAACAACCTTGTTTCTTTAACCTAGAAATAGCTTGCCACTTTACATTGCACGCAAGCACAAAGAAAATTGATATTCTTAAGGTGGTATTTTTTGCCAATTAATTAAACAAGGATACTTTGTTTATTCGGATGTCTTTTCACCGAAGGGTAACTTCGAAAAGACCCATTCTAGTGACTGGCTTCTGTTTCAATTTGCTCTACGAAGAACAAAAGAACAACTGAACAACTAATACATTTTGCTAAATCCGGTTCTACATTGCAAGTAATCCTCAACTTATTGGATTATTTCCTTCTACCCACTCTGTTTCATGGCTCATTCAAAGTGTATTAAAATGTTACCCACCGCTAGAAATTGTTGATTTTGGGAGAAAAATTTATGAAATTTAGTTGCTTTTCTAGTAAAGCCCCTAATGTTACAATATGTTACAAATGTATTTTCTCACACAAATGGTCATTGTTTAGGTGGAATAGTAGAAGCTTTGGACTATGGGAGTGCGACTCTATCTATACCATCCCTTCGAGAATTCATTTTGGTGATGTTGTTATTGGGAATTTTCCTTTCGGTATATGCTTTTCTTGATAATGAACCTATTTTAGAATATCTACCTTTTCACTCATGTCAAGAAAGTTTTGTGATAAGAGTCGTGAACTCGCTAGACTGACTCTTGGGCATACATCTTTATTTTGGTCCATAAGTTTGTATCACATACTCACTTAGTTTCTTGGTTTTAGTTCCATGATTACATTCCATAAGAGAAAACTATAAGTAGCAGGAAACCTTTTAGGTTCTATCCTTTTCAACCTTCTAACTCCATTGTTCTTGATTTCAATTCCACAATTACATTTCCATAAGTGAAAACCTTAAGTAGCAAGAATTGTTTTAGGTTTTATCGCCTTCTACCTTCTAACTCCATCAGTCACTTTATTGGGAAGCACCAAATCGATTTGATTATTGGTTAATATACTAAATAAGCCCTTAAACTTTGTCACTTTATTTAAATAATCCCTTATACCTATATTACACCCAACTAAGCCCTTAAACTTTAATTGGTATCTAAATAAGCCCTTCTCTTTAACTTGTATCCAAACAATTCCTTACCTTTAGTTTATACTTAAACAAAACTCTCAATATAAATCAACATTTCATTTGAAATAACATCTAATTTAAATACAAATCAAAGTATAAGGGCTTATTTGGGTACAAGAAATGTATAGGGGCTTATTGTAACACCCCTAACTCGTAACCGTCGCCGGACTAGGGTTAAGAGGCATTACTAAACAACTTCGAACCTTTCATATCATTTCAAACACAAAGTCATTCAAACAACATAGTTTACAATCATATAGTCCCTTAATGAGGTCCACGAGACCTTAAACATGTGTTAGAAAGGGGTCGGGACTAAACCGAACACATACGAAAATTTTCTGAAATCTAGAAATTTTCCTAAGTTACAGAGGTCGCACGCCTGTGTGGGTAGGCCGTGTGCCTCACACGGCCTCGGACACGCCCGTGTGGGTAGGCTGTGTGCCTCACACGGTCTCGGACACGCCCGTGCGCCTCACACGGCCTCGGACACGCCCGTGCATCCAAGCCGTGTCAAAACAGGGCATACATACTGACTTGTCCACACGGCCTGAGACACGCCCGTGTGCCTCACCCGTGGTCGACACTGACTTGCACCACACGGCCAGTCACACGCCCGTGTGTCTAGCCCGTGGTCGAGCCTGACTTGTTTCACTTGGCAAACTTAAACAACACGGTCGAGCCACACGCCCGTGTGCTCAACCGTGTGGGCAATTATAGGCCATATTCAAGTCCAACTTGCCTCCCACACTTATGATCACCTACAAGCCTCAATTCACATGCATTTATACTTCAAATAGTAACCAAAACATGCCAATTCACACAACAATTAATCATTAACTATACCATCCATAAACTTACTCAATTTCCACTCAAATAATCCATTTAAAGTACCAATTTCATATACCAAAACATACAATTCAAACATCACATAATCCATACTACAAGTTCACATTCAACCTACAATATTCATCAACCATTTAAGCATGAAATATACCATTCCCATTCTTACTACTTCAAGCCATATTCATCATTTCCATAGCTCATACATAAAAACCAACATAATTCAACTTCCAAGCCAAATCACATGGCAAGGATTGAACATTTCAAAACATGCCATATCAACTAGCCTATACATGCCATATACCAACTATATACATCTTTCAAAAGTACCCAAGGTAGATAGCCGATAGTGTGATAGAGATGCTGACGATTACCGGATCTGAGCTAGCTTTACTGACACTGTAAATCAGAGAAACAAATCACACAGTAAGCTTTCAAAAGCTTAGTAAGTTCGTAATATAATACAACTAACTCATTAAATCAAATCAATCTACAAATTGAACCATCGCATAGATAATTTACCAATGATACACAAGCTCAACTGTCGAAACCATTTTTTAAGAGTTTTGAAAAAATGGGGATCGACTTTAAAAATACGGTAATGGAGTCGCCACCGATCTTTTGGTTTAGGTGTAATCGGATCACCTCGTAAAATATTTTATCCTCTTTTTAAAAATAATTTTGGCTCACAAATTAAAAAAGCGGGTTCTAAGTCGGTTACGTATAAGGAAGAGTTATCATCCTCGTGACGCCCAAAATTGGTACCAATATTGATTAAATGATGTCCTATCGTCGAAAATTTGAAAAGTTTTGAAAATGCAACTTCTTTGAAAAACGAGTGGAATATTCCAAACATAAGATTCATTCGCTCTAAAGGAACTAAATACTACACCCAGTACGTTAGGATGTAATATCTTGGATCCTCAAAGTCGAGATCATCTTATAATTTCAGAATCATGTGATTTAAAAAAGGATATTAAGTGCTTTTTTTTGGTCAAACGAAGAAACCGCGACCCAATACGTTAGGGTACAATTTCTCGGATTTCCCAAAACACCAAATATCACTTTATTTTGAAAATCTTTTGTGTAAAGAAAGTGCATTTTATTTGAGGAAAAGATCAACTAAATTAACCTGGAATTTGCTCTATTATTAACAATAAGATATAGAGTTATGCATGGAATCATGGCAACAATAATATAAAAATTTATATAAAAATAATAAGAAACCAAATTAATATACATATGACATAAACTTAAACAATTTATATGTGATGAAAATTCTCAAAATAAACACAAATACGAATAGGGTTAAAACATTAAAATATACAAATTATTTAACTAAAGTTATAAAAATATATACATATAGATAAGTTTAAAATAAAATATATATAACAATAATAAATCTATATTGAAGAAAAATTCAATACAAACAAATATATATTTACATATATAAATAATATTTAAAATAAATAAAAGATAATTTAAAATTAAGTATTTCTAAGGCATGATATATATGTAAAAAATAAATAAATGACAATATATAAGTATGTACATAAAACCATATATACATAAAAGGAAAATAGAATTTTATGTAAAAACATTTGTACATGTAATATAATAATGAAAATATTTATAGTCCAAATTATATTAATTTTGAATCGTATGAATGTTTAAAAGAAGAATTAAAAATAAACATTTTTATATACAAGAAAATAGACCATAAAATACATATAAATAATTTGAAACATATTAAAAATTAATACGTTAATTCAAAATAATCTATAAAAAACCAACCAAATAATTAATTAATTTCCTTGCGTTGAAAACTTGAAAATGCTTAAGATATAATTCTTTTTAAGGAAGGTTAATTAATTTTAAATTGAATCTCGAGATTAACTCGTTTCAAAGTAATAAAAGTATCATATCAAATACGTTAGGATATAACACATTTATACTTCGACACCGAGATCATCTTTGATATTCAAAACGTGCAATTAAAAGGGTATTTGGTTATTTGGTTGAACAAAAAATTGACACCCAGTATGTTAGGGCGTAATTTTCCGAACTTCCAAACATACAAATATTGTCTTATCTTGAAAAATTTCAAATACGTAATCTTAAAATATATATAATTTTTAATGAAATGAAACATTTAATAAAGGCTTGAATATATTGGAGTTTAGAATATAAAGTAACAACAAGTAACACAAGTATGGCATTAGGCATAAGATAACATACAAACTCAACATGATACAAATGGATATAATTATAGAAATAATTTAACGCACAAATATACAATAACGATAATTGCATGGTTATAAGGACATATTAACAATCGGTAATAATTCTACAAGATTTATGATAGCAAATTAACATAAGACAAAATTTTGAACGCTAACAAACGTGTTTAAAATAAATAAAGAAAATGTATCTTGAAATCAACAATTTATGAAATTATTTAAAATGGAATAATTTACACAAAAAAAATTATAATTATATTCGTATATATGTACAAAGTAATAGCATATAATCACATTTAAATTAAAAATTATGAATCTTTAAAACAACAACAAAAAAAACATACTAAGGAATATTTTAAAATTAAATGTATAATAGATTGAAAGCACATATAAATAGAAGATAAGACAAATTAAATCATTGTAAAATCTGTAAAATAGTTTAAAATAATTTATTAAAACAGGTCCTAAAATGAATAAATTTTATAAATTAAGAAAAAAAACTTAATTGAAATATGAATAGAATTAGCAGGCTACTTTCTAAAAAAAAATTAAACAGAGTTGAGGACTAAATTAAAATGCGCATAAATAATAAAAGACCGAACCAACAAATATTTATGTGATTCAAAACGCAGTGCATAGACTAGACTGAATTGCAAAAGCGCACAGATCCTTGGGCAAAATTAAAGAAACGTAAGAAGTAAAAGAGCACCCAATCAAAGCTTAACACGAAACAAGAGGGGCTGAGCGCGTAATTATCCCATCACCGCGAAAACACGCGGATCCTATGGGCGCTGGATCGGGTCAAGTCGGGTCGGCTTCATACGGCAACGTTTTGAGGCTAATGAAATGAGCCTAAACGACGCCTTCTTGCAATGAATTAAGCCCGAGTTTAAAGGCACATTAGCCCTTGTTTTAATCGAAACCCTAATCCCTTCTTTACTTTCTCCCTCAGCCGCAGAAAGAAATCCCTCTTTTGGCTACCACAACGCCACAGCAATCGGCGATTAGTGGCCCAGTCAGGTCTGATCGACCGACCTCTTTCAAACCAGACCCGATCCTAACCTCGACGGTCGCCCTTACTTCGATTTCGGCGAAAAAGGCAGACTGTCGATTCAACTTTCGGAGGTAAGTCCCTTTTTTTTTTCAGACTTTCACACAAACAAACAAAACAAAAATCTCATAAGAAAAAAAAAACGAAAGAAAAAAAGTATTGAAAGTCGAAAATCACCTTTCAAGGAAAAACTTTTGATTTCTCTGAATTTTTCTGTTTGTATATTCTGTATGCGTATATGATTACAATGTTTTCTCCGACTTTTTATAGTCGAATCTCGAATAAAAATGAAGAATAATAGAAAAATACATTGCTGCTCTCTATTTTTTGCTGTTTCTCTGCCATTTGCTTGCAGGTACGGAGGGCAGACGTGGCGTACAGAGGCTCGATGGCAGTACGGAGGCCGCATGGAGGCGCACGTGGTGGCGCGCGTGGAGGCACGCGCACGGTGCTGGAAGCATCTGGAAGTCCTCTAGGGTTTGACTTGCTGAAATTGTTTGGGCCATTCGGGTCGGTTTCCAGATTGGGCTTGGTTGTAAGTGGGTTAGGCATGTAGAAAACGGGTAGTGGTTTATTTAGTATCTGGGCCAATTGGGCCTACTGTTAGGTTAGGATTTAGTTTATTTATTTGGGTCCTAGTTTGGGCCCCCTTGTAAATGGATTATGGACTGATATTTATTTTTTAATGTTTTATTCTTTAGTTTAATCTGGAGGGCCCGGGCAAAATGGGCTTCCTACAAACTATATCCAATACTCACATAACCTTCCATTCATCTACTTTCAAATTCACCCACCACATAGGTATCATACATACCTTTTCCAACACATAATTACTCACCAATCATGCTACCCAACCTCTCGACTTTACATTTCGATCGACCTTTGCTATTCTTTTGATTGATTCGCACACTTAGTGCCATTTTCGTAGTCAAACATAATTGTCATCGCACACTTAGTGCCAATACGTTAAACCAAACTTATATCGGTATCGCACACACAGTGCCAACTCAATAAGCTTAAGCTTCTATTGTTTCGCACACACAGTGCTAATCGTCTCTGTCTCGCTTCTAAATTCGCACACTTAGTGCCTCAATACTTGAGTTCATATATAACACATTTCTATTTCATTAATATAAATTCATTCATTTCTCATCACATAGATACAAGTTTAATGGTAAGTATTATATCCGAACTTACCTCGGACGTCGAAATACCGAAACGGTCGATTAATCGAGCACTTTGTCTTTGCCTCGATCTCGATCCAAAACTCTCCTTTCTTGGTCTATACACATTTAAATTTAACTCATTCAATCACCAATTCATTCAATTTAGTCCACACACACATATTTAGGGCATTTTGCAAAATAGCCCTCACATTTTCACATTTCGACACTTTAGTCCCTAATTCATCAAATCACAAAATACACCAAATTTCTATTCACATAAGTGTAGCCGAATTCTTCCCATGCTAATACAAGACCACACATTTCATTTATTACACATTTTAGTCCCCCAATTTCTCATTTTCACAATTAAGCCCAAATTACTCAATTTCACTAAAAATTCAAAGACAAAACATGTTCATCCTTCACATATCTTCCATATTTCATCATCAAATATCACAAAGCTCAAACATTCATCAATGGCATATCTCAAAATCACCATTAAATTCTAAAATTAAAGCATGGGTTTGATAGTACACAAAGCAACGATCACAAAAACATAAAAATCATCAAAATTCAAACCAAATCGACCTTAATTGAGCTTAGTAAGGGCTGAATATTCAAAAGCTTCAAAACCCTATTTCTTTCTTCTACATTCGATGTAAAAGATGAACAAAAACATGTATTTTCTCTTTATGTTTTGTTTAATATCATATAATAACATAATTACCTTTTAGCCTTTTTTTATTAAACATATATAACCTTTATATACTAAGGTTATTCTAGTCCATTGCCACCCACTATCACTAATAATGGCCAAATTGCATTATGAAGCCTCCATGTTAAAAATACAACAATAAATAAACACTTATAAATCAGCACACAGCTTTTGCATTTTATGCGATTTAGTCTATTTTTCATAATTCGACACACAATCAATAAAATTTTCACACCAAATTTTCACACATGCTCAATCACATATTATAAACATCAAAAATAATATTAAAATATTTTTACGACCTTTCGAATTTGTGGTCCTCAAACCACTGTTTCGACTAGGGTCTAAACCGAGCTGTTACACTTATCTAACAATCAAATTAGATCCTCAAGGGCTCTTTTAGTTGTTTAGCGTCAAATTTGATTGTTCCTATTCACAAATGTAATACATTATATCAAAAAGGAAGTTAGGTTAGATTTATTTCTTCAAACTATTGTACCTTTTAGTTACTATTTGTTTTGGCAGATACTTTTAATATGATTGTCTTATTGGAAGTTTGTTCATATTCCCCATCTGATATGACTTTTATATTACTTTCTAAAATTTTCTTAGTTTTCATTTAAAAGTACCTTAATACATACCAGTTGTCAGTAGTTCCTTACAGTTTAAACAAGTTAGTGACCTCAATATCATCCATTTCTTACTTGTCCGGTTTGGTTTTATTTTCGTGGTCGCATTTACTCGATTTTCCCCGGTGTAGTTGGTTGAAGTAACTTGAAATTTTCCATTGTTTGTTAAGATGGCATTAATCACCTTAAACTCTTGAGTGGTAAGCAACTGATTAGAGTTATTTTGTGTCAACTTCACTGCAGAACATACTTTCTCAAGAAAGAAATATTCATAAACCGAATGCGCTAGTAAAGAGTCTTCGAGGAGCAATTTGCTACGGTGTAAGGCTAAAAATGAGGTTACCAATCGCTCTATGTTTGCTTTAACTGAACATTTAATCGAGCTTGAACAACAACTGATGTTGGATGACTAGAATTAAGTGGGTTACATGCCAATTACATCAAATCTATTTGGTATGTGCAAGTAGATAATCCTTATTTCTTTCCTTCCCCTTTCTTTGTAGCTTCACAATTATTTTTGTTTTATTTTACTTGCAACACATGATGTGAAACATTGAATATCTCTTGTCCATATGTCATGGATGCTTGATTTTAATGTGTTTTATAGTGTAAAGTGTCCTATCTTAGTGATTTTGTGATTGAAATCATGGCACAACAGTGAGCGGATGTTGTCCCTAATAAGGTTGACAGAGAAAGTCTGTGTGACCACCGATGGTAAATGGAGAAATATTTGAAATAAATACTGCACCTAGTATGAAAATAGAGTAGAATTGCTGAGAAGTATGAACTTTTAAATTAGAAGAATATGATTTTATTCATGATTTGAAGTATCTTTATTTTAAATCATAGGTAACTCTTATGAGGCCCTGTATTTCAATTCGATCATTTATCTTATTCTCTTATGTGCACATGAAACCATACTTGAGTTGTACTTTGCTAGATATCTATTTGTATTGATTTGAAACTTTCTTTATTGGTAACTTAAGTTGTTTTCTCATAAATCTTAAGCAATTCAAATAAGGTCCGGAATTTCCAATTATAAAATGTTGTCTCCTTATATGCACGCTAATTCACTATGATCTTATATGAGGGTACACATGGAACCTCTTATTATGTCGCGTCGAAAATCGATTGTTGCGAATAGAGTATCAAAGCCACTTCGTCTGCTTGATCGGGATCATTAGCAACCTTGGAATTAGTATAAGTATCGGCATTTGCACGGTTATTAGTAAAATTCATTACGCGCTTGGATTTTCTTGAATGAATTTCATGCTCTGTTTGTTACATTTGCACAGTTATTAGTAAAAATCATTACTGCCATCTACGCAAAAGATCGAGCCACTGGGAAAGATGCTCAAACAGTCGCCGATATTATTGAAGAAATAGATGTTGAGGATGTGGCTACTACAAATACTCATGAAGAAAGAAACGATTTCCATGGATGCGAAGCTGATGTTTCTTTGGATGATATAGATCTTTCAGCTACACAACCGCAACCAGGTAGAAACCAAGGTGATTCCACATTTTCAAAGAAGGAAAAAAAGATTTCTGATGCAAGTGATTCTTCTACTTCATTTAATGATGCTGCCACTTTATTGGCAGAAAATATACGGACCGTTGGCTTTGAAATCAGTAAGAGTATTGCCTCTGAAGTGCTAATTCAAAAAAAGTCAGAAATGGCCATTCAAGAAAGTGCTCTAAAATTATATCCAACATTATGTGAAGTAGAAGGTTTAACTGAGGATGAGCGCTTTCGAGCATTGAGCAAAATTCCAGATCATCCAACGCAAATGCTCATTTTCTTTAGTTTACCTTCTGCTGTGCGATTGGAATGGGTCAGAAGATTTCTTGCTGACCATTAAAAATCATGGTTATGTTGATGATATTTTGGTAACTTTTTGTGTTTGTAATATTTGGATGGTATAATGACATGATAGAATGTCATTACAATGTTGTAACTTTTTGATGTTGTAAAATTTTAAAACATATGGATTATGGCATATAAACTAATGAAATCATGTAACACCATTTGGCTCAATGTAGAGAGGTACCCATCTAGTAACTATACACCTCAACACCATTTCATCAATTGATTTGACTAAAACTCTTATTCTAGGCTTTCAATCAATATGCTTAATTTGAATCATCTAATAGTAGTGGACATTGAGTTCAACCTTCTTCTTTTTTCATTCATTTCATTTTTAGAACTTTTAGATATAGAATCTCACCAAATACTTTAAATGGATGATTTTAATACCAAACCCAAAAAAAAAAAAAAAAAAATCTAGTAGTTAAGTGTACCAAAAAATGTGGTTACACTAATTAGTACACTAAGCTTTTACATATTATTACCAAAAATACCACATTATCTTCTTATTAATCATCCATATGATCTTCAATATGTTCATCAACTATGACTTGCATTATCTTCAAGAAATATATGATTATTAAACCTTAACATATAATCTTCACATTAGTTGATCAAGTTCTTGTTGCCTTATCACACAAGCTATTCATTATCAGCTAAGATAATCACCAAAATATATCCATCATAAAAATAACCACTATCTGCTATGAATTATCACAAATTTTGCTGTCAAGTTATCTGTTAAAATAAGAGGTATATTTGTCGTAAAAAACTACCGACAATATGTAGATCAATTTGACTGATATTGGCACATGTTTGACTGAAGTTGTGGCATGAGATATACCAACATTAGTTTCAACATATTGTGGTACACTTCAGCCTATGCACCAACAGTGGTATTATAGGAACCCTAAAAATCAAATTAATACTGGAATGGATATGCAATTCAAAAAAGATAATAGTTTATAAAAATAAGGGTTAATTCATATTTTGAGAATTGAATTTGGTAACTCTTTTATATTGGGGTTTGAATTTTCTTTTTTCAAGTTAGATTTTGAATTTGGTAATTGTTCCTATATTAGAACTTGAATTTTTTTTTTCAAGGTAGGCCTTGAACTTGGCAAATATTCCTATATTGGGACTTGAAATTTTTTTGTCCAAGTTAGTCCTTGAAAGCCTTATAGTTTAAGTCTCAGTACGAGAAAAATTGTCAAGTTCAAGTCCTAATGTGTGAACAATTGTCAAATTCAAAATTTGACCAAAAAAATTCAGACCCCAACATGATAAAAGTTATCAAATTCAAACCTAAATAGTGATTTAACTCTAAAAATAAAAAATAAGTAATGAAAGAACATATATAAACAACATAAATAATAAGTATAATAGTTTTTGTTAGAAATATATGGATAAACTTATCCCAAGTGTCAATCATGAATATATATACATGAGCTAATCATGTAGACTCATTTGGCTTAGTTTTAAAGAACATATATAACCTTATATATTTCTTAGCAATGGAGGGTTACTAAATATTGCAAATTATTAATAATCTCCCACTAATTTGAGATGTTAGTAATCAATTTATCTTTTGCTTTCGATTTGAAACATCAATTAACAAATGTAGCTTAAAATTTTAATGAAATTGGTTTATGCATATTGAACTAAAACTTGGTGTATTAAATTGAACAAGTATAATTGCAGACTACTAACAGCTTCACATCTTCGCTTTTGATACATGCCAAATGTATCAGCATGTGAAATAATGATTTCAAACTTGTGATTTGTGAATACAAGTATCACTTGAAATGCACGACACACTTGAAAGAAACAGCTCTGCTATGGTTTACAATGAGTATACAGATTCAATTGTTTGATACTTTTGGAGCATTAGTCGTCTTCACCCCGAGATCACCCCACCGAACATTGTACTTGGCTGCAAGATAATGTGCTCCGACGGGTCCTCTCTGCTCCCATAAGGGTATAGCTCTGGAGCAATCTTTTTTGCTTCAAGTTCTTTCAACAATGGAGTAAACAGTGACCAAGCAGCGTCGAGCTCATCGCTTCTAATGAACAACCTGAGTTCATCGCCATATATAAATGTAATATTAGAATCAAGTCCGGACTAAATCAGGAACTCAGGGAATTTTTTGCAAAATTCTAAAATTTTCCAAGGTACAGGGCTCACACGCCCGTGTGGTCCAAGGGACACGCCCGTGCTGCAGGCCATGTTCAAAACCAGGTAGCTCCCTGACTTGTGCCACACGACCATGCCATAATGTCCCTTAAATGGACCCTTGAGGCCTAATACGAGCATTAGAATCAAGTCGGGACTAAATCGGGAACTCAGGGAATTTTTCGTGAAATTCTAAAATTTACACCATATATAAATGTAAGAATTATTTCAAGTCTTTATTATTTTATTTTCACCAAATTTATAACTAATATAAATTCCTCATTTTTATAGAGTCATAAAGAAGCAGGTCAGTTCAAACATCGTAGTTTCCCTTATTACGACCAACTTACTGCCATTTACACAAAAGATCAAGCCACTGGAAAAGATGCTCAAACAGCCGCTGATATCATTGAAGAAATAAATGTTGAGGATGTAGCTACTATAAATATTCATGAAGAAAGAAACGATTTCTATGGATGTGAAGCTGATATCTCTTTGGATGACATGGATGCTTCAGCTACAGAATCGCAACCAGCTCGAAACCAAGGGGGTTCCACATCTTCAAAGAAGCAAAAAAAAAATTCTGATGCAAGTGATCATATGTCTTCTTCATTTCATGATGCTGCCACTTTATTGGCGGAAAACATGCGGGCCGTTGGCGAACAAATCAGTAGAAGTATTGCCTCCGATGCGGTAATTCAACAAAAGTCAGAAGAATTTCAGATCATCCAAGAAAAAGCTACAAATTTATATCCAACATTATGTGAAATAGAAGGTTTAACTGTGGATGAGCGTTTTGAGCATTGAGAGCAAAATTCCGATCATCCAACGCAAATGCTCATTTTCTTTAGTTCCCTTCTCATCAGACGATTGGAATGGGTCAGAAGATTTCTTGCTGACCATTAAAAATCATAGTTGTATTGATGATATTTTGGTAACTTTTTGTGTTTGTAATATTTGGGACGGTATAATGACATGATATATGTCATTACAATGTTGTAACTTTTTGATGTTGTAACATATGGATTATGACATATAAACTAATGAAATCATGTAACCTTTTGTTAATATATGAATATTATGTTTATGCAAAATATAATTCTCAAGTTATTTATTACTTCTAATATTTTTTATTGTAGAATAATTAAATTATTTGTTTCAATAATGATATTTTAGCACATTAAATATGTATTGCGGTTTAAAAATAATAAAGTAGATTATATTTTTTTATAGTATTATATATTTTAATTTTTAATTCATATAATAATTATATTAAGAATGTTATTAAATATTGTACATACATTTGTAATACATGTATGCATTTACTTATTATTTAAGTAAATATTTAATGTATTTATTATTATTAAATTGATATTATGTGATGAATAAATCAAATTAAGACAAATGTATGGTGCATATGGTGACATGTGTGATACTAATATACATACATTTGTAAAATACATGTATATTTACTTATTATATAAGTATATTATTAAATTATATATTATTATTAAGTAAAAGATATTAAGTAAAAGTATATATATTATATTTTTGTATCTTTTTGTGTTTGTAATATTTGGATGGTATAATGACATGATAGAATGTCATTACAATGTTGTAACTTTTGATGTTGTAAAATTTTAAAACATATGGATTATGACATATAAACTAATGAAATCATGTAACTTTTTGTTAATATATGAATATTATGCTTGGATGTGAAATATAATTCTCAAGTTATTTATTACTTCTAATATTTTATATTTTATTGTAGAATAATTAAATTATTTGTTTCACTAATGATATTTTAGCATATTAAATATGTATTGCAGTTTAAAAATAATAAAGTAGATTATATTTTTTTATAGTATTATATATTTTGATTCTTTTAAATTCATATAATAATAATTATATTAAGAATGTTATTAATTTATATTTTTTATTAAATTATATTTAATAATAATTATGTTAAAATATGGTTAAATTTTAAATTATTTTCAATAATAATCTTATTAAAATTTAATAACAATAACAATAATCATCTACCTAAAAAAAAATTCTGCTAAGGGTATTCTGGTCATTTTAGTTTTTTTCCTTATGCTATTACAACATCATTCCATTCAACCAAACACAAGAATACTATTACGCTTTTTATTCCATTCCGTTCAATCAAACAGGTTGAATTATCGACATCTGACTCTATTCCATTACAGCTCTATTCAATTACAGCCATATTCCATTACAGTGAACCAAACGTACCCTTAATTTTTAGAAACAGAATGTCCAGAATATAGCACACGGGCAGAGACACGGGCGTGTGTCTCAGCCGTGTGTGCTACACAGCCTAAAACACGGGCGTGTGTCTTGGCCGTGTGAAACATGCACTTAATTCGAATTAAATTAATTAACCACACAGTCTAGTACACGGGCGTGTGGCACGGCCGTGTGGCACAAGTCAGAGAGCACCCTAAATTGAACACGGTCTGAAGCATGGGCATGTCCCAAGGTCACACGGGCGTGTCCCTTGGATCACACGGGCGTGTGAGCCCTGTAGTTAGCAAAAATTTTTCTAAGTTTTGTAAAAATTTTCTAAGTTCTCGATTTCGTCCCGAACCACTTCCAATGCATGTTTTGGGCCTCGTAGGCTCGTATTAGGGACTTTATGATCGAATATGAATGGTTTTAATTTGGACGAAAATTTATGACTCAGAATTGTATGAATGCTTGTGTTGTAAGTCTGGTAATGTCTCGTACCCTGTTCTAGCATTGAATACGGGTAAGGGGTGTTACAATACACATCAATTACAACAAATCTTGATCCAAACTTTTTTATAAAAATGCATGGGGAAATGGGATCATTCTTATAGCCTTCCCTCAATAAGTATTCACTAAGGCGATTATACCACATGCACCCAAATTGCTTCAATCCATAGAGGGATCTATTAATTTGATTGAGTAATGTTCTCGAGAACATGAATTACCTACTTCTAGCCGTTTAAAACCTTCCGAGAGTTTCATGTAAATGTTATTATCAAGTGGGCCATATAAATAGGCTGTAATTACATCCATTAGGCATAAATCAAACACTTGTCTTATTGCCAGATTAATCAAGAACTTAAAAGTAGTTGCATCCACCATAGGAGAGTATGTCTATTCATAATCAATACCAGATCTTTGTGAAAATCCTTGTGCAACCAAACGCGCTTTATATCTCACAATTTCTCCTTTTTCATTTCTTTTTCTTACAAAAACTCATATATATCCCACAGGTTTTACACCTTTAAGTGTACGAACTACATGTCCGAATACATCTCTTTTACGCAAGAGATTTTAACTCCACCTTAATTGCTTCTTTTCATTTTGGCCAATCATCTCTGTAGAGCCCAATTTCTTGCCCGGGCCCAATAAACAAGCCCAAAAAAATTAAAAACAATCCATTTTACAAAACCAGCCCAAATTTTAGCCCAAACCCTAGACCACAAACTTTAAAACAGTTTCAGTCAAAACCTTAGCCGCCCTAGCCTCCCACTGCCACCATGCCTCCACTACCCACGTTCTCCACCACCATGCGCCCACGCATCACGCTACCCACGTTCACCATACCTGCAGCAAATAGAAGCAGTAAACGGTTGTAAATATGGCTATAAAAAGCCATAAATATTCATTGTAAAAGGGGGGATTTAGGAGAGAATACACTTTTTTTTTTTTTTTACGAATACAAGGGCAAGACACACAACAAGACATTTTACGAGAAATCAATACAAAAGATCAAAGAAGGTTTTTCAATTTTTCTTCCTTTTTCTTTTCTTTTTTTCTTCGAATCACAACATAACATATACAAATATTTTTATTTTTTCCTAAACTATATAGATATAAGTATTAAGCTAAAAAATATTAAAAAGGAGAAAAACTCACTTTGGCCGGCGGCGGTGATTGACGGCGGTGACTAGCCAGCCGGTGATCGGAGCTCTCGCCGGAGCCCAAGGCCGATTCGGAGAAGGCGAGAGAGTCTCAAGGATTTTTTTTTTTAAAAAGAGGGGCTGAAATGAAATTTTTGTTTGATTTTTGGTATTTATAGTCCTCCCCATACGACGTCGTTTTGGAGCAAGCCACTAAGGCCCAAAACGGCGTCGTTTCAAGGCTACCCGCGCGCGACCCGACCCGCCATCATAGGATCCGCGCATTTTCTATTAAATGGGCAATTTGCGCAACAGATCCTTCCGCTTTTACGGCGTGTCGCGATGTGATCCTCTTTTGCTTTTGATTTTGGCCCAAAGTTTTTCTTCTATTTCGATTTGGTCCCTAGGCCATTTAATGGTGGATATAAGAACGGTGCCGTCTTGGTGATAGGGTATAATTGCCCAATTGATCCCTATGATAGGTCGCGTGTTTTAATCTAGTCATCGTTTAACCTTTTTAAATTTTTCTTATTCTTTATTATTTTTCCCGAAATTATTTTGTTTATTTCATTAGGTTATTTTTTTTTATTTTCTACTTATTGTATGTATTATCTTTTATATTTTACGTAATTTTAACTTCATTTTAACTTAAAATTCGTTTTAATTTAGTTTCTTTGGTTAAGTTATTTTATATTATTATATATTATTTATTACCACTACGTATATGTTTTCTATTTTGAGATTTACTATATTTTTAATTGTTTTGTTATCACTATTATTTTCATTATGATTTCTATTATTTTTCCCCTTATTATTATTTTCTTTCATTATTATCATTATATTTATTATTATTTTCTTTTTTTTAACATATTGTTATTAATATAGTATTGTTATTTTCCTTTTATTATTATTATTATTATATTTTTCTAAAAAACTTTCCTACTTATTTCTTTTATATGCCTACTCGATATTTTAAATTAAGCCTTTACTAATATTTTTTTTTGGGGGTTACTTTATTTATTATTCCTTCTATTAGTTTTGCTCATTCCATTTTATTTTATTATTGTTCTCATTACTATTGTCTTATTATATATTATCCATATTATGAACCTACCCATTTATTTATTTACGTCTTTGTATGCCTGCAAGGTTATGTTGCTCGTTATTATTATCGTGTTTACATTATCACCATTCGCTAAGTATGACCATTTTTACGTTTTAACCGATTTTCTATTTTAAAGGTTACATTGACTTTATCTTTTATTTTTTTTCACTTTTTTACCCAAACTCATAAAAAGGGTTTTTATAAAGGTAATATTTTGTGTTTGGAAGTTCAGGAAATTGTGCCCTAACGTGCTGGGTTTCGATTTTCCGTTCGTCCAAATGACTAAATATCCTTTTAAGATTTTGACCGTGTTTTCTTAACTTCAAAAATAAGGCAATATTTCATGTTTGGAAATTCGAGGAATCGTGCCCTAACGTGCTGGGTTTCGGTTTTTTTCGTTTGGCCAAATAACGGAATACCCTTTTAAAATTGCAATGCATGAATTTTGGAAATCATGAAATGATCTTGGTGTCAAAGGTTTGAAACATCGTATCCTAACGTGATGGATGTGATATTTCATTCTTTCAGAACAAGAGAATTTCGATATCCAATTCGAATTATCCAAACATTTTCTCAAGGATTCGCATTTTAAAATCTCTTCCAATTTTCGATATTAGGACATTAATCAATCAATAAGGTACCAATTTTGGGCGTTGCGAGGGTGCTAATCCTTCCTCGTGCGTAACCGACTCCCGGACCTGTTTTCTTAAAATTCATAGACCAAAATATTTTATAAAGTGACCCAATCACACTTCAAAAAAACATTGGTGGCGACTCCATGTTTTTTAAAGTCGGCCCTGTTTTCCAAACATAAAAAATGGTTTCGACAATCTCTTTGTCTACATTCTTCAATTAACATTGGTTAATGATCCACATTGTCATTCAAAATATCAAATGCTACATTGCATGCAAATATGTCATCGATGTCGATTTGATTTCAGTTCCATTTAATTCTTGACATGACATAATTTGTTGAGATCTCTTCATTATTAGGTACCTGAGATTTTTCTTGAACTTTAGACATGTCTAAAATCTCTTATGGAGATCCTTTTAAATTCATTACTTCCTCGATCTGACCATCATCTATTTTTGCTCCTTTTCTTTTTCGAGGATTCTTATCTCTGGAATTGACTAGTCTACCACGCTTCAAACGTGCTTTAGACTCACTAGCAACTAGAGTTTGTCCTTCAAGGACATCAATTTTGATTGGAGCATTTACAACTGGTATATGTGATTTTATCACTCTTTTTGGATTAGTAAATGCGTTTGGCAATTGATTTGCTAAACTTTGTAAATGAATTATCCTCTGAACCTCCAATTCACATTGTTGCGTACGAGGATCAATATGTAAAAATGATAATTCATTCCAATCTATTTCATTTTCCAGCTGATTATTTTTTCCCCAAGCGTTGGGAAAATTGACTCATTAAAATGACAGTCAGCAAATCAAGCCGTAAATAAATTCCCCATTGATGGCTTGAGATATTTAATTATTGATGGAGATTTATATCCAACATATATTCCTAACCTCATTTGAGGACTCATCTTAGAGTGTTGTGGTGGAGCAATCGGAACATATACAACACAGCCAAAAGTTCTCAGATGGGAAATATTTGGATCTTGACCAAAAACCATTTGTAATGAGGAGAACTTATGATAATTTGTTGGCCTGACTCGAATTAGTGATGCTGCATGTAGTATGACATGCCCCCAAGCAGAAATTGGAAGTTTTGACTTCATAAGTAATGGTCTTGCAATCATTTGAAGATGTTTGATTAATGATTCAGCAAGACCATTTTGTGTATGAATATGTGCTACAGGATGTTCAACACTTAATCCAATAGACATACAAAAATCATTGAAAGCTTGGGAAGTAAATTCACCAGCATTGTCAAGATGAATTGTCTTGATAGGGAAATCTAGAAAATGTGCTCGTAATTTGATTAACTGAGCAAGTAACCTCGCAAATGCCATGTTTTGAGGTGATAAAAAGGATACATGCGACCATCTAGTTGAAGCATCAAGTAAAACCATAAAATATCTAAATGGTCCACACGAAGGGTGTATTGGTCCACATATATCTCCTTATATCCATTCTAGAAAAGTGATAGATTCATAATTTATCTTGGCTGGTGATGGCCGAATGGTTAATTTTCCTTGAGAGCAAGCATCACATGAAAAATTATTAACTTGAAGAATCTGCTAGCTTTTCAATGAATATCCACATGAATTGTCAATAATTTTTCGCATCATAATTGAACTGGGATGACCTAACTGGTCATGCCAAATAATAAAGTCATCAGTAAACTTCTGATTTATTATAGCATGTGCTTCAATTGTATTAATTCTCGTGTAGTACAAGCCATAAGAGAGTGCGGACAATTTCTCAAAAATAATTTTATTTTCTTGAATTATTCTTGTAATTTGATGATATTCATCATTCCCTTCACTTATTATCTCAATATGATATCCATTACGGTGAATATCTTTAAAACTCAACAAATTTCTTTGAGATTTAAGAGAGTATAACGCATCATTAATTTGAAACTTAGTTCCTCTAGGCAACAATATATTTGCTCTTCTGGAGCATTCTATGATTTTGGTACTACTAGATATAGTACTCACACTAGCTTTTTACATTGTTAAATGAAAAAAATATTTTTTTATTCTTAAATATAGTATGAGTAGTTGCACTGTCTGCTAAGCATAAGTCTTCACCATTTGTCGCTAATTGAATTTGAGAGATATTAATATTCTTCAAAGAAAACAAATAAATGTCACATAAATTTTCAAAATATATAAAAATTTCATAAATAATTTAAAACATAATATAATAACCATGTTGTTAAAAACATAATAAAATTGCATAAAATTTAAAACTATAATAATAAAATTAAAAGATCAATTATTCCCTTCAGGAGTGGTGAAGAAATCAACAGCTTTCAAATGAGTTGTACTAACGATGTCATAATCATCTTTTTCATTCTCACAAACAAAATTTAGTCATAAAATAAATTACAAGTAATTTGACTGTGTTAGAAGTTTTTAACAAATTACGAGATTAGTGGAACCCTTAAACAAATGAAACAAATTATAAACATAAGTAATTTTATCATAAAAAACATCTTTATAAAATGTATTACATTCATTGATCCAAACTAACGAAAAATACAACTCTTGGATTGATGTAAACGCTCGTGCTGATAACGTATTATAAACAAAACTAATAGATAAAAGATGGATATAAGAATATAAGGATTTCTATTGCATTCTATACTTTATCATCATACTTACAAGTAGTAAACTCCACTATATATATTTATGGAGATTAGAATTTTCATATTCTAATACATAAATAAGAAAAAGGGATTACAAGAAGATAAAAGATTTAAGGAAGATGGAAGATTAAAGGTTAAAGAAGATGAAAGGTGAAAGGTCAAGAGAGATGAAAGATGAAATGTTAAACATCCATTAAATAACATTCATAACAAAATCAAAATTTATATATAATTTTAAAATTAGTTTTTTTTAATAAATTAAGAATAAGCTTAAACCATAAACTTTTTTTTTTTCAATCTATACCAATTCAACCAAATATTCAACTAATAATCTATTATTTTAATGACTAAATAAAATCTAATGCATATGGGCTAAATGGAATAATTCTAAATTAAAAGGTGCATGAAGTCAACGTTAAAATTTGAGTTAAAGAAAAAAATAAAACCCAGAAACCTGATATAGCTGAAGAATGATACAAAACAACTTGTATATTACCCACATGTAATAATGATTGACATTGTTCAAAATTCCAAGAATCTTAACATCAGTACTTAATTCTCTGCGACGCTGAATATGAATTCCAAATGTTAGTGTGAGACTGTGGGTAAACTCAGTTTTTTTTTCTAAATTTTTACCCCAGTATTTATTCCCATTGAAGAAAAATAATTGGAAGGGGATGAGCATTTACTAGTCAGCAGCTGCCAAATCACCAACCCATGGTATGTATTAGAATGGAGTAGAGCATACTGAACCCCGCTGTGAGCCAAGCAATAGTCAAATTTCAACCTCAGGAGTTGATGATATTCCTCAGATTCACCCCAAGTGTTGCATGCAATTCCCAAGTCAGTTACCAGTAATCTCCACATGAACACTTACCCTCATCAAAATGATGAAATCTGTTTGAGTCCCGTAGTATAATTACCCTACCAACAATCTTCGATATATACTTGAATGCCATGTGACAATCACCACAAACACGAAGGTTTTTCATTATCCTAATCGGTAATCTGGAATCGCGTGTGAGAACAAATGCCACTGCTAGTTTCTCACTATGGTAGCTCAGGATTTCCTCTTTACTCTCCACTTCCAAGTCATACAACGCAAATCTTGTCTCCGGCACGTATCCGGCATCCCTCATTTTTCTGTTAAGTTCCTTGAGTTTTGCATAGATCATATCATTATCCGGGTGTGATTTATCACCAGCCACAAATACATGGACGCCATCTTTCATCTTGACCCAACTACAACCGGCTTCTTTCTTTGCGGCTGCCTTTTTCATTGCCACCCTGGCCTCTGCTACACCATCCCAGTTTCCCCCAGAAGCATACATGTTGGCAAGGAGGACATAGTTCGCTGCATTTTGAGGTTCCAATTCAAAGAGCATCTCAGCAGCCTTCCGACCCAACTCTGTCTTTTGGCCATTGGTTCGGCAGCAAGCCCCTAAAACTGTCCTCCAAATAAGAACATTAGGCTTCATTGGCATGGTATTTATAAAATCTTCTATTTTGTCAAGTTCACCAGCTCGGCCAAGGAGATCTACCATACATGAAAAGTGCTCCATCTTGGGAGCCAACCCATAAACTTCCTTCATAGAGCTGAAATGAGAAAACCCTTCATCAACCAATCCCACATGGCTACAAGCTGATAAAACACCGACGAAGGTTACATGATCTGGTAATTGACCTTCTAGCTTCATACACATAAAGAGCTCAAGAGCTTTGTCTCCATGTCCATGACGAGCATAGCCTGATATCATAGAATTCCAAGAATATACATTCCTTACTGGCATCATATTGAAAAATCTTGAAGCATAATCTATCCTTCCACATTTTGAGTACATGTCAATAATTGCACTTCCAACCACAACATCAGATTCTAAACAAGCTCTTATAGAACAAGCATGAACTTCCATGCCACGCTCTAATGTTGCGACTGAAGCACAGGCGCTTAGAACAGTGGCAAAAGTGAAACCATCCAGTTTTTGACCCTTCTGCATCATAAACCAGGCTAAATGAACAGCTTTGTCCAATAGCTCATTATGTATATACCCAGAAATCATGGAATTCCAACTAGCTTCATCTCTTCTCTCAGACATCCTGGAAAAGATCTTCTCGCATTCATCCATCTCCCCGCACTTTCCATAACAAGCCAAAAGTGCATTCTCGATAGATCTGTCATTTGCGAGACAGTGTTTAATTACTAGAGCATGTATCTGATGGTTCAATTTGCTGAGTGAAAGAGATGATGCTGCCACAAGAATGTTTATAAAGGTTATTTTGTTGGGAACCCACCCGTAATACATCATGTCCAAAAAGCATTTAACTGCTTCTGGAACTGAAGACTCTGAATCAGCTAATGCTCCAATCACAGAATTCCATGAAACTAGATCATGGTCCAGCATCAAGGAGAAAATGTTCTTGCATTCAGGAGGACCTCCAATAGTGGCATATAATGCAAGAAGAGCATTTGAGACCGAAACATCCACGTCAAGTCCCAATTTTAGAGCTTCACCATGTATCTGTTGTCCGTTTATCCTCCACCCCAAGCTTGCACATGAACTCAGGGCACTTATTACAGTGTAATTCGAAGGCATTAATCCAGTTCTTCTCATTGCGTAGAAGGTTGAGACAGCATCTTCAAAACACTGATTCTGGTCAAGACCAGAAATCATGGTATTCCAAGAGACCAAATCTTTATTAACCATAAGTCTAAAAACAGAAGTAGCAGCAGTAATATCACCACATCTAGCATACATTTTAATAAGTCCATTTCCAAGTGGAACCACAGTGTCATCTAAGCCCCTACGAATTAGATAACTGTGAACTTCTCTACCTTTTCTTCTCCCATGTTCTAACTCGCTAAATTCGGAAAAAGAACTTAACAATATAGAGTAAGAATCAAAATTTACATCAACCAAGTTCATCATCTCCATAAAAACTTTAGCTGCTTCTTCACCACATTTCTGCCTTACCAATCCAACCATCAAACCATTCATAGAGACTACATTTCTTGAACTCATTTGCCCAAAAATCTTCGTAGCATAGTTAGTTAAACCAAAACTTGCAAATCCATTCACCAAAGCACTACCTACATAGAGATCTGAAAGAAACCCAGATTTTGTAATCGTACTAAGCATTTGCTCGAGCAAACATAAACCAAAATTAATGGAAGAACAAGCGGCAGTTATCAAACTCCCAAATGTATATTCATCAGGCTTGAAACTGGACCCTATATACTCTGTTTGCATCCTCGTGAACAACTTGAATGCAGACACTGGATCTCCAGCTTGTGAATAAACTGATATAACACTATTCCAAGATATTGAATTCTTAACCTGTATGTCATCAAAAATGCGACGTGCATTGGCAATGGACCCCAAACAACTCCCATACATTGATATCATTACATTACAAACAACTACATCAAACGAATATTGAGATTTCGAAATCATCCCGTGAATTTGCAAACCAAATTGAAGACCACATGGTCCGAGCTCCTGACAAGCTCGAAGAACACTGCCAAAGGCATAATGAGTAGGCCAAACACCCATAGAAATCATCTCTTTAAAAACCTCACACGCCTCATTAGGCATCCCATTTTGGTTGTACCCAGAGATCAAGCAAGCCCAGGTAACCGGATTCCTCTCATGCATTTCGTCGAACACTTTTCGCGCAGATATTAAATCACCAGTTCTTACATAAACATTGATGACGGAGTTGGACAAGTACAAATCCTCGTTAAACCCATGTTTCAGGACCTGCAAATGAAACTCTTTAGCATCGGTTAAGCTACGAGAATATCTGTACCGCGTAACCAAAGACTCGCGTAGCTCGAAACTTGAAGCTGAAAAGGGCGGGGAGGAGAGTTGAGATTGAGATGATTTATAGTGAGTAAGCAACTTTTCCAATGGGATTGGAGAAGGAAGAGAAGGGTTGATTAAGGAATGGAGGACTTGGGGTCTGCAAAGATGTTGGTTAGTGGCGCTCGTGGTAAAAAGTGAAGGGGCGAATGAAGTAAAAGCAAGTGTTGAGTTGCAGGTAACACGTATGGGAATTTGAGTAGATGGGAAGAGAAACCGGAGCATAGCGACGTTGAAGGTCGACCTTTCTGGTTCATGCTTTTTCGCCCTCCTTTGTGTTGCTCAAAATTATCAGCTTTTGACGAACAAATGGCAATGCATATTAAGAGTGAAGGGTCGAAAAATGTTATACTGAAAAACAAACTCTCATTGAAACAGACAATTCATTAATATTAACATTCATGCATAAAGATTCGTTTATTCTTCTTCTTATTATTATTATGGTACAAAAACATAAACTGAATCCGCCCTTTTCACGTAAATTAAGTATATAAGTTCATTGAACAAAAAAGAACACGATAGGTTTACAGCCGTTTTACCAACACAATGATACAGCTGCTTACAAACAAACAGACAGGCCTCCGCCATTTACAAACAGGAACATCAAAGAACACAAACAAGACAACATAAATACTATCAATGGAGGGAACAGAAATTTTAGAAACACGAAAGTCGGTCGCCAATCCTCCCAATATTAACTCTTACTACGGGTATTCTGGAACTGCAACTTTGGACTACTGAAAACTATGGAACTGTCTGCGGTACCAATGGCTTGAAGGAGATGTCCGCAGTTGTTCGAGAACTCATCTAATTCTTCTGCATTCACAAGCACGACCCACCAATGTCTTTGAATCTGTTTCTCCCCCATAGCTAGAAAAGGGTTTCTCATCAAGTCAATAGATCATTTGGAGGTTTCACTGTACAGTAGCCTCTTATACACCAAAAGCAGCAACATTGGTATTATATGTCCAAGAAATTAGATATTACCTCGGTCAACTGAGTTGTAATGCAAGAAAGATACCTAATAAAAGGGGGTTTCTAAGATATTAGCTAATCTTTTATCGGGTGTTCCCATTACCAAAGCCTCGACTCTGCATCAAACTTTTTGCCTACTTTACATACTTGTAATGGACAATGCTCTTCAACAGGCTGAGCAGCCCCCGGTATCATCCAGACTCGGTATGATCACCCCGAGGTGTTAAGGTGCTTGTTTGGTTGAGATGACAAGCTACTGATACGGTTCATATGGAAGCTGCAGTAGCCTTGTTTCGATGCTTATCAGCTTCAATTGGCTATGGGTTTTCAATGGTGGCCAAGCTGGCGAGCCAATGGAAATTCTAAAAAGATAATGAAGGATGACCTTTCAGCCTCTCTTAGATATTGTACAGTACCATTCATAATTTTTACAAGCTTCTGACTGATGTATAGGCCAAGACCTTCCCTTGAGACACCCTGCCTATAGTGAAACATCTCCCGAATTAAATCTTCGGGGATACCTGGTGCTGGATGAGTGATCCTGCAACATAATCACTCAAAGTTAACAGCTTCATATTGATTCTGTATATTAGGATATATAGAAACACCACATGATTGCCACACTGCATGGAAGAGTCTGAATACTCACCCAAAGAGAAGTTAAAAATAATTTATTTCTACATGCCATAAGTACAAAAAATGCATCCTTAAAATGGCTAAAAGAAGGGTGGAAAAGTAAGACCATTCAAATTAGGTAAACAAAGGAAAGCGAGGAAAGAACCCAAGCAGAGAACAAAAACAATAAATTTATCATTTTGAGGATGTAAACAATACTAATGTCGCTAACCATACTAAAGTTTATGACTACTCTAGTCACTCCCCCCACCCGCCTATTTTACTTCTGCAGAAAAGGGAAAAAGGAAATTAAAAGGCATGTGGAAATGTGGTGGTTGAGTCATTTCTTCCTTTTTAATATTAAAGAACTTGCCAGATTGCATCAGCTATGAACATGATAAAGCATACAGGAAACGGATTTTACCGAAATTCAAGATAAACAATGTGTATCTTCGTCCCAATACGTTCCTTCCGAGGAATTACCCTGAATGAAACCGATGATTCCTCAAACACAGGAGTGAAGAGGAGTGCATTTGTCAAAAAATCTGAAAGGACTTGCTGAAGCCTCAAATTGTCTCCATACAAGTACATGGATGAGACTTCAGGAGGTAAATCTTGGATCACCTGAACTTGCCGCTCTTGGCTCATTAACATAACTTGTTTCAAGACAGCTTCCAAGGCTTCTCCAAGGTTAAACTCCCCGGAGTCCATTTCCATGTAGCTGCACACGGAGCAACCTTTCGTTAAAGAGAGAGAGAGAGAAGAGATAAGGCCAGCTTATGAACAACACCATACAATAATGAGAAATGTTCAATCCATGAAAGATTGATTGTAACAATGAACAAATATGACGCTAACTAAGGTAAGAAGCATGTTAAGCACTCTTACCGCTCCTCAATACTTTCAATGTCTGTGTCATCAACAATCTTGGCCATTTGTTCCTGACACATTACACTTGTCCTCAGAAGCTGCCTCTGATCGCTACTCAAATCGGAAGCCCCCATCAGACCCTGCATTAATACAATCCCCTTCAAAGGCTTCCTGAGTTCTTGACGGATGTAAGCCAACTTATTGAGGCTACTAGCTGCTGCCTGTTCAGATATCTTCTGCACTTGTAAAGCATACTGAAGCTCCGGGCTAGCCACATGCAAAAAACACAAAATCCCAGTGATCCTTCCATTAGCATCAGTCCTCCTGTTTGCTGAGAGTAATACTTCAACAAATTTACCCTCCTGATCAAAGAACCCAAATAATAGTTTATCTGCATCCTCACCAGCAGTTATCCCATTGAATAATATCCTGAGTTTGGTAAAGGTGTCATGATCCTTAACCCTACAGCCGAACTTGTCTACTGTAAAAACCTCCCCTAGAAGCATCCTATCAATGGCTTCTTCCCTCTTCATACCAGTCAACTTTTGCATTGCATCATTCCACTCCAAGCATCTGCCAACCTCATCAATCATAAAAATTGGGGGAATAAGAGCAGATGGGTTCCTCATAATACCAACATAGTCACCTTGGACACGCGTATATTTGTTCATGACCATCTTTTGGCTGGTGAGATCTTGCCCAACAAAGCAAATTCCAACAACATTTTCCTTTAAGTCTCGACTACAGCATGCATTAACAACCAAGATGATAGGTCCATTATTTTCCTGACAACCAAAAGTCCTAAGCTTGATTTCAATGCTTCGTTCTTCTATACCTGCCATTTCTCATCAACATTAAATGTAAGCATAAATTCAGGAAACATCTAAACAGTGTAAAGGAAATTTGATTGAATATGAGGAGCCCAATGGACAAAGCTAAAGTGATATTTCCTGCACAAGGAAATGTCCAATTACATGGTTCAATGAAAACCAACAAGATCTAAAAATTAGTCAGCATGATAGCACTAAGTAAACAACCCGTGCTGAACGATACAGAAAACCTTAATCCCAATCCCAATACTCTGATCAGTATGCCTACAAACATGTCACTAGTAAATAACACAGCTATGCACTCCATAATATGATTGCGCTATCTAAAATAGTGGATGCAAATGAAAGTGAAACAGTTTAACCAAAGGTATATATGAAAGAAACAAAACATATCCACAATGCTGAAATGCAATGTTCAATTAAATAAGGATATAATTTCTAGACCAAAAAAATATATATATATATATATATATCTAATAAGCAGCGAGTTCAAAAGATAAATCCCACTATCACCTTCTAGGGCTAATGAAAGCATGTTCTTGACAACATCAACTGAATCATCCTCAACAAGATCAAACAATGACATGCCAATTGCTTGCTCAATAGTCAGGCCAGTGAGTTCTGCCGCTTTAGAGTTCCATCCATTTATGTTACCAGAGGAATCAACAGCGAAGATTGGGACAGCAGCAGTCTCAATCAGGCGGACCATTTCATTAGTGACAATACGAAGTTCATCCACCCTCTGAATCCTGTCATCAATGGATGGTACATTCACAATCATTTTGGAATCATCAGCAACCTCGTCTTGCAAGGATCCTTTCAATATCAGCTGTAAGGAATGAATTGCATCCATTTCTATATCCTCCCAAGGCAGGCTACGCCACTTGACAACCTCCAGAAAAGCCTTGAATGATGATCTTGGATGCATCTTTCTTCCATCATCCTTGCCACCAGGATCATGCTTTGCACCACCCCATTTGATCTCTTTAGCTGTATGGGACCGAAACCAAAATAGGAAGTCTTTAGAAGTGATCTTAACAGCAGCCATCCCACAAACTGCCTCTCCAAGAACTGAAGCACCTGGATAGCCAGCTTCCATAAGGCTATCAGTACTTAAGCCCGTACTACTACTATGGTACTCAAGAAGCCATTCTGCTATATCCCTAATTTGTGCCTTTGTAGGGGTAACTCCGAGCAACCAAAATTTCTGTCTGTAGTAAAGTGCGGCCCCATCACACTTAACAAGATCCATAACATTCGGAGATTTAGTAACAATTCCTACAGGGGAATCTCTCAACAGCATGTCACAAAGCACAGTCTGGGTTTGCAGAATATGCTTCTCCCTCATTTGGGCCGCCAGCTCCACTTCCTTGTTAATTTGCACTCCAAATACTTGTATAAGAAACTCACAGGCATATCTCAGTAGGAATGGAACAAATCTGGGGCTAGTGTGGTGGCAGACCACTAATCCCCATAATTTTCTTCCCTTGTCTTGTTCACTGTCCATCTCATCATCATTCTCATTGATAGTTACTGACATAACAAGAGATGCAATTGATCCCATACTTGCCATATACTGTGCATGACACCCATGAGGAGATCTTAACGTGGATCCACAGAGACTTAATGGTTGAGCTAATCCTTTGTCTTGAATCACCTTAACTGGTTGGGCAGAACAATCACATATCATTCTAACTTTGTTTTTCATGAAAAGGAATCTTGAGGCTTGTGGTATGTCAGTAGCTGGGTAGTGCAAGCCTAGATAAGGTTCCAAATCAGGTCTACGGCTTTCAGCAATTACTTCTCCATGTTCGTCTTCATGAAATTTATAAACCATTATCCTATCATAACCTGTCAAATCACTAACTTCCTTAACTAAAACATCACATAACAGAGATATGTTCCCACTTGGCAATGACTGCAACCTTGAAATGGCTTTGGCTGCCAGCTTATAGGACTTCAATGCGCCAGCAGCTGTTACTGGCACCTCGGCTGGGTTAACTGGTTCTAGATCTATAACTAGCGCAGCTTCGATCCTATGCAAAATAGCATAAAAGGGCTTGCCTGATGTTTTACAATGAACCAATATCGGATTGAGAAGGTTAACTTCCCCAAAATTAGCAGCTTTCTGCAAGGCCGTTGCACCAGGAGAACTAAACAGTGTTCTCACATCACTTCCATAAGTCAGAGCCTCTTGCTGCTCTATGTTTGGAACAGCATGAGGCGCCAAGTCCAACATTTCTGGAGCGTTTTCACTATAAGCAAGAACCGTGAAGTTTTGCTCATCAACAGCAATTAAGCAACCAAAGGGCTGAATTAGACTCCCTCTTTGCATCTTTTGAAGGTAAGCTGACACAGTAGAAGATGGAACATTACTGGTTGAACTTGAAATGTTGAAGTCGATAGAAGTGGAGTGATCAAAGAGCCTCTTGGATTCTTCAAAATCCACATGTAGCTTGGCATCGATTGTGGTTTGCGCAATCACACGAGCATTTTGCTTTGACCGTGCCGAACTGCTCCTAGAACAGTTACTCTTGTTTGTTGACATGGATGACATTTTCTCAAACACCCTTTTTTTCCTCTTTCTTCTTCTTCTTCTTCTTCTTCTTCTTCTTCAACCCATATAAATGTAATATCTCAAAATCAGCATGACCAAAAGAAAAACCTAAAGCTCTATATGGAATCTGTTAATGTTTGTACAGCCAATGCCAGGACAAAACTTGAGACTTCACCAACATAGTCCATAAGTAAATTGAAATTCCCATACTAAAAGAATCCTATTTGTTGCCAGCACGAATCTACTGGACCCGGGAATCATGACCAAAGTAAAAATCCCTCAACAACCATTAAAAAAAGAAGAAAAAGTTACCAGTTTTTTCTCTCAGATAGATAATTCTGATGATTCCATTCTGAACCCCAAAATAAAAAGGCACCAATGAAATCAAAAGGCTCGCCAGAAAAATAGATTCCACCACCTTGGGCAGGTTCCTCGTACTTTGCCCCTCCAAAATCCTAAACAAAAAGAAACCAAGTAATCAACTCATTATTCTAAACTGTTTCCATTGACAAAGCCCAAGCCCCAGAAGAAAAAGCCGATACTGAAGAAACTAATAAAATGATGACCCTGTATGTGAATTGAAGAGGGAGTTATAGGAAAGAAAAATTGCGTATTACTGGGAAAGAGTGCTGGACTTAATGAAAGGAAAAAATAGTTACGGCAACTATTATATAGAGAGAGTGGAGGAGGCTCCAGGAGAAAAGAGATGGATTTCAGGGGGGAACTCCTGCTGCTGTCTGATTGAGAATTGAGAATTGAGACCCGAGATGGCGCACAAGGGGTTTAATTCCAGCGACTTCGTAATATGGCTTGGGTTCGGTCCCGTCTTTTTTTTTTTTTTTTTTTTTGAGAAAAATAAAAACTTAAATCAACCTAAGGCACTAGAAGCCTTATCTTGCTGGAGAACCGTGATCACCTCATCAGGCGGAACTTCAAAAACTTGTAGTGAATTCTGTCAGGAGAGACCCATCTTTGCTAGATGATCAGCTATTAAATTACGCTCCCTAGGAATATAGGTGATATCCCACTGATCGGTAGAGTTTATTAGTCTTCTAATTCTTCTAATAAGAGTGGTGCCGGAGTCCACCATTTCTTTGATAGATAGGGCCTTAACCACTTCAAGGTTATCGGTCTGTATTGTGATCCTCTTGAAGCCTTTGTTTAAGGAAATAAGCACTCCATCAAGAATGCCCCATAGCTCTGCTTCCAAAGGTGAACATCTGCCCAGATAATGTGTGAATCCGACGATCCAATTACCAATTTGATCGCGAATGACTCCACCTGCAGAGGCGTTTCCAGAAGCTCTAGCAACTGGTCCATCAGATGATAGGTAGATCCAGTTGTCAGAACAATGCTGGGATTTTCCCGGAAAAACTGGTAAGGCCTTAGAACCAACGGTTATTGTCTCAAAGTGTTGGGCCCAGCTGAGAGAGAATTTGAGGAGTTCCCGAGGTGTCCAATCAATGTTCTGAAAAATGAAAAGATTTCGGTTCTTCCAAATCCTCCAAGCTATTATTCCGAAGAGACACGACCAAGTAGTTCCTTTATCCTGCAATTTAGTGAAACAACAAAGATTAGTGGATAACCATGTTTGTAAGGGTTCAGAGAAAAACCTGGATTGCTTCTCTGGAGGGGCTACAAGAATCCAAACTTCCTTGGATATCAGACAGTCCCGAAGAACATGCATGATATCTTCAGAATCATGACCACATCTTGGACACGCGCTACTTTGTTTAATTCCTCTCCTGGTTCTTTCTGAATTAGTAAAGAGCCTTTGATTAGCCACAAGCCAAAGAAAAAGGCGAACTCGTTGCGGTCCTTTGTACTTCCAAATTGGTTTCCAAATGTCATCTTTAGGTCTCCAAAAGTTCTCCTTTAAGGTCCAGTAAGCACTCCGAACGGAAAAAGCACCTGCTCCAGAACGAGTCCAGATGACTCTATCTTCACCTCCAGCAGGATGAGGTGGGGGAATACTGATTATACGCTTTATCATGTCATCTGATAGCCAAATACGAAGCATGTCCACATTCCAAGAGCCATCCTGCAGAACCCAATCTTTCAAAGTACTGTCTAAATTAAGACTATCATGAGCAGGTACATGGTTAAGCAGAGGCCCAACATCCGGTATCCAATTGTCTTCCCAACCTCTGATCGTGTTACCATCCCCTATAGACCACATGAGATTCTCATAGACAAGCAGCCATACCTTAGAGAGGGATCTCCAAAGATGAGAGTAATGACTTTTCTGGATAGAGGTGGGAAGTTGGTTTTTCCATCTATATTTTGAACGAAGGACTCTTACCCAAAGTGCGTCCTTCCGAGTGACAAGATTAAAACAAATTTTCATAAGGAAGGATTTATTGTGATCTTGAAGATGTCTAAGACCAAGTCCTCCACGGTTTCTCGGCTGACAAATGGAATCCTAACCAACCAAGGCAGATTTCGGATTGGCGACTGAACCTCCCCAGATGAATTGTCTTGCTATCTTTTCTATCTCATCACAAACCCCTTTCGGGATAGCTAAGGATTGCATGAAATAGCTAGGAATAGCAAGAAGAACCGACTGAGCGAGTGTAACACGCCCTGCAAATGAGAGTTTCCGAGCTTCCCAAATTTAGAGCTTACTCCTAACCTTGTCAATAACAAAGTCCAAAGTACTCTTGGTAACACGGTCATGTAGAAGGGGCACCCCCAGATAACTCCCAAGATTAAGGACCTTTTGGAATCCGAAATACTGACTAATCTGATCTCCCAAGTTAGGCTCAACACTTTTCGAGAAAAAAATGCTACTCTTTCTTTCACTGATCTTATGTCCAGAAATATCACAAAAGCGTCTAAGAATCTCTTTTAAAAGAAAGGCCTAATCCAAATCCGCTTTACTAAAAATAACAAGATAATCAGCAAAGAACAGATGAGATAAAGCCGGCCCTGATCTAGAAAGACGGATAGGACTCCACTTGCCAGTTGACATCTCTGCTCTGATGAGATGTCCTAACCATTCCATACAGAGGACGAAGAGATAAGGTGATAATGGACATCCCTGTCTAATCCCTCTTGCAGGTTTAAAGGATCTAGACGGAACTCCGTTCCAAAGAATTTGCATAGTGGAGGAGGAAATAGCATGCATAACGACCTTTCTGATTTTCTCAAGAATTTCAGCTGCAACTAGGGACACTTCTATGAATTCCCAGCTAACTCTATCATAAGCTTTTTCCAGATCTAACTTAATGGACATCCACTTTCTTCCGGCCTTCTTGCTGCGCATAGAGTGAATAACCTCTTGTGCAATTAATATATTGTCAGAGATATTCCTCCCGCAATGAATCCGGATTGCTCCGGAGAGATGAAATTCAAAAAAACGGCTTTAAATCTGTTGGCAATCACTTTCATCACCAACTTATACATAACCGAGCAGAGGCTGATAGGTCGAAATTGGCTGAAGTCTTCTGGCCAATCCTTCTTTGGAATAAGCACAATAAGAGTGTTGTTGAGCTCCCCTTCAATTCTATTGCCAGCAACAATTCCTTGAACCCATTCGCAGACTGCCCCTCCAACTAAATCCCACTGACTTTGAAAAAAGTGCGCATGGAATCCATCACTTCCTGGAGCTTTCAGCGGAGCCATGTCAAAAAGAGCTTTCTTTATCTCATCCTTCAGCACAGGCTTATTGAGAAAATCGATATCTTGCTCCTTAAGGCAGGGAAAGATATTTACGGGAATATCAGCCATAGTCCTCGATTTTTCTCCATATAATTTCTCAAAGAATTTGTGACCTCATTCATCGAGAATAGACCGATCCAACACCAATCACCATTATTGACACGTAAGGCCAAAATACGGTTGAATTTTCTTCTTTGAAGCGTGCGCCTATGAAAGAAACTAGTATTCCTGTCCCCAAATTGAAGCCAGTCACACCTCGCCTTTTGTCTCCATAAAAGCTCCTCATGATTGAGCACGCTTTCTAATTCATCTTGGACCTCCATCTCCAATGTAGCTAACCTTCTGGAAGACGACTGATCCATTGCCTTTTGTATGGTCCCTAAAGATTTCAAGAGTTTCCTTTTGCGATATCCTAAAAAGCCATAGACGGACCTGTTCCAATGTTTAAAATGAGAGTTAAATTCAGATAAAGAAATAGCCATGTTACCTGAAAAGCTCCATTTATTAGAGACCAGCTCCTTAAAGTTAGCGTGTTCCGTCCATCCTGCAAGGAATCGAAACGGTCTCCCTCTAGGAATATTGAGCTCGGGCATAGTTTTAATGAGAATAGGCCTATGATCCGATTTTATACGCGGAAGATGGTAAACAAGTGTATGAGGAAAGTCTGAAACCCAATTATCATTAGCAAGGGCTCGATCTAGGCACGCGGACGTATTCCCTCTTTGCCAGGTGAAAGATGGTCCAATGAAACCCAGGTCCTGCAAATTACAAACATCAACAAAATTACCAAAGAATTTACATCTCTTTCCTGTAGTTCGATCGCTTTTTTTATCCTTAGGGGATAGAATAGCATTAAAATCGCCCACAATCAGCCATGGCAAGGGATCCTGAGGTATCACATTCATTAAATCAGCCCAAAGAGATTTCCTCTTGAATCACAGATTTTCCATAAACAACAAACATAAAAAGCCAGATATTAAGGTTAGTATATCAGATATGAAGAAGCATAAATTGGGGGTGATTGTGATAAATACTAATAGAAACATAATCCTTCCACCCAACCCATATTCCTCCTGAAAAACCAACAGCCTTGATGCGGTGGGATCGATCGAAACCCAGTTTATCAATGATGGAATTAGCTTTATTTCCACTAACTCTAGGCTCCAGAAGACAAACAATATCCGGCTTAAACTCAAGGTTATACTCACGAAAAGCTCTGAGAAATTTACTACTCGCGCAACCTTGGCAATTCCAAGAAAAAATTGATAAATTAGAGTTCATATTATAATTCCAAGAAAATAATACCAAAACCATAAACAAAAATATAGACCAAAAAAGTAACAACGAATTAAATTAATTGCTTTTACCGATATTCTTACCAGAAGCATCTAACTCAGCTTTTCCAAATGTGGTAACAGTTTGAACCAGTCTATTCATAGAGTCACTCAAAGGAATTTTTGAGGAATTTTTAATTTTAAAATTGTTCCCTTTTCCGTGCGTGACTTTATTAATTTTTTTAATAGCTCGAATACCTCCTTCTTTACCTCCATTTAATTTACCTGTGTTTCAGTTTTTATTACCATCAACCACCAAGTCTTTATCTTTGAAAGACATTGCCGTATGTCTGATATTTGAGCCACCAAGAGACTGAGCTTCCTGTACTTCAATTCCTTTCGTCCTTTGATAGCTTGAGTCAGACGTCAAAAATGCTCATTCATCAATATTGACCCCCTGCTTGTCAAAAATAGGATTTAAACAGGATGTATTAATGTTTTTAACATTCATTAAAGAAGCATTAACGTCTAATTTAGAATTAAAAATAGGCACTGTAGAATTCGAAGGGGAGCCTGCTGTTTTGCTATTGATAGGGTCTGATTTGGAATTAAGATGGCCCAACCCTTCAAGGGCCTTGACCGCGGCACTCTTTAATGGATCGCCCTTAAGTTTGACCTCCTGCGAGCCTACTAATGTCTCAGCATTAGTATCATCAATCAAAGACCGGCTTGCTGAAACGATAACTAGGCCCGACCTTTGAGGGAGCAGCGTTTCTTTTTCTGAATTAATTAACCCCAACTGTCTTCCTTTATTAAAAATAGTGCTATCCTGCTGTAAAGAACTTTGCTCTCCTGCATTAATTCCCTCTTTTAACACCACCTGGAAATCTGCTATATGCTCTTCACCTGCCTTATTCACCGTGTTCTCCATAGCCCTTTTATCCCCGTGATTTGCTAAAGCTTCAAACCTTGATCCTGATTTTCCTTTTCCTTTATTTTCATTTTTGGCAAGATAATTAGCCCGAGAATTAAAGCGTGATTTGCGTTTGACTATCATCCAAGGGCCGAAATTCTCGCTATCTCCTCCTTGCCCCACCTCTGTCGGATTGTGCTTCGCCTGAGTGTTTTCCGGTGAGTTTTCCGTTTGAAGCAATGAACATATTTTCTTAGTATGGTCGTACTTTCCACAAGTGAAGCAGATGGTTGGAAAAGCTTCATACTCCACTCTCTGTTTCATTCCATTCACGAGAACTTATCCGTTCAGTGGCTTCTCCAGGTTGATGTACACAGCCATTCTGGAAAAACGTCCTCTAATCCGGCTATCAGTGTTGAAATCTAACCTAACAACTTTGCCAATAGTCCCCCTATCTCCTCAAGAATTTTCTTATTGTATAAAAACCCCGGGAGACCAGGTAATCTTATCCAAGCAAGGACCATACTTGGGTAAGGTTTCGAGGGATTAAATTCTTTAGTCCAAGGCTGGACTGTCAGGTATTGGCCGTAAATCATCCACGGCCCTTGTGATAGGACTTTAGTGTAGTCATCAACCGATTGGAACTTGGCCAGATAGTACCCGTTCTCGATGTCCATTAGATGGAAGGATTTAAAAGGGTTCCAAAGGTTGTTGATTCGGTTGGAGAGAGCCCCATATCCAATATTCCTTCCGAGCAGTTTAATGACAATGGTTAGTTCCATTTCTTTGAAGAGAATTTGTTGAATTCTCTTTGAAAAATCTATTGCAGGGATGCCATTAATAACAGATCTGTGAATGTTCCCCTCCAAAAATTCAAGTTCTTCATCGTGGAAGGCTACCTTTTCTTCATCAGAGACTCCAAATTTACCCCCTAAAAGTTTGTCCTTCCAGGAAATTGCATGGCTTGATCGAGATTCAGACAACAGATCCTTATCTTCACCCCCTGTTCCTTCTTTGAACCTTACTTTCTTGGTGTTGCGATCTATCTCAGGCCGAGTTCCATCCTCGATATCATCATCCATAAGCACAATGTTTGCATCATTTTCCAGAGAAATTCCTTCCATTTCTTTTTAAGAGGACGTGAATTTGAAAATTTTCACTAGTCTATCTATTTTAATTTGTCAAAAATTGAACCTCATATCTTAGGAAAACTAAAAAGTTAGTCTAATTGTCAGTAGACACATGGATTTTCGGTCCCGTCTTTTCTGGCTCTGAGTTTATGCAATTTTATGAGGAGCTTAGAAATGGCTTTTTGCCTACCTTGTATGTTATGCACAACCGTTCTTTTTTTTTATAACTAACTATTATTATAAAAAGTTTTTATTAATTTAGTATCACAAAATAATTTACATGAGAAATTAATAAATTAGCATTAGCTGGGTAGTTCAAAGGCAACAAGCCCTTACAATCCTCCTTCCCCCACCAAAATTGTAGTTGAAAGATAAGTGGGAAGTGCGTTAAAAGGCCAACTTAAAAATCATATCAAAAGTACACTGACAACAACTTCTCTCTTCATTTCCTTTATTTTTTTATTTAAAAATGATAATTATAAATTAATATATATTATCTATTTAGACTTCAATCTATCTCTCGGATTTCAATTTAAAATTAACAAAAACTTATTTTTTTTATAAAATAATCAATTAAATTACTTATTTTTCAATCTAATTTAAAATAAAATAAAATTCCTTATTTAAAAGAAAAAAAACCCAATGAATTCGGATTTTGCGTGGTGGTGTCGTCATCATCACCGCCACAACTCACAGCTAACTACCAAACAGGCTGAAACCATCATCACGTGCGTGGTCGTGACACTTACGGGAGAGAAGGCAAATGGACACGTGTATCTGTTTAACGTGGCTGTCTGTACTGTTACCGAGCTCCCAACTGTCTCGGTGTTTTCGCACAACAATGTTTCATCTATTTGATATTTTGTTAGTAAATAAGAAGCTGTTACATTAATTAAAATAAACTAAATTTTTTAAAATCTTAAATAACATTAATTACTTGATTCACTAAAAATATTCAGTATATTAAATTTTCAAGTCAATTTTACAATTTAAGACTAATCATATTCAAATAAAATTCTAATAACACACGTCTCATTCAGTTTTACGGTCTAAGATAAATCAAATTCGAGTCTAGATGATATTAAAGTAAAATCCTAATCAAAAGTATTTTACCATCTAAAATTAATCTTATTCAAGCTAGAATGTTTATTATTTATATTCTAAAAAATAAGAGGATAATAAGTTTCAACATATTCAAACTCGTGTCCTCTCACATTAGCAATAATACCCATACCAATCGAATTCAATTGGCCATTTTAATTAATTTTAAATTTAAATAATTTATATTAAGTCGGGGGAAAAACTGTGATTGGATATGCATCCTTTCCAAATCAAGAAAAAAACTGTTAACTGATTGTATTGACTTTAAATTTGGTGTAGATCAAGCTTCTTTGAGTTTCAATTTATCGCTGAATAATTCACCATAAACAAAGATCTTGACTTAACATAGCTTCAAGCAGAATACAATTAAAAGCCTAAAAGTAGTATCAACATCTGGAAGGAGAAAATAGATTCTTATCATAGGCAATGCAGCAATTTTCAATTCTACGGGAAAAACATAAACAAGCCATCCTTGCTTGTGCATGTATGAAAATAGATGAGACACACGATATTGATAGAATCACATAGCTATTGGTGTGTGTTTCCATTTACTAATATGGTAAAGAAAATTTTGTATGCCAACCAACTTACAAAGCAATCTGAGCTCAAAAGAATCCACTACTGCCAACACAAACTTATTGCTCTCTCCATGTTGCTCCAAAGACAAGCAGCCAATTTGGAGAAAGAATGAGAAACGATCTCGATGATACAAAACTATAACAACTTTGAATTTATACGTGTTTCTATAAACTATTGAAGAAAATAATGTAGATCTCACCAGTTATAACAGTGGGAAATCCGAGATGCTCAAGTCTCAACTCATCATCACAGCTGAAAGAGAAGTGTTGTACGAATGGTACATTTGAGCGAAATTCAAGCATAATTGACGATCTCTGTCATCTCCCCAGCCACCCCAGCCCTTAAACCCGGCTTTATACCCAGGTTGATTGTCATACACATGCACACCCCATTCTGATCTGATATTAGCAACCTTATCAATGTCATCTACTTGCATGTTCACTGATCCATTATCAATGCAAGCATTAGTCTGCCCTTGGCCCTGATGCAAACCACATTTCCCGAAGTGAACTGCACTAGTCCTTGGACCTCGTAACGTGTACACTGGACTGCCAAACGAAGGATAGACTGTCGCCCACATTGTTATATCCCAATTGTAATCATCGAAGAAGCAAAACTCCTTAGCTTTCCTGTGGATTTTTCTCCAAACAGTCCGATTGAAGGCATAACCTACATTTCCCATTCTCTCTGCAATCAAACTATCCCATCCTTCCCCTCTTAAATTCACATCACAAGGTGCCAGATTTGCAGCATAGCAATTCGGGCATTTGATAGGCTTCAGCGAAACAAGAAGCTGTAGGTTGCGATATGCATTGGGGTAAATGAAGTGATCCTCCTCTATGAAAAGAATATGTCCATTGTGCCCTCTGGTCTCCTTCAACCCATCCCACACAGTGTTCATCATCCACCACCAATGATGCTTCAAAGAAACTATCCTCGCAGACCGGTGGTTCCCATACTGATCAGGACTCCCAACACAATGTTTCTTCCCAGCATCATCTTTTTCCTTACAGTCATTTGATGAAACACCTGGAAAACTGTCGGGAAACACATGAGGCGAATACGGGGCAAATATCTGCTTCACTTGGCAAAATTTGATCCCTTCCACAATCTTATTCATTTCTTCAAAGTAGCCATCGTGGCTAACTATCAACAATGTTTCACTTATGCCCACAACCTTGGACAAGCTCTTAACAACCACTTGGAGATATTGCGGCCGATTATGCACGTATAAAACAATGGTTATATGATCTTTAGCTAACTTAGGATACAGATCTCTATTCCTAGGGGGCATCTGGTTTTGCTTTGCCAATCGAATCGAAAACTCATTCTGTTTAGGAAGGTTGAGTTTCTGACTAAAGCTCTGAATATCAGCGATTTCACTTAAATCTTCATCTAATTCACTTAAACCTGGTGTTGTATTGGTCCTAAGAGAAACTATCAAAAGTAAAACTCCTAATAAGGTAACTACAACTACAGATAGCAAACGTTTAAGAGCTGCATCTTTCAATCGCAGTTTCTTGCAATTAGCCATAGAACAAACAATACGCAACATCAACCAACTACCAACTCAAATTTCTCTCTTCAAACAAATACCACCAAACTCAAAAAAAATCATAGACAACCAAACAGCAAAGAATAAAAGCAACCCAGTTTACAAGAAACTGAATAAGTAAAAGGGTAAGTGCCAAAACCCTCAAAAGACAGTTCTTTAACACTGAGCTTCTTCCTTGCGGCAACAGGGATCTATGGTTTTAGCGGTTAAAGAGAAACCCCCAAAACTCATGGGAAATGGGGATCAATGTTAGGTTTTGAGGGACGTCGAGAGATCGAGAAAGTGTAAATAAATGAAAATAGGAGATGGATGAAATAGCAGCCATGGCTGCCCGTAATCAGAAAGATCAACGGTGTAAATTACTTGGTTGACGGATTCAAAGTAAGAAAAGAAGAAAAGAAAAAAAAAAGAAGGTAAATTCAACAAGGAGAAATTGACTTTCGTTAAAGACTAAGACGGTGGTAAAGTTCATAAACACAAGTTTGGGAAAAAAAAAAAAGCAGCTCGAAGTAATTAATCTTAAAATTAGAGGTAATAATGTGCGGGTCAAGCTTATGCAAGGTAGTTTAAGATCGAGCTTGACTCGAAAAATAAACTTATTTTTTTTCAAGTTTAATCTAATTTAAAATAAAAAAAGTAAATTCAGATCTGTTCCGATTCAATTATATTTGATATTTTTTAGATTAATTTTTTATTTTAAAATATCTTTTTAAAATATAATACACTAAAAATATTAAAATAAAAGTTTTTAACATATTAAAAATAGATTAAAAATTATTTATATTAAAAACACTATCATAAATATAATAAATATTTTATTGTATTAAATATAATTTTAAAAATTTTATATTTTGGGTTAGATTATTTAATTGGGTAAGTTTTTAGGTTTTGGATAATAAATTTAATTGTTTTTGAATTAGTGATTTTTAATACAAATATATATAATCATTATATAACATATATAATTAATATAAATAATTTTTATAATATAATATGTTTAGGCTGGACTGGAATACTTTTTTTTTACCAAAGGGTAAATTATTGTTCAAATGTTAAGTTGATGTTTAATTTTCAGGATGTTTTAATTAAGGTTTTATTTGATAAGGTAGCTGACAATTAATATTTTCATAATAAGTAGATAACACTATATTATCATTTAATATAGAATTTTTTTTTCAGTGATTTTATTTTTACATTATATTCTTTTTAAAAATATTTTTTTATTTTATTTGAACACTATATTATCTTTTAAATACTTTATCTTTTAAAAAAATAAGGATAAACATATAAAATGAAAAGAACTCATAATTTAAATTTTACATTTATCAAATGATCTGATTATATTATGTACTTAATTTTAAGTATTATACCAAATAATTTTATAATTTAAATTCACTACTTTACTTAGTCATCAATCTAGGTGTTAAATGCCAAAATGAATGTAACATAAAATATGTTTAAAATGCACAAATCCAAATGTAAATACTTGAACACCTTAACATACACATTTTGGTTTGGTATATGATGTGTTAAAAAACATACAATGTCAAGAAGATTTGTTCATGTTATTTCTTCTCTCTTTTTTTTTTTAAAAAAAAAAAATTGATTCTATGCAATAGGTGCATACGTATTTACAATGTAATCCTTGTGTTATAAATATACTTTGGTCATATTTGAACGGACATTTAACAAGTTAATGAGTAGGATGATGGAAGGATTTTGGTAACACGATACTAATACTCTGAGGAAAAGTTTGAGAATTAATTTATAATTTATACTACAGTTTGAGGACTTTTGGTGAAATTAAATCTATCGGATTCCACAATGGGAAGCTTCAATTGTTCTGGTTGTTGTCTTGCCCTTGGCCCATTGCTTCTTTTGTTTGATTGGTAACTTGAAAAAGACTTTGTCTTCTCTAAAAGAAATGGCTCACCTTTTTTTCATTTGTATTCTCTAAAATTTGGTGAGGAAAATCCATTAAAACTTAAAACTTATTTTCTAAAATTCAGTAAATTTTTGAGATTTTTTTTTAATTGAACTAAGCAAACGGACATCTAATTGTAAAAAAACAAATTATATATTTTAATTTATATTAAACTATATCCCATACATGACCATATTATATTATCCAATTTCATGTACTAGTATTATTCAAAATAATCCCTAAATATTTTTTTTTATACACAGTTGAAAAGCCATCAAGAAAATGTGATGATGAAAAAACTGTAAATATTAAGATTTAATTAAATAATGAAATCAAAACTTAATACACTGTTTAAGAATCAAATTGTATTGGATTTCATTGGATTGATGCTTAGCAATCAAGTTTTGCAAAAGAATATAGGGTCCTAATTGGTTTAGCTTTAAGTTTACTCAATTCTCAGATTTATTTTCAATGTTAGCTTTTAAGTAAATTTAATATGTCTTTAAGTGGCTAGGCAATTAAAAATTGTGTGTTGACCTTTCATGTCTTAATCAATTTATATAATAAAAACTTATAAAAGACCTATTGTGTCTTTTGTTCAACAATAAGCAGGGTTATAGAATTCTCTACAAGTGGTGGCATCTCCTCCCAACGTGATGACTTGGGAGAGACGGGTATGGCAATGGCTATGAAAAAACCGGATAGGAATACGATGGCGATGGAGGAAGATATGATAGGCCAGATGACTTTTAAGGCAATGTTCCTTGGTGGGAAATCAGGTAAGGAGGGATCTGAGACCTATGAAGATGATGGTTTTGATCTTAAAGATGGTAATGTGATTACACAACTCATTGACGGTGTTCCTGATATTCAGTTTTCGGAAAGGGTGCATACGTTGATCCAGAAGAACATTTCGAAATCGGTTGTCATTAAGTTGCTGGGCCATAGAATTGATTTCAATGCATTTTGTAGCAAACTTTATAGCCTCTGGAGGTCTAAACGAGCATTCCAACTAATGGATTTAGAGAGCGACTATTACATAGTCAAATTTCAGACTCAGACAGACTACAGTAAGGAGCTCTTGCAAGGTCCATGGATAATATATAGACAATATTTAACTGTGCAGCCTTGGTCCACCTTTTTCACAACATCACAAGATTTTTTTGTATCAAATGGTTGTATAAAGGTTGATGATAACACAGAAAATGGGTCGAGGGGTCGTTTTGCAAGTATGGCAATCAGTATTGATCTCAAACAGCCCCTAGTTTCCAAGATTTGGATTGAGGGGAGACTACAACGAGTTGAATATGAGAGTCTACCAGATGTTTGTTTTGAATGTGACTTGTTTGGGCACTTGCAAGATTTTTGTCCAAAGATTGGTAAAAGTACGAGGGACATAGGAGATGATGTCGATGATCGAGGTCATGGTGGTACAAGTCATGAACAACAACCAGTGACGACAGACCATGATAAAAGGGCAAAAGGGGAGGCTTTTGGATCATGGATGGTAGTTGCTAAAAAATTAAAGAGAAAGTCGAAGAAGCCTTTGGATGAGGGTCGACCTCAACATCCACGGAATACCGGATCACGTTTCAATCTTATAGCTGAACAAAATGATTAGGATGATGGTCAATGCCAAAGGATAGCAGCGACTTAATAGTTGTTGTAAGCGTGTTTGAAATGGATAAAAAGTGTAGCCAGTCGAAACGGGCACTTAAAGTAGGCTCAATCAAAAGGGAAAGAGGTGGTAGGGCTCAAGTTTAGTATTGGTAAGGGATCAGGTCAAAATAGTTGTTCATCTAGAAAGCTTGGGGCAAAGGGTATTATGATTAGGGACTTATCGAAGAGGCCTGTTATTTCTAAGGTGAGGAATGGTCCAGCTAAGGATCCTGTTGTAACCAAATGATAAGTAAAGTTTGATCCAAAGTTTAAATCTCTTAGGACTCTCATATTGTATATTGGTATTATCTCATCCATTGATTTAATTCAATTTGTACCGTTAGATATGGGGGAGTTCAACTATAAATAGAAGTGTTCCTCCTCATTTGTAATCATATCATTGTTCCATTCTTGAGTTGGAATATATTTGAGTTTATTTACTCAAACACTTGGTGTGCAATGCTTTCTTGTGACTTTTTAAGTTTTTTCGTTGCTCGTTCGTTTTTTAGTTGCTTCCACTTTACTTTAAGTGCCTTAGAGAATTTTCGGGAGAATTTTTACTTTTCGAGAGTTAAACAAAAAATTCACCAAAAATCGCAAGATTTATTAGTTTCAACATTTCATAAGTTGTGGCAGAAACTTTTAGTCCACCTATGGGGATTTGGTAGTGTGAAAATACAAATAATAATTATAAAAGTCAAATTTTGCTATTAATTTCATACTATGTGTAAATTACAAATTTATTCATTATACTCTAGCAAATCAAATTTAATCCCTATTTTTAAAAAATTTGAAATATCAATATTGACCCAAATAATAACGTAGGGCTTGTAATATGCATAAATAATGGGTTTAGTTCATGTCGTCTAATTTCATCACTTTTAATCTTTATAAATTTTGAATTTTAAAATTTAAAGCTTTAAGTCAAATAATAGCAATTAATATCAACTTAGCCCATTCACATTTAATGCGCGGTAAGGAATTCAAAGCCTATTGCATATTTCCTCACCGGAAACACTGAGCAACTCCTTCTCTTCTGATGCAGCCAAACATAGATATAATATACTTTTTTAAAATACAGATTTAATTCCATATATAATCAATTACCAAATTTTGAGGTCATAAACCAAAAAAGTCCTTGGGAAAATTATATTAAAATTTAAGTTGTGAAAGTTTTATCAGTGCATTTGATATTAATCCATAACCAACCAAAAAAGGGATGAATTAATACATGGTATTCACACAATATGAGTTTTAAAAAGTAGGTCACAAAAATAACGTAATAATAATTTAAATATAACAAATATGATATTAATCTAGACATATAGCATGAAATGTAAATAATTTTGGTTAAATTTTATCACTCACAACCTAGATAAGATAAATAATTGAAACTCACATGTTATAAAAATATATGAATATACAAATCTACTAAATTAATTTTGGCTTGCTATCAGAGCCGTTTTCCCTACGGCGGGCCAAAGACCGGTTCCACACCCATCGACCATTCAGTCGATAATGGTTTAACCTGAGCATCCATGGTCATCCAATTTCCTAGTTGGGTTTCAACCATCTTGTAATCCTTAGATTCAAAAGGACTAGGCTTTGAGCTTCTTTTCCAAAACCCAATTGGCTGCTTCTCCCAAGGCTTCCACTCTCATACTATTTTGTCTTCTCATATTTTTTTTTAATTCATCAATGACGAGTTTTAATTCAAAACACTATAAATTTTACCATTTCATTCAATACTTTATTTATTTCTTAATTTTAATAAATATATTTATTGTATATTTTTTTCGACTGGTATTTTCTCCCAAACAATTTCTTTTTTTTTTTAAATGTAAAATGATTACTTTTATATGTTAAATGTTTGCTAGAATATTATTTGTAATATATAATTAATATTTTAATACTTTCAAAATAAGAATTAATCAAACCCCCGATATAGAAAATAAATCATGAAAAATATAAAAAAATTTAATTATTTTAATTAAATTTTATTTATATAAATAATATAATATTAAAGACAAATTCACATTTGCATTATTTTTAAAAAAAAATTATTTTAGCTAATACTTATTTTTAAACCGAAAATTAATCAAAGAAAAAGCGTATTGCATACCCAGAAAATTAATTTCAAATTACCAAACTTAAGTTGATTTAATTTAAAAAAAGTAAGTTGAAGTCAAATAGATTAAAGTATGAAGTTAAAATAATTAAATGGATAGATGTGAAAGTAAAAAAAAAAAAAAAAGCATCCGAAAGGTACACAGATAAAGTATTTATTTAGAGGGTAAAAAGATGGAAGACTTCACATGGCAATGGGCAATGGGCAATGGCATATCGGAGAATCGGGTACTAACAATTTGGAAAGCTCCGCAATCAGACGCATGTAACATCAATGGTTCATGATTTGCCACGTGTACCAAGTCAAAGGATGATGAGTTGGCAGTGCCAGCTCGATTCAGCTCACCTCAGCCAAGCCAAAAATCGCTGAGCCGCAGCAGCCGCCTAAAGATTCTCTCGTGCTCCTAAAAAGTAAAAACGCACTCTCCCATTTTCCTCCACCACGTGGTTCGTTTTCAAGCCGTTTAGATCTCCAGGGCCCACAGGAAATCCAACGACCGAAATTCCACTTCATGAGTCCACTCTTATCGATAAACAAACGGTCCAAAACCAACCACGTGTCATCCCCGATGCATTATTATCCCATCTATCCAACGGGCCCAAACAACCTCTCTCTCTCTCTCTCTCTGCATCCGGCACCCCTTTCCTCATTCTTCGGAACCCGTTCTTCCTTTCCGACCAGCGACAACGATATCCCAATTCTACCCTCACCGAACCCCCCAAATTATCCGCTAGCTTATAGAAAACTTGTCCGGGATTTGTTTCCTTTTTTGTTCTTTTTTCTTTGGGGATGGCTGAATCCGACAATGAATCGGGGGGGCATAACAACAGCGGAGGAAACGCTCACAGCGAAACGTCGGCGCGTGAGCAAGACAGGTTCTTGCCGATCGCAAACGTAAGCAGGATAATGAAAAAGGCGTTGCCGGCGAACGCTAAGATCTCCAAAGACGCTAAAGAAACGGTCCAGGAATGCGTCTCCGAGTTCATCAGTTTCATCACAGGAGAAGCTTCCGACAAGTGTCAGCGCGAAAAGCGGAAGACCATTAACGGGGATGATCTGCTTTGGGCCATGACGACGCTTGGATTCGAGGAGTACGTGGAGCCCTTGAAGATTTATTTGCAGAAGTACAGGGAGATGGAAGGCGAGAAGAGCTCCATGGGAAGGGGAGAAAAAGATGGCGCCAGTGGTGGTTCCTCCGGCGGGGCAAGTGGCAGCGGTGGCGGAGGGAGTGGCGGTGGAGGTGGAGTAGGTCCGGGTGGTGGTGGTGGTGGGTTCAATGGAGGAGGGATGTACGGAGGGATGATGATGATGGGTCATCATCAAGGTCACGTTTACGGCTCCGGTGGGTATCATCATCAGATTAGCATGGAGAAACGTGGTGGCACAGGCGTTGCCGCCGCCAATGATGAAGCAAGAGGTGGAGCTGCTGTCAGGTCAAGGTAGAAAGTAAGGTAGATGGTTTGGTAGGGGGTATGGAGCATGGTTTAAGAAGAAAATTGTTGATGTTAATTAATTGTTGATTGGGGTATTTAAATTTTACTTGTTAAGCATTAACTCGATTTCTTAGGTCTCTATTTTGTGGGATATGTGATTGTCGGCAAGAAGAAAGAAGAAGATGATGCATAGTAAAAAAAAAAAAAAGTTGTAACCTTCAATGATAAAAGAGAATTAGTAGTATTCTAATTTAATGGAAAAAAAAAAAAAAAAAAAAAAAACCTTGTGTGCAACTACTGCAGATGAAAACTTTAATTCATTTTCTGCCATCTCCTTTGTTATTAGTTTATGTGTTGAATTGACGGGGAATATTAGATAGAGCAGAGAGTTTGGAGAAGCAGTGTGTCAATGTTAAAGGAAAAGGAAAGTTTGGATTGGCATGTTTGTTTTAGAAAAAAAGGTGGAAATGTGTTTTGCCATTTGTGGGACTGGGTGTGGGTGGGTTGCGTCATCCTCATCTCAATACAATATAGGGGAGGGGAGACTTCCTCTTTTCACTATTCCATTTTTAGATGCCTCCAATTTTAGATATCATCATATGCATGCCACAATCCTTCGAATTCCAAATAGAATGTAAAAGCTGATTTTGTGCTTGTTTCAATTGCTGCATGAGGGTCAAAAAAAAAAAAAAACTTGGTAACTATGGATTTATGTCAGGGATTGAATATAGATGATGTTGTAAAAGGGAAGCCTTTTTCCAGCTTTGCTCCATTTGTTAAAACCATATTGGGTTTCAGCTCAAACATTCTCATGCAGTTTTGTTTGGTTTTAGAATCTTAAACCACATTTGAAGAAAAGATTGATTCATGTGGCAAGTGGGTTTTGGAGAGCAAATGAAAGTGAAGTGGGGGCGGGGGCAAGATGAGGAGCACTAACTCCACTCTATTCCATACATCATAGTTAGTTGCCCACTTTATAGCTCCACCTTCCAACTGAATTTTTTTAGTTTTTTCGGGACAAGAGCCACATACAATACCTTATTTATTTTTGGCTAAAACTGTATCCTTGAGTGTAATTTTCTTCCCCAAATTATTCATTCAACTTTTTAAATTCATACTTTCGTTAATTGTTGTTAATTAAACTTAATCTTAATTCTAAAAAAATAAGTGAAGATGTTAATTATTTTAAGAGGTATTTTTACATTTGTTTGATGGAAAACAACTCATTGCTCCATGGTTTGGCACACATGTTTTTGAAAATTAAATTTGACATAAAATATTGTTGGATGCTTTTCCAATGAATATAGATAATAACTAGTTTACTGAAATAGTTCAATTTATAATATGATTTCATTTAAACCATATTGATTTATATACCTATATATATATAAAAAGAATCTTCAAACAACTATTTTCATACTCACATCTGCTACCCTCTCATCATATTTCTTTTTTCTTTTCTTTTCTTTTATAAAAATAGTTCATTTTTAATTACTTTAATTTTGAATATAATTTGGTCTTTATATTTTTATAATATTATTAATTAATTTAATATTTTTATAATGTTATTAATAAAAATAGTAAGACTAAATTCTAAATGTATGAAGTTTAGAAACTTACAATCACAATTGTTTAAACCAGACCAAATCGACTAATTAAATCAAGAATCAATCGAAATATCGATTTAGAAAGAAACATCAATCTGAATGGACCATACTAGTTAACTTGAATTTAGAAAGAAACATCAATCTGAATGGACCATATCAATCTAAATTCTAAATGTATGAAGTATAAAGATTTACAATCATAATTATTTGAACCAGACCGAACTAACTAATTAGACCAAAAATCACTTGAAATATCGATCTAAAGGCCTTCGACACATGTCCCTTTTTTTTTTTTACCTTATCAAGTTAAATTGCAATTCTAACCCCTCTATTAATTTAGATTATATAAAATAGTCAAATTTCAATTTTAGTCACTATACAACACTCAAATTTGAGAATTAATCTTTATAGTTTAAATTTTGACATAATTTGGTACCTCAATTTTTTTAATATCATTATATAATCTAAACACTTTATTCTAATTAAAATGTTGAATGAAATTCAAGAATTGTCAACACTATTAAATTTCTTTAATAAAATCAATTTAGATCCTTTACAATGTCAACTTTTTGTCACATGATTATCAACTGAGGTTTTTTAAAAAATAAAATAAAATAAAATATCACACCCAAAAAATTCAACAGAAAAATTTTAACGATATTAACAAGTTAACTTGAATCTTTAAATTTGAATTTTGTTAGACTTGATCTAAGATTAGTTAAATCTACTTGTTTCATTATGTTTAAGTTGTTTGATTGTTTGTAATATTTTCTACTTTTTGCATTACAAGGATGATTAAATGTGTGCTAGAAATTAAAGTAATTTATAATGTTTTGTTCTTTACATTTGTTTAGGATACATTATTAGATTCATATGGTGATATACTATTTTTTTTTTTTTGCTATTTTTAAAATTCTTTTGAATAATTATAATTATTTCTATGTGACACATAGAACTAAGCATTTGTTATAAGTTGGCATATTTGTAAGACATAATTGCAAAAAAAACCTCAATGTTTGGGGTTTTTGATTTTATGCCCTTGACTTTTTTATTTTTTAATTGATACCCTCAACATTATAATTTTTTAAGAAATCAATCCAATTTTAATATTAACCATTAATTAAACTATAAATTAACATAATAGCCCATATGAGATGCCACATAAGCGCATGATGTCATAGATCATAAATAACATATCTATTTAACAAAATTTTTTCTCTCATTTTCTCTCTTGTCAAACACACGATTGTTATCATTTTTTTCTCATTTTCTCTCTTGCCAGACACCATTTTTCTTCTTCAAAACATAAAATCAGGTAACTCGCGTGTTATTTCCACGACTCACTTAAACTCAGCCACCGTCCTAGTCTAAAAAGATAAAAGAACACACACCGACGTCTTATAATTTTCTTTATAATTTTCCAAAGCACAGAAATAAAAAAAGAGGAGAAAGAAAATTACATCTTATTTGAAACAGCCGACGTCTAAACTTCTCTCTGTTTTATTCGTTTAAGTGATGAGATTCAGATCCAAGACTTTGTTATTTCCGGTGAATTGGCCGGGGTTTACAAGAGCTTTCGGTTAGGGTTTCGAAGAGCAATTTGGGGTTTTCTGTTTTTGTTCCTTTTTTGTCTGATGATGGTGACGGGGGAGGATAACTATAACGGTAGCTCTGGGTTCTTGCCAACTGGTTATCCCTCCGCCGATTTTGAGTTCGATGGTCTAAGCATCGATCTCGACGACTTCAATCGCATTCTTGAAGAGACTCCTGGTTCTTTGCAGGTAGTTATTTTCTCGTGTTGGAATTCGGTGCCATTTTTATGGTTTGGAACGTGAAGATTCTGGTGGACTTCTACTCTTCAAGTGTGAAAATTATCACCAGGAATTTATTATATAGATCACGTAATTTTGTGTCGAAACCTTAGTAACTCATCTCCATATATATATATATATATATATTTGTGTAAGCAACGAGTCAGTGATAGCTTAGTTTTGGCTGTCTTTATGAGAATATCGATTTTATCCAATGAAATGGAATTTATTGTAATAATTGTAATTCCCTGTACTCGTGAATTTGTGATTCTGAAGTTTAAATTCATGAAATTTAAGTTACTGAAATTGTAACTAGATTTGCCGTACTTTCAGTCTTAAACTTGTGATTATAAAAAGATTGAACTGATTTTCATATATGCATATGCATATATATTATATTGCCTTTGTTAGTCTTGTTTTCTATCCAATTCGAGTATTTAACTTACCTTCACCAAATTGCAGAGCAATCCAGAAGATCCATCATTTAGAAATATGTCTCAAGGGGAGTCGGCTCCTGAAACCAACCAATTTTATCCGCACAGTTTAGTTTGTTGGAGTTTTGTTAAGAAGGCATAATTGCAAAATAGTGTTTGACAAGAGAGAAGGTGAGAGAAAGAAAATGATAGCAACCAAGAGAGATAATGAGAAAAAAAATTTGTTAAATAGATGACGTCATATATAACGTCGTGCGCTTATATGGCATGTTACATGGACTATTATATTGACCTATAGTTTGATTAACTGTCAACGTGAGTTGATCGTTAAAACTGGGCCGATTTCTTAAAAAATCGTAATGTTGAGGGTGCCAATCAAAAAATAAAAAGATCAAGAGCACAAAACCAAAAGCCCCAAACGTTGAGGTTTTTTTTGTTGTTGTTGCAATTATGCGTATTTGTAATTCAATTTTTGTTAGAATCATGGTATTTTGGTCATTTTTCAATAATTATATATTGAATATATTATTTTATACGATATTTGACATGTGGAATAAATTTGGACCTTTTTGGATGTGATTAGAATGAAAAGATGAATTTGTGTACCACACATTTTATATTATAGGCATAATGATTTATTTGACTCTCTAATTTTATAAAAAAAATAAATTATTTTAGCTATCTATTTAATTTTTCGCCTCTTGTAGCCCTTGAATTTATGTTGTTCGCCAAATTAATCCCAAAATGGATGGAAAAGTTAACACTTGTTAACTTCTGCTGACATGGCATTCATTTTAGGGTGATTTGATAAACAATACAAGTTCAAGGACTAAAAGAAAAAAGAAAATAAATAATGAGTTAAAATGAATTTTTTTTATAAAGTTGAAGGGCCAAATAAGTCATTCTACTATTTTATTTTAGTTGGACTTTGACTAAGCTTTTGGTATTTTAAAATAGAATGAAAAAGAGGGAAATGAACCCTCTTCTCCCTCACTCATTCGTATCATATCTAGCCATGAGAGCTTTCTGCTTTTTTTTCATTTTTCTTCAAATATCACCAAAAATCCAACACCCAAACTTTGTATTCTTGTAAAAACCAACTAAAAAACTCATCTTCAATCTTGAGTCCACTATCAAATCTTTCATTGTCAACTAGAGTTTAAGTGACACTTAAAAGAGAAAAATTATCTAGTGAGAGAAAGCTTCAATAAAGTAAGAATTGGTGTTTTTCATCCCTCGTAACTTGATATTTGAGTTTGGTTACCATGTGAAAGATTAGGAAGCTTCACTACAACAAAGTAGGGGTATAGCTGCAGAACCTAGCGGCATTTTTAAGTAAAACACCACTAGACTAAACCTCTAGACCCATTTATCAACAAAACGTAGCTATATTAATTACATTTGCAGCGTTTATACATAAAACACCACTAGCGTGAATATATTAGTAGCGATTCTAGCAAAAACATTGGGAAAAAGTAAGGCATGTTTAGTTGTGCTTAAAAAAAACACTTTTGGCTTCAAAAGTACTTCTGGAAGAAAAACTGTGTTAAATAATATGCTTTTTGCTGAAATTTTTAGCTTTTTCTATTCCAAAAGTATTTTTGGTGCTTAATTATTTTTTTATCCCTCTAATAACATAGTACTTTCCCTTCTTTTTTTCTTGGTGCTTAATTACAAATATGTTAAAATCATTAATTAAAAATAATAAAAAATTTAAAAAATAATTACAAATATTTAATGGTTATATTTAAATATTTAAAATATAGTTTATATATTTTAATTAAATTTTATAAATAATTTAATATTTATTGCTTAAAAATATTTAAAATTTATATTTCATATATTAAAATATTAACAAGTTATAATAATTTTTTTATATTCTTACTAAAATATAATAATATTAACTATTTTAAATATTATTTAAATGTATATTTGTTACTTGATAATAACATGTCTAAAATAGATATTTTATTTTTTAAAAGTACTTTTTTGACAGCAATACTAAATACTCAAATTTTAAACTAAACTTTTTAAAAGTATTTCTCAAAAATATTTTTTCACAATATTTTCAAAAGTATTACTAAACTAGCCCTAATTAAGTAAAGTGGAAAATATGATTTCCCGAGAAATGGGTTTGGCGCCATAACTACGCGGATGAAATGCCATGAAATCTGTGGACCAATAATGGCGTTTCTCGTACTAAATGTTGCCAAACAAAGAATAACTTCTTTTTAAAAATAGAATAATTATTTAAAAAGATCTTATGTATTTTAACAGAACAATTTGCGACGTTTTTGTAGGAATTGTTGTTGTAAGTTGTAACAATTAGTGGCATTTTTAGTATAAATGCCTACTTGTTCAGTATAAATAAATAATATTTTAAAAAATATATTTTATTTTTCCACATAAATATGGGAACGTTTCTTCCTAAAATGTTGCATGATACATGTATGAATAGTGTGAAATTTATTAAATTTCATTTATCGAAGCTGTCAATTTTCAAGTTTGGAAAATAGGTTAACTTGCGATGACTTTTTGGACATAATCTAGGCATTTTTAGGTTGATATGTCCCATAGAGTACAAAGATCTATCTCTTATATTCGAAACGTACTTTGAATCACTCGATTTCGAGTTTGGGAGCTTAAGTTATAAACATTTTACTGAAGATTGCGTGAGCAAAATTTTTGATGGGATTATTACGGAAATCACGAATTTCGAGCTTTTAATTCGACTTTAAATCATATTGGGTTCGATTTTTAAGCTTAATTATTATTATATATGAGCTCAATATTTTATTTATTAGGTTTTATTTTATTTATTATTTATTTATTATGAATTTTGGATATATTTTTAAGTATTTTAATTTATTTAGGAGTTTTATATTTCTTAGTCAAACAAGAAAGTTTAGTTTAAAACTACTTATTGTTTGGATTAACTAGAATTTCATTATACTTTAAAGTTTTATTTGAATGTAATTAGCTAGTGTAACACCCCAGATTTTGGGGGTTAGAAGTTTTGATGTTAGTGGTTAGGGGCTGAGAGTAAGGTGTGCTATTGTGTATAGTTTCACGTTTAAGAGATAGAATAGGCCTGCTGGTTTGGTGGTTGAGTGATTGTTAGTGTCTCTGGGACGCATGTTCGAGTCCTTGTGTGTGCTTTTTGGGGAGGAATATTATTTTGTTTTAAGTTAATAATTTATGCTTATTTTATTTTAATTTTAGTTATTATTAGTTTGTATTTTTATTTTTATTTTTTTTATTATTTTGACTGGACGTTTTTTTCCTTGCTTCTTTTCTTCCTTTTCTAGTTCTTTTCTTTTGGGGGTTTTTGCTGCTTTTCTTTTGCTTGGAAAACCATTTGTTGGTGGATCTCGAAGAATTTTACCCCTTCGTCGTCGAAACAGGTGTGGGAATTCGAATCTTGTCTACTTTCAATGTTGTGAATTATTGTTTCGAGAATTCTTGTTTGTGTTCGTAACTGTCGATTTTTGGGGTGTTAGTTGCTGAAAAACGTTTGGGAATATGACATATCCCGATACCCTTCTGTCATTACGAAGGTTGGGGCTGTTGCGATGGCTGAAATAGCATTTTCTGGCTTGTTCCGAGGTGGTTTCGTGGCCACTGGGGTTTCCACACGGTAGTGTGCTTTTGGGAATTAGGGTTTTTGGGCCAATTTTGGTGCCACATGGCCGTGTGGTCGACTTAGGGATTTTATCGTTTCTCACACGACCGTGTCCCTCGGGAACATAAGCGTGTGAGATTGGAGATTAGGGTTTCAGTGATTTGGTGCCACACGACCGTGTGACTAATTTGGGGATTTAGGGATTTTACACGGGCATGTGTTTTGGGACACACGGCCGTGTCTGGTGAGCACACGGGCGTGTGATACCCTCACACGACCGTGTCAGCCCTGTACTCGAATTTAGTGTAGATGGACAGAGAGTTACACGGCCTATTCATACGGCCGTGTCCCTGGTCCATACGGGCGTGTGCCTCTGCCACACGGCCGTGTGCTTTCCTTCACACGGGCGTGTGCCTCAGTCACACGGCCGTGTACCCCTTTCACACGGACATTTGACCTCCCACACAGCCTAAGCTTTTCCCATACGACCAGAGCACACGGGCGTGTGGTCTTAAGACACCAAAATTTCAGTTTGTGTATGTTTTGATTTGAACATGCATTTGTGTGTTTCAAACCCTTGGCTAAGCTTAAACAAGGGTAGTTAAGAATTCTGATCTGGGCTTCGGCCTGAGTGTATCTGTGTGACTATCATGAAAAGTGTTTGAATCTGAATCTGTTCTATTAGGTGTGTGTGCACAGCTGTTCTGTCTGACTGTCTGATAATGTGTCTCTGTTCTGTGAGTTTGTATGCATACATACATCTGCATAAAATATTTGGGGATGTGATTGTGAAGAGAAGGGAGACTGATTCTGATCTGATCTGGCAGTTAAGCTGCAAATTTACCGGTATAGCGGTTTACCGCATTGCACTGTATTGCATGTACGTTAGCTATGCTACGTACCCTTATCTGATCTGGCAGTTTAACTGCAAATTTACCGGTATAGCGGCTTACCGCATTGCACTGTACCGCATATACGTTAACTATGCTACGTATAAATATATCTGATTTGGCAGTTCAAACTGCAAATTTGTCTGTACTACGAATTTTCGCACTGCACTGTACAGCACATACGTCAGCCTTACTGCGTATATTTATTTGTTCTGGTAGATCAACCGCATTTTGATAAGTCATTGTGGCCGAGCAACCCGGGATGACTCTATATGGTGTGTAAGGTTGGATGGGCCTACTTGGTCCTAATTTGTAACAGCCTGGTTTTCAGTGGTGTCGGAAACAATGATTCGGGATCACTAAATTTGACAAGTGAGTTCAAAAATTTAATAAATTAATATATTAGTTAAGTGTGATTTTAGAAGTATTTTTGAATTAGTGAATTTTGTGATTTAAAAGAATTTATTAGGTAAATTGGGTCGAAAACGAGGTATTGAGACATCGAATTTATAAACCAAGCCATAAATATTTTTAGAAATATTTATGGAGTGTCATTGAGTTAGTATTAAAGTTTCGTTAGAAAATTTTAACGTTTTGATAGTTAATTAATTAAAAAGGACTAAATTATAAAAGGTGCAAAAACTTGTTAGAGTGATTAAATAGCTTAAGTGTCTAATAAGGAAGGATTTAAAAGGCAATTAGACCCAAAATATATGGTCTGGACGATATGGGCAAAGAAAATAAGCAAGGAAACAATGTGAACAAGGGGCAAAATTGGAAAACAAGTAAAATTAATAGTTAAAATTGATTTTTCATGAGAAATTTATATATTTTCTTCATTTTTCTTCAGCAAAACACCATGGGAGGTCTTGAAGAAGCTGGTTTCTCATTTTTTTGGCACCATGTGAGTTTATTTCTTGCTCTTTTCTTGTAATTTTTGTGTTTTTAAGACTTTTGCAATTAGGTCCAACTATCTAATTCATTAGTTTTTGATTTTATGGGTAATATTGGAAGTTACCATTGATGATTTATGGATTTTTATGATGAATTAACATGGAATTGAAGTTTTAATTTTGTTATATGATGATTTTATCAAGTAATTTCAATAGAAATTGATTTTAGGACCTAATTGTGAAAAAGTTAAGAACTAGGGTTTGGTATTAAAATTCTGAATATTAATGGATGTATGGTAGCCTAAAATAATTAGGTAAATTGTCAATTAAGGAAAATTAGTTCAATTGATAGGATAATTGCACAGGGACTAAATTGTAAAAATTGTACATTTTGGGGTAAAAGTGTAATTTCAAAAATTGAAGGGTATAAATTGTAAAGTGAATTAGAAATGGAATAGATGCTAATGAATGAGTAATTTTATATTATAGATCAAGAAACCGAAGATAAACGGGAAAAATAGAAATTAACAGACTAGTCCCCAAATTTTTACAAATTCTACAAATAGGCCCAGGTAAGTTCGTATGATCAAAATTTGATATTTATATTGAATTGATGTATGATATTATGTATTTATTTATATTATATGTTAAAAACATGGAAAATTTATAAATATGAATAGTTAACGAAATAAATACATACGAAATTCATGAGAATAACGGTACAGGGAATATTGATTGTTATTGAATTGAATGTATGTGGAATAGTGATATTTGAATATTGGATATATTGAAATGAATAGATTTAATAAGTGATGAATTTATTGAAATTATATTGATTGAGTTGGTATATATATATTGATTATATTGACTGACTGAATTGAAATAAATATTGATTGTTATTGAAAAATGAATTGAATTGTATTGAATTATGAATATATTTGATTAATTGAAATGTGTATTGATTGGGAATTGAAAAGTGATTTGGAAACCCTATTAACTAGTCGGGCTAAATCGGATATAGTTGGCATGTCATAGGATTGGAAGTGTTCAGGGTTACTTCGACTTCGAGTCGATGAGACACTGGGTGTCATTATATTACTTCGGATAGATTCGATAAGGTAATGGGTACCAACTTACTTCGGCATGACCGATGAGACACTGGGTGTCAACTTATTACTTCGAACTATCCGATGAGGCACTGAGTGCCGTATTGGTGTGTTTTGGTTGGATCCGTGTATCCGTCCGAGTCTGAGTCGGGTTAATAGGGGTAAACAAATGATTTGGCCAATTGATTGATATTGAGTGATATTGAATATGGATTGGAATGGACAACGAAATGAAATGCATGAAATTACATGAATCATGGATTCATGAAATGGATAATGATATTGAAATTGAATTGTGTATCCTAATGAGAAAAGCTATTGAATAGCAATTATGATATTGAAATAGTACGATATGAGAATTAAAAGTGTTATGAATGGTATATTTATGAAATTATATCTAAAATACTCGGTAGTGATATATAATTGATATATATATTGAAAAGTGTCTTGGAAAAATGATATTTACTTGATATATATTGAAATGTGACATGAGAATGATATTTATTTAATATATATTGAAAAGTAAAATATAAATATGTGTTTAACTTTAATATGTTGATATAAGAAGATTATGTATATGATGATGAGTATTAAACCCAAGTGTAATATGTCGAGAAAATAAGTTTATCAATATTGAATTTATATGTAAGATGTGTAAGTACGCTAACTATTGTTGTTGCTTGATGATTAGGCAAGTGCCAAGCTATTGAATGAATAATAGTATATTTATTTATTTGAAGCACTGAAAAGGTAAGTTTTTAAGTGAAAGTAAGTTAGTGCTCATGAAAGAATGGTAAGGCTTAAATTATGAAATTTCTTATGAAATGACTTATTATGTGTCCAATATGAAAAAGGCTTGGTCAAATGCACTAACTTGTAACTATGGCTGAATGACATGCATATGAAATAAGTGTAGAAGAGTAAAAGTTATATAAAATTTTACTAAGCTTGAGGGTATATGTCTATGAGTGATACTATGGATTAGTTCACCTTGTGAAATAGTGAGAACAGTTTATAAGTATTACATTAACAATAATAGGTTATTTTTTATATGTAAAGTTTTATAATTGAAATAAATTAGTATGATTAAAGATTATACGAGCTTACTAGGTATTCATTGCTTACATGTTTGTTTTATTTATCTATCTTACAGATTATCGGAAGCTCAAACGGGTTGGAAGCTTATCGGAGCCATATCACACTATCCATTGGTTCTATCGGTAATTATGGATGACTTGATTCTGGTTATAATGCCATGTATAGGTTATTTTGATGAAATGTTAGTCTATAGGTGTTATGTAGATATTAGTTATTTATTTGGTTTGCGTTTTGGTATTGTGGTATTTGCATGATTTACCTTATAATGTTGATGTGATTGAATGATGAGAGGTAAAATAGTAGTAAAATATGCATAGAGGTGTCTAAAAGTATAATGATTATGTATGTCTAAATAAAAGTTAATACAAAGAATCATGAAAGAGTAAAATTAGCATTAAAATAGTTTCTGGACAGCAGCAATGGTTCAACTTTGAAAAATCACCAAAAATTATGGAAATCGAATTAGAGGTTTAATAAAACATTAAATTAAAGATATTTGAGTCTAGTTTTAAAAACATTAAGCGGATCTTAATTTAGAATTTTGTAGCTCTAGATATAAATAGTTTAGTGACTACGACTCAAGTGGACAACTTTGATATGAACATAAGTAAATAGTGGAATTATCTGTAATTTTTCTGTAAACTCCGAAACTCTGTTTCGACGACGGATGTGGGTTAGGGGTGTTACATAATTGGTGTGTTTGGTTGGATGAGCTTTAACAGCTCTTTTGGGTGTGATCGGGGGATGGAGAGGTGTGTTGGCTGGATGGGTGGGTTTTTATTTGACTGCATTTCATCCGCATCTGACTGTGTGTGTTTTCTGACTGAGAGACTAGTTGTCTGTAATCTGTTTGTCTGTTTAGCATTTTTACTGAGACTTTTGAGTGAATTTGATGTGCTATGGTTGTTAAGTTCTGTTGGGACGTTAGTTCCAAGTGTGCTTTCTGACTCCGTGGGAAACTAGAAATCCATTGTGCTACTGTTTTGAATTATGTATCGCTGTTTTAGACTTGTATCAGACTCACACTGAGCTCGAGTTGCTCACCCCCTCTTAGTGTTTCCTTTTCAGGTACCTTTTATGAATTTTGACGCTGGACTTGATGTGTGGAGGTCTTAAACAGTCTCGGTGGAAATAAATGATTGTCGATTTATATTATCAGTTTATATTTGGTTAATGTTTTTTTTGAACTGTAAGATTTTATAAGGTTGTGGTATAAATTCCGCTTTAATTTGACTTCGGTTATTTTGTTTAAAAATTTATTCATTATTTAAATTCGGTTATATGTTCAACTTATCTGTAATTCCACCTACGGGTTTTTAAACGATTAAATGTTACGATTCGACATGAAAATGGTTTTGTAAAATTTATCTACGATCACTTTGGTGATCAATGTGACATCTAAAATTCGGTCTAAACTTCTAGGCCGGGTTTGGGGTGTTACATTTAGTGGTATCAGAGACAAGTTTGCAAAAACTCGGCCTGTGTTTCTACGTATCCGTGTGGTCACGTGGTTGGTTTTAAACGGGAGTTTTTGAAAAACTTTATCACAGTGAGATGAAATTATTTGTATTTCAAGAAATGTTTTACGAAAATAAACTGTCTGAGAATCCGATGCTGGTCCAGGTAGAAGTTTGAAACTGTAAGATTAGAATGTAGATTCTTGTACTTATTTTGTGTTTGCTTTCTGAAAGTGTAGATATCTTAAGTTAACCACAAGACTGATATGGATTCTGAAGGTAAGCAAGGTCGCGAGGAGTTATCTGCTTCTCCAAGACGTGAGTTTGCTCAGGAGTTGGAGGACAGTGCAATTCTACCAACTTCAGGTAGCGATAACCCGGAGCTTGGTATTGAGGCATTGACCTGGGTAGTGAGAGAGGTATTAGAGAAGGTGTTCGAGGATAGGATAATGGAGACTAGTAAAACCCTTCAGGCTAGGTGTGTGGATTGTGGGAAGAAAAGAGATCGCAGTCCTCCGAGGTTGGAACCTCATTCTGTGAAGCATGTTAGAATGCATGTGAGTGGCAATAGTTGTTTTACAGATGGTGTTGGTAGTGGTGCCAGTGCTCCATTTTGTGACCACTGTAAGAAGTGTCATTCGGGCAAGTGTAGGAAAAAGGCGGGTGCGTGTCTTAGATACGGGTCCACGGAGCATCGAATTAGGAAGTGTCCGCGATGACATTAAGATAGGTATAGTTGTAGATTGTTCTAAATCTTTATGTGATTTATTTGAATGACATTGATGGTTGCTCGTTGGATAATGTTTGTGTGTGTAATAACACAATTGTGTATCTGCTTCAGTGATTAAGTGTTCTAGGTGTGTGTGTGAGGTTTTAGGTTCAAGCTTTACCATTAGGATGGATTTGGTTCTACTTGAGTTAGAGTGCACAGCGGGAGCGTAGTGGTGTAGCTTGGGTTATGCCAGTTGGAAATTTCAAGGACGAAATTTCTTTAAGGAGGGGTGAGTTGTAACATCCCGGATTTTGGGGGTTAGAAGTTTTGATGTTAGTGGTTAGGGGCTAAGAGTAAGGTGTGCTATTGTGTATAGTTTCGCGTCTAAGTGACAGAATAGGCCTGCTGGTCTGGTGGTTGAGTAATTATTAATGTGTCTCTAGGACGCAGGTTTGAGTCCTTGTGTGTGCTTTTTGGGGAGGAATATTATTTTTTTTAAGTTAATAATTTATGCTTATTTTATTTTAATTTTAGTTATTATTAGTTTGTATTTTTATTTTTATTTTTTTATTATTTTGACTGGACGTTTTTTTTCTTGCTTCTTTTCTTCCTTTTCTGGTTCTTCTCTTTTGGGGGTTTTTTGCTTCTTTTCTTTTGCTTGGAAAACCATTTGTTGGCGGATCTCGAAGAATCTTACCCCTTCGCCGTCGAAACAGGTGTGGGAATTGGAATATTGTCTACTTCCAATGTTTGTGAATTATTTTTTTGAGAATTCTTGTTTGTGTTCGTAACTATCGATTTTGGGGTGTTAGTTGCTGAAAAAGGTTTGGGAATACGACATATCCCGATACCCTTCTGTCATTACGAAGGTTAGGGCTATTGCGATGGCTGAAATATCGTTTTCTAACTTGTTCCGATGGCAGTTCAAACTGTAAATTTGTCTGTACTGCAAATTTTTGCACTGCACTGTACAGCACATACGTCAACCTTGCTGCGTATATTTATCTGTTCTGGCAGTTCAACTTCATTCTGATAAGTCATTGTGGCTGGGCAACCTGGGATGACTCTATATGGTGTGTAGGGTTGGATGGGCCTACTTGGTCTTAATTGGTGTGTTTGGTTGGATGAGCTTTAACAGCTCTTTTGGGTGTGATCAGGGGACGGAAGGTGTGTTGGCTGGATGGGTGGGTTTTTATTTGACTGCATTTCATCCGCATCTGACTGTGTGTGTGTTCTGACTGGGAGACTAGTTGTCTGTAATCTGTTTGTCTGTTTAGCATTTGTACCGAGACTTTTGTGTAAATTTGGTGTGTTATAGTTGTTAAGTTCTGTTGGGATGTTAGTTCCAAGTGTGCTTTCTGACTCCGTGGGAAACTGAAAATCCGTTGTGCTACTGTTTTGAATTTTGTATCGTTGTTTTAGACTTGTATCGGACTCACACTGAGCTCGAGTAGCTCACCCCCTCTTAGTGTTTTCTTTTCAGGTACCTTTTCTGAATTCTGATGCTGGACTCGGTGTGCGGAGGTCTTAGACAGTCTCGGTGGAAATAAATGATTATCGATTTATATTATCAGTTTATATTTGGTTAAACTTTTTTTTGAACTGTAAGATTTTATAAAGTTGTGGTATAAATTCCGCTTTAATTTGATTTCGGTTATTTTGTTTAAAAATTTATTCGTTATTAAATTCGGTTATATGTTCAACTTATCTGTAATTCCACCTACGGGTTTTTAAACGATTAAGGGTCCGTTTGTTTGGCAGTAAAATGTTTTCCGGAAAATGATTTCTGGAAAATGATTTACTTTTCTGGAAAATGATTTACTGAAAATATTTTCTCGTGTTTGGATGAATCATGTAAAATATTTTCTGTTGTTTGGCAGATTTCCTGAAAATATTTTCCGGAAAAGTTGTTTTTACATATATTAATAATTTTTAACACTAAGATAAATATAATTTAGCAAGCAAATAGCTTTAAAATAGTAGCAAAATTTATAATAAAATAAGAGTTATACAATATTCAAATAATAACAACATTTTTTTTTATTGAGAGAGATCATATTTTTTTTATGAAGTATTTGAAGTATTCTTTATTAGGAATCGTGTTTTTGTTGAGATTTTTTTTCATCAAGAGTCTTGAAAGGTTTACAAAGTGAGAACATCTCCAACGGAAGAAAATTTAATTTTAAAAACCTAAAAATTCTCATAGAGAACTCTTCATTTTTTATCTGAAATATTGGAAAATTTTATCAATCAAATCTAAATATTGAACTTAAAATATACAGAGCTATAATAAATCAACAAAAGGGAACAAAAATGTGCCTTCCAAGAATGATAAGTATATTGGCTTTGCATGTACGTCGATTAGAACTTAGAAGAACCAGGATTGAATTAAAAGAATCATTTCTCGATGAAATCTTCCATGTCAACAATTTTGGCACTTCCACACTCTCAAAATGCAAAAAGAATGGACTCTCTCTTTATATAAAATTGTTCTTGACGTAAATTTGGTTAGTCGAATCGGATACAATTGCACATCTTGATCTGGCATGCAATGAAAACGATTATATAAACACGATGTATCCGAATCTCCATATAAGCGGTTTAAATATAGCCAAAAGACATAACAATAATAGGTACTTGGTAATTCGATAGAACATTATCGATTAATTTGATAGCATCAAATTACAATTAGAGAGTCGAGAAGAGATGGATCCCCTTATCTTAACCAACTAATCACCTTTGCAACTATATGCAGAAACGTACAAGGGAAAGCATGCTTGCATATTTGTGTGTGTTTAAAAAGGAGGAAGACGAACCTATAGACCGGTGTTGCAAAAAATTTCCTCGTGTGAGCGTGTTGCACATCAAGCCCAATAAACCATGACCCTGCACTCACATCATCATGTGCATAGACCTGAAGAAGAGACCTGCAAAATGAGAGAATTTTGAGGTCAACCGAGTGCAATCTAAAAATTGAGGCAAAATAAGGTGTTAAAACATTTGGAGCCTACAGTATTGGCATGGTTCATTGTTTTCAATCATTCTTATAACACACATAAAAGATAAAACTAGTCAAGAGAAAAGATGCAATACCAGATTGCATCCATGCCTTCCGAATTGCATCTCTATTCTTCTTTCGTCCAAATGTTGTGATGATACCAATAACACCTAAAAGCCTTTTATTAAAATGAGTACCATCATTTCCCGAGTGCTCCATTGAAACATAACCTTCTTGCTTAGCAGCAGCTAGATCCATCTGAATGGCTGATAATTTTTTCAATTGCTCCCTGGAATGCATTGCTTTATCAAATTAGATTCAATACACGGAACATAAATGTAAAAGTAATTAAGTAAAAAACTTACTTGTAGGTAACGATCTTTAGCATCTCGAAAACATATACGTAAGAATGACCACTGAAAAGTTTAAAAGTTAAATGTCACCAAAATCCAACCGATTTGTACCAAAATAGATCATCTTCAAACTCTTAAACACCATCACTTTATATCATATTATATATAATCCAAATCAATGGCCAACAATAAATTTAATGCGAAAGCATCAAGTTTGATAGAGAATGTAACAAAGAATGAAAGAAAATGCAGATCATCATCCTCAAACCTAGGCACGGCCAAGAACCAGATGTACTAAATTTGAAAGCATAATCTAAAAGCTAAATAAGGCGAGATCAAGAAAACGAAAAAAGAAAATCACCTGACCAGTTCTCCTATCAAGTTCTTTAATTAAATATACTCTGCTCTCTGCCTCCTGCCACATCCTACATTTAAATACAAAGCTCAAAATAAAAATTCCTCAATAAACCTACAACAAAAAACTTAAAAAAGAAAAAAGAAAGAACGAAAACTAACCGGCCAACAACGTAAACCGTAGCCATCGTAGCTAACATGGCGAGAAGCAAAGCAGAAATTCTAGAACAGACACAAGCCAGTATTACTTGTTAGATCAGGGGTAATACATTTTTCGCAAAAACAGACCTATTGGCAAACCAGAATCAAGAAAGAAGACATTCCAATGGCCTATGGCCTTTCCTATTTCGCGACACAAAACAGTAGCTCAAAACAAATAAAGGGCTAACTACGGTCAAGAAAACAAATGAAAGAAAAATAAAAGGAAAAAAATGAGAGAATCGCAATCAAGAAAACAGAGAGTAATCAGTCAGAAATGAAACATTAGAGAAATATGTAGATACCTGGATGAGATTAGAGGTGAATTTTTCCAAGATTCCAAGACCCAGCAAAAGGAGAGATTCCAAGACCCAGCGAAAGGAGGAACCGGAAAAGTCTGAGAAAGAGAAAAAGAGATTTGTTGGCTGAGAAAGAAAGAAGAAAGGAGAAGGAATGAAGAAGGGAAGAAGGAGAAAGACTTACCTGGATGAAGGGGAAATATCCAAAAATGTCTTACGGAAAAGAAATCGGTAAGACGTTTTCCAGAAATAAGGAAGTGATTTTACCTGTGTTTGGAAAATGAATTCCTAAACGCTGGAAAATTCGTAAAATGTTTTCCGGAAAAAATTTTCCACCAAACAAACAGACCCTAAGTGTTATGATTCGACATGAAAATGGTTTTGTAAAATTTAGCTACGATCACTTCGGTGATCAATGTGACATCCGAAATTCAGTCTAAACTTCTAGGCCGGATTTGGGGTGTTACAGCTAGCCTATATAAAGGCATATTCATTTTTCATTAGATAGACAATTGTTTTCATCAATAAATTTTTTAACTTTAGGAGTTAAAGGTTTTTTTGTGCAAGATTTATTTATTGTGATTTTCAGAAGTAGTTTTATTCTCAATTTTCTTTAAAGAGTCGAGGAAATTCATTCGATTATATTTTGGAGGGTTGATTAGAGCTATTAATTGAGTTTGTTGGGATTAATACCTCAAAGGGTTCAATTGGACACTTATCTATCTATATTTAATATCCATCAGTTTATTCGATCTATCTTCCATTTTTTATTCTATTTGTTCTTTATTTAGTTATTATTTTGAATATTTATTCATTATTTTTAATTTTCTTATTTTTTTTCTTTTGTTAAATCTATTCGACTTCTTCTTTTCAGGTTTGATCTGAAAATTTCTTTCTCGAGTCGAACAACTTGAATACGATCATCCTCCGCCCTCCTTTATCATTTGGAAGTTCTAGGCATTATGTCGAAAAGAACAGATATGATCAGAACCTATGATAAGATTATTCAAAAAAATAGATGTCATAAATAAGGTTTTCGAATATTGGAACCCTAAAATAAATTTCTTTTATGAGTAAAATCAATGCTTATCTAATGTTATTTTTTTAATCTTCTATTCACTTACATTCTTTTACCATTTTTAAGTTTGTTTGTAATCAACCTATATGTGAAAAACTTTATATCTTACTAAGTGATAGATGCTAAAAAGTAATATGTTTTAATGTTATTCTTAATGCGTTTTTGGGTGATTATTTGATGTAAATGGTGAATTTTATGCTCCTAATCCTTTAAATTCATGTTTTTATACTTAGGAGATCATTTGAGAGCAAAAGGAGCGAAAAAACGAGCGAAAATTGAAAAATTAGAGCAAGGTACAAAAGACACAGGGGCTACTACACGGCCATGTGGCAAGTGTAATACCCCTAACCCGTCTCTGTTGCCGGAATAAAGTCACAAGATATTAAGACGATTAACATATCCGATAATATTTAAACACATTTCAAAAATCAATTTAAATATCATAAATCAATGTCCAATAAGTAATCATAGCATTCATACAAAATCGACCTTAAATCGAGCCTATGGAACCTTAGAAACAATTTGGAAACAAATTGAAAAATGTGGAAAAAATTGAAAACAGGGGTCACATGGCCGTGTGAAAAAGGTCAGTCTGTGTGGCCTCAAACATGGTCGTGTGGCTACCCTTACATGCCCGTGTGGCTACTCCACATGCCCGTGTCTCCAAACCGTGTAGCTCATTAATGCCGTATGGAAAAACCTGCACTTTAAAATTAAAAAAACACACAGTCATATGGTATGGCTGTGTGTGGCACACAGAAGCATTACAGCCTATGTCCCAGGCCATGTGCTTCCAAAATGACCCCTAATGCAAGCCAATTCATCAACCAATTCTTAGACACTAAGCCAATCCATTTCTAATCACTTTCACATGTTTAAAACACATTCAACTAAGCTTAAAACATACAAAAATCATTCAACCTATGTGCCTAACCAATGTACCCTCATTGGTACCACAATTCAAACATTTAAAATCCAACATACATCATTTACTAAATCACAAAACATGTATCCAAGCATCTCAAGAACATGAAACATACACTTATACCTTCTTGACTATACCAAACCTAAATGTACTCATTTGGTAATACCTTGACCATTTTTATAAGGCATATAGCATATTATCAAAAACACTTATATAGACATACCATTGTCATTACACACCACAATCAACCAAATATTTGTTGACATCCACACCAAATAACACTTCTCATACTTCGATTAATAAAAACATATCCATAATGCTTGTAACACATATAAACAACATCCTATTTACATGCCACTTATAACTAGACCAAAATAAACAATTAGTTACCAAATAAATTGCCGGATAGTATGAACTCCAAAAGCAATCCAATCGACAGCGCAAATTTGACGATCTACAAGAAAGAAAAGCCAACACGAGGTAAGCTTACGTAAAGCTTAGTAAGTTCGTAATAAACTTAAACTTTAACTTACCATAAAGGATGAAATTTTAAACATTTTATAAGATAATTTACTATCATGATCATGAGTTCGTTAATTACCTATACACATCACAAGTCTCACAAGGTTAGTGAGTTAATATGTAAAACATATAACTTAATCATGATATCAAATTTATACATAGATAACACATTTGGTATATAAACCAAACATCACATATGCTTTTAACTCTCACATTTCATTTCCAATATCTATATCCAATGTCCCAATTCATACATATATTTTCACATAACCATTTCATGTAATCATTCTATATAACCATTTCGTATAACTGTTTCATCTGAATGTTTCATTTTACCATTTCATTTACATATATAACACAATCATTTTGTATATCACATTTTGTTTCAATAATTCATATAAATTTCTCTATTAAATGTCTAATTCCATATAACTGTTTTGTATATTTTGTTTCATTTTATACATTTAACACCCGATGAATCAAATTAAATAATGTCGGATACATGGGAACCATGCTCACACAAAGTGTGCTTGTAACTGTAACTGTAACTACTCTCACGAGTAGGCCCGGCCTTGGGGGTCGTCTGGAGGTGCAGCCCCAGGGCCCAGGGTTAAAAGGGGTCCAAAATATTATTTTCTAGTTTTTAAGGGGCTAAAAAAAAATTTTAACTTTTAAAGGTCAAAAAAATTACCAACTTGTGAGGGGCCCTAAAAATTTGTCTCTAACTTTTAAGGAACCTAAAACCCCATTTTATGGTTTTGCCTAGGGCCCCAAAAATGCAAGAATGGGCCTACTTACGAGCCATATCTGTAAATGCTCACACTAGCTGTGAAATGGGTCTGCTCACACAAGCTGTAGGTCGAGATGTTAGCTACACGATGCTGCTCACACGAGCTATGGAGAATCCACAACAAATGCGGGACCTCAGCCATCGGTAGGACATCTAGGACCAGCACCCGAAACCACATAATCCCTAATGCTATGTCATTTATATCCTAAGTATTCACGAGGTTCATACGAGTCATACACCATGTCCATTTCAATTAACTTTCTTCACATTATACCATTATGATAACACATCCACATAGTTCTTATTTATCAAACATAACATCGATTTAGCTAATAATGCAATTTAGTTCAATTTACTAATTGCCATATATCAATCAATTTAATTCATTCATAATATAAATAATAATTAACATATCATATAATTATTTAAGCACTTCTTTTTCACATGAGTTCAATTATATACTTTTTCCATGTTCAATCATGACCCTCAATTATAATTTTATTTCAATTTGATTCAATTTTACAATTTAATATTTACTTTGCAAGCAAATTTAAATACAACATACTTAGATATTTAATAATTCACAAAACAAAAACTAAATAAATTCATTTATATTATACGAACTTACCTAAACCAATTTTGCAGCAAACACGACTCTGAGGACTAATAAACAATTTTTCCTTTTCCGCGTTTGTCTATCGATTGACTCGTTTCTTGATCTATATATAATAATTTAATTCCATTATCCAATTAAAATACTTTTAAATACTAAAATTCACATAATTAACTCGTTAATCAATATTTATACTTTACCCTAAACTTTTATCTTTTATTCAATTTAGTCCCTAAACCCAAAACTTAAACAATTAACACGATTAAAATCGAACTAACTTAACAAATGTTCCATGGCTCTCATACAACCCATGTTTATCAAATTTCACATAAATTCATGCTAACTTTATTATTTTAGCAAATTAGTCCTTAAACTTTAAAATTAATCAAAATTACTTTACAAAATAGTCTTTTTTAACTATCAAGCTTATAAATCTATCATCAAACTTAAAAAACATTATAAATTCATCAATGGTAACTTTAGAAATCTTTAACAATTTTGAAAATGGAGGTACAAGTTAAAATTACTAAAAACGAGTTTAGGTTGCATACCATACAAAAGGCCGAATGCTAAAGTGTGTTTGAAGGTTTCAAATTCTTCTTGCATGGTGGCTTATTCGGTGGGAGAGAAGAAATGAAAAAGATGGTATTGTTTTCTTTTCTTATTTTATGTTTAATTTATTTTTAATATCATTTTAATTAAAAACTTTTAACTTCAACAATTATAATCAATCATCCACCTTCCATTATAAGTTATAATGACTTAATTGCTATTCCAAGCCATGGAAAAACATTTTTTAACTCAATTAATTAATATTAATCAATAGTGATTAAATTTTATGATTTTTACGATTTAATCCTTTTTCTTTAATTAACTATCCAAACATCAAAATTTTTGGACCAATTTTCAATATACCTATATAATCACTCCGTAAATATTTAATAAAAATATTTATGGTCTCGGTTTATAGAAATGAGGTATCAATACCTCTTTTTCTAAAATCACTTGACTTTAAGGACAAACTACTTGAACTTAACTATTCATTCAAATCATAAAAATTATCAAATCAGAATTTAATATAATACTATATTTGACTCATAAATATTAAATAATAATATTTACGGACTCACTCGTCGTATTTGTGGTCTCGAAACCATTGTTTTCACCACCACTAAAAACGGGTTGTTACAACAGGTCGTGTCGATTTCACGAATTACACTTTGAATAACGAAAAAAAAACACGATTTTTAGGGTTTTTGTGCATTCTAAGACCTATATTTGAAAAAAATAATAAGATAGGAGAGAATCGTCATAGAATACTCAAGAAAACAACTTGAAAAACACCATTGAAACCGATTCTGAAGCAGATTTTCGTCAAGATTGAAGACTCCCAGTTGACTTCTCAGGAGATTATAATGAGTTTCTCTATTTCTTTCGACTATACTATCTTTGGGATGTTTTTATTTGCAAGTATGAACTAATTATCTAAATACCTAGGGGAGATGAATCCTATGATGAATTCTGTTGTTTGATTTTTATTTTACGAAATAAAGACTTAGATCTTATTGTAACACCCCAAACCCGGCCCAAACACCACGACCGGATCTGGTATGTCACTAAAAATTTTGGAAGAATATGTCGTATTTTCAGAAAAAATATTTTTCTAAAGTTTATCTTCTTATTCGAGAGAAATTTAATAGTTGATAGTTCAAATAAAATATGCCTTTATAAATTAAAAACCCAAATTTAAATAGATACATTAGTTCAATAAGAATTTAAATAACTAAAAATAATTAAAGCTCAAAATAAAACAAAACATAAACTAGTGGCCCATAGCCTTATTACAACGAGATTTAAAATCCATTAATTAAAAATATAAAGTATTAACTTGAGACTTTTTGTGGATCCAGCTTGGTCTTTTGCATGGCCACCTTGCGTTCCTCTCGGCCCGGTCAAGCACTAGGTATCACCCGAAAGGTTAATTAATAGGGTGAGTCGCGAGACTCAGTGTGCAACCCTTATGCACCACTAGATTTTGGCCTTAGGCCCATAAAACAGATTAATAATTCCATTTATAAAAAAAAATAACAATAATATGCAAGGCCCAACCCATTTGCCTAGGTTTCCATCCGCTACACGCCCCCGTACTAGCCATTCACACCATTGGGGATTTTTACAATCGACCCACACCGCTACACGCCAAGATGGCAGTCATGCTGCTCATCAACATATTATGGCCGAAGCCCTTATAACAGATCACGACATTAGCCGCTACAACATATAACAGATCACGGTATAAACCGCTACACGTATAACTTCCTCCTTTCATCAACCCAACCCATGCAGTCATAAAATCAATATGCTTTTATCATATAAAGTCAAACATTCACTGACCTGGTGGTTTGCTTCATCCTTTTCGGGTTTCCAATATTAAACTGAGATATCGATATTTATCACAACATATAAACTTATGAGCATACATTGATAATCAGATCTAGATGGTGAGGAAGTATTACACACCTGATATCGCGAAATCCAATATTCTTAGTCGATGTCCTTGCTATCCGGATCTATTATCCTCAATGTAAAGCCTTGCTCAAAAGCCGGAAAAACACACAAAGATTTAGCCCCTTCAACAATCGGCCAAGGTTAATAAATCCCAAATTACACGTTAAAACTAATAGATCCCTTACCTTGAAATCTCGAAAGTAACACGATTCTATAACTTGGAGATCTATGCGATTGACTCCACTAAAGTTCCCTTGATTTCGGCACAAGTAGGCACCACGAAGTAATTCGGCAATCACGGGAGATGAGATCTAGGGATTTCGGCTTTTAGGAAAATCCCGAAAAAGTATGAACAAGAGAAGGCTGATGTGTCTTTGGCTTTTAAAATACTTGAGTGAAGAGTTTCGGTTTCTGACGAGGAAAAGAAAGAAGAAAAAAAACAAGGAAGAGACATGAAGATTTCGGCTAGGAAGAAAAAGAATGGAAAGAGTTTGACTTTTGAATCAAAGTGAAGATGAGGGAATAGGCTTAGAGATTTCGGCTTTTACTCGAGAGAAGAAGAGAAAAAATGAGAGAAAAACCCAAATGCTTTGAAATTGAAGAGATATTCCCCTATTTATAGAAATTTCAAGACTTACCTAACCTTGCAGATAAATCCTATCTTTTCTCATTTATCTTAATCTACTAGCTCATCTAAAAGAGACTTAATTATCTCTAACTCCTCCCTCCTTTATCAGCATATTATCCACATATTTTAATCATTAAAATCCCTAAATTTTAGCCTTTATCCGCTTATTATCCACATAAAATAAATTCCTAAATAATAGCCTTTATCTGCTTATTATCCACATATTTTAAACATTAAAACCCCTAAATTTTGGCCTTGTTGCCATCCACTCCACCTAATCCTAATGCCCAAAATTTAGCTAACTTAAATTAAAAGAATTGGGCTCCATGAAACTTAAATTTGGGCCCCTTACTCCCTTGTGTGGCGTCACCTCCTAAGATTGGGCCACAAGCCCACTTTGTATTTTAAACATAGATACTACCTTTTAAACCCTATAATGCCCAAACAGATAATTTTAATCAAGGCCTCTACCTAAGCCTGAGCCCAATTTGGACCCCTAACACTTAAATTAACACATTAAACATATCCACCCATTAAACGCATAGGCCCAAAAATTCAGGATGTTACACTTATTTTCAATTAAGTGTTCTTAATTATTGGTTTAATATTTCTAAACTATTGATTCATGTTTGATGTGCTTAAATCAAAGGAGGAATAGAGCATGTTTGATAGTAGATCTAGCATAATTAAATGGAGTTGCATGCAATTCTAGAAATAAGACGACATAAATCTACTGGATTAGAGTCAAATCTAATAGAGGGGTCCATAGATCTAGTTAAAACGATAATAGGGGTTTTAATTAGAAAGAAATTTCAATTAATCAACTTAGAGCTAGTTGCTTTTATTCTTTAAGAAAAATATTAACATAATTTAGGGACTTTTACAGATCAAGACACTAAGTGAAGAAATTGCGTAATTTAGATTGATAGTGACAGATGAAGTCTAGGTGACTTCTTTCCTGGGTATTGTTTCGCTTCTTGGTTATTATTCGATTATTTTCCTGATTTGTTCTTTGTCACATTCGTAATTAATTAATTTAGTTAATTTTAGTTTTTAATCAATCAATTGAATTTATCGATTATATAATAAAAAGACAGTAATTACTAGTACTTTTAGTTTTCGTGGGAACGATATCTTTACTCACCGTAACTATACTATTAATTGATAAGTGCACTTGCCTTAATTAAATTTTAGTTGGTTTGCGACTGCATCAATAATATCCTTAATTATTATATTTTTATATAAAATTTATAATTAAGATAAATTATCTAATTGATCATCTAACTTTTAAAGCATTTTTATTTTGGTCACAAAAAATTTCCTTTCCATCGTTAAAGAAATTTATCATGTCATTCAAGCTTTAATCTATTAACGACAGTTAAGAAAAAGAAAAAGAGGCATTTAAATAGATTTTTGGTCAAATTTTCTTTAAATTTGAGTCAAACTTTTGCATCCACCAATCAAAACCCACATTCAACATCTTCCAATCTCCATTGTCCTCTCCATGCCTAGCACCTCCTTCCCCTTTCCACATACCACCGACCAAAACATTGCACCACCCAAGTGACATTTCCTGTAAGGAAATCCCAAATTTCCATGTATTTCGTAGATTCTCAAAAGATCATATTATCGAATACACGTTAGAGATGAGTTTGGAAGCCGAATAGCATAGCTATAAAAACCCAAATTTCTCTCAAGCAACAAAGATCATGCAAGCTAGAGAACTTTTGATTCTTTAGTAAATTTCCATTTCTTTATTGAAAAAAAACAAAACATTACCATTTATAGCAAGCCATTGAACTTTCGATATGTCCAAGTTAGAACACGTTCAATTCATTAATAAATTTAAACAAGAGAAAAGAACTAACAATTTCAAGAGATGGGTTATCGTTAGAAAGCAAAGTTTTAGCTTTCCCCTAATCATGAACCCCAGCTTTGACTGAAATCCCTTTTCGAAAGTAGTGGTTCAACGACCCTTTTCCCAGTACTACCCGTTGCTCTACCTACAAATATAGTTTTCTTCTTTGTATCCACATTTGCTGCCTCTTTAGTTTCAGAAACTTCCTCTGTTATTTCACTTCCTCTCATCTAACAAAACCATTAAAAAAAGCAAATTCAATAAGGGATAAAAGAAAAGGTAATCAAAAGGGAAAAGAGGAAGCTTGTTATGGGGATTACCATGGTAGAACATAGAGGCCTGGTTTTAATGGTTGAGGAGGGAAATGAAGGGAAAGATTTGGAGAATAGAGAGTTTATGAGAAAAAGAGGAGTGGCCATAGATTAAAGAGAAATGTTGACTGGTCTTTGTTTCTCTTTAAATCTTTGTTCAAATGATGAAGAAAAGTTCTGGTTGTGCCATGGTATGCTCTCTTGCATTTCAGTAGGCAATGTAAGGAAATGTCACGTGGGTAATGCAATGAGAGCGGAAAAAGGTGTTGGGCATGGAGAGGATAATGGAGGTTGCAAGATGTTGAAGATTCAGATTTAAAGAAAATTTAGCCAAAAAAATATATTTAAAATTGAGGTTTTTCTTTTTTATTTTTCTCTAAAGTACAATTAGATACTTAAAACTTGAATGATTAAAATAATAAATTGTTCTAATGGCGATGGTTAAATTGAAATATTTTTTTGAATGATTAAAATAAATGCACCCTATGAATTAGATCATAACTAAATAAATTACCCTTATTGTTATATATCTGTAATCGTCAACCTAAATGTCCTAAAAGGATTTGGGTCTCCGACCCTTCTCCTGGAAGGACCCGACTTGGAAGAGGCGTATTCACCAAGACAGCTCGTAAGAAGAGTTCGCAGACACATCTCGCAGGATGGGGTCACGAACGGTGTTCGCAAGAAAGATTGCGAGCCTTATAAGTAATCCATACTCATGACCAACATGTACGGAACTCATTGAGGATGCTAGCCCATGATCAGAAAGAACCGTGTGCTACGCAGACACGCATCCAGCAAGCTAAAAGACGTGCAGAGAATATCAACACCAGAGGCATAGAATGTCAGTACCGAAGGCCCCAAGACTGAAACAAAATGATGAACCCAATTATGAGATATAATAGTAACAATATAAGCATATATAAATACCTCAATATTCCTTTTAATGAGATATGAGAAAAACACTTCAACACTTATAATTACCCCAAATTTAAAAATCCTTAACAATTACATTGGTAATCTATTCTTCATAATTATAATATCATAATTATACATTGTTGAATTTTTTAAAATCTTACTCACTAAAATAAGTATTATTAACTAAAAATTCTTATTTATGAAACAACTTATCTTGTTTTCCTTTTAAATTTTCATTCAAACTTAAACTTTTTTCAAAATCTGGAAAGTAAAAAAGAATTTAAAACAACTATTTTTAAATATGAAAATTTCTTTGTAAATTTTAAACTATTTTTTAATTTTTAAATAATTATAAAAATATTTTAAAATTTACTTATAAGGTTAACAAACCAATATATGCATAGTAGGGAAAAAAAGCTAATACTTTATTAAGTGAAAAACATCTCATTTTAGATCAAGAAAGATGTTTTACAATCTATATGAAAATGAAAATGTGATATAATATGAGGAAAACTTTATTTTGACTTTTGCTAAGCCTCGCTGATTGATAGGGCCACGTGAGAAATTCTTTTAGGAGCGAAATTAAGTTTATATTTTTATGATAATAAAAGTGAAATTTTACTATTTTAATAATTTATATGTATACTTTTTAAAGAGTTAAATTAAATTTTTTCATTTTTTGTGGCTAAAATATAAATTTATCATATACTAATTTAATTTTTTTTAAAATTATAAAAGGACTAAATGTGAAATTTTTAATTTTAGGGGGTTGAGCCCCTACTAGCCCCCTTTAGCTCCGCCCCTGTTATTAGGTATTAGCTCAATTGGCATGAGTATTATTGCTAATGCAGGAAGACTTGTGTTTAAGTGTGTTGAAGTGCATCATACTCCTATTTATAAGTCCAGAAGAGATTATGGATAATTTTAAATATTGTGTCAAAAAAATTTACTAAACGGTTAAATTGAAAATCAATATTCTTCAAGGATATAATAGATATAGTTAATGTTTGTTAAAATATTAATTATGAAAATGTGATTTTACACGGTTAAAGTTGGATTCTAATTCACACATATTGTTTATATGTCGTGATTTACTGTAAAAGCAGTTGATCTCAAAAAAAGAAAAAAAAAAGAAAAAAAAAGAAGATAAGATAAATATGTAATAATAAGATAAAAGTATGGATATTATATATATATATATATATATTAGTTTTTATACCCTGGTTTTATTGTATTTATCAATTAAAATATTTTATAAATTTAATTTTATAATTGATATTATAAGTAAATTTAAATATTTTGTGATTATCTAAATGAGCACTTACATTTTATAGAATATTACTTAAATGATACATAGAGCACGAGTATGATATTTTGTTAAATTACCTATGCTTTACATATCACACAAGTTGGTTGTGTATATTAAATTTATAATACTAAATCTTGTTTAAAATTTTTAATGAATTTAAAAAAAATTGATACATAGAGCGCATATAACAAAAATTGTTACATTGCATGTGTAACATCCTAGGAAGGGCCTATGCATTTTTCAGATCAATTGTATGAAATGACAAGTCTTAAGTTTTATGAATAAATTTTTGATACTTTTGGAAACCTATAAATGAATGAAAATGAAAATGGAAATGAAAATGGAGATGGAAATGAAAATGGAAATGGAAATGGACATTTTTGGAAACTTAGACATTTTTGGAAACTTAGACATTTTTGGAAACCTAAACATTTTTGGAAATGATCCAAAAATGGAAACTTGAACATTTCGGGAAACTTGGATATATGAGAGAAATAAAGGAGTTTTATTCACATAAATATGTGAATAATAAGAGATAAATAAATGAGTTTTATTCACATAAATATGTGAATAATAAGAGATAAATAAAGGAGTTTTATTCCCATAAATATGTGAATAATAAGAGATAAATAAAGGATTATTTTCTAATGAGATAATTGAGGAGATAATTGATGGATTAAAGGCTTTTATCTTTTAAATAAAAGAGATAATATTATCAAAAGAGGAGTGGTGGCCAAGTAAAGGACTCCTAGGCTGATAACTTTGGCTATAAAAGGAGGGACAGGAGGGCTACTCATCAACATCTGCTCCCTCTTCCTCTCTCAAAAATTCTCCTAGGCAAAACCCCTCTCTCGAATTTTCATTAAGCAAAAATCCTCTCTTTTCTTCTATTTTCTTCTCCGTTCTCACTGTTAAGTGAATCTTTGTGGATTCTAAGAAAGAGGCAATCATCCACAACATCAAAAGGGGATCTTTCGGAAATCTAAGGATCTAAGGTAAGGATTATAAATATAAATATGTGGTTAAAGATTATGATTCACGTTTTCAAAGTTAGATCTAATCTAACACGAAGTTATAGGATTTCAACAGGCTTATAAAGGAATCCTCTTGATTTGGAATCCCATCATAAGTATTAGCCGATTTCAAGGAAGAGGATTTCTAGCAACTGTTGGGACTTGATTAAATCAATTCGGCAACTAGGAGTGAAAGATCTAGATCGGTAGATCGCTTCTACGAAATTCACGGAAACTATTAAGCGAAAAGGTGTGTACTCTTACTAACTTTCAATAAATTGCATGGCAATCATTAGATATGTAAATATGTAACAGTATGTGAATGTGGCTAAGCACCACAAATGTGGTAAGGAGTACCAGTGCACGTTTCCTACTTTTGATAGGATTGTGAATGTGATATATTTTGAACATGTGATTAGTAACATGAATGAAAATTTAGTATGTGAAATATGTTATGAAATAATCGGGGCATTCGGGATATTTGTGGAGGAAGAAAGTGAAGGTGATGACTACGGTCTCACCAACGTAAAGTGGTGACTACGGTCACATAAAGTGAAAAGTGGTAACTTCGGTTACATCTAGTGAATACAAATGTCTAATGACACAACATAAGTGGGCGATGAGCACGTCGATTGCAATGACGCGCCTTCGATGGTGTGTAGCGGATGGAGGGTCGACTTAGTAGTCCCCGCGGTTATCTGGTTGGTACGGGTGGTGTGTAGCGGATGGACAAATAGGTTTGGATTTGGGTTGCATCATCCTTTATTTTGTATGAACATGATATTGATATGACTTGTATGCCCGATTTGTTGGAAATTAGTACTATGTACACATTGAGTCTGTTGACTCACCCGTTGGGGAATTATTTTTCAGTGATGAGCGGTAATGGACCGGGTCGGCAGGAGCTAAAGGTGGCCATGCATCGCTTGAAGAAATTATTTGGAATTTGGACTTTATGAAATTTTAGTACTTTATTTTGGGTTTGAATGATGTAATAAGGCCATAAGGCCCAGTTGGATTTTCTTTATTCTGTTTATTTTTATTTAAATATGATACAAATTATGTTTGATTAAAGATAAGTAAATTTATTTCTTTTAAAATAATAAACCCAAAAATTATTTTGTCACCTTATTTAAGTTGGATTTCGAAATTTATTAAATAGGTTTCAAATTAAGCCCAACCCAAAACAATTTTTTTAAAATTACACAAATTTTCTCTAAGTCATTTAGAACATTGAAAACCGATTTATTTAAGGAACATACCGATCCGGTTCAAGCTCGTGGGCGGGTGTGGGGTGTTTCATTGATATCGAGCCAGTTTTAAAACTCTCGGCTGTGGGCTCGGGCCCAAAACGTTTTCAATTCGAGCCCAAATGAATTTCTTTGAAATAAGCGGTTTTATGGCATGGCACCTAAGTCTCCGACCATGATCCACGGTAAGTACCTTTAACCATCCGTGTGATTATGTGAATTATGAATTGTAAAGGGTAGCAAAGGCATGGAACGTAGAATAGTGTGATAGGAACTTGAACCCTAGGATTAGACTACTCAAACACTTGAAACTCATAAGACTTAATGAACTTAACAAACCTATGACTAAGTTATTAAGCTAGGGTGTGGCAACCCCACATGCATGTCTAGGATTGGATCCGGAAGAGCCTGGTATTTAAGCGATCCTAGTGACTCACCTCCTCTTCGCAGTATCCTACCAGTGCGCAGCTTCGGTTCGCCCTAACTCGAAGGCTCGGTGGTGTGGCAACCTGCATGCGCATGTCTAGAAAGGTCGGTGAGAGCTTGGTATTTAAGCGATCCAGCGTGACTCACCTCCTCTTCATTCGAATCCTGCACAGTGCGTAGCTTTGGTTCACCACGACCAAGAGGGCTCGGTCATAAGCTAAACACAAAGAATAAAACCCGAAAGGGACTTAGCCGTTTTCTATAAAAAAAAAAAAAAAAATACCCTTGGTTTATAAAATGACCAAACCACCCATAGTTTTAACAAAATTTCATTACTTTATCAAATGTTCAAAAACCCTAATTTGTAAAATATCAAACTATCTTGATTTTGGAAAATTACAAAATTACCCCAACTTACAAAATTACCAAAACGACCTTGATTTCCAAACTTTTAAAATATCATTGCTTTGAAAAGTGTAACTCTCAAAGGAACCCTCAATGTTTTACAATCTTGGAAAATATCCTAACTTAATAAATTTTACAAATTTACCTGATTTTTGGAAAAATTATCAAAATACCCCGAGATCAAAAATTACAGAAATACCCCTGGATTTCAAAATTCTTCCAAAATTTCCCGAAACTTTAGAAGTACCAAAATACTTTCATCAAAATCACCAGGGAACTTTTTATTTTTGAAAAATTACGAAAATACCTGTAGGATAAAATTACTGAAAATGCCCTCGGTAGTGGAAAAGCAAAATAACGAAAACAACAACAAGAATTACAACGTTTCTTTGAATGAGCGAAAGTTCATATTTTTGATGGATGAATGAATGAATGCAAGATCAGTATGCATGTATGAATACGAAAGAAACCACTCTTAAACTCTTAACTATAAGATATCATCGCGGGTAATAAGTGAAACAAGAATACTAATACATAAAATTCCTTAATCGGATCTCATCGATAATGAGCTCAAGAGGGCGTGGGTCGTCGTGGAAGAGGTAGAGGAAGGATGAGTGTTAGATCGGGACAAGGTTACGACAATGAGATACCACCACCACCATCACCCCAAATTGTCAATGTTGAGCGGCGAGGCTCGAACAGAGGAAGATGCCGTGTCGCGGTATCTTTGCGAGTTTTGGAATTGGTGGCTGGTGCAGGAAACAATTTAGGAAATCGTAAGTCTGTGCCTGAGCGGCTCCGTGCTAATGGAGCTGAAATGTTTAGAGGAGTATCGGGAGTGGCACCCAAGCTGAGTACTGGTTGGAAGCAACTGAGCGCATCATGGATGAGCTCGACTTGACCCCCGAGGAGAAGTTGAAAGGGATGACGGCACTATTACGCGATGAAGCGTATCAATGGTGGTTAACCGTTCGGGACGGTGCCACGGCGGAAGATCTGACCTGGGAATATGCTAAGGAAGCATTTGAAGAAAGTATGTGGGAACCGTATATAGGCGAGCAAAGGAAGGCTTTTAAGGGTTGGTACAAGGAAGTAAGTCATCACCGAATATGAAGCGGAATTCTTGAGGTTGAGCCGATATGCCCGAGGAGTAGTGGCGATCGAGCATGAACGCAGCGTGTTCGTTTGAGGACGGACTTAGGGACGATTTGAGACTTTTGATAGCACCGCATCGGGAGCGGGAATTCTCTACCTTGGTGGAAAAGGCTAAAGTGGTGAGGAATTAAGGGCGCCACCAAGCGGTGTGGATGAAAATAAGCCCAAAAGAGGTTTTGGGCCATCAGAAAAGGCCACAAGAGGCCTAGAGTTGACAGCCACAAAGTCAACAGCCGGTACGGCCGTGGCAATTTCGCCCTTGTGAACATTGTGGAAGGAAGCACGGGGAGAGTGTTGGAAAAAGGCGGGACGATGTCTCAAGTGTGGGTCCAAGGACCATATGATTAAGGATTGCCCCAAGCTATTAGATGAGAGCCAACCAAAGGCTCGAGAATGCTAACCAGTGGTAGAGGCGACACGGCCGTCTCAAAGAGGTCGTGGGTCGGCCAACGAGAGGTAGTGCGGCGGCCGTGGAGCTCGGAGTAGAGGTGCGACTATGGCTGAAGCAAGGCAACCGGGTTTGGTTTACGCGGTTCATTTGGAGGGAAGAGGAGACGCCAGCGGATGTTATAACCGTGCGTTCTTTATTCATGACAAACCCTATTTTGCTCTTATTGATGTGGGCTCAACTCATTCCTATGTTGCATGTAGTGTGGTTGAAACACTAGGCCTAGACTCTGAACTTTCGATAGGCGGATAAGCGTAGTAAGCCCTTTAGGCCAAACGGTGAGGATAGATAGGATCTTTCGGAATGTACCCCTAGAGATTCAGGGAGCGAACTTTGGTGACTTAATGGAATTACCCTTCTGAGAGTTTGAGCTTATACTTGGAATGGATTGGCTAGTAGAGCATCGAGCCGTGTTGGATTGTGCGGCTAAGCGTATGGAACTAAGAACCCGGAAGATGAGGTAGTAGTGATGATCGGAGAAAGGAGGAACTACTTGTCTAACGTGAGTTTTAAACCTTGGCCGCCGAAAATGGTTAAGAAAGGATGTAAGGCATTCTTAGCCTTCGTGAGTGCGTTAAGAGGAGAAGAGGAAGGTGTCAAGGGAGTTAGAACAATAAGGGATTTTGAGGATGTATTTCCGGAGGAGTTGCCGGAATACCCCCGGATAGAGAAGTGGAATTTGGAATAGATTTGCTACCGGAAACAGCTCTGTGTCAATCGCTCCCTACCGAATGGCACCAAAGGAGTTAGTGGAGCTCAAGGCTCAAATCCAAGAGTTGTTGGATCGTGGGTTCATTCGACCCAGTGTGTGTCTCCGTGGGAGCACCGGTTCTCTTTGTGAAGAAGAAGGATGGAACTATGCGGATGTGCATAGATTATCGTCGATTGAACAAATCGACCATCAAGAACAAGTATCCTTTGCCAAGGATAGATGACTTGTTCGACCAAACCGAAAAGGGCATTGTGTTCTCAAAGATCGACTTAAGGTCGGGGTATCATCAATCCCAGAAAGTGAAGGAGGCGATATTCATAAGACCGCTTTTAGGACAAGGTACGGTCATTTTGAATTTGTGGTGATGCCGTTTGGGTTGACGAATGCACCAGCGCGTTCATGGATATGATGAATAGGGTTTTCCAACCCTACTTGGATAGATTCGTCGTGGTGTTCATCGACGACATTTTGGTGTATTCCAAGACGGAGGAGGAGCACGATGAGCATCTCCGAGTTGTGTTAGAAGTGTTAAGGAAAAAGAAGCTTTATGCCAAATTCAGCAAGTGCGAATTTTGGCTCAAGGAAGTGGCGTTCCTAGGACATGTGGTATCCGCAGAAGGAATAAGAGTGGATCCTAGGAAGATCGAAGCGATGTTGGATTGGAAACCACCTAGGTCGGTGTGCTGAAATCGAGAAGTTTCTTAGGCTTGGCGAGGCTATTACGAAAGGTTCGTGGAAGGATTCTCGTCGATAGCCGCACCTTTGACAAAGTTACTAAGGAAGGAAATACCGTTTGTGTGGACGGATAAGCAACAGGAGAGCTTTGAAAAGCTTAAAAGGTCTTGTGAAGTTCCGGTGTTAATTCACCGAGGCGGTAAGGACTTCGTAGTATATTGTGATGCTTCGCACACGTGGTTAGGCTGTGTGCTAATGCAAGAAGGAAAGGTAGTCGCTTATGCATCTCGACAGCTTAAGGCCGCATGAGGTGAACTACCCAACTCATGACTTGGAACTCGCGCGGCGGTGGTTTTGCCCTCAAAGTTTGGAGGCACTACCTTTATGGAGAAAGGTCGATAATTTACACGGACCACAAAAAGCCTTAAGTATTTGTTGACTCGGAAGGAGTTGAACTTGAGGCAACGAAGGTGGGTGGAGTTATTAAAAGATTATGACTGCTCGATAGAATACCATCCGGCAAGGCGAATGTGGTAGTGGCGCCCTAAGTAGGAAGGTTGTGTCGGATTTAAGGGCTTTGTTCGCTCACTTAAGTTTGTATGATGACTAAGCTTTGTTGGCGAGTTACAAGTCAAGCCAACTTTGGTGAAGGAGGTGAAAGAGGGACGGTTGGCGGATAAGGACTTAAGTACTAAGTTACAGCAAATGCGGCAAGGAGGATTAAAGGATTATGGCGTCAATGATGAAGGAGTCTTGTGCTACAAGGAAAGGTTTGTATGCTTGGGGATAAGGAGTTGAGACAAAGGATTCTTCGGAAGCGCATGGTAGTCCTTATGCTATGCATCCCGGAGGCATCAAGTCAGTATAGAGATATAAGGGAACAATTTTGGTGGTCGGACACAAAAGCGAGAGGTGGTGAATTTGTGGGAAATGTTTGACATGTCGGCAAGTAAAGGCTGAACACCAAGTCCCATCGAGGATTGCTTCAACCAATTGAGATTCCCCAATGGAAGTGGGAAAGAATTACCATGGACTTAGTTAGTGGGCTTCCCCTTACGCCCACTAAGAAGGACTCGGTATGGGTGATAGTGGACCGTTTGACCAAGTCCGCACATTTTATCCCTGTGAGGATCGACTATTCCCTTCAAAAGTTAGCCAAGTTATATGTGGCGGAGATCGTGAGGCTACACGGGTACCGATGTCGATCATCTCCGATAGAGACCCAAGGTTTACGTCTCGATTTTGGAAAGCACTTCATCAAGCATTAGGCACTAAGTTTGGACTTCACTCTGACTTTCCATCCACAATCGAGACGGCGATCCGAACGGTTATACAAGTGTTGGAAGATATGCTAAGAGGTCAGTGATGGATTTCCGAGGAAGTTGGAAAGATTACTTGCCTCTAGCCGAGTTCGCCTACAACAACGACTATCGGGCAAGCATTCGGATGGCACCATACGAAGCATTGTATGGAAGGAAATGTAGAACACCAACTTGTTGGACCGAGTTAGGAGAACGCCGCGTTTTGGGTCCAGAGTTAGTGGCGGAAACTGAGGAGAAGGTGGAATTAATTCGGGCACGGTTGAAAGAAGCTTAGATGTAAGTCGAGTCGTCTGTTGACCTTAAGAGGAAAGAAATTGAGTTTGAAGTAGGAGACCAAGTGTTTCTAAAGGTCTCACCTTGGAAGAAGGTTATGTGGTTCGATCGCAAAGGAGGAAGCTAAGCCCAAGGTTTATAGGGCCCTATCAAATCTTCGAAGCGAGTTGGGCGATGGCATACCAATTGGAGTTGCCACGAGTTGCATCAAATGCACGACGTATTTCATGTGTCCATGCTACGTCGCTATCGATCGGATCGGTCTCATGTGGTACCTGTTGAAGAAGTGGAGTTAAGGCGGATCTATCCTACGAGGAGGAGCCGATTCGGATCTTGGAACGTGACGTGAAAGCACTACGAAAAGAAGTCGGTGCCTTTAGTCAAGGTGTTATGGCGCAATCATGGATCGGAAGAAACTTCGTGGGGCGCCGAAGAGACAATGCGACAAAGAATACCCTCAATTGTTTAGTTAGGAAATTTCGAGGACGAAATTTATTTTAAGGGGTAGAACTGTAACATCCTAGGAAGGGCCTATGCATTTTTCGGATCAATTGTATGAAATGACAAGTCTTAAGTTTTATGAATAAATTTTTGATACTTTTGAAACCTATAAATGAATGAAAATGAAAATGGAAATGAAAATGGAGATGGAAATGAAAATGGAAATGGAAATGGACATTTTGGAAACTTAGACATTTTGGAAACTTAGACATTTTGGAAACCTAAACATTTTTGGAAATGATCCAAAAATGGAAACTTGAACATTTCGAAACTTGGATATATGAGAGAAATAAAGGAGTTTTATTCACATAAATATGTGAATAATAAGAGATAAATAAATGAGTTTTATTCACATAAATATGTGAATAATAAGAGATAAATAAAGGATTATTTTCTAATGAGATAATTGAGGAGATAATTGATGGATTAAAGGCTTTTATCTTTTAAATAAAAGAGATAATATTATCAAAAAGAGGAGTGGTGGCCAAGTAAAGGACTCCTAGGCTGATAACTTTGGCTATAAAAGGAGGACAGGAGGGCTACTCATCAACATCTGCTCCCCTCTTCCTCTCTGCTGCGAAATTCTCCTAGGCAAAACCCTCTCTCTGCGAATTTTCATTAAGCAAAATCCCTCTCTTTTCTTCTATTTTCTTCTCCGTTCTCTTTGTTAAAATTTGAATCTTTGTGGATTCTAAGAAAGAGGGCAATCATCCACAACATCAAAAGGGGATCTTTCGGGAAATCTAAGGATCTAAGGTAAGGATTATAAATATAAATATGTGGTTAAAGATTATGATTCACGTTTTCAAAGTTAGATCTAATCTAACACGAAGTTATAGGATTTCAACAGGCTTATAAAGGAATCCTCTTCAGATTTGGAATCCCATCATAAGTATTAGCCGATTTCAAGGAAGAGGAATTCTAGCAACTGTTGGGACTTGATTAAATCAATTCGGCAACTAGGAGTGAAAGATCTAGATCGGTAGATCGCTCTACGGGAATTCACGGAAACTATTAAGCGAAAAAGGTGTGTACTCTTACTAACTTTCAATAAATTGCATGGCAATCATTAGATATGTAAATATGTAACAAGATGTGAATGTGGCTAAGCACCACAAATGTGGTAAGGAGTACCAGTGCGTTTCCTACTTTTGATAGGATTGTGAATGTGATATATTTTGAACATGTGATTAGTAACATGAATGAAAATTTAGTATGTGAAATATGTTATGAAATAATCGGGGCATCCTTTATTTTGTATGAACATGATATTGATATGACTTGTATGCCTGATTTGTTGGAAATTAGTACTATGTACACATTGAGTCTGTTGACTCACCCCGTTGGGGAATTATTTTTCAGGTGATGAGCAGTAATGGACCGGGTCGGCAGGAGCTAAAGGTGGCCATGCATCGCTTGAAGAAATTATTTGGAATTTGGACTTTATGAAATTTTAGTACTTTATTTTGGGTTTGAATGATGTAATAAGGCCATAAGGCCCAGTTGGATTTTCTTTATTCCTGTTATTTTTATTTAAATATGATACAAATTATGTTTGATTAAAGATAAGTAAATTTATTTCTTTTAAAATAATAAACCCAAAAATTATTTTGTCACCTTATTTAAGTTGGATTTCCAGAATTTATTAAATAGGTTTCAAATTAAGCCCAACCAAAAACAATTTTTTTAAAATTACACAAATTTTCTCTAAGTCATTTAGAACATTGAAAACCGATTTATTTAAGGAACATACCAGATCCGGTTCAAGCTCGTGGGCCGGGTGTGGGGTGTTTCAGCATGTGCTTTATGTATCACAGGTTGCTTGTGTATCTTATAATATTATATTATTAAAAATAAATTAGTGTTTGTATTATTTAAAATTATTGTATTTAAATAAAAAAAAACTAAAATAATCTACAGAGTAAGCAAGTTATCCTTTATATATAAATAAAAAAAACACTATTTCAATGAGTTTAATAATATAAAAAGTCTGGTAATGATATGAAATATATGCATAAGTATAAATTTTGAATTTCTAGGTAATTCCTTAAAAGAAATTTGAAATTGTTAAGTTAATAAAAAGGTTAAATTGCAATTTGAGACTCCAAAACTAAGAATGAAGTCCCTGATGGTGAGTATTAGTGGAGGAGTAAAATGAAATGTTTTTGGTCATGTGGTTTTTTGGTTGAATTAAAGGGAGAGTATAGCATATAATTAGGAAAAAGGAATGTAAAGAAAATAATGAAGGTATTATTGTGAAGTTGGAATGTATTGTTTATTTGTCTAGAAAATATAAAACTATAATGCATCACATTATGTAATATGTTATATTATTGAAAAGCTGTTGACATGAAAACTTGGAAATTCAATTACAGCACTCCATGCCTATAGTAGGGGTTTCATTTAATGGTTAATTAATCCAACATGCACTTGCTAGGAGCGAAACCCACCTTTTTGTTTGCGAGATCAAATTCCCACAAATGATTTTGCATTAAGACGTTGCCCAGTATGTTATTTTCAGGCCAAGCTACCCTAACAAACCCAAGGCATTTCACTCCTTTAGAATCGTCGAAGATATAACTTCCGACCGCCGGCTCGAGCTTAGCTCCCCCCTCGAAATGGAGGGCCACTCGGGGAATGCGCGTCTCATCAAACTCTCCAGCTGGTGGAGCATTGAAGCAATAATCCAAATTCCCTTTCGTCTTGTTATACATGCTTAAAGAAGGTTCAAAAGCAGCAATGACTTTATCGAACGCCTGTTCCAGCAGATGCGTTATGGTAGTACCTGAGTCCACAATCATCCCACCGGCTCCTTTGTCATTCATATCCCATACATATGATGGAATATCCAGCATCGTGCCATTAACTGAGATACCGGTGACCTTTACAGGATAAAGTGAGGTCATTTTTGATTCTTCGGTTAACAGATCTGTGAATTGCATGTTTGGCACTTGATCTTCTGAACCAAAGACGAGGTAGCTGCTCTCCGATTTTATGATCCAATGATTCTCCAAGCAGAAGGAAAACTTGCCCCCGAACTCATGTGCTGCTTTCACAGCAAAAGACAACGGGCCGAGTCCTAATGCTAGTATCCCATCGATTTCCCGAAACCTTTTGGGATTGTTTAAAGCATCGGTACACCCCATCGTCATTTCTAGTCCCTTCTTTTGGCCGTTGCTGAATCGGAATTTAACTGTTTCATTGAAGTAGGATCCCCCCACATTTAATCCATCCAAATAACTATGAACAACAAGCGTAATAAGGTTAGGTTAACTCTAGTATATCAAACAGCCAGCCAGCCAAAAAAGGATAAAATGTGATTAATAAACAAAAATAAACCACTTTTACAAAACATGCAAAAGGGACTAAATTTATCATTAATCCTTTTAATTTATTTAAATAAACAACAAATAATACAATTGTTATGATATTGGACTCGTAAAAAAAAAAAAAGTGATTATGAATATATAATTACCTGTAATCATAATAGCAAGGTGCGTTTGGATAAGGGCAAGTTGGGAGAGTACTTGTTTTGTCGATGGTCTTGCACTCTTGTGATGAACATGGAATGCTCTTAAAGCTGCTTGATTCATTAGGGGAGAAAAACCTTCCGCCATCCAACGGCACTGCGGAACAATCAAGGCACAAATATTTGCATTTAAACCATGTAAGACAGCTACCCGTATCCACCAGCAGAGTAAAGGTATGGGCAGGGGTCCCCATCCTCAAGGAAACAAAGTATTGCCCGAACCCCATATCTGCCGCCGATCGGAATGGGAACTCCACCCTATCGTTCGCCTTCCCCACTACGCCTAGCCTCCGTTTAATGGCATGAAGTCTAGCCTTGTCGCTCTGCACCAGCTGTTTTAATCGTTCCTCTGAATTTTTTGGGGGTCCAAGGGTCGATCCAGGATTGTGTCCTAGCTCAGGTGAATGCCTGTGAATCAGTTTGAGCTTTTCGCTGCGTTGGCTTTTCACAGCATCCGCCTCCAACACCAAACACCCATTGAAAATAATGAAGCATAACAGGGAAACCAGGGATATGTTCCTCTCCATCCTTTATTTGAAGGCTGAGAAGGAGAAAAACCAAATGCCGGTGCAAGTATGATTGAATTGTTTCACCCTCGCCTTGAGCTTTTAAACATGATATGCATCCCCCTCTCTCCATACACTTGTTTGGATCTCCCTCATTTTCTTTCCACCTAAGTCCTATTTACTCTCTTTGATTTGACTCTTTCTTCCAACTCCATTTTTTAAAAAACAGAGAATTATATTTGTAATTTAACTTTTTCTTTCAAATTTAATAAACAAAAATTTAATTAAAATATCTACAACTACAGATTTGTAACGTGCCTTTAAATAGACGATATGTTTACTTTCGATAAAATTAATTATTGTATAACACATTCTTTTTCATATGAATTTGTATAAGTCTTAAAAGAAAATGTATAATATATAAGGATGCTTATGTTTTTTTCATAATTAAATATCTTTTTCTTTTGTATATTTGTTGTAATATGAACTTATTTTTCACTCATTCCATTGCTATTAAATAATTAAATACTGCAACAGGTTTTTTTCCCAAGGCATTTGGTTTGTTGGCTTTGGGTGTTCACCTTTAAATTTTCATCATGGGCTTGAGTCATAAGATCGCTACGTGTGTAACAGTTGAAAATCGCCTGCGCAAAGTGTATACATATTTAAACTTCATATTTATTAAATATTAAAAACGGTCAAACTTTTTCAAAAGATATTTTTTTACTTAAATTATCAAAATATATTAAAAAGATCTTTTGACTGTTAATTTTAACAATTGACCGTTAAAATTAACTATCTTTAATTTTTTTCCAATTAAAGCCACCTCGTGTTACAACCACGGCGTAACATGTGACAAAAAATTATAAAAAATAATTTTTTTATAAAAATTATTAAATTTTAATAAAAATATAAAAATATATAAATTTTATTAAAAGTTAGAAAAAATATTAAAATCTTTAAAAATTATAAAATTTTATAAAAATCATAAAAATTTATGAAATCCATAAAAAAAATATTTTAATCATTAACTTTAATCATTGACCGTCAAAGTTAATTACTCCCTGTGTTTTTTCAGTTAAAGCCATCACGTGTCGTAACACAGCGTGACATGTGATGAAAAATGATAAAAAATAAAAATCAATAAAAATTATAAAATACTTCTTTTGGTACAATATTTTTATATTTTTTTACGAATTTTATATTTCTTTACATTTTTTATAATTTTCTTACGACTTTATAAAATTTTACAATTTTTTTTATAATTTTTAATATTTATATTTTTATTAAAATTTAATAATTTTTATTTATTTTTATTTTTATCTTCTTTTTTTGGCCACATCTCACGCCGTGGTTATGACACGTGGTGGCTTTAACTAAAACAATTAAGAGCGGTCAACTGTTAAAGTTAACGGTCAAAGGGCCTTTTTGATGAATTTTGGCAATTCAATTACCCAGTTTAGTGTAAAAAAAAAAAGCAGAGATTTAATTTTTTTTTGAAAAAATTTGAAGGCATTTTTTATGCATTTTAAAAGTTCAATTGCCGAATTGAGTGCAAAAAAAGAAAAAGAAAAAAGAGACTTAATTGCTTTTTTTGAAAATGTTTGAGGGCTTTTTACACCCTTAAGCCAATATTAAAAAAAATTAACATTAGTCTCATTATAAATTTTTATCATATTTGTTCTTTTTTATATAATGTTTAGAACTAGCCATAGTCCCTCTCCAATCCTTAAATAGAAGGATAATGCGTTTCAACATATTTAAACCCACGTCTTCTTACATTGACAACAATACTGATACTAATTGAGTTAAGACTCAATCGAATTAAATATGATTCAGTCCAATTTTTCGACCATTTTAATTCATCTAAAATCGGAAACAAGGTCCAAAAACATTCCACAGGCCATCAATGTATCCTTCATCTTTGCTAATCTATGTGGTTGACTTTGATTTATTTTAGGCATAATGATTTACATAGAACTCTAATTTTATAGAAAAAGTTATTTTAGTTTTTATATTTATATTATTTATCAAATCACTAAAAAATAAATAGAAAAGTTAACATTTGTTAATTTCATTGACACATGAATTGCCATGTGGATATCACATTAAAAATTAATTAATTTTTTAAAATTAAAAAAAATTAAAAATATTGAAAAATATAAAATATATATTTAAAATTTTAAAAAAAAATTAATTAACTGCTAACGTGGACTACCACATAGATACCATGTCAATAAAACTTTTTTTATCCATTTTGATGTAATTTGGCAAATAATACAAATTCAAGGGCCGAAGGAGAAAAAAAAATATAGAGTTAAAATGATTTTTTTAAATAAAATTGAAGGGTCAAATAAGTTATTATGTCTTTATTTTATTTCTTTTATTTAAAAATTAATAGTGTCCTTGCCCTTGCCCTAACTCTTACCTACGTTTTTCTATGTTATGTTTTTCTTAAAGCCAAAAGTTCAGATGGTAATAGGAGCCAGATATTAGATTCTAATTTTTTTTTTTCAATTCTCATTACATTTTAAATTTTTTAATCTTAATTAAGTCTCTTCAATTTTTCAAAAGTTACTATTAACCTTTTAAAAAAATTTGAAAAATAATTTCTCAATTTTTTTAGATAATTTTCTTTAATACTTTTAATTTATTTAAATTTAACTAGACTATCAACTTCTTTTAAAATAAATTCTCATACAAAAACCTAAAACATTTAAAACTTTAAATTAAATCCTTAAAACTTAATGACAAAATTTGTCATTGCAAAAGTCCATATGACTCAATGATTCCTTATCTATTTGCACTAATGGTAAATAGTTTGGCTAATGGCTAATTGATTTTGGTGAGTTAAGGTTTAAGAAATTCTTAGGTTAAACCAATTGAACATACTATTTTCCATTCAATGGTTTGGTATAATTACTTTATAATTAAGTTTCTCCTCAGGGGCAATTTTGTGTTCAACATCAATGAAGTCAACTTATGAACTCCAAGAGTATTTTTGTCAAATGTTAGGGTTGTAAACTTGATTGTATTAAAGGCCTGCTTAATGTCAAACATAAATGGGTCTCTTTTATCATCTTTCTGGTTCTCTCTTTTATTACTTTTACCATGGTTAGGTTTTTTGTTTTTTCCTTTCTTAGCTTAGTTAGTTAGTAGTTGTTAGTTTCTTCATTTTTATTGTAGCTTTAACTTTTTTACAATTAGATGCAAAATTTTCTTTTGTTATTTTGATTTCTCTTTAAAGTACCTAATAGATTTTCTCTTTGTCGGCTTTCAAAAGTATAAAAATATCATCTTTGGGCTATATTTTCTTCTCCTTTCTTGCTGCTATCATCTTCAAAAAGGACTCCCTCAATAGTCATTAAGAACTTCTCAACTTTGTCATTTTTTTATGTTTTCTTTGATGAATCATTTAAGCATGAAATTGACTGATATTTGTATCTTGATGATGAATAGGCACTAAATCTTATGTGGTTGGTTGTTTGAAATGTTGTATGGTTAGTTTTTGGGTTAGGCACTAAATCGTAAAAATTAGACTAAATCAAATAGACTTCAAAACCTAGAATTGACGTCTCTAGATGAACAATTAGATAGGTGAGATCGATAGGAGAACTTATTGCGTACCACTTTGATTGTCCCGATTTAATTTAGTGAGGTCGAGAGATAAACCAAACTAAGTTATCCAATTAGGTAAAATGGTGACCGAAAGGTAACATTGGACCAATTAGGAGTTTGAGCAATTTAGATCCCTAATTCAAGAATTAAATAGAAACATGGATATCAACCGACCACTTTAGTTCATTGAATTTATATTTGTGCACTTTTATCTATTATTCAATTTAGTCCTCCTAGGTGTTGTTTAGTGTAATTAATCTTTGATTATGATTTGTAACACCCCTAACCCATATCCGTCGCCGGAACAGAGTTACGGAGCATTACCTGAGTTTACAGATCAAATACAATAAATTCTTAACATTTACTATTCATATAATAAATCAATCACAATGTCCTTTATATGGGCCCTTAAGGTCCAAAATATGCATTAGAAACAAGTCGAGACTAAATCGGGAACTCAGGTAATTTTTCGTAAAATTTTAAATTTTTTTCCTAACTGTAGGGGACACAGGCCCGTGTGGCCAGGTCGTGTGGCTCATACAGCCAGGTGACACGTCCGTGTCTCAGGCCGTGTGGGTATTCGATGTGAGGCACACGGTCATGTCCTAGCCCGTTTCCATGCCCGTGTAACTCTCTGACTTGGGTTAAACGACCAAGCCACACGCCCGTGTTCTAGGCCGTGTGAACAATTTAATTTGCATTAATTAGGTGCAGGGGTCACATGGCAAGACACACGCCCGTATGCTAGGTCGTACGTCACACACGGCTGAGACACACGCCCGTGTCTCTGCTTGTGTGAACAATTCTAAGCATTCTGTTCCTCAAATTTAAGGATGCAGGAGACACACGACCAAACCACACGCTCGTGCGCATGGCCGTGTGTCACACACGGCTGAGACACACGCCCGTGTCCCTGCCCGTGTGGATGAAAATAGACCATTTTTCAAGGCCACTTTTATCACCCAATTTGTCCTCCACCTACATCAACACTTGAATACATTCAGCAACCAATTCAAGACATTAAAATCAAGCCAAAACTAAGTCTTATACATGACATATTATCACATAAGTTCAAGTGTTTAAACTTACCAAAAACACACATATGCGTATAGGCATCAATTATGCTAACTCAAAACCATTCATCAATAAGTTTATATAATTCCCACCATATAACCATTTCAACACACACATCAAACATGTCCAAGCCATATATTTACATCTCAAAATATACCAATACAAGCCATACCAATGGCTAGTTTCAACCAAATATTTATATGCCATCGTTTGGTCAATTTAACCTACACATGCCATTATATCCTAATTAAAGTTTGCTACTTATACCAAAAAAAGAGAGCTGAAGGATAGTGTGATCTTGCTCCGACCCGCTTCCAACATTTACGAGCTTCCGAGTACTATAAAATAGAAAAAATAAAACAAAGTAAGCTTTTAATCTTAGTAAGTTCTTATAACGGGAAATTAACTTACCATTCATTTACATTTAAAGTAAGCATACAAAGTACATCCAAATCAATTTAATAAATAACCTAAACACTCACATCCTTATCAAACATGTTAGTCATGTATTTCATATAAATAACAAGAACAAGAATGAGCTCATCAAATATCATATTTCCATGTGTTTTCAAGTAAATACGGGTAACGATTCATTCAGAATTCATCTTAACTCATATCAGAATTTCACCCGTTGAATCATTTGAAATTTCGATGGACACATGGGTAATACACACAAAGTGTACAATACAGTAAATCCGTCAACTTATATTAGGGAGTGCTTATAGAAGCACATAAACAGGAAGCTTATCCGGGCTATAACAGGAAGCTCGTAAGAGCCATATTCAGTAAGCTCAAGTGAGCCTATAACAGATAGCTCCGAAGAGTCTTTAATCAGGAAGCTCTGAATAACCATATATCAGGAAGTTCAAGCGAGCCATATCGGGAATCTCACAAAGAGTCTTTAATCGGGAAGCTCACGAAGAGCCATATATCGGGACACTCATAAGAGCTAAGGTGTGTCCACAACACATGTAGGATCACAACCTATCGGGATGCTCTGAAGAGCTATAACGAGAAGCTCACAAGAACCATATAACGGGGAGCTCATGAGAGCTAATAACAGGACGCTCTTTCGAGCTATGGTATGTCCGCAACATATACAAGACCACAATCAATGCGGGAACCCTGTATCCAATTGAATTTCATTTATTCAGACGTGATTTAATATTTATCGGGCATCGTCGGATATGTGATTAATTTCATATACATAGCAATTACATAACTCACATGTACAACATTTAATTCAAACATATAAATGTACACAATTTAGTTACACAAACTTACCTCGACACTTGTTCGTGTTTATAGGCTACTAATCCGATACTTTTTGTTTTCCTCAATCCAATTTCGTACTAGGTCTATTAGAATCTATACGAGTAAATTTAACTCAATTTAATACAATTCATATTCAATTCAGTCCAACTCACATCTTAGGCAAAAATACCATTTTGCCCCTATACTTTTAATTAATTTTGATTTCGTCCCTAGGCTCGGAAAATGAAATTCATGCAATTTAATCCTTGTTCCAAGCCTAGCCAATTTTTACATATAACATTTGCAGCCCTTGTATTTCATAAAATTCAAAATTTTTCCATGTATTTTATATCTTCACAATTCAATCGCTAAATCACAATTTCATGAATTTTTTTTTACAAAAGTTGTTTATCTATCAACAACCTTTCCATTTCTACCATAAAACTTCATAGTTCATGCATATTCATCCATGGCCAAACTTTAGTACTTTGATAACTTTGCAAATTAATCCCCAAAATAGCTAGATTAGGTTATTACGATCTAGGAAATATAAAAATTACTAAAAACGGAACAAGATTACTTACCCAATTAAGCCAAGCTTGAATGCTTTTCTCTTAGCTAGGGTTTTCATGAAAATAATTTGGGGAAAGATGATGAAAAAGATGATATTTTGTTATTTAATTAATTATCATCTTTTATTATTTATACTTTCCAATGTAGTCCTTTTTTTTACTCAAATTTCCATGGATGAATCATCATAATTATCTACTAACTCCTCTTAATGATCTATTTTCCTTATAAGGACCTCAAATTTTGAATTCCATAGCTATTTGATCCCTCTAGCTACTAGAATTCAACTTTTGCACTTTATGCAATTTGATCCTTTCTAACAATTAAACATGTAATCGATAAAATTTTTCTCAACGAAATTTTTATACGATATTCATATCATACGGTAAATCATAAAATAATAGTAAAATAAATTCTCTTTCGGACTCAGATTTGTGGTCTCGAAACCACTGTTCCGATTTCACTGAAAATGGGCTGTTACATGATTTGTCGTAATATAATACTTAGTGATTAGCTAGCTAGATTTCTTAATTGCATGCATTATCATTGTTAGTCACCTTATCACCCGACCTCTCTTGGGTTCGATCTTTGGAATGCTTTAAGTGTTATATTATAACACATTCAAATACTACAACTGATCTGTCATACTTGCAATCAAGCCGCTTTAATTCCTGATATTTTATATTGATTCTCTGCTCGATGTTCGTATGTTGTGGCACAATCAATTATCCCTTCATAATATTAGTCGTAAAATTTATAAAAAATTATTAAATAATTTTAATATATTTTAATTAGTACATATAAGAAACTCGTGCATCACATGAATAAAAAGACTAGTATATTATATAAAACAAGGAAGTTGTAATTTTTTTTTTTTTTAAAAAAAAGAACATTAAGTATAGAACTAGGTATAATGGGTAAGTTTGTTGGCTTGGGTTTTAGCTTTTCCCCCATTTTATCGATTTGGTGATTGTTTTATTTTATTTATGATAGAAAGCTCTTCTCTAAAAAAAAATTAATTTTTTTATTGGAATGAACATGGACATATGGTTGTCTATGTTCATTAGTTTCAAAGCTTAATTTTTTTTAAAAATTAATTTTTAAAAATATTTTATAAATTTGTAAAACATTATTGAAAATTATAAAAATATTAAATAAAATTCAAAATTTTCAAAAAATTAAAAATTAATAAAAATCGTTTAAAAGTTAACTCCATAATGAAACTCGACAAATGGTTGTCTAGATTCATTAAAGAAGATTTTTCTAAATTATATAAAGTTTAAAAAATATTAAAAATGAATTTTATTTAAAAATAAGATATGTTTATCTATATTTTAATTCTACTGATACATTTTAGTCTTATAAAAATAAAAAATGTCGAAACTATTTTTATGTTTTGAAAAAAACGGGAATCGACTTTTAAAAGGACAGATGGAGTCGCCACCGACCTTATTTTGAGGTGTGATCGGATCACCTTGAAATTGAAAACTTTGATTTATTAAATCATATTTTGGTCTATAAAAACTCGAGAAAACGGGTACGGGAGTCGGTTACGTACGAGGAAGGGTTAGCACCCTCGTAGCGCCCAAAAATTGGTACCTAATTGATTACTTAATGTCTTAATGTCGAAAATTTAAAAAGATTCTAGATTACGATCAGTTTGTTTAAGATACATTTGGATAGAATCAAATTGAATGCCAAAACTTCTTATTTCGAAGAAATAAAATGTCGTACTCAGTAATTTAGGGCATAACATCTTATATTCTCGAAATTAAATTTATCTTTTGATTTTTAAAAACCCAGTAATAAAGTTTGAGAAGGGTATTCGATTATTTGGGTCTTATGAAGAATTGGAACCCAGTAAGTTAGGGCACAATTTCTCACAATTCCCGAATACGGAATATTGCCTTTGTTTTTTTGAAATTCTTATCTCGAGCTAATAAAACATCACACCCAGTGAGTTAGGGCGCAATGTCTCAAATTCCCGAGAATAAGTTTTTTCTTTTTTATTTAAAATATTATGCATCTTAATTTAAAAGAGAAAAAGGTACTCGGTTGCTAGGTTTTAACGAGAAGAATCGGAACCCAGTAAGTTAGGGCACGATTTTCTCGAAACCTCCAAACACGAGCATTGCCTCATTTAAAAAAACTTTGAGTAAAAATGATTTTAAAACTGAAATGACATTAAAACACAACATTTTTCATAAGATACAATGGAATATTAATATACAAAGCAAGATATTAATACATACATCAAATATTACAATGATGAATCACAAATAATTGATAGTTACAAATTAACAATTTATAATTCATATAATAGCAATAATCATATAACACAATTTTGACATTAGCTATTGAAGAAAATGGAGCAAAATAATATACAAAACCAATAATAGGAAATGAACCTAAATCAAATTAAAAATAATAATAAATAATAAAAATAAAAAATGTAACAAATAGATTCAAAAAAACAATAATAGACAATAATTTGAAAGGAGTGATGTATAAAACATTTAAATATACTTATAAAAGCGTAAAATAATATTGAAACATTTTTAAAACGGATAAATAAAATCTAAAATAAGATATATAAAATAATTTAATATACAAAATATAAAAAGTTTAAAACAATATATAAAAGAGGAAATTATAATATATAACAATTTTAAAGGAATAATATATATAAAAACCGATCTAAAAATAAATATTATAAATTGCAATCACAATGAAGTAATTTAAAATGATTAATATAAAAATATAAAATGGTTTAAAACATCTAATTTATAAAACAAAATAAAAAAAATTAAACTAGATAAAATTTAAAAAGGGAATTTAACTTGAATAATATATATAAAATGGGAAATAAATAATGCTAATAAAACAAAAATAAGTAAATAAATAAATTAAAACAGGTTAGGGATGAAATTAAAATGAAAATAAAATTAAAGTCTAAAAGCTAAACATTAAAAAACAACAAGGGACCTAATGTGCAATTATCCAAGTCCTCTAAACGCGGCGTTTCAAAAAAAGGGTTAAATCAAAACCGTGCAAAGTTACTAGGCTAAATTAAAATAAAAAAAGACTTAATTAAAAATAACGAAAAATGCGGAAGGGCTAAAAACATAAATAAACCATTTACCCAAAACGCGCGGATCCTTCCCCGGGTCAGGTCACTCGTGCGGGTATGGCCTTTAAACGACGCCATTTTGGTCATTAACAGACTATGCCAAAACGACGTCGCACCGAGGGACTATAAATACCAAAAAAGACCAAAAAAATCATTTTTAAACCCTTTCAAAAAAAAAACTTAAAAACTCTTTGAAAGAGAGACTTCTTCCCTCCGAGCACCGGCCCAGGTTCAGCCAAGCTCCGGTCATCGGGCCGTCGTGCTCCGCCACCGTCCGCCGCCGTGTGCGGTGGTCGGAGACTCAAAAACTGGCCGTTTCGAAACCCTTTATGCCCTAAGCCCAGATCTACCCCTCAAACACCCAGAACCTCTCAAAAAAACGATCGAAAGAAAAAGGAAACGCTTCGGTTTCGGCTCGAAAACTCTTCGATTTCGGGCTCCGATCGTCACAAAAGGTAAAATCTTTTTTATTTTATTCTATTTCTATCTATATATGTGTCATGCGAATCAAAAAATAGACTAAAAAATGCTAACAAAATACCTCTGCTTTAATCTCTGTATTAAAAAAAAATCGTCACCCTTACAAATGTTTGCTTCCGTTCTTTTATAATCGGATTCGAAAAAGAAAAAAAATAAAAAAAAATTACAATCGTTTTCTTTTGATTTGCTGTTGTCTGTCCTTTCTGTGCAGGTACGGGGGTGCTTGGTGCTGTACGGAAGCGGTCCGACGTGGAGGAGCGAGCGCGTGACATGCGCGTGGCGGCGCGCGTGGTGACGTACGTGGGGGCACGCGCGCGGCGCAAAACTACCCCCTGAAACCCTAAGGTTTCTGTTTGCTAAAAATATTTGGGCCCTTCGGGCCGTGTAATCGGTTTTTTGATTGGGTTTAAAATTTTTGGGTTGGTTTTTTGGGCTAGGTTTTTGGCCCATTTGGACTTTAAATGTAAATGGACTGATAAACTGTTTGGATTTTATTTTTATTATTTTGCTTTATTATTATTTATTTATTTTTTTGATTTGGGTTTGGGCCCCGGGCTAAATTGGGCTAATACAGCTGCCCCTCTTTGCTCATTGTCGTGTAACGGGAATGGAGAAAAGACTCTAAAAGAGCCAAATTTGCCTGGTCTCGTCGAGTCCAGACTTCTTTCGGTGCTTTTCTTCTTCAAGTAGCTTCATTCCATCCCACGACATCCTCAGGGGTATAAGAACTAGCGCTTCGATTTAATTCAAGGAAATTAGACTAGTAGCTTCAATCTGCTCCGCCGCAACTTCGGGGAGATGAGATTTGCTGTCTTCAGTCTACTCCACTGCAACTTCAGGGAGATAAGACTTGTATGGTAAATTCAATCCGACCTACTGCAACTTCAGAGGTATAGGATTCGTCGTTTTAATCCACTCCACTGCAACTTCAGGGAGATAGGATTAACTGTCTTCAGTTTGCTCCACTGCAACTTCAGGGAGATAAGACTTATTTTGATCTGCTCTACTGTAACTTCAGAGAGATAAGATCCGTAATCTATAGCTTCAATCTGTTCCACTGCAACTTCAGGGAAATAAGATTCGCCATCTTCAGTCTGCTCCACTGCAACTTCAGGGAAATAAGACTTGTGACTTCAACCTGCTCCACTGCAACTTTAGAGAGATAAGGTTTATTTTGATCTACTCTATTGCAACTTCAGAGAGATAAGATCTGTAATTTATGGCTTCAATCTGTTCCACTGCAACTTCAGGGAAATAAGATTCGCCATCTTCAGTCTGCTCCACTGCAACTTCAGAGGTATAAGACCTGTGGATTCGTCGATCTTGTTACACCGTCTTCTGGGGAACATGACCTGTAGAATCAATTTATGGATTTATGCTTATGTATAATGATTAGGATGCCATGATCGGAATGAATCAAATGCTCCTAGCTAAATGTATTATGGATGACATTTGCATGAATGCAGAATGTCATGAGAATGATCCTTTGTTGAATAATTAGGATGCAATGATCAAATTGAATCGAATGCTCCTAGCTAAATGTGTTTTGTATGAATGTAGAATTTCATGAGAATGATCCCTTTTAAATGCTTAGGATTGGCATTGCTCATTGTTCTTCCAGGTTGTATCACTGACGTAATATCCTGTCTTCCTATCCAATCGACATTTTTGACAGAAAGTCTGAAGAAATGGTCACTGCTTAGAGTTTCCTTCTCAAATATTTCCAACCCTTAGGCTTGGCGAGTTCTAAATAAAAGTCCTATTTCAGGTTCTCGTATTATTTAGAAGTTTTTCAGAGTAATATGCAAAACTCATTTTGTGAAAGTACTATCAGTCCATTAATCATTACTTCAATACAAAATGCTTGAAAATAATTATAAATGATGGACAAAATGAAAATTTATCAGAAATGAAACCTGAAAAGAATAAATTAATTAAAGAAAGCAAACATTGCTTAGAATACAAAATGATGAGGGGAAAAGATAGATGCCCCGGATATGGCAGCTTGAGCTTCTCTGTACGGACTTTATGAAGACTATTTTGCTCAATATGTGTTTAAAGGATCGATAGTACTTTGTTGATGGTCCAAGACGTATCATCTCTCCTCCTACTTAATTCAGGTATGGCAAGATTACCGCATTCCCCATTATTGATTACATTTTGAGCCGCCCTTTTTGAGTTTTCGACTCAAAACCCCTTTGGTCTCAAGGCGCCCTTTGCGGGTTTTCACCTTGGCCTCTCTGTTTTTTCATTTTTTTCATTTTCATTTTCATTTTTTTTGAGAAGGTCTCAAAGCGCCCTTTGCGGGTTTTCACTTTGGCCTATTTTCCTCTTCAAGTATAGTATTTCTTTACTACATCCGAGTTTATAAGACTGGGTAAGTTTTTCCCATCCATCTCAGCCAAGATCAGTGCTCCTCCGGAGAAAGCCTTTTTCACCACATAAGGTCCTTCCCAATTTGGCATCCATTTCCCTCTGAAGTCCTTTTGCATGGGGAGGATCTTTTTCAAAACCAAGTCTCCATCGTGAAATTCTCTTGGGCGAACCTTTTTGTCATAAGCCCACATCATTCTCTTTTGGTACATCTGACCATGGCGGATAGCCCTTAGCCTTTTTTCCTCAATCAAGTTTAACTGATCGTATCGGGACTGAATCCATTCGGCTTCATCTAACTTTAGCTCTGACAAGACTCGAATGGAAGGAATTTCAACTTCGATGGGTAACACTGCCTCCATTCCATAAACTAATGAGAAAAGAGTTGCCCCGGTGGAGGTCCTGACTGATGTTCGATAAGTATAGAGAGCAAATGGTAGTTTCTCATGCCAATCTTTATAGGTTTCAGCCATTTTCCCCACAATCTTCTTAATGTTCTTGTTGGCTGCTTCCACTGCACCATTCATTTTTGGGTGATACGGTGACGAATTGTGATGTCTGATCTTGAATTGACTGCAAACCTCCGCGATCGTGCTGTTGTTCAAGTTTAACGCATTGTCAGATATTATCCTCTCGGGCATTCCATATCGACATATGATTTCTTTTTTTAGGAATCTGCTGACTGCCGATTTGGTAACACTGGCATATGAGGTAGCCTCTACCCATTTGGTGAAATAGTCAATGACTATAAAAATGAACCGATGCCCATTGGAAGCTTTTGGAGAGATTGGCCCGATGACATCCATGCCCCACATAGAGAAAGGCCACGGGGAAGTCATAACATGCAGAGGCGAATGAGGCACATGAATTTTGTCTCCATAGATCTGACATTTGTGACATGTCTTAGCATAATTGATGCAGTCTCCTTCCATGGTAGACCAATAGTACCCGAATCTCATAATTTGTCTGGCCATTGTGAAATCATTAGCATGTGTTCCACAAACGCCTTCGTAGACTTCTTCCAGAATTTTCTTAGCTTCGACAGCGTCCACACATCTCAAAAGTACCTGTTCTTTTCTTCTTTTATACAGGATCTCCCCGTCTAAGACATAGTCACAGGCTAATCTTCTCAACGTCCTCTTGTCATTCTCAGTTGCCTGAACAGGATACTCATGATTTCTCACGTATCGCAGTATATCTTGGTACCAGGGGTAATCATCTTTTTCTCTTTCGTCTGCATTGTAACAATGTGCTAGGGCTTCGTAGATACTCATTTGAATAGGCTTCATGTCCTCTTGTTTGCTTATTTTGATCATGGAAGCCAAAGTGGCCAAAGCGTCTGCCATTTGGTTTTCTTCTCGTGGGAGATAACTAAAAGTGATATCATCAAACTCCTCAATTAACCCCATAACTACCCTTCGGTAATTGATCAATTTGGGGTCTCTTGTCTCCCATTCGCCTTTTAGTTGGTAGATTACCAACGCAGAATCTCCATAAACTTCTAGCACTTTGATTTCGCGTTCTATGGCTGCCCGGAGTCTAATGATACACGCCTCATATTCTGTCATATTATTTGTACAGTCGAAATCCAACTTGCAAGTGAATGGATAGTGATCTCTATTTGGGGATACTAACACTGCCCCAATTCCATTACCGACAGCATTTGATGCTCCATCAAAATTTATCTTCCAAAGATGATCCTTTAGGGTGTCTTCCTTCACAGCCACTACATACATTAGGTCCTCATTGGGGAAGTCGAAATTCAATGGCTCATAATCCTCTAAAGCTCTGCTAGCTAGAAAATCTGCTATTGCGCTCCCTTTCACAGCTTTTTGACTCACATAGACGATGTCGAATTCAGAGAGTAGGATTTTCCATCTGGCCATCCTTTCATTTAAAGCAGTTGACTCCATCATATACTTTAGAGGATCCAATTTCAATATTAACCAAGTTGTGTGGTACAACAGGTATTGTATCAGCCTCCGAGTTGTCCAAATCAAGGCCCAACACAATTTCTCAATTGGCAAATATCTCATCTCACACTCAGTGAATTTCTTACTAAGGTAGTATATCGCCTTTTCTTTTTTTCCCGAATTATCGTGTTGACCCAGCACACATCCCATAGAGTGATCAAATACTGACAAATATATTATTAATGGCCTATCCGAGCAGGGGGTGATAGTACTGGAGGACTTGACAAGTATTGTTTGACCTTATCAAAAGCTCTTTGGCATTCATCATCCCACACACCTGGGTTGTGTTTCTTCAGAAGACGAAATATAGGATCACATTTCTCCGTTAGTTGTGAAATGAACCGAGCGATGTAATTCAATCTTCCTAGAAAGCCTCGAACTTCTTTTTGGGTACGCGGCGGAAGCAATTCTTGTATAGCTCTGACCTTATCTAAGTAAATTTCAATTCCTCTTTCACTGACTACGAAACCCAGCAGTTTTCCAGATCTAGCTCCGAAAGTACATTTCGTTGGGTTGAGCCTTAACTGGAATTTCCTCAACCTCAGGAACAATTTCCTCAAAACTCGGATGTGTTCCTCTTCTGTTCTAGACTTTGCAATCATATCGTCAACATACACTTCAATTTCTTTATGCATCATATCATGGAACAAAGTTACCATAGCCCTTTGATATGTAGCTCCTGCATTTTTCAACCCAAATGGCATCACTTTATAACAGAACGTACCCCACAATATTATGATGGTAGTCTTTCCCATGTCTTCAGGATGCATCTTTATCTGATTGTACCCCGAGAATCCGTCCATGAATAAAAACAACGAGTAGCCCGCCGTATTATCTACCAAAGTATTAATGTGAGGCAAGGGAAAATTATCCTTTGGGCTGGCCTTATTTAAGTCTCTGTAGTCCACACATATTCGTACTTTCCCATCTTTCTTAGGGACAGGTACGGTGTTGGCTACCCATTCCGAATACTTTATCTCTTTCAAGAATCCGGCATCGAACTGCTTTTTGACTTCCTCCTTTATTTTTAGCACAATATCCGGTCTCATCCTTCGGAGTTTTTGTTGAACCGGCCTGCAATATTCTTTTATGGGAAGGCGGTGTACTACAATATCAGTGCTTAAACCGGGCATATCCTGATAGGACCATGCGAAGACATCTTTGAATTCCTGTAGCAGCTCAACGAGATTTAGCTTCGTTTCTCTAGTTATGCATGTTCCGATTTTCACCACCTTTCTTTGTTCCAAGGTCACGACCTTTATTGCCTCTTCATGAGGTAGAATTTACTTTTCCTCTTGTTCTACCATTCTTAATAAGTCCAGAGATAAGTCACAGTCCATATCGTCTTCAAAGTCCTGGGATCCCTCTAAACACACATCCTGCTCAAATAGGGGTTCTGATTCAGTATCAACATCACTCATGTCATTGATATCCAGGAACCTGTTGTAGGTACAAAGGAATATACAAAGAATGAATAAATTTAAGCATGATCATGAATGAAGAATAAAAGAATATTTGGAATAAAGAATGATTTTCTGTATAATATGATTTCGGATAAATTGGAAAGAATAAAGAATATTTGCTCAAAAAGAATTCAGAAGCATTTTCATTGAATTAAAGATTTGGGCCATAAGCCTATTTCACAAAGGATGCTTATTACTCCTAGGCCCAGAGAAATAAGTGTTCTGAGACATTACTCTGAAATAGTTCTAAACACTATAGGGATCTCTTCTGCAGTCCAATTATTTAGAACGCTCCCAGGTTCATAAGGGCGGATATCTGACAATCTCCTCCCTTCAATTGCCTCCTCGGATATGGTGTTAATGTAGACATTGCCCAACATTGCTGTAACATCTTCTTCTTTTGGCGCTCTCTGCTCAGCATGAATGACCCCTCCCGACACAAAGGTTTTAGATATGTGCGGAATTATCATTGGCTCCCACCTAATTTCCTCTCCGCTTAACCGTGCTATTCTCCTCTCTTGCTTCTTTTTGAGTTCTTTCTTTCTCTGTCTTACGTTTGGCTTAAACCCTAAGCCGAAGCGGTCTCGTTTTTCCTTTAGCAACGGTACATCAACCTTTCATTGGAGGTATTTTCCAAGCCCTTTTCCTGGCAAAGCTCCTTTTCCTACGGTCATCTGTAATCCCATTCTTGTGGTTTTAGAGATTTTTGGTACTGGAATTCTGTTTCCTTCCGTAATAAAGGCTATATTTACGAATTCCAAGGATCGAAAAGAGCACTCGATCGCTTCATCATTCGTTTCCAGATACGGTGCATCACTGGTAACAGCTACGATGATATCCTCTTCGGCATTTATTGTCACTAACCGGCCTTCTGACACTAATTTTAACTTCTGATGTAATGATGAAGGTACTGCTCCTGCTGAGTGAATCCACGGTCTTCCCAACAAGCAGTTGTAGGAAGGCTTGATATCCATGACCAAGAAATCCACTTCATATGTCGTCGGACCAATCAACAGCGGTATTTCAATCCTCCCCATAACTCTTCTTTGCGTGCCGTCAAATGCCTTCACTATGTTCTGGCACTCTTTCATGTGTGAACTATCCACAGGTAATCTGTTTAATGTGGATAAGGGTAACACGTTTAACGCCGACCAGTTGTCTATCAAGACCCCTGGCAGTGTGTACCCTTTGCATCTAGTGGTAACATGCAAAGCCTTAGTGGATTCCCTGCCGCCTGACGGAATTTCATCATCGTTGAAATAGATAAAGTTGTCAGCACTTATATTGCTGACTAATCGGTCCAGCTTACCAACTGAGATATCATTGGCCACATATGTCTCATTCAAGACATTCATTAGTGCATTTATGTGTACCTCCGAACTCTGCAGTAAAACTAACACAGATATACGCGCTGGTTGTCTGTGCAGTTATTCTACAACACAATATTCACTGTGTTTCAAAAATTTTAGAAACTCTCTAGCTTCCTCCTCTCTCACTGGCTCATTGACGGGTGACTCAGGCTCAACTGATTTTTCTTTCTCTTGCTCCACCATTGGAGCTTTCCCTTTTACTAGATCGTAGCGTCTCCCACTACGAGTATGAGAGCCTACATCTTGAGGCTCCTTTGAAGCATTAGCTAGATCTTCTTTTCCTCGGATCGTCACATTATAATCATAGTTCCAAGGGACTCTCTTGTTATCCCTATACGAAAAAACTGCTGGCTTTTGAATTATAACTCGCGGTACTACCTGTGTTCTGGCTTCATTGACTCTTGGCTTCGAGATGATCACTACTGGGCGATTGCCTTTTTGGACCTATTCCGTTGATCCTTTCTCTGAAACACAAACCTCCCGTTCTTCTGATCCCTCAATCTCCTCGTAAAATTCCATTTCTTTATTATCCATTAAGTTTTGCACTATGGCTCTGAACTCAGTGCATTTCTGGATTCTATGTCCCTCTCTATTGTGGAGCTCGCAATGGTTTCTCTTTCCTTCGGACCTCTCTTCCGAATTCAATGTGATCAGTCCTCTCCTTACTATCTCCATCCAGACTTGTCTTAATGGGGTTTTGACTTCTACAACCTCATTTTTGATTTTCCTATCCCCGCCTTCATTTATTCCGTTCACTCCTTGATTAGTATAATTAGGCAAGGGGTTGCCTGCTACATTTGGTACGGGTGAGTCGTCAAACTTCACAATCCCCATTTTTATTAGCTTTTCAACAACTTTCTTGAACGCGGTACAATTTTCAATCAAATGCCCCAAGATCCCAGCATGATATTCGCATTGGGCGCTTGCGTCATACCACTTGGGAAACGGGGGTTGCAGAGGTGTTAAGTAGAAAGGGGACACCACGTGTGCATCAAAAAGGTTCTGGTACAGCTCTTTATACGTCATGGGTATAGGCTTGAACTGTATCCTTTCATTGTTCCCCTTGTGGTGGATTCCTGTCTCGGGGGACCCTATTTAGTAGCGGTTGTTGCTTTTGGCTAGCTCACTGTGATTGCTCTCGAATGACCCCTGCTATACGCACTCGCGTTATTGACCTCATTCTCTCTCCTTCTCGGGGCCGATCTCTTGGTGCTTTCCCTTACTTCAATCTTCCCACATCTTATCGCATTTTCTATCATCTCCCCAGACATTACGATATCAGCAAAGCTTTTAGTAGCACTTCCCAACATGTGGTTGATGAAGGGAGCCTTCAAAGTACTGATGAAGAGCATGGTCGTCTCCTTTTCTAAGAGTGGTGGTTGACCTTGTGTCGCCACCTCTCTCCATCGTTGGGCATACTGCCTAAAGCTCTCGTTAGTCTTCTTCTCCATATTCTGGAGCGTAATCCTGTCGGGTGCTATGTCAGTCACGTGGTTGTATTATTTTATGAAGGCTTGAGCCAAGTCTTTCCACGAACCAACTTGGGAACGGGTTAACTGATTGTACCACTTGGCCGCGGACCCGGTCAGACTGTCTTGAAAACAGTGGATTAGTAACTGATCATTATTGATATATCCTGTCATTCTCCGACAGAACATCGTTATGTGAGCTTCTGGGCAGCTAGTCCCATTGTATTTTTCAAATTCTGGCATTTTAAACTTCAGGGGGAGCACCAGATCTGGGACCAAGCTTAAATCCTTTGCGTCGATCCCGCAATGGTAATCAGTGGTTTCCATCGCTCTAAACTTCTCCTCCAGCCACTTACACCGTTCTTCCAATTGTTTTTGTGATTCTGTCCTCGCTTTTTCTCCTTCAGCTATCTCATCTAAATCCGGGACGTTAGTGTTGATTGGATTATCTCCTAAACCGGAGCCAGTTTGGAGGTTCATTAAAGCACCAGCTTGGAATTGTTGTGGCCTGATCATGACAGATGGCCTTTGTAGACCTATCTCAGGTTGTACTTGCACATGTGGTGGAGTAAAACCAGGGGGATATTGAGGATACTCAGTATTCTCCTTAGCATCGATCATGGGGCTTTTTCCTTTATCCATAAGCCCATTCAACAGCTGCGTCATCTGAGTCATTTGCGATATCATATTTCTCCGCGACTCCATCATTTTGTCCATCATATCCTGCTGGATCTTAACCATCTACTCTTGCATTTGTGCTTGCATTTGTTCTTGCACCCCTCTCTGCATTTGTTCCAACCTTTCTATTCTTTTGTCCATTGCCTTAGTTTTCCTTCTTGTACCGTAAGTATGCGTGTTTGTTTGATTTTGGTCGGTTTCCAGATTACTGAAATAATTATTAATCAATTAGAATCTTTTAGTGAACCTTAATGCATATGATGCAATGCAGATGCATGAAATGCAAAAGAAGTCGATTCTGATTCAATTCCATTTAGAAAACTTTATTAGAAAACAAATCTCTTTACATAAAGAGGATTACAAATACGGCTTTGCCCTAATACTCAGAGTTTTAACTTTCCTAAGTAACGAAGCTAGTTCCTGACCCTGTCGATTCCATTCGTGCACTTCACACTCGCACTCAGTGTCGGCTGAACCGCCAAGGTTTGCAGATGGTCAGCTACCTCCCGAATCTGAGCCACGGCTTCACCCATAATGTAATTTTGATCCTTAACTTGACTCTGAGAGTAATGAAGTTGTTCCTTCCAACGCTCCTCATTTGCTTCAAAAAGTTCTACCCGAAGCTCACAACTTTGCAAAGCGGACTCTAGCTCCTCAATTCTTCCTTTTATTTCTTCAATTTTGCTCAAACTTGCCCTTAGTTCAGCCGCGAATTTACGATTTCTATACTGGTAGAGTGCTTTTTCAAGCTCTGCCACTCTGGCATTTAATTCCCCTTTGTTGTTCTAAGCTTCTGATAGACTCTTTTCTAGCGCCTCTCTCTGAGTTTGAGCTTCTTGGAACCTTTTCTTCCACTGATCAGCTTTAGTCTTTTCCGTTTGAATTTCTTGTCACCACTGCTATGGAGTTTTCCCTAATCCAGCAGTCCTCATCGATAGACGTATCTTCTTATAGTCCGTCTTTAAACTATCCAGATCCTCTTCAACCCAGCTTTTCCCTTTTCTTAACTTCTCAGCTTTTGACTTTTGTACTTCCACATCTAATCTCAGGTGCATTTTTTCTTCCTCTAACTGCTCAATCTTTTTTTCGAATTCAGAACTCTTCTTTTCAAAGTCTTGTCTTATAATCTCTAGTTCCGACGGGACAGCCTGTAGGTATTCTTCCATTAGTCGAGCACCTTCTAAAAATGGCTCAGGAATATTATCATTAGTCCTTTTGCTAAACCATTCGCTATATTCAGGCGTCGTCATAGGACCAACGGATAACCTCTTCATCCGGCGAGTCTGGTTCCAAGCAGTGGAGATTTCCTTGACCCTCATCTTGTAATTATCTCCTTTCTACGAAACTCGTATTGTGCTAGACCGTGTGTTATCGGTATAAACTGCCTTGATCCGTACTGTCTGAGTACAAGTAAATGAGCATAACCAATGGCTCCCCAAATTCCGAGCAAAGGGACCCAATCAAAACTCCCACATCGGAACAGGATCTCATTGGGCACCAACCACAGAGCTCTCCATTCAATATCCTCTTCCTAAATATTTTGTAGAAGTGCTGTCCAATTCTCTTCTGACACATCATCTCTTCTTGGTGTTGCTGCTATCTCTTTTAGTGGGGAATAATTATCACTGAAGACCCGATAAGAAAACTTTTTCACCTTCCAGAAGTGGCTGTGAAACCAAACCAACAATAACTGAGTGCATCCTACGAATCTGCCCTCTCCGAATATTCTACATGCATTCAACGACCTAAAAGTTTCGGCCAAGATTGAAGGAACTGGCGTGATCCCCTTACTGAGTCGGTCGAAGAGATCTGTAACTGCTTCATCTACATACCCTAAGGCCCTAGAGAATAACATCAGCCCGTAGATGCTCAATGCAAAGACATCAACTCTCCTCTTCATGTCAGGGTGAGCTAGAATCAAATCCCTCAAATTTCTCCACGGGATGCACTTGCACTCCCCCTTTTGTTTAATCCTGGTGGTAATCCACTGCTCACTTATTCCGGTAATGCTCATAACTTCTTCCAAAAGGCTGGGACGTAAGCAGCTCTTGAATAGACTTTATCATCTTGAATCCTCGGGCAATGCAGTAGAGCTGTGTATTCTTCTACGGTAGGCACCAAATTCACTCTCCCGAAGGTAAAGCAACTATATGCGGGGTTTCAATACTACGTGAGGGCTCGGAATAACTGCTCGTCTACCTTAATGTCAAGTAAGTACGGCAAGTCCTTATAACTATTGTAGAACAACCTCTTGGTCTCGTCGTCCCACTGACCCCATATCACTTTTAACCCCTGAAGGTTATTCTGCGTTACACTAACGCGAGTGTAGTCCCATAATTCTGACATATGTCCCGCAGCTAGACTATCCCCCTTCTCTAATTGTGTTGATTCTGACCAAGTTCGGACAGTCGCGTTATCTTCCACTTTATCAAGAAAGTCGTTTTCCATGTCGAGCTTTCTAATTTAGCAATCGAACCCAAATCGACACCTCTCTTTAATATGAAAGTGCATGCAAAGTAACAAAGATAAAACACAAAAAGTCAGTACAATATATAGAAACAAAAAATTCAAAGCATGTAAAACATTCAAGCGCCTATTTGGGTGACCACTAAGGTTTATCACAGCTCTATCTAGGGTAGACTCTTAGGGCTTTCTATATGCGGTTCGATTCTAAAGTCGAGGTACCCGAACCAGTAGATTCCTCGATCCTCACCCATTATAGGCTCATATGGACCGAGTTCGGTTCAGGGGGACACATTTCCCTATGGCTGTACGGATATAAAAATCTCACGAAGACATAGGTACGGATGTATCCCGAAAGCGATCCACTATCCTGCACGGAGGTGAAAACCTCACGAAGGAGTAGGTTCTCACTCTCACTTAAGAGGGTGTGACCCAACGGTCATGAGATATGATGCATAAATATTCGACAAGATTTAAACCATAGCAATTAAATGAGATGACGCAAGCGGATGCAATTAACAAGATCGTAATTTTTCAAATCAAATTTTCAATTTTAGGCAAAAAGACAGAAAGCAAATAATTTTACGGCTCGACTCTCTCTCTAGTCCCCAGTGGAGTCGCCAAGCTGTCGAAACCATTTTTATGTTTTGAAAAAAACGGGGACTGACTTTTTAAAGGACAGATAGAGTCGCCACCGACCTTATTTTGAGGTGTGATCGGATCACCTTATAATTGAAAACTTTGATTTATTAAATCATATTTTGGTCTATAAAAACTCGAGAAAACGGGTTCGGGAGTCGGTTACGTACGAGGAAGGGTTAGCACCCTCGTAGTGCCCAAAAATTGGTACCTAATTGATTACTTAATGTCTTAATGTCGAAAATTTGAAAAGATTCTAAATTATGATCAGTTTGTTTAAGATACATTTGGATAGAATCAAATTGGATGCCAAAACTTCTTATTTCGAAGAATAAAATGCCGTACTCAGTAATTTAGGGCATAACATCTTATATTCTCGAAATTAAATTTATCTTTTGATTTTTAAAAACCCAGTAATAAAGTTTTAGAAGGGTATTCGATTATTTGGGTCTTATGAAGAATTGGAACCCAGTAAGTTAGGGCACAATTTCTCACAATTCCCGAATACGGAATATTACCTTTGTTTTTTTGAAATTCTTATCTCGAGCTAATAAAACATCACACCCAGTGAGTTAGGGCGCAATGTCTCAAATTCCCGAGAATAAGTTTTTTCTTTTTTATTTAAAATATTATGCATATTAATTTAAAAGAGAAAAGGGTACTCGGTTGCTAGGTTTTAACGAGAAGAATTGGAACCCAGTAAGTTAGGGCACGATTTTCTCGAAACCTCCAAACACGAGCATTGTCTCATTTCAAAAAAACTTTGAGTAAAAATGATTTTAAAACTGAAATGACATTAAAACACAACATTTTTCATAAGATACAATGGAATATTAATATACAAAGCAAGATATTAATACATACATCAAATATTACAATGATGAATCACAAATAATTGATAGTTACAAATTAACAATTTATAATTCATATAATAGCAATAATCATATAACACAATTTCGACATTAGCTATTGAAGAAAATGGAGCAAAATAATATACAAAACCAATAATAGGAAATGAACCTAAATCAAATTAAAAATAATAATAAATAATAAAAATAAAAAATGTAAAAAATAGATTCAAAAAAATAATAATAGACAATTTTGAAACGAGTGATGTATAAAACATTTAAATATACTTATAAAAGCGTAAAATAATATTGAAACATTTTTAAAACGGATAAATAAAATCTAAAATAAGATATATAAAATAATTTAATATACAAAATATAAAAAGTTTAAAATAATATATAAAAGAGGAAATTATAATATATAACAATTTTAAAGGAATAATATATATAAAAACCGATTTAAAAATAAATATTATAAATTGCAATCACAATGAAGTAATTTAAAATGATTAATATAAAAATATAAAATGGTTTAAAACATCTAATTTATAAAAAAAATAAAAAAAAATTAAACTAGATAAAATATAAAAAGGGAATTTAACTTGAATAATATATATAAAATGGGAAATAAATAATGCTAATAAAATAAAAATAAGTAAATAAATAAATTAAAACAGGTTAGGGATGAAATTAAAATGAAAATAAAATTAAAGTCTAAAAGATAAACATTAAAAAACAACAAGGGACCTAATGTGCAATTATCCAAGTCCTCTAAACGCGGCGTTTCAAAAAAAGGGTTAAATCAAAACCGTGCAAAGTTACTAGGCTAAATTAAAATAAAAAAAGACTTAATTAAAAATAACGAAAAATGCGGAAGGACTAAAAACATAAATAAACCATTTATCCAAAACGCGCGGATCCTTCCCCGGGTCGGGTCACTCGCGCGGGTATGGCCTTTAAACGACGCCGTTTTGGTCATTAACAGACTATGCCAAAACGACGTCGCACCGAGGGGCTATAAATACCAAAAAAGACAAAAAAAAAAATCATTTTTAAACCCTTTCAAAAAAAAAACTTAAAAACTCTTTGAAAGAGAGACTTCTGCCCTCTGAGCACCGGCCCAGGTTCGGCCAAGCTCCGGTCATTGGGCCGTCGTGCTCCGCCACCATCCGCCGCCGTGTGCGGTGGTCGGAGACTCAAAAACTGGTCGTTTCGAAACCCTTTAAGCCCTAAGCCCAGATCTACCCCTCAAACACCCAGAACCTCTAAAAAAAAACGATCGAAAGAAAAAGGAAATGCTTCGATTTCTACTCAAAACTCTTCGCCGGCCCGATCGTCACAAAAAAGTAAAAGCTTTTTTATTTTATTCTATTTCTATCTATATATGTGTCATGCGAATCAAAAAATAGACTAAAAAATGCTAACAAAATACCTCTGCTTTAATCTCTGTATTCAAAAAAATCGTCACCCTTACAAATGTTTACTTTTGTTCTTTTATAACCGGATTCGAAAAAGAAAAAAATCAAAAAAAAAAAAAACTACAATCGTTTTCTTTTGATTTGCTGTTGTCTATCCTTTCTGTGCAGGTACGGGCGTGCGTGGCGCTGTACGGAGGCGGGCCGACGTGGAGGAGCGAGCACGTGACATGCGCGTGGCGGCGCGGGTGGTGACGTGCGTGGGGGCACGCGCACGGCGCAAAACTACCCCCTAAAACCCTAGGGTTTCTATTTGCTGAAAATATTTGGGCCCTTCGGGTCGTGTAATCGGTTTTTTGATTGGGTTTAAAATTTTTGGGTTGGTTTGTTGGGCTAAGTTTTTGGCCCATTTAGACTTTAAATGTAAATGGACTGATAAACTGTTTGGATTTTATTTTTATTATTTTGCTTTATTATTATTATTTATTTTTTTTTTTGATTTGGGTTTGGGCCCCGGGCTAAATTGGGCTAATACAAAAAAAATATTTTAGAAAATAAATAAATATAAATAAATTTTAATTTTATTAGTAGTATGTGTAAAGTTTTTTTTGAACTTGTGAATATATCCAATTTTTTGAACTTTTTAGGCTAACAAATAATGAAATATTTGATACACATTTTAATAGATTTATTCACATTTAAAAAAAAACTTTACACATAAGATTAATAAAATTAAAATTATTTTTTATATTTATTTTTTTAAATATTTTTTATTTTTTGTATATCTTAAAAGTACGAATAGAATTAAAAAAAAATAAACATATCATATTTTTAAAGAAGATTAATTGTTGCTTTTTTAACTTTATATAATTTAGAAAATACGTCTTTGAATGAATTTGGACATATGGTTGTTCATATTCACATTTGTCTAGATTCAACGTGGTCGAACTTAATTTTTAAATAGTTTTTATTAATTTCTAATTTTTTTGAAAATCTGAAATTATTTAATATTTTTATAAATTCTAATAATGTTTTGTAAATTTATAAAAAAATTAAAAAAATTTAAGATTTGAAAGGAATGAACCTGGACAATAGTATGTCCAGGTTCATTCAAATAAAAAATTAAATATTTATTTTATTTTTAAAAAAATTGAAGCTTTTTTAAATTTTTCTGACATGGAAATTCCACGTCAACAACCGTTGCTAACATGGAGTGCCATGTTAGCGTCATGAACAGTCATGTTAGCACTGTAACGATCAAATATGGAAAACATTGGTTAAATGGCTTCACTACAGCAAAACAGACTTTTAGCGGCGTTTTTAAGCGCCGCTAATAGTATTTGCGGCCCTTTTAGAAGCGCCGCAAAAAACGCCGCTAAAACAAACGCCGCAAATTTTAGCGGCGTTTATGTGGGAAAAACGCCGCTAAAAGTCATGACTTTTAGCGGCGCTTTCCCCACAAACGCCGTTAATTTGTACAGATTTGCAGTGTACAATTTGTAATATCATACCCCTCCTGCACTAAAACCAACCAATAACAGCTAATGTAGCATAAAATTCCAAACAAAAGAAGCAAATGTAGCATAAAAATCACACCAAATGCATTAATTCTAATTGATACTTCAAATTCAATAAAAGATATGTGATATAAATGAATTATAACTTAAAATATTCTTACAATAATGTTAAATGTAATAATGTTAAAAATAATCTTACAACGAAACTAAATGTCTAAGATGACGGCCGCGATCACTTTGAAACATCTGCATCATTTGTGAAGTCGTAGCCGGAGCTCATCGTACTTCTGCTTTTGCTCGCTAGCATCGCCGCTGCTTGCCTCTGCCTCCTCATTGCTGTCATTTGCCTCCTCGCGCTCCTGCCACTTTTGCATCCGCTCTGAGCTGTTGCTGGAGTTCTTCATATTTTCTTTGAACATCAGCAATTTGTTCAACCGTGCTCGCTTGCATCCGAGCCATCCGGTCTTTTAGCCTCTGAACTTCACTTTCGAGATTTACTCCCGGAAGGCATGTATTGTTGGGAGCCGGATCCAAAATATTGGGTCAGGGTAACACTAGATCCTTGAAATCGAACCCGACTATACCTGAAAGGGCCCAAAACATCGATAATAAAAAAACAAAGAAATGTAGCATATAATTCCAAACCAAAAACAAAGAAATGTAGCATAAAAATTTCGACCATACCTTTCAGGGACCCAAAACATCGGTAATAATTCTCATTATCGATATCCTCAAGATTAACAGAACTATCACTCAAGCGGTACCCGCTTCATCATCAGGCCTTCTTCTCCTTTAGTTTCTCCTAATAAATCAATTAAAAAGTTAGAAACAAAAAATACAATAAGAAAGAATAGAACATAACTTAACATTATTAATTTATAACTACTAACGAATAATTAAACTATTATAAGTAAACATTATAAATATTTATAATAAATCAAATTTTATTAAGTAAATATACCATAATCTCTCCAAACCGGATGTCATCGGAGACCCATCCTTCTTCCTATGCGTAATGTCAAAAAGCTGAACGCGTCCAACTTTTTGACCGGTGGAGGCTTCCTACAGTGTAGAAGTAAAAATATAATTTAATAGTATAAAGTCATTAATATTTGACAGAATTAATAAATTATCATACCTCGGCATCAGCTACAGAAGCGAAACTTCTGGACCCTGCCGTGTGCGTGAATTTTTGTTTCTGCCTGCTGCTCGTTCCAACACGCTCACGGTCCTACATAATGAAATTATTATTACGTATATAGTAAATACTATAAACCAAAAAATTTATAAGAGTTTACAACTAGGTAATACCTCTCCTTTCTTTGAGTTCCAAAATCTAACCGCATTTTCCCATTGATACCTCAACATTCCCAGCGGGACATTTCGCAATTTATCCTTGGGGCTTATTTCTTTCTTAAAATAATCTTTTTTCAATGTGCTTTTATGGTCTCTCCATTTTTTTCCCAGTGTCTTCTTTATATAGTCATCGGAGACCTCCAAAGCAAATCTCTCCTACAAAAACATAAGTTTAGAAAGTAAATATAAATGAAACTTCAACCAAAGTATTATAAATTACATTCACGTTTTGTTACCTTAATGTTCTCGAGAGCTTGATTTTTGTTTGCATCAGGCATGTGATACCATGACTCGTAATTGATGGGCAACATATTTGCATTTCGTGCAATAATGCCCAAATAGCCTGTTAGAAGTCGAGATTCAGGGCCAACAGGCTGGCCATGAGTGTTTCTCCTTACTTTCACACGCTCGACAGGATTTAGTTCGTATAAATCTCTAAGCAACAGACGTCCGCGACTCTCTCTGCCCCCACCACTCTCAAATTGAACAATGATATATTATTGTTATATTAAAATTGAAAAATGAATCAATAATAAAAGTCAACATGGATGTAAAATAAACTTAACATTACTTTGTAATTCTGCAGCTCATCATCTATGTCGAGCACACTCGAGGATCCAACCATTGTTTGTTGTTCAAGATTGCCCTCTTCGAATTTACAAAGATTCTGCATAAATATTTAAATCTCGCAATCTTCTTCTACTCATTTTTCCTGCAATACACATAAAATATAGAAATTTTAGTAACAAATAACAACAATAATGATACATATAAAATAGTTAAATTATATAAAATGACTAAGAATAAAATTATAATATTACATATAAATAAAAATCGTAAAATCTTACTACATCATAATTGTAAATATCTTCGTCCCACGTCTGATTTAACCCATTGAAATTGTGTACTAGTACTAGGGATATTTTCATTTAAGTTTTGTTCGGAAAAGGCGAGTTTCGATCTATCGACGATGTCATCTCTACTTCCATTGCCCATGTCGAACAAGTCTCTAGGGGTGTTTCAAGTACAACGTACCAACCTCATCGCTTGGATCTTTCGAGTAAAAACTTGTTTCACTTGAGAAGAAAACACATACGCTCGTCTCATCGCTTGTTCTCCGATGTGAATCAATCGAGAGAAATTCACCATTGTAAAACCATATTGATCGTTTTTTAATTCTGCGAGCCGTATTTACATCAGCCCAATCACCTCGAAACAAGACAACTTTCCATTTGCCGTAATAATCCAACTCAATGATGTCAGTAATAAGTCTGTAATACTCGCATTCCCCAACAGGATTACTGTCCCTAGCACTAGCATAACTTGTAATTGAAGAATTAACAACAATTCCACAATTTTGGGTTCTCCTCAATCTCTCGTGATACCTTGTATGAAATCTGTATCCGTTTATGAGGAAGGAACTATATCTTTTCACTATTCTGTTTGGACCTTGTGAAAGCCATTAAACTTCGTCATTTACTTCATTCTGACTCCAAACCTATTGAATCGAAAGTAAATTTGAGTAATTATAAATGTTACGAGAAAACATTATTACTTGTCAATGAAAACTTCAATTGCATACCATTTGGCTTAACCATTCATGAAATGATTCGTGAACAACTTATTAATTTCTCGTCGATGTAATATTCGGGACCGTGAACGAGCTCTTAATATTTGTTTGTACTCACTATGTTAAAAAAAGGGTTACTTTGTTAGAAGACAAACAAATTATAATTGATGAGTATTTATCAAATTCTAGAACTTACTTGCGTAATGGTTCCATTGAATCGTGATGAAAAATAACGTATCGATGTACTTGAACCCACGATCTATCGTCTAATTCTGCAATTTCGACTTTGCCGATCGGTTCTCTGAAACTTTGAAATAAATAAGTTTCGGCCAAGTTATGATCTGTGAGCCCAGCATTTCTACTTGGTCTGTTCATTCTTGTTTCGACATCTTCCAAATACCTTGAACAGAAAGTCATACATTCCTCTGCCAAGTAGCCTTCGGCAATTGATCCTTCCGGATAATGCTTATTGCGACAGTAAGACTTCAATTTGGATAGGAACCTAAACACAATATACAACATTATCAAAAGTTGCAATTAAAGGCATTGAGGTGAATGGAGGAATAATTTGCAAATAAAGTAAGACCTTTCTATGGGATACATCCATCGATAGAAAACGGGTCCACCAAGTATTGCTTCACGAGGGAGATGAATTAACAAGTGCACCATAATAGTGAAGAAGGAAGGCGAGAAGATCTTCTCCAGATTGCATAAAGTCAATGCGGCTCGATCTTGTAGTGTCTCAAGTTCTTGAACATCCAAAACTTTGCCACAAATGCCTTTCATTATATTGGATAGTTCAATTACACAAGACGTCACCTTTTTCGACATACAACACCGCATAGCAACTGGCAGTAAGTCTTGCATCAAGATGTGATAGTCATGTAATTTTAAGCCATATAGTCTTCGATCTTTAAGACGCACACATCGAGATATATTTGATGCATATGCATCCAGGACCTTTATATCCTTCAACACCATACAGAACACTTCTTTCTCCGTCTTCGACATTGAGAAAATAACAGGCGGCAATCGATATTTCATATTCAAAAGTGCTTCGGGATGAAGCTCACGCCGAATTCCCATGTGGACTAAATCAAGTCAACTCTGAAGATTGTCTTTCAATTTTCCATCGATATTCAAAATCGTCCCAATGATGTTCTCGCAGACATTTTTCTCAATGTGCATGACATCAAGATTATGGCGTAAAATCTGATGCTCCCAATAAGGCAACTCAAAAAAAATACTTCTTTTTTTCCACAAGTCCGCTTCATTATGATCATCCTCTTCATCAGATTCATCCCTTGATCTTCTATTTCTTTGCGTGTTGGCCAGTTGATTCATCTTCCCATAAATAAAATTCATATCTTTCAACATGAACAATATTTCGGATCCACTGGTCTGCGAATGAGCTTCTCCGAACTCTTCAGTACCGTCAAACTGAGCACTCTGAAATCTAAATCTATGATTTTCCGATAACCACCGACGATGCCCCATGTAAGAGAACTTCTTCCCATTATATAACCATTGCAAACATGTTTGCGCAGCACAACAAGGACAAGCATAACGTCCCTTGGTACTCCAACTAGATAAATTGGCATAGGCCGGGAAGTCATTAATAGTCCACATCAAAGCCGCACGTAAATTGAAGTTCTCCTTTCTCAGTACATCGTATGTCTCAACACCAACCCATAATTGTTTTAACTCTTCAATAAGTGGCTGCAAATATATGTCAATATCATTCCCGGGCCCTTTCTCTCCAAGGATAATCATAGACAAGATAAAGGATGATTGTTTCATGCAAACCCATGGAGGCAAATTGTAAGGAACAAGCACCACAAAGCAAAGTCTCAGACGCAGTGCTCATGATTTTGTAAGGGTTAAATCCATCGATGCTAGCCCCAGCCTCACACTCTGAGGATCGCTTTCAAAGCTTGGAAATTTGGAGTCAAATGATTTCCAAGCTAAAGAATCTGCAGGATGCCTTAACAATCCATCATCGGTTCGTCCATCATGGTGCCACGTCATTGACTCGGCTATCTTCGACGACATGAAAAGCCTTTGTAGCCTTGGTATTAGCGGAAAATACCACAAAATTTTAACTGGCTGCTTCCTTGACTGTGTATCGTGTTCATCCTCGTTACCATCCTCTGTATTTCTATTAATCCAACGGGATTCACCGCATACATGACAGCACTGTTGGTTTATCTGGTCGCCCCAATACAACATGCAGTCATTTGGGCAACTATGAAATTTGTTGTAGCCAAGGCCCAAATCCTTTATCAGTTTCTTCATGTCTTTGGAAGATTGAGGGATTTTCGTAAACGGTAACATTTCTTGCGAAACTCTAACAAAGATTGTCAACGAAGTTTCCTGGTCCATCCTCCCAAACATTTTAAGTGAAAAGACGAATACGTAAAGACAGTTTGGAAAATTTTGATCCTCATACGCTTCTTCATTCATTTCACCAAGTAACGTGTAGAACCTCGCCGCTTCTTCATTTGGTTGTTCATCGTACACTTCTTCCCCTTCGGTGAAAGTATTTCCACCAAAATTATAATCATCGGTTGCACCCAAGTCGTGTGAAATAACCCTAAACCATCATCACAAGATATTAAAAGCATCCCGCAACATGCCTTCCATGTTATCATCTCTAACATTCGATTGTAAGCACTATGAGGATAACCTGATTCATCGATGAAGATGCTCCACTAGATGTACACTTTCCATGAAAAATCCATTTTTGTACCCCCCTGACAAAGCCATCAACAACTAGATGTTCAGAGACAACTTCACGATAATGCCAATTGATATTGCAACACTTCTTACACGCAAAGAATCATATTCTCTTGGCTTGCATTTTGAAATGCGAAATTCGTAAAAGTTTCTACTCCATTTCGATAGCCGTTGCTTACCCTTGACAAATTCATCCAAGTCCTATCCATTTCATAGTTGTTGAAGTCTAAAGTTGACAATAAATTACACGGCTAAATTGTTAATTTATAATTTATGTAAGTAATGATATGATCATATATATAACTCGAGTACTATGTAAGTTATGTAAATTATGTAAGTTATGAAGTTTGATCTTAAAATTATGTAAGTTATGAAATTTGATCTTAAAATTATGTAAGTTATGAAATTTGATCTTAAAATTAAGTAAGTTATGTATTCTTTAAGATTCATCATACGTGGCATTGTTACACCTAGGGAGGATCCATTATATCTAACAGATGAGATATAAGGCAACCCACAAAGTTTCCAAATTATATACTTTGAATCTTTTTTTTTAAAAGAATTTGATTTTTAAAACAAATTTTTTTAAGATTCATCATACATGGCATTGTAAGTTATGTATTATGTAAGTTATTAAGTTTGATCTTAAACTTATGTAAGTTATAAAATTTGATCTTAAAATTATGTACGTTATGTATTATGTAAGTTATGAAATTTGATGAAAGTTTTGAAATTTGATCTTTAAACTAAATGCTTATATTTTAATTATTACATTAAACTACATGTATTATGTAAGTTATGTAAGTTATGTGAGTTATGTAGGTTATGTAAGTTATGTATGTTGTGTGAGTTATGTCAATTATGTAAGTTATTTAAATAATCATCATTATTGTTATTATATTGATAAAAAAAATTTATAAGTTTTAAATTACTTATGTAAGTTTTAAATAATAATTATTTAGTTAAATAATAATTATGTAAGTTTTAAATTTTCATTTTAAGAAGTTTTTAAATTACTTTTTAAAAAAAAAGAATTCGATTTTTATATTAAAAAATATTTAAATAATGATCATTATTATTATTATTATTATATTGATAAAAAAATTATAAGTTTTAAAAACATTTAAAAATATTAAATATTGAAATCAAAAATTATTAATATAAAAAAATTAGTAATTTGATTTTTATATGAAAATATATTTAAATAATGAAAAACCATTTTAAGAAGTTTTTAAATTACTTTTTAAAAAAATAATTCGATTTTTATATTAAAAAATATTTAAATAATGATCATTATTATTATATTGATAAAAAAATTATAAGTTTTAAAAACATTTAAAAATATTTAACTAAATTGAAATCAAACATTATTAATATAAAAAATTAGTAATTTGATTTTTATATGAAAATATATTTAAATAATGAAAAAAACCATTTTAAGAAGTTTTTAAATTATTTTTTTTAAAAAAGAATTCAATTTTTATATTAAAAAATATTTAAATAATGATCATTATTATTATTATATTGATAAAAAAATTATAAGTTTTAAAAACATTTAAAAATATTAAATATTTAAATTAAACATTATTAATATAAAAAAATAGTAATTTGATTTTTATATGAAAATATATTTAAATAATGAAAATATATTTTAAGAATTTTATGTTGGGGGTTTGACTAAAACAAAACCGATTTCTAAAAAGAAATTTAATTTTAGCATATTCGAATATTTAAGATGTTGGTATCAAATTATAAACCAATGTTGTTTTCATAAAATATCAGAAGCTTAATCACTATCAAAATATTCATGGATCATAATTTGTTTGTTATCTTAATTCGATTTTTATATTAAAAAATAAACCGTAAGAAAACTATCTAAAATGCTTAACATCACATTTTATAATATATTGCTTAACATTTTATAATATATTGCTTAACATCATAAACCCAAATCGATGATGAGCTAACTAAATATATTGCTTGAGTACCAGTTGAAACAATATAATAAACAAAGATTTTTCCAAAATCATCATGCTATAAACAGCAGTATAATAAACAATATAATAAACAATCTTTTTCTTTTTGGACAGCAATATAATAAACAACATATATACCAACCAAGCAGATAGTAAATAAAGACAATTTGGACAAACAATTTGGGCGATCAATTTGGACAGACATTTTGAAGATTCATCATACGTGGCATTGTTACACTGGGAAGATCCATTATATCTTACAATGAGATATAAGGCAACCCGTTAGGTTTCCAACCTATATACTTTGAATCTTTTATTTTATTGACACAGCAATACAATAAACAAAGACATATACCAACCAAGCAGGATAATAAACGAAGAATTTGGACAAATTCATCATGATATAAATCTTATCGATCAAAATTTTGAAGTAAAACGTACCTTAATTATTTCAATAAGTCGGGTCTACTCCACTCACACCAAGAAACAGAGGTCAGCAATGTAAATACAAACAAGATTAACTCACTAATACTTAAAAAAAAACAGAAAATAAATATAATATCAAACAACATTAAAGGTAAAAAAATAAAATTTTATGGATTGACAACAAAGGTTTGTAAAACTGTCCCACCATAGATGCTTTGTTATTCTGTGCTAACAAAGGATTTTAAGTGTTTGAAAAATTGATAGTATCATTTCACATTCAATTGGTTATTATTACCATTTTACTCCTTTCTTATATACATGACTTAACTTTTCCTTAAAATATTGGTGTATGATATAAAAAATATAAGTAGTACTTTTCCTTAAAATGTTCCACAAAACAAGTATAGTCAAATGAACTGCTATTCTTGTGAAACAATACATTACCTTACTATCATCAACAAGCTCCACCAACTGAGGTGTTTTCTTCAAGTTGAGGTCTCACTTGCACAGCTTGTATCTAAAACAAAGATAGTTTTTTAGCAAGAATGGCCTACGCCATTTTAAGTATCAAGGTTGCAAAATTTTATTTGCTTTGGATTACACAATAATTTGAGAGATCAAGTTCAAAGTATGTACCTTAAATAATTTCAGTAAGAGGTGATCAAACAAAACATGTTCGACAATGTTGGGAAAATTTAGAACAAACTCCGAGGTAAGCATAAGTGAACGTTATGGGATCCTTTCGCCATGCAGAGAAAACATAAAGCATTAGTTCGGAGAATATATATGCAATAAAAATACAATAAATAATAAAAGAAGAGTAATTTTACTATTGCAAAGGTACATTCATCAAAAGAATTTTACTAAGATATCCGTGATAATCAGACAAAGGAAAGATCTCAAAATTTTCATAACCATTTAATTAATTTCTATATTCATTATATCTCTATAATAGTAGTTTTTAAGTTTCTGAAAATCGAGTTAATACTGATACTTTTTCAACTCTTACAATTAAATAAGCCACCATTTGTAACCCGACAGCAAATCCATACATGACCTTTCAACTATGTTAAACAATCACCTATGGTACAACACAGTGATGTAACATGAAAGAACATAATATGCACAACAGCACATACATAGATGCAGATAGGTTATGAAAGAATCAACATGGATTAAAATTGTCTTTTTGAATTTTTCTAATTCCTAGACAATTCACTAACAAGAAAAAATGAAGAAAAGTATTCAACTACTGTGAAAAAGAAAGAAGCAAGGGAGTAACACACCTTGTACAAACAATCCAATATCAGAAGATCCAATTGCCCACAGCCACTTTTGGAAATAACTGTGAACATAATATTCTGATAAAAAACAATTCATGACATAATATATTTTACCATGAAAACAAAAATCACAAACAAACAATTCAGAAAAGTGAGAAAACATGTGCTTTATTTTCACCAAGTCGCACTCAATATCAAGAGATCAGAGTAAATGCGTAATTGAGATTACCCCCCGAACTATCTTATCTTTTGAATTTTTAGTAAAGTCATAAAGAGGTTTCTGTTTGTGAACCATGCAGAGAAGCACTTTCATTAAGGTGACAACAATAATCTGTCCCAAGTGATAAAAAAGGATTTGAGTAAAATAATAAAACAAATGCTTGAAGGGCTCTTCATTTGTTAAGTCATGAGGAAAATCCAATAAACATATATTCCTACAACTTTAACATTGACAAGCTACTAAAAGTAACATGTAGAAAATAGAAGTGTCCCCACCACATTAAACATCACAAGAAAGGAGAAAATATGTGTAAAAGGTGTAAATGCATGTGAGCCAACAAGAAAAGGAGCAAAACTGACAATGTCCGGTAGAGACTGAACGACTGAAACACGCTTCCTTAATCTAGTAGCTAGAGATATCAAAGGAGACAAGATCTTTGGCACTGAGAGTTTTGGACACCGACTCAACATACCACAAATAAAACATATGCCATTAAATCCCCCAACATTCAATAGCAGCCCAAAATTACAGATCCCAAAGTGATTCGAGTTAAAATTTTGTAACCCATGTCAATTTCTTCAACACCAACAGTATCTAAAGAACAAATACAGAAAGCATATATCAAACGCAAACATACACAAAATATAAGTGAAAACTTAGGTTGAAGTCAAATTCCATCTTTCAACTTAGAAAAAAAAGAAGTATAAATCTACATTTTTTTCAACTCCAAATTAACTGCAATAAGCAAATAATACCTCAATAAACTGAATGTCCTTGCCTTGTATGAGTCTTCAGAATGAAAAATAGCAGATGGAACACCGTGTATCAACTCAACGAAAACTGGATTAGAAATCCATGCCGAGAATCAAATAAATAATATTTAGGGGACCACAATCAAAAATGCTAAAAAACAATAAATAAATACCTGATGGGGGAATTTATCAAGTTGGGGAAGTATTTCGCAACAGAATCAAAGAACAATTTAGGGATTCGGAGGGGAATGCTAAAGGGGATGAAGAAATTAGGGATTTGGGGAGATAGCATAAATCGGGGAAGAGACGAAATGGCTTAACAAAGTCTTTGAGTAATTAAAATGGATGTAAAAAGAACGGCGTCGTTTCTGCATAAAATTTATCCCTATTGCGGCGCTTTTAAATAAACGCCACTAAATAAATTATCAAAAACGCAGTCGTTTTCTCTAATTTGTGGCGTTACTAATAACATCAATAAAACGACCATATTTGCGGCGTTTAATTAAAGGCGCCACTAATTAGAACGGAAAACGGTGTCGTTTCCTTAACGCGTAATACATATTTGCGGCGTTTTTACTAAAACACCGGTAATACATAACCTATTGCGGCGTTTTTGGTTAAGCGCCACTATTGATTCTAACATCGCCACCAAAAACGACGGCGTTTTATATTAAATATCATGACTTTTGCCTTCCATGCCAATTAATATTTAAAAATTCAACAAAATTTAAAATTGTTTATAATTTCTTTAAAATTGTATATACACCAACAATAAAATACAAATATACTAACACATGAGTTCTCGAATTAGTGTCATCCAAGATTCAAGTCAAATTGATCCAAAATTAAAACAAAAGTTATAAAATGGAAATATTAATTAATAAATAAGGGGAGAATAATGCATTTTTAAAAAAAAATACACATTTTAAAAAATAAATACATCAATATATTTTTATATTGAATAAATATAAATATTTATGTATGCAATATATAAATAAGAAACGATGATAAAATATTATATCAATAATTGGGTTAATGTATATATATACAATGGTTAACCATTAATGTATGCTTTTGGGATTTTAACCCATTTTGATATATTTATTTTTAAAATAATAATTTATATTTATCTTATAACCCTAAACCCTTAGACCCTTAAACCCTGAATCTTAAACCATGAAGCTAAATCCTAAACCCTAAACCATAAATTCTAAATCCTAAACCCTAAACCACAAACCCTAAACCATAAGCACGTAATCCCTAAACCCTAAACGCATAGACCACGAACACTTAGCTACAAACATACCCCAAAATCCACACCAATATATAAACCTTAAACCATAAATCCAAAACCTTAAAACCAAAACTATAAACTCTAAATCGTAAACCCTAAACCATAATCATAGACCATAATTTTGGGAATTCGTGTGGCCAAACTATAAATTGTAAATCTTTAAATACAAAACCCTAAACCCTAAAACCCTAAACACTAAAACCAAAACACTAATCCCTTAAACTATTAAACAGAAATCCTAAATCCTAAAACTATAAACCTTAAACCTTAAACAGTAAACCCTAAACCTACACCATACACACTACACCCGAAACACTATAAACACTAAACTATGAACATTAAATCATAAACCCTAAACACTAACCCCAAAATAAAATAATTTCTATATTGAAATATTATACAAGGACCAAAACGGCGTCATTAAAGTTGTGAAACAATTTGCTTTTTTTGTGGCATTTTTCATAAAAACGCCGCTATTGCTTGGCCTGGAAACAAAACGGCGCCGTTTGAGTATTTAAATAATTAGAAATTTTGCGGCGTTTTTCATACAAACGCCGCTATTGCTTACATTTAGTGGCGTTTCGAGGAAAACACCGCTATATCCCTAACCTTTTGCGGCGTTTTCTACAAAACGCCGCTATTGCTTGGCCTGGAAACAAAACGTCGCCGTTTGAGTATTTAAATAATTTGATATTTTGCGGCGTTTTTGATACAAACGCCGCTATTGCTTACTTTTACTGGCGTTTTCTAAAAAACGCCGCTATATCTCTAACCTTTAGCGGCGTTTAGGAGAAAACGCCGTTATTGCTCAGTCTTTTGCGGCGTTTTAACGCCGCTATTTCTTAGTTTTTAAAAAACGCCGCTTTTGCCCAGTTATTTGCGGCGTTTTCTTCCAAACGCCGCTAATGTATAATGTTTGCGGCATTTTTTTATCCAAACGCCACTAAAAACGCCGCTGAAGCCCTATTTTCCTGTAGTGCTTAATTGATATAATTTGAGAGTTTAAGGACTTAATTGATTTTTTTTTCGCCAAAGTTTTTAGGTACTCCTTTAGCCTTTTAAATTTATGTCTGCCACATAACATATTAAGATGCTACCACATGTCACCACCCGAATGGCTATCAGTGTCACATTAGCACAAAATAACGATGTCAATGCGGAGGTATCAACCTCGGCCCAAAAAATATATCTATTAATTTCAGGTATCAACTAAGTTAAAAAAATTTTAAATATCGTACTTTTAAACAAGTTGAAAAAGTAAACTATATATTAACTTTTTTTTAATATATATATATATTGTGATAAAGAAAAAACTTATACAATTTACTTAAGTTTGATCTCCATAATTCTATACCAAATTACGTGAATTTATACATATGTTTACTTATTTTACATTAATGTTAATTTGTATTTAATTATTTTCAAGAACTTAAACTAGTACCATCATCCGTTTATAAACTCCTTTTTTTTAAATAACCTTATTTTTAAGAATAAAAAAAAAATTCTCTTACTTTATTCTTATTTTCTTAAAGTTATTCTTATACCAAATATTTGAAAATGCTCTAAAATGTTTGGAAATATGAAGGGGAATGGTAACCAACAGCCACGTTTTAAAGTAAACAATCGTATGTGGAAAAAATAAAAACCCTTTCTGCTCTTTCTTAAGCAAATTGATTTTTATAAAAATTGTAGTATTGAAAGTGAGTAATTAAAGATAATTAATCATAATATTAATATTTTTCGTTAATTTTACATAAATTTGACTGATATAATAACAAACTAGGTCTTATAATTTACATATTCGATCAATTTGATCGTGATTTAACAAATTTAGCTTGCAATATTTTTGTAAATGTGTAATTGTTGAGACTAAATTTGTTAAATTTTTTTTAGAATCAAGACCAAATTAGTAAAATATGTCAACATCTGGAGCTAAATTTATTATTATATCAATCAAAATTATTCACAATTGATGAAAGACACTATCACCGTGTTTATTTTTTATTTTTTTTGGTTGTTCACTTTCAAAATTAACAAGGATTAAATTAAATTAATTTTTTGAAAGTGTCTAATTTACTCAATTTCAAAATTGAGAAGTCATTTTATGTATGTGAACGTAATTTGAGTTTCAAATATATAAAAAATATTTTATTCAAAATCGTAGAAATAGTTGATTTGTTGTACATCAATTAAAGAGTCATTCAAAAATTTGAAAAAGTTTATACAAAAATATAAAATTCAAAAATAAAAATTTGAACTAAAAAGTTAGATAAAACTAATCTAAATTTGACTAATTATAATATTATTAATATTATGCATAGGCTTGAATGGAACTATCTCTTTCTAAATCGACTTAAACTTTTGTAGGGATAAATATCAAAATTGTAAGGCCCAATTTTAGTCCGGGCCCATACCAAAAACAAAAAAAACCAAAATTAAACAGTCCATAACAAGAGTCTATTACAAAAAATTACAGCAGGCCCAAACTAAACCCAATACAATAAAATGACCCAAATTTAAACCTTGGCCCAATTGGCCCAACAACGTTAACATAGGGTTTCTGGTAGCTTCAAGCGCCGCTCGAACAGCATCGTGCACACCTCCACCACCGAGCCACGTCCGCTCCACGTCGCCGTACCTGCGAAAAAGAAGGAGCAAAGCAACAGCAAAATATAACAGAAACTAGAGTTTTTGTATTTTCCTTTTTCCTAAATTCGGCTATAAAAAGGCCGAAGTAGCATTTGTAAAGGCACTTACATTCTTTTTGACGGATACACACAAGAGAAAAATAGAGAATAGAAAAGCAAAAAACCCGCAAGGTTCTGTTGTTTTCTTTTATTTATATTTTTTTTTCCTCTTCTTTTCGAAACTGTGATTGCATGTAAATGTCAGGATTTTTATATTTTTTTAGACTATATATATAAGTATTAAAATACAAAAAAAAGAAGGAAAAACTTACATTTTCCGAACTTCGGCCGCCGTTCACGGCGGCGCCGACGGCGGCGATCGGCGCCGGAGACCTGCCGAAAATCGCCTAAGAGGAGAGGCTTCAGAGAGTTTCTTTTTTTTTTTTTAGAAGATGTTTAAAATGATTTTTAGAACAAAAAAATTGGCTTTTATAGAGGGGTAAAATGGCACCGTTTAGTGCCTTGGGTCTGGACGCCAAAACGGCGTCGTTCTGGCTCCGACCCGCGCGACCCAACCCGCTTTGTCCAGGATCCGCGTGTTTTCTTGCGGAAGGGCTATTTGCGCTTTTAGCCCTTCCGCTTTTTCAGTCTATTTCAATTAGATTTCTTTTGGTCTTTAATTTGGCCCGACAGTTTCACAATTGTTTCATGTTAGTCCCTATCGAGACGCCGCGTTTTGGGGAGGGAATAATTTCTCAATTGGTCCCCCTATTCTTACGCGTGTTACAAGGGGTCCCCGATTTTTTTTTTCCTTTTAAATTTGGTTCTTTAATCTTATTTCTCTTTCTAACTTAGTCCTATTTTTTTATTATTGCTATTAATATTATTAGTATCATTATTATTTTATATTTATATGATTATCTTTGTTACCATTATTATTATTATTATTATTATTATTATTATATCTATTACTATTATTTTTTATTATTATTACTATTAATTCTATTATTATTACTATTATTTTTATTATTATTAATATTACTTTTATTTTTACTACCACTATTATTTTTTTATCTATATACTATTATTACTATAATTATAATTATTATTATTATTATTACTATTATTACTGTTATTATTATTTTTATTATCAACATTATTAGTGCTATTTTTATTATTTCTATTATTTCTATTATTAATAATATTATTTTTATTTTTACTATTTTTTTTATTAATATCTTTTATTATTATTATTATTATTGTGTCTGTGTTACTATTATCATTATTTTTTTATTTTTTTATTATGCTATATAGTATTTATTTATTAATTAATTCACCATTAGCTTCTATTTTTGCTATTTTTTCTTTTCTTTTCTTTTCTTTTATTTGTTTATTTCGCTTTTATTTTATTGTATTTTATTTTTACCTTTGTTATTGTTATTTATCACCATTATTTTGTCATACAAATTAGTATCGTAATTTACTTTACATTTATTTATAAAATCATATCACCTTTTACCCGATTTTCAAAATACACAAATGTTCCGCGTTCTAAGATTTGAAAGAAATCGTACCCTAACTTACTGGGTTTCGATTTTCCTCATTGGATCTAAAAGAATCAATTATTCTCTTAAATCAAAGCATGTAAGTTAAATAAAAACTTATTCTCGGGAATTCAAAAATGTTGTGTCCTAACTTACTGGATGTGATATTTTGTTATCTCGAGGTAAGGATCTTTAAAAATAAAGGCAATACTCTGTATTTGGGAATTTTGAGAAATAGTGCCCTAACTTACTGGGTTTCGATTTTTCATTTGACCCAAATGACCGAATATCCTTCTTAAATTTAAATGTACGAGTTTTAAATGGCAAAAGACAAGCTTAGTTTCGAGGATTCGAAATGTCGTATCCTAACTCACTGGGTATGATATTTTATTCCTTCGAAATAAGTGGGTTTCAGCATCCAGTTTAACTTATTTAAGTTTTTTAAAGTGAAGACGACCGTATTTAAAAATCTTTTCTAATTTTTGACATAAAGACATCAAATAATCAATTAGGTACCAATTTTGGACGTCACGAGGGTGCTAATCCTTTCTCGTGCATAATCGACTCCTGAACCCGTTTTTCTAAATTTCGTAGACCAAAACTGTCGTTTTAATAAATCAAAATATTTTAACGATAAATCTCAAGGTGACCCGATCACACCTTAAAAAGGATTGGTGGCGACTCCATTTTCATTTCCAAAGTCGACCCCGTTTTCCAAACAAAAAAATGGTTTCAACAGCTTGGCGACTCCGCTGGGGACATCAAGAGAGTCAAGCCGTAGAATTGATTATTTTTTGTCTTTTTATCAAAAATTAAAATTTGATTTTGATTCTTTCACCGCATGAGTTTGTGTTGTGTCATATGTTTGTTATGGTTTGAGTCTCGTAGGATATTCCCGCATCATATTGCATGACCGCTGTGGTCACACCTTTTAAGTGGGAGTGAGAAACTATGCCTTTGTGAGGTTTTCACCTCCGCATGGGCTAGTGGACTGCTTCCGGAATACATCCGTACCTCTGTCTTCGTGAGGTTTTCACCTCCGCATAGCCATAGGGAAACGTATTCCCCTGAACTGAACTCGATCCATATGAGCCTATAATGGGTGAGGATTGAGGAATCTGCTGGTTCAGGTACCCTTCCTTTAGAACTAAGCCACATATAGTGATCCTTAAGAGCTCACCCTAGATAGAGCTATGCTGAACCTTAGCGGTTACCCAGATAGAGGTTTAACACTTTTTCTATTTGCTTTGGTTTCTATTATTCGATACTGACTTGTTGTGTTTTGGCTATGATTGCATGTCATTTAATATTAAAAAGGTGTCGATTCCTGTTTGGTTACTAAATTAGAAGGCTTGTTATGGAGAACAAACTTTTTGATAAAATAGAGGACAATGCGGCTATCCGTATATGGTCAGAGAAGATGCAACTTGAGAAAGGGGATAGTCTAGCCGAGGGATATACGTCGGAGTTGTGAGACTTCACTCGTATCAATGTGACACAGAATGAACTCCAGGAATTAAGAGATATATGGGCCCATTGGGATGATGAGACTAAGAAGCTATTCTATCGTAATTATGGCGATCTACCCTACCTGTTTGACACCAAAGTGGACAAACACTTATTTCGGGCTATGACTCAGTTTTGGAACCCCGCATATAGCTGTTTCACGTTTGGAAAAGTGGACTTGGTTGTAACACCCCTAACCCGTATCCGTCGTCGGATTAGGTTTAAAGGCGTTACCGGACAGATCGGAAACATTTTCAGAAGTTCATACATTCATCCATCAATCTCAAACATAATGTCCCTTAATACGGTCAACGAGACCTAAAACATGCTTATAAACCGGTTCGGGACTAAACCGAAACACATACGAAATTTCACAAAAATTTAAAACTTTTCTAAGTTTCGTGGGTTACACGCCCGCAGTAGGCAAGTTGTGTGCCTCCCACGGTCGCTGGACACCCCGTGTGTCCTCCCGTGGTCGAATCGACCTCACATCTACGGCCGCCAAGTGCGCCCATGTGCCTTGGCCGTGGTCGAATCTAACTTCACATCCACGGCCACCAAGCACGCCCGTGTGCCTTGGCCGTGGTCGAATCTGACTTTCACCCACGGCCACCCAGCACCCCGTGTGCTAAGGCCGTGTACTCTTAGGCCATATACTGACTTTCTCACACGGCTACTAGACACGCCCGTGTGTCTTGGCGTGTGCTATTAGGCTAGCTATCGACTTAGCCCCACGGTCATTAGGCACGCCAGTGTGCACAAATGTGTGACATTATAGGCCATTTGCAAGGCCAAAATGTCACCCAATGGGTCATACCTACAAGTAAAATCATCAAGACATCTCATACCTATTTGACAACCAAAATCATACCAAAATAACCATCCAAATTACAAGGCTAAAACTCATCTCATCACAAGCATAATTCATTCCTTTGCTTAATCAAAACTTGACCATTTCATGCATCAACTAACCATGCCAAAAACATACTTCATATATCACATACATTCAAGCAAATTCTCAACCCATAGCTAGCCAAATCACATGGCTAAGTTTATATAACAAACTCATATCAAATACTAGCCTATACATGACATATAAAGCTATAAACATATCCAAAGTGTACCAAAAATGAGTTTAGTAGTGTGATGACGATCCTTGACGGTCCCGAGCCTTCAGTATCTTTAACGACCTATAAAACAGAGAAAACACACACACAGAGTAAGCTTTCTAAAAGCTTAGTAAGTCATAAAGACAAACAAACTTAGCAACTATCACATATATACTTTGGTCCATGTACTTGACCATATTTATCACATTAATCAATTCAAAGTCTTATATAAACATAGCTCATTCATGCTTACTCTCACATATCATATTGTTATTCCAATATACATAATCATCATAGTATGATCACATAGGTACTTACCTTATATACACACTTAGTGTATAAATCAACGTACCTGAAACGAATTTACAATTCACTTAGCCATTCATATCACAGACTTGCCCGTTGAACCGTTAGGAACTAATAGGATACTCAGAAAGCTCGGAATAATAGTACAATGCCAACATCCCAGACGAGGTCTTACATGCATTCAAATATCGATGCCACTGTCCCAGACAGGGTCTTACACGAATCAAAACGATGCCGATGTCCCAGACATGGTCTTACACGTAAAGATAATATCGATGCCAACGTCCTAGACGTGGTCTTATTCGTACAGATAATATCGATGCCAACGTCCCAGACATGGTCTTACACGTAAAGATAATATCGATGCCAACATCCCAGACGTGGTCTTACACGAAATCTCAAATCAATGCCGATGTCCCAGACGTGGTCTTACATGATAAATGAATGTGTACCTATGTATTCCTAGGCTCAGATGCGGGACTTTTCGAACATTGTCGCTCAGTCGATCTTATCTCAGAATTCATTTGCATAACATTTCATAAGCATTCATTTTCAACTACAAGCATATGAATATGCTCAACTCAATACGATTATACTTATTTGTAATATGACTTACCTCAGATTCGATTTATCGGAAATAGAAACGGGCTACTTTGCTACATTTTCTTTCCCGCGATCTAAGTCCATTTTCCTCGGTTCTTGATCTATACATATTCAGAATTAACTCTTTTATTCACTAACTCATTCAATTCAATCCAAGGACACACATTTAGGGCTATTTGCAAATTAACCCTCACATTTGCATAATTTATCAATTTAGTCCATTTTTCTCAAAACATCAAATTCACAAAATCATCTTTTAACCATGCTTAGCCGAATGTTCATACATATCATACAAGCCCATATTTTCCATAAAATTTGCAATTTAGTCCTTCAAGTTACTATTTTCTCAATTTAGCCCTAATTAGCTAAATCCATCAAAAATTCAAGAACAAAGTATGTTCATCTAGCTCAAATCTTTCATTTAACACTTTAAATCATCACAAAACTCAACATATCATCAATGGAATATCACACAAACATCATCAATACACAAAATTGAGACATGGGCTTGACAGTAGACTAAGCAACGATTGCAAAAACGTAAAAATTATCGAAAACCGACTAAAACATACCTTGAATCAAGCTACCACCATGACCGAATATTCAAGCTTTCAACCTAAGTTTTTCTATCCTTGTTTCGGTAGCCAAAAAGATGAAAACATGGTTTTATTCTTTAATGTTTTGTATATAATAACAAAATTTTTATTTTACAATTTTAACCTTTAATAATAAAATTATAAAACATAGTTTCCAAGGTCATTATTGACCATAACCATCCACTATCAATAATAATAGGCTAATTGCCTTTTAAGGACTTTCCATTATAAAGACATAACAAATAGGCACTTTTACAAATATCATACTAACTTTGCATTTAATGCAATTTAATCCTTTTCTCAAATTAAACACACAAACAGATAAATTATCTTACGAAAATTTAACACATGCTTAATCACATATCATAGAAACAGAAAATAATATTAAAATATTATACAGACTCGGATTTATGGTCCCAAAACCACTGTTCCGACTAGGGTACAAACCAGACTGTTACAATTCTCCCCCCTTAGGGATTTTCGTCCCCGAAAATCTTACCGTTGAACAAAGTCGGATATTGTTGTCTCATTGAATCTTCAGGCTCCCATGTAGCCTCTTCTATACCTTGTCGATGCCACAATACTTTTACTAATGAAATTTTCTTATTTCTCAACTCTTTTACTTCACGAGCTAAGATACAGATTGGTTCTTCTTCATATGTCATATCAGATTGGATTTCAATTTCAGATGGGGCAATCACATGCGATGGATCAGATCGATATCTACGGAGCATCGAGACATGGAATACATTATGTATCTTTTCTAGCTCGGAAGGCAATAACAATCGATAGGCAACAGGTCCAACTCACTCAATGATCTCATACGGTCCAATGAACCTCGGACTCAACTTGCCTTTACGTCCGAAACGGAGTACTTTCTTCCATGGTGACACTTTCAGAAACACTTTGTCACCGATCTCAAATTCTATATCTTTTCGTTTTAAGTCCGCATAAGACTTCTGACGATCAGATGCTGCTTTCAAACAATTTCGGATCAATTTCACTTTTTGTTCTGAGTATTTTATTAATTCAACTCCATGTAGCTTACTTTCATTGAGCTCAGTCCAATACAGAGGTGTACGACATTTACGTCCGTACAAAGCTTCATATGGTGCCATTTTGATGCTCGACTGAAAACTATTATTGTATGCAAATTCAATCAATGGCAAATACTGTTCCCACGAACCATTAAACTCAAGTATACAACATCTTAACATATCTTCAAGAATCTGAATAATCCGCTCGGATTGACTATCTGTTTGCGGATGAAAAGTCAGATCGAAATGCGCCAGACCTAAAGCTTCTTTCAATTTCTTCCAGAACCTTGATGTAAATCTCAGGTCCCTATCTGACACAATAGATAGTGGCACCCCGTGCAATCTAACAATCTCATAAATATAAAGCTCGGCTAATCTATCAAGTGAATAGCCAGATTTTACCAGAATAAAATGGGCAGATTTCGTTAATCTATCAACTACGACCCATATCGCATCTTTCTTCCTCGGAGTCTGAGGCAAACCAGAAACAAAATCCATTGTCACTCTATCCCATTTCCACTCAGGAATCAAGATCGGTTGTAGCAACCTGCATTTTAACTTGATGTTCAGCTTTGACTTGTTGACAGATTAAACATTTTGAAACAAAGTCGAAAATATCACACTTCATACCAGACCACCAATAGTGTCGTCTCAAATCATGGTACATTTTAGTACTCCCCGGATGAACAGATAGATGACTATTATGTGCTTCACTCAAAATCAACTGAATTAACTCTGGATTTCTTGGAACACAGATACAATCTCAGAATCTCAAGCAATCATCGACAACTCAAAATTCAGATTCATAATTCGAATCACACTGAGCTCGTTTCACTATCAATTCATTATCAGATTTTTTAGCATCACATATTTGTTGTATAAACAACGATTTTGCCTTTAATTCAGCTATCACAGAGCTATCATCAGACAAATCTAACTGAACATTCAAAGCACATAGTGCAAACAATGATTTTCTACTCAATGCATCAGCAACAACGTTTGCTTTACCCGGATGATAATCAATCACAAGTTCATAATCTTTTAACAGCTCTAGCCATCTTCTTTGACGCAGGTTTAAATCTTTCTGAGTCATCAGATATTTCAGACTTTTATGATCCGAAAACACGTGGCATTTTTCACCGTACAAATAATGGCGCCAGATCTTTAGTGCGAACACAATCGCAGCTAGCTCAAGATCATGAGTCGGATAGTTATTTTCATGAGGCTTCAATTGTCTCGAAGCATAAGCTACAACTTTGCCTTCCTGCATCAAAACACATCCCAGACCGTTTAACGAAGCATCATTGTATATAACAAATTTTTTGCCCGATTCTGGTTGTACTAACACTGGAGCTTCTGTTAATAGAGTTTTCAACTGATCAAAACTTTTCTGGCATTTGTTCGACCATTCAAATCTAACATCTTTCTGAAACAATCTAGTCAACGGAGTAGCTATCACTGAAAATCCTTTCACAAATCGACGGTAATAACCAGCTAGGCCCAAAAAGCTATGGACTTCAGATACGTTTCTCGGAGGTTTCTAATCCAGAATAACAGAAATTTTACTCGGATCAACTCGAATCCCAGAAGCTGACACAATATGCCCTAGAAAACTAACCTCATGTAACCAGAATTCACATTTGCTGAATTTCGCATACAATTGTTTTTCTCTCAGAGTTTGTAACACAATTCTCAGATGCTCAACATGTTCAGACTCGTCACATGAATAAATCAAAATGTCATCAATGAATATAACAACAAATCGATCTAGATACGGTCTGAAAATTCTATTCATCAAATCCATAAAAACAGCAGGAGCATTGGTTAGTCCAAATGGCATAACTAAAAACTCGTAATGCCCGTACCTCATTCTGAAAGTAGTTTTCGGTATATCTGAATCTTTTACTCTCAACTGATAGTATCCCGATCTCAGATCAATCTTGGAAAATACAGTAGCTCCTTTTTATTGATCGAACAAATCGTCAATCCTGGGCAACGGATATTTGTTCTTTATAGTCACCTTATTCAACTGACGATAATCGATGCACATTCTCATCGTGCCATCTTTCTTTCTCACAAACAGAACAGGAGCACCCCAAGGCGAGAAACTCGGTCTAGCAAACCTCTATCGGTCAATTCTTGCAACCGTGACTTTAACTCTTTCAACTCATTGGTGCCATTCTATACGGAGCTATCGATATAGGTGTAGTACCAGGTAACAACTCAATACCAAACTCAACTTCACGAATCAGAGGTAAACCCGGTAACACTTCAAGGAATACATCGAAAAACTCACGGACAATAGGCACTCGATTCGACTTTCTTCTCGCACACTTTCAATCAATCACATAAGCAAAATATGCCTCATAACCCTTTTTCACATAACTTTGAGCTTTCAAAATAGATATCACAAAGAGCAAACCATTCAAATCATTAGATTCAATCCGCACAATTTCATCATTCGAACATCTCAAATCAATAGTCTTTCTTTTACAGTTCACAATGGCATCATGCGAAAACAACCAGTCCATACCTAGGATGATATCAAACTCATCAAATGGCAAAAGCATCAAATCAGCAGGGAAACAAATATCTCGAAACATTAATGGACAGTTCTTATATACTTTGTCAACCAGGACACTTTTACTTAAGGGGTTCGATACTTTTATAACAAACTCAGTAGACTCTACAGGCAAAGTCTTACTGAACACTAAATTCATGCATATATACGAACGCGTAGAACCAGGGTCTATCAATGCAATCACAGAAGTATCATAAAGTGTAAAAGTACCCGTTATAACATCTGGTGAAGAAGCTTCCTCACGAGCTCTAATAGCATACGCTCTGGCAGGCGCTCTAGCTTCGGATCTCGCAACAGTCTCTCTCGTAGTTCTCTGACTACCACTGACATTTCATACATTCTTTGAAGGTCTACCTCTCACAGGTGCATTATCAGATCTCAGATTTTGAACATTCTCAGACTCGACAGACTCAGGGAAATCACGGATAAAATGATCAAGTGATTCACATCTGAAACAAGCTTTGTCATCCATTCTACAACTTCCCGGATGTCTTTTCTCACAATGCTTACACTCTGGTTTCTCGAATCGTACATTCCCAACACTTGCCACTGAAGTTGCTGGAGCTTTGAAACTCATTTGTGATCTATCTCGATTTCTATTTGAATATCCCCCATATTACCTCTCGAACGGCTTTGATCATCTCTAAATTTCTTTGAAGTGGACTAAAACGATCTATTCTGAAATCTCTTTCTCACTTCTCGGGCTTCTGACTCAGCTTTCTTTTTGTCTTTCCCGAGTGCTTCAACTTTGCACGCTCGATCAACGAGTACAACAAACTCTTTTATCTCTAAAATCCCGACTAGAAAACGGATGTCTTCATTAAGCCCATCTTCAAACCTTTTGCACATTATTGCTTCAGATGATACACATTCACGAGCATATTGACTCAGTCTGACAAACTCTCGTTCATATTCCGCCACAGTCATACGGCCTTGTTTCAATTCCAGAAATTCCTTTCGTTTCTGATCAACGAATCTCTCACCGATATATTTCTTTCGGAACTCGATCTGAAAGAAATCCCATGTCACTCGTTCTTTCGGAATAACAGATATCAGAGTTTTCCACCACTGATAAGCCGCATCTCGAAGCAAAGATACAACACATTTTATGCATTCATCCGGAGTCAGAGACATTTCGTCAAATACCCGGATAGTATTTTCTAACCAGAATTTAGCCTTTTCAGCATTATCATCATTAGTAGCCATGAATTCTTCAGCTCCGTATTTGCGAATTTTGTCTACCGGAAGCTTGTTCAAAAGATTTATACCCATGCACCCATCACCCGTGTGCCACAACCGTGTGACATTATAGGCCATTTGCAAGGCAAAAATGTCACCCAATGGGTCATACCTACAAATAAAATCATCAAGACATCTCATGCCTATTTGACAACCAAAATCATACCAAAATAACCATCCAAATTACAAGGCTAAAACTCATCTCATCACAAGCATAATTCATTCCTTTGCTTAATCAAAACTTGACCATTTCATGCATCAACTAACCATGCCAAAAACATACTTCATATATCACATACATTCAAGCAAATTCTCAACCCATAGCTAGTCAAACCACATGGCTAAGTTCATATAACAAACTCATATCAAATACTAGCCTATACATGCCATATCAAGCTATAAACATATCCAAAGTGTACCAAAATGAGTTTAGTAGTGTGATGACGATCCTTGACGGTCCCGAGCCTTCAGTAGCTTTAACGACCTATAAAACAGAGAAAACACACATACAGAGTAAGCTTTCCAAAAGCTTAGTAAGTCATAAAGACAAACAAACTTAGCAACTATCACATATATACTTTGGTCCATGTACTTGACCATATTTATCACATTAATCAATTCAAAATCTTATATAAACATAGCTCATTCATGCTTACTCTCACATATCATATTGTTATTCCAATATACATAATCATCATAGTATAATCACATAGGTACTTACCTTATATACACACTTAGTGTATAAATCAACGTACCTGAAATGGATTTACAATTCACTTAGCCATTTATAACACAGACTTGCCCGTTGAACCGTTAGGAACTAATAGGATACTCAGAAAGCTCGAAATAATAGTACAATACTAACGTCCCAGACGAGGTCTTACATGCATTCAAATATCGATGCCACTGTCCCAGACAGGGTCTTACACGAATCAAAACGATGCCGATGTCCCAGATATGGTCTTACACGTAAAGATAATATCGATGCCAACGTCCCAGACGTGGTCTTATTCGTACAGATAATATCGATGCCAACGTCCCAGACGTGGTCTTACACGTAAAGATAATATTGATGCCAACGTCCCAGACGTGGTCTTACACGAAATCTCAAATCAATGCCGACGTCCCAGACGTGGTCTTACATGATAAACAGAACAGGTACCTATGTATTCCTAGGCTCGTACGGGACTTTTCGGACATTGTCGCTCAGTCGATCTTATCTCAGAATTCATTTGCATAACATTTCATAAGCATTCATTTCAACTACAAGCATATGAATATGCTCAACTCAATACGATTACACTTATTTGTAATATGACTTACCTCGGATTCGATTTATCGGAAATAGAAATGGCTACTCGGTTACTTTCGCTTTCCCGCGATCTAAGTCCGTTTTCCTCGATTCTTGATCTATACATATTCAGAATTAACTCTTTTATTCACTAACTCATTCAATTCAATCCAAGGACACACATTTAGGGCTATTTCCAAATTAACCCTCACATTTGCACAATTTATCAATTTAGTCCATTTTTCTCAAAACATCAAATTCACAAAATCATCTTTTAACCATGCTTAGCCGAATGTTCATACATATCATACAAGCCCATATTTTCCATAAAATTTGCAATTTAGTCCTTCAAGTTACTATTTTCTCAATTTAGCCCTAATTAGCTAAATCCATCAAAAATTCAAGAACAAAGTATGTTCATCTAGCTCAAATCTTTCATTTAACACTTTAAATCATCACAAAACTCAACATATCATCAATGGAATATCACACAAACATCATCAATACACAAAATTGAGACATGGGCTTGACAGTAGACTAAGCAACGATTGCAAAAACGTAAAAATTATCGAAAACAGACTAAAACATACCTTGAATCAAGCTACCATCATGACCGAATATTTAAGCTTTCAACCTAAGTTTTTCTATCCTTGTTTCGGTAGCCAAAAAGATGAAAACATGGTTTTATTCTTTAATGTTTTGTATATAATAACAAAATTTTCATTTTACAATTTTAACCTTTAATAATAAAATTATAAAACATAGTTTCTAAGGTCATTATTGACCATAACCGTCCACTATCAATAATAATAGGCTAATTTCCTTTTAAGGACTTTGCATTATAAAGACATAACAAATAGGCACTTTTACAAATATCATACTAACTTTGCATTTAATGCAATTTAATCCTTTTCTCAAATTAAACACACAAGCAGATAAATTATCTTACGAAAATTTAACACATGCTTAATCACATATCATAGAAACAGAAAATAATATTAAAATATTATACGGACTCGAATTTGTAGTCTCGAAACCACTGTTCCAACTAGGGTACAAATCGGACTGTTACATTGGTGCCTACTGTGGAAGAATACACAGCCTTGCTTCGTTGTCCAAAGGTTCAAATCGACAAAGCTTTTTCCAGGGCCGCTAATGTACCAACTTTTGTAAAGAAGCCGATGAGTATCACCGGGATGAGTGAACAATGGGTCACGGCCCGAATTCAGTAAAAAGGCGAAGGAAAATGCATTCATTGGGTGAGTTTGAGGGACTTGATTGTAGCACATCCAGATATAAAGAGGAAAGTCGACATCTTCGCCTTGAGTATCTATGGTTTGGTAATTTTTCCCAAAGCTTTGAGGCATGTAGACGAAGCAGTTGCTGACCTATTTGATCGACTTGACAATGGGGTTACGCCGATACCAGCAATTCTTGTCGAAACATTCAGATCTTTGAGTGCATGTCGGAGGACAGGTGAAGGTAGATTCATCGGATGCGCGCGATTATTGTTGGTTTGGTTCCATGGTCATTTCTGGAAGGTTGACAAAGTTTCATACCGGGTATTCTCCAAGGACTATTCCCCATTAAAGGAAGTAGCAGTTATGCTAATAAGAGACGACATATCAGAAGAAAGGTGGATGGCAATTTTTCAAAACCTTCAGGAGGAAGATGTTGAGTGGAGAGCCCATTGGATGGTTCCTGACGAAATCCTCTATCGGTGTGGGAATTTTGACTGGGTACCTTTGCCTGGGATTTGGGGAGCCGTTGGATATGCCCCTTTGCTCGTGTTAAGGCAGTGTAACGCCCCTTACCCGTGTTCTACGCCGGAACCAGGCTCAAGGCGTTACCTTAATAAAGTCCTCATAATCGCCACTTAGACCTATCATGACTACTCTCTCTAGTCACCTTAACAACCTCGTTCTCGACTTACGAGACCTCACTCGTAAGCACGAAGACTCTCGAGACTATACTTAAACTTTTTCAACCTCTTCAAATTTTCTCTTTTATACAGGGCTCACACGTCCGTGTAAAATGTGACACGCCCGTGTGTAGACACACACGGCCATGCTCCTCAACCGTGGTAAACACTGGCTACACACACACGGCCTCAAAGCCTAGTCACACGCCCGTGTTCGACACCCGTGGACGACACTGACTTGGGTCACACAACCTGGACACACGCCCATATGGCTGGTCCGTGGTCGCCTCTGACTATTTCCCCATGGTCTAGGCACACCCGTGTGCTTTAACCATGTGACCATTCAAATTTCAAATTTCAAGGTGCAGACTTCACACGGCCTGGGCACACGCCCATGGCTTAATCGTGTGTCGCACACGGCCTAGACAAACGCTCGTGTGTCTACCCATGTGGACAAGAACAAGGCTGTTTGCCAAGCTCTTTGTACCCCTATAGCTTACACTGCATGAATCCATTCAACATACTAGTAAACATCTCATAACTTCAACATGAACTCCCATAGATAACTTGCAATTTCATAAATGGTAAAATGAGCCATCATGCATGGCAATTTACAAATTAAATGTCTTAACAAGAGCCATTACACCTTTGGCCAAAATAACAAAATAATTTTACTAGTCTAGCCCCCATACATGCCATTTACAAAATCATTAAGTCTAGGTATACCGAGATGAACTGATAGTGCGGGCGATCTTCTGGTTATCGACGTATTCCGGCTCGGCTCTTAAGCTCTATAAAACAAGGGAAAGTAAGGGGAGTAAGCTTTAAGCTTAGTAAGTTTACATGTAAACAATATAACATTTTAACATGAAATAAACACTTCCATAGCATTATTTACTAAGCAAGAAACAATCTACATTCAAGATCAGGCTTACTCATTTCTTCTATTCACACATTCCAACCACATCTCAAGCATGATGCATACATTCATTAACAGTTTCCCTGCACTTAGCATCACAAGGTCACATAACACAACGCATCACTATATCGAAACACATTACTCATGTTCACGTTACTACGTGGTATCGCACACAGCCCGCCAAAGAATTAATTACGGTGGTATCGTACACAGCCCACCAAAGGATTAATTACGGTGGTATCACACACAGCCCACCAAAGGATTAATTACGGTGGTATCGCACATAGCCCATCGTAATTTAGCGACGAGGTGGTATCGCACTTAGCCCACCATCAAATATTGTTATAACGCACTCACATATCCATTCCCTCATTCATATCAGGTGTTATTCAATAACTACCACTTTTTATCTACTTGAATCATATATACTCTCAATTGTGTCATGCGCTAATTAACAACAATAATGTGCATATAAAATGCATCGTTTACACGTAAACTTACCTCGGTGCAAAACGTGTCGATTTGCGGTTTATTCTGTAACCTTGCCTTTTCCCCGGTCAAGGTTAATCCCGCGTTCTTCTTGATATATAACAATAAAATTCATTCATTTAAAACATTTTACGATCATGATGCACCAAAATCTATACTTAGGCAAAAATAACCATTTTGCCCTTAGACCATGGCAAAATTTACGATTTTGCCCCTAGGCTCGGGAATCATTTTTTACTATATTTTCTAAATAAACAAGCATAGATGAACATTTATTTCTCTTGCAACTACTCACCATTCCAACTATTCTATGCATTTATGACACAAATTAAATCTTTGCATTCAAGCCCTATTTAGGTGTCTTCATGCTAACACCATTCATAAAAGTTGTCTCTCACCTCCCTAACATTCATTTTCTTCCATAAAAACTCAGCTATCAACATAATTTCTCTCATGGTAAGTCTCTAGACTTTCAACCATATCACAAATTAGTCCCCTCAATAACTAGCTTAAGTTTTGGGGACTCCAAAAACACAAAAATTATCAATTAACACCACCAAAAATTACTTACTAGAGTGAGGACAAGTTACTGAAATTTCAAAGCCTTCAAAACCCTTCTTTTGAGTGTAAAAATTGGTGGAAGAAGAAGAGAAGGGAAAAAGATGATAGCCTTCCCTTATTTTATCATATTTTAGTCAACTAGTCAACAACTATCACAAAATTTGACTAAAAATTAATGCTCTTGTCCCCTATGCACCCTATGGCAGGCCATCACTAAATAAATGGCCTAATTTCACTTTAAAATCTTCCAAATCAAATTCTATAGCCATTAGGTACCTTTATCCTATAAAATAGAGCATTCGTACTTTATGCGATTTAGTCCTTTTTCGAAATTAAGCATGCTATCACTCAAATTAGAACACCAAAATTTTCATGCATCCATAAAGTTATGCTACAGCACATAAAATGACATCGAAATAATTTTCCTCGACCTCGGTTTAGTGGTCTCGTAACCACTGTTCCGACTAGCCCTAAAATCTGGTCATTACAGCAATACATGACAAAGCGCTTTATACCACGACACACTGCTAGCTCAGTATGAATTTTTGTATAAGGGGGATAATTATAAGAAGAGGGTTTGAGAGATTTCTAATGCTTAGAATCAGACTCTTCGGATGAAAAGAGTTGCTGTAGGTCCGATGACGACTCTCGAATATGATGCGTGGAGGAGTAGAAGAATAAATGATAATATCCCCAGAATGAGACAAGATGGTGCTCGACCGATGGAGGAATACCTGCAAATAGTCCCTTCCGAGTTGGAAATCATAAAATTGGACTGCGAAAATAGAAATTTAGAGTTAGAAAAAAAGATAGAACAACTGGAGGAAGAAAAAGTGCATTTGAGGTTAGATATTGATGTCCAGAAATTAGAGGCTGAGAAACTGAGAAAAGAGAAAAGGAAGGCCGAAGAGGACTTGGACAGTTTGAAGACGGATTACAAAAAGTTGCATTCATCAATGAGAACTGCTGGGTTGGGTAAAACCTCAGAATAATGGCGTCAAGAAATTCAAGAGGAGAAGGCTAAGGTCGATCAGTGGAAGAAGAGATTTCATGATGCTCGAGCACGAGAGGATACTCTGAAAAAGACTGTGTTTGAGAGCCAAAGCGAAAAGAAGATGTTAAGAGCTCGAGTGGCAGAACTAGAGAAGGCATTGTATCGAAGCCGCAACTCTGCGGTGAAGCTGGAAACAAGCCTAAACAAGATTGAAGATTTGAAAGGAAAGGTGGGAGAGCTCGAAATGGCGCTACAAAACAGTAAACTCCGGGTACAACTATTGGAGGCCGATAACGAGCGATGAGAAGAACAGTTTCAACGATCTCAAGACCAGGTCAAAGAAAGAGATTACGTCATGGGCAAAGCTGTGGCTCAGATACGAGAAGTGGCTGATCATTTACAAGCTTTAGCGGTTCAGGCTGATGTATTAAGTGTGAAATATGAGCTAGAGTCGGACCGGGGTAAAAAGTTAGCTTGGCTTCTTAAAAAAGTTAAAGCTTTGAGCATAAGGGCTAGGCCGTATATGTGATTTTGTTTTATGTAAAGGATTTTGTTTTCTTATAAAGTTATTCTAAAGGAAATTGAACCAGAACCGACAGCTCTTATTTTTGCATTCATATCATGCATTTGCATTACATCGCATCATATGTATTAAATGTCATAAAAGAACCCTGTTAATTAGAGATCGTATTATAGTTACCCTGGAACATCACTACTACACTCGAAAGAAAATGAAAGCCATGGATCAAAGGTTGGAAAGACTAGAGCAAATGCAAATACAGATGCAGGAGCAATTGACCAAAATTCAACAAGAGATGCGGGAACAAATCTAGAATTCCAAAGGAATATGATGGGCCAGTTAACCCAGTTACTAGTCGGAGGACTAGAAAAACGGAGTGGCCCAGTGGTCAACAGTGGGGATGATAATGAAGACTTCATCTATTCCACAGGTTTTTCCCAAATAAGTGTCCCGACCCAACCAGACACGCATTCGTATGGGGTATACCCGAAGGATGATCGAGCCAAACCGGTTGTTCTGGCAGAAACAAAGGAAAGATGATAGTGGACTTTAAAGGCCTCGAAGAAGAAGGAAAAGGAAGCGAATAGTACGAGTAGGTATAATAAGGGTCATTCGGAGCCGATTACAGTAAGCCAGCCAAAGACGGTAACTACTAGCCATCAGGTCTCCTCAAGGCAAGAACCCAATCCAAGGCCGAATTTAGAAAAACTCCAGTTCGCACCCATCCCAATCGTGTATAGGGAGTTGTGCCAAATTTTGTTTGACGCACATGTTGTATCCCCTTTTTATGTAGAACCGATACGACCCCCATACCCCAAATAGTACGACGTAAATGCCCAATACGAATACCATGGGGGAATCACAGGGCATTCGATCGAGAACTGCATCGTTTTTAAAAAGATAGTCGAATGACTCATCAAATTGGGTATCATAAAATTCGATGATCCCTCTGGTGCAGAAAATTCGTTACCCAACCTTTCTGTTAAAGGGGTAAACATTGTGAGTTCCATGATAGATAGGGGCATGAGATCCAAGAATGCATCGAGCTCAGGGCCCTAGTGCAAGGCCTGATGGATAATAAATTGAAGAGATCAAAGACCCAGTGGGAACGTTGGGGAATCTAAACATTAACGACATATTCGAAGAGGGAACCGGGAATAGACTTTTCCAAGCTTCGCTTTTACGTGCTTGGGGTGTTTTGAACAATGGGACTGTGGAAGAGATCCCTGTATTTTTAGAGTTAATCTAAAGTAATATTCAAAACACGCTTGTTGTTTTAAGCCTAGAGGCAATAAGAGTCCTTTGGTGAAATAGGCTTGTGTCCAGAATTTTTATTTCAATAAAATGCATCTTTTTGAGCAAATATTTTTTTCATTCTTTCCATGTCATACTATACATTCTTTTGTTCTTTGGAATATTCTTTCATTCTTCATTCATGGTCATGCCATATAAATAATCATCCTTAGAATCATTTATTCTTTGAAATTTGCCTTCGTACCTACAATAGGTACCCAGATATCAGGATATGAGCAACGCTGTTACTGACTCCTTTTTGTATGAGATATGGGTCTAAGGGATCTAAGGACTTTGAAGATGACTGAGATTGTAACTTATCTTTTGATTTTTTAAGGATGGTAGAACAAGATGAAAATAGACTCTACCTTACAAAGGGTCAGTGGATATTGCGAGTCTAAGAAAGGAGTGAAGATCGAAGCTTAGCTCACCACAGAAACAAAGCGAGACGTCATTGAGTTATTCCAAGAATTCAAAGATGTCTTTGCATGATCGCATCAAGACATGCCTAGACGTGAGGATGCTGTAGAGTGTTTGAAAAGACACATACTAATAGTTTTACGATAGCCAGGCCGATTATGAGGTTCGGGTACTGCTGGTCTATCATGAAAGGGAGATTACATCAATTATGCCGTAAATGCCAATTTGAGGAAGACAAGACTTATGTGATTCCTCTATTTTTTTCCCTATATGTGGGGTATAGATGTTATGGGGACGATCTCGTCAAAAGCATCTAGTCGACACCAATTCATCTTCGTGATTGTCAATTACTTCACTAAGAGGGTGAAGGTCGCTTCATATTCCAAAGTCAACAGTCATCAAATTCAAATTCGAATTCAAAAAAAAAACCTATCCAAAAAGATTTTGAAAGATGGTTGAGACTTGTAAAGATTGGCATAGAGAAGTTACCATTTACCCTCTATGCTTCTCGAATGTTGGCCAGGACCTTCGTCGGAGCAACACCTTTCTCATTGGTTTATGGAAGGGAAGCAACTTTTGGAAGTTGAGATTCCTTTTCTCTGAGCTTTGGTTGAATTAAGAATTGGATGAAGCAGAACGTCTCCAGTAAGCTTGATTGAAAGTATTCATCATGGTCGGATGCACCAAAAACGGGGATACAAGTTTATGACAAAAAAGTTCGCCCAAGAGAATCTCGTGATGGTAAAAAAGGATCCTTCTCATGCAAAAGGGACTTCAGAGGAAAGTGGATGCCAAATTGGGAAAGACCTTATGTAGTAAAGAAGGCCTGTTCTGAATGAGCATTGATATGGATGAAGATATGCTCAATCCAGTGAATTCAGATTCAGTCAAAAAAGGAGAGGCTAAGGCGAAAACCCGTAAAGGGCGCTTTGAGACCTTCTCTAAAAAAAATGAAACGAAAAAACGAAAAATGAAAAACAGAGAGGCCAAGGTGAAAACCCACAAAGGGCGCCTTGAGACCAAAGGGGCTTTGAGTCGAAAACCCGAAAAGGGCGGCTCAAATTTTGATCTAAAGTGGGGCATACAGTAGTCTTGCTACGCTTGAATTAACAATGAGGAAGTATGTTACGTCTTGGGGCATCGACAAAGTACTCTGGATCCCCTAAACACATATTGAGCTTAAAATGGTCTTCAAGAAGTTTGAACAGAGAAGCTCAGGCTGCGATATCTGGAGCACCTAGTTCCCATCTTACCCATTCTGAATTTGCTATCTTTAATTATTTTATTCGTTTCAAAATACACTACCAATAAATTTCCTTCTTGATTACATTTGTTATCTTTGCTTAACTTATTTGTTTCGAGCTATGCTCCTAATTAATTTCCTTCTTGTCCATTGTTATGATCTTTTTCAAGCATTTTGCATTGAAATAACGATTAGTGGACTAATAATACTTTCATAAAAGGAGTTTCGCATATTACTCTGGAAGCTTCTAAATACTAAAAGAGCTTGAAACAGGACTATTGTTTAAAACTCACCAAGTTTAAGGGATTGAAATATTGGTGGAGGAAGAGTCTAAACTGAGGCTATCTCTCCGGATTTTTGTCAAAAATGGTGATGGAACAAAATGACAAGATATCGCGTCAGTGATACAATCTTGACGAAAAATGGGCAATGTTAACCCGAGTGTAAAAGGGGAATCATTCTCGAGGAAAAATGATATTCTGCATCCATGCAAATATCATGCATACACATTTGGTTAGGTCATCCGGGGAGTGATCAGTTGATTGAAGTTGATACAGATCCTATAACCATGAATCGCAGTGGGATGGTTAAAGATGGTACAAATCTTATGTCCCCAAGGTACAGTGGAAGGGACGCTGAAGTGGGGCAAACCAGTTGAGCAAAATACGATTGTTTCTTTGGGTTTTCGATCAAAATACCACCCAAGCGAGAAGATAGCGTAATACGTCAGTGATAAAGATGAACAATGAGCAATGACGCCTTAAATATTAAAAAGGATCATTCTCATGAAATTTTGCATTCATCATTCATAACACACTCAGTTAGGAGCATTTGATTCATTCTGATCATAGCATCCTAGTCATTTGGCATAAACATAAGCATATGAAATCTAGTCTACAGGACATGTCCCCCAGAGGACGGTGTAGCAACATCAGTGAAATCACAGATCTTATCTCCCTAAGCAGTAGTGGAGCAGATCGAAGATGGCGAATCTTATCTTTCCGAGGTAGCAGGGGAGCAGATTTTAGCCACTAGCCTTATCTTTCTGAGGTAGCAAGGAAGCAGGCTGAAGATTATAGTCTTATCTTCCTGATGTAGCAAGGGAGCAGACTAAAAATTATAGATCTTGTCTCCCCGAGATAGCAGTGGGGCAGATCGAAGATGGCGAATCTTATCTTTCTGAGGTAGCAGGGGAGCAGATTTTAGCCACTAGCCTTATCTTCCTGAGGTAGCAAGGAAGCAGGCTGAAGTTTATAGTCTTATCTTCCTGATGTAGCAAGGGAGCAGACTGAAAATTGTAGATCTTGTCTCCTCGAAGCAGTAGTGGAACAGATCAAAGACGACAAGTCTTATCTCCATGTATCGGCAATGGAGCAGACTGAAGATTGTAGATCTTGTCTCCCTAAGAAGTAGTGGAGCAGATCGAAGACTGCAAATCTTACATCCATATAGCAATGGAGCAGATTCAAGCCACCAGCCTTATCCCCCTAAGCAGTAGTGGAAAATGCTGAAAATTACAAGTCTTATCTCCATGTATCGGCAATGGAGCAGACTGAAGATTGTAGATATTGTCTCCCTAAGCAGTAGTGGAGTAGATCGAAGACGGCGAATCTTACATCCATGTAGTGGCAATGAAGCAAATTTAAGCTACCAGCCTTATCTCCCTAAGCAGTAATGGAACAGGCTGAAGATTACAGATCTTATCTCCCTAAGCAGTAGTGGAACAGATCAAAGACGACAAGTCTTATCTCCATGTATCGGCAATGGAGCAGACTGAAGATTATAGATCTTGTCTCCCTAAGTAGTACTGGAGCAGATCGAAGACGGTGAATCTTACATCCATATAGCAATGGAGCAGATTCAAGCCACCAGCCTTATCCCCCTAAGCAGTAGTGGAACAGGCTAAAAATTACAAGTCTTATCTCCATGTATCGGCAATGGAGCAGACTGAAGATTGTAGACCTTGTCTCTCTAAGCAGTAGTGGAGCATATCAAAGACGGAAAATCTTACCTCCATATAGTGGCAATGGAGCAAATTTAAGCCACCAGCCTTATCTCCCTAAGCAGTAGTGGAACAGATCAAAGCCGACAAGTCTTAACTCCATGTATCGGCAATGGAGTAGACTGAAGATTGTAGATCTTGTCTCCCTAAGCAGTAGTGGAGCAGATCGAAGACGGCGAATCTTACATCCATATAGCAATGGAGCAGATTTAAGCCACCACCTTATCCCCTGGCGATGAGTGGAATAGGCTGAAAATTACAAGTCTTATCTCCATGTATCGGCAATGGAACAGACTGAAGATTGTAAATCTTGTCTCCCTAAGCAGTAGTGGAGCAGATCGAAGACGGTGAATCTTACATCCATATAGCAATGGAGCAGATTTAAGCCACCAGCCTTATCCCCCTAAGCAGTAGTGGAACAGGCTGAAAATTACAAGTCTTATCTCCATGTATCGGCAATGGAGTAGACTGAAGATTGTAGATCTTGTCTCCCTAAGCAGTAGTGGAGCAAATCAAAGACGGCGAATCTTACATCCATATAGCAATGGAGTAGATTTAAGCCACCAGCCTTATCCCCCTAAGCAGTAGTGGAACAGGCTGAAGATTGCAGATCTTATCTCCCTAACCAGTAGTGGAGCAGATCGAAGACGGTGAGCCTTATCTCCCTGAGCAGCAGTGGAGCAGGCTGAAGATTACAGATCATATATCCCTGAGCAGCAGTGGAGCAGGCTGAAGATTACAGATCATATATCCCTAAGTAGTAGTGGAGCAGATTAAAACGAAAATTCCTATACCCCTAAAGATGCAGTGGGTTAAAGCGATGCCGAGAAATTTGGCCCTTTTAAAGTCTTTGCTTCATTCCTGTTACACGGCAATGAGCAAAGAAAGGCAGCTGTAGGGCCCAATTTTAGCCCGGGCCCATGCCAAAAACAAAAAAAAAAAAATTAAATAGTCCATAACAAAAGTCCATTACAAAAAATTACAGCAGACCCAAACTAAACCCAATACAATAAAATGACCCAAATTTAAACCTTGGCCCAATTGGCCCAACAACATTAACATTTCCAGAAACCTTAGGGGTTTCTGGAAGCTTCAAGCGCCGCTCGAACAGCATCGTGCGCACCTCCACCACCGAGCCACGTCCGCTCCACGTCGCCGTACCTGCGGAAAAGAAGGAGCAAAGCAACAGCAAAATATAACAGAAACTAGAGTTTTTGTATTTTCCTTTTTCCTAAATTCGGCTATAAAAAGGCCGAAGTAGCATTTGTAAAGGCACTTACATTTTTTTTTACGGATACACACAAGAGAAAAACAGAGAATAGAAAAGCAAAAAACCTGCAAGGTTCTGTTGTTTTCTTTTATTTATATTTTTTTCCTCTTCTTTTTGAAACTGTGATTGCATGTAAATGTAAGGATTTTTATATTTTTTTAGACTATATATATAAGTATTAAAATACAAAAAAAAAGAAGGAAAAACTTACATTTTCCGAACTCTGTCGCTGCTCACTGGGGCAAGCGACGATGGCGATGATTTCGCAGAAATTTCGAATACTGCTAAAATCGCCCAAGAGGAGAGGCTTCAGAGAGTTTCTTTTGGTTTTTTTTTAGAAGATGTTTAAAATAATTTTTAGAACAAAAAAAATTGACTTTTATAGTGGGGTAAAACGGCACCGTTTAGTGCCTTGGGTCTGGACGCCAAAACGGCGTCGTTCTGGCTCCGACCCGTGCGACCCGACCTGCTTTGCCCAGGATCCGCGTGTTTTCTTACGGAAGGGCTATTTGTGCTTTTAGCCCTTCCGCTTTTTCAGTTTATTTCAATTAGATTTCTTTTGGTCTTTAATTTGGCCCGACAGTTTCACAATTGTTTCATGTTAGTCCCTATCGAGACGTCGCGTTTTGGGGGAGGGAATAATTTCTCAATTGGTCCCCCTATTCTTACGCGTGTTACAAGGGGCCCCCAAATTTTTTTTTCCTTTTAAATTTGGTTCTTTAATCTTATTTCTCTTCTAACTTAGTCCTATTTTTTATTATTACTATTAATATTATTAGTATCATTATTATTTAATTTTTATATTATTATCTTTGTTACCATTATTATTATTATTATATCTATTACTATTATTTTTTATTATTATTACTATTAATTCTATTATTATTAATATTATTTTTATTATTATTAATATTACTTTTATTTTTACTACCACTATTATTTTTATCTATATACTATTATTACTATAATTATATTTATTATTATTATATTTATTATTTTTATTATTATTATTATTATTATTCTTACTGTTATTATTATTTTTATTATCAACATTATTAGTGCTATTTTTATTATTTCTATTATTTCTATTATTACTAATATTATTTTTATTTTTACTATTTGTTTATTAATATCTTTTATTATTATTATTATTATTATTATTGTGTTTGTGTTACTATTATCATTATTTTTTTTTATTATGCTATATAGTATTTATATTTATTAATTCACCATTAGCTTCTATTTTTGCTATTGTTTTCTTTTCTTTTATTTTATTTTATTTGTTTATTTCACTTTTATTTTACTGTATTTTATTTTTACCTTTGTTATTGCTATTTATCACCATTATTTTGTCATATAAATTAGTATAGTAATTTACTTTACATTTATTTATAAAATCATATCACCTTTTACCCAATTTTCAAAGCATTCTAAGATTTGAAAGAAATCGTACTCTAACTTACTGGGTTTCGATTTTCCTCATCGGATCTAAAAGAACCAATTATTCTCTTAAATCAAAGCATGTAAGTTAAATAAAAACTTATTCTCGAGAATTCAAAAATGTTGTGTCCTAACTTACTGGATGTGATATTTTGTTATCTCGAGGTAAGGATCTTTAAAAATAAAGGCAATACTCTGTATTTGGGAATTTTGAGAAATGGTGCCCTAACTTACTGGGTTTCGATTTTTCATTTGACCCAAATGACCGAATATCCTTCTTAAATTTAAATGTACGAGTTTTAAATGGCAAAAGACAAGCTTAGTTTCGAGGATTCGAAATGTTGTATCCTAACTCACTGGGTATGATATTTTATTCCTTCAAAATAAGTGGGTTTCGGCATCCAGTTTAAGTTATTTAAGTTTTTTAAAGTGAAGACGATCGTATTTAAAAATCTTTTCTAATTTTCGACATAAAGACATCAAATAATCAATTTGGTACCAATTTTGGGCGTCACGAGGGTGCTAATCCTTCCTCGTGCGTAATCGGCTCCTGAACCGTTTTTCTAAATTTCGTAGACCAAAACTGTCGTTTTAATAAATCAAAATATTCTAACGATAAATCTCAAGGTGACCCGATCACACCTCAAAAAGAATTGGTGGCGACTCCATTTTCATTTCCAAAGTTGACCCCGTTTTCCAAACAAAAAAATGGTTTCGACAAAAATTGTATATGAACTTTAATTCAATGTGCAATGTCATATTTATACATGAAATTTTGATTTGATTCAATTTTTACAAGTCACTAACAATATTATTGAACTAACATAATTTTGGATTGATATATTACATACATAAACAATTATATTAAACCAACATGAAAATAATTGTATGTTTTCTTTTTTTTTTAATATGTACAATTGAATCAAAATCAGAGTTTTATGTATATATATATATGCACTATGATTTAAATTTTATGTATATAATTACACAAAATCAAAATTTATATATCAAATTACATATGAGACCAAAATTAATGTATAAAATTAATATTTATTCCAATTTTTGCAGCATCATTAAGTTAGTAAGCAATTCATTTATAGTAATATTATTTCATTAAACATTAATAATTGTCAGTTAAAATGTCGAATGTTCATTGAAACAAATTAATTTTTTTAATATTAAAATACAGCTTTTAAAACTAATTTATGAAAGTGGTTAAACAAAGTCAGAGTGTCACAATGAACAAAAACACAAAAAGAACAAACACAGCGGCCTGAAAACAAAATCCTAACCGTTAAAAAGAATAGGTGAGGTGACTGTCGGTAGAGCCTAACCACTCTTATTATTGTTATAATAATTAAATAAATCCAATTCTATACATAATTTTCAAAATGCCGGGTAAAGATAGTATCAAATGTATAATTTTAATTTTTCTTTTTTTAAAGAAATCGTTTGTTAGGAAAAAAAAAGTTTGTTAGCAAAGAATAACATTAAAAGTCATGTTTTTTCTTTAACCAAATAAAATTTTCCAATTAAATTAAAGACTTGACAGACGGTTTGATTAGTAAATCCGTAAAATTTGAATAAATTGAAGATAAAGTTTATTTTTTTTTTTTTATGAATTCTTTATAATTTTTAATCAAATTGATTAGATCGATAAAATAGTGGTATGATTGATTCGACTAATTTAATTTTACTTTTTTTCTTTTCTTTTTTGTCAAACTATGTACTTCCTTGGCACTATAAGATAAAAAGAGATGAGCGTGATGAATATTAAGGTTGAGGGTATAAGTTTGGTTTTACAAGGATGATTGAAATATTGATTATTCTCCATCAACCAATAGGCATGTGAGGATAAAGGGGCAGCTAAATGTAGGTCCCCTCCCAGTCACTCTTAGTTGGCAATGGTGAGCCTCGCCAACGTGTACTCCATCCATCCCCCTCCCTACTTAAACACCCATGCCTCTTCTCCTTCACCAGTCTCCAACCTCTGTTCCACCATGTCGCCACCAAAAGCCGCCACCCTCTTTCTCCTCTTCTTCCTCCTCCTCCTCTCTTCCACCACCACCTCAAATGCACACAACATCACACGCATCCTCGCCAAATATCCCCGATTCTCCACCTTCAACCACTACCTCACCACCACTCACCTGGCCTCCCAGATCAACCGACGCCAAACCATAACCATCCTAGCCCTCGACAACACCGCCATGTCATCTCTCCTGGCCAAGCATTACTCCCTCTACACCCTCAAGAACATACTCTCCCTCCACGTTCTCGTTGACTACTTCGGTTCCAAGAAGCTTCACCGCATTTCCAAAGGATCAACTTTGACTTCCACCATGTTCCAGGCCACCGGCGCCGCCCCTGGAACTTCGGGGTACGTCAACATCACTAACCTTAAAGGCGGAAAAGTTGGGTTCGGGGCTGAAGACAACGAGGGAAAACTCGATGCTACTTTCGTTAAATCCATAAAAGAGATTCCTTACAATATCTCCATTGTGCAAATCAGTGATGTAAGTGTTTTTTTTTTTTTTAAGCCTTTGTTAGAAGTCTTCAGTGACGTACGTGTCATCAGTTGTTGTAATATTGATGAAAATGTTCTAAAACTTCCATCCAGGCTTTGAATTCAGCTGAAGCTGAAGCACCAACGGCGGCACCAAGCCAGCTTAACCTAACGGAAATCATGTCGAAGCAAGGATGTAAAGCTTTTGCGGATTTGCTGACAGCTTCGGGAGCCGATGACAAATTTAACGAAAACATGGACGCGGGTTTAACGGTGTTTTGCCCGACCGATAGTGCCGTCAAAGGTTTCATGCCCAAATACAAGAATCTGACGGCGTCGAAGAAAGTGTCGCTGCTGTTGTACCATGGGATTCCGGTGTTCATGTCGTTGCAAATGCTGAAGACCAACAATGGAGTTATGAACACGTTGGCAACGGATGGAGCGAACAGCTACGATTTCTCGGTGAGCAACGGAGACGAGGTGGTGTCCTTGGATACGACTGTCGTGACCGCCAAGGTTTTGGGGATTTTGAAAGAGGAAGAGCCGTTGATTGTGTTCAAAATCAATAAGGTGTTGATGCCAAAGGAGCTGTTCAAGCCGGTGGTGGCGAAGGAGGCAAATGCGCCGGAGGCAGATGCACCGGCGGACAGCGAGCCGGCTGATGCGGAAGATAACACTAATGGGGTTCAAGGATTGGGCGGTGGGAGATTGGTAATGGTGGTGTTGAGCTTGTGGAGTGGGATATTGTTGATATGATTGATTCAAATTGCAACACAGAAATTCATGTGAAAATATTTGGATATTTCCAGCAATAAGTGATCAGTCCCACTTCCATGCTCTTCTTTTTCTTATCAGTATTTTGGTTGAATAGATTATAGAGTTATGATGCACATTGTTTGAGCTGTAAATGCATTTTTCTTTTTGTATTGTTTACAAATAAAATGGCCCATGCAAGGCTGTAAATCCAATTTTCTTTTTAAATTTCTTTATGTGCTCTTCACCAATATAATCCCATTTCTTTATTTTGTTTTCTTAATCATTTTTAACTTTACCTCAAAATACACATTAATCCAATACCAAATCAATATACCTACAAAGTTACCACAATCACAACAATTTAAATATATATAAGCTACACATATAGCATAACAAATATACCTGTGAAAAATATAAATGTCGGTAATGACAATATATATCGCAAAGAAAAGAGAAATAAAATAAAGAACACACAGATTTTACGTGGAAACCCTTTCGGGAAAAAACCACGGGCAGAGGAGAAGAAAAATTCACTGTGTCGAATTCGAACCCGTTTACAAGAGGAATAGACTATGTCTATTTATAGGCTTGTAAAGTCATATTCTAATAGGAGTGTAGTAAGATTGAAACTCCTTATTCTAATCAATATCCAATAGATGGAGTTTAATAAGGTTTAAAAAAACCTTATTTAAAATAAAATAAAAGAAGTGTAGTTCTATAGGGATTCTTCTTTTATTTTATTTTACCATTGTACTTTATTTAAATAAGGATTCGGGTCACTTAATTCTAATAATCTCCACCTTGACACGAATTCTAAATAAACAAGTTCTTCATCGCGAACTCTAACAAACAAGTTCTCCACCTCTTCCATAAAACCCCTTAAGGGTTTAACTTCAACAATGAACACCAACCAAGTCTAAGCAATGCTCAAACTTGGTTATAGGAAGTGACTTAGTCATCATATCTGCAGAATTTTCATGAGTACTAATTTTGCTCACAATAATATCACCAAGAGCAATAATATCACGAACAAAATGATACCGAACATCAATGTGTTTTGTTCTCTCATGAAACATTTGATCTTTTGTAAGGAAGATGGCACTCATTGTCGCAAAATCTTCGTCTTGATTTGAAGGTCTTCATTGAGCTCACTAAAGATTCCTTTCAACCAAATAGCTTCTTTACAAGCCTCGATGTCGCCATGTACTCGGCTTGATGGTAGACAAAGCGATCAGTAGTTTGCAAAGTAGCTTTCCAATGATGCACAACCTCAGATTGTAAAGACATAACCGGTGAGAGATCTTCTTCTATCAAGGTCTCCAAAAAATCAGCATCAACATACCCAATGACTCCATCTCTAGTTCTTCCAAGCGTAAGCAAACATCGGTAGTACCTCGTAAGTATCTTAAAATCCACTGAATCGCTTTCCAATGTTCTTTCTGGGGATTCGTCATGTATCTGCTAACTGCACTGACTGCATATATGATAAATATGGACGTGAACAAACCATAGCATACATGAGAGATCCCACTGCACTAGAGTATGGAACATGTGACATGTACTCAATCTCATCATCTAATTGCGGAGACAAAGCCGATGAAAGTCTAAAATGGGCTGCTAAAGGAGTGCTAACAGAGCTTAGCACTCTGCATATTAAACACACCAAAGAAGTTTCTCAATATACCCCTTCCGACTTAGGTACAATTTACTTACTTTTCTATCTCTAAGAATCTCCATACCAAGTATCTTCTTTCTTTGGTCCCAAATTTTTCATCTCAAATTCTTCACTTAGTTGGGCTTTGACCTTTCTTATCTCTCCTTTATCTTTTCTTTGCCATCAACATGTCATCAACATAAAGAAGTAGATACACAAAAGAACCATCACTATTTTTTTAAAGTAAACACAAATTTGTCAAAACTACTTCTTTTAAAATCATGAGAAGTCATAAAAAAATCAAACCTCTTGCACCACTGTCTTGGTGATCATTTCAAACCGTAAAAAGGACTTTTTAGCAAGCAAACATAGTCCTCTTTTACGAGACTGTAAACCCTCTGGTTGTTGCATGTAAATATCTTCCTCAAGTTCTCCATGCAAAAATGCGGTTTTACATCTAAGCTGCTCAAGCTCCAAATCATGCATGGCCACAATACCAAGCAAAGCTCGAATTGAACTATGCTTCACAACTGGGGAGAACACATCTGTGAAGTCCACTCCTGGAATTTGACTGTAACCTTTTGCAACAAGCCTTGCTTTATATCTGGGTTCTTCAACTCCTGGAGTCCCTTCTTTCTTTTTAAACACCCATCTACAGCGAACAATCTTTTTACCTTTAGGAAGTTTCACAAGATCCCATGTTCTGTTTTTATGGAGTGATTTTATCTCCTCTTGCATAGCAAACATCCACTTTTCTGAGTCTTCACAGCTAACCGCCTCAGAATAATTAGACGGCTCTTGGTTTGCATCTATATCTTCAGCCACATTTAAAGTATAAGCAACTAGATCAGCCTCGGCATACTTCTTTGGAAGTTTAATTTCTCTTCTAGTTCTATTTTTGGCGATAGAGTATTGTGGTGAAGAAGCAACTCTATTCTCAATTTTTTTGTACTGGCTTGAGGAGTCGACTCTGTATTAATCTGATGCTCCACCTGCTTTTGATTTTCTTTATTGGAAGAGTCTTTAAGAGATAAGTTAGGTAGCATAGCAGTTTCATCAAAAATAACATCTCTGCTAATCACAACTTTTCTATTTTCAGGACACCATAACTTATACCATTTTACACCAGCTTTATAACCAAGAAAAACACATTTAATGGATCTCGGTTCCAATTTTCCATTATCAACATGAGCATCACGCGGAACACCCAAAGATATTTAAATCGAAATAATTAGCGGGATTACGGACCATACCTCTTGTGGAGTATTTTTCTCAATGGCAGCGGATGGAGATCGATTGATCAAAAAACATGCGATGAAATTTGCCCGCCCAAAACGACTTTGGTAAGTTGGCATTTGACAACATACATCGAACCTTCTCCATGATCGTTCGTTCATTCGTTCGCAACGCCGCTTTCTTTGTGGAGTATGACGAATCGTCAAGTGTCTCACGATCCTTCCGACTTGCATAGTTTATTAAACTCATTTGAACAAAACTCTAAGCCATTGTCTGCATGCGGAGGTATTTTATTTTTTTAGTCTATTTTTCAATCATAGTTTTCCAAGACTTAAATGCGGAGAAAACACATCGCTTTCTACTTCAGAAGAATGCCCAAACTTTTCTGGAAAAATCATCAATAAAAGTTAGCATATAATTAGCTCCACCTCTTGAAGGCACTCTTGATGGCCCCCACAGATCAGAATGAATATACTCCAACATTCCCTTCGTGTTATGGATTCCTCTGGTGAATCGAACTCTCTTTTGCTTCCCAAAAACGCAGTGCTCACAGAACTTCAGTTTACAAATTCCTTACCCATCAAGAAGTCCTCTTTTGCTCAATTCTGTCATGCCATTCTCACTCATATGCCCTAGGCGCATATGTCAAAGTTTAGTAATATCATCATCTGACAAGGATGAGGAAGCGACAGCTGTATCACCAATAACAGTAGAACCCTGCAAAACATATAACTTGGCAGTCTTTCTCTGCCCTTTCATCACAATGAGGGAACCTTTGAAAATCTTCAAAATCCCACTTTCAGCTGTGTATTTGTACCCTCTTGAATCAAGAGTACTCAACGAAATTAAATTTCTCTTCAATTTTGGAACATGCCGTACGTCACTAAGTGTTCTGACAACTCCATCAAACATCTTAACTTTAATTGTTCCAACACCTGCGATTTTACACGAAGCATTATTTCCCATCAAAACAACACCTTGAATCTTCAAGCGTAAGTTGTAAACCAATCCCGATTGGGACTCATGTGGAAGGTGCAAATGAATCAAGTATCCACTCCTCGCTCACTTTAGAATTGTTGATGAAGCGACTAGAAGTTCACCATCATTGTAGTTTTCTACAACATTAGCTTCACCGAATTTTCTGGTTGTTTTCCTTTTGATTCGCGACCTCCTTTTAATCTTGTTCTCAGAGCTTATAGCACTCAGTTTAATGTGCCCTTTCTTCTTGCAGAAGTTGCAAGTTTTACCTCTGTTTGAATACTTCGATCTACCCTTAGATTTACCGCGAGGATTCCGTTCTTGTATCCTTCCACGATCATCATCAGCATTTCGATCTTGTCTCCCACGAACAATGAGACCCTCTCCCTGAGAGTCGGGTTTAACCACAAGATGCTTCATCTTATCATACGAGGTCAAAGAATCATAAACCTCATCAACTGTGAGAGACTCTCGGCTATATAAAATCATGTCTCTGAAGGTTGAATAAGACGGGGGCAACGAACAAAGTAGAATCAACCCTAGATCTTCTTTATCATACTGAACCTCCATGGCCTCCAAGTTTGAGAGAATTTCTTTAAACACTGTTAAGTGTTCGTGCACAGACGCACCTTCCTCCAAACGATGAGCATAAAGACGTTGATTCATATGCAACTTGCTGGTTAGAGTTTTCGACATACATATTTGTTCCAGCCTCTTCCATAATGCAGTGGCAGTCTTCTCCTTCATCACATCCTGCAAAATTTTGTTAGACAAATGCAGATGTAACTGTGTTAATGCCTTTCGATCCTTGCGCTTCTTCTCTTCCTCCGTCAATGTCGAAGGCATCTTATCTACCCCTAGCAGGGGTAACTTGAGTGTCAATCCGATCGTCCAACCTTCCGAAAATCTACAATGAAAATAAACAACACAAGTATGTTTAATAAAGTTTAGTAAGTTCAATGAGTTAAACGATAAATCTTACCGAACTAAGTATAATAATTCAAATAATAAAAATCATCCAAAAGAACTCCCTGTCATTCACAACTTCAATCGATAAATACATCCGTGTTTAAATCAATACAAAAATAACTAACATGTCTTTCAAATTCATTAAATAAATTACCTTACCAAGATTTTTCATTCGAAGAACGACTTACGGGTAAGAGTACATCACCAACAGAAGCTCGTAAGAGCTAAACAGAAGCTCGTAAGAGCTGATCCACCCAATCACGCCAAACAGAAAATAAAACGTGAGAGTTCGCAACAAATGCTGAACCCCGACTTGTTTGGGTAAAATGCTGATATCTACCTCCAGTACCATCTCCACTCTAAACCCCCGTCATACACCAAATCACGAATTTACTCAAATCTCGCATTCAATCCAAACTGAGTATTAAATTCGATAATATATTTCCAACAATAATTCAATTCCAACAATAGAACATATATATATAATATCAATCATCAATTTATACAAATGTTAAACTTTAACCGTACGAACTTACTTGAACCAAATTGTAGTAATTGTAAAAGTCCAGGGACTATTCCGCTATTTTTCCTTTTCCACGAGTATCTACGGGATCTTGATTTAAAATATAAAATTACTCATTTATTACCATATATTTCATTCCAATCCATTTTACAATTAATACCCTTTTTTTGAATTTGCACAATTACCCTAAACTTTTACAATTTTTACAATTTAATCCCTTAATTAGTTAATTCATCAAATTAACTAATTTTCTCAAATCAATAATCTATCCAAATATTCTAGGCCCTCAAGCAGCCCCTAATAAACCTAAATTTACTATCAAACCCTAATATTTTGACATTCTCACAATTTAATCCTAAAATCAAGATTTAACAAAAATCTCTTTACAAATTCATCAAATAGCACAATAAAGACTCCAAATACATAATATTCATAAAAAAAATCCAATATTCAACAATGAAAACTTCAAAAAAAAAATTAACAGAATCAGAAACGAAGGTACGAACTAACTGAACCTAGTTGTAACGATCTCAAAAACATAAAAATTACAAGAAACGGGTAAGAATTGAACTCACATGCAAGCTTATATGCTCAACCGATTCTCCAAACTATTTCTATGGTGTTTCGACAGTGGAAAAAGAAGAAATGAAGAAGAAAACTTATTTCTTCTAATTTGTTTTATTTAATTTCCATTTATTTACAATTATGCCATTAAAATCTCATTAATCTATAATTTTAATTTCTCTTGCTGTCCAACACTATCCATTAGGGACTAATTTAATAATTAGTCCCTCCTCATGAAATTACTAAGCTATTAAATCATTTAATTGAACTAATTATTAACTTTTGCATCTTTTTCAATTTAGTTCTTTTTCTTTAATTAACTATCTAAACGTTAATATTTCTAAACCAAATTTTAATACGGATTTAATAACTTTATATATATTTTAAAAATAATAATTACGAGTCGACACGACGAAAATTTGTGATTCCGAAACTACTGTTCCGTCACTATTGAAAATCGAGCTGTTACAGACTCTGTCGAGTTAGCATGGCAAATTGATGATAGTTTTGATGTATTTAGGTGTTGATTGAGCTGATTAGTCAGCTTATCTATATGTGCAAGTATGTTTTACGAGTTCAAGTTTACTTAGTAGTAGGTAGTATTTGGTAGGTTGATTGATTTAAAAACTTGTTAAGCTTTGTCGAAAGTAATACAGATAAGTTCAGCAACGTTTTTACTGTTGTTTTTTGCTCCTTTGTTCTCTGTTTTTCAATCAGTTAGATAAATATTTTAATTAACAAAAAGAATTACTAGTAAAGGATATAAATAAATAATGTATGTTGAACTTCATTTCCATTTCTCTTCATTATTTTTCAACAATCCTTATTCCATGTCCAACGTATATTCCAACATCAGTATAAAAATATGATACCCAAAGACCTTCCAGAAAACCTTAAAAGAAGACTTAAATTCTAGTAAAATAAATAGCTTTCAATCATTGACCTGGAGGTACCGGCATGGAAAGAATGAAGAGTAGCAGAGCACGGTTCATAGTTGGGTGAGATCCTTGGTGTTGAAGTATAAGTAAGTGGTCTTGCCAGAAGCTGTAGTTCTAGGAATTGGGGAAAATCCCGCATATTCCTTCTCTGACTTTGTTAAACATACTTTGGCTACACTACTAAAGCTATCATGTTTCTTCATAAAAGGCTGCTCTGCATACTCCTCCACTGGCATCCACTGAAGCAAACAAATAATATAAAAGGAAACACCATTACTTGTTTTGTTTAACAATTTTTTAGATAATGGTTAAGCTCATCTCTCAGCCATTTGCTTCCCAACTTAAACCATCCTATTCCTATTCCTATTCCTATTCCTATTCCTATTCCTATGTTAGAAAAAAAAAACAATCTTTATCCACTATCCATTAAATGGAGCTAAATGCCACAATTATGTTACTTCAATTTCCTTATATCATCTGTCCCCTGCATATTTAGGCATTGGTATAAAAAAAGGGAATGAGAAAGCCCAGTGGTGGTTGCCTGTTTGTTTGGAACTATTGTGTTATCTCTATCACTCACATCTTTCCATATTCTAAATCAAAGCATGGCGAATGGTTCAGATATATACAACCTTCACCTATGTTATCGCCTCTACTCTCTGTAATCCATAAGCCATGCCATATTCAAATTATAGACCCTTGTTAGTTTTCCACCCTATAGGACCTATATACTAACTTATTCATGGGAGGTTACAGCCATGTTGATTACTGCTTGTGCTCCAGCTAAGCTGATTTTTTGTCCAGTAAGAATTATTCTGATCAGCTAATAGGGTCCTATTGCTACCAGCATATTCATCATAATTGTCCATAGGAATGTACCTGGGCAGCTTCAATCTCTGTATCTTGCTTCTGGATGTCAAACGAGCGTGGACGTAACATACAAACAAAAAGTAAATCCGATTTTGTAAAGAATGACTTGTGACTTTGCCTGTATTTTGGGAAACAAAAAAGCAACAGTTAGGACTTGAGTCTAAATCTCTAAAGCAACCAGAAAATTGATATTACTAGCATGTGGTCTAACAAGTTCTTGGAAGCAAAACATTCTTTCAAACATGTTATTGCCTGAAGAACAATGAGTCAATCATTTTAACAAACATCTTATGTAGACAATCAATGGAACCATCAATAACACAAAGGGAAAGCACATACCTGAATGCTAAAATTTCCACAAATTCAGTGTCAATCTGAAGGAAAAACAAAAGGAGACAGGGTCAGACTCATGGTTGAAATATATATACCATTTCCTCACTTACTTACCCCTGTCTCTTCTTTAACTTCCCTTATTGCTGCCATAGAAATATCCTCACCCTATGGACAGAAGTTGTCAGTTGAAGCCAAGAAAGATAAACGGAAGAAAAAAAAGCACCATATTTTTAGATAATTCACCTCATCAACAACTCCAGTAGGGAATTTCCAGACACCTGTGCCTTTGAACTTGCCACTCTTCTCTTGAACTACAAGCACCTAAATTTGAAGAAACTACCTTAGGCTTCCATATTAATAAACCGGTAACAAAAAAAGGGTTGAAGAAAGGGGTACCTCTCTTTTGTCATTCATGACAAAAGCACTAATCCCAACACGATGCGAGGCGTTTTTAGGAAGACTATTGGTAGATTTGCTGATCCAATTTACAAGCATTACATAATCTGGTTCCGCATGGTGGTATTTAAACCCTTCCTGATCAATTAACAAAGCAAGAAATGCCATGCCATTAAGAAAATGAATGAACTCAACCCCTATTCTTATGCTCTAAGTTCCCTTATTTACCTTAACCGCCGGTTCGACCAGATTAGCAAGTTCGATAGGCAATTTAATCCAAACCGCCGTCTTTCCCTGCAAAATATTATCCAACAAAAATTCATGAATTTCAACTAAAAGCAGATGAACAGAGCTATGAAATTACGGACTCGTTGCTTCCACTGCGATAATGAAGCCTTAAGTAAAGGAACGAAGGCCTCAGAATCCATAGTTTTCTCCAAGTCTATAATGATGCCTCCGTATAAATCCTCGACCCCAGCAAGTAATTCAACCTGTTGGACTTCATTTCCAGGTACCATCTTATTTTCAATTGCTAAAGTACTTGTTGAAGTCGACTATCTGACGGAGTTTAATGATTTGATATTATGTTGACCTCTAAGAATACAACCAGAAAAGAAAAAACAGATTTGATTAAATTAAAATTGTACGCTTCGATTTTTAGAAACCGGTATTCCCTCCATTAAATTAATTTCAACCAAAGCACCAATTTCAAGAAAATCAATATATATATATATATATATATATCTAAACTGATCGAAAAGGACACATTAGGCAAAACCAATGAATAACTCAAGTAAAATAATAGAAAATAAGAAAACAATTGCAATGCCCTTTGAGAGACAAAACAACAAGACCCAAGAAGATATGAGTAAAAGTTGAGGAGTTACAAGACAAGATGACTGGGAATTATAGAGGGTGATGATATTGATACTAGAGTGGAAGATGTTGAAAAGAGTTTGAAGACAAGTTTGGGCATGTAAATCAGATAAAACAGATGTTAGAGGTAAAATCTCAAACTTCCTTCTTTGATTCCATTTTGTCTTTCCTACCAAGCAAGATGCGGAGAACTAACATGAAATATATGAACTGATGCAGTTGTGTACTACTTCTGCCCTACCCGGATCAGATAGGGCAACCGATCAAGTAGTTGATTCATACAATTAATTAATTAAATTATTAAAAAATTATTAATTTTTTTTTTTTAAAATGAATATTTTAGCTTGATACAATAAATCTTATGCCTCTCTTCAGTTGGTACATCCAATTCTGTTCAAACAACCATGAATTTAAATTTTTATATATTTTATACATTTGAAATTTAATCTTTCCACTTTTAACTTTTTAAGAATTTAATTTTACTTTTTAAGTAAATTAATTAATAATATTATAAAAATATAAATATTAAATCTCAAATTTAAGAATAATAAAAAAATCAAAAATGAAATTTATCCATTTATCTATAATGGAGATTTTGTCAATTGGGTTTTTTTGGGGGGGGGGAGGAATTATAAGAGGAGTATAAAGAAACTAATGCAACTCAAACTCAAACTACACTTGAAACGCTGAACACCCTAACTATCAAACTAATACATGGAGTTATTAATTTTCAAAAGGAACGCATTTGTACCCAACTTTGGGGTAGCTGACAAAACAGTCATCTAAGTTTCATTTCAGTCACTCAACTTTCGAAAAGTTACAAAACAGTCCTTTTTGCCGTTTTCCGTCACAGACATCACGACAAAGTGACATGGCAGGTGACGCGCGTCGTTGGTGTCAAAAAACCGTCCAGCTGGCCGGTTACTCTCATTTAACAGCCCTACCAGCACCATTTTAGGGTTAGAGAAAAAAAGAAGAAGAAGAAGAGGAGGAGAAGAAGAAGAAGGAGAAGAGGATAAACCTCCTCAATCGGTGTTCCAGGCTTTAATGCCACACCGGGCCTCATGGCTTTTAACTTAATTTTTTGGATAAGTTCTTGCCAGTTTTCTGCAAAAGGTAACACGGTATCTTTGCATAAGGAAACAAGGAATAGAAAACTACATTGAGAATCTTTGAGGATCTACTAAAATACATATGCAGAAACTTTGGTTATGGCATCTTTTGTGGAACAAAACCATGAGGCTTTCAGACCGAAGCAGACAATACCTTGCAGGTTGGGTGCGTGTCTCCACAATAAGATGGCAGTGAGTAAAACAAAAACGAAAAAGACAATCAAAACCCACCTTTGGATACTTCAACATAAAAAGTAAAACCAGAAGCACCGGCTTTACCCAAAGGTTCAACATAATCAATAGGATTAGTGACCATAAGGTGGCAATCAAGAAATGCCCTGTAAGAGAAGAAGAATACTTGATCTATTTAGAATTGTAAACTTGCAGCTAATATTGAAAAGCCAAAATAGTGCAAGTGCACAAAGAATGTTACTTTGTGTGCTTTCTTAAACTCTCAATGACTGGAGCGCCAATGGTTAAGTTGGGGACAAAATGCCTATATAAAAAATTTAACAATGAACATGTAAGCATATCTACAAGTACCCAATAATGTAAACATGAAGGACTAAGTAAATAATACGTAATGCAGATCAAAAGCTCTAGTGTTAACCAGAACATAAGAAATCATCATTAAAAAACTATAGCAAGATATCAAACAAAGCTTAAGAACCTGAATAACTTGCACTCTGCATAAACCAATCCAATTTCAAAAGTTCATTTAACAGATTGAAAGCACAGAAGATTGTATTCAATCTAAACAGTTAATTAAGGTCCTTCACATTCCATCAACAAAAACTTCCAAAATCCCAAAGTTTCTAAAAGTAACTTTTCAAGCTATAAACAAGCAAGATCATTGAGTCTTTCAATTTCCTAACACATAATCATATCCTCACCCAAAGTAGACAACTCTTAAAACGTTTTTTTTCATACCATAGATCATGATTTCATGGATGACAGAAACATAAGGCTTAAGTATAAGTTAATAATCTTCACTAAAAAGATTACCAAATATAAAATAGCTGAAAAAACCAAACCTATAAAAATAACAAAAACAGGAAGTAGAGAAGAAATAGAAAGATAAAGAAGCAAAATCCTAGAGAAGAGAAGTCCACGAAAGCAATGAAACATACCCATCCCGCAGAAAGAAGCCCAGAAACCAGAAAAAGTTAGAATGTTGAAAATCATTTCGTTTCTCTTGAGAATCCATAAAAGAAGCAAAGTTAGAAACAAATTTTACCATGATATCCATGTGAAGCCAATCAGCACCGAAATCAAGCATGCGCTTTGCCTCTGATGCTAAGTTAGCGAAGTCCGATGAAAGCATGGATGGAGCAATTTTCGGTGTTACACCCATCTTTGGGATTCGGGAGTTCCGGGGTTTGCAGTTGTTTTTTTGTTGAAGAGCTGGTGGATGGTTCAAACCAAAGGGAGATTACAGTTGGATTCAATGGAATTCTGAGTTGAACTTAGGATACACGCTGCACTTTAGTCAAAGTTGACTTGCCACATCAGCAAGTTAACTTGTCACATCAGCAGTCCCGTTAACACCTTAACGAAAACTGTTAATCAGTGACTATTTTATCACTTTTTTATAACTTAGCTGACTGTTTCCAAAGTTAGTGACACTATCCACTCACAATTTGTAAAAGGAATTTTCATCTGCTAATGGCAATGGGCATCCCAACCAAAGCGCACCATATGCTCCAATGCTTGCCTGGGTTTGTTCATATCACCTGCAATGTTAAAATGGGAAGCTACGGAACTACATGTGTTAGTACTGAGGCCGAGTCCACACTCTCCTACTTCATTAAGCAATTTCAATGCTTCAGATAATTCCGTCTTTTCGCACAGGGTTTAGACACATTCATCTGCATACCATTGTCTAAAATTATATTCCTCAACTTCCAAGGCTTCTTTTAGGTTCCCTTCTTTACGGTAGGCACAAATCATTCATTACATGGTAAGTTTTCTTATCATGTTTAATTCCCTTGCCCAACATCTCTTCCAACTTTACAGTAACCATGGGTTAGATTTCTCTCCTGCATCTGCACAAAAAACTTGCCTTGCTTTCTCCATATCTTGTACTTGGCAGCACTGTTTAATTAATGTTATGAAGATGGCTTGATCAGGTTTGCCTTTCAGACATTTCTTCAAACAATTGATGTGCTTCTTGTAGTTTTCCATCTTTACAAAATCAATGTATCCGCATGTTGAGGGTAGGAACCACGCCTTCCACATTACCTCAAGTAGCCGCTGGTCTTTCCAGGAGTTATCGACTTTGCCACTTCTCCGCCGTGTAACTATACCCAGAGATGAAAGTTCCATATGTGGAAGCATCTGGCTGGCTTTAATCCCCTCCCAAACATTTCACCTAAGGCTAAGTATGTCTTTGCTTCTACCATCCTTCTAGCTTTGCAGGGGCCTCTTTTAATTGGATTATAGCACAATATATCCCTCATTTTAACCTCGCTTGCTTCTTCAAGTCTACCTTCCTTAGTGTAAGCCGAAATAAGAATTCTGCAAACAAAGGCATCCAGCTTCATACTTTCCTTAAAAATTTTGCCCAAAACTGCGTTCATTTGAATGAATGACATTCCCATTATGACCCAACTCATTAATTACGGAGGGATTCAAATAGCGGCCGCGTCGCGGAATAACGGCCGCTATTTAGCGGTAGCGGGTGAGCAGCGGTTCACACTAATAGCAGTGTATCGCGGCAGCAAATAGTGTAATAACGGAAAAAAGCAGCAAAATCGGTCCGCTATTGCCGTTATTACAAACCTAAAACTTTAGTTTCTTACTGTTTCTCTGAAAGTTTTTGTTTGCAGAGATAAAAGAGAGGGAATGATTGAGGAAGACGACATTTTGAGTTTGGGTTTTTTGGATTTGGACTTGGGTTAAGTTGGGTGTAATCAGATAAATTCAAATAATTTTAAATTGTTTAAGTTATAAATATTTTAATTCCAAATGTAATAATTTATTTTATTTTTATTTGATTACAATATAATTTAAATTTATTTATCTTATAAAATGTATAAATTATATATATTTAATAGATTTTTTTATGAAAAATAATTATTATAGGTAAAATTTATTATTTTATGATATTATATGAATTAACGAAAATATTATTTATTATTTATTATATTCAAATTTGAATGAATTTTATTTTTTATTAAATGTATAAACTTAATACTTATATTTAAACATATTTATTCGAAAACTCAAATATATTATACTAAGTTCAAACACAAATAATATGTCCATTATTACCCAAACTTAAAATAAAATAATTATAGCCCAAATATCAAATCTAACATAAAAAAAATTAAATCTAATACCCCAAATACAATTTGTAAAAGTTTAAGCACAGTTCAAAATTTATTTAATAAAAAATAATATTTTATTAAGATATTAAATTTTTAATAATATTTCATGTATTGCTAGCTATAATTATAAACATGTATTTTAATATACAAAATTACATATAATTATTGATGGTATATCTTTTATTATAATCTATAATATAATAATAGTTATATATATTAGTACTTAAAAATATATATTATTTTATTATTTAATATTATATCACATACTACAATAATAGCACATAATATATTAAATGTTATCATATATTATTGTTTGTTATTATACCGGTTGAAATATTCTCTAAGTCTCAATACTTTTCGTACATTTGAAAGTTAATTATTCTACTATATTATATAATGTTATATCATAATATCATATCATATAATATATATATATAATATACTAATAGTTTATATATGTGCATCAATGATTGAACAGTATAATAACATGTAATATTATATCTTTTATTATAATCTATATTATAATAATAGTTATATATAATAGTAGTACATTATATATTATTTATTATATATTATTGTTTATAATTATACTAGTTGAAATATGCTCTGAGTCTCTATACTTTTTGTACATTTGAAAGTTAATCCTCATACTATACTATATAATGTGATATCATATATATCATAGAGTATACAATATATTAATGGTTTATTTATATATATGCGTTAATGATTAAATATTACAATATCATGTAATGCTATATCTTTTATTATAATCTATAATATAATAATAGTTATATATAATGGTAGCATATTGTATATTATTGTTTGTTATTATACTAGTTGAAATATACTCTAAGTCTCTATACTTTTCATACATCTGAAAGTTAGCCCTCATAATATATTATATAATATTATATCATATCGTATGATATATAATATATTAATAGTTTATATATATGCATCAATGATTAAACATTATAATATCATGTAATATTGTATCTTTTATTATAATGCATAATATAATAATAGTTATATATAATAGTAATACATTATATATTAATTATTGTATACTATTGTTTATAATGATACTAGTTGAATTGTTGAAATATACTCTACGTCCCTATACTTTTTGTAATGATCCAAATTTCGGTAGTGTTAGTAAAGCAGTTTCGAAACCTCACTTCTATAAATCGAGCCCGTAAATATAAAGAAAGAATATTTACGGAACTAATATGAAAATATAATGAAGTTCTGTTAAGTAATTTAGCCAAAAAAAGTAGTTAATTAAAGCTTAGAGACTAAATTGTAAAAGTTCAATCTCTATAAAATTTTAATTAAGAAAATATTTGGGGACCTAGATGAGTTAATAAATCATTGTTTTTATGCTGTTGGTGGATGATAATGATTATGACATTTAGTTTGAATTAATAATTAAAATAATATAATAAACCTTAATTAATCTAATTACTTAAGGTTAATTAAAGGTTAATTATAATATATATAATGACTTAGTGGAAAGAAAGATGAGAACTCATCTTCTTCCACCGTCCCCAAAAGAACAAAAATGAGAACTCCATTGTTGAAGCATAGATTCGGTCATGCCAAAATTTAAAGTAACAAAGCTAAATTCATGATTTTTTTTATAGATTTATGGTCATGAGAGCTTGATTTAGTTAGTCTATATACTAATTTAATCAATTCTTAAAGTTTTAGCAAGTTGCCATAGAGAAATTGATGAATTAGGCTTAATTTTATAGATATTAAGCTTAGATCATGAAAAGGACAAGATTGTAAAGCTTAAAAAGCTTGATGGCTAACTTTGTTACATTAGGGACCAAATTGAAAAAATTCAAAACCTATCATGAAATTATGCTAGAAATAAAAGTATAGGGTCTCTAATGAAAGAATATGAAGTTGAATTTTGATCTGAAGCTAATTATCGAAAGATATACTTATCCTTAGTTCAATGACTAAATTGAATAAAATGCAAAATATGTTACTTTTTATTTGGATGTGGATTGAATGAAATTTGATATTGTTTTATTTATTAAATTATCGATTGTAGTGAAAGATGACACCGGACCATCGAGAGGGAAAGGAAAAGCGAGAGTCATCAACAACAATTGAATCGAGATTTCAGTTTGTATTTTTATGATTCGAGATCCATTTATTTATTTACATATTCATTTTATAGTGCATGATTGAATATCGAAGTGAGTGACTGCATGCGCGCATGTGCAAAAAACAAATAATTTTATAAAATGATTTAAAAGTGTGGTTTTAATTGCAAGCGGGTAATGTTAATTATATTATTTATAGTATCAATGGAACACTCGAGTATTCCAAGGATTGGACCTAAGAGATTGCCAAATTGATAAATGTATTTATCAAGTTAATTGCAAGTTAAGCAATTATTAATCTAATCGAGTCGAAAATTATTAGTGCAAATTAAAAAATATAAATTGTTTATAAACTAAATTTAATCTATCAATTAAACAAATTAAGCTACACTTTCTTCCTATTGTTTTAGACAATGTAAATTATTAAAACAATGACCGATTGATTCGCTAATCGCTAACTAAGCAAATAAACCTATATCAATGATATTGTTTGCCACTCTTAGTTAAGAGTCTCCTTTCGGTCTCATCCTAGATTAAAAGAAATCACCTAAGCTCTTCTCTCGGTCTCACCTAGGCATATAGATCTCCTCTCGGTCTCACTATTCGACACAATTATATCAAACTATCTAAGGATAAACTCTCCTCTTGGTCTCGTTCATCTAAATTTTCCACTAGAGACGTCAATTCTAGCGTATTAAGAATTTCGATATAATCGAACAATCAATTAATCAAGCATAAACATTAACTTAAACTAACAAATAACCAATCAACCAACCATCAACAAATTTATCACATAATCAAACTTAAATTTCAAACAAGCATTTCATCAAACACATGGTAGGTATAAAATAAAAGTAAAGAGTTTGAGAAATGTTCATTTAATTGATAAAAATCCAATGTAGCCCAAGAGTTTGGTCATCTCCCTTTTACATAGTCTTCAACAATGAGGAAGAAGTGAAACAACAAAAATAAAATTATCCTAAAAAGAAAATAGAAAACCTTATCTAAAAATGAAAAGAAAAGAAAAACCTAACCTAAGACCATGAAAACTAATGAGAGAAAATTGTAAAGAAAAACCTAACCTAAGACTATGAAAACTAATGAGAGAAAATTGTTCAGCCACCCAAATCTCTAAATACAAAACTTAGTAGTATTTATAATCTACTAACATTTAACCGTACATTGACCATTATGCCCTTAAATGAAAATAAAGACTTAAGCTTGTTTAGACACAAAATTGCCCATGTAGTGTTTTCACCCATCAGGTAGTGGTATCACGAAACCCAAAGTAATCTTGAGCTTGGGAAGCTTAGGGTCTTGGTATCGCAATACCCTAGCTCTAGTATCGCGATATCATTGTAGTTGGCCTCAATTTTCCTTACTTCAGCACTGTCAAGTGTATTACGACTTTCATGCTTCAATAACACAATACCCTTTTCCAAATGATGTTTTCTTCAAGTTTAGGTCATTACCGACTCTCTACACTACTCAAGCATATTGTTAGGTTCCCCATGGCACGTTTGGTCAATTTGGGTCTCAAAAGAGCATAAAACTTACAAAGATAATTTATTAACAACAAAAATTAAAAATCGAAAAAAGTAAATAAAGACACCTAAATTGCTTGAGAATAAGCTCTTTAAGTGCAATGGAGAGCTTAATTTGACGTATCAAATTACGATAGATCGGAATAATGATCATATAATTTGATTTGCTATGATTGATATTGATTTTTGAGATAGTGAACTGAATTGAATAAAATAGAAAGTAGTATGATTTAGTGGAACATGATATGTAAAAAAAAAAAAAAAAAAAGAAAAGAATGGATTAAAACATGCTATATGAGATGAGATATTAAGTGTAGATGATGAATTGAAATGTGATTTTGAAATTGAATGTGAAATTATATATTAATTGTATTAAATTGAAATGAAATGAGATAAATGATTATTATGTGATAGTACAGTGTACAGGGTATGAAAATATAAATGTAATCCGATTACAAGGCATGACAAGTAAATGTAAATGAATACAGGGTTTGAATAATGCAAATATGAATATATGATGCCCACATGAATTTAGTAAAATGGTAGGATATGTTTGGCATGCTAATAGGGTCTTATGTGCTCTTGTACGGGATATTTGATGATATGGAGATTATGATGGATTATATCGAGATCCAGCATTTATTGCGGATCATCGAGTATTTTTTGTCTCTACGAGATCTTGGTGTGGTGGAGGGATGTATTTTCATATTAATATGCATTTTGTGCCTACAGGCTTAGCGATTCGGTGCTTTGGTGTGGTGTAGTTTTGCTCATACGAGCTATCTTGGTGTGGTGTAGTTCACCCGTATATCCGTGTCCATTTTATTAGGATTCCATTCAGTGAAACATTGAAATCAAAACTAGAGAACGGAAAATAAAATAAACTAAATTTTGCTAAACTATTATAATGTATAATTTGAATTGAAATGATATGAATTGATAATAGTATATGAAATGATGTGATAATATGGAACTATATGAGTGTAAATATATAATTCACGATAAGAAAGTATATAAAAGATTATGTGATCCATTTAGAATCGAGTTCTGGGGCAGAATTGAATACGAATGAGTTAATAGACTCTAGAAAGATATTCAAATGGTAAGTTAAATGGTTAAATGGTTAAATGGTATTGATCGAACATGAAAATTGAAGAGCTTAATGTCAAAGGTATACATGTTTGATATTGGAAGCTTTTGGCATGTATATGTATGTGAAATAACTAAAGATTGAACTTGAATTGGTTAAATGCATTTAATTAATACTTGTGATATATTGACTTGAATCATGGAAGTATCACTGAGCTTCATCACTCAGCGTCTAGTTTGTTTACTCCGTGCACAAGTTTAGGCAAACCTCGAAGTTCCGAGGTGTGATTTAGCATCCAACCAACGATCCTTGACTTAGCAATATTTGTATAGTCTCTTTTTGTTTCGATATATGGTAAGTACTTGGGTTGTGAATCGATTTTGTATATTATATGATCATATGGATAATTAATGCTAGAAATGGTTAATTTTGATATGGTCAAATGGAGTGCTGTGTAATTGAAATTGATATAATATATGAAAAGTTAAGTTTGCATATGTAAATATATAATGCCTAAAGTTTTGAATGGTTCAAATGGTAGAATGGTATTGTATGATAAGGTTTGTTCTTGAAGTAAATGGTTAATTTGATAATTTGGTTAGTGATGAAACTTTTAATGTAATATTTGAGGTATTGGATGTATGTGATATGTTAAAAACAAGTTGAATATGAATTTGGCCAACTTATTACGTCATTGCGAATTGGTACCATTTGAACCATTTGGAAATAGGTAGTCACATCGTGACGCCGAGCTCTTTAATGTCGGGACGAGATCAAGTTAGTGAGTTGAATTGTGACTAGGAACGTCGAAGTCGCGATGTCAACCTGATACTTTGAAAACTTTACAGTTTGGTCCTTATTTGACCCCAAGTTACCTTAAGAGCTTTCTTAAGCTCGTAGAGGACCTAGAAATGAATAACATATTGTGAATGAGTATTATGGTTAATAACACGTTTATGTGGTTAAATCGAATCATAGTTGCTCTGGCAACAAATGTGACATCCTGTAGCTTGGACCCAATGATCGGATTGTGTATGAAGCTTTACACTTTTCGTACATTTGAAAGTTAGCCATCCTACTATGTCATATAATGTTATATCATATCATATAGTTTATAGTATATTAATAGTTTATATATATACATCAATGACTGAACATTATAATATCATGCAATACTATATCTTTTAATAATTATTATTTTTATATATTTATTACACATATATCATTATAGTATTTAATATTTTTTTTAAATTAATATTTTAAATTTTTTGTTTCACTTTATAATTTAACATAAAAATTTATTATTAATTACTTTTCCTATTAATAAAACGTTAATATAAATATGCGATGCTTATGGATACATCTTTAAAAAATAAAGTATTATCATTTATTTATATTTTATTTTAAGTAATATTATAAAACTATATTAATTATTAATGTCTATTATGGTTGTTCAGTAAAGGTGTTCATGGCTCAGTTAGGCCATATTCGGGTCGGATCGGGCCTAAGCATGACATTAACATATTTTATGATTGCCCAAGCCTTGCTAGGCTTGAAATATTGACAAAAAAATTTGCCAAAGCTCGTCCATATTTATAAATAGCTAACCTAGACCCATTTTAAACTCATCCATATTATTTTTAATTTAAAATTTAATAAATTTATTTATTAAAATTTTATATATAATCATCTTAAAATTTATATTTAATTTAAAATTTAATAAATGTTTACACTATAGAATCTTGTAACGTTGACATAATATCAAAACATTTCTAATATTACAAACAATGAGTGGCATCTAGTGATGCATCACTGTTACCCAAGTTACAATAAGTCATGGTTGGACATAACTTTTTTGTGATAATATTATCGTGTAGTATATCCTTTTGTCTTTGATATCCATATTGAACAGAAGTCATGGAATAGTCATACATGTATAGTTCAATCTATTATTTCCCGATTCTCAAGTAGAGTGAGATAAACAAATAAGTTTGATATCTTATATAAACTCATATGAGTATGACCATACATTTCTAGTCTCACCCGATAAAGAGGCTTGAGATATCACTCCAATTATGTAAGAGAGACAAATTATATATTGATCATTCATATCCCACTACATGGATTGTGGCATACCTAGTAGCAGTATTTATAGTTCAACCATTTACAAAAGATGTTTGACTATGTTAAAACATACGGTTCACAACGTTGGAACTATAGTGATCTCAAGTCTAAGAATCATATATGCAATTAACACTATGAGAAATGTTGTGGCTATTACATAATAATCCAATAAACATTCTCATGGTAGGTTAGTCCAATATATTGCTTTCTAACATATACTTATGTGTTGACTTGATATCACATATTCGCAACAACACTTATCATCAACCAAGCATCTTGTCGAAACCATTTTTTTGAAAAAACGGGAATCGGCTAGGGTTTTGAAAACGAAAATAAAACAGGAGTAGCCATCGATCTTTATTAGGTGTGATCGAATCACCTTTGTTTTAATAAAACGTTTTGGTTTACTAAAACGGTGTTTTGGTCTACGAAATTTGAGAAAATGGGTTCGGGAATTGGTTACGTGCGAGGAAGGATTAGCACCCTCGTCACGCCCAAAATTGGTACCAGATTGATTAATTAGTGTCTTAATGTTGAAAGTTGAAAATCGAGAACGAATTTAAAATACGATCCTATTTATTAGTGTTGATTTTAAAACACTTGAATGAGTTGGATTTAATCATAAAAGACCATCTCATCTCGAGGCGACGAAATGCCACATCCAGTAAGTTAGGACACGGCACCCCGAATCCTTGAGAATAAGCCTGCCTTTTATTTAAAAGCACGTGTATTTTAATTTTAAAAGAATATTCGGTTATTTAGATTAAACAAGAAAAAACGAAACCCAGTAAGTTAGGGCACGGTCTCTCGAATTTCTAAATACGGAATATTGTCATTTTTAGAAATTCTTATCTCGAGGTAACGAGATGTCACACCCAATAAGTTAGGGCACAACACTTTGTACTCTCGAGAATAAGCTTTTATTTTAAACTCGTATTTTGTTTTTTTAAAGGATATTCCGTTATTTAGGCTAAACGAGAAAAATCAAAACCCAGTAAGTTAGGGCACAATTTTCTCGAATTTCCAAAAACGCGAAATATTACCTTATTTTGAAAAATTTCCGGTTTTTGAATAATTGCGAATACAACATGTAAAGGCATACATTTATTTTGCTTGGAGTAAAATACGACGATCTAAGTTGGATAAATGTTTTAGGGTTTAATACACAATGTGATGACATAAGAATATAGTAATGAGCATGGGACAAGTATGTATGAACACAATATAATACGAGTGAATGTCAATAACACAAAAAAATATGAAATAAACGAATTAAAAAACACAATGGCAATAACCAAGCAATATATGTTATTTAAATACTAGCATTAATAATCGAAGAACAATGAAATAAATAATATAAAAAAAACAAATAATACACAAAACAATTTTAAAATAAGTAACAAAACAATTTTAAGTAAATGATACATAATAAAAAGGTTTGAAGTAAGTAATATATATAAAACAATTTGAAATCGTATAAAAGGTTTAAAATAAAAAATAATACATACATGAGGAATTTTAAGATATTTAATACATAAGGATATATAAAAAACAGATTAAAACAAACATCATAAAAAAACAGATAATATGTAAATATGATAAAATAGTTTAATAGTCAAACCTGGCTGAATGCATAAATTTTTTTTCTAAAAAGAACGCGTCATTTGCTGATAAACTCGATTGTGCGAGAGACATATTTCTATTTGGTGGCACTATTTCCAAAGCGAGCAGCGAGTTATAAAGTCCAAATGCAGTGAGGCCATGTATAGTGCCGGAAGGTATTGCAAGAAAATAACAAGGCGAAGGCGCAGGCCAACACCATGCACACAGTGTGTCACGATCGCGACAACCTATGGTTTCGTGTGATGGAGTTCGATAGACTGAACCAAGGTATTACCGGCGGGCAATATCGTGTACACTTGAGAAATAGGACTTGCGACTGTGGGACGTTTGACGCACTTCATTATCCATGCGCTCATGCAATTGCAGTTTTTCAGAATCTCCGTTTGGATCCCATAAGATATGTCGACGAAGTGTACAAAATAGAATACATGTACAATGTGTGGAGACACGTATTCCCACCGGTCCCAGATGAACGTAAGTAGCCGTCTGTATCGCTTGCTCTGTTTAAGTTGTTAACGGATAGAGATTTGCGTCGCAAACTAAAATGTCGACCTTGCTCGAGTAGAATACGTAATAATATGGATATCCGGGAAAGAACGAACCAACAGAAGTTGTGCGGATGGTGTAGGAACCCAGGTCATACAATTCGAACATGTCCAAATCGAAATAGTTGATAATTGCTGTAATGAAATTATGTTGCATTATTTCTATTGTCTTATTCAAAAGAACTTCTATTTTATTAAAAATATAAAAATAATTTACTATTAAAATATTCAAAATAACTTTTATTTTATTAAATAAAACAATATAAAAATAGTTTGTACAAATATATTAAAAAAATCAATGTATGTTCCGGTCAGTATCAGTGCCACATGGGGGTGGTCGACGGTTACACGCTAGATTCCTCATTGGTTCAGATTCCGGCGGGGGTTGTGGTTGCTCCGGCGGGGGTTGTAGTTGTTCTGGTTGTAGGTGTTGGAAGGATGACCCACCTTGATAGAATAAAGAATGTGGAGGTGTTTGCATCACCCACGGCGGAGGTGTTTGAATCCCATAAGGCGATGAGGATTGGTAATGAGATGAGCTTTCCGACGGTGCCTCGTATGATCCCTTCTGCGACAATGGCCTATATATCGTCAGTTGAGTCAGAGCCATCGGGAAATGAGATGCACCAGGCCATGCATCCAACCTTGCATAGGATTGGAAAATGGAAACATATAAGGGTTAGGATACATATAAGGGCTAGGATACGCACCTGACATAATCTGAAGGGGCTGTGATGTGGGTGTCGTCGCTTGAGGCGTTGGACCTGATGATTGTGTGGGCGTTGTTGATGGGTCCGTACCGTCATCCCTTCTCATTGGATTTAAAGGGCCCCGTCGTTCCCTTTCGACACGAATTTTCCGACGCCTCTACTCTTCCAACAACAAATATAACTTGCCATGGATCCTAAACCATGGCATGTAATCCGACACACACGCTAACTCTAGAACGATGATCGATTCGCGAGTAGGTATATGATCATACCAATTTTCCCAAATTTCAATATATTTCGAGAAGAATACCAGCCAGTTCGTATTCGATTGCCGTAAGTCAATTTTGTGCTCATCATCGAGCACCTCAGGTGCCACAGGAATCGGTTGTCGGAATCCAAATTGCCACAACACTCTATCCATCTGGTGCATCTCGACAGTAGCATAGTTAACCAATGGGACCTTAACATACCATATGTTCGGATTTTAAAAGAATTCATTCAGAATTACTGCCCGAATTGTCGGATCCTCGTATGGTGTCCATTGAAACTATATGAACGTGATAAAAATATTAGTTATATACATAATACTAAATACTAAATATGAAACGACTATGTTATGTATATATATTATTTAATACTTACATGGGCTTCCGACCGTTGGTCTAATAGAAGTCGTATATCTTCAAGAGCGGTAGGTATTCCAACATAACTCGCCGAATGGTTCCACCTAATTAAATAAATTTTTAGCATAAAATCATATTTTAAATCTATGTAATAATTGTAAAATCTAATATAAATTTTACCTCGTTATGAGTAGTAATGTATATGTGTGGTTCACTCGAGGACGTAAAAATGGAAAGCGAAACCGAGCCCATGATTGTAGTAGTGATAGGCAACCTCTGATTTTGGCTTTAGTTGGTGGCATCGCCCCGCACATCTCCCGGTACAATGTTGCCAACACGGCAGACCCCCAACTATGTTTGTCAGCTGTTTAAAATCAACGAGTTTCAGCAGTCATCTCAGATGTACGAGGTTTCGTGACAAGTCTGGCATCAGATAACCTTCAATCATCTCAAGGATGTATGCCCTAGCATATCGTATTCTTTCTACTTCAGTTGAATCATTCCCCGGCTCCGAGAATGTGTCTCGAAACCAGCCTATCTCGATTCGACCTCCGTAAATATTATCTGGAATCGCACCCAAAAGATCGTAGCATATGGCTCCCCAATCAACAGATTGAACGGCCCCGGTGAGTACGAACCCATCCACCGGCAATCCCAATTGTAACTGCACGTCCTCCAAAGTGATGGTACACTCTCCGCATGGAAGATGAAATGTGTGCGTCTCGGGTCTCCACCTCTCTATTAACGCGCTGATGAGTTTCGGGTCCAACTTGCACCCTCGGCCTATATTGGCCACGTGCTAAAAACTCGCTTCCCTCAAGTAATTTTCTATCAACGGTGATGGAGGACCAGGCATATTACGAATATAACATTGTAACACCCGATCTACAAACTGTTATAAAAAATTAAAAAACTAAAATTAATTAAAATTACATAAATGAAAAACATTAAATAATATTCAAAAATTAAAATTATCCCTTACCATTTTCATTTGTTCGACAGAGATATGTTTATGATCGAGACGAATTAATTCTCCAGTCATTGCTAACACGATCAAATATTTTTAAAATTATAAAAAAATAATACTAATTTAAAAAAAATTAAAGGAAATAATTTAATTAAAAAGAGTTTTGAGAAATTTAAAGAGAAATTTGAGAGATTTTTTGAGAAATTTGGAAGAAATGTTGTGTTAAAAAAACAGTAGGGGTTTTTATAGTTTTTTCTTTTTGACCGTTGAACCCCCAACGGTCAAATTTTTAAATGACTGCTGGGAAAAAAACACGGGCTAAATTGCGTACCTGAAGGAGCAATTTTGCCACGTTAGCAAAGCGCGTCCACGTATTTTAGTTTCTGACAAAAAAATATCTTTAAACTAATTTTTAACTTGGAAAAAATAATTTGTTTTAAGAATACTTTTATTTAAAAATATTTTTGAAAATCAGTCCTAAAGTAGGCTTAAGTAACCTAATTCGACATATTTTGAAATTTAATAACCTTCTATCGGAGAAAGTGCGAATCGGAGTCGAACGAAAAAAAAAAACCCTCATTTTAATAATAAATATAATTGTTCATTTTCTTTCTTTGTTTTAATTAAGGAATTTGTACAAGCAATGCCCTCTTTGTTTTCTAACATTGAAGGCTTTTTTATTAAAATAATCCAAAAAAATTAATTAATTATCAAAATAATCCACCTTTTTAATTAAATACTAAAATAACTCAAAATCTACAGTAAAAGTTGGTGAAGCCAAATTATATGGCTCCACCTACTTGCCACGTCAGCAAGGGGGATAAAAAAATAATTTTTTGGTGGAGCCATGTTGAATGGCTCTACCTGTATAAAATACAAGAGAAATACTGCAAAATCTGAAAAATTGGGGGGCTTTTAAAATAATTTTCCATTTTTTGGTGGAGCCATTTGAAATGGCGCCACCACCCCTGACACCTCAGTGTTTTTTTAAAATTTTGTCTTTTTTTATTTTTTCAAGTTTCAAAAGTTTGGGGGCCTTAAAAATAATTTTCCATTTTTTGGTGGAGCCATTTGAAATGGCGCCACCACCCCTGACACCTCAGTTTTCTTTTTCTTTTTCTTGTTTTTTTTTTACTTTTATATTATTTTCTTATTTTATATTGTTTATTTAATTTATATTATTAATTTTAAAAAAATTGTAATGTATATTTAAAATGTTTTATAATATATTTTTAAAATTTTAAATATTATTTTTAAATAATTTTTAACTTTAGATATATATTTTTGAAATTATTTTTATAAATTTTAAATGTATATTTTTAAATTACTTTTGAAATTATTAGTTTTATAATATTTGAAATGTATGTTTAATATTTTTAAATTTTACATAGATTTTTTTAAATTAAGATTTTTAATTTTTTCTTATTTTATTTGAAGTTTTATATTTTTTCTTATTTTTGTTAATTTAATTTATTTATTTATTATTATTAATTTTAAAAAATTTGTAATGTATATTTGAAATGTTCTATAATATATATTTTTAAAATTTTAAATAACATTTTTAGATTATTTTTAAAATTTTAGATATATATTTTTGAAATTATTTTTATAAATTTTAAATGTATATTTTTCAAATTAATTTTTAAAATTTTAAATATTATTTTTAAATATTAACCATACTTTTAATAATATAAAAATTTAAATATTTTAAAGATATGATGTTTCAAGTTTATTACTTGTTTTTATTTTTAATAATATAAAACATTTAAACATTTAAAATTTTTAAATAATTTTTTTATAAAAAGTTAAAAAAGGTTAAATATTTTTAAAAATAAATAAAAATAAGAAAAATATTATAAAACATTAAAAAATTTAATTTAAAAAATTCTATGTAAAATTAATATAATATTAAACATACATTTTAAATATTATAAAACTAATAATTTCAAAAGTAATTTGAAAAATATACATTTAAAATTTATAAAAAATAATTTCAAAAATATATATCTAAAATTTTAAAAAATAATCTAAAAATGATATTTAAAATTTTAAAAAATGTATTATAAAACATTTTTAAATATACATTACAAATTTTTTAAATTTAATAATATAAATTAAATAAACAAAATAAAATAAGAAAATAATATAAAACTTAAAAAAAGAAAGAGACAAAATTTTAAAAAAAAGTTAGAAAAAAAGGGTGTCAGGGGTGGTGGCGCCATTTCAAATGACTCTACAAAAAAATGGGAAATTATTTTTAAGGCCCCCAAATTTTTCAGAAACTTAAAAAAAGTAAAAAAAAAAAGACAAAATTTTAAAAAAAGTTAAAAAAAAAACTGAGGTGTCAGGAGTGGTGGCGCCATTTCAAATGACTCCACCAAAAAATGGAAAATTGTTTTAAAAGTCCCCCAATTTTCCAGATTTTGTAATATTTCCCTTGTATTTTATACCGATGGAGCCATTCAACATGGCTCTACCAAAAAATTATTTTTTTATCACCTTTGCTGACGTGGCAAGTTGCTGGAGCCATATAATTTGGCTCTACCAACTTTTACTGTAAATTTTGGGTTATTTTAGTATTTAATTAAAAAATAGATTATTTTAATAATTAATTAATTTTTTTGGGTTATTTTAATAGAAAAGCCAACATTGAATGGTCTTAATTTTAGTCTTTCAATTTTTTTTTTAAAATATTGGAACAGATGAAATCAGCAATGCAGTGAGTCAATAAAGGCTAACTTTTAATATTAGATTATACTAACACACTTAGTTTGAACCCTTTTTTGTATCAAATGGCAGACTGCAACAAAAGTGTCTTACGTAATTTTGGATTATGTACAAAAAAAATAATCTAAATTGCACATTAAATACGTTTAAATTAAAATTTTTAATTTTGAATCAAGCATTCATGATAATATGATTTGTAAAAATAAAATAATAGATTATAGGTTGAGTTGAGTTGAAGATGAATTGCATGTATACCTACTCCAAGATTGGCAACAATCTCATCTTTGCTTGGACTTTTACCTACTTGTTGGACTCACAATTTAAGTCAATTTTGGCTACAATACTCTTTTAATTGTTTTTTTTTTATTGGTTGGTTCCACTCTGTAAGGAATTTAAAGGTGTCAATATATGTAAAACGGTCTATTTTATCAGCTCCCAACCCTCGTTGCTAAATCCTCTTGTACCTGTCTTACTTAATAGGTTAGATTTGTTTTCATTTAGCAATAACTGTTCGACTCTATATATTGACCCAATCATTTGTATTTGATTTATTATTTTTTATATGATTCACAATAAATTTATTAAATGTGGTGAAATATATGTTTCAAAAATAAATCTCATGTATGAGTTTGTGCCACAAGTCTTATTTTATTCACTTAGTCAAAGTTGTGGATTTAATCTCTATACTTTAATTTGATTAATTTTAATATTTATATTTTTTAAAATTTAAAATTACAGTGCTCATCAAATAATATTATGTTAAATTTGATGCGAAAGCATTTATTAATGTTATGTTAATTATGTAAATATAAATAGGAAATAAATATTAAACAAAAATATGATTGTTATGAGAATGGTATTTATGTTTCGTAATGGTAAGAGGAATAGGAATAGGATAGATGCCCAATCTTGAATCTATTGTAATACAAAGAAATTCAGTTTCTTTCTTTGTGGCACAAAACATGCAAAGGCCATGGGAAATTGGGAAACCATATTCTACGATTTGTTTTGCTTTGCCTGATTTGACCTGCAATCTTTAAATAATAATAACAACATCGTTATTGTCGCCTGCCAAATAAAACATGCTCAAGAATCTTTACGTTGGATCTAATCATTTTACAAAAATAGATTAAAAATAACAAATACGACTCAAGTTTATAATTATGAAGATATAAAATATAGTTTATTAATTATCAGATTGGTATTTTTATTTTTACATTAAAATTGGTAGCAGCAGCAGCAATGACTTTGTGAGTGAGCCGGCGCAGCCCCGAATTGACCATTTTACTAAAATATAACTGACTTATTTGTGAATTTTTCAAACTCCAACGTCATTATTTTTCTTTATTTTACAATTTTGCCCATTTACCTCACCTACCCTTATAATTCAAATTTTCAACTAATTTATTTGTTTTCTTTGTCTTCTTCACGCTTGTGAGAGAATAATGCTTTGCTTTCCACTTTTAATTATTTATTTCGATTATTTTAAAGGTATTATTTCGATTATGTAAATTCATTAAAGTACTAATAAATTATCATATGTATTTACTTAATAATAGTTCTTTTAAAACTTCAAGCTTTTAAGAGTTAAATATGATACTTAAAGCTAAGAACGATTTTTAGACTTACTCATTAGTTCATTACAAAACAATTTAGGATTAAAATGTAATTTTATTATCATATTATAAGTGAATGTTGAAATTTACTGTTATACTCTATTTTGAATTATGTTTGTTATTATATTCTCAAAATATGATAACATTTTGGTTTTTAATTAAATATTATCGCTTAATATTGACTTTGATGATTTGAAAATAAAATTTAACAAGAAAATATTATTTTAAATATTTTATTTTAATAGTTAATAATGAATTAATTGTAACATATTAAAAATATAATAAATTAATTTAAAATTTTTATTTAATGAAAGAAAAACTTAAAAGTAAAAAATATATATAGGAAAAAAATAAATTTACTTTTTTATAAATAATTGTTCTTTTTTTTAATGTTATAATAATTAGTTTATTATTTTTATTAAAATAAAATAGTAAATTTGAATAATAAAATTCAATAAATAATTCAAATTTTAATGACAAAATTCAATCGAAGAAAAGTAAAATGGAAAATTCAGAATAAAATTAAAATATAGTGATAAATTTATCTTTAGTTTAAAAATACAAAGACAAATATCAATCAATATAAAGTATAATGACAAATTTTAACTTATTAACCCACCAATAAAAGTATTCATTTCTAATACTAATAATTATATTACATGTTGAGTTCGAACAAGATTTCATAGTTATCTATTATTTTGTATTTACTATTTTGTATAAGATAAAAATATTTAATTACAGTAAAGAAATTAACACGTGATAATTTTTATTTTTAATTATAAAATTTAAAAAAATATACTCTCGTATACCGAATACAAATTGTGTTACTATATTTTCATATTTTTATATAAAATCTTTAAATAAAAAACTAAAAAACATTACTTAATATGAAAAATCACGAGATTAAACCCAAAATTGATAAAGATTTGTATATAAATCCTTCATCTATGAATTAATAAATATTTTTTACAAATATATATTATATAATTATTTTCACTTATATTACGAACATAAGGAGAAATTAGGCATAAATGTTGATTTTAAAAAATAATTAGGAAAACTTTTTTTTTTAATTTAGAAAAATAAATCAATTTTAACAGGAAGCAATAAAAAATGCGCATTGCAAGAAGAGAGGGGAAAAAATAATATAATATAATAAAAATACGTATTATTTTCCATTTTGTAAAGAAATTTATTCTCATCGACATTTCATTTTTTAATTTACGAAAATATTTTTTTTCTGTGGCGAATAAAATAAAAAATAAATTCATGTGGATAGTGGATACAAGAGTCAATAAATTATTGCTTGTGGATTGATTCGTAAATAAACATTCTGCGGAGGAGGCACGTGCTCGACGGTAGTGCTTCTCCCTTCTATAAATACGTTAACTCAAATCAGTCAGTTCATCATTTCCCTCATTTCTGCTTCAATTTTTTTCAACGAAAATATCCACTGGTATTTCCACGGATTTCTACTTTCTCCAAATCCACAGGTATTTCCACATATTCTACTTTCTCCTAATAATCTCGATCATTTTCTTGCTCCTCTCGAGACTTTTTTTATTTTGATTTCTCTTTGTTTTTTCATCTTGATCTTTTCAGTTTTCTGATTGAATTCATGTTTACATCAGATCTGTTTATCTTGAGAATTTATTGTTTATGCGGCATCTTTCTTTAAAGTAATTTTTTTCTTGTGTTCGTAAGATTTTCACTCGGGTGGTACAGTGGAATTTTCTTTATGTTTTCTTTATAATATTTATGTATTTTGTTAATAAAAGAGTGTGATTCACAGTGAGAACTTTTTTCCTTTTAAGTTGTAAGATTTGGATAAGCCATATTTAAGTCGAATTTGTTTTGGGATTCCATTATCGAGCTTAAAATATTGAGTAAAATATATCTTCTTTTAAGATCAACCTTTTTGGGTTGTTATAAAATAAGTGACATTTTGTTTCTAACGTTAGTCCAAAGTTAGCTCATCCCTTTGATATGAAGTTTAAGAAGAAAATAAAAGCAAAAGTTTTATTTCTGAGCAATTTTTAATACCCTTTTATGTTAGAATTAAGCAACAGTTTCTACTTCTTGCAGATCCATTTTCACCTATGGCTCCAGTAGCAGCAACATCTTCAGATTCTATAAAGCCTAGAGGTATTAAATTTTCTATGAGTTGATGCATCTAGAAAGATTTGCATAGTTGGTAATTTCCATTACAGGATAATTATCTTATGCTTTTGAGTTTAAAAAATCCATGAGCGGATATATACCTTTATACGTTTACTTAGCTAAATATGTTATAGGAATACTTGAATAACGATTTCCTTATTTATAGGTGGAAATATGTATGCATATTTTATCAATTTGCACAGCTAATAACCCTTTAGCACACAAAAAATAATTGAGATCATTGAGGACAATAGTTTAGTTGTTTCACTTCCCACAGGATAACTAAAACTTTATATTCAACTACCTTATGGTTTGATCAATGTTTGTTGTATATTTTGTGCAGATGTTTGTGTTGTTGGTGTTGCACGTACTCCAATGGGTGGATTTCTTGGCTCTCTTTCATCTTTATCTGCCACCAAGCTTGGTTCGATAGTCATAGAAGGTTTGACTGGAAAAATCTTTGTTTACTTGTCTGATAAGTTGGTCCATTTTTATATTTTTAGGATGCTCTTCCATTTTACTTAATTCCTATATGCGTCAAATTGCAGCTGCTCTTAAAAGGGCAAATGTTGATCCATCACTTGTGCAAGAAGTTTTCTTTGGCAATGTACTCAGCGCGAATTTGGGACAGGCTCCAGCTAGACAGGCTGCGCTAGGTGCAGGAATTCCTAACTCGGTCATATGCACCACTGTTAACAAAGTTTGTGCATCTGGGATGAAAGGTCTGCACCTTACAGTTGAAGTATTATTGTTTTGAGGATCTTAGAAGGAGTATTTCTTAAATGCGTTATTCTTTTCCTTTTTGTTTGGGGCTTTGCAGCAACAATGCTTGCCGCACAGAGCATTCAGTTGGGCATTAATGATGTTGTTGTGGCTGGTGGCATGGAGAGCATGTCTAATGTACCTAAATATTTGGGAGAAGCAAGGTTAATACTGCTCTCTTTTTCATGGTTGCCTTGTTGTATTCAAGTTGTGATTTCTGATTAGTATTGGCAATGCAGGAAAGGATCTCGGCTTGGGCATGATACTCTTGTCGATGGAATGTTGAAAGATGGACTATGGGATGTTTATAGTGATAGTGGCATGGGAAGCTGTGCTGAATTATGTGCTGAGAAACATGTTATTACAAGGGAGGAGCAGGTACCATGGTCTCTCTAATTGGTCACCTGAAGAACTTCCTTTTCCTGGATAAAACTTTGGACTTATTTCTTAATGATTTCCGCAGGATAACTTTGCTGTTCAAAGCTTTGAGCGTGGCATTGCTGCTCAACAGGGTGGAGCCTTTGCATGGGAAATTGTTCCGGTTGGGAATATTCTTAGTATTAAGTTTGTACATTTTGTTACATATATTATTGTGTAAAACTAAATCTGCTATCACACAGGTTGAAGTTCCTGGGGGGAGGGGAAAGCCATCCATCATAGTCGACAAGGATGAAGGTCTAGGAAAGGTAAATCATAATTTAGAGCTATCCATCCCTTCAGACTTTGATTGCTTCCTGTTCTTTTCTTTTCCTTTCTTTAAATTGCCTAAATAAATTACATAGATATAAGACCTCTTGAGTAATAGCTAAATTCAAATATTGATATCATTTCAGTTTGATGCTGCAAAATTGAGGAAGCTGCGACCAAGTTTCAAGGATAATGGAGGCACTGTTACTGCTGGCAATGCCTCCAGTATAAGGTCATTTACTTGACATCTTTATTCATTTGTACGCTTAGGCCAAAATTACATTTATATCAAACCATAATCAGATTGGAAATGCTCAAGTAAAAACCTTACCTCTTGACTGAAATCATCTATAAACTGTTTGGTTACCCTATATCGGTAGCTTGTATCCCACTTCGATGAACCCATTATTTTATAGGCCTCTTCTTGAGGGTTGTGCAATCAGGCAATTGCCTGTTTGGTTCAAAATTAAGGAACGATTTTCAATTTGACCTCATAAGTCCTTCATGGACATCATCTGGAGTTTGTAACTAAAGTGAAGTTGGTCTTATGGGCAGTGATGGTGCTGCTGCTTTAATCCTAGTCAGTGGAGAAAAGGCACTTAAGCTGGGATTGCAAGTGATTGCAAAGATTGCAGGATATGCAGATGCTGCGCAGGTGCTTTTCACAACTATTAATAAATTTTAAGAAGTGTTCTAGAGAAACTGCCAAATCAGAAATCTTGAAATTTACTTTGGACGTTTAATTGTTATACAAACTGATACTTACATGAGAAAGTTTACAGGCACCAGAGTTTTTCACAACAGCGCCAGCCCTTGCAATACCCAAAGCCATTTCAAATGCTGGCTTGGATGCTTCTCAAGTTGATTACTACGAAATCAATGAAGCCTTTGCTGTAAGATTTCATTTATTTTTCTAAATGTATTAATTTCTTGCTGATGAAGTTAGCAGTTTTGAAACAATGCCCCATTCTCTGCAGGTTGTGGCTCTTGCAAATCAGAAACTGCTTGACCTTAATCCAGTGAGTTTTCTCTCCCTAAGGCATCTGCATTTGTATGTTCTAGTTTAAACATGTGAATTGATAGCATGAATTGCTAAAAGTGAGACAAATATTACGTGATATTGTAAAATAGTTCTCTTTTTGCTGTTCCCCAGTCGGCTTTTGTCAGCAACAAAGTTGCTATTTCATTCTTAATTTTAAGTTTTTTCCCTGCAGGAGAAGGTTAATGTGAATGGTGGAGCTGTATCCTTGGGACATCCTTTGGGTTGCAGTGGAGCTCGTATCTTGGTCACACTTTTGGGGGTTTTGAAGCAGAAAAATGGGAAATACGGAGTTGGTGGTGTTTGCAATGGTGGTGGAGGTGCATCTGCACTCGTTGTAGAGCTTCTGTAAGCGGTTTTAAAGTAGGTAAGTCATCTCATGCATACCGAAATTAGTTGGTAAGGGATTGTTTTTAGATGTGATTTCTCATCTACAAAACTGCATAAATGAAGGAGCTTCCAAGGAAATTTTGATACATGAGTTGGTTTATCAGAAGGGTATTAAAAAACTTTGGAACTCCTAGGATCAAAACATATCATTAATTATCTTGTCCAAAGATGTGACCATCTGCTCTTTGATTTCAGGTTCGATATTGTACGATGTTGCAACCATCTTCATTTTCGGGGGATAAATTCATGCTCTGCCAAAACACAGTTTGATGTTGTGCAATTTTTATTCCGCTCTCAAATAAGCCATGTAACGAATGGAATGTTTAATTAGGTTTGAGAAGAAATATATGTCCAATGTAGAGTTTGATTTTCCTTTTAAAGCTGTCTCTAGCATAGGGAATAAGGAAATCTTTATCATTGGATTCTCTGAACTTAGTTAACGTTGTGATTCAATTTAATATTAGTAGCTAAAATGTTAGATTTTCTCTACTCCAATGGCAAAATTGGCAATGGAATTTGTATTTGTGGTTTTGTCCAATATTAGCAGATTCAATTTTTGAAAAAGATTTTTTTATATATATATATTTAGAAAATTAAATAAAGGTGTAAAAATAGATATGAGAAGGAAGAATGGTAAAAAGAAGAAAAGAAAATGGTCAATTCAACAAACTAATTGAATCGGATCGAATGGACAGATTTAATTTTCAATCATGATTCCTGATTTTATTTGACTATAAACATTAATTTAAAAACCAAAATTTAACTTAAATAAATAGCGTATACGCGATTTCGGTCGATCTTACCCCCTCGACTATTGCGGAGGCCTACGCCTATTAATTCCCCATTTTCATAGCTGCAGAATTGTGGATGTTTTTTTTCTTCTTTTTCCATATAAAAAGGTTAAATAGAGAAAAAAAAAAAAAAAATAGAGCCCACTTTCCTTTCTTTCTCTCTCTTTCATTAGAAGGAAAACCAAAGATCATCAAAGGAGAAGAGGAGGAGAGGAGAGGGGCAACCTTAAATACCGTACTCCAGCGACTCTCTCCATCGCAAACAAATCTCTCTTTTTCAATCTACCATGGCGGTAATTTCCCTTTTATTTTCCTTCTTTTATATCTATTTTTTTCACATTTGTCTTTCCTTTTTAAAGATCGATTCTTCTTTTTGTTTCACATTGTTCGTTTTAATTATGTATTTTTTTTCCTAATCCGCCTTCTCTTGCTCAATGTTTGTAGTTGATAATTTTTCTATTTATTTATTTTCAGATGAATTTTGTTGAACTTTTTGTGATGGAGTGAATGCGATTCACGATTTCGATCATACCAAAAATATATTGTTATTTATTATTTGTATTTCCTTTCTCAGCATTTATTTTCACGGATTACGCTTCTAATTTATCTATAATTTTCATTTGGAAAAAAAAAAAAAAAAACCAAAGTTCTAATGCGTTTTACCGTTTGTTCTTATTTATTAATATCTATTTAATATATGATATAAGAAGCATATGAATTCATTTCCTAATTTTCAAATTTTGACATTCAAAGGAATTCGATAGATAATTTTATCAAATTTTCTTTTTCGCTCTTTCTTATGGATCTGCTACACACTTGATTTCACTCATTGCGTGCCATCTAAGATTCGTCTAAAAGTAGAAACATTTTTTATGCAACTTGTTGCAATGTGCCTTAATGGTTTTTTGGTATTGCTGATTTTGCCCTGTATAGCTATTGTTTGTTATGATATATATATATATATATATGTACATATCATAAAATGTTAATGTTAAGCAATAATTATTCGCACTTGCATTTTTTTTCTTCCTTTCTTCCTTTTCTTATTTGTTGCCTTTTTGCGAAATTATTTCTTATACCTATTTGTTTATACTTTTCTTTTGTATATGCATTTCGTAAAAATCCTAATCAATCTTTTTATAGCGAATCATGTGCGTTCTGCATTTTCTTTGATTCGCCCATTGCTTACAAGTAATAGTATAGTTATTTGTATTTCTAATCTATACATGCCAAAGTCATGACCAGCTGTATTTTATTATGTTCCTTTTCTTGAATGGAGAAATATCACCATTTGAGATCTAAGTAGGTTGAATCGTTTCATGAATGTATCAATTTGTGGCAAGTTTCTTTGAGATGATATATCCCCCCCTTAAATAAGCAGTCATGGCATACAGGATAAGGGTCGACCATTGCCAAAATTTGGTGAATGGGATGTCAATGACCCATCATCAGCTGAGGGCTTTACAGTTATCTTCAACAAGGCTCGAAATGAGAAAAAGACGGGTGGAAAGATTGAGTCGCCAGGGGCCAATGACCCTGCATGCAAGCAAGAGGCTGTCGCTGCAAAGCCACAAGTAAGTAATAATCCTGCGTATGCCTAATTTTGTTTGTAGCTATATAAAAATTCCTCATGTTTTACCTTGTTCACCCTTTGAAGCAAGCATTACATTTCTGTCGTAAATATCTTTCTAGTTATATAAAAAAGCATTGTCTTGACAACTTTGTTTCCAGTCTGGAACCGTTTGATCAAGGGCAAATATGCATGTTGAACCATTTCGTTCTCTATCACTTTCAGATTCAGTGGTCTTGTATTGTTTCATTATATTTATAGATTCACAATATTGATTTTTATTATGTTGATGGTCTGAAATACCGCAGAAAAAATGGTTATGCTGCGTACAAGCTACTCATGCAGACTAAAGAGATAGCTCTTACGTTGTTAAGAGCTACCAAGAGAGTATACTATTATATATCTACATAAAGCCCTTACCCCCTTTCAAAACAATCCAGAAGACCGGAGCCCGTATCGGAAGCTATGATGGGTCATGATGGAATCGTTTTTGTTTGCTACAAACTTGGGCTCGGGGATGAGAAAATAATGTTGTTTTTATGTTTATGTGATACTGGTAGCTTGTTATTGCAGTTTTTGAAGCCTTGTCCATATATATATTATGTCATGTGTTGAACACTTTTGTTTATGACATTTATATGCTATATGATATTCGAGCTTTATATTATATTATATTAAAACCTTTCAATTTTATCGGCTGTTTAATTAAAATTGATTGCTGGGATTCAATTGGATGCAAGTCTGAAAATAACAGCGATATAAACAACTGCAATTGAAATCTCTCATTTGCATAACTCAAAATGACCCAAGTTAGCGGTAGATTCCCTTGTTCCTTCCTATACAACATATGAACGTTTTATAACAGACCTTCATCTAATATGCAAAATTAACTTACAGTTGCAACTAGTCGGGGCCGCTAGAGCATGCTATGAAATACTCGTCTCCTCCATGCATAGCTTCTTGTAAAGTCTCTTTTGATGATCGATAAACTGCAAAAATAAATCCCTTAATTCCTTTGCTTTCTTGTATTCCTCAGTCCCACAACAAACCACCTTCAATTCACTGCTAAACCCACCCTCCCTTCTGTTCAGTAACTTGTTCTGTACATTGCCAATGCTTATAAAGTGTCAACAAGCATGGAGGTCGAAATGATCTAAAGTTATATGTGGGCGTGCATCAACATCTTTTAACCTTCCATTCTCTGTGAAAAATAGAATTAGTACAATTGCACGGGACTTACCGGGGATTTAAGCATCAAGGTCCAATGATCATCCAATGACAGTTTTTCAGTGGCTACCAATGGTCTGCAGGCAGTGATACGAATGGATGATCTGAGAACAAATATTATGTATAATAATCCAAAAAAAAAAAAGCTATAACAAAGTTCGGCTTGAAGGTAACCAAATTGTGTAAAAAAGTAGCAGAAGGATGACAAAAGAACAAAATTGACTATCTAATTAGTAATTACCATCTGAGTGTACTATGTCAATCCGATTACGGAGAATAGGAATAGAGGGACCAAAAGTGCAAGCTATGAAAAAATGTGCCAACAACCAACGACAAAAATGATGATGGGTCGGGTTAACAGTAGCACAAACAAGATTATAGAATCACTAGTTAATGAAAGTAATTTTGAAGTCATAATGCTATAAAGGCAACACAGCCATATAATACGCCTATGTTACAACTTACCTTCCATTTGAGGATACAGCGAATTGATTAGGACTCTGCAAAAAACCAAACAGCTGTTCAACATCTTTCTTGCAATCCATCATAATGACACCATTGGTGTATGGCTCCCATGGTAAACTCGGGAAAATATATACTTGTGTTGCAATTGAAGTTTGTTCATGAATGAACTTGGAAACCGCTGATGAGGATAAATCTTTTTCAAGATTCTGAACTAGAATTACGTAAAGCTTTTTATCGCCTCCTACATCAGTATCTTGTCTATTGTCACAATTCCCTCCTATAACGGTAGCACGCAAAACTCCCTTATTACACACAATGAAATGTATCGATTTAAATTGAGCGTTTATAGAAACAAATATATGGACAAACCTTGGGGTGGCCACACTTCACTCAAAGACAGCTGAGCATACTTTCCCTACAAATAGGGAGACATAGCAGCAGTTATCTCCCTACTGCTATATGCTTAGAAAAAAAAAACTCTAGAACATCACAAACAAAGGATGGTACCTGTCTCAAACTACCGGAAAGTGGGCGACCATTGGTTTCTCTAAGTCGAGCAACGGTATTGCAGACAAGGTCATCACTGGTAGTGCCGGAAACAAAGTCAGGCAAGGCTTGCACTATGTTTTGCATCGATATCTCCATGAAATATTTAAGTTTCGGGTGTAACTCGGAATCCTGGAGAAGGCATATATCTGCAACCCCCTTGTTTGTCAAATTCCCAACATTAGGACCATGCAGCCAAAAGAGCAGGAAGATGCACTCACACTCTTCTTGGCCATTTAAATTAGAGTGCTTCTTACGCAGAACCTGACAAAAAAGATAGCCCATTTTCTGAATAGAAATAAGAACTCAACCATGATATTTATATAAAATAAAGTAGATAAGCATAAACCAAGTATTCTTCAGCACAAAAAAAGGGTGTCTGTCAAATGGCAATACAAAAGCATAATATTTATAAAAATCAACAATAACAATTCTAAAGCTAAAATAGGAAGCAACACTAAAATGAAAGTCTTTTAACAGTTTCATTTCATCAAAAGTAAATATCAAATGTGTTACATAATGGTTTTAAACCTCTTTAGCAATGAAACTATAACTTAGATGCACCTTTATTTTCCCATCAAATTTTACCAACAAAAATGTATAAAATAATAACAATGGAGCTTTTTTTTTTTTTTTCTTTTAAATGAACAAAAAATGAAAATGAAATATTATATATATGTGTGCACGCATAGTTTGAATGACCAAAGGAAAAGAGTTGTACGGACATCGTCGACAATGGCATCGTAAAAGAGAACTTCGCCGGCGGCGAAAGAATCCGAAGCACAAACGCGCATGCCTTTGACGACCTTGGAGCAATTAGGATCCTGAAGTTGGGCGGAGACCTTACGAAACCTCCCCAAAAAATCGTGAAGCTCGTCCTCCGACTTAAAATTATCGGCCAGGAAAACGTTTTCTGATTCGGCGGGGAATTCGTCGTACTTGACTCTCAGCTTCTCACTTCTCTCGCCCTCTAACAATAACTGAACACTGTACCAGGCGTCGTCTGGGTACGAACGGAACTCCGTGTCGTAGCCTTCCTCCGCCGTGACTAAGGAGTGACTGTCGCCGGAATGCGACATTACTGACGGTGTGTCTTTCACTTTCCTCTTCTGCAATTTGAAAGATGTTAGGGACTGTTGTTTGGTTTTGGATTTTTGCGGAGAAAATGAAACACAGAAAAAAAATGCCTAATTCCAACCGACGTCCCTAAATTATGACCAAAATTTGAAATTAGTTACTAGACTTCAAATTATTTTTAATTGAATGATGGCAGAGTATTAAATTTGTATTTAACCATTAACTTAAGTGTTAAATATTAATTACAATCAGCATTGGATTAGATATTTTTTAAGAATAATTCTCTATATGCTTAAATTTTGTTCAATAAATTTTAAATATGCTAAAATAAACATTTAACATTCAAGTTGATGTTAGGGTAATGAAAAGATATATAAAATATAATTGATAATTTGAAGATATTCCACAAAATTCCATATCTCCTTTATAGCTTTCATATCACATCTACATCTCATCATCTTTTAGACTTTGGTTAACTTAGTTCTTATTCTAAATCTTTTGCAGGAAGAAGGTTGGGGATGTTTGTCCGGTCAAACCAAGAGCATTGAAGTGTGGAATTCAAGCTACGACGAACCAAGTGGCATTAGATCAGTGGTTGATCCACTCGACTACTTGTTCAGTTCAGGCAACTCCGAAATTTTTACCTCCGACTTACTTGTGTAAGCAAGAGACGAAGGCTGAAAGCCCATCAGTTCGTACAACTTCCTCAGCTAGAGAGCCCATCCCTGCCATTATAATCATCTGCAGCAGCAACAACGAGAAAGTGACTGACAGGAGAACCCTCGACAAGTTTGTTGCTTCTCAGTTGAGCCATGAAGACAGATACCATGGTGAAGTATCTTTGCAACGTATCTATAGATTTTGTGTATGTTTATCTCCTTTCAATATTTGAGGCGGTTACTTGCTGGGGAAGACGAAGAACACAAAAAGGAGAAGAGCAGAGTAAACCGCGGGAAAGATGGCAATTTTTCTTTTGACTAACTTTGGAATACTGTTGTGTTGAAATAAAACGTGGATGGGTGTTAATGGTAAACAGGATTACGTAATCGTGATTAAATTGAGAAAAAGGAATTTTAAAGGATTAGTAAGACAAATTTACTTTTTCTTTAAAGAACAAAATGTGTTAAAAATCTAATGGATGCAATTTTTTTGTTATTGATTTAACCGAAAGAAATCTTCCATATAAATTATTTTTAAAACATTAAATAATTAAAGAAATATCCATTTAGGTAGGTAGTATAGGGTAAATTATATAAATTTTGATAAACTAACATAAGAATAACTTTTTATCATTTTTTTTTGTATAGATTCCATAACAATTAATTTTATATCATACCAAATCAAATGAATTATATCCAAATCCATGTCCTTTTTTGTAATTTCCTCCTCTACCATTTTTATCTCTCCTGTTTATTTAAATACCAAACACTTCTGCCATGATAATAATAAGCTTCTCCAAAGGGTAAAGAACCAAAATGTGGCCTCCATCACCATCATCATGGTAAGAATTACTTATGCCTTGAACGTTAGCTTAGCAAACAATCCGAGCAATGTCTTTACCAATCATAACATAAACTTATAGGATACATGAAATTTATGTCATTAATTTAGTAATAACTCATGTTTAGCATTGTTTTTCAGAAAAAAACAGGGGATCATTTATCATATAGTACGACTGTTCCAATACCGAAAAGTAACTGATACAAGAAGCACACCCGTACTCGATCCGACTTATTATTACAACTCACAAAGAAATGTCTTTACCAAAAAGTCCGGTTATTCCTTTTCCAGGGTCGCTTTGCTTCACTATCGATTCCCCAACCAAAACCTGTAATGGAACAATGTTGTGTATAAGTAAAAGATGGATGTGCATAGAAGACGCATCTCATCGCTGTTGATACCAATTCAACTTCACTGTCATTCCACTAACCAAATTACTTCTTGGAAGATCAAATGTCTAACAGTCGGATTATTACTGCTACATGATTGATGACTATCATCTATCTTCACCTGGTAATACTTTCGGTATTACTTCAACCCCATACCAAAAGAAAAGGGCTATTATTTTCAACTTTTCTTATCTCGTCTAACATTGTAACATGCAACAGAAAAGAAAAATACTGTCTTCTTGTTCCAAACTAATCAAGAAAAAATAAATTAATATCATGCAATTTGCAATTTGCAATTTGCTCAGGATTTAACGTAACTTACTGCTTTAACACCAGCTTCTTGCACATACCCAACATGATCTGGAGTAAATAGCCCAGATTCTCCAACTACCTGATGTGGTAAAGCAAACAATAAACTATTTAAACAACATATATGAGATGAGTTGCATGGACAAGCAATAACCTTTTTATCTTTAAATGCATAGAAACGGATACGGTGAAGGGCGCGGGTTTTCTAATTTATCAGAATATATACACGGTGAAGGGTCACTTACAATTATATCTTTCTGACGGATCAGTTGGCCACGCTCTCCTTCAAGAAGCTTCTTTGTGTTACTGATATCTACCTCAAATGTCTCTGAAGACGAGAAAATGGGGGAACATTGATACCTCTTTAAGTCTATATGGTAGAGACGAAGCTTACCGAGTTCGTAGCAAACTATTATTGGTACAAGGAAATAATATGACACATTGATTGTAAACAATATAGTCATAGGTACAGTAGAGACATTTCAGATATTGATTTACATGAGAAGATAATAATCCTAATACTTATTTAAAGTATTAATAGTTTATACACACAAAATGGCCATCAAGTAGGAGGTAACCAACACCTGAAAGGCTAAAACCAATCAAGAATGTTTGTATCACCCAAATATAGCTGCGAGGACCAAATTTTCTCCTAAAAGATGCAAAGATACAAACTCATTATAAAAATTGATATCATACACTCATTCCCTTGTTTCTGAATATCAAAAGTCCAAACAAATTTTATTTTGAAATTTTAATATTTTAAAAATGTTACCGATAAAATTTGTTAGAATTAATATTGGACTTTTGGGTGGTTTGGTGGCTGCAGGGATCCAAGAACATCCAACTATCTCTTCACTATATTGCAAGTTTTGATTTCGACTACTAGAAATCTTATCCAGGTACATATTCTAAGGGATGTGGCATAAAGTGGTGAATTAATCTTGGATTTTAGATTTGGAATTCATTTCCTCCCTTCTACTCCAGAACTAAAGGCTGTCTAGCATTGTCTCTAGTAAGCCAGTTGTCAAACATTCACTGTGGACACCTGTCATCGGCACCAATTATCCAGAAGAAGGTTCTTGGAAGTTGGAGTGACTCAATTAACACACACTGTACACATTCTCAGGCAGGTCTAGAAGTTACTGCAAAGAAGAAACTTTAAACTACATGGATCAGATGTCTCATGAAGCAACTCAATTAGCAAATGTGAAACTTGTAAAACCTTACCAAGGTTTCGATTATTGATACCAATAAGTTCAATCCCCTCTATACCAAGAACACGATCCATTTCCCTCTCATCGTGCACCTAAAGAAAGACAACAAAAGCAACAATAAGGCGTAAGAATGTTGGAAAGAAGAATCCATATATGAAAATTGACTAATGCTAGAAGCTCTTTATGAAGCCATGGGTTCAATCATATAACTCATAAAAGATTAATATTTTTCTAATTGAAGCAAAAAGAAAAGGTTTGATATGCTCAATAAATTATGGAAATTCAACTCCCTGGGTGGAACACGTTTCATAACCCAGAAAACACCTCAACAATTCAAAAGTAATGGAAAAATGAAAAACAAAGAAGCTCTGCCTAACCTCTACAAGTGCAGCCAAACCAAGCATCTTGCAGATTTTAACCATGTATCTGATGTCAAGATCAGGCAAAACAGCAGCAATTAAAAGTATTGCATCTGCTCCTTTGATTCGAGCATAGTAGATCTGCCATGCATCTATCACAAATTCTTTGCACAGTAGAGGACACTGCATTCATTGTAAGGGCCAGATTATACAGGTTTACCAAGTGTACATATAACAACAAATCAAGATTATAGATTGAGTTAAAAATTTACTTATGCAACAGACCTGTACTCCAGCATTTCTTATTGCCTCCAGATTTTCAAAGCTTCCCTTAATTGAAGAGGAGGTAAAAGCAAGTCACAATATTAGCATACAGACTGAGGAATTGAACACAATGTTAAAAAAAACAATATGTTACCTTAAAAAACTTTTCATCAGTCAAAACACTGAGACAAGCTGCTCCACCCTTCTCATACGCTCGTGCTATTTCAACCTATTATGAGCAACCATTTATACTTATATATGAAAGTTTCTCGGTGATAAAAAAGATAGCATGATGGATGGAAAAAACATAGTTCTTTTAATTCACTCTTTCTAGATAGAAACATACTCTAAAATTTGAACATTTCCTCCCTACCGTAAGTTCAAGAAGAAGCCCTTAATCTTTCAGAGTTTATATACTTGCATTATTCTTCTTCTATAAATGACAGTGGAAGTTGTAAGTTGATACGTGTTTTATTTATTTATTTATCAATTTTCATAGGTATGCATAAAGCCTTTATGTATCCTCTAACCTTGCTTGTGGATTTTCACAAATCAACATACTTAATGGAGCTCAAGCCTCCAACCTTGTTTGTGGAAGCGTCTCCATTGTATGAAAAAGATTATCCAACTTTTAGCATCAAAAGTTTTTTCACAGGAAATGATAGAAGACTGGTAAATGCCCCATAACATGTTTTATTAAAAGAATTAATAAGTAAATTCATTACTAAATAAACCGAATTTAATTCCTTAACTCCATGGCCGATTATACAATAACAGCCAAACAAGCAATTACCAGAATGAAGCTAAAAAAGCTTGTACTAGGATAATTTCCCTTCCATCATGAATAGAATAATAAGAAAAGGAAGCTCAATTATTATAAACTAAAAGAAAAAGAGAAGTCCTTTACTGGATCAAAAGCCTCTCTGAGAATTCCTCTGCTAGGTGAAGCCTTCTTAACTTCAGCAATTAAACCAGGCAATCCAGTCCGCGAATGCGCTGCCTTAAGAGCCCCAGCAAAGTCTCGAGTCGGAGGTGCATTCTCGATAAACTTCTTCAATGTAGCCAAAGGCTTCCTCTCTTTCATCTGCCAAACCCAAATATAATTATTACCACGGGTTCTAAAATGGTAAAAATCCAATCATTTCCAAATTAAATTAAAAATTGCAGAAATTACTTGGGAAACTTCCGTGTCTTTGTGCCAAACGATTTCTTCGAGAATGTTACGAGGAGTGTTGCCATCGTTCTGCAAACGGAACTCGAAGGGACCCACGTAGTGCAACGGGGGACCCGTCGAAGGCCGTCGCCGTATTCTTATACCCTGACTAGCTGCGACTTCGTTTTGGAACATTCCAACTTCCCATTCCTTTACTTTCAAAGCATCTTCCTCCTCTTCCTCTTTCGGGGATATCGTCCCCGGCTACACACACACCAAGAAAAAAAAACAATTGAGGATATAAGGTTTAGTGTTTATATTTTAGCTAATTATTATTGTTGATGTTTACCTGCTGAGCTCGAATGGCGGGAAAACTGGAGCGACGGAGTGGAAGGTCCATTGAGAAGCGTCTGGCGAAGGAATTGGGCAGTTGATTAAAGGAAGGAAAAGAGCGCAACGAAGTCCCAGGACTTGACTTCAGGGAAATGAGTCCCTCCATTCTCCAATTCAATATCCCTAACTTCTACCTTGTCGCTCTCTAATTCAATAGTAGGAAAAAAATGGGAAGGGTATTGCAAACAAAATTTTTTTGACATTTATAAAATGTGCATTAATCATAGTAGGAGGGAGTTGTTAATTTAATTAAATTTGATTTAATTCTTTAATTAAAAATGCCATGTGCTATAAAATGATTGGCTAAGAGATTTTTTTAACTATTGGGGTAATTTGGGAAATGAGTTATAGTTTAGGTACCACTTGGACTAATTTAGTATATATAGTTAAAGTACCATTTGTAACAAAAATAAAAACTTAAATACTAACTTGGAAAAAAAAATATAATTTAAGGACTATTTTGTAGTTTAAACCTAAAAATTTCTTAATTATTATAAAATCATTTGTAGAAACTATAAAATTTTGATTTGCATTTCTTATAAATTTTATAAATGAAATATATAATTACTTATTATATAAATAAATAAATTCGTTGTTACTTTTTTATTAATGGAAACATAATAGTTTAATATTTTTAGTTTTACTACAACTTCTTTAATTTTACAATTATATGTGATTTGATTTTATAAAAAATAATTTTAAAATTTTGGATTGAGTCAGGATAGGATCCAAAAATCATTTTAGACAAACAAGTTTGAGATGGGGACAGATAAAAAAAAGGCCTCCAATCATTATTATCTCTAATCAATTGCTTTTTTAGAAGAAAATAAAAAATAATTGGAAACAATTAATAAATACTTAAAAGGCATCAATCATCTTAAAAATCTTAAACCAATGCTCTGTGATTTGAAAAGTTGGAGTTGAATTTTTAGCATTCCACCTTTGTTAAAAAATATTGTTGTTTTATGATTCAATCCACGTAAAATATTTTCTTTACACACTTCATCTTTTTAAAAACAAAGATTTGGTAAAAATTCAAAAGCCACTAATCAAGATTATTGCTTTTCTTGTAAATATTAAATATTTATTTGATACATTAATTTTTATTTAGTGCAATTATACTATGAACATGTGAAACTTGTATAGTCGTTCATATGTATACATAAAACTTTGATTTTAATTTAATTGTACACATTTAAAGAAATTAGCACATTTATTTATTTTCATATTGAATTAATATAATTATTTGTGTATGTAATATCTCATGTATAGTGGTGCCAATTCAATAATATTATTAATTTTTAAAAATTAAATTAAATTAAAATTTCATGTATAAAATCATACAAAATAAAAATTTATGTATAATATTACACATTAAATCAAAATTTATATATAATTTTTATATTTAAGTTGTTAACTTTTCATCATACCAAACCTCCTTTTTCATGTCAACTGACATTTGATAATAATACAAGTCCCTTCCTTCTCGATTAGTGAATAGTACTAACTAAGGTGAAATACAGGTAAAAGGAAAAAAAAATAGAGAGCTACAAATATTGGTAAAGAAAATTCGTTATTTTCAAAGATTAATTTTTTTTTAATAGCAGATATATTGTAATAAATTCTATTTTACAATTATTGTTTAACAGAATTTAAGAGTTTTACTAAAAAAATACATTATCTAAAATATTATAGTAATTACTGGCCAAAAAATATTATAATAATGGATTCAAAATTTTAAATAATATTTTTATTAATATATAAATAAATTTTATACTACTCAGTTATCATAATATAATATATTATTAAAAAATTATTTATTTTAAAATTTTATATATTACATTTAAAGTTATATATTTATTTAAATCATTAATATTTACCGAATAAGTATTAACTCAATTGATATTTTTTATTGTAACAATTGAGAATGATGTACGATCAAGTGCATTAAGTGCACATTTTCTCTCATTTAAGGTTTTGGGGGTTTATAGTAAGAAAAAATATTTAGGGCCAATTTAACATTATTTTTTAAAAACAGTTTCATGGAAGAAAAAAAAACAGTTTTGAAATAATAGCATGGTTAAATAATATGCTTTTGAGACCAAAAAAAAAATGCTTTACAAAAGCAGAAAAAATTAGTTTGTGCTCAAAAGTTTTTTTTTTTTTTTTTTTTTGCCTAAAAGTACATTTGAGAAGTAAGGCTAAACTAAGCTTTAGTGCATTATTAGTGAAGTTTCTAGACTCCATAAGTAAAGTTAGAGGGTTGACATGTGTCTGATAGATGCATAGTAAAATACTTAAAAATATATATTAAAAAAAAGACATATGTTAATTTTTTTAAGGCTGTTTGTAGAATAAAAAATAGATTGTGAGTGCACCAAATACTTATCCTTTTAGTAATAGTAGTAATTGTATAAAAAATGGTTAACACAACTATAATAAGGATTATCATTTGATACACAAGCAATATAGGTTTTTTACTTTACAAGCAAGGCTAATAACTTAATATGCCACCATGTGCCGATTTTTTTTCTCAATGCCATGTGTCTCTACGTGGGCAGCATGCTTCCAAGAGGAATTCTAAGGTACTCGAATGCAAGCTGGATATGTGGGTCTGCAATGAGTTTCGACAATGAATCAGTTTTTAAAGTTGAAACATGAGCAATATTGGAAGGTCTTTTCATAGTATGAGGAAAAGGCTTAAGAAAAGTTGAAGTTGAATGTGATAATGCGGTTTTGGTTGAATTGATTTTAGCAGGGGGAGGTGCCAACAGTAGTTTGGTGGAATTAATATTACTACATCAGTTGCTGCGTAGGAAATGGGATGTAAGAGTTTGTTATATTTTGAGGGATCAAAATAGTATTGCAGATCACTTGGCTAAACATGCTGCAATAGGAAACCTCATGCTCCAATTGTTTGAAGCTTCGCCGGATTCGATAAAAGATGTGTTGACTACTGATTGTAATGGTTAAAATTCAGTTTAATATGGATTGGTTGATGTGATCGCCTTATGCTGTGCTTTTATCTACCAAAAAAAAAAAAGACATGTGACAAGATTTTAACTCCGTATTTTGGAGTTAAAAAATTTCATTAGTGTATGAAATAGTTACCCTTGTATTAACGACAATATATATATTTTTAGTTTTATAAAGACTTAAGTATTAAAAAGGTTTATGGAAAAATAATTAAAAAGTCAGTTGAGTCACTCGTTAAAAAATGCAATCAATTGAGCCAATAATTGAAAGTAAGCAAGCAATTGGACCCCTCGAATATGGTTTTTCATTGAAGCCCTTGACGGATCGTTAAGTGTTGATGTGACATTTGACAAGGAAATTTTGATGATGTGACGGTTGACATAAAAAAATATTAACATAAAAGGTTTAATTGATTTTTTAAATTATTTAAGGAGGGCTTGAATGATAATTTAAGGATTATATAAAAATTCTAAAAAAAAAAGATAAAATTTGTAAAATGAGTAGTAAATTTAAAATTTTGTATAATATTTAATAATTTTTAGTAACATATATAGTTTTTTTATAATTTTTTCTAAAATTTTTAAATATTTTAGTAATTTCTAATCAATTTTAAAACTTTGTAACAAAAATTGCCACTCATTTTTGTTTTCCCACACATGTGGCTCTACATCATAACTTACCTTATCCTTTTCAATGTCTATTGCATGACCTCTTGATCAAAATCATTACTCATCACTCACCTTAAGCTGTCAAACACTAAATCCATTATCTCTCATACCATTTACTCGACACCCCATACAATTCTGATTAATATCACACTTCAAACTCCCTATAAAAATTTAATCCAAACCTTCATAATAACAATTTTTTTTTATAATTTCTTATATATTTTTAAATTTTTACAACTTTTTTTATACTTTTAATAAGTTTTTATAGCATTTTTATTAAAATTTATAGATTTTTATCATTTTAATTATTTATATATTTTCTAAAATTTTCTAATATTTATTTAATATTTCATATTTTTCATAATATATTAATAATATTTGATAATATTTAGTAGTTTTTAAAATTTTATTATATAATTTTTAATATTTTAATAAATTTTAAGTTTAAATAAATAAAAAATCAATTAAACCACTATATCAACAATTTTTCGCGAAAGATACTATGTCATCAAAATTTTCATGTAAGATGTAAAAATTATTATATAGACCATTCCCACTATCTCACATATAGTCATATCAAATTATTTTATGCCACATCTCCTATCTCAAATTAAAAAATATCTTCATCCACGTCAATTTTCTTCTTCAGAACATATCTATATTTCAATGGAATGAGGAAAGAAAGCAATTTGAGATTTCTAAACCCAGATTTGATAAAATATTGATCTCCAGCAGACAGAGAAAAGATACCCAAAATTAGAAATTAACCTCCCTCAACATTCAAAAATCAAAGTCTAAATTTAATATCAAAGATAAATCAAAATCTCTTGTCAGTGAAAAATTAATTTATTCCAATATTTACAATGAAATAAAAACTATACAACTATAATCCATAGAAAAAGATGATGACCAACAAGGCAAAAAAAAAAAAAATCAAATCTCTAACAAAATCCACGACTAGGGGATGAGTCGCGGGTTAATCATCAACCTAAAAGCACTTTTTTGAGATTTTATTGTCTTTTTATCTATTTATGTTTAAAATGAATATTTTATTTTTTTAAAAACATTTTTTAACAGTAATATTAAATACTTAAATCTTAAACTAAACTTTTCAGAAATACTTTTCAAAAGCAATGTTAAACTGCTCTTAAAAAAACAGAGGCTCAAAATCAAATTAGGAGTAAAGTGAGATTTTAGTCGATGTTCTATCCATTGAAAGTGATGCAAATTTGACCTAAAAAAAATTTGTCTCGAAGAAAAGATAATTTTTTTTTAGTTTGAGATGAAAACAAAATTATTGATGTTGTATAAAATAATTAGTTGAGAGCATATATGAGATGGTGAGAAAAGTTCATATAATAATAGGTGACATTTCAATTGTCAGATCAACTACCACATTAGTATTTAATGATTTGTCAGGAGCTTCAACGAAAAATTACATGAGAAGCTATAAAAGTCAGGCAATTGCCTTATCACTTGAATAGAAAACCAGCGTATAAATATACAACCTATTGACTTATCCTATCTTCTGCAATAAGGAAACAATATACAAATCTCATAGATTACTCCTATACAAATCCCATAATATATATACAAATCCCATAGATTACTCCTATACAAATTCCATAGATTACTCTTAACACCCCCCTCAAGTTGGAGCATGAGGATTTACAATGCCCAACTTGCCAAGTAAAAAATCAAAATGTTTCTTGCCTAAAGCCTTAGTGAAAATATCTGCGAGTTGAACTATAGTAGGAATGTAAGAAGGCGTAATCAAACCCTCTATTATTGCGTCACGAACTAAGTGGCAATCCACTTTAATATGCTTTGTTCTCTCATGATATACTAGATTTCTGGCAATATGCAAAGCTGATTGGCTATCACAAAATAAGGTAATAGCCTTGGGATGATGAACACCCAAGCTAAGTAACAAGCCCTTAAGCTATTTTAACTCACAAGTAACGGCTGCCATGGATCGATATTCTGCTTATGTTGACGAACGTGAAACAGTGTGTTGCTTTTTAGTCTTCCACGAGATAGGAGAATGACCAAGGAAAATAAGCCAACCTGTCAATGATCGACGCGTAAGAGGACATGCTGTCCAATCAGAGTCACACCACCCTGTTAATGTCAACTTACTATCCAAACGCAATAAGATACCTTGACCGGGAGTTCCTTTCAAATATCGCACAACACGTAAAGCAGCTTCCCAATGTTCTATGCGAGGTTGCTACATAAATTGAGACAAAATGTGTACAGAGTATGCCAAATCTGGCCTTGTAACAGCCAAATATACTAGACGTCCAATTAGACAACGATAAGACTCCGGATCTGTGAGGAGAGCCCCGAAAGCATGAGCAAGTTTGTGATTTTGTTCAATGGGAAAGTCAGCCGGTTTTGCCCCTAAGAGACTAGCATCTGTGATAATATCGAGAGTATACTTGCGCTGACACAAAAATAGGCCGGAGGAACTTCTCGCAACCTCTAGGCCAAGAAAATATTTAAGGTCCCTAAGATCCTTCATATGGAAACAATCACTCAAATAGGCTTTGAAAGCCTTTATTGCGGCGGAATCGTTGCCAGAGATAATCAAATCATCAACATATATTAAGAAATTAATCTGAAACCACCCTTAGTATAAGTAAACAAAGAATAATCTGAGTAAGATTGCAAGAAACCATACCCTTTCAAAGCTGCAACAAGCTTGGCAAACCAACAACGTGGTGCTTGTTTTAAGCCATAAAGAGATTTTCTTAAACGAAAAACCATATTCGGATTCGAAGACTCAAACCCCGGAGGTAATTTCATATACACCTCCTCATCCAGGTCACCATGAAGGAAGGCATTGTGAACGTTCATTTGATGAAGTTCCCAATTTTTTGAAGCAGCTATAGCTAAAAAAACACAAACTGTCACCATTTTAGCAACCGGAGAAAATGTCTCATTGTAGTCTAAACCTTCGATCTGATGATTTCCAAAGACTACCAATCGAGCTTTTAATCTCTCTATACTTCCACCTGCATGAAACTTTATGCGATACACCCATTGACTACCCAAAGCACGCTTTCCAGGGGGAAGGTACTCCATTGTCCAAGTACCATTGTCTTCTAATGCCTTAATTTCATTCTGCATAGCACTTTTCCAACCTTCATCCTTCATGGCCTCTTTGAAGGACCAAGGTTCATGTCCTGTAGTAATGGCTGCAAGAAACTTGCGATATTTGACAGTAAAATTGTCACAACTTATATAGTGTGTTATTGGAAAAGAAGTACCTGAGGTAAGCTGTGGAAAGGAAGCAATAGGAGATGGGCTCTCTTTGACAACGATATTAGTAACAAAATCACGAAGAAGAACGGAAGGAGTCTTTTGTCGCAAACCACGACCTAGAACCTCATCCGGAGAATTAACGGCCAAAGTAGGAGTTGAAGTTGTCTCAAGAGTGACAACAAGAGGTTGGTCGGCTGAAGTAGTAGACTCAACTTGAGATGACGCAGTAGCAGTAGGTGCAGAGAAACTCGGTGATGTAAAATCTACGGGATTATGGGTTTGCACTTCATCATCCAAAAATTTCGCGAAATCAAGATCAACATCAACATTTGTGTCAAAAGTGTCGTTGGGTTCAACATGTGTACTCTTTAGATCAATAAAGGGAAAATTATTCTTAAAAAAATTCACATCTCGTGAAACAAAGAACTCTCGTCTGTCAAGGTCGAACAACCTTCATCCCTTTTTGCCAAATGGATAACCCACAAAAATACATCTGCGACTTCTACTTTCGAACTTGTCCCCTTTAGTCTTTTGATTGTGAGCAAAACATAAGGAACCAAAAACTCTGATAGCATCATAAGAAGGAGAGTAGCCAAACAATTTGTCAAAAGGAATAATGTTGCCAATAACACTAGAAGGGGTTCTATTGATCAAATGAGTTGCTGCTAAAACACACTCTCCCCAAAAGAAAATAGGTAAATGAGCGTGAAAACGTAAAGCTCTTGCAACATTAAGAATGTGTTTGTGTTTGCGCTCAACTCTCCCGTTTTGTTGAGGGGTGCCTACACAAGAAGTTTGAAACAGAATACCAGTTGCTGAAAAATAATTAAGCAGACAAGTGAACTCTGTTCCATTGTCACTCCTAACTATTTTAATCTTTTTTGAAAATTGTCGTTCAACCATGGCAACAAAAGACATAAACATTTGAAAAACTTCTGTTTTATCAAATAACAAATAGACCCACACTGCACGAGAGAAATCATCTACGATAGTCAAAAAATATTGAGCCCCACAAGAGGACTTATGTCTATAATAACCCCACAAATAAATATGCACCAATTCAAAAATACGACTAGCTTTATTGTCGCTTAAAAGAAACCTATCTCTAGAGTGCTTGGCCCGAAAACAAACTTCACAAGTGTTATTCAAACTACCCCTACAATTACGAACAGGAGGAAATAACTTCACTATTTTCTCTGAAGGATGCCTTATTCTACTGTGCCAAAGTGCAAGAGAAGATGTCTCTCCGTCAACGGTGATTGCTTGAATAGAACTGGTTTCCTCCTTGAAGTAGTAGAGTCCATCTTGCTTACTTCCCATTCCAATCAGCTTCCTCGTTTGGTCCTGTATAACACACATATTAGAGTTAAATTAGACAATTCCGTTAGTATCGTCCCAAAACTGTGAAACTGAAAATAAGTTGCAGTTTAATTTTGGAACATAAAGGACATTTTGTAAAGTGATGGCAAAAGACAATTTTACAGATCCTTCTTTGGTCGCAATAATCTTTTGACCATCGGGAAGACCCACAGGACATTCAACAATGTCTTTTTATATTAAATAAAAAAGAAATATCCCATGTCACATGATTGGATGCACCAGTGTCGATAATCTAAAGTTTTTTATTGAACATACCATTCAGACGATCATTGGAAATAGTAAAATTACCAAACATGCTTGCGAGAGCTTTCCATTGATCAGCTGTAAATGCTGAAGGAGGTGTTGCTGAAGTGATGTTATTGTCGCTCAATCCTGCAAGACTATCAAAAGCAGTAGCAGTTGCTGCATTGGCACGCACTGTACCCTCTCCTCGGTTACGACCAGCCGATTGCAAAGATGAAGCAGAAAGTCGGCCACACCCTGCTCCACCAGATTGTTTCATTCGTTCCTCCCACCACACCGGATAGCCTATTTCTTCAAAGCAGTTACTAACCTCATGGCCAATCTTCTTGCAGTGAGTACATAAGAGGTGAGATTTATCAACCTTTTTAATTCGCCCACGACCACTTCCACTCGGGCGCAGAGCAAAACCAACGACTGCAGGCTTTTCATCTTTCACTTCGAAAACCATCCGCACCCGTTCATCTTGAATGGCTAATTGGTACGCACGATTAAGTGAAGGTAAATGATCATGAGCAAGTATGTTCCCACGAAGCTGTCCATAGTAATCAACATTTAATCCCATTAAAAATTGATGCAGCATGTTATTTTCTCGTCTACTCTCATGAGTTATACCGACAGTACAATTAGAGCAACAGGAACATGTAATTATTGGTTTATGGTGATGCAATTCTTCCCACAAAGTAGTTAGTTTTCCATAATAGGAAGCAACACTCATTGATTTTGGTTGTTCACAACGAGCAATTTCTGATTTTAGTTGTTGAATTCTCTGTCCATTTACAAGAGCATATATTTCTTTCAAAGTATCCTATAAACGTTTCGCATCTTTATATTTCGAAAGAGTACGCTTTACCTCGATAGTAATGGTGTTCATAATCCATGAAACAAGCATGACATGAATTGCAGTCCAATCTGCATCTGTACATGGAGGAATGGGTGTTGTGATCATGCCATCGAGAAATCCAAACTTTCTCCGTGCTTGAAGAGTAGTTTCTATTTCAGCCGCCTAATCATCGTAATTATCATCGTTGAGGCGTGTCGGAGTAAGAAAATCTCCAGGTTTGTCCTGAGAACCGAGAAAAAAATGTGAGGGTATATCTATTTTAGGTGGTGGTTTTGGCAGTGTAACACCCCCTACCCGTATCCGTTGCCGGAATAGGGTACGAGGCATTACCGGAGTTTACTGAACATTTTCAAATAATTCCGAGTCATTTATTATTCATATTATGAAAATAATCATAACGTCCCTCTATTGGGCCCTCGAAGCCCAAAACATACATTAGGAACCAACCGGGATTAAATTGGGATCATAAGGAATTTTTTGCAAAATCCTAAAATTTTTCTCAACTACAGAGGTCACACGCCTATGTGGTTCGGGGACACACCTGTGTGGTCAGGCCGTGTGGCCAACACGCCCATGTAACTTACCTCGCTCCAGGCCGTGTGGCTTTACACGCCCGTGTCCCTAGGCCGTGTAGTTAATTTTTATTTTCGAATTAGGTGCAGGATTCATACGGCTATATCACATAACAAATCATTTCATAAGAAATTGCATAACTGGAACCTTTCCACTCTTTCATAAGCTCAATTATATTTTCATCTAAGCACTTACCATTTCAATGCACCTTATAATTAAACATATTACCATTCAACCAGTAATTTGGCACTTGCCTAAACTTCAAGCAACAACATTGGTTAGCGTACTTTAATATTGACAAACTTATTTTCTCGACATGTCTCACTTGAATTTATTACTCGTCTTAATATACATAATTTTCCTTGTATCAACGTATCAAAGATAGTCTCATATTTACATGTCATGATACATATCATTCTCTTGCGGTTTCTTCATAAATATAAATTATTCAATTCATTATGACAATATTTCATGTACCATCATTTTCATGAGTTTAGTGTATATTTATTCCAGTAGCAGTTCATAATCTTGAATATGCATAATTATCAGGCAAGTTTCACATACATGTATTTTCCATGTCATATTTCAATATATCAAATAATTATCATTTCTATGTATTTCAAGTTTAATTTCGTGATTTCAAGTACGTACCATTTTCTATATTTATCCCGTTGAATTTCTCAAAATTTTGATGGATTTCCAGTAGTACACTTATAGTGTACAATCTCATTAACCGTCAATTCGTACATATATATATACATAAGTCCTTTTCAGAGAGCACACTCCCGAGAACCTCATTTCTTACAATGGGATTACCACCCAAAGCAATCCTCAGTAAGAGAGCACACTCCGCGAACCTCATTTCTTACAACAGATTACGGTCCGAGGCTAAATCTCACGTAACATATGCTCAAAGAGTATTGTCGGGATTACCAGTCGAGCTAAATCCCTGCAATGACAAATACTCTATAGAGCTTTGTGCGGATTACGATCCAGCTAAATCCAGACTCACATTTACTTGGATTACCCAAGGGTTAAATCCTTTTCACACATATTCTTCTGGAGGGCTTATATCGGGATCACCCGTCTGGGCTAGATCCTTTTCACACATATTCTTCGGGAGGGCTAATACCGGGATCACTGTCCGGCTAGATCCTTTTACCGTCAAATCCTTTTCGTTGATCCATCAAATTCCGTTCCATCCAAATAAGGATTATTTCTCTTTATCAAGTATTATTAACATTTCATCTATTATCATACATTAAAAATTCAATTCACATTCATGTCACATAAATATACAATTCAAGCATTCAAGAATTCAATTCAAGTTGCACGAACTTACCTCGTTGCTTGTTCGTGTTTATAATTTCACTAATCCGATGTCTTTTCTTTTTCACGTTCAAGTCTCGTATTTGAGTCATCAGGATCTTTATAAATAAATTTGATCATCATTTTCATTCATTTCATATTCTGATACATTCAATTAATGCTCTAAGTAAAATTACCATTTTACCCTTAAGCTTTTAATTAATGACGATTTCATCCTTAGGCTTAGAAAAATAAAATTCTTAAATTTTAATCTTTGTTTCAAGCCTAATTATTCTCATATATATTGATAACAGCCCATGAATTCTATGAAATATCAGAATTTTCCATAATTTCAACACTTTTTAATTTAATCCCTAAAACATGTTTTCACCCGATCTTGATCTAAATTAATAATTTCATTCAATTTTATAATTTAAATAATAAAATAATCCATTTCATGCAATTTGGTCATTTCTGACATTTTTACAAAATTGCCCATAAAGTTTTACTTTTATTCAATTTAGTCCCTGAGCCGAAATCATGCAAATTAGCCATGCTAGCTGAATATTCATATATATTTTCCTCCTCCTCCTCTCCATTACACATCATTAATTTATATAACATGCTTATAAGTAACATTATTTATGATTTCACTATTTACTTATAATTTTATTCAAAGCTGTCCATTTGAGTCATAGTCACTAAATTATTTATATCATGAGCTAAATAATTTCAATTTAAGATCCGCTTGATGTTTTAGAAACTAGACTCAAATATTTTTCTACCATAAAAATTTCAGAATTTATAGTTTAGCCAATAAGTACAGTAAAAGCTTCAAATTTGACTATGTTCTGCTGTTTGACAGCTTCTACCTTTCTTTACTAAAAATTAATTATCTCTTAGTACGAGATTTGGATAATGTTTCCGTTTGTTTCTATTAAAAATAGACTCATTAATAATTTAAACATGTAAATTTAAGTCTCTAATTATTTTTCTATAATTTTTTATGATTTTCCAAACTCAGAACAGGGGAACCCGAAATCATTCTGACATTGTCTCACAAAATTTATTATAACTCATAATTTACAATTCCATTGCTTACATTGCTTCTTCTATGAAAAACTAGACTCAATAAAATTTAATTTCATATTTTATTCATCCTATAATTCGATTTTCACAATTTTTGGTGATTTTTCAAAGTTAGACTACTACTGCTATCCAAAACTATTTTAGTGCAAGATATTACTTACCATGTTTATAACACCTTTATTTTCTTTCTCTACACTATTTCTCATCACTTTTATTTTCTCTTCACTAGCATATCAAGAACATAGGACCATATATAAAAAAACTTTATATTAACATCATTTCCATACTTTTTCAATAATATCAAACTTAAAAATATATTAAAATCTTGATGTTCTTACCTTGTCATATTGATTTCAATCTTTAACTTGATTTTTCTCTCTCCTCCAGCTTCTGTTTCTTGAATCCAACTTGATATTCTAACTCCCCATAGTCTCCTTAACATTTTTCTCTCTTGGTAGCTATAGAAATTCTTTTGATTTCTAGGTGAAAATGGTGAATTTTTTGGTAGAAGGACCAAATTGCAAAGAAAGCAAAAATTTCTTTTTTTCTCTTCTCTTCTAACGTAAAATGCATGGAAAGATGATAGAAATTCTTCATCTTTCCTTCCTTATATACTAAATAAATAAATAATAAAATAAGAATAAAATATCTCATTAAAATATTAATAAAATAATATTTATCTAATTAAATAATTATAAAATATCATCAACATCATCATTACTTTCTAGATTTCTCTCTCTTCCAATTGACCATTTTGCCCTTTGTGATCTTTTAAAATTCCATCATTGAATCATCACATAATTTGGTAAAATTATGATTTAGTCCCTCATAATTCTTTACCTATTCAATTTGGTCCTAATTCATCCATTTTCCTTAGTTTCTAGATCATTCCACCTCCTTAGTTTCTAGATCATTCCACCCTTAAAATATTTGCACTATTGGTCCTTCAACTTTTCATATTTACACTTTAACCCCTCAAGTTTTGAGTATTTACTCTTAGGCAACAAACCTTTTTCTCACTTTTACCATTTAGTCCTTTCTTGAATTAATATATCATAATATACTTCCCAATGTTGTCATAACTCCAAAATTTCCCTTTTTGTCGCTTTATTTCCTTATTTTTTACTATATCAAAGATAATATCTTACTGTAAAAAATTTCGGGGTATTACAGGCAGCGTGTCTTCATCTCCAGCCATTGATCAAAGTTTTGAATCGTCAAGGCACAGATACCATGTAAAAGTCAGGCAATTGCCTTATCACTTGAATAGAAAAACCATCGTATAAATATACAACCTATTGACTTATCCTATCTTCTGCAATAAGGAAACAATATACAAATCCCATAGATTACTCTTAACAGAAGCTCAATTGATTGCAAACTTCCATTAAAAGTTTAATTTTTTAAAATTTTCAGTAAAATATTTAATTGATTTTTGAATTATTTTCTAATAGCTTTTTTAGTACTTAATTTTTTTATAAATTAATAAAGTTCTAAAATAAATCTTAAACTTTAAAGTTTTATTTAAATAAGCCCCATACTCTGTATGAAATATTAGTTTATGGTAAGTGTTCATTTAGTTATAAATTAAATATTATGAGTTTTTTATATAAGTTAAAAATTAAAAATATATTTTATTTATACAAAATTAAGGGTTTATTTGTTTATAATCTAAAAGAATCTATAACCTACATATAAAAGGAAGGTGTCCTTCTATCAGCACACGAAATCTCAAGATGTTTTTTTTTTTTTTTTGAATTTCAAATGCGTTGCACATGATTTTATATATCTATTTTTTAATTCATTAAATAATATATTTGTATAATTTAAAAACATGTTTATTAATTAAACTAGAGTCTGTCTGATTTATACTAAAATTTTAATAATTTTTAAAATTAATTAAAAAATAAATAATATTCTAAAAGTAATAAAAATAAAAAAAGTGGAAAACAATTGAAAGTAAAATAATTTGTCATTTGAATATGATTCAAAATTTCACCTACAAATAACTATTACTTTAATATTGCATTTCATTTGACATAATATTTCAAGACACAATGGTAACAACATAAACTATCGTGTAAGTACTATTAAAATCAAATAACAATAAAACTATTGAATATCAAATAATAATAACTAAGTTTATCAAATAATAATGAAAATCATGTTGTTTTTTGGTGATGGAAACAAAATCCTAAAATATAATTTTTTCAGTAATTTTTTTGAATGTTATTTGAATGAAAATAGCATGCTAATACATATATTTATTGTGCTAAATGTTAGTTGATAAACAATTTACAATAATAAGTGTAATCTAATATGGATTCAATAAAAACATCATGAATAAATAATTATAATTATTAATAATTTGTTACCAACGTACAACCTATCTATCAGTTTTATATTCAAGAATTAATAAAAATATTATTAATAAAATATTTACTATCATATTTAAAATAAAATAATATTTATATAGGAAAAAAGTATATTTAGTTAATTAAAAATTTTAAATTTTTATTTATCTAATTTTATAAATTAATAATATAAGGTAGAGTTTTTAAAAGACGTGATTCACATTAACATTAATTAATATTAGTTTTATTATTATATAATACCAATAAATTATTTTTAATGTTAGTTTAATGCATAATTAACAATAAAGGAATACTCTTTGCTTTAAAAAATTTTCTAAACCCATATTTATATATATATATATTATAAATTAGTAGTTAAATTTCAATTTTGGTCCCTCTATTATTCCTAAATTTGTAATTTAAATTTATTTAATTTTAATTTCTAAGGTACTTTGATCTCTATATTTTTTATAATATTATTAATTAGTGAAAATGGTTAATATTGTTAATTTTTTATTAAAATATTATGTGATTGGATCTTTTCTGAGTTGATATCACGAATCAACTAGATACCAATTCCATTAAAAAAATTATAAAAATACCTTTTTATAATTAAAATAGATTAAAATAAAATTTTAATTGAGTGATAAATTTAAAAATTTATAAATGTAATTAACATAGATTCAAATAGTATAGTATATGATTTTTTTATTTTTTCTTTAAAATAAAAAATTAAAATAACCTCAAATAATATAACTATTTTTTTGTAATTTCTACTTCCAATAACAAAGGGCTTCAAAAATAATATATATTTGATAAATAAGGGAAGGCCCATAAAAAAAATTCGTAAATGGTAAGGTTTTATATAAAAAATAAAATATAATTTAAAGTGAACACCCGAAAAAAAAAGGTCTACATTTTGCTCCCTCCTCCCCGTCAGTCTTCCATTTTCCTCTTGCTTTTCATTTTTAGATCAATGAAAAAAAAACCATAAATTTTTTTCCATTTAAAGTTTGATTTCTTTCTGGAGTACCTACCTCTCTTCAGTCTCCAACTCTCCATTTCTCTCATTTTTTTAAAACACTTTTAAAAATAACACCAAAACATTTATCATTGTGATATACTAATAATCTAGAAATATAGTTGCTGGTGGAATACAAAGGGAAGGGGGAAGGAGAAATAGCTTTGTTTGAAGAGGGGAAGTGGGGAATAAAGGAAAAAAAAAAGGGGGAAATCGAATTTTCTGAGAAGATGAGCGGTGGGGGGTTTAGGGTTTCATCAATTCCAAGCAGCGTGAGGAAAACGATCCAAAACATAAAAGAGATCACCGGTAATCACAGTGAAGATGAGATTTATGCTATGCTTAAAGAATGTTCTATGGATCCCAATGAAACCGCTCAGAGGCTCCTTCTTCAGGGTACTTTTTTCTCTTTATATTCTCCTTTTAGGTTTCTTTCTAGCTAAGTTTTCCATTTCTTTATGGATTTTTAATGGTTTTTCCCCCTGGGATTACGGAAATGGGGGGGGGGGTGATCTTATACTTTTTTGGGTGTTTTTTGTATGTTTTATTGTGATCTGTGTTTCCTCGAGCTTGTCTTTGATCTTAATTTAATTTTTGGTGATTTGGGTTTTGTTGCTGGGGACTGTAGTAGGATTTTTTTTTTTTAGTATTTTAAAACGCTTTTGGGGTATAATGAGTTTGCACTGTTCTTGGTATTATTATTACATTTTGATTTGATATGTATTTTTTCTTTTCTTTTATTCCTTTATTTACATGTTATATATACATGCAAATGCAAGCTTTGGTTTTTTATTCTTCCTTTTTTCCTTCGCGAATTGCGTGATTGTTGGTGTTCATATCTCGTTTCCTTAATCCCCCTCCAAGGGTTAGTGATTTAATGTGTCTGTATTATCTTTACAAGTAACAGAACATAGCTCTAGAAATGATGTTTTGATTAAATTGCTTCTTAAATGGTCCAGCAAATTTTATTATTTTGCTGCTCATTGTTTAATTTTTCCACTTTCTGTTCATTAGTTAGGACATTATTATCTGTTTTCACTTTTATGAAGCTATCATTTTGTGTAATTAGATTAATTAGGTTTCCAGTTCCAGTATTCTCATTTTCTTGTTTTCCTTCACATATCTTACTCTGAGTGCCACAGCTAGTAAATGTGGCGATTACTATTATAACACTAATTCATTGTGAAAGTATGCTCGTTAAGTGACACATTTGGTTAGCATTTATTGCCATCAAGTGTTTTGAAGACATTTAACACGTTGATAGGCATCTGCAAAAGGGTGTAACTTATTAACCCTGAGGAGTTTTACCATTTCTGTTGGTTTAATCACTATATCAATACTTTCTAGCTTTCCCTATTTTTTTCATTGTTCTATTCCAAAGTTTATCTTTTGATGTTGTAGCTGCTTCAGTTTGGTACCCAAATTCAGCAATGATATCATCTTATGGCCTTATATGCGCTGCAAGCTTTCAGTTTTCTCTACTTACGAGTTATGGCCTTGTGTTGGGCAAACAGCACTCAGATATACGTTGTTCTTAGCAAATGTTACTCTCTTGTTTATGTCTAACCACATTTTGCTGATACATTACGATTTTAATTGGTGCCATTCTTAGTGAACACTGTACCATTTTAATTGCTCCCAAATATATGACATTTTAATATTGTCTTTCAGATCCTTTTCGCGAAGTAAAAAGAAAACGTGATAGGAAAAAAGAGGTAAGAGACTCTACTGAAAATTGCACAAGTATTTTCTCTCTTTCTTTTTGAATTTATGTAAATTCTGCTATTTTCTGTTTTTGCAATGTTGAACCTTCTTATTGTTAAGATATTGGTTCAGATAAGTCCTATTATGTAGATGATGGAGGGAAGAGGCTTAGATAAGTCCTACCAGTTTTTGTTTTACCCGTAGTAAATTTCTTTTGCCTCTAAGGTTTCAGTCAGGGCTAGAGAGTTTGGGTTTTAAGTGGTGGGAGGTGGACAAGATTGACTGACAACAGGATGAAAGGTTGAAGGACTACAAAAGGTAATAGGGAAGTAGGGTCCATGGTGTCAAGAAAGTTGAGCTTCCATAGTGTTTGCATGCTTTTTCTTTTTGGTTTTAAAATGGGGGTTGGGGGGCGGCAGAGACTACTTGGAAGTATTTGTCAAGAATATACCTTGTATTTCAACTGGAGAGTATTTTTTTTGGCTTGGTTCAGACTCTGTTTTATCATTGGAGTTCATGTGATTTTATTGCTCATTGTTGCAGAGTTCGAACAACAAAGAGTCTGCAGAGTCGCGGTGGAGATCTGGTTCACAGGGAAGGGGGAGTCGGGGTGGCCGGGGAAATTTCTCTGCTCGCTATGCAGCACATGGTAAACAGACATTTGGAACAGAAGTTTATTTAACATTATTGTTTCTTGAATAATGTTAGGCTTCTGAAATAATGAGTTGATTGTGCTGCATGAACTTGTGTTTGTTTCAGCCATGTGACAAATTTAGTATGGTTCAATGAACAAGTTTCATAGTTTTGCTTTGAACATGTTTTTCTTTTCCCTTCCCTTGCTTTTTGTTTAGTTTTGTGTCAGATGTGTTTTATGTTACATCCTCTGGTGTTGAACTGTCGATGTCCGGGCTGTTGACTTGCTATTGTCCTTGTATCTTTGCAGTTCTTTCAGTTTGATAAATCAAATTTCCATGTCTCTCGAGCTAGATTTTATAAATTTTGAATTATTGTCAACAATTATCTTCATGCAATTTCTGCTTTTTTATCTTATCAGAGGCTGGTGTTTCCAAGAGTTCTGGTCCTGGGAGAGATAATGGAGCAAATCAAGGTGCAGAGAAAGCCAGTGGTCAATCTTCATCAACCTCTCAGGAGACAAAAACTAATGAATCAACTATGGTAGCCAGGTGGCCAGAATTTGCAGATCTGCTATCTTATATAATTTTCATTTTATATTTTTTGGTGTCTATTGATAAATATATGGCTTCAATTAAATGCAGTTTGTTTGAATTGCATTTTTATTGTTATGTTTTATAGCCCTGTTCCTGTCATGGCTGATGGTCCTACTGGTGTAGTGGCTGAAACATCCTCTGCACCTGCAAGAAATGCTGCCAATCAACCTCAGGAACATTCATCTGTTGCAAGCTATGAGTTCGGGAGTGCACCATCCCCTGCTGGTGCAATAAACAAACCCACAATTACATTTGAAAGTGTGGACATGAGTGGGCCACCTGCAGCAAGCCCTAGTGACTGCTTCTCATCGACTAGTTCAGCATCTTCTGCGACAATCTGCTTCTCGTCCTCAGACCCTGTGCTAGTTCTGTCCAGTGATTCCCAGCCCCTTGGCACTCTGGGAACAATCAAACGTGAAGTGGGAGGTGGCCAGGCTTCTGCAGAATCAGATACAGTTGTCCCTACTGAAAGAAAATTAGCTTCTGGTCAGGATTTTGAAAAATTAATCAGTTTTGGAGACTTCTATTCCTTATAGTAATCAATCTGATTAATCTCTTTCTTTGACTTATGGCAGCTACTGAAATTAGTAGCTCTTTTGTGCAAGGAAAGATGCCTAGTAAATCTTCTGGAGCACCAAAAAATCTGCTGAGTGAGTCTGGCCAACCTTCATCTGCCGCAACCCATGGTTCCTCTACGAGCCGACCTTCATCCAATTATGGTGGCCGCTCACAACAAATAATTGGCCCTCAGAAAGGTAGGTGGAATGAATATTGTATTTATCAATGCTGTTTTGTAACTTTTTTATGTATTGGTCATTGTTAATGAAATTTGAGATGGGTTTCTTGTTGGATTTTGTGCTATAAAAGAAAAAAAGAAAAGTGGATTTTTGGCTTTTTGCTAGACTGTACTTGGATGCTTATGTTGTCTCGATCTAGTCTAGGCATCAAGATCTGTGGGTTATTCTTGGAGATGGGATTTATACGACTTCACTATATTATCCCTTATAATTGTTGGAATCTATAACTATCTTTGGTAAATGGGTATCAGTGACCTTTTCCTTTGAGCAAGATATAATTCAATTGTATGCTTGTTGTAAGTTTGAATCGAAATCATCATTATAATTGAGACGGCTAGAGGAATTGTCCTTGTCTAAATAGAAATAGCCCCTTAAGTAACAGTGGAACTTTGAGAAAATATAAGGGAACTTTTTAAAGCTTAAGATGTAGAATCTTTTAAGACAAGTTTACTTGGTTTTTCATTCTTCCATATTACTTACTAGTGGTTGGATAACTTTAATGAAAATGTGTGCTTTTGGAGCATATTTTAGCTGTTACTTACAAATGTTTGGACTACTTTATATTCTTACCTGAAGATAGTTGAAAGACTTGATAAATATCTGCAGATATTAATTCCTATATGTCATTAACAGTTGGTTCTAATAAGGAGTGGAAACCAAAGCCAATCAGCTCTAATGTTGGGCAGGGTTCTGGAACAGCTGGTGCATCTGAAGTTCCTACTAGTTCAGTTGAAGCCAATGCTCATTCACAGCCTGTTTCAAATGTTCTTGACTCTGAAGAAGCAACTTCAAAATTGCAGAAGAAGCTAGAGGAGTTGCATCTCCCACAACGTCAACATGTTATAATTCCAAACCATATCCATGTCCTTGAATCTGAAAGAACCAAGCTGAGTTTTGGAAGTTTTGATGCTAGTTTTGGAGTATCATTGAGCTCTGCTGGTTGTCAGGAGAGTGCTAAGAGTCCTACACCTTTGTCTGAGGCTTCTCAGGATGTTGATGAAACTGCAGAGGAGCAGAATTCTAGGTTTGTTCACTTTTGACTTATCTTATGGGAAATTTTAACCCCTTTTTCTATGGAATAAGCAGTGTTAACCTTTCTAGGGACCATAATCGTGCTACTATTTGGTGGGTTTTTGTATGCTTGGCTCATGCTATTTTCTTGTTATGTTACTGATTCTAGCAATCAAAACGCATTGACAACTGCTGAGGACGGAGATCGCTCTGATCATCCACAATCACCTGGACATTCTCCTGAAAATTTGTCTGGTGATGGTGATGTCTCTAGTTCTATTCCTGAGTATAACGAAAACAAGCAGGACAATGCATTGCCCTCTGGAGGCCATCCATACTCTGTGGTCCATACGCCTCCTAACTACAATATTGGACTTGTCCCTCCTATTTTAGCACCCCTCGAAAACCCTGAATCTCAAGCTCGTGAAGTTTCTCGTCTTTCAAGCTTTGTTGTAAGCATCTCCCTCCATCCCCTCTGCTTTTCCTTTATAAATGCTGCTCTGCTATTTTCTTTGTATTATTCAAGCTTAAGTTTCTTTTTGCTTGGTTTTTTATGTAAAATGTAGTAGAAAGTTTCATATGTTAACTAATTTATGTCAAATCTCAGTTTGAGTTTCTCCTTTGGTCATTTTGCTGATTGCTATAATATTGTTTCTATAAAATCAATTGCAATTGTACCAGTTGTTTGTTCTAATACTAATTTCTTGTGTTATTAAATGCTTTGATGTTTAGGTTCAACAGCCATTTGATCCAGCAACTTATTATGCCCAGTTCTACCGTTCAAGTGCTGATAATGACGGTCGACTTTCTCCGTTTCCTTCTGCTGGAATTGCTACAAAGTACAATGGGAATGTTGCAGTACTTCCTCCACAGACTTCTCAGCCTCCACAAGAGGTGTGCAGAGATTAAGATTAAGCACCTTGCATAACTTTACATGGAAAAGTGTCAATTTTACTAGAGCAATATTTAATTGTTGATAAAAATTATGGGATCTGTTGTTAGTTTAATGAGCATGTTTCTTTTTCTTTTCTAATTGACTATATTGTTGACAAGTAATAACATATGATATGCCTCATTTTTATTGAACTTTGGTCTGTTGTGTAGAACTTTTAGTCGCTGAAATATAGGTACTCAATTCTTGAACATTCTAGATAGATGATTCTCCTAGAAAAATAAGTATCACTTGTTTGGTAGTGGTGTTATTCAGCATAATCTAATTATGCTGTTACCACTGGATGCATCCAAACTTTTAACCCATACATATTGCATGTGTTTCAATTCAATTTTGCTGGGATTTGGAGCTTATTTGCATATATTGGCATTTGGCAGGGTGGAAACACTTCAGTACTGACAACAGGAAGTCCAACTCCAACAGTAACTCAAGCTGCTGGTTTGATGCAAAGTTCTATCTCTGTGACTCAGCAACCAGTCCCTGTCTACCGCTCAGCAGCTGGGGTGCATTTACCACATTATCCTCCAAACTACATTCAATATGCCCCCTTTTACTCTCCTTTCTATTATCCTTCTCCTGCAATCCACCAATTTATAAACAATGGTGCGTTTCCTCTACATCCTCAAGCTGGAACTGTTTATCCTTCTGCACCAGCAGCACCTACAACAGGAGTCAAATTTTCGCTTCCTCAATTTAAACCTGGAAATAATCCGGTGAATTCTACACATATTGGAATGCCAAGTGGTTATGGGCCTTATGGCTCCTCCCCAGCTGGTTATAATCCCAGTTCAACTGGAAATTCAACCACAAATGAGGATCTTGGTGCATCTCAGTTCAAGGAAAGCAATGTCTACATCACAGGGCAGCAGGTTGGCAACATGTTCTCATTTCTATTTCTTTTTATTTCTTGAAGAAGTAAGGAAACAAAAATTTATGATGACTTCTTGGTTCATTGCCCAGTTTGATCTTAGCTTATTTTGATATGTTATGGTTGCATGTCTTTGGACCCAATTTTTTTATATCCTGCACATTACCCCTATATTTTTGGACATTTATAAAATAAGACAAGAATGTAAGAACAATCTTTCAGGTTTTTGTCTCAATTTCTTATCTTGTTTTTTTTTTGCTTTGATACAATTTAGTTTCCTTTTCTTAATGATAGTTACATGAATCTTAAAAGACGATGTCTTAACTAGCCCAGATTGTCTAAAGTTTGTCAAGGTAGATGGAGGATGGCTGTTATGTTTGTCTTGAGATATCTAAGATTCTAAGAGGCAGTAGTTCTTTGTGACTGGGGATTGTCTTTGGTGTTTGAAATTTAATTGTGCATGCGCCCTTGGATTATTTTACTTCCCTTTTCTCTCTTTAAATTTCTGTTATGAGAAGCCTTGTAAATGGATTTCTTGATTTTTTTGTTTGTTCCAGTTTAGGGGAGACAGAGGGTGAAGTTGATAATTTCTGCTTATTAGATGAATTCCTATCCCTTTTGGACCAAAGACAATGCCACATTGATGTACTAAATTCATGTTAATTTAAGGCCTAAAATGGTGATCATGTTGTCATAGGTTGACTTAAATGTTTGCTAAAGTTCTACATAATATGCTTATCTGTACCTGTAGAGCCTTGAAGCATTCTCTTTGGTTTTGGAAAGAATGTCATTGCTATTAACCATTCTTGACTATTTTTTTTTTATTGTTTTACATGTTTGCTTTCCTGCAGAGTGAAGGTTCAGCTGTATGGATTGCTCCCCCTGGTCGAGAGATATCCAGTCTGCCAGCTAGTTCATTCTATAACCTTCCCCCTCAGAGTCAGAATGCAACTTTTGCTCCAACACAGGTTGGTCCTGGCTCCTTTGCTGGTATTTATCATCCCCAAGGAGTAGCAGCAGGTGTTCATCCTCTTCTACAACAGGCTCAGACTATGGCTGGAGCTGTTGACATGGGGGGACCTGCTGCCAATGTTTATCAGCAGCCTCAGCATGCACAGATGAACTGGCCCAGTAACTATTGAAACAAGGATTGATATGTTCTTTTTTCTTTTTTTTGTAAATCAACTAAACAAGACATTCAATGTCTCCAATCTTGTGCTACTTTTGGGAACTCCAACAGGTTTGAATGGAGAGGAGCATTGAGAAGATACACCATTAACCAGAGTTGAGATTGTTAATCCGTTCAAAGGAGGCCAGGAAAAAAAAAAAAAAAAATTGCCAATGGTATCTTCTGTTTGCTTGGGTTGAGGGCATAAAGATCCAGTTTCGCCTTTAACTGATTTTGACCGTTTAAAGTTAGTGAAGGTAGGCATGTGCAGGTCTGTCTCTTGCTATATGGTGTTTACCCAATTTTCCTTTTCATAGTTCTTGAACTCTTAGCATTTACTATTAAGGGTGAGAATCTTTTCCATTCTTTTGTTCCCTTTTATTTAAGGTTTTGGGGGGTTTTGGAAGGTGAGATTTAGGTTGGTGGAAATTTCATTTCCAGCTATTCTTCTTCTCTTTCCTCTGTCTTACCTGTAAAGTGAATTTTGATAGCAAGAAAAGGGTGTACTGAACTGAAATGTTGTAATTGGTATAAGCAAAGGCCAACAATTTTTCAATTGTTTCAGTTGAGACTTTTGACTTGAATTCTGTCCCAAATGCTTTTCATGATACATTAGTGAAAGGCTTTATCTTATATGCAAGTGGAGTATCTGTTTTCTTGTCTTGCACAATTCCAAAGGTATTCGTATATTTGTTGTCAAATGGTGGGTCTTTCTCTATTTATTGTTTAATATTATAATAGATTGAGGAAAATTGAATCCTTAAAATGGCGGTAAAATTGCAGTAAAGGTAAAATTGTACTTTGGCTCTTTTAAAATTATAAAAATTTGATTTAATTTTTTAAAAATTATAAAGGTATAGACTATGAAAAAAATTAAAATTTCATTTGGCCCTCTACAAAATTGTTCTGGCTTCATCCCTGGCAAGAAAGTTGTTGTGGTATTTTATGATGAAAACAAACAGATTTGATGTGTTGAGCAGCAGAAACTTCGCGTTACTTATTTGTAAATGCTGTTGTGGGTGGCATGTTTAACAAGTTATTGAATGTCGATGAACTTGGTGCCTCTTTGATCTTCTCTAGTTGAGGTCGTGGCTCAATCTCAGCAATAGCCACAGAGGGAGAGTTAGAACGACCCCCTCAGCCCCAAAGCTTTGGGGGAGTTCATTGGATTCATTGGTTCAGTCCAGGTGAGAAATTCTCTCATGTCCTACTTTGTTGGAGAATCGAAAAAACCCAATGGATAGGTTTCTGCAACACTCTCTTGTATCAGTGGAAGGTTAGTAATCGAACTCCAAGTTGGTGATCCAAGGTGAGGTAGATGGGTCGTTTATACAAACAAAAATGGAGCAAAGCAGATTCGTAGACAACGATGCCAAAGCAGAAAGCTGGTTTTGCTGCCACTAAGAGGAGCATGCAAGGATGAATGAAGGCGGCCTTGCAAAGAAATGGTGTTTTATTATTTATTCCAAAATTAGTATGACTCGAATAAAATTTCAGCTTTGTTTCTGAAAATTCAATTCTCCAACGTAGTTGACGGAGATATTCTCCTCCAACGAACTGCTGAAAATTTCCATAATCAAATACAAACTTATAATACAAAACGACTGATGAGCGTCAAAACCACTAAAAATAATTCCTACAAAATAACTTTAAATAGTAGTAAAGAGTGGTAATAGGGTCGAGTCCACATGGATTGGTGTTATAATCAACTTTCGCGTTTAACTTGTGATCAGAATTTCTGTTGTGTCGATAGTCATGGCTATAGTCGTGCCTGCGACTCCAAACGGACTTGTTGAAAAATAAACAAATAAATTAGGGAAGTTTTGAAATGTTTAGAAACTAAACAATTGAAACATCATAAATAAATAATTAAATAAATTAGAAATTAAATTGGAAATTAAATTTAAATTTTGTAATCAAAGATAATAAGCCTTAGCCCTAGACTCGATGGATTCCGGATTTTTGAATCGATCCTTAAGAATTAATTTTCTCCTCCAAACAATAAGTTGGTTATAATTAAGAACGTCCTAACCACCAATTCTTTCTTTTGTAGCTGGTCCCGGTACGACCTGCAAACCAACCTTTACCGATTATCTAACCGATATATACATGTTCTCGATTCAAGATTCCGACAGCCTTGCGCTCTGAAGAACCCAACTCGAATTAATGGCCTCAACCGCATGGGTCATTTAAACCCGATCACTTCTTCTTTGATTTGTTCTCGGAGATTCGATACAACACGGCCGACTCGTTTCTCCAACTGTCAGCAAACACGACTCTAACCCAACGTGCACTTTTTGACTTGAAATCGAGTTAACTTTAAGGGATGAGTTGTCAATCCCGATACTTAGGAAAAATGTGAATACCGATTGGAAGGATTTTTAGTATGGATACATATCTCACGATTTCCGATCAGAAAGAACACCGGCCTAAAGTTAAGATGGAATTTAATGAAACATGGATTTAAATTTAATCATGCTTCGTAGGTTTCGAAAGGTGATTTGATGATAATGGAGGAAATTGGGAAGGGAAAGGGTTTGAAAGGCAATTAGACAAATTTTGGTAAAGGATAAAGAAATGGAAATGAAAGTAGCAGTATGCTACTGATGCATCAAATTGGAAGGAAAAAAAAAATCTTATTTAATTCCAAATGAATTCCAATGTAAAATATAATGTCTTTCCAAGATACCTTAAAGTCCTATTTATATACATGATATTTATTAAATTTGGCTTTAACCACCTCAACATATAATTAAAATTAAATAAAAATTAAAATTAGATTTTTTCTAATTTTGACTTTTATAAAGTCAAAAGAATCTGATGAGTCCTTAGCTTTGTCCACGTTTTTTATTCGTCCTCACTTTATTGACTGTGTTTCAATTTGGTCTTTTTTTGCTCGTTTTTGACTCATAGCATCCCAATTGCATCCTTGACAAGATTAAAACATAAAAGCACTAATTTAGCAGGGATCAATTCAAAAATTAACCGAATTAAACACAAAAAGTAATGCAAATTAACATGTTATCAAATCCCCCTTACTTAGCTCATGCTTGTCCTCAAGTATATTGTACTTTCAAACATTAGAAATTATTCAATAATTTATTTAAAATCGAGCCTATTTTTCGCATCCATAATCAATGTAAACAATATAGGCAAAAAATAAATAAATGCTCAAAATACCTAGTTTGATCAACAATTGTCATCAAACTGAAATATGTGAACTAAATCATTTCATTAAATTGAGTTTGAATCCAAAATTTGCAATGTATTATTAATTAATCACGCAGTAATAAAAATTTTAGACATGGTCAAACCTTTTTACGCGAACTAGGATGACAACCCAAGCACCCTATCCCGTTTACTCAGTTCAAACCATCTCTTTATTTTTTAGGCTCGATTAGCGGAATGTTTGTAAGTTTTCGATTTGTCACTCGAACTTTTTTACGCGAGATGAAATGACAACCCAAGCACCTCACCCCGGTTACTAAATTCGGTCACGTTTTCGAAACTTTCACTCATAACTTGAGCCTTTATTTATTTATTTATGTACAAGCAAATATTTTTTTCCAAACAATCAATTTATATGAAAAATCTAGTTACATATATCAACTTTAAAACACAAATGTCGACTAATCTAGATACTTGAACACTTTAATTCAAAAATTACCCAATTGTCCAAATTGACTAAGTAATGAGATTAGAGGCTCAATGTCAAATAAGCTATTGAATAAATCTAGCATAAGATTGAACATATGCAAAAAAGAGACATGCAGCAAAAATCATGCATATTTACCATTTTACTCACCATTTTAAACCCCCTACTTAATCTATGCTTGTCCTCAAGTATGTTTTATATGCAATAAAAGACAGTAACCCAAAGAACAAGTGAAAAAAAGTTAATAATACTCCCCATGTGTCTTTTAATGATGTTATCGGTGTTGGGTTTTGTTTGTAGGTAAATAAATTTCAGCATTTAGCACGTCGTGCCCACGCCACCATCATTATCCGACTTTTGGAAAATTCACAACCTCCATTACGTTCCTGAAAACATCAAATTAACTGGATTAAATAAAAATTTATTTATTTATTTACAACCTAAATCTTACTTAAACTCAAAATTAAATAAATGAAAATAAATTTATGTTGCCTCCCAAAAAGCGCTTTTGTTTAACGTCGTTAACTTGATGACTTGGAAATTTATTTAACCGGCTCCTCGAGGACTAATTTCTCAACCATGTGGACTTGAAAATTTTCGTAGAAAAGTTTTAATCGCTGTCCGTTGACCTTGAATTTTTTTCGTATTCTTCGCTTCTAACCTTGACTGCACCATGTGGAAATATGTGAATAATAACAAAAGGCCCTAACCACTTAGTTCGAAACTTACATGCAAAGATTCTTAGTATAGGGTCATAAAGTAATACTTTCTGCCCTACCACAAATTATTTACGGGTTATCTTTTGATCATGGTATGCCTTGATCTTATCCTTATAAATTTGGGCACTTTCATACGCTTCTCGTCGAATTTCCTCAAGTTCCTGAATATGTAACTTACGATACTTACCTGCAGCTTCCAACTCTATGTTGTATTGCTTGACCGCTTAAAACGCTTTATGTTCTAGTTCAACAGGAAGATGACATGGTTTACCAAAAATTAGTCGATAATGAGACATACCTATGGGTCCTTTATAAGCTGTACGGTACGCCCACAGTGCATCATTTAGTTGCAAACTCCAATCTTTCCTATCTGGCTTAACGGTCTTCTCCAAAATCAACTTGATTTCTCGATTCGACACTTCCGTTTGATCGTTTGATTGAGGGTGATAAGCCGTAACGACTCGTTGCACTAACCCGTATTTTTTCAAAAGTGTGTCGATTACCTTATTACAAATCTGGAAAAATATAACTCTTTAAAAAATCGACTACTGTTTTGGCGTCAGCATGACGAGTGACTGTTGCTTCCACCCACTTTGACACATAGTTAACAGCAAGTAAAATATAAACGTTACCGTATGATGAGACAAAAGGTCCCATAAAATCAATGCCTCATATATCAAATATTTCACAAACATGTACAGGGGTTTGAAGCATTTCATTTTTCCGGCTCAAGTTTCCTACCCTTTGACACTTTTCGCATGTTTTACAGAACAAATATGTGTCTCGAAAAATATGTGGCTAATATAGTCCACATTCAAGTACTTTATGCGCAGTTCGTTTAGGGTTAAAATGTCCACCACATGTGTAAGAATGAAAAAAATATAGAATCGATTTTACCTCAGTTTCTGTAACGCATCGTCGAATTACCTAAATGGAATAGTATTTCCAAAGGTGGGGGTCGTCCCAAACATAGTATCGCGATTCACGTTTGATCTTATTTTTTTCAGATCGCGATAAGTTAGAAGAGACTATACCTGTAGTAAGGTAATTCACCATGTCTGCTTACCAAGGGAAAATTGTCTGAATAACAATCAGACTTTCATTAGGAAAATCGTCTTTAAGTGGTGTGACATCCTTCGATGGAGGTATTCGGCTCAGATGGTCAGCTACCAAATTTTCGCGTCCTTTCTTATCCTTTATTTCGAGATTGAACTCTTGCAAAAGTAATATCCATCTAATAAGCCTCGGTTTTGCTTCCTTTTTCCTGATCAGATATTTAAGAGCTGCATGATCAGAGAAAACAACAATCTTAGTCCCTAATAAATACGAATGAAATTTTTCCAAAGCAAAGGCTATAGCTAGAAACTCTTTTTTAGTAGTCGAGTAATTACTTTAAGCAGCATCCAAAGTCTTAGAAGCATAGGAGATAACGTGTGGTTTTTTCTTGATTCTTTGCCCAAGGACTGCTCCTACGCTATGGTCACTTGCGTCGCACATTATTTTGAAAGGATAATTCCAATTTGGTGGTTGAACGATGGGTGTCGAAATGAGCTTATGTTTGAGCGTGTCAAACGCATCTCTGCATGATTGGTCAAACTCGAACTCCTTGTCATTCAATTGCGTAATTTTTGAAAAGTCTTTAATGAACCGCCTGTAGAAACCTGCATGACTAAGGAAAGAACGAATCTCCCTCACAGCTGTGGGGTATGGTAGTGAGTTAATGATGTCAACTTTTGCTTTATCGACAGAAATTCCCTCAGTATAAATGATATGACCTAGAACTAATCCTTTATCCACCATAAAATGGCATTTCTCATAATTTAGAACAAGATTAAATTCTAAGCATCTTTCCAAAATTTTTACAAGATTTGACAAACTCACCTCAAAAGACTCACCATACACAGTAAAGTCATCCATGAACACCTCAATTATTTTCTCGACGTAGTCAGAAAATATACTTACCATACACATTTGAAACGTGGTTGGTGCGTTGCAAAGTCTGAACGACATCCGTCTGTAAGCGAACATGCCAAATGGGCACGTAAACATTGTCTTTTCTTGATCCTCCGGTGCTACTAGAATTTGGAAAAACCCTGAGTAACCATCAAGACAACAATAATGAGATTTTTCAGCTAAACGTTCTAACATTTGGTCAACAAAAAGAAGTGGAAAATGATCTTTCTAAGTCAAGGAGCTCAACTTCCTGTAATCGATTTCAACTTCCTGTAATCGATGCAGACTCTCCACCCGTTTTGGACCCGGATGGAAACCATCTCACTTGCCGAATTCTCAATTATGGTCACGCCCGTTTTTTTTGGTACTACATGAACTGGGCTGACCCAATTACTGTAAAAAATGGGATAGATCATCCCAGCATTAAGTAACTTTTGAACTTATTTCCTTACCACTTCCATCATGGGTGGATTGAGATGTCTTTGAGCCTCTTCTTTTGGGAATTGCATTATCTACAACTTGAATTTTGTGCATGCAAGTCGAGGGGCTCAAACCCTTAATGTCGGCTATCGTCCATCCAATTACCTCTTTATAATCTCTAAGAACTCGTACCAAGTTTTTCTCTTCTATCTTTGAGAGTTTACTCGAGATTATTATCGGTAAGGTATTTTCTTTGCCGAGAAAGACGTACTTCAAATGGTCCGGAAGTGGTTTGAGTTCCAACTCTGGAGCCTACAAAACAGATGGTAAAAGCTTAGTTTGTGAATGAGATAATTCAAAAATTTTACCTGGATTTTTCGTAATTGCGGTGCCTCCATATGAGCCACTATTTTGCGAACAGACTCTTCAAAGGTTATCTACTCCTCTAGTTCCTCCATGACATCGAAGTCTAGACTTCTGCAAAGAACAGTTCGTAATTCATCCTCGTCATGATATTCTAAATGTAATTCAGTTAAAGGATCGATTATATCAATATTAGAAACATTAGAAATCATGCTAAGGCGGTTCATGGCCTCATAGACATTGAATTTCACCACTTCCCCATCGAACTCTATAGTGAGTATCCCACTTCGTACGTCAATTTTTATTTGTGCGATACTCAAGAATGGCCTCCTAAGAAGTATGTCAAACGAATTAGCCGAATTGTCATCCTCTATATCGATAATGTAGAAGTCTGCAGGAAATATTAGCTCGTTTACCTTAACAAGAACATCCTCCAGCACTCCCTCCGGATGCACTACAGATCTATCTACAAGCTGAGTAATTACACATGTTTCCCTCAAAGGACCCGCGTTAAGTAGTTTTTAAATTGACAAAGGCATAACATTAATTGATGCAACTAAGTCACACATTGCTTTTTTAATACTGACACTACCTATTTTACAGATATTAAAAAAATACCTTGGTCCTTACATTTGGGTGGTATTTTTCTTTGCAGAACGGCGGAGACACTTTCTCCGATACTTACCTTTTCATTGCCCAAGAGCTTCCTCTTACTCGTGCATAATTCTTTTAAGAATTTTGCATATTGTGGAATCTGCTTAATCGCATCGAGAAGAGGTATGTTGATTTCTACTTTTCGAAAAGTTTCGATGATCTCCTTCTCTTCTCGCTCCTTCTTGTATTGGATAAGTCTTCCAGGAAATGGAGGTGTTACTACAAATGATTTTTGTGGTGCTGACTTTATTGGAGCCTCTGTGTCAAGTTTCTCCTTATCTCGACTAGTGTCGTGAGCACGACTCGTGTCAGGCACGGGCTCCAAAACCTTCTCACTCCTCAACGTCATAGCACTTGCATTGTGTCGAGGGTCTGGCTCAGTTTGGGATGGTAGCTTACCTTGGGACTCCAAATGGCTAACCGTGAGCGCGGGCTTGCTCACTTGCTTATCCAACTTCTGCAAATGCATGCCAGTTTTTTGTTAAAATTTCTCAGTACTATTGGCTAGCCATTTCACTATGGCTTCCAAAGATGACTTTGGGGGTGGTAACTGTTGATTTGGAGGCGGCCTTTGTTGGTATGGTTGATTGAACCGAGGATTCGACCCATAACTTAGATTCGGGTGATCTTCCCACCCCACATTATACGAGTTCAAGTAGGGGTCATGTCGCCTTTGGGGCGGACCTGAAAAGTTCCCGACAACATTTACTTGTTCTGTCGAATCCTCTTGTAAAATCGGACATGAATTCGCCGGATGGTCTGACTTAGCGCAAATTCTGCACAACCGTGCTGGGCCCGTTTTATCTGTAAGCAAAGTTTGAACAGCGTTAGTCAGCTTATCAATTTTATCTTATAGAGATAGAGAACTTAACCCATGAACCTATCTCATGGGTTCTGTGGCCAGTCGGAATTGTTGAGAGTTAGCAGCCATTGTTGAAGTCAACTCTCGTGCACTCTGAGGAGTCATATTAACTAGTGCCCCTCCACTTGCAGCATCTATCATTTTCATTTCCATCGAGAGCAAACCCTCATAGAAATATTGCAAGAGTAACTGTTCAGTCAGTCCATGTTGTGGGCAACTTACACACAATTTTTTGTATCGCTCCCAGTAATAGTAGAGTGATTTAGTCTCCTTCTAACGGATTCCCACGATGTCTCTCCTTAGTTCGGCTGCTCGAGCTGCAGGGAAGAACCTGTCAAGAAACAAACGAGACATGTCAGCCCATGTGTTGACAGATCCTGGAGGTAAATAAAATAGCCTCTTTAGCAGAGTCAGCTAATGAGAAAGGAAAAGCACGAAGTTTGATTTGGTCTTCGGTTACTCCTTGAGGCTTCATGCTTGTGCACGACATATGGAACTCTCTAAGGTGGGTGCGCGAATTTTTTTTTTCGTTCTGTAATCCACGGAAAGTGGGTAGTAAATGAATCAAACCTGACTTTAACTCAAACGGCGTTCCTCCCGCCAGATAGGTTATACATAAGGGTTGTTGTTCATCCGGTGCCGCTGCGAGTTGGCATATAGTTTGTTCGGCCATCTCGTCTGGTTCGTCAAACTGAAAAATTTCCTCGGTGTAAGATATGGTTTCGAATCTTGGATTTGGTCGTTTACTGTGTCGAATGACTTTTTTCCGCAGTTGTCGGGCCAATTTCTCAATTTCTGGTTCAAACTCTAGAGTTCCTGTTCTGATCTGGTCATAAGGTAAACAAATAAAAATTAGAAAAATATCTCCAATCCTCGGCAACCGCGCCAAAATTTGATGGCTGTCGAAACCACCAAAAATAATTCCTACAAAATAACTCTAAATAGTAGTAAAGAGTGGTAGTAGGGTCGAGTCCATAGGGATTGGTGTTATAATCAACTTTCGCGTTTAACTTGTGACCAGAATTTCTATTGTGTCGATAGTCGTGGCTATAGTTGTGCCCATGACTCCAAACGGACCTACTGAAAAATAAACAAATAAATCAGAGGAGTTTTGAAATGTTTAGAAACTAAATAATTGAAACAGCATAAATAAATAATTAAATAAATTAAAAATTAAATTAGAAATTAAATTCGGATTTTGTAATCAAAGATAATAAGCCTTAGCCCTAAACTCAGTGGATTCCAAATTTTTGAATCAATCATTGAAAATTAATTTTCTCCTTCAAACAATAAGCTATTTATAGCAGTTAAGAACGTCCTAACCACCAATTTTTCCTCTCGTAGCTGGTCTCGATACGACATGCAAACAAACCCTTACCGATTATCTAACCGAGATACACGTGTTTCCGATTCAAGATTCCGACAGCCTTGCGCTCTGAAGAACCCAACTCGAATTAACGGCCCCAACTGCGTGGGTCGTTTAAACCCGATCACTTCTTCCTTGATTTGTTCTCGGAGATCCGAATACAGCACGGCCGACTCATTTCTCCAACTGTCAGCAAACACGACTCCAACCCAACGTGTACTTTTTGACTTGAAATCGAGTTAACTTTAAGGGATGAGTTGTCAATCCCGATACTTAGGAAAAATGTGAATACCGATTGGAAGGATTTTTAGTATGGATATGTATCTCACGATTCTCGACCGGAAAGAACACCGGCCTAAAGTTAAGATGGAATTTAGTGAAACATGGATTTAATCATGCTTCGTAGGTTTCGAAACGTGATTTGATAATAATGGAGGAAATTGAGAAGGGAAAGGGTTTGAAAGGCAATTAGACAAATTTTGGTAAAGAATAAAGAAAAGGAAATGAAAGTAGCAGTATGCTACTGACGCATCAAATTGGAAGGAAAAAAAAATTCTTATTTAATTCCAAATGAATTCCAATGTAAAATATAATGTGTCGTTCTAAGGTACCTTAAAGCGTTATTTATACACATAATATTTACTAAATTTGGCTTTAACCACCTCAACATATAATTAAAATTAAATAAAAATTAAAATTAGATTTTTTCTAATTTTGGCTTTTAAAAAGTCAAAAAAATCTGATGAGTCATTGGTTTTGTTCATATTTTTTATTTGGCCTCACTTTATTGACTGTGTTTCAATTTGGTCCTTTTCTGCTCGTTTTTGACTCATAGCATCCCAAGTGCATTCCTGACCAGATTAAAACATAAAAGCACTAATTCAGAAGGGATCAATTCAAAAAGTAACCGAATTAAACACAAAAAGTCATGTAAATTAACATGTTATCAATGACCGACACTTTTCTCTTATTGTATCTTCATGGATTATTCAATAGTAATCTGTTTTGGTTAAACATCTTTGCTTTTATGTTTTCGTATACGATAGTGATTTAGGACTTGATTGTAAAGTGCATTAAGGTTGGGAAATGTGTAGTGTGAGTGATCCAATAGCAGCCTGTGTGGGGCATAAGATCAGTGGTAGACAGCGATCCATTGTAGCTTCAGATTCTTGAGAATATAGGAGGGAGTAAGTGGGCACACCAAGCAAGCAAAAAGTCAAGGAGGTAACATAGCATCAAAAGTAGCACAAATTTTTGAAACGAATGCGTATAACTGGTATCAGAATCGGCGTCCTCATTGATAAAGAAAACTACAACCGATGGCTGCTGAATCAGAAGATGCGGGTACAAAAGATGAAATCAGTAATTCTGGACTTCATTCACCGCAGCATTGTCCAAGTGTTCTAATTCCAAAATTCTGATACACCTACTATAATATATATGTTTTGGGAAGATGAGAATGAGAACAGGTATCATATATATATATATATATGTTTTGGTAAGACGAGAATGAGAGCAGGGATTGATGAGTTGATTGGTAAAGTGGAATGTGTAGTTGAACAATTTGGGTTGCTCGGATGATGTCTCAGCAATTTCTTGTCATTGGACCCCTTCGAATCTATTTGAGGATAATCTCAACCTCATCTAGATAGTAGTTTTTTTAGATCATATTTGTAAAAACATGATGCTTATAATACATAATGTCTTTGTTTTTATTTTTTAACAAACATGATGATGATATTACAAAATTAAATAACGTTTTTCTGATCATGTGATTGATGTGGAAAAAATATCACCTTTAATGGCAATTTAGCATCCGACTCAAGAAACATGATTTCTTTTGTACTTTTAAGAGTTTTTTTTTTTTTGTTAAGGTGAAAAGACCTTATAATTTAATAAAACAGGATGTGGTGAAGAGGTAATGGAGAGCAAAATCGAAGCAGACTTTGAAAAAAAAAGTGCGGTGGTAGATACTGATAGAAGTGATAAACGGTCAAGAACGATAAAAGTAGTGATGTTATAACAATAACAGAGAAAATTAAATTTTAAAATACCCAAATTTATAAAAAGATCAAAAGTCTCCAAATAAAATATTTGGGAGAAATTAGTTAATGTACTTTTATATATATATATATATATATATTTTCATGTCTATTTTAAGATCTATGTTTGAGGTTTATGGCTGCTCCTCTTAACAATTTCGTTTTCAAAGTTCGAACTTAAATCCTTCTTTTGAGAGTGTAATGTGACTTACCATTATTAATGTATATTTAATAAAAAGAGAAATTACGTAATGATAGTAGTTACACTCAAGTATTATTTTTGATAAATAAAGTATTACCTGTTTATCAAATAAAAGTGTATTTTTTATTTAACGACGAGAGAAAGTACTTGTATTTTAGAAAAAGGTTAAGAAGCATATTCTTTAACAATGTTCATATTCTAAACTTCCCAAGGGAGAACATCTCGAAAGCTAGCTCCAAAGTGTTCCCAACATCATGTTGTTTCCATTAGTTGTTCACAACATAGTGTGAGTGTTAATTGTTCCTAATATTATTCCTATAATTTTTTCAGAATGAAAAAGTTGTTCCCGACGAGAGGTCTGGTGAAGAATAATAATTCCCAATCAAATAAAAACAAACATCTAGAATATTATTTCAGAAAATAATTTTAAACTATAAATAAATTTTTATCTATATTATTCAAATAAAAAAAAAAGACCTCACATATTAATTTCTTCACTGTGTTTTATTCCCTTTGCCCTTGGTTAGGTAAAATTCTTAAATCATTTGCTACATGTTTAGCTTCAATCTTGAAGCATAAAACAATTCAAGTTACGGCCTCCATTGTACTTAAAAAGGAATAATCTGGACACCTTAGTTTTGGTATATGTAAGTAAATTCTTATCCCAAAATGAATAAAAAATTATCATTTTTTGTTAATTTTGCTAACATAACATCTAATTATTTTTTTAAAAAAATTTAAAAATTTTCAATAATTTTTATAATTTTTAAATAATTGTAATGATTTTGTTTTTAAAATTAACTTTTATAAACTTTTTAAAATTTTTAAAATTTTAAAAATTAATTATATACTAACAAATCATCATGTGACAATTCACATATACTCAGCAAAGTTAACAAAAAGAGCTAAAATGAACTTTTTATAAAGTTGGAGGACCAAATAAGTTATTATGCCATCATAGAAAACGTCGGAAATCGAAGCTTTACATATGATTGGCAATCCTTGTTTCATCATATTAGCAGAAGGCGCCATAGTTTTCACTGTTACAGCTGCTGGGTTCTGAGGCAGAGAGGATTTAATGGCCGCCTAAGTGATTGTCATGTATTAACAACAAATGAAACATACTTGGTTGAACCTTTGCAGTTGTCGCATTAGAGCCAACATGTAAGATAAAAAAGTAGAACAGAACTTGTAATTAGAAGGATTTGAATGCAAATGGTGGAAGGAGTGTTTTAGAAAGATGCCCTAGGAAGATTGGTAGAATATTCTGAATTCATCAACTGAAAGTTAAACCGGTGTGATTCTAGGTTCCCAATCCAATCCATCATTTAAATACAACCTCAAATAAAAATGGTTTATTGATTATAGTAAATAAAACCACGTATATTGCTTAGCAGAATAAGAAATTATAGGTTCAATCAAATATGATATCTTTTTTTTTCCTTTTTAGACCGGTTCAAGAGATCCCTATTCTCTATATAGTACCAGACCTACCAGGTCTTCAGTCCAACCAACCGATTCGATTGTTTCAAGTTTCAACCATGCTAAGGGCTTGAATTCTGAATCTCAGGCTCTTGCATCTAATAATAACACAGTATTATTGATTTATGTTTAATACTATATCAAGGGATTAGGCATCTGCAGCCTGCAGGTTAAGAGACCAACCTACTATTCTCCTGGCTCAATGCATTCTTAAATTAGAATTGAGACGGTTGATTTTCCTATTTATAAATTACCCTAAACTCTAAAGATATAAACTTTTATTTCTCGGGAAATGATACTCAACCACTACAATCCATTGAACATTTGAGGGTAAAAAATTTATCTAGCTTTTCTAAGTGAAACCATTGAACATTACAGTCCAGAAAGATGTTCTCAGGATCAAAATTGGCATGCCAAGTAATATGGAAACCAAAAAAGAAAGAAAAAAAGGTAGTAGGAGCTATCCTGGTTTGACTTACAGTGTACGGGTACTAACAGCAACAATGCCCTCGAAATCACTTTGATACTAACCATAACTTCGGTAAGCTCTTTGTTTGTTGGATCCTTTCTCTGAATACAAGAAGATCTTTGGGGTGGGGAAGAAGCCCACGTTCTATAAGATCAATCCTCCTCTGTTATTTCCTATCAACCTTGGCCCTCTTAACTGGAACAAGCGTCAGTTTCTTCCCAGATTTGCTAGTTCCGGATTCTGCTGTTCGTAGCATTGATATAGCAACTTGATGCTGGTTTTTGTCTGCTTTCTCTTCTGTAAATGGTTTCAACTCAAATGCTCCCCGGGTGAAACCTCGTGCAACCTGTGTAATAAAATTATGGTGATCAGTGAAAAAATGGCAAAATAAGACTGTAGAATACAAACAAATCATCCAGACAATTTTTAGTTCCAGCCAAATCCACGTACAAAAATTATTCAGGTTCAATCAATTTTTTTGCAAAAACACGAATGATAGTAGTGGTCAAGGATGTCAAGGTAGAAGGTAGATAACATGTTCTGTTGATGCATGATCCTGAACTAGATGAATTACCACCTAAAATAGACTTCGACAATAACTGGGAATTGAGGGATGATGAGACAATGAACAAGCATGTCTATGGACAAATAAAGCCAAATACCAAGCATACAACAGTTGAATATTTGAATACTGAGTTAAAAGAAATGTATTTGAACTGTATCATTTATATGCTAACTTTAAAAATGCAGAAATGAAATAACTCAATTAACATGATGCACCTTCAAAAGAATCCAAACTTTCAGGGAACTACTCAAAATTGCAAGTCTTGTCCTTTTCCCCGAAGTTAAGTAATTGCACATGTGTTGGTCAACCCTCAGGATAAATCTTGGCCAAGATTTTGGGTTTTCAGGGTGTGCCTTCTGTTTCATCACCGCCTGATGCCAAAAGAGAGAAAGGTATAAACAGATGATTTTGTCATTCCCATTAAAAGAAGAGGAAAACAAGGTCTTATTATAACCGAAATAAGGACAAAACTTCATTAAACTCTTATCATTCAGTTGCAAAATGAGCTATGCCCAGAATATATATATAAAACTTACAAGTAATCGACCAATTTCTTGTTCAATTTTTGAAAAGGAGGTCTCCAAAGCTTCAACCCTCCCCGTACCATGACAACAAGTGCATGGTTCACTAACCATAAATGTGACGCTAGGCCGAACCTGTTCAAAGATTACACCAATTATAAGTTTAAATAAATAGTTCAGGTAGAATTGAAGATTAAATATTGTCATTTGAAAATAAGGTTTTATGTTGGGTTCCAAATTAGGATAAATTAGGACCAGGTATAGATATACATCATTCATAGGAGATAAGTTCCCCAAAAATTAGAAATAAAATTTCAGGAACCACCATACCCTCTTTCTTGTTATTTCCATGAGCCCATGTTTCGATAATTCAGAGACTTTCACCATTGATCGGTCTCTCTCAACTGCTTTCTTAACTTCTTCATATACTAATCTCTTGTTTGCTGAAAATTAGAGCCAAGTAAACATCAATGAGAGATTTCCTTAACTCCATGGAAGTTAGAACACTTCAAGACTAACTAGTTTTACTACTTCAAGCATGTAGCATCTACCCCGAGCAGTCTAATAATAAGTTGGAGAGTGAGAGAGAGAGAGAGAGAGAGAGAGAGAGAGAGAGAGAGAGTTATAATGTATATAGTATTTTCATGTTCTACTAGAGCAGCTAACTGAGACAGAAAAAATTCACAATAACTGTAACATACTTCCAATAGTCTAAGCAAGACTTATAGCAATTAAAAGGTGAAAGAGAGAACTCCGATGAACACAGATAACAAATATTCATAGAAAACATAGCATAAGCATCTAGAGCAATATCAATAGACAGACAGGAAGCAAAGATAGCCATAAAAGAGAGAGAGAGAGAGAGAGAGAGAGACTCACAGTCATCTGCCATATCAATAAAATCCACTACAATAATGCCACCAATATCCCTAAGCCGTAACTCCCTAGCAATCTGAAAAATAGTATTTACTGTTTAATAACAAATCCTTTGATACAATGGTCAGTATGGGTGGATAATTTATTGAAAACAACATACAAAAAGAACAAGAGGCTGCAAGGAAGATTAATTATGCATATTATACAAGCACTTAATAAAAGATACTTACCCCTGTTTCTTTCCCCTTACTACCTCCTCTCTCCTACACTAACTAAAGATGAAGCTTCTCATTTTTAACGTTGAGTAGCATTACTGACTTTATATCAAGGTAAATAATTATTGGGATACAGAAGCCAAAATTTTTAAATCTTAATACGAAAGTTAAGTAGCATGATGTGTTTATATCAGTTGAATTGATTATTGCCATTCACAACAAGGGTCTTAGAGTTGTACATGACATATTTCCTCTCTCAGATTGATGAAACCAACATATGAATTATGATTGTGGGATGGATGTGCATACAAAGTGGAAAAAAATAATTATAATAAAATTTGTTCAACATACTTGTTTTGCAGCAGCAAGATTGACATCCAAAGTGGCTTTTTCCTGTGATGTTCCATGACCAAACATCCCATGTCCTCCATTCACATCAATTGAGACTAAGGCCTCTGTTTGTTCAATCACCAAGGAACCTCCATTTGGTAGTGGAACCCTGTTGGAAAGAGTTGTACATGACATCAGACAGGAAACATAGAAGGTATAGAACATTCCCCAGTAACACAGCAGCAACGTTACATAACCATCAAGGGGGAGTTATCAGTTTGGCTTCTCTGATAGGAATGAATTAGAACTATTCAACTTATTTAACTTTTTAAGATCATCTCCGTAACTGTAGCTTGCGGTATGTTTAAGTGGCATATGTAAGTTTGAGAAAAGGACAAAACATAGCAGAGATGCCTGGAAAACTCAGAAGCCAATTAAAGGAACAGATAATTTGACTGCCAGTTCTTGGGTCTCGGCACCCCATTTCAAAAAGTGGCTTTAAAGATAGCTAAAATCTCTCTTCCAGACCCAATTCTCTAATTAATTCACGAATAGTTAATCAGCTGATATAAGGAATCAAATCTATCAGGAGATCAGGGAACTTTATAAGAATTTACAAAGTTCACAAACCCATCCTCACAGCTACAATTTACCTAAAAATTAAGAGCATTTGCATATAACAGCTATCCTCACCTTTTGCTAAGGATACTGTTGATCTCTTCCTCAATGTTGAATGCATCAAAAAGGGGAATTCTTTTATCGTATAACTCTACTCGATCACAAAGATCAGGAGCTATATCCTGAAGATAGTTGGTAACCTGACACCAAAAGAAGAGTTGATATCATGCTATCTCATAGCAAATAACTATTAAAGGAACAGTGAGATGTATGGATAACAATGATGTTAAAATCAGAAATATTGGGTAAAAATATATGAGCCATTTTTTCTTTATAAACAAAATAAATTCAGTAACTTTATTTATGTTTAAAATTTCACCAAGAAGAAAAATTAAATAGAACTGAGGATACACCTTGAATGGAAATAAAAAACATGCATGCGTGCATGCAGATGGAGAAGCATTCATTGCCTCAGTCCTAATAATGTAATACCTCATGATATGTTCTTGGCGAGTCAACTACCATTTTGTTAACCTGAAAGGTACATGAAAAAAGAGGTGATATTAGGTGATACTGAAAGACTATCGTAAGCTCCTGATGTAAAATAAAACATCTGAAAGGGATACGGAAGAATGGAAGACAAGATAAATGACAGACTTACATTATCATTAAAGTAATCCTGAACAACTGAGAGTGTTTGACCCATTGCTCTATGCAGCAAAACAGGTGTTGCCCCTTCTACACCTTCATCTGCTGCAAGAGCTGCAGATTTAGCATGTTCTACTATATTTTTCCAAGTCGAAAGCAAACCTTCCAAGTCTTTCTGCAGCTCCTCCAAAGAACGTCCAGTGGCAACAGTCCTTACAGTTAGACCAAACCCCTGCGGCTGCAAAGTTTTTGCTATGACTTTCAGGCGTGTACGCTCAACACCAGTTATCTTTTTTGAGACTCCAATTCTGTCGCAACAAGCGAGTAATATCTGCAACCCAGGAAAACTACTTCAGAAAAATAAGCAACTTATAGAGTCTTGCTTTAGACAGAGCAGAGATGGAATTGAAGTAGGAGAAACGAGAGAAAATACCCAGAATCTGCTTCTTAATTTTGGATAAGGAGTCAGAGTGGGACCTTTTGTACCCAATCCTTCTTTCACAACTTGCACAATTATTTTGGTGCCCTTTCGAACATGGTGCCACTTGTTTTCATCAGCACCCTCTATATCTTGGGAATGTGACACAGAACAGCTATTAGACATTTCTAAAGAAGAGGCACCGATAAGATTTCCTTCTAGGTGGTGCTCTCCATCTAACAAATCTTCAAAATCAGCATCCACTTCACCATAATCAACTACACTACCATTCACGTTCTCTTTAAGAACTCCTAAAACATCAAAATCATCACCAACATCATTACCATCAGAGTTATTGTGCATAAATTGCATATCCTCGTCCTCAAAGTCATCTTCTGCAGTATCTTCAAAGAAAACAACATCTTCGGAGGAAGGTTCAAATTCATTTGCTGCTGAAGGCTCACTAAGACTGCCAGAAGCAAAATCTTTGGCTTGTTTCTTTTTCCTCTGACGAAATGGAGGGAATATGAATGGTTCTCTGTTGTGCTTTATGTCCATAAGAGAGTGTCTTGAACTTCCAATATTTACAAATGCACCGCCCATATGGGGAACAAGTTTTGTAACTACTCCTAAATATACACTATCACACTGTACATGGCTTTTAACTGGTTCAAGTAACAACTCAACCAGTTTACCATCTTCCAGTACAGCAATCCTTTGCATGGTACATATCGAAGAATTAATCAAAATAACAGTAGATACAGAGTCCTTGAAAATTACATGGCAATTTTCTTCGGACAAAAACTTCTCAGTAATTTGGTCATGCTGATTATTTGCTTCCAACCTGGTTTTCTCATCTTTGACACTGTTGGCCTCCATACCATCCCCATAACTGAGAAAGGACAGAGGTGAATGCAAAAACCAAGGTTCCTCAACAGGCTGGTCTCTTTCAGAAATAGTAGAATATAATCCCTCCTCTGCATCACTAATTGCAACCATATCACTTGGTTCTATTTCATCCATGGCTATAAGGTCATTCAAGAAGGGCTTTGATTCGCTTAGATCACTTTCATGATGTTTCATAATCTTATCTTCATCTGTCAAAGCACTGGAAGCATTTGAGTGTTCAGAAACATTTTAAAGAAGTAAGTTACATACAAAATGTCCCCAAAATAGAGATGTTACCTTCAGCTTGAGAGACTGAAGGTTTTATTGGAGTACTAATTTCCTCAATCCACGACCCCCAAGCATGCGGTGGATAGGTTTCAGATTTAGGACTCATCCATGAATCTCTCACCACGATTTTTCTTTCTGGCTTCTTATGTGGAGGAACTGACAAAGAAAATTGTGGCCCAGGTCTCCAAGTGATGTCAGATAAAGGCTGCTTTTCTCCTTTTATGAAGTAATTATACTTGAAATTTACACCACAAGCTATCTGCCAAATATCAGTGAATATAATTTACCCAAATGACCAGGTTCATTTTTTGTATGAATATGTAACAATTATTGTCAACCTACCTTTAATCAAAAGAAAGGCCCTATAAATCAAAATTCCATTGTGAAAGAAAAAATAGAGATCTAAAGGATATCATTATTCTTTATTTTTTGTCAGGATAAACTTCATTGTTGCCAAGGTGGCAAAAGAATATGTCCTCAAGACTTTTGACACTGTTTTACATCCTAAAGAAGGACAACTGTGTCACTTATCAAAGTTGAATCAGCCTACCTTGACTCCAACCATCCATATGTTTGCATGTTCAGTAGGAGACATTAGGATTGCGGTCTCTGGTTTCCAGCAGCCTAAGGCAACAGGTTCCCCACTAATGTAGAGGAGTTGACCTTCTGCCAAATCTGCTTCCACAGTCCAAAATACCTCACAGAGTCCTTCAAAAGTGGCAGTTGACAGACCTGAGAAAACTTAGTTCAGTTTGTCATTCTGAAATACAGGAAAGTATTTCCTGAGAAGGTCACATTATATGTGGATAACTATGGGAAAAAAAAAGAAAAGAAAAGAAACAACATAAATTTGTGATAATCTTTAAGATTTATATTTCATTCTGAAATACAGGAAAGTATTTCCTGAGAAGGACAAATTTGTGATAATCTTTAAGATTTATATTTCCAGGAACAACATAAAAAGTCTAGATTTATCAAAGTCTGCAACTAGAAATATTTGTCATATATAAATCTAACAGCAAAAAAGTGCTTGCTGTCAGTTAATATCATCACATCTACCAACATAATAAAGGCATATAATGTTTTAAGTCAATAGAAAATAGCAAAATAGGACTGTCACTTACCTTTCTTTGCAGACATAACTGGGGATCTTGTCAAAGAATTATGATTTCCAGCACACAGAGTAAATCTGAACACACTCCCAAGGGGTATGTGATGGACAGGAAACCTGCTTCAACAGTACAAATCAGTAGTTGATTTTGAAAGAGTGGGAAAGAGAAGAAGCAATTCCTTTTTTTAAGACATTTCAATCCAATGACATTCATGGTTTTCAACCATGTCCAAACTGTAGTTCTGCCTCTTCCTACAACAATATATATATATTAACGTTTTGCATTTGAAACAATTAGATTTCCCAGTTAAGGAAACAGACTCTAGAAAGTAAATAAGTATAATGCAGCAAAAATGCACAAACATGAGTTCACAGCTTGAGTATATTAGGTGCTGTTTTCGCTCTTGAATAAGTCCAACAAATTGAAATTACAACACCACCAAGAAGGTGGTGAACATGTTCATTAGAGCATCATTAGTATCACAAAATACAACTTTATAGGTTCTCGAATTACATACCACATAATTGCAAGAAGGAGACCCGCATTCATAGGGTGATACCCAAGCAATTGTGTTAACAAGAAGTAATTATAACTAATAACGAGGCTTCTTTCATTAATACTTGAGGATGAAGTGTTCTTAGCAGTGGCATTCAGCACGAAATGCAAATTATCCATTTAAAAAACTTTTGATAACCAAGGGATGCTAAAGCCCCTATTACTGCATATCAGCTACTTCTACCGTTCTACGAATATAATAAGCCTATTTAAAATTATAATTCAATAAAGCTATCCAACTAATTCTGTTTTAAGACACTAATGAAAAAGTAAGGAAAATCAAAAGAAGAATAGAAAATTGAAAAAACAAGCTCCCACCTTTCACAGCTTTACAAAGATGCGTTAATCCTTATCCTTAAACAAAGGCAATATACATTGAAAAAAAATAAAATAAAACGGAGCAGGCGGTACGTACGGTGATAAGAAATTAAAGGAGCGAATCAGACAAGAGGGAGTTCGTGGCGAGAAGAGAGTGCAAGGGCGAGGCGGAGGCGGAGGCCGAGGCCGAGGCCAGGCTTCTAAGACATCCATGAAAGTGGGGTGCAGGAGCTCAGTGAAGTAAAGCATGGCGTAAACCCCAAAGAAGGTAAATTTGAGGAGATAGCACGGGCAGTTTCGTCATTCAGATCTCAGAGGTTCACTGTTCGGAGCTTGAGATATTGGATTCGGCATTGGAGGATAAATGGATAAATGTTACTTTTTTCCCTTTGAGCATATCCGAGGGGTTCTTTGGCTTCGTATGGTGCCGTCTGTCTCACGTGTGTGCATTCCCACACGTGATACTGAAATTATTTTAATTTTTCAAAGTTAATATATACTGTTACCATAGCAAACTTCTTTTTTAGGTATATTGCTACTAACTTTTTTAATAATCTCATTATATATTTTGATTATATTTTTCTTTATAATACAATGCTTTGAATTAAGTATAGCTTGCCACATACTAAAAATGACGGATCCAAAAAGACTAGTGAGGAATGCATGTTAACTGTTTTGGCGCACTATGATAGTATAATCCATTACCCTGCAGACTTGCTGGCGAATTAGAGTTTTAATGCATACTAGTGTAAGGTATTCGCCCGTTAGCGGTAACTAAGGATTTAATTATATGGTATCTTCAACTGAAAAAAGAGTACGCCTAAAGAATAGTACACTCGAGAGTTTTGGCTGAGCATGAAGAGCCTACTAAGTGTATGAGAAAATTGTAGGAGACTTAACTGTGTTGGACTGAGTAAGGTGAGCCCCGGGTTTTAGGTCTCGAGCTAGTTTTCAAGACTAAAAACACTATTCAGTTGATCCGAGGCCATCTGAAGGCCGCTTCTGATCGAAGAAATATTATGCTGATTTAAATAGGAAAGATATCGAGTATGTTGTAGGTGATCGAGTATTTCTGAAAGTTTTTTCGTGGAAAAAGGTCCTCCGATTCGGAAGGAAGGGCAAGTTGAGCCCGAAGTTCATTAGACCGTACCGTATTTTGAAATGTGTCGGACCTATTACTTATCAACTAGAGTTACCGCCGGAGTTGGAGCAGATTCATGATGTGTTCCACGTCTCAATGCTGAGACGGTATCAATCTGATCATTCGCACATTGTCCCTGTCGAAACCATTTTTTTGGAAAACGGGGTCGACTTTGATTTTAAAAATGAAAACAAAAAAAAAAGGGAGTCGCCACCAATCTTTTTTGATGAGGTGTGATCGGGTCACCTTGTAATTTGGTCATTTTAATAAAATTTGTAATCTACTAAAACGACAGTTTTTTAGTCTCTGAAATCCGAGCGGGTTCGAGTCGATTCACGTCGATGAAGGGTTAGCACCCTCGATACGCCCAAAATTGGTACCTAATTGATTATTTGATGTCTTTATGTCGAAAATTTGAAAAGATTTTAAAATACGATCATCTTTATTTAAAAGAAAACTTGGATAAATGGATGCTAAGACCCTCTTATTTCGAAGAAGTAAAATGTCACGCCCAGTGAGTTAGGGTACAACATTTCAAATTCCCGAAACTGAGCTTGTCTTTTAACTTTTAAAAGCTTATGTATTTGAATTTAAGAAGGATATTAGGTTATTTGGGTCAAATAAAAAATCGGAACCCAGCAAGTTAGGGCACAATTTCTCAAAATACCAAATTCAGAACATTGCATTTGTTATTTATAGAAACCCTTATCTCGAGATAATAAAATGTCATGGCTAGTAAGTTAGGGCACAACACCTTGAATCTCTGAAGATAAGCATTTTATTCAAAACTTGTGTTGCGGTTTTAAAAAGGATATTCCGTTATTCAGATTAAATGAGAGAAACCGAACCCAAGTAGTTAGTTAGGCACGATTTTCTCGAATCTCTAATACGAAATATCGATTATTTTAAAACTTGGTGTATCGGGTAAGAGTTAATGTGACAAGTAGTAATGTGAAAATACGATGCTACATGTGTGAAAAGAATAACGATGTGAAATTCAGGAATAAAATGAGCAAGGTAAAATATATATAACATAAATTTCGAGTAAATAAATAAAGAAATGTAATAATAATATTAAAAAAAGGTAACGATACTATATTAGTATGAATAATATATATAATACTAGTGATAAAAGAGAATAATAAAAATTATAATAATGAAAATAATAGTAGTAATAACAATAATAAATTATAAATATTATAATAATAACGTATACAAAAAGCAAATACAATGTAATAATAATGTTAGAAATAAAGTAAATAAAAATAGTGAGTATAATAATAACAATAACAAAAATAAATATGATGGATAATAAAATAGTAAAAAAAATAATGTTAAGAATAATATTTAAAACATTTTTTAAATATAATATAATGACATTAAAATAATAATGGTACAAATTAAGATTAATACCAATAATAATAAATATAATAGTAATAACATTAATGATAGTACATATAATAACAATAATAATATTAAAAGTAATTAATTTAATAATAAAGTAGTCAAAATAATCATCAAAAAGGACTAAAGTCGAATTAAAAGTGAACTTTTGGGGTAAATCTGAAATAAAAATAAAAGGCCAAGGATCTATTTGTATTCGAAAATAACCAGGAGGGACCAAAACGGAAATAACCCCCTCCTCCAAGCGCACAGCATCGAGTAGGACTCAATTGAAATTCAAACAAAAGTTCGGGGTAAAAATTAAAAATAGGAAAAACTTGATTACAAGGCAATAAAAAAGCGGAAGGACCAAAAACGCAATTAGCCCCAAAAACAAAAACACGCGGATCCTCCTGGGCGGGTCGGGTCAACACGCGGATCCTAGGGCAAAACGACGTCGTTTTGGTGCCTGAGAGGCCTACCCAAAACGACGTCGTTTTGGAGGCCTATTTAAGGCAAAAAAAATTTTTAAAAAAAAATCATTTCAACCCCATTTCAGAAAAAAAACTCCCCCTTTATTTTTTTCTCTCTGTAGGGATAAGCTCCGGCGCCGCCCAGGTCACCGGACCGCCACGCGCGGCGGCCGGAAGTCAAAAAGTTAGCTTTTTTAGCGGTTTTTTAGGGGGTTTCTCTTCCTCTTTTTTTTTTTTAAATATGTATATGTTTATGACGAAAAAAGCTTCGAAAATAATAGAAGAAAAAAAGAATTACCTCTCTTGGCCTCTGTTTTGCTTTTTTTTCCTTAGTAATTAATCTCTGTTCTTTTGTGTTTTGATCTGTGCTTGCAAGTGTTTGTTTCTAAAATTTCTCTATTTTATTGATTTTTTCAAATCCCCTTTTACAATGGTTTAGATCGGCTTTTATAGCCATTTTTTTAACAACTTGTGCTGTCATTTCTTTTTAATGTTTGTAGGTGCTTGGGCGGTGCTGAGCGGTGGCAGAGATTTGGATGGGACGGCGATCGGTGATGGTGGGTCAAGACCTAGGGTTTGTTTATTGCTTGTGTTGTTTTTTCTCGATCAAGGTTGGGCTAGGGTTAGGCTTAGATTGGGTTGTAATGGGTTTAATTGGGTTTTGGGTCTTAGTGGGTTGTTGGGTAGGGTTAGATTTGGGCCGGGCAAATTATGGGTCTTACAGTCCCTATTGAGGAGATTGAGGTACAACTGGATCTAACTTTTGAAGAGGAACTTATTCAGATTCTGGATCGCGACGTTAAGGTATTGAGGAAGAAAATTGTCCCTTTAGTTAAGGTTTTGTAGCGGAATCATGGCACTGAGGAGGCCACTTGGAAACCCAAAGATTCAATTCGACAGCAATACCCGTATCTGTTTGAGTCAGGTAAATTTCGAGGTCGAAATTTCTTTTAGAGGGAGAGAGTTGTGACGCCCTAAAATTTGAATGTTTGATTGTGGAATTCTATAATAATTAAGTCTTTGCATCTGTGGTTATGTGCTTTGTTTATGTGTTTGAGGTTATGAGTTTAAGTCGTGTGTAACAGTTCGGTTTAGATTCTAGTCAGAAAAGTGGTTTCGGGACCACAAATCCGAGTCAAAAAAATATTTAAATATTATTTTCTGTGCTTGCAGTATGTGTTTGAGCATGTGTGAAAGTTTCGTGAATTAATTTGTCCGTTTGTGTGTTTAATTAGAGAAAAGGACTAAATCGCATAAAAGATAAAAGTGACATTCTACATGTTAATGTGTTAAATTGAATTTGGTTTTTGAATGTGAAGACCTTAAAATGAAATTAGGCTATTTATTTATGGTATGGACGGTAGTGGACTTTTAATTTAAAGATTATGTAATGTTTCATTAAGGGCAAAAGTGGAAATGAATAATTAATATGATTATTAATAAAACAAAACATAAATAAGCCATGCATTTGTGTTCATCCACCGAAAGAAAAGAAAAGAAAGAAGGGTTTAAGCTCTTTTTGCATTCGGCACTCATCTAGTTCAATTAAGGTATGTTTTGGTTTCGGTTTTTGATAATTTCTACGTTTTTGAGATCGTTGCTTAGTATATTATCAAGCCCATGCCCTAATTTTGGAACTTGATGATGAATTTGAAATGTGCCATTGATGAATGCTTGAGCTTTGTGATGTTAGTTGATGAAATATGAAATATATGTGTTAGATTAACATGTTTTGTCTTTGGATTTTTGGTGAATTTGAGTAATTTGGACTAAATTGTAAAAATAATAATTTAAGGGACTAAAATGTGAAATAAATGAAATGTGTGGACTTATATGAAGCATGTGAAAATTCGGCTAAGCATGGGTACAAGGAAATTATGTGTATTTTGTGATTTTGTGAAATAGGGACTTAAATGTTAAAATGTGAAAATGTGAGGGCTAATTTGTAAATTGCCCTAAATGTGTGTTTTTGGATTGAATTGAATGATTTAGTGAATAAAAGAGTTAAATTTGAATATGTATAGATCAAGAACCAAAGAAAACGGATTTAGACCGAGGAAAGTCGAAAGTGATCGAGTAGTCGAAACCGTCCGTTTATTCCGAATACGAGGTAAGTCTATATACAAATAAATGTATTTGAGATGATTTATTCATGTTCATTTAATATTGAAATGTGATGAATGGCTTTGGAAGACATACATGTGAAATCCGATAAAGTATCGACAATGCATCAAGGTCCAAAAAGTTCCGTACGAACCTTAGGAATAGATAGGATTCATATGTCATGACATAGGGATTCCGATATTTGATTACATGTAAGACCACGTCTGGGACGTTGGCATTGATTTGAGATTTACGTGTAAGACCATGTTTGGGACATTGGCATCGTATTTGATTCGTGTAAGACCCTATCTGGGACAGTGGCATCGATACTGGATTACATGTAAGACCACGTCTGGGACGTTGGCATTGTACGAGTATTCTGAGATATCCGAGTATCCTATTTGATTCTGAATGGTTCAACGGGTAATTCCAAGAAATGAAAGACTATGTAAAATGTATTACCGTTTCAGGAACGTTTGAAGTGTATGCTATGATTGAGTATAAAAGGTAAGTATATGTGAATGTGCATAAGTGAGATATGTACATAGACTTGTTGAGACAAAATGTGATATATGTATGAATGTGCTTTGAACAAAAGAGATAGTTGGAGATATGATTTGTTGGTAAGCAATGGCTAAACAAATGAGCCAAAGAAGAATTATGAATTTGCAGTTGAGATATGTTAATGATCTTGTATTTGATATGATTATGAATGTTTATATGATAAGTTTATTTGTATATGGCTTACTAAGCTTTTGAAAGCTTACTTTGTGTGTGTTTGCATTGTTTTATAGATCGTTAAAGCTACGGAAGGCTCGGGGATCGTCGAGGATCATCACCACACTATCAAACTCTATTTTGGTACCTTTTGAAAGTGTAAATATTTAAGTATGGCATGTATAGTCTAGTTGAAATGGTTGATGTTTTGAGTTGTATATATAAGCTATGTGATATGGCTTGTAAATGGATGTGCATATGGTAATATTTGATCTATGTTTTGTGATACAAAGTTGGTATATTATAGATGAAAAGATGTCATAAAGAATTGGTAAGTTTGTGGATGGACTTTGCTTAGAAATGCTTGTGATTAGATTGAGCTAAATGGCACAAAAGTTGGTGTGTTTGATATGTTCTTGTATGATTAGAAAAGATGGTCATTTTGGTATGTTTTGTTTGCATTGGAGATATGATTTGAATTGGTATAATGCTTGTAGGTATAACCCAAAGTGTGGGTGGCAAATTGGCCTTGCAAATGGGCTATATTTGCCCAGACGGTTGAGCACACGGGCGTGTGGCTCGACCGTGTTCTTCGTGATTGTATTTCAAACAAGTCAGTGTTGACCACGGGCTGGACACACGGGCGTGTGACTGGCCGTGTGGTGCAAGTCAGTGTTGACCACGGGTGAGGCACATAGACGTGTCTCAGGCCGTGTGGACAAGTCAGTATGTATGCCCTGTTTTGCCATGGCTTGGACACACGGGCGTGTCCGAGGCACGCGGCCTACCCACACGGGCGTGTGACCTCTGTAGCTTTGAAAAATGTTTAATTTTCAGAAATTTTCGTAAGTGTTCGGTTTAGTCCCGATCCCATTCTAATGCATGTTTAAGGTTTCGTAGACCTCATTAAGGGACTATATGCTTGTATTGTGCTATGGTATGACGATGATATACTTTATGATGTAAAATGTTCGCAAAAGTTTCCGATTTGTCCGGTAAGGCCTCTTAACCCTAGACCGACGATGGTTACGGGTTAGGGGTGTTACATCGTGTCTTAAGAAAGTTTTTGAAATTTTGTTCTAAACTAATCTCCATCGTTGATTTTTGGCTTAAGCTCAATTATGTGTAAATCTATATTAAGAATAAGCCTGTTGGTTTAATGGTTAAGCCTTTGTATACCCTTTGGTATTGTGTTCAAGTCGCGATGCATGTGGTATGGAAATATTTTTGTCAATTGTTAGAATTCTGATTGGTAGTTTTGAAACAGGAATTAAACATTCTTCTTTCCTTCCTCTTTTCATTTTCTTTCTTTTTCCTTTTTCTTTTTTTGTTTTGTCCTTCTTTTCTTTCTTTTTCTCTTTGCTTTCGGCTTAGAATTGTACTTCTTATTTGCTACTGCTATTGGGTAAGTTCGTTTCGTTAATTTTGTAAGCTTGGTTGTTCAATTTCTGAAATTGTTGTTGATTGTTGGCACTGTGGCAAAAATTAACTTCTTGCTTAAACTATTCGAATCATTCGTTTATAAGTTCGATTATTATTCTTTAGGAGAGAGTCTCAAAGATAACGATCCCTATAACGTCCTAGATTCGTGATTGTGGTGGTGCAGAGGTAATTATTACGCAATTTAGAATTTTCTTGTGTCGAAACGTTTCAACGGGATTGGTTGTGTGATAATCTTAGTGTTGTTTCGAATTATCGCTTAATTGGTTATGGATTGTTTATTTTAGGACTCGGGATTCTTCTACGTTGTTCCGGCTTCGAAACTACTTCAGGTGCGTATCAAAAATCCAAGTTTTTACAAATTTCAGACGCTGGAAAACATGGCTGTTGACACCACACGGCTGTGTGAACCGCACGATCGTGTGCCAGAACGTGTGGTAAGCCGTGTAACTCACTGTCCACCAGGTAAAAGCCACACGGGCGTGTGTCCAGATTGTGTGTGGCCTTGATAGTGCAAGGTTCACATGGGCGTGTACAGGCCGTATGGGGCTGCACGGGCCAGCTACCTAGGTCGTGTGAGACCATATAGGCGTGTGAGCCAGTTTACGAAATTTTACCATATCTCGAGCATCGCTCGAACCGAATACAAGCCTTCTGTGAGGCTATTTGAACTGAATTAAACTGTATAAATTGATTTTCTACGATCTGAAACTTGAGAACTGATTGTCAGTTTGTATTGTGTTTGATTAATGTTAATGGAATTGATTTATTGTATTCGAGTATGAGCGTTATTTGAGTATTCGCATAAAACTTTGTTTTAACTGTCATGTAAAGTTTGCATTTGCATCGGGTGGGAATTGAATCAGGAGGAAGTATTCTGTTTTAAAACAGTGGATAACTCATCGTATCTCGTTTACGATCCGCAACTAGATCGCATTCTCTCAAACGTGTCGATCGACACACCGTGTGGTGTGTAGAAATGGGAAGGGTAATAAATACCCTATTTGGTGTGTTGGGCTGGTCGGAGATGGTGTATAGCAGCTGTCATTAAGTAATTGCATCTGTTATGTTCTGCAACTGACTACAGTTTGAATTGTTATATGTCTGTATGATTCTGATCTGTAACCGAATGAACTGTTTCCTGATTCCGAATCAACATCTACACTTGGATATCTTAGTTTTACCTTACCCTATCGAATATGTAAATAGTTGGTTCCTTTTGATATTTATTAATTCAATTATTATTTAATGGATTTCAGGTAAATCATAGGCTTGAATGGGTCGGCGGATGGGGAGCTCGGTTATACATTTACACCGTTTAGTATTATTAATAATGTTAGTTGTTTCGTAATTTCAGTTAGTTGGATGATAATCATGAAGTATTGGTTTATCTTTATTAAAACTTTATATGACTTTAAAGGAGTTTTAATATAAACTGTAGAGTGTGTCTTGATTGTCATACATTGTAACTCTCCAAGCTTGGCCTTGTCATCTAGGCCGGTTATGGGGTATTACAATGTGGTACAATTTCAGAATGTCACATTCAGTATTTTAATAACTAGACCAGTGGTTAAACAGGTTAGACCATGAATTCTCAATTCAACCAATTCAATAGGTTTGACCACTAGACCAACAAAATTAAAAATCATAAAAATTTAAAAATATTAAATTGATTTAATTGTTGATTTTTTTTTTGTTTCAGTTTTCTATTTTTACTAATTTTAATCAGTTTCCTAGTCATTTGGTTCAACGCCTTTGTTTTAACCGTTATTGTAACAGCTCGATTTTGGGGCTAGTCAGAATAGTGGTTTCGAGACCACTAATCCAAGGTTGAAGAAAATTATTTTTAATATTATTATATGTGTTAAATCATGATTATATGGATGTATGAAAATTTTGGTGCATTAATTTTGGTGATTTCATGCTTAATTATAAAAAATGACTAAATCGCATAAAGTGCAAAAGTTTCATTTTACAAGCTAGAGGTGTCTAATAGCTATAAAATATTAAATTGGAGGTCCTTAAAGTGCAATTAGGCCATTGGGGAGGTGATGGCCGACCACAGGGGACAAATTAGAGGCTTGGTCAATGGTTAGGTGAGTTGGTGACTTAATTGAATAAAATAAGATTAAATAAAGAAAAGGCTATCATCTTTTTCATTTCTCTTCTCCTTCCACCGAAATTTTCAGCAAGAAATAGGGGTTTTGAAGCTCAAACTTTCAGCCAAGCTATTCTCTTGCAAGTAAGTGCTTTTATAGGTCTTTCTTGATAATTTTTGCACTTTTGGAACCCCTAAAGCTTAAGCTAGCTAATGAGGGGACTATTTTGCAAAATGGTTGAAAGTTTAGGAATTTGACATGTGAGTGCTTGTGTTTGTTTACTGAGTTTTTAGGGAAGAAAATGAATGGTGGTTGTTAAATAAATAACTTTTGTGAAAGGTGTTTCTATGAAAACACCTAAAAAGGGTCTATTTGTAAAGGTTGTAAATTGAGTAGTAAATGTATGAAATGATTAGAATGGTGAATTGTTATAAGAGAAATAAATGTTCAGCTAGGCTTGTTTAATGAGGAAATTTGATGAAAAATGATTTACGAGCCTAGGGGCAAAATTGTAATTTTGCCAAAGTATAAGGGCAAAACGGTTATTTTTGCCAAAATAGAAAATTTAAAGTGTTTTGATTTATGTAGCAATTAAATGAGTAAATTTTATTATTATAGATCAAGAAGAGCGCAGAAACGACCTTGACCGGGGAAAAGGCAAGGTTACGGACTAAGCCGCTAATTAACATATTTTGCACCGATGTAAGTTTATGTGTAAACGATACATCTCTATTATGGATGCTTTAACTATTAATGCATTGTGTGGATGAAATTGCTTATTGGTGAGAGTTATTGAAATAGTAGAAAATGTGAAAACTCTCGGATGAACCTTCGGAAGAGAAAGAATGAGTACGGATGGATATCCGTAAATATGTAAATTTTGTGGGCTGTGTGCGATACCACCTTGTTATTTATTAACGATGGGCTATGTGCGATACCATCGTATTTAATATCATTTTGGTGGGCTATGTGTGATACCACCGTAATTATCATTATTGGTGGGCTGTGTACGATACCATCCTATTATTGATGAATGGTGGGTTGCGTGCGAAACCACCGGGTATCTTGTAGCATTCCGAAGGGTTCATCGAGAAACTTTTTTAAGTAAATGTTTCATGTGGCTTTGTGGTGATAAGTGCAAGGTATAAGTTCAAGTAAATGTGAGCAATGTATATGATATGTGGTTGGGATGTGGTAAGAGTTGAGATGAGTAAGCATGATTATGAGAATATGAATTGTTCTTACATAGTATGTAAAGCTTTTGATTGATTAGCATATTTATGATGCTTATTGTTTACATATAGACTTACTAAGCTTAAAGCTTACCCCCTTATCTTTTCCCTTGTTTTATAGTGTCAAAGAGCCAGCTCGGGATACGAAGATAATCAGAAGATCACCCACACTATCAGCACATCTTGGTATAGTTGGACTTAGCATTTTGAGTATGGCATGTATAGGGACTAGACTTAGTTGAATGTCATGTTGTTTTAGCCAAATGTGTTGGCTCATTCAAAGATGAACTTTTTGTATAAGGCCTTAGTTGATGGCTCTTCCTTATTAATTTATGAAAAGATGAGGTTATTTATGATTGTGCAAGTTGCATGATTGGTTATTTAGTTTAATTATGCATGAATAGGTTGAAGGTTTGATATGATTTATGTTTGTATGAGTCGGGGTGATAGAAAGAGCTTGGCAAATAGCCTTGTTCTTGTCCACACGGGTAGACACAATGGCGTGTGTCTAGGCCGTGTGTGACGCACGGTCAGCCTCATGGGCGTACGGTTAGGCTGTGTGTCCCATTACATGCTAGGTTTACAAGTCAGTATGCTCAGTAGTAAACACACGGGCAGAGACACGGCCGTGTGTCTCAGCCGTCTGGAAGGCACGACCATAGACATGGGCGTGTGCCCAGGCCATGTGAAGTCTGCACCTGAAATTAGGAATTTAATTCACCACATGGTCGAAGGACACAGGCGTATGCCTAGGCCGTGTGACATTTATGGGATGATGACGTCAGAAACAAAATGTCAAGGTTTTTGCACACGGGCTAAGACACGGGCGTGTCGAGGCCGTGTGAGGGACACGGGCCAAGGACACGGGCGTGTGTCCAGCCGTGTGAAAACCCCTGTAGGTTCGAATTAAAAAATAATTCCACAAGGGAGTGGAACACGGGCATGTGATATGCCACACGGGCGTGTCCATTCTTCCACACTGGCGTGTGGACTGTTTAGTGAAAATTTTCTAAGTTTTTCTAAAGATCTTTAAAAGAGTTCGATTTGATCCCAAACCGTTCCTAAAGTGTGATTTAGGCTTCGCAGGCTTGTTTAAGAGGTGTTATGAAAAGTTTTAATTTGGAGTAGTAAGTCATGTCTCGGTATTGCATAATTGTTGGTGTATAGGTCTGGTAATACCTCGTACCCTGTTCCGACGTCGAATACGGGTAAGGGGTGTTACAGTTATATTGATTAATTCTCTTCATTAAATCTTGACAAAATCTAAGTTTAAGGGACAAAATGTATTCAGTTGTCAAGTTCAAGGACTAAAGTGAAAAAAAAATGAAAGTACCAAAGTGAACCTAATTGCCAAGTTCAAAAGCCAATAATTATATTATCCCATTTTTTATTCCCATAATATGTATAAAAATACTAAAATAATTATTTCTTAGATTTTATTTTGTGGGGACCTCGATATCGGTGGATGTCGAGTCTAACATAAGGTTTTGGCTAATGAGTTTCCTCGGGATCAAGGAGGGGACAAGGAAAGAGAATTTTGATTGGCGAGTCTAACTTTGTTCCTCAGCTCTCACAGGAGTTGAGTTGAGTTTTTAATATTTTGATTGCATTTTAAGTTTGTGTTTGGACTTCGACTCCTATGGGTGTCGAGGTTAGTTTAATATTGACTATTTCTTTCTTCTTTTTTTTGTGCAAATATGTGATAAGTCCATGTATTCATTGTAAATTTAGAATTTAGTTATTCTACTTTTATTCATAGGACTTTAGTCCATCTATTTTTCAAATATCACAAGTCAAGTCTAATTGTTAATGTTATTAAAATTATTATGTTAAATTCAGGTTCATTACAATGCCATTTTTTAGTTACATCTCTACCAAGTCAATATTTTTTTTTTAATTTCAAAATATCACACCAACAAATTTAACAGTATTAATATTTAGACCTAAATTTTGAAATCTGAAAAGTAAAAAGACTAAATTATTGGGAATAATAAGTATAAAGACTAAATTCTAAATCTGTGAAGAGTATAAAGACCTATGACATAATTTAGACTTTTTTTTTTAAATATTTCTCTTACTTTTTTATTTATTTTCTTTCTTATAATATATATAAATTTCATATATATATATATATACTATATTTTTCATGTTTATTTTATAATTCATATTCGAGATTCGTAGCTACCCTGTCTAATAATATCGTCTCCAAAATTCAAACTAAAATCCTCCTATTGAGAATATAATATACCTTTCAACCAACCACTTGTCGGTGAAAAAATATATTTTCATTTAGAGAGAAATTATACTTTCATCTTTACTTTTCTATATTTTGGATCGGTGAAATCAACAAATCCTTCAAATTATTTGATCGAAATTAGTCTATAAAAAGTTACCCCTGAAAATACACATTTCAAAAAAAAATATAGCAAAAAAAAAAAGAAAAAACCATAATGCATTAATCCTCTATAAAAATTGACAAAATATAAAGAGTGTAGTGAAAAGCTGGTAGACATCAATTTCTTAGTTGTTTTGGATATATTCGAGTATGAAGAGAAAAAAAAAATTCCTTATTTTATACAAAAGTAAAACTTATGAGAACTCTTAGGGTGTTCACAGCTTCAGATATAGTTTGGATTCAAGTGACTTTAGTCGCGTTATTGTTAGGGCTTTGCCCTCCTCTATTAATTCACCCAAAAAAAACAAAACATATGAAGAGCTCGAGTGAGATGCATATATCATCAGAAATGGGTATCACAGGCCCATAACTTCCATATTAATCGCTAAACACCTTCGGGTGAGTTTGAATGGGCGGTGAATTTACCTGCGGTTAGTGTAAAAACAGCGGTGGCGGTGAAATTAGATACTGTAGCGATACTGTAGTGTGAGACAAAAAGTAAGCTAAACGCATCGCACCGCACTCAATCGCCCATCCAAACCCATCCTTCATCACGGTTGTACTATTCTCACCAAATGCAGGAAGCCTCTTGTTCATGCAGCAGAGGCATCCGGCAATCCGGGCATGTAACCTTCTGATAATCCAACCACTTTTCCAAGCACACCTTGTGAAAGAGATGGCCGCAGGTCAAGCGATTAACCTCAGATTCCGGCTCAAATCGAGTCAGGCAAACCGAACATTCATACTCAGGTTGCTTGCAGCTACATATAGCATCAAACCTCATCGCTGGGGTTCTATTCCGGAACTCTTCCATGTAACTATCACAAGTTGTAGGGCTGAATTCGAATGATTCCGAGGGATTTTCGACAGAATCCGAGGATGGCGATGAAGACGCAAAACCGACAATGTGAAGGATTGATTGGACTACACATAGCACTCCTTCTGATGGTGCTGGGAGACCTGAGAGACCCATTTTCAGTATCAAGGTCCCAATAATGGAACGATAGATGCAAGAAGATAACTTCAGCTACTCTCTAGCTGGAATATATGACCTGTAAAACATAAAAACATCCATTAGAATACAAAACATAGAATTAGAAATCAATGCAAAAGTAATCGAATTACGCAAAGCAAAATGCTCAGGACTCTGCCAAGAGTGAAGAGCCTTGACGGTTTTATGAGAATGTCTCAAAGTGCCTAAACAAGCGAAACCAGAGTTTGAGTTAGCTAGCTCAAGAGGTTATAGTGTCGAGCCTAACTGTGCGCAAACTCAACAGAATCGGAATGCAAAACGCCAAATAAGATTGATACTAACACGTTTTTAATCCCAAAACTCCCATGCAGATAACATCAAAGACGAACAAAATCACTGATTAAAACACAAATAAACAACGAACAAAAAAGACAAGGAAGAAGATCATTGTAATTGATTACGAAAATCACCTTAAAAGCAAGGGAGGGAAAATTTTACATAACCAGTGATGAATGATGAGTGGAAACCCTGGTAATCTGCAAGACAACCCATCATTCAATTAGGAAAAAGTGAGGTTATTGGAACATTTGTGGATAAGTACACCAAAGAACTGTGATGTTTTTTCAATGAATTCAAATACCCAAAACCCAACAAAAAGAAAAACGCAACAACAAGGTGATATGAGATCTAATAATTTCAAGCATAATCAAAAGTTCCCATTTATATCTTCCATTTGCTTCATTATTTGAAAGGGGGAAAAAAATCTTTAAATGCCCTCCAAAAAGGGAAAGAGCAATCTCCAAGAAAGTAAAACTTACACAGGGTCAACTTTGCTGTGTAGAGGGCACCAAGAACAAGAACTAAACAAGATTATTTTTCATTACAGCAACTAAAACATAGAGAAAGCTAATTTGGTTTTCTTTTAACAATAAAATGAAAATATGTAAGCATTCAAAATGTCTGGCAATGGCTGCTCGCCTGCTCCACAATCCTTCCTTCTTATACAGCAACCCCCACCTTTAACTCTAATCCCCTTAACTATGGTTACTTTATATCATCAAACTTACTTCTACTTGAGTTTAGTTGTTGTAAAAATATATTTATTAAATGCTTATATAAAAACAAATAATTATTATCAAAGATTACATATATCAAATAAATATTTTTTTAATTGAAATAATGAAATTAAATAATCTATTATATTTTTTTTTACTTTTTTTGTTAATTTTATTATTTATATTTAAGTTTGTAATAAATATTTCTAATAATAACGTTTCTAACGTTTGTTTGGCAGTAAAATGTTTTCCGAAAAATGATTTCTGGAAAATATTTTACTTTTCTGGAAAATGATTTACAGAAAATATTTTCTGGTGTTTGGATGAATCTGTGTAAAATATTTTTACATTGTTTGGCGCTTTTCAAAAATATTTTCTGAAAAATTTGTTTTTACATATATTAATAAATTTTATATACATATTAATAAATTTTTATATTTTAAATTGTTTTTACATATATTGCAATGATTTATTTATAAATAAATAAATTAAATTAAATATATAATAATACTTAATTATTAAGCTACATTATTAACCGTCATAAAATGAAAACAACCAAAGTCAAATTTTGTATTTGTGTTAAAAAAAGTCAAATTTTGTAATTGTGTTAAAAAAAATAAAAAACAAGGATTGAATAATTATAAATAAACTTACATATTTACAAAAGCATAAACTTACATTTCATTAAACAAAAGAAAAAAGGCCATTGACACCACTCAACAAGAAGTTGGTATTAAAGTCATGGCACTTACAAGCATCAAAAAGGGTCTAAAAACATGCAAATGTTCTTATATACATAAACATGTCAGGTCTTTATATGATACCATAAAACGCCATAACTATTTGGATTAAGTGGAAGAGTGACCAGTGAATGCTAGCCGAGATTTCGAGTCTAGTACAAAATAACCTTGCCTTCGAAGACGGCGCAATTGATGTAGAGGCGGTATACGAAGACGAGCAGGAAGGTCGTAATCATCATCATGGACAACATGAACACCTACAAGTGGAATAGGATCTCTTCTAACCGGGAAGTAAGAAGGCCTATCGACACGAGGGAAGCCTCGCCACCGTGTAATCGCCCGTTTACGCTTCTTCTTACTCTCCCAACATGAATGATATATCTTTTTCCAGCTCCTCGTTACTCCTAACCAATGTCCAAACTCCTCTTCAACTTTCTTCCTCCATAGAAAGACCCATAAACCTGGAGAAAATTGTTTAAAGTTTGAAACTTTAAAACAACATAATCTAAATAAATAAATAAAAACCGATCATAGAAACAGTTTATAAATTCTTAATTACTATAAAACCCTGATCAGTTCACCAAAATTTAAACATTACCCAAAACTACAAATTTCTCAGCAAATTTTAGATTGAAATTAACTTTGTCCAAATTCAAATCCATTATTTTTAGAATTCAAATCTAAAGCATTAAAGAATTTTTCTCAAATATGAACTATGCCCTCAACTCATTAGGAATGAAAATAAAAATTAGATGACAATACAACAGAGAGTAAATGAAATGCAAGAACTTGGAAATATCAATGAACATTTCTCAAGAGTATGGATAGCTTAACTAACCAAAACTATAAACAAAAGCATAGTGACCCCTAATAAATAATCTCGGGTCCAATATTCCTCTTAATTCCACGGTGTGGTGTTCACCATAGAAACGACACCCAAAACTAGTACAATAACAAAAAGGATTGATATAAAGTACTCACAAAAATGCACAACACTCGTGGGTTTGCCAAACATTCAAGTTTCAACATGCAAGATTTTCATGTTCCTCGTTCTTTACAAATCTCTTTGAACCAGGAGGCAATGGTTGCCAGGCAATTTATTTTCAACACTACTTATATTACTTGTTTCATTGCAAACAGATTAGTTAGAGTCGACATACAGAAGAAAGATTCAAGTAGATATAGATTTGCCCAATGTTTCAGCTTTCATGGAACAAACACATAACTTGAAATAGAAACCAATACCATCCACCTATCTGTAAATCATGTCAATTGCTAGTAGAAAGCTATACAAGATCTCTACGCCTACAACACTCAGAAAATATAAATGCTTCCATTTAACATTTGACAACTACAACATGGAAACTATGGCAGAGACCTTGGAACAACACATTCCGCTTCAATATAGAGAAAATTGTAAAACAAATTTCAAGCATGCAGTATTAACCACCAAGCATACAGGTGCAAGAAACAATGACCATTCACATCTATAAATTAAGGTTAGATTCTTCCTTCTTTAATTTAAGCAAGGCCCAAAGAGAAATAATACTAAAACTAATACTATGTCAAAGTGGTTAACCTAGATGGCAGCTGCATTACATAACGATTGAAAACTCATCAACAGTTTGCTAATTCGAAAAAGTATGATCACGGGCTATGGAGAAGGCCGACATAAATTCCAATTTCAAACCCACGATAACTCCATCATTCAACAAAATAGCCAATTATGCAAAGCCCGAAACCAAGTTAATGGAAAATTTTGATTTTTCAATATGTGAAAAGAACAAACGAGTGTTGCATTCATTCCTTCAAGAAAGAAAAAACACAAATTCAACATAGTCCCAAATTCAAGAAATCATGATATAAGACCTTCGATGAGAAAGCTTTTGAAAGTTTTTTTTAGCTTGAAAACCCAAAAACAGAACAAAGAGGAATAAACAGAGAATAAACAGAGAATAAACAGAAAAAATTGAGAGAATAAACAGAGAAATATGCACATACCTGGAGGAGATCAGAGATGAAATTTTTCAAAGATTTCAAGAAGACCCAACGAAAAGAGGAACTCTGAGAAAGAGAGAAAGAGATTTGTTGGCTGAGAAAGAAAGAAGGAAGGAGAAGGAATGAAGAAGGGAAGAAGGAGAACGTACCTGGATGAAGGGGAAAGCTTTGGAAAATGACTTACCGAAAAAAATTGGTAAGACGTTTTACAGAAATAAAGAAGACATTTTACCCGTGTTTGTAAAATGTTTTACTTGAGTAATTCATTTTCCATCAACCAAACACCGGAAAATCTAGAAAATATTTTCCGAAAAACATTTTCCACCAAACAAACAGAGCCTACCCAATCATTTATAATAATATAAAACAAAAAAATATTATAAAAATAGAATTTATTTTATAAGTTTTTTTATTCCTCAATTAAGTTAAAATCTAATGGATAAATATGTGTCACTCTTTAACAATATTTTACGTACATATTTTACTTTCTCAACCTTACGCTTTTAACTTGGTAAAAATATATCATCAAACTATGTTTTACTCGAGTTTAGTGTATATAAAAATATATTTATTAAAGAATATTTATAAAAAATAGATAAATCTTTAATTGAAGTAAATTAAAAGCTTAAATACTTTAAGTTGTGTTTTTTTTTCTTCGTGCTTATTTTATTTTTTATATTTAAAGTTCGTAACTCTTTTTTTAGTAATATCATTCTTAAAATTCAAACATACATATTTTGTTGAGGATACGATATATTTTACCACTGCATTAAAACTTATACTTATATTATAATATATAAAAAATAAAAAAAATCTCATACTAATATAATAAAAATTCAAAGATTTTTTGTATCCAAAAATTATAAACTTAGAGTGGGTTTGGATGGGCGGTGAGGTGCGTTTCATTTACTTTTTATTTCATGTTACAATATTTAATTTAACTGTCACAACTATTTTTATACTAATTGTAAGTAAACGTATCGTTTATTTAAACCATTCTTACATAAAGCTGCAAAAAGAGGAAAGTTTAAAAAACTGAATCTGCCATTTTTAGCTAAAAACAATGGGAATTGCAAATCAAATGTTTTTTTAAAATTTTTAAATAGTGTTTTCTTAGGCCAACTTGGAATTTTTTTAAAGTAAAGAGCAAAATGCGAATGGCAATTCATATGTAAGGAATAAGAATAGGTTGCTTGGTCTTCTCGTGAAAAACAATGAAGGCTCTCTTTTCATATCCTTTCTTTGTCAATAATTGTCGAGCAGCCGTTTGCAACATTTTTTATAAAATAAATTATATTATTATTATTGCATTTTTATAGGATTGAATCTAAAATATTATAAAATTTAAAATTTTAATGTTATTATTTTAATAAAAAGTTCATTTGTTTTTTAGATAAATATTAAAATTCTACGTGTACTTTGATTTAATATTGCAATTTAATATATAAATTTTGATTAGGTGCAATTATAAAAATAGAACTTTCTTTGTGATTCAAATATATACATAAATTTTAATTTTGATTCAATCATACACATTTGAAGAAATAAATTACATTATATAGTCATACTAACATTGTTTTAATATTTACATTAGAGTAGTATTGTATATTTAGTATATGTTTTTTTAATGTGCTATAAATTACATGATATATAAAAATAACAAAATATAAAATATTATAAACATTAAAAACAAGTCCAAGCCCAACTTATATTTAAACGGGCCTAATATTTTTTGCTCAAACTCTCCCAAAATTTAGGCGGACTTTTAGACCTGAACGAGTAACTCGACCCATGAACAAGTCTACTTGTGATACCACCTCAGTAAATTTAATTATATGTAGTATAGATTAATTATTTAAATTTACATAGGAAACAATGATCTCACTTTTAAATTAATGTCTTTAAAAATATAAATAAATGTATTTAGAATTTTTTTTATCATTACAAAATTGGGGGTGAGAGAATAACAAAGTTTAAACTCGTGTTATCTAGATGCTAGATTGAAAGTTCTAACCATTGCTCCGAGTCTTGGCATAAATATATTCAGACTTGAAATGAAATAATTATGATAAATTGTGTACCATATAAAATAAATTTAAAACATGATATAAACTCTTATAAGAAAAACATGATATAAGCTCTTATGAGAAAAATAATTAATATAAAATGATTATATATACTTGCAACTATTTACGAATTTAATTAATTTGATATCACACATTAATTAAGTCTCAACTCGGTTATAAAAAAAAAAAACTGAAAACTTATTATATAAAAATATTATTTACATAAAATCTAGAAAAATACAATTACACAAAAAATTTTAAACCCAAAACATCAAAATCAAAATTATTTAAACTTTACCCAAATTTCTTCACCTACAATATCATAATGTAGTAATAAAATATTTTCCATAAGTACATTGGATTGGCAGAATGGTTTATTATTATTTCGTGAATTAACATTAGAGAAAAAAAAAAAGATGTTTTTGAAAAGCATCTAAAACTAGCTTCTTATCAATACATTTAAAGATTTGGATTATATCTAATTATAATGCTCAACTGGCAGACACTTGAAAGTGATAGAAAATCAAATCCTGCATTGAGAAGTGATCAAAATCATGGTAGGGGTTATCTTTCCCAATTTTGACAATGACTCTCCTATGAACTTTCCAAATCAGAAACCAGAACAAAAAAAATTATCTTCAGTCTGGGTGACTGACAATGAAGTTTAACCAAAAAAGATACCTTAGTTAGCTCTGAATTGGCTATTCAATAAATAAGCTGTAAATTACATTATTATTGTTAGGAGGAGTCAAACTGAATAATATGAAATAAAGTAATTAAAGGTGTGGACACAGCATGAAAATGAAAATTATAAGTATAACTAACTTGGTTGCGAAGAATAAAGGATGCGGAGAGAAGAAGGGCAAATGAGGGGGCAGGTTCTTTGAATCACATGAGAAGAAGGGCACCCACCTTATTTGGCTCGCTTCCATTTCTTTAATATAATTTGCATTTTACGTCCAAATAAACAATGCTACTCTACTTTTTTCTTGAATTAATTGCATTTTTGGGCTCCCCATAACCATCCATTTATCTCAAACCAAGGTTTTAGCTTTTGACAATTCACACTGCTTTTTCTCCATGATTTGATGAAGTTCATCACTCAATTTTCATTAATTTCTGACACTGCTGTTGTTAACAAATTATTTCACTTTGGTCACCCTCGATTATAAGGGTCGACGGAAATCTTCCATTGCAAGTCGATATTGACAGTGGGAGTTGAGGATGGTTATGGACAGGGGCGAAGCCAGAACAATTTTTTAGGGGGGGCCGGATGAAATTTTAATTTTTTATAGTTTATATCTTTATAATTTGTAAAGGATTAAATCGAATTTTTATAATTTTATAGGGGGTCAAAGTGCAATTTTACCTTTACTAATTTAAAATTTTTAAAAAATTTAAGGGCCTAAATAATAATTTTACATTTTAGGGGGGGCCGGGGGCCATGCCATCCCCCGGCTTCGCCCCTGGTTATGGATTATGAGAGCAGTGGATGAGATTTTGAGTGTGTACTGTAGGAGGTGATAGAATATTGAGTTAATGGTGGTGCAAAGTGGAGGGTGAAGATTAGAAGAGATGAGGTGAAAATTATATACATATGGCGAAAAGCAAAATTTGCCATGTCAGCCAAGTGACTAAAATGAAAATATTTGTGAACAGCAATCCTCTAATCGTATAGTTTACCTTTTCGGGTATAAATAATAGCCACAAGTTGAGGACGGAGAGTGGTGACCGCGACAAAAGAAAGGGAAACAGAAACACAACTGCTATTCCCTCATCTACAACCAACAATCCAGCCCAAGCAAGGCCCACTCCAACTGTCAATATTTCAAATTCTGTGGACTGCTTCTTTTTTTTTTTTTTTTTAAATGCAAGTATTAAATAACATAGATAAATGATAATTATGATTAGATATACTGCAATTAAAAATTAAATGTTTACAAAAAAAAAGTATTTTATCCATTTATTCTTTATATTTTTAAAATATATGTAAAAAAAATGAGGTTCTAAATTTGGTTTTGTGTAAAAATAAAGTCAAGAAGTAAATTTGGCTCTCATTACATATTCCAGTCCACATGGAAAGGTCTGGAATAGTTTATGACCAAGCCTCATACTTCGTGTATTTATATAATATTGATTTTTTATGTCACACGTATTTATGCATTTAATTATTTTAACTTAATTAATTCAATTTTAGAATAAATATATGTTTTAATATATAATTTGATTTCAATATTACCTAAATTATTTTTATTCAATTTGATTTTTGAATTCAACCTTCGTCACATATTTAAGTAGACTTTTGTAATACTATTAAAAAAAAATACCTGACATGGCACGAATGTCACATCGAAAATGAGTTATAACTATAACTTTAGTAATATATATATATGAAATATATAAGGACATCATAAAAAAAAATCCATTTTTCATAAAAATAAAATATACATTTAAATAAATTTTCATAATTTTATAGATTCTTTTAATACTTTTATTTATTTTCTTTATTTTTTGTAACTTTAAATAATTTTATAGCTTTTATATATATATATATATATATATATTTGTCATTCTATAAAAGTTCAAATAAAATCTCAAAAAATTTTAATTTTTATATATTTCTTAAATTTTTATGTTTTGTTAATTTGAAAATTTCTTAAGTTTTAAATAATTTTTTTAATTTCTATAAAACTTTAGAAATTTTTAAATATTTTTATAACATTTTTTTAAAAAAAATAATGTGTTTTTTGACGTGATAGATATAGCTAGTTGATGATGTACTACGTGGTCCATGTGTAATAATTTAATTGGCCCACATCATTCCATTTTAACAATATTAATAAAATTGGGCTTAAATGTGTGATGGAAATCAAATATGGTACTAATTTGAAAAAAAAAAAAACTTAGGTAGCAATTTAAATATTAAAGCCAAAATTAATTACCGAATTATATTTAATATTTTGTTTTATTAGCGTAAGTATGTAACACCCCTCACCCGTATTCACCGTCAAAATAGGGTTACGAGGTATTACCGATTAATACACATCACTTAACATCCAATACTCAAACATTTATGCATTCATACTCAAATACCATTCAACACAAACACATTGTCCCTTATAAGAGCCTACGAGGCCTTAAACATACTTTAGAAGTGGTTCGGGACTAAACCGATAACATACGAAATTTTTGGAAAACTTAGAAATTTTTCAATCATTCAGGGGTCACACGCTCGTGTGAACAGGCCGTGTGCCTGACACGGCTTCGTTTACGCCCGTGTCACAAGCCGTGTGAAAGCAGGCATACATATCGACTTGGGTCACACGTACCGACCACGCCCGTGTGTCTAGCTGTGTACCGCCGAATTGGCCTCATACGCGCGTGCCGTGCCGTACTAGGCCGTGCCAAACACATGGGTATCTTGACTTATGCAACACGGCCAAGTCACACGCCTGCAATGCTAGGCCGTGTACCATTTAGGGGGTATCTTGACTTGTGCCACACACGGCCGGTCCACACGCCAATGTGTAAGACCGTCATCGACTTCATTTTAATTCAACACCAGGGGACACACGGCCGTGTAACATGACCGTGTATCGCACACGGCTGAGACACACGCCCATGTCTCTGTCCGTGTGGATAAAAATAGGCCATTTGCAAGGCTAATTTTCCACCCTTACTCATGCTCACCTAAACAACCAAAATAGTACCATTTCATCACACAACTAAGCAGCCAAAATCATCATTCAAATGGAAAAATCATACTATATCCATTTCAACCAAATTCAATACTCAATTCAATACCAAATACCTATTCAAATACTTATCAACTCAACTTCTAAAATCATACTTCACCAAAGCATTTCTCAAACATTAAACTCCATAAATCAATTTAACCATTTGCAACTATAAAACCATAACCATTTTCATACTAAACATACCAAAATAAGCCATCACCCATGGCTATATATACAACCAAAACATATGCATTTACAAGCCATTTCTAATAGCTAAACACACAACCATATTAACATCATTTACAAGCCAACTCTCATGGCTATATTCACAACCAAAATACCACAAGTAGCCTATACATGCCATATACCATATATACACAACTCAAAAGTACCAAATATATGTCCGATAGTGCGATGATGATGTTCCCGACGACTCTTGGATCTGAGCTAGCCTTGATTCACTATAAAATATATAAAAATAACACAAAATAAACTTCATAGCTTAGTAAGCTCGTATGTGAATAACTTAATTCATCAAATAAATGCAAATTAACCAAATTTACATAACATCACCATAAACACATTAACTACAAACCTTTCTCATATCTCAAAACTTGATCAAATACCATTTCATCAACTTTCTCTATTTAATACTCGAATAGGTTCTGTACGTACTTGTATCACCTTGTACTAACCTCTTTCTCAACCACATCATTCATTTACCCGTTGAACCATTCGAAATAGAAGTCGGATACTCAAGAATCTCAATCGATAAGTACCTATACCATGGCCCGAAGCCAAATCAAGGTAACTTATCCCGAAGTACCTATACCATGGCCCTTAGCCAAATCAAGGTAACTCATTTCCAAAATACCTATACCATGGCCCGTAGCCAAATCAAGGTATCACTCGCACTCGTAGTGCCGTTATCGTGGCCCGAAGCCAACACATCCGATATGCATGGCCCGAAGCCAAATCGGTATATCATCTTATAACATACCATCAGTATCCAAAATCTATTCCTAAGGTTCAACCGGGACTTTTAGCTTGTCGATTCCATCTTCAAATATATCCGTAGAATCTTATTTACAATCCATGCATTAATAAAAATCTCATAATCACAGTTTAGGCAATATCAAAGCATTTATCATACATTTATAAAGAAATCGTCACATACGAACTTACCTCTAGTACAGAAACGGTGAAATGAGTCAATTACTCGATAATCTTGCCTTTCCCCCGATCTAATTTCGGATTCCTCTTTTCTTGATCTAAATATATTCAAAAGTAACTTCTTTAATCAACCACTCATTTAAATTAGTCCAAAACATACATTTAGGCCTATTTTCACTTTAGCCCCTAAACTTTCACATTTAATCAATTTAGTCCCTCTTTCACAAATACACAAAATTCACATAATTTCTTTAAACTCAAGCTTGGCCGAATTTCATATAAGTCCCTAGCAGCCCAAAAAATTCATTTATTTCACATTTCAACCACTCAATTTGCATATTTTAGAAATTAATCCCTTTTTGACATTTTTGTCAAAAATCACTTTACAAAACATGAAAATCTATCATCGAAAATTCATATTTAAACTTCAAACACCAAAGAACACATAAATTCAATAATTTCAACTCTCATAATCTTTAACAATTTCGAAATATAGGGTACGGGCTAGCTGGAACGAGAAGCAACGATCACAAAAACATAGAAATCATCAAAAATCGAGCTAAAACCGTACCTTAATCAAGCTAGGAGTGTGCCAAAATTTCAAGCCCTAGAATGGGTTTCTTCTTTGCTATTCACGGCTAAGAAAGATGAATGAAATTCATCTTTATGTTTTGTTTAATAAAAAATAACATTAAATTACAAAATACCACATTTAACCTTATTTAATAACCATTAAAATCACTTAATACATGCCCAAAATTGTCCACTTACTAATATAATGGGATAATTACCATTTAAGGCCATCATATTTAAAATCCAAAGCTATTTGACACCTTTAACAAGTAGAATACAACTTTTGCATTTTGCGCGATTTAGTCATTTTTCTCAAATTGAGCAATTAAATGATAAAATTAGATCACGAAATTTTCACACATACATGCTATCATGCTATAAACACCAAAATTAATATTAAAATAAATTTTCGACATCAGATTTGTGGTTCTGAAACCACTATTCTGATTCAGCTAAAATCGGGCTATTACAACTCTCCCCCTAGGGATTTTCATCCCCGAAAATCTTACCAGTGAATAGGTTCAGCTATTGTTTTCTCATAGCATCCTCGGGTTCCCATGTAGCTTCTTCAACCCTGTGTCGATGCCATAATACTTTCACTAATGCGATTATCTTATTTCTCAGCTCTTTGATCTCACGAGCTAAAATTCTAATCGGTTCTTCAGCATATGACATATCAGACTGAATTTCAACTTCGATCGGGGAAATAACATGTGAAGGGTCGGATAGGTATCATCGAAGCATCGATATATGAAACACATTATGTATTTTCTCTAACTCAGACGGTAAAGATAATCGATAAGCAACTGGCCCGATTTGCTCGATAATCTCGTACGGTCCAATGAATCTCGGACTCAATTTCCCTTTTCGACCAAATCGCAATATCTTTTTCCATGGCGACATTTTCAAAAACACTTTATCCCCGATCTAGAACTCAATATCTTTCCTTTTCAAGTCTACGTACGATTTATGTCGATCCGAAGTTGCTTTCAAATTATCGCGAATTACTTTCACTTTTTCTTCAGTCTCTCTGATCAAATCAACCCCGTGAATCTTACTTTCACTAAGCTCAGTCCAGTACAACGGTGTTCGACATTTACGACCGTATAAAGCTTCGTACGGTGTCATCTTTATACTTGATTGAAAGCTATTATTGTAAGCAAATTCAATCAGCAGTAGATATTTCTCCCAACTACCTTCAAACTTAAGAATGCCACAACGCAACATATCCTCAAGTATCTGAATAACTCGTTCAGATTGACCATCCGTTTGCGGGTGAAATGTTGTGCTAAAATGCAGCTTTGTACCTAAAGCTTCTTGGAAATTCTTCCAAAATCACGAAGTGAATCTCGAATCTCTATCCGAAACAATAGATAGTGGCACTCCGTGCAATCGAACAATCTCTGAAATATACAACTTAGCTAATTTACCAAGCGAGAAATCTGTACGTACCAGAATGAAATGAGCTGATTTTGTCAATCTGTCAACAACAACCCAGATCGCATCTTTCTTTTCTGGAGATAAGGGCAAGCCTGATACAAAATCCATTGTTACTCTATCCCACTTCCACTCAGGAATCATAATAGGCTATAATAAACCTGACAATAATTGATGTTCAGCTTTGACTTGCTGACAAATCAAACATTTTGAAACAAATTTTGAAATATCTCGTTTCATGCCGTGCCGCCAATAAAGCTGTTTCAAATCATTATATATTTTCTTGCTTCTCGGATGTACTAATAAACAATTACTGTGTGCTTCATTTAGAATCTTTTGAATAAGCTCAGGATTTCTCGGTACGCAAATTCTACCTCGGAACATTAAACATTCATCAGGCCCTATTCGAAACTCTGAATCAGAAGTCGACTCACATTCAGCTCGTTTTACTTGCAATTCATTATCAAATTTTTGAGCCTCACAAATCTGTTGTAGAAATAACGGTCTCGCTTTCAACTCGGCTACTATCGAACCGTCATCAGACATAGCTAACTGTGTGTTCAAAGCATGTAAATCAAATAAGGACTTTCGACTCAAAGCATCAGCAACTACGTTCGCTTTTCCTGGATGATAGTCAATTACTAATTCATAGTCTTTTAGCAATTCTAACCACCTCCGCTGTCGCAAATTCAAGTCTTTCTGAGTCATCAGATATTTCAAGCTTTTATGGTCGGTATAAATATGACATTTTTCACCAAACAAGTAATGGTGCCAAATTTTCAATGCGAACACTATCGCGGCTAATTCAAGATCGTGCGCCGGATAATTCTTTTCATGCGGCTTCAACTGTCTCGAGGCATAAGCTACAACTTTGCCTTCCTGCATCAAAATACAACCCATGCCATTTAACGGTGCATCACTGTAAACTACGAATTCTTTACCCAACTCAGGCTAAACTAACACTGGTGCCTCTGTCAATAATGTTTTCAACTGCTCGAAACTCTGCTGACACTTTTTTGACCATTCAAATTTAACATCTTTTTGAAGCAATCTTGTAATCAGAGTCGCAATCATCGAGAAACCTTTCACAAATCATTTATAATAGCTGGCTAGTCCCAGAAAACTACGGGCTTCGGATACATTTATCAGAGGTTTCCAATCTATAATCGCAAAAATTTTGCTCGGGTCAACTCGGATACCCTCAGCTGAAACTATATGTCCCAAAAAACCAATCTCTTGTAGCCAAAACTCACATTTGCTGAACTTTGCAAACAACTGTTTATCTCTCAAAGTTTGTAACACGATTCTAAAATGCTCAGCATGCTCAGATTCATCACGAGAGTAAATCAAAATATCATCAATAAACACAACTACAAATGATCTAAATACGGCCTAAAAATCTGGTTCATCAAGTCCATAAAAATAGCAGTTGCATTTGTTAGTCCGAAAGGCATAACAAGAAATTCGTAGTGTCCGTACCTTATTCTAAATACAGTCTTTGGCACATTCGAGTCTTTAACTTGCAACTGGTAATAACCCGATCTCAAATCAATTTTTGAAAACACCGTTGCCTCTTTTAACTGATCAAACAAATCATCTATTCGTGGCAAAGGGTATTTATTCTTGATCGTCACTTTGTTGAGTTGTTGATAGTCTATACACATTTTCATCGTGCCATCTTTCTTTTTCACAAATAACACCGGTGCACCCCAGGGAGAGAAACTCGATCTAGTAAAACCTCTATCTGTCAATTCTTACAACCGAGCTTTCAATTCTTTTAACTCTATCGGGGCCATTCTGTTCGGAGCTATCGATATCAACGTTGTTCCCGGTACTAATTCAATACCAAACTCAACCTCTCTGATAGGTTGTAAAATCGGTAACTCTTCGGGAAATACATCTGGATACTCGCACACAACTGGTATTGATTCAATCTTTGTTTCTGTCACTTTCGTATCTCGTACATATGCAAGATAAGCTTCACACCCCTTTCTCACAAATCTCTGAACTAACATAGACGAGATCACAACTGACAAACTATTCAGATCATCAGATTCAATTCTAATAATCTCATTATTCTGACATTTCAATTCAATTGTCTTTCGTCTACAATTCACTATAGCCTCATGCATCGTTAGCCAATCCATACCCAAAATCATATCAAATTCATCAAATGGCAACAACATCAGATTAGCTGAAAAATAGAAATCCCGATACATTAACGGATAATTCTTGCAGACTTTATCAACCAAAACACATTTGCCTAAGGGGTTCGATACTCTAATCACAAATTCAGTAGACTCTATAGGCAAAGTCTTACTAAATACTAAATTCATGCATATATAAGAATGAGTTGATCCTGGATCTATCAATGCAATCACATTAGTATCATAAAGAGTGAAAGTACTGGTGATAACATCTGGAGATGACGCTTCTTCGCGAGTGCGAATAGCGTAGGCTCAAGCAGGTGCTCTGGCCTCAGATCTCACAGTAGAGTCTCTCGTCGCCTCTCGACTACCACTCATATTCCCAGTATTTCTTGATGGTCTTCTTCTAGCCGACATATTACTCGGTCTCACATTCTAAGGTCTATCTTTCTCACTCATATCAGGACAGTCTTTAATAAAATGATCCGGCGAGCCACATTTGAAGCAAGCTTTAGTACTTTTATTCCAGCATTCTCCAAAGTGTCGTCTCCCACAATGCTGACACTCGGGTTTGTTGTCTTTCACATTGCCAACACTCGATACCGATATAGCTTGAGCTTTAGAACCTGAGTATTAACTTTTACGATCTCTGTTCGAATATTCATTTGAAACATTTGGATGAGTATACGAATCTCTAGATTTCTTCGATGAAGATTTATACGGCTTACTCGTCGATCTTTTTCTCGAGTTTCTAGCTTCTGAATTTGCTTTTCTCTTTTCTTTGTTAAGATCCTCGGCTTTACAAGCCCTTTCAACTAAAACAACAAATTCTTTCAACTCTAGAATTCCGACTAGTAATTTTATATATTTGTTCAAATCATCAACGAACCGTTTACACATAAACTCCTCAGTAGACACATACTCTCTAGCATACTTGCTTAATCGTACGAATTCTCTTTCATACTCAGTGACAGTCATGCGGCCCTGTTTTAATTCCAGAAACTCTTTATGCTTTTGATCAAGGAATCGTTGACTTATAGATATTTCTTTCAGAACTCTGTCTGAAAGAATTCCAATGTAACATGTTCTTTCGGAACCACTGATCGCTGTGAATCAGAGTTTTAAAATTTATAAAAAGAATGATCAAACCTGGAAACTAACTCTGACAATGATTGAGGCAAGTGCACCTATCGAATAGTAGTATAGCTTAGGCAAGACCGGATTATCGAACCCAAAGGAACTAAAAGTACTAATACTAACTTTCTTTTTATTATTTAACCTAAAAATAAAGAGAGATTGTTTATCTAATCTAAATTAATTAACTACTAGACTAAAGACTCTAAGACAAAGAATAATGAATTTGGAAAATAACTTGGGAAAAACTCAGTTGATTTAGACGATACCCTAGGAAGAATCCACCTATGACTTCACTTGTTATCTAACACTGAACCATACGATTTATTCACTTAGTTTGATCCGTAAGACTCCCTAATGTATATTAAACCCTCTCTCGAGGCGAATAATGTCTAACCCTAGGTTAATTAGTAGAACTCTCGTTCTCTTATAATAACCCCCTAGAATATCAGTAAATCGATCTATGGTTTCCCATATTAGGTTTTACCCTAATCCGGCAAAATCTCGTCACCCTATCTCTAGGCGTGCGATCAACTCCGCTTAATTATGCTAGATCCACTCTTAGACAGGGTCTATTCCTCTTCCACCTAAGCACATTAAATTTGGATTAAGCTCACATAATTAAGAACAAACTAAGTATTTATCATATAATTCAGAAAACAATAACAAGATTCATCATAGGTTTCATCCCCTTCGGGTATCCGAAGGGTTTAGTTCATAACAATAAAGGAAAACATCTCAAGAGAAAAGATAAAACAAAACATAAGAAATCCCTAAAACCCCCTGAAGGAATTGAAAGAGAGATCCTCCGTCTTGAGTAGAATTCTGGCTTCTTGAGACGAATCAACTGGCTATTCCTGAGTGAATCCCCACAAATCTGCCTTCTCTAGCCTAGCACGACGCCCCTAGACGATGGCTTTGGGCTCCTCCTCTTAGGTCATACTTAGGGTGTATTTATAGGCTTTTGAAATACGTTTCTTTCTCCCTAAGTATCCTTTCCCGAATGAAATTGCTCTTCTCCACGGCAGAGGCACGGCCATGGCACACGCCCGTATGAATTCTGGCCAGGCCGTGTTCAAATTTCTTTAATGAGACACGACCGTGTGAGTCAGGGTTTAGACCGTGTTCTAGATGATTGGCTTGGCACGACCGTGTGGGTCCAAGTCTAGGCCGTGTCGATTTTCTCTTTGGCCTATTTGTCCCGTTTTAAGCCTGTTTTGCGTTCTTTTTATCCTTGGGTGCTTTCCTGAGTATAAGACATGAAAAAAAAGGATTAAGAGCACCTTTTTACATAAATCAATGGATAATTCATCCAAAAGCATACTAAATGTGGGCCTAAAATATGTTACTATTTCGGTTTATCAAATATCCCCACACTTAAGCTTTTGCTCGTCCTCAAGCAAAATCTCAACTTACAATTAAAATGAACTTTCTATAATTCATAATTCCTATCAACAATGTCTTATCATAATTCATAGATAATTTATACATGGATAATTCAATTCAAAGAGTCCTAAGGATTCAAACAATCTAAGTCTTAGATTTGTAGCTCGAAAATATAGGTGTCTCCCCTTATCTAAATAATTACCTTTAATTCAAAATCGACAAGGATTGACATCCTCACCAAAGATTCACTCAAATCACTCAAAGTGTTTAAGGTTCAAAATTTAGGCACTCAAAAGTTGAACACGAAAAGTTAATCCCATAGGCTTGCCTGAAAATTAAATCTCCACCACTGTAATATGAGATGAAACACAAATCAAAAGGTCTTTGTCAGGGTTGTAACGGGGCTAGGGTTAAGGTGTAGAATAAGGCTAAATTAGAGGGTTAGAATCGAGATTGACCTAAAAAATTACCTAACTAAGAAACTAGATAAAAGTAATTACATCAATTGAAAGCTAATAATACTAATAATACGAGCTTCTTCTTTAATATTTGGAATTCAAACGTATAAGCTTATTTAATCACAACTAATAATGAATAATGAATATACTTTTGATTTTTTTTAAGAACAAACTATAAATACATAACACAGGATAAATTACTGAAATAAAAGCATATTTAGGCTATTAATCAAATCAAATCTCGATATAAGGGTAGTCAAAAGGAATGGTGATAACAAAAACAAAGGGTTCTGGGTTAATATTAGTGGTTAAGTCAATAAAAAGGGTTGTTAGGATCAAAGGGGTTCACTAGGGGTTAATTGTGAAGGTAGGCTTTTTATGGAGTTAGTGGGTTAAAACCTAGGTGCCTTAATCATCTCTGTGTATCACATCAAAAGTGTGGTCTCGACATGTATAAACGAGGCAAGTTCTAGAATAACAAATCAATGTTGACACACTCATAATCAATAAAGTGAGCAAGAAAAAGAATTTATGCTCTATAAGGCTCAAAATCTCACAAAAATTATGGGTATTTTGACGTCAACCTCATAAATTTCAAACTTCAAAGTAATATTTAAACTTAGTTTGACAACCTAGAAAATTTTTAATTTCTGAAAAATAGACTTATCATGCTTGATTCTCTAGTATTCTTAGAATTTAATTATCAATGCACAATTATCAATGACTTAATCTAAAACATATCAATAAAAATCATAAATCATGGAAATTTCATCCTAATTAGTAATATGAGAAATTTACTTAGAAACAAGACTAAATTCAGGATTTTGAGAACAATGCAAAAAGTTTGGTACCTAATTTCAAAAATTTGAGAATAATGAAAAAAATCAGGCCACCTTCTTAAGTTGTTCACCCCCCCACACTTAAGATGTACATTGCCCTCAATGTACAAGGTTAGATAATATAAATGTAATGTTCAGATCAGAAGATATGGGGATAAGTGAAACTTCCTGAATTATGGATGGAATCCTTGAGTTGGCAGTGGTCGTGGTGAAAGATAAGTTGGAGGGTCGGTCTAGATGACGATTGCCCACGAGTTCTGCGCTAGATGAATAAATTGGGAAACTCATGGAGGATTAGCCAGGGATAATTAATATGTAATTAAAATAAACTAAATATATAATTAAGGACAAGGAAGATAAAGAGAAAGAAAATAGACATTGAATTAAACTAATGCTAAAAGATAAAGGGGCTTGAGAATCCTTATTGGTAGATGGTTCGCGAGGTAGGTGTGACCTCTAATACTGCAGAGGTGCTGGTGGTGGCGGAATTGGCGTGATTCCCAAGCAGCCTTAAGAACCTAAAAACAAGAAACTAAAACAAAATAAACTAAATTAAGCAGAAGAGAAGTAAAGATAAGGAAAATAAAGGAGAAGATAAAAATAAAAGAACAGATAATTGGTCTCAAAGACCCTTGGCTTGTCGTAAGAATGAAGCGGCCGGCATGAGCTTATGTAGATCGGTCTCCTTTGAGGAGATTGTGCTTGATTCCTTCAGCTTTTTTGGCATGGTTCTAGCGTAGCTCAAGAGTGGTAGAGGCTTTGTTTCTAAGGAAAGGGGATAGATTTTTTGAAAGAAAAAGAAGATGGAAGAAGGTGGGGTGAAGGGGGAGGGCTGTGGGGTTTAAATAAAATTTTGCATCTGAGGCTCTCCCACGCCCGTGGACGGAGGGTGTGTCGACTCACACGGCCGATTCACACGGCTGTGTTCCTAGGTGTGTTGTTTCCCCACACTTGTGTCTAGCCTTTGTTCGACAAGTTAGTATGTTGGCACAGTTTTAAGGCACGGGCGTGTTCTACTTGTGGTTGGAAAGTTAGTAGCTTCACACGGTCCTGGGGCACGGCCGTGCCCCTTTGTCGATGCCCGTGGGGGAGTGGTTGAGTTCGTGAATTGAAAAGTGGTTGAAACTGGTTTGCACGGCCCATGCTATGTCAGTACGGAGATTCTTATGGTCCATGCAGCCACGGCCACGGCCGTGTGTAAGGCCGTGTGACTTAGAAATCTACACTTTTGGTTAGTATATAACTAGGTGTAAAGAAAAGAAGAAAAAGAAAAATAAATTTAAAGCAAAATGTAAAAATAAATTGTGTTAGTGCTCGGGTTGCCTCCCGAGAAGGGCTCGTTTATAGTCTTAAGCTAGACTCTCCTCTCGTTTGCATTGTCAGGGTGGTTTGAGGAGTTGAAAGTCCTTCCTCATGCTATCATTTGTGTCTTCGTGAAAAAAATTAAGTCGAGATGTGTGTATAGTGAAAGTACCAAAAATAGGATTACTTACCTCAACTGTTCCGTGTGGGAAAACACCGGTTACCCTAAAAGATTTTTTTTGCTTGTGCTAGGGTTCAGAGGAGATATTAGAGGGTCAGCCTGGTCTAACAGTACCTGGTCCCCTATTTTGAAGCTGTTTGTTGTTCCTGTTAGCTCTTTTAAGGGCTCCTTCGGTTTTATCTTGTATGGTTCCGTTTCTACATCGTGTATCCCTAATTTCGCCTTGAAGTGTGTCTTCCACTCGTCTAGATCATCGAATTGAATCCCTCGATCCTCATGAGTTACTTCCTTGTTGGCTTGAGGTTTAGGATCGGGTTCAGTTATATTCTTTGGTGGTGCTTCCTGAAAATAAGGATTAACTGAATAGTTATCAGTAGAATTTACGTTCTCACCTTGATTATTCGATGTTCTAGCTGAGTCGAGAGCCTTAATGGTGACTGTCTCATTCCCTACACAAAGTATGAGTTCTCCTGCATCAACATCAATTTTAGTCCCGGCAGGTTGCTAAAAGGGTCTTCCTAAAATTAGGGGATCGAATTATCCTCATCCATGTCTAAGACAACAAAATCTACTGGGAAAACGAATCTGTCAATTTTTACAAGAACATCTTCGATAATACCCCTAGGAATTCTAATAGTTTTATCAGCTAATTGAATGCTCATCCTAGTTTGTTTGGGTTTCCCTAGACCTAATTGTTTAAACAATTTGTAAGGCATGACATTTATGCTTGCCCCTAAATTAGCTAACGCATTATCAATAGTTAGTCTACCAATTAAACATGGAATTGTAAAACTCCCTGGATATTTTAGCTTTTGTGGTAGTCTATTCTGCAACATTGCTGAGCACACTGCGTTTAATTCCACATGTGGATCTTCGTCTAACTTGCGCTTATTCATCAAGAGATGTTTTAAAAATTTCTTCGAATCTGGCATCTGTGAAAGAGCTTCAAGTAGCGGTAAGTTAATATGTAATTTCTTTAAAAGTTTAAGAAACTTACCGAACTGTTCCTCTGTATTGTCTCTCGTTAATGCTTCGGGATATGATATGCGAGGTTGGTACTCCTTGATTACCGGTTTTAGCTTGTCTTGTGTCACTTCAACTTTACCTTTTTCTACCTCGTTTCCTTGTGTTGGACTGGGTTTGTCTACTTTTTCGCTTTTTTGAGCTGTTATGGCTTGGATTTGCTCATTTGGATTAAATTCAGTATTACTCGGTAGACGCCCTTGTGATCGTTCAGATAATAGCTTCGCAATTTGTCCGACTGACTGGGTAATTTCCCCGATTGCCTTTGTAAGTCATCCAACTTGGTTCTCGATCGTTTTGATCGATGTTTGTTGGGTGTCGAGTGTTACCTCAGTTTTTTGGAGACGGGCTTCTGTGGATGCTATGAATTTGTTCAATGTCTCTTCAAGATTCGGCTTCTTTTCCTGTAGATATGGCTGATTTTGGAAATTTTGAGGAGGTTGTTGTTTTTGATTTCCTTGATTTCCTTGACCTCCCCACGAAAAATTTGGGTGGTTCCTCCAACCTGGATTATAATTATTACTATATGGGTTATTATTAGATCCAAATTGTTACCTATATAGTTCATCCGCTCATTTTTCTCGTGCTTGGTTGGTAGGGTGGGTACTCAGGATTCGCCACAGTTCCACTTGCGTCGCACTGCATGACTGGATGTACCTGCGAAGAACACAAACTATCAAGCTTCTTATTCATCAACTCTACCTGATTTGATAGCATGGTTACTGCGTCGAGGTTGTAAACTCCGGCTGTTTTTGTTGGCCTAGTTCTTGTAACTTGCCATTGATAGTTATTCAGCGACATCTCTTCAATAAACTCGTAGGCTGCTTCAGGAGTTTTATTATTCAGAGTTCCACCGGCGGTTGAGTCGATTAGTTGCCTCGTTGAGGGGTTTACACCGTTATAGAAAGTATAGACTTGGAGCCACAAGGGTAAACCATGGCGCGAACACCTTCTCAAGAGATCCTTATATCTCTCCCATGCATCGTATAATGTCTCTAAATCCATCTGCACAAAAGAAGAGATATCATTACGTAATTTGGCCGTTTTGGCCGGTGGGAAATATTTTAATAAATTTTTTTCGGTCATTTGTTCCCATGTAGTGATTGACCCTCGTGGTAACGAGTTTAACCACTGTTTGGCTTTATTCCTTAGTGAAAAGGGAAATAACCGAAGTCGTATAGCATCATCAAAAATGCCATTTATTTTGAAGGTATCACCGAACTCTAAAAAGTTAGCTATATGAGTATTCGGATCTTCGTCCTGTAAACCATCAAATTGAACAAACTGTTGAATCATTTGTATAGTGTTAGGCTTTAATTCAAAATTATTAGCAGCTATAGCAGGCCTAACAATACTAGATTCGGCTCCTGTTAAATGAGGTTTAGCATAATCATACATAGTACGTGGAGCATTATTTTCTGCCACATCTTGTGGTGGAAGATTATTTTCATCCATCCTTTCAGTAGGATTGGATCTGTCTTCTCGCTCTCCTTCTTGGTAATTTAGGGCTCACCTAATTTCTCTGCGATTTCTCCGAGCGGTAGCTTCAATATCACTGTCGTATTCTAAAGGTCCTCTCGGGTTCCTTCTAGTCATAAACTAGAGGTACCTGCTAGGAAAAAAAAGAAAGAAAATTTAGCAAAATTATAATTAGAACTAAAAATAAAAATAAATTGCGAAAAATAAAAATAATGGCTAAAGTAATAAAAATAGAGCTTTCTTAATATTTTAGTTCCCCGACAACGGCACCAAAAACTTGATCGCTATGAATCAGAGCTTTAAAATTTATAAAAAGAATGATCGAACCTGGAAACTAACTCTGACAACAATTGAGGCAAGTGCACCTATCGAACAGTAGTATAGCTTAGGCAAGACCGGATTATCGAACCCAAAGGAACTAAAAGTACTAATACTAACTTTCTTTTTATTATTTAACCTAAAAATAAAGAGAGATTGTTTATCTAATCTAAATTAATTAACTACTAAACTAAAGACTCTAAGACAAAGAATAATGAATTTGGAAAATAACTTGGGAAAAACTCAGTTGATTTAGACGATACCCTAGGAAGAATCCACCTATGACTTCACTTGTTATCTAACACTGAACCATACGATTTATTCACTTAGTTTGATCCGTAAGACTCCCTAATGTATATTAAACCCTCTCTCGAGGCGAATAATGTCTAACCCTAGGTTAATTAGTGGAACTCTCGTTCTCTTATAATAACCCCCTAGAATAGCAGTAAATCGATCTATGGATTCCCATATTAGGTTTTACCCTAATCCGGCAAAATCTCGTCACCCTATCTCTAGGCATGCGATCAACTCCGCTTAATTATGCTAGATCTACTCTTAGGCAGGGTCTATTCCTCCTCCACCTAAGCACATTAAATTTGGATTAAGCTCACATAATTAAGAACAAACTAAGTATTTATCATATAATTGAAAAAATAATAACAAGATTCATCATAGGTTTCATCCTTCTTGGGTATCCGAAGGGTTTAGTTCATAACAATAAAGGAAAACATCTCAAGAGAAAAGATAAAACAAAACATAAGAAATCCTAAAACCCCAAGGAATTGAAAGAGAGATCCTCCGTCTTGAGTAGAATTAGAAGCTCTTGAGCAGAGACGAATCAACTGGCTATTCCTGAGTGAATCCCCACAAATCTGCCTTCTCTGGCCTAGCACGACGCCCCTAGACGATGGCTTTGGGCTCTCCCTCTTAGGTCATACTTAGGGTGTATTTATAGGCTTTTGAAATACGTTTCTTTCTCCCTAAGTATCCTTTCCCGAATGAAATTGCTCTTCTCCATAGCAGAGGCACGGCCATGGCACACACCCGTGTGAATCGTGGCCAGGCCGTGTTCGGATTTCTTTAATGAGACACGACCGTGTGAGTCAGGGTTTAGACCGTGTTCTAGATGATTGGCTTGGCACGGCCGTGTGGGTCTAAGTCCAGGCTGTGTCAATTTCCTCTTTGGCCCATTTGTCCCGTTTTAAGCCCGTTTTGTGTTCTTTTTATCCTTGGGTGCTTTCCTGAGTATAAGACATGAAAAGAAAGGATTAAGAGCACCTTTTTACATAAATCAAGGGATAATTCATCCAAAAGCATACTAAATGTGGGCCTAAAATATGTTGCTATTTCGGTTTATCAACCACAAATATCAACGTGTTCCACCATTGATAAGCGGTGTCTCTCAGCAAAGATACAACACATTTAATACATTCATCAGAAGTACAAGATAATTCATCGAATACCCGAATCGTATTTTCAAGCCAGAACTCAGCTTTCTCAGCATCATCATCAACAGTAGCCCGAAACTCTTCAGCCCCATGTTTACGAATCTTATCTACTGGCGGCTTGTTCAATCGTATCGGATCTACAACTTGAGGAACAACAGGGATTTGTTGAGGAATAGGTGGGGGTAGAGGTTGTTGAGCAGCCGGATTCGTTCAAACAAACTCCATGAACCACTCATTCATCATATGGAAAAAGGCTTGTTTAGCCTCTCCCTCGTGGCTACTTGATACAGGTCTAGATTCAGTAGGCGCTGCCCCTTGAGCGGGAGTGGATGCATTACTCTCTACATCATCGGCTACAGCTCGTTCGAGATCCATTACTGTGTGAAAACACAATTTAAGCTGTCAGGAATCATCACACTATCGCAGAGTATATATGGCATGTATAGCTAGACTCTCACACACGCTACGTTAGTCCTAGAATCGACTAAACTGTAGCTCTGATACCAATAAATATAACACACATCACCCTTATTCACCGTCAGAATAGGCTTACGAGGTATTACCGATCAATACACATCACTTAACATCCAATACTAAAAAAATTATACATTCATACTCAAATACCATTCAACACAAACACATTGTCCCTTATAAGAGCCTACAAGGCCTTAAACATGCTTTAGAAGTGGTTCGAGACTAAACCGATAACATACGAAATTTTTGGAAAACTTAGAAAATTTTCAATCATTCAGGGGTCACAAGCCCGTGTGAACAGGCCCTATGGAAATAGGGCATACATACTGACTTGGGTCACACGGCCGACCACACGCCCGTGTGTCTAGCCCGTGTGCCCTTTGAATTGGCCTCATACGCCCGTGTGCCAGGCCGTGTACTAGGCCGTGCCAAACCTGTAGAGTATACTGACTTATGCAACACGGCCAAGTCACATGCCCGTGTGCTAGGCCGTGTGCCATTTTGGGGGTATACTGACTTGTGCCACACGGTCGGTCACACGTCCGTGTGGAGCATACTGACTTCATTTTAATTCAACACCAGGGACACACGGCAGTGTAACATGACCGTGTGTCGCACACGGCTGAGACACACGCTCGTGTCTCTGCCCATGTGGACAAAAATAGGCCATTTGCAAGGCTAATTTGCCACCCTTACTCATGCTCACCTAAACAACCATAATAGTATCATTTCATCACACAACTAAGCAGCCAAAATCATCATTCAAATGCACAAATCATACCATATCCATTTCAACCAAATTCAATACTTAATTCAATACCAAATACCTATTCAAATACTTATCAACTCAATTTCTAAAAGCATACTTCACCAAATCATTTCTCAAACATTAAACTCCATAAATCAATTTAACCATTTGCAACTATAAAACCATAACCATTTTCATACTAAACATACCAAAATAAGCCATCACCCATGTCTATATATACAACCAAAACATATGCATTTACAAGCCATTTCTAATAGCTAAACACACAACCATATTAACATCATTTACAAGCCAACTCTCATGGCTATATTCACAACCAAAATACCAGAAGTAGCCTATACATGCCATATACCATATATACACAACTCAAAAGTACCAAATATATGTCCGATAGTGCAATGATGATGTTCCCGACGACTCCCGGATCTGAGCTAGCCTTGATTCACTATAAAATATAGAAAAATAACACAAAATAAGCTTCATAGCTTAGTAAGCTTGTATGTGAATAACTTAATTCATCAAATAAATGCAAATCAACCAAATTTACATAACATCACCATAAACACATTAACTACAAACCTTTTTCATATCTCAAAACTTGATCAAATACCATTTCATCAACTTTCTCTATTTAATACTCGAATAGGTTCTATACGTACCTGTATCACCTCGTACTAACCTCTTTCTCGACCACATCATTCATTTACCCGTTGAACCATTCGAAATAGAAGTCGGATACTCAAGAATCTCAATTGGTAAGTACCTATACCATGGCCTGAAGCCAAATCAAGGTAACTTATCTCGGAGTACCTATACGATGGCTCGTAGCCAAATCAAGGTAACTCCTTTCCGAAATACCCATACCATAGCCCGTAGCTAAATCAAGGTATCACTCGCACCCGTAGTGCCGATATCGTGGCTCGAAGCCAACACATCCAATATGCATGGCCTGAAGCCAAATCGGTATATCATCTTATAACATATCATTAGTATCCAAAATCTATTCCTAAGGTTCAACCGGGACTTTTAGCTTGTCGATTCCATCTTCGAATATATCCGTAGAATCTTATTTACAATTCACACATTAATAAAAATATCATAATCACAGTTTAGGCAATATCAAAGCATTTATCATACATTTATAAAGAAATCGTCACATACGAACTTACCTTTAGTACGGAAAGGGCGAAATGAGTCAATTACTCGATAATCTTGCCTTTCCTCCGATCTAATTCCGGATTCATCTTTTCTTGATCTAAATATATTCAAAATTAACTTCTTTAATCAACCAGTCATTCAAATTAGTCCAAAACATACATTTAGGCCTATTTGCACTTTAGCCCCTAAACTTTCACATTTAATCAATTTAGTCCCTTTTCACAAATACACAAAATTCACATAATTTATTTAAACCCAAGCTTGGCCGAATTTCATATAAGTCCCTAGCAGCCCAAAACTTTCATTTATTTCACATTTCAACCACTCAATTTGCATATTTTACAAATTAAACCATTTTTGACATTTTTGTCAAAAATCACTTTACAAAACATGAAAATCTATCATCAAAAATTCATATTTAAACTCCAAACACCAAAGAACACATAAATTCAACAATGTAAACTCTCATAATCTTTAACAATTTTGAAATCTAGGGTACGGGCTAGCTAGAACGCGAAGCAACGATCACAAAAACATAGAAATCATCAAAAATCGAGCTAAAACCGTACCTTAATCAAGCTAGGAGTGTGCTGAAATTTCAAGCCTTAGAATGGATTTCTTCTTTGCTATTCACGGCTAAGAAAGATGAATGAAATTCATCTTTATGTTTTGTTTAATAAAAAAATAACATTAAATTACAAAATACCACATTTAACCTTATTTAATAACCATTAAAATCACTTAATACATGCCCAAAATTGTCCACTTACTAATATAATGGGATAATTACCATTTAAGACCATCATATTTAAAAGCCAAAGCTATTTGACACCTTTAACAAGTAGAATGCAACTTTTGCATTTTACGCGATTTAGTCCTTTTTCTCAAATTGAGCAATTAAACGATATAATTAGATCACGAAATTTTCACACATACATGCTATCATGCTATAAACACCAAAATTAATATTAAAATAATTTTTCAATATTGGATTTGTGGTTCCGAAACCACTGTTCCGATTCAGCTAAAATCGGGCTGTTACAAAGTAATTATTGTTTAAAGATACATGATTATTAGATTTAAAAAAAAAAACATGATTTATATTTTTATTTTATGTAATAAAAAATAAAAAATAAAAAAATATATTATTGATCTACAAATTTGAATGATTTAAGTATAAAGAAAGTGTAATTCCATATTTTTGAAATTTATCTAGTCAATTTTTTAGTTTTAATATAATAATAGTATAAATTAAAATAATGTGTAATTCATGATGAATATAACATAAACTTAAATATTTATCGAATATTATCTATTTAAATTTTTAGTTTTGATATAATAATAAGTATTTTCTTACATTTAAATTATAAAAAATTAAAATAATAAGATATTACTTATTTATAAATTCAAGATGAATACAAAGTACAATTCAATACTTTTTTATATTTAGTTGCAATACAATAATTAAAATAATAGTTTAAATTAGGTAAAATGTCAAATTTAACTTTCAACATTTACATATTTTATTAATTTGACTATTTTTTTTGAGCTAAATTTAGTTATCAATTTTAAAGAAAAATTATAATCCAATTATAACCCTAAAAATAGTTTTCGATTTCACCTTAGTTCAAGACGTCAAACGAAATCGGCTCTGCTTAAAGAAGCACCACTTATGAAATTACATTCTCGTTTATAGAAATAGGCTCAACAATTAATAATCGAGCTTGATTCTTAAATAGATTATCTCGACTTCCATGTGCATCTCCATGCTGATATATGCATTGGGAAATCCTAGCCAGATTAATAGTTGTTTCTATATAATGTTTTGAAAATGGGGAGCCATCAACATAACATTTGTTCAACTTCTTCCAATAATCCTCGATTAAGTCACTTATGTGTTGGCGAGCCATTGCCTCTGAGCACCCAGTTTCGTTCATGTAGCATGTTACTGCGTTTACACTTTCGCCTCTTTCTAATTCATCCTATAAAGCATTTCATTAATTAGTTCTTGGTACATGAAACTCTAACAAGACAAAAATTAATGGTGGAAATCAGTGCATATGTATATATATATATATATATATACCTTTGCAGTGCCTAAATCATTGCAAAGTCGAAAAATAATGGATGGCCATCTAATGACATCATGGTAATGTTCCAAGCCATGAAGTGCTTCAATGGTGATGTTTCCTCTCTGTAAAAAGTAGGTGTGGACTAGACAAAGATGTCCCGATGCAGACAACCATGCATTTTCAAGATATTCTTGGAATATCGGAATGTGTTTACTGTGTGCCCAGTTTGCTTCTTTTAAGAATGCTTTGCATAGATCAGCCCACTAAAAAAAGGAAGAGAAATTAGATTTTAATCAGATATATGAATTGTTGTTATAGACTAGTATGTACTATGTACCGTACCGCTTTTCTCAAGAAAGGAAGGATGTTTTGTCCATGGTCTCTAAGAGTTTCATAAGCCATCTCATTTATAGAGTTATAAAGGGCAAGAAAGCATAGCTCCATATAATCGGGCAGATTTTCTAAGGCACCTAAATCCCATCTGAATATTAAAAGAATTTATTAGTGAATAATAAGGTATAAATAATATTTCATATAAATACTTTCAAACCTTTGAACAGCATCAGTAAATGACTCCAGTTCATCCAAAGTGCCATGAACGTCGTAAATATCATCGATTGTAGTTACAAAGGAAGCCACTTTGGTTAGAACTTTTCTACAATGCCTGAATTGAGGTTGAGAAACCACTCCGACCGTCCAAAAGAAGCATTCAGTAAGCCTGTCCCTTGCGAAATTCAACTTGCTCGCCAGCCCCATGTCCATCCACCATCTAATAATATTATTAAGCCATGTTAAGTACTGCAGGTAACTATAAAACATATATAGCTTTGAAAAACTTACAGCTTATCATCTAATTAAATTACCTTGACATCTCTTTGAGATCTTCTTGAAGTGTTGACTGCACCATGTTGAAATCCAGCTTGGCCAATTCCAGCAGGTTGAGTTTTGCATTATCTCTTTCGCCGTAATCCTCGATGTAATGTCGAGTTTCCAGCCTGAGCAATCTCCGATGCAGCGGCAGCTCCAAGGCGCCGGTCACCTGTTGTGTTAAATCTTTCTCCTCATCGCTAATACCATTTAGATGCATCCGTGTAAAGACGAGGGCTTCATCCATCACATCCTCTCCTTCAAAGCCCAGAAGTGAAGCTTCGTACAAACTCAACATTGCTTTCACATCCTCGCACAGGCATTCCTTGAAATTTCCCTTACCATCCATGAAACCTTTAAACACATCTGCATTCAGAAGTATAGTCAGAATAATGGCAACCCAGACCTAGATTTTGAAAGCTTTAAATAACATATATTACCTTGAGAGATGTCGTAGCGGTATTGCCTGAGGAGATCTGAATCTTAGAGCTACTGCATGCAGGCCAATAGTATTCTCTGTTGCGACACCGCAGACGAATTTCGCTAGGGCTCTATCGATATCCATCTCGAAAGGATGCTCCAACCCCAGCCGTTGGATGTCATCGTTCAGTTGAAGCAAGTTCAGTGGGTCTGCATTTTCATCATTCATACCACACCTCAATTCCTCCTCTAACTTCGCTTCTCTCTCTTTGTATATGATATCCTGCCAATGTCATTAGCTAGCATGAAATGATTAATTAAGAAAACAAACAAAAATAAGTGTGAGGTTGATTACGTACGACACGGTCATTGTTCAAGGACTGAAGGAAATCGTAGCTCCAAATACTTGGCTGGTAATTGACTGAAGGTCTTTCATCTTTGGGGTGATGAGAAATGGAAAACTGAGTGGTGGTGGACGACACAGCACCCAAGATACGGCAAGTGCTCCTCAAAGAAGGAGGCTGAGATTCAAGTTTTGCAGGGACCATGATTTGCTTAGGACTCAATCGGGGCAGGCAGAAGAGTATAGGGTGTGCCAACGCCATTTTCTGTGTGCTGTTTTTGTTACAAACAAATATTTTGCCGTAGCTGAATTGTATAAACTCTAGTCCTCTTTATACTACACATACGTAGCATTCAAAGACAAATTATAGTTTGGTCGATGAGGCAGGGCCCGGTGGGGAAGAAATTTCAAATTTCGCGTTATGACTCGAGTTACACGAGGGTAGTACGTCGAATACAGAAACAAAGTTCAACACAATTTCTATTATATTCGTATCCATACGATAATTATGTATTTAAAAATATTAATATGTAGGTAAATGACAAATGACAAAGGTAAGCGCACCTACCGAATAATAGTATAGTTATAGTGAGAAGAGAATATTATATCCACGAGGACTAAAAGTACTAGTAATTACCGTCTTCTTATAATTTAGCCGAAAAATTGGAGTGATTGTGTTTTAAATCTAAAATTACTAAACTAATTTAACTAAGTACGCAAAGAATGAATTAAGGATAGACAATACCCAGAAAAGAATCCACCTATAATTCACTTTTTATTATGAATCTGAATTAAACGATTTATTCACTTGTGTTATCTCTTTTGAGAGTAAGAACAACTAACTCTAGGTTGGCATTAACTCGATCTGTGGATTCCCTTATTAGATTTGACTCTAATCCGGTAGATTTATATCATCCTATTCCTAGGATTGTATACAACTCCATTCAATTATGCTAGATCTACTCTTAAACAGAGACTTTTGCTCCACTGAAATAAGCACATTAAACATGAATTAATATCCTGGAAATATTGAAGCAAGAAATAATATAAGCATACATAATTAAGAACAAGAATCAAGTATTTATTGCGTAAAACGGAAATTAAATAAAATGATTCATCAAAGGTTTCATCCTCCCAAGATATTTAGGGAATTAGTTCTTAATCTTGAATAGAAACATCTCAAAGTCAGAAAAATCACAAGACATAAAGAAACTCAATAAAACTTCGAAAGAATTTAAAAGGAGGTCTTCAATCTTGATGGAGATCCGCTTCCAAGTTGATTCCGATGGTGTTATTCAAGTGTTTTCTTCGATCTTCTTTGATTTCCCATATGTCTTCTTCTAAAGGGTATTTATAGACTTTAGAATGCTCAGAAACCCTAAAAATTGGGTTTTTTCGCGTATTTGAAAAGTAGGGTGCGAAATAGATACGGGCTAGCACATGGGCGTGTGTCCAGCCTGTGTGGCTCACACGGGCGTGTGGCCAGCTCGTGTGGAAATGCCCAGGTTGTGTGGATCCTGAAAACAACTCTTTTTATTTAATTTTGGCTCTTTTTTGCTCCTTTCGCTCCCAAATGCTCTCCAAAGTATAGAAACATAAATTTAGAGGATTAGGAATATCAAATTCATTAATTTGCATAATTAATCATCCAAAAACAGATTAAGAATGGGATTAAAATATGTTACTTTTATAGCTTATGATATATTAAAATAAAGTTTTTGGTAAATGGTAAAGTTAATATTTTATTGATGTAAATAGTATGGGTTTTAAATTCAACTTCATTTGAATTTTTTATTGAGTTTTTTTTTTTAAATTTAATTCGACCACTTTATTGATAGGAGGGAGCACATAATCCTAAAAAGCAAAAAAACCACCTAACCTACTGTGAAAAATATAAATGTTGGTAATGACAATATATATCGCAAATAAAAGAGAAATAAAATAAAGAACACACAGATTTTACGTGGAAACCCTTTCGGGAAAAAAACCACGGGCAGAGGAGAAGAAAAATTCACTATGTCGAATTCGAACCATTACAAGAGGAATAGACTATGTCTATTTATAGGCTTGTAAAACCTAATTCTAATCAAAGTAAAAATATATTATGCTAATAAATGCAAAATATATTATACTTATAAATGCTAAATCTTCTAGAAAGAAGATATATTTTGCTTAACTTGACTTGCAAGCAATATCTTAGAATTTGGGTCACATAACTCTAACAATCTCCACCTTGACACGTATTCTCAACAAACAAGTTCTTCATCGCGAACTCTCAACGAACAAGTTCTCCACCTCTTCCATAAAACCCCTTAAGGGTTTAACTTCAACAATGAACACCAACCAAATCTAAGCAATGCTCAAACTTGGTTATAGGAAGTGACTTAGTCATCATATCTGCAGGATTTTCATGAGTACTAATTTTGCTCACAACAATATCACCACGAGCAATAATATCACGAACCAAACTATGCTTCACAACCGGGAGAACACATCTCAGAAGTCCACTCCTGAATTTGATCAGAACCCTTTGCAACAAGCCTTGCTTTATATCCGGGTTCTTCAACTCCCCGAGTCCCTTCTTTCTTTTTAAACACCCATTTACAAATAACAACCTTTTTACCTTTAGGAAGTTTCACAAGATCACATGTTCTGTTTTTGTGGAGTGATTCCATCTCCTCTTGCATAGCAAACATCCAATTTTCTGAGTCTTCACAGCTAACCGCCTTAGAATAATTAGACGGCTCTTGGTTTGCATTTATATCTTCAGCCACATTTAAAGCATAAGCAACTAGATCAGTCTCAAAATACTTCTTTGGAGGCTTAATTTCTCTTCTAGTTCTGTTTTTGGAGATAGAGTATTGTGGTGAAGAAGCAACTCTATTCTCAATTTTTGTATTGGCTTGAGGAATCGACTCTGTATTAATTTGATGCTCCACCTGCTTTTGATTTTCTTTATTGGAAGAGTCTTTAAGAGATAAGTTAGGTAGCATAGCAGTTTCATCAAAAATAACATCTCTACTAATCACAACTTTTCTATTTTCAGACACCATAACTTATACCCTTTTACACCAAATTTATAACCAAGAAAAACACATTTAATGGATCTCGGTTCCAATTTTCCATTATCAACATGAGCATACGCAGACACCCAAAGATCTTTAAATCGTAATAATTAGCAGGATTACTGCACCATACCTCTTGTGGAGTCTTTTTCTCAATGGCAACGGATGGAGATCGATTGATCAAAAACATGCATGAGGTGCTTGCCACAAAACGACTTTGGTAAGTTGGCATTTGACAACATACATCGAACTTTCTCCATGATCGCTCTGTTCATTCGCTCGCAACGCCGCTTTTGTTGTGGAGTATGACGAATCACAAGTGTCTCACGATCCCTTCGACTTGCAATCGCTTATTAAACTCATCGTAACAAAACTCTAAGCCATTGTCTGTGCGGATTTGTTTTATTTGTTTTCCCATCTGCTTTTCAATCATAGTTTTCCAAGACTTAAATGCGGAAAACACATCGCTTTTCTGCTTCAGGAAGTATGCCCAAACTTTTCTGGAAAAATCATCAATTAAAGTTAGCATATAATTAGCTCCACCTCTTGAAGGCACTCTTGATTGCCCCCACAGATCAGAATGAATATACTCCAACGTTTCCTTCATGTTATGGATTCCTCTGGTGAATCGAACTCTCTTTTGCTTCCCAAAAACGCAGTGCTCACGTAACTTCGGGCTTGTAAATTCCTCCCCCATCAAGAAGTCCTCTTTTGCTCAATTCTCGCCATGCCATTCTCACTCATATGCCATAGGCGCATATGCCAAAGTTTAGTAATATCATCATCTGACAAGGAAGAGGAAGCGGCAATTTGCATCACCAATAATGATGAGAACACTACAAAACATATAACTTGGCGCTCTTTCTCTCGCTCTTTCATCACAACGAGGGAACCTTTGGAAATCTTCAAAATCCCACTTTCAACTGTGTATTTGTACCCTCTTGAATCAAGAGTACTCAACGAAATTAAATTTCTCTTCAATTCTGGAACATGCCGTACGTCACTAAGTGTTTTGACAACTCCATCAAACATCTTAACTTTAATTGTTCCAACACCTGCGATTTTACACGAAGCATTATTTCCCATCAAAACAACACCTTCGATAATCGCTTCGTAATTTGTAAACCAATCCCGATTGGGACTCATGTGGAAGGTGCAGCCTGAATCAAGTATCCACTCCTCGCTCACTTTAGAATTGTTGACAGAAGCGACTAGAAGTTCACCATCGCTGTAGTCTTCTACAACATCAGCTTCACCAAATTTTTGGTTATTTTCCTTTTGATTCGTAGCCTCCTTTTAATCTTGTTCGTAGCTTATAGCACTCAGATTTAATGTGCCCTTTCTTCTTGCGTAGTTGCAAGTTTTACCTCTGCTTGAAGACTTCGATCTACCCTTAGATTTACCGCGAGGATTCCGCTCTCGTGTCCTTCCACGATCATCATCATGATTTCGATCTTGTCTCCCATGAACAATGAGACCCTCTCCCTGAGAGTCGGGTTTAACCACAAGATGTTTCATCTTATCATACGAGGTCAAAGAATCATAAACCTCATCAACCGTAAGAGACTCACGGCTATATAAAATCGTGTCTCTCAAGGTTGAATAAGACGGGGCAACGAACAACAAGAAGAATCAACCCTAGATCTTCCTTATCATACCAACCTCCATGGCCTCCAAGTTTGAGAGAATTTCTTTAAAATCATAAGTGTTCGTGTACAGATGCACCTTCCTCCAAACGATGAGCATAAAGACGTTGTTTCATATGCAACTTGTCTGGTTAGAGTTTTCGACATACATATTTGTTCTAGCCTCTTCCATAATGCAACAAGTGGTCTTCTCCTTCATCACATCCTCGCAAAATTTCGTTAGACAAATGCGGATGTAATCGTGTTAATGCCTTTCGATCCTTGCGCTTCTTCTCTTCCTCCGTCAATGTCAAAGGCATCTTATCTACCTAGCGTGGCTTCCTCTAAATTCATCTGCAAGAACCGCCTGCATCTTTATCTGCCACAACGCGAATGACCGTGTTGCGATCCAACAATGGAATTTCATACTTCAAAGACGCCATTACCGTGATCGAGATAAAAACACAAAGCTCGATACCAATTTGTGAAAAATATAAATGTTGGTAATGACAATATATATCGCAAAGAAAAGAGAAATAAAATAAAGAACACATGATTTTACGTGAAACCCTTTCTAAAAAAAACATGGGCAGAGAGGAGAAGAAAATTCACTATGTCGAATTCGAACCATTACAAGAGGAATAGACTATGTCTATTTATAGGCTTGTAAAACCTAATTCTAATCAAAGTAAAAATATATTATGCTAATAAATGCAAAATATATTATACTCATAAATACTAAATCTTCTAGAAAGAAGATATATTTTGTTTAACTTGACTTGCAAGCAATATCTTACAATTTGGGTCACACAAATCTAACAATTAACTACCAATTGAAAGATAAAACATCACGAAAGTGTGGGCGAAGCCTCGATTTTTCATTTCCTAAGATAAAACCAGTCCCCTACTCTTTTGTGGGTTAAGAAAACACAAATTTTCCTAAAAAAAAACACAAGAAGAAAACACTAAAGACTTAACCTTCCCTCATTCTTTCATTCTTTTGTCGCGTCGCCAAAATTCATTTCAACGGTGGACCTGTTAAAGCAAATCCTTTGTTCTCGTCTTGACTTTGTTCCCCCGGTCCATCATCTTCTGAGTACCTTGGAGCTTTGTTAACCGTTTCCTTTTTCAGACTTAGTCCATCAAACATCCATACATTTTCATTAATCAGTTCTTCTTTGGTCTCTAGCTACGATGGGTTCAACCTCCAACGGAGTTTCTTCCACCTAGAAAGTCGAAAAATTGCTTCCTCTGCCCTATGCATCCATCGCATGCACCACTCCGTTGGCTTCTTGCGGTATGAATCGAAATTCAATATTCTAAAAAATTCTTGACATTGCTATTATTTTGTTTATAACTCCCCCGACGACTTATCTATCATTTCCATGGTTTTGCAGTTTTTTAATGGCGATCCTTGAGTCCCCTTCCATGATAACATCACTAAATCCCATTTCTTCAGCAAAAACGGCTCATTTAAGGTATGCATACGCTTTAGCAATTGTCAGATCTCTAACGTTATGGATCAGGTAAGAACACAAACCCATTACAAGCCCCATATGGTTTCTGATGATAATTCCCGAGACTGCTTTGTTGCTTTGTTGAAGAAACGCAGAATCAGAATTAATTTTAACTTGACTTTCTGATGGGGGCTCCCATTGGGTAATCACTGTGTTATGTTGACATTTCAGTGCTTCCTTTAGCTTGTCAAAATCCGCTAAGTATGCTTTAATATAAGCCACAATCATGCATGTTCTCTATCGGATACCTTCATGGAAATATATATTCTTGTTATGCATATTGCCCATAATGATACTGCTAAGCATGAACATTTATATGCATTATTGATATTGAAAGTCTTCGCTAATCATTGTTTCGATTCTTGATTTTCATGAACGGGGACCAATGTCAGTGTCATTTACTGGAGGACTTGTTTTGTGAGGATGTAGTCTCGGAAGATGTGGCTTACAAACTCATGTTCTTCTCCACAAAGTGGGCATAAAGCATCATACCTCAGTCTACGACCTTTTAAATTACTTAAAGTAGGCAAGAAATTATTTGTAATTCTCCATAGATTAATTCGAACATTGCTGAGAATTTTTAGACTCCAAATTTTTGTAAAATAACTTCTAGTTAGATCATGGTCTGTTTTAATTTCATTTCCCATCATATTTAAATCTTCTAAGACACGCATTTTGTAACCGTTTTTTACCGTGTATCCCCCCAACCTGTCACCTTATCAAACCCTTATATCTAGTTGCAGAGCGTTCCCCAAAGGAATAGATTCAATCTCCCTATCTTGTTCTTCTGGGAAAAACCTTCTCAAGGTTTCCTCCTTCCAGGTGACAGATTCATGATTTATAAGGTCAGCAACTAAAGTGTACCTATAATCAATATTTTGTAATTTTCCTTCCTCAGAAAGCCATGGATCATTTCATATGTTAACTGATTTACTATTTTTGATTCTCCAACCCTTGATTCCAAAATACTCTGAATGTTCCATTTGCTTCTCCAGGTAAACGAAAGGTAAGCCCCTAGTTCGGCATTCAAAAAGTCACTTCGTGGGTGGTATTTAGATTTCATTACTTGTACAAGTAAGCTTGTGGGATTGGTGATTAGCTTCCATCCTTGCTTTGCCAACAAGGCATTATTAAAATTGATAAATCTCTAAATCCCATCCCCCATTGCGCCTTGGGGATACATAATGACACCCATCAACACTAGTAAATACCCTTATCCGTTTTCAAATTTTACCACCAAAATTTACACATAATATTCTCTAATTCCCAACATAAAGAACTTGGTAATCTGAAACATTGCATAGCGTAGATTGGAATGGCTTGTAAGACTGATTTGATAAAAACCTATTTTCCCCCAATGGACAAATTGTGAATGCTCTAGTTTTTTACTTTTGTCAAAAAAATTCATTTATTTCCACAAAAGCATTTCTCTTTTGCCTCCCTACCATTTTCAGTAATCTAAGGTATTTCTCGGGATTGTTGGTCATACGAACCCCTAACTCCCTTCCTATTTGCAATTTAACCACATCGTTGACATTGTTGCTAAAGTTAATTAATGACTTTTTGAAATTCACCATCTGTCCCGATATTTTTTCATAGGCATTAATAACTGATCGAATTGCTAAAGCTCTTTCCACTGTTGCTTTTCCAAATAAGATACTGTCATCAGCGAAAAAAAGGTGGGTTATTGACAAACCCCATCTACTTATTTTTTACCCTTATATTTTTCTTTCCCTTTTTTTTTTGCAATATTAAGAAGTCTTGAAAAACCCTCAGCACAAATGATAAATAAATATGAACTTAAGGGATCTCCTTATCTTATTCCTCTAGTAGGACTGAAACCAACCCCTTTCCCTCCAATAAGCACGACTGAGTATGAAACGCTTTTGATGTACCACATGATCAATGGTACCCACTTATCACAAAACCAAGCTTTCTCATCATATTTTCAATGAAAATCCACTCAATCTTGTCGTATGCTTTGCTCATGTCTAGTTTTAGAGCAAAATTACCCAACCCATATCTTTTCTTCTAAAAAGAATGCAATAATTCATATGCCACTAATATGTTATCTGTAATCTGTCTATCTAGGACAAAAGCGCATTGTGCATCATCAATGCAGTAGCCAAGAGCCTTCCTAAATCTATTGACTTTATCTTTTAAGATTATTTTATAAACTACACTGCAAAGGCTAATTGGCCTAAATTGGCCCATATTTTTTGGATTTTGAACTATTGGAATTAGGACAATGTTGGTATCGTTAATTGCACTTAATTCTTTATGGTTGTTCAAAATTTCTTAACAGAATCTAGACACCTCTTTTCCTATAATATGCTAAATTTTTTGAAAAAACATTGCAGGGAATCCATCAGTACCTGAAGCTTTTAGTGGAGCCATTGATTTTAATGCTTCTCATAAATCTTCTTCTTTAAAACTTGCTGAAAGAACCTCGTTAATGTGTTCAAGAATGCAAGGTTGGATCTCTGTCCATAAATATTCACAATCCTGCATAGGTTTTGAGGAAAAAAGGATCGTTAAAATAATTTGATGCTAAAGCTAGCAATTCTTCATCTCCCTCGATCCATCTGCTACTCCCATCTTCAAGCCTTTTTACCATATTTCTTTTCTTTTGGTAGGACGCATAGTTGTGAAAAAAAGTTGTGTTACTATCACCCATTTTAAGCTAGTTTTCCCTTGCTCGTTGTTCCCAAAAGATTTCTTCTTTGTCTGCCTCCATATTTAATGTTAGTTTAACCTCTGTAATTTCTGCTAGTCGTTCTTCTTTAGGATCTTCATTACTAAGTTCCTAAAGTTTTTGGCTTAACTCTGTCCTTGTTCTGTTCCAAATACCTTTATTGATCCTGACCCATTCTTTTAAACCATTACCCAAACTCGCAAGTTTCCCTGGGAGATCTTCATTACTTGATCCCCATATTCTATTCACCAGTTCCTTGAAACCTTCTTCAAAAACCCATTCTACATTAAAACTAAAGGGAAAGCTTTTTCTTCCTTTAAAACCACATCGATGCCCCAAAGTACTCATAAGCAACGGGCAATGGTCCAAAAAACTATGTGTCAAGTGGCGTAAAGAATAACTAGGAAAACAACTCCACCATTCCAGATTTTCCACTCTTCTGTCAAACCTTTAGCGTATATTGTTTTCCGCTAGTCGTCCTCTCTCTCACGTAAACCATTACCCTGAAAAACTAAGGTCGCTTAATTCACAATCTTCCAATGCTTCCTTGAATGCTTCCATTTGTCTTTCTTCTCTCAACCTTCCACTTTTTTTCTTAAAAGAGTACATTATTTCATTGAAATCTCCCATGACAAGCCAAGGCAGTTGACAATCCTCATGCAGCCGTCGTAGCTTGTCCTATAAAAACCTTCTTAGATGCTCTACTGAAGATCTATAAAATCATGTGAATCTGCATTAGATGTCTTCTCTTTCTTTTTTGACCTCCACATCAATGTGTGAACTAGAAAAGCTCCTAAGGGTAATAGTTAAACTTTCCTTCTATCCTAAAAAGAGACCCCCTCTAGAACCCTTCGCACCCACATCAATCCCGTTAACATATCCACACTTTTTATGTATTTTTTCTATCTTTTTTTAGCTAACTTTTATTTCTATGATAAAAAAAAGTTGGGGCTGGTATTATCTCAGTAGATTTTTAAGACGTCTTACTGTCTGTGATTGCCCCAATTCGTGGACATTCCAACTTAGGATTTTCATTGTGACCTGACGGCCTGCTTATTAGCGATCGCTGATAAATTGATATCAAGATCAGTTTCTATACTTATGGCTTGTGACTCATTTAGTTGATTCATCCTTTTTTATTTCTTTCCTTCTACAATGCCAATTGAATCCTCTTCGTGGTCTTTAGCTATCCCCCTTAATTGATTATGTTCCACCATGCTGTCAATACCATATCCTTTGGTATCTCTACTATAGTTCATAATAATTCCCCTACCATTAGGCCTTGTTAGTACTCAATACCCCTCGTTCTATATGGTTGGGATTCTGATGTACCATTCTGCATTGCTCTTCCCTCTCGATCCTAAAAAATATTTTTGCTTTTAACCATATTCCTCGGCTCCTCTTGTAACGACCTGCTTTCAAACTGTACATTCCTTCTTAGTGGTGCTATTAAATAAAGATCCCATCCCATATCCATCTCTTGTATCTCTACAGTTCAACGTAAAGGGCAAAAACTCTCTCCATGCCCTAATCTTCCACATAAAAAACAAAATAACGATAACTTTTCATATTGGAAAGTGGCGTAGGTGGATTTGTCCTTCCCATATATTATGTGCTTTCTTATTTTCAACGGGCTTCGTACATCTAAACAAACCTTAATTTGCATGAATTTCTTCACACTTTTTTTTATTATCGTTGCATCATATTCTACGGACAGTCCAATGAAATTACCCAATTGTCGTGCCATTCTTTCTGACATAAAATCAAGAGGTAGATTATGAATTTGTACCAAAAAAATTGAGTAAATCAAAGAAACCTGAGTTGGATCTTCCCCATTCTCCAAACGGTGAAAAAGAATTAGATGTCTATTGAAAAACCATGGTGTGCCATTCATTACCCTCCATAAATCTAACTCATTATAGAAACGAAAAAGAACTCTCTTGTCTTCGATCTCTATTATGGAAACACCTTCAATTGGATGCCATAGCTCAACAAGGACAGTCCTCATAGATGGGGTGGACTGCGCTATTTGTTAGGACCTTTCCTACCAAACATAAATTAAATTCATCCTCACTTTCCTCTTCTTCTCCGTAATCACAAACAGGTTCTTCTTCCTCTTCAGCTATGTTTAAATTTGCCATCTCTTCTTCCATTAACTTGTTCTTGAGGCCATGTTCGCTAGGTCTAATTTTCTATTCCTGGCACCGCTTAGATCTTAAATAGTAACATAATCGAAAAATATGCGCTGATTTTTCCTCTTGGTAGAAACGGTTATAATATCCTGCAATATCTGTTCTATAGACCGTCGCCTCCACCGGTTTTGCTTTTTCCTTCGTTAGAAAACCTAAAAGAATTTATAGAAATCGGGTCCACGCCTACAACTGCTACAATCGGCAGACAAAAAAAGAACGAAAACAAAACCCTAACATGCTACAATCGGCAGACTTTTTATTGAGTTTTCTAAAAATAAAAAATTTAAATACCTTCAAATAGTATATCTTATGTTAATTATGGAAAGACACCAACTTAATCAATGGCTTAAATAATAGTGTAAAATATAATTTAAAATATAAATATTGTATTAAAATAAAGTTTTGGTTCATTGGTAAAGTTAATACTTTATGATGTAAATAGCAGGGGCTTAGATCCAGTCACATGCAAATTTTTTATCAAGTTTAAAAAAAAAAATTAAAATACCCTTAAATAATATAATTAAGTTTAATTGTGAAAGGACATTTTCATAATTTCCCTAATCAAGTTGGTGCTCGATTGACTCATGACACCAACTCAATCAAGGGCTTAAATAATAGTATGAGTTAATTGCATCAAATATCGTCAAACTATGACCATCATTCTAAATTGGTCCTCAAAATTTTAAACATTCTAATTACATCCTCAAACTATCAATGATATATCAATAAGGTCCTTCCGTTACTAAAATTGTTAATTTAACTGTTAAATGAGACGTCAGATCTTATGTGGCATAATTTAAAATGAAAGTTTTAAAGAAAAATGAATATTTTTAAAATGAATGTTATAAAAATCTTGATATTGAGTTTTTCAAATTTTTTTATAAAAACTATCATTCACCCTCTTTTTCTCAATTTTATTTTTTTTTAGTTTTTAATTTTAAAATTTATTTGACAAAATTTTAATTTTCTTTAAAATTTTCATTCTAAATTATGTTACATAAGATTTTACATATAATTTATTGGTTAAATTAACCGTTTTAATAATAGAAGGACATGATCGATATAACATCAATAGTTTAAGATGTAATTAGAAAGTTTTGAAGTTTGGAGACCAATTTAGAAAGAGAGTCATAATTTGGAGATGTTTGATACAATTAACTGTAATAGTATATATATTTTTATAAAAAAAAATATTTCTTAATCTCACATGTAATTTTACTAATTGTTTAACCTAGTTAAAATAAAAAAAATATTTTGATAGTTAAAATATTATAATAATAAAAAATTCAGTCATGTTATGAATATCTTATTAAGTGGATGTCCATCATGATCAAGATAAAGTTTTAATGTACTTTAAATTCTAATAGTTATTAGAATTAGATCTCTACTTCTTTTATACTTCTTATGCCTATAAATAGAGACTCTGATGAAGCATTGTAATTATTGCTTTTGATCAATAAAGTTCATTCTCTATTGCTTTCATATTTTCTTTGTTCTTTATTCTCTACATCTCTCTTTATTTTATAACACGTTATCAGCATGATCTTGCTCAAAGTGATATTTTCTTTTATCGACGATCAAATTTATCCTCCATGATTTTCAATTTCTTTGACGACAAGATGCAAAATTTTTACAGGAAGTTTCTTTTATTTAATGTATCATATCTGATTATTATTTTTCATTCTTCTTTCATTATATGTTATCATTGTTTTGATTAACTTATTTTACTTTTTGTTCTTAAGGATGATGAAAGATTTGATATTGTTATCCATAAGAAATCAAGAATATTTTCGAACTATCTCATACCTTCTAGTGATGACGATGATGTTAAAGATCTTCAAGTATATTTTACTATGTTTTATTTATTGTTTATTATAATTGGAGACTAATCATGACAACATGCATAGATAGATTTTGATTTGAAATCTCACGCATGTTTGGGATGGTGATTATGAAATAAAAAATCTATTGGGATGTTTATAAGTCTGTCCTACTAGATTTGTTGCATTCCCCGAAGTGAATGTAAACATATAGAAAATAAAATATATACTAATGGACTACTAAAAGTGGGAACGTAGTAATAAATAAGTAAACAATGAGAGTTATCAAGATAACTTTTCAAAGGGTAAAGATAACTTATGTTATCAATGTGATATGAAAGATTATTGGCCACATATGTGGCATATGCCCAAATATTTTGTTTCTGTTAATATTCTTTGAGGAATGATATGAAAATGTAGTAATGAATTCTATCATTATAGATAGAAAATATTTATCTTATTTGGTACTGAAACAAACCAATATTATTCCAATATTTGGTAGTACAAAATTAGTCGAAAGCTCCAAAAGAGCTAATATATTAATACTTTGTGATTGTTAATCCATTAGTTTTAAAAGATATTCATAATGGATCTCATATTGAGATTGTGAATGAGGATGTAACACCCCAAACCCGACCCAAACGCTACAACCAGATCTGATATGTCACTTAGAAAATTTTGGAAGAACATGTCGTATTTTCAGAAAAATATTTTTCTCTAAAGTTTATCTTCTTATTCGAGAGAAATTTAATAGTTGATAGTTTAAATAAAATATGCCTTTATAAATTAAAAACCCAAATTTAAATAGATATATTCGCTCAATAAGAATTTAAATAACTAAAAGTAATTAAAGCCCAAAATAAAACAAAACATAAACTAGTGGCCCACAAATTTATTACAACGAGATTTAAAATACATTAATTAAAAATATAAAGTATTAACTTGAGACTTTTTGCTGGATCCGATGGTCTTTTGCATGGCCACCTTGCGCCTCTCTCACCCTGGTCCAAGCACTAGGTATCACCTGAAAGGTTAATTAATAGGGTGAGTCGCGAGACTCAGCAGTGCAACCCTCATGCACCACTAGATTTTGGCCTTAGGCCCATAAAACATATTAATAATTCCATTTATAAAAAAATAACAAATAATATGCAAGGCCCAACCCGCTTGCCTAGGTTTCCATCCGCTACACGCCCGCACTCACCCATTCACGCCATTGGGGATTTCTACAATCGACCCACACCGCTATACGCCAAGATGGCGCTCATGCCGCTCATCAACATATGATGGCCGGCCCTTATAATGTGATCACGGCATTAGCCGCTACAACATATAATGTATCACGGTATAAACCGCTACACATAAAACGATAACTTCCTCCTTTCATCAACCCAACCCATGCAATCATAAAATCAATATGCTTTTATCATATAAAGTCAAACATTCATCGACTGGTGATTTGCTTCACCCTTCACGGGTTTCCAACATTAAACCGAGATATCGGTATTTATCACAATATATAAACTTATGAGCATACATTAATAATCGATCTAGACGGTGGGAAGTATTACACACCGATATCGCTAAATCCAATATTCTTAGTCGATGTCCTTGCTATCCGATCTATTATCCTCAATGTAAAGCCTTGCTCAAAAGCCGGAAAATCACATGAAGATTTAGCCCTTCAATATTCGGCCAAGGTTAATAAAATCTCAATTTACACGTTAACTACTAATAGATCTCTTACCTAATTTTGTCGAATCCCGAAAGTCCTTAAGAAAATGTCACCTTCCTACCTTCTAGCTTTTCCACAAATCGGACTACAGATCTCAAAGAAGAAAGGATTCGGGCTTCAAACAAGAGAGTAAAATCGACAGGGCCTTAGAAAACTGATTCGGATTAGAAACTTGATAAAAGAGAATTGAAGAAATTGCAAAGGAGCAAAATCCTGAAACTTACTAGATTAAAGAGGAGTATTCAACTATGGTGCACCTTCGGGAAAATTAGCCTTGAAGATTCGGTTATAGGAGAAGGAAAATATGAACAAAAGAGAATTCAACTTTTAGAGAAAATAATGAGGAGAGGAGAAAATATCTAGGGAGTTTCGGTTTTGAAAAGAAATTAAAACAAATGGAAGAAGAGAATTTCGGCTAGGTGAGGAAGAAGAGAGAAAAAATTGAAAGAAAGGAGGATCACTTGGCTTATATAGATTTCTGTAATACAATCCCCTCCTCCCGAGTTGGATTTTCGCCAACTCACTGCTTATCCGATAGCTTTTATCCCACCTATTATCTTAATCCCTTAGCTCCTCAAAAATAAATAGCCCTAATCTTTCTCTTCATTATCTTTCTATTATCAGCACTTTATCACTAAAATAAAAGAATTAAATCCCCTAAATTTTAGCAAGGGTGCCGCCCACCTAACTCTCTCCAAAATCACGCCGAATTTTTGACCCAATCTTTTGGGCTCCAAGCGCCAAATTTGGCCCTTCCCAAAGGCTTGTGACGCCACTTTAAGCTCCCCTCTCAGTGTTCTCTAGCTACTGGGCCACAAGCCCAATATATCAATTAAATTACCCAAAAACTATTTTTAAACCCTAAGGTGACTAATCCAAATATTTTAATCAAGGCCTCAGCCAACCTCAAATTCTTAAATTACAAATTAATCAAGTACCACATATAAATGCACAGCCTATATTTAGGATACTACAGCTTCTACCCTCTTAAAATAAATTTCGTCCTCGAAATTTACCTGATCAAAAGAGATGGGGATATCATTGTCGCATAACATCCTCCTGCTCCCCACGTCGCCTCTTTGCGTCGTGATTTTGCCATAGAACTTTGACCAAAGGAACGGACTTTCTTCTCAACACCTTTATATCTCGATCCAAAATTTGTATTGGTTCCTCCTCAAAAGATAAATCGCCTTACTTCAATTTCTTCCACGGCATTATGTGCGATGGATCGATCGATAACGCCTCAAAGATCGAGACATGGAACACATCATGTATCTGCTCCAACTCTGAAGGCAACTCCAAACGATAAGCCACTGGCCCCACACGTTCTAACACCCTATAAGGCCCAATAAACCGAGGACTTAGCTTACCCTTTCGTCCAAACCTCATTACTTTCTTCCACGGTGATACCTTCAAGAAGACTTGGTCTCCTACTGCAAATTCCACCTCCTTCCGCTTTAGATCCGCATAAGATTTCTACCGATCAGACGCTTCCTTCAATCGAGCCCGTATCAACTTAACTTTTTCCTCCATTTCCGAAACTAGTTCAGGACCCAATACCTGACGTTCACCCAACTCCGTCCAATAAGTTGGAGTACGACATCTCCTTCCATATAAGGCTTCATACGGCGCCATTTGAATACTAGCTTGATAGCTATTATTGTACGCGAATTCAGCCAAGGGTAAATACTCCTCCGAACTACCCCTAAAATCGATGATGCAACCCCTTAGCATATCCTCCAAAATCTGAATTACCCTCTCGCATCGACCATCGATCAGGTGAAAAGCTGATCAAGTCTAACATTGTTCCCATTGCCTGATGAAGAGCCTTCCAAAATCGTGACGTGAACCTAGGGTCCCTATCCGATATGATCGACACCGCTACACCATGTAATCTTACAACCTCCGCCACGTACAACTTAGCCAACTTTTGTAGAGAGTAGTCGACCGAATCGGTATGAAGTGAGCAGACTTCACAACCGATCCACAATTACCCAAATTGAATCTTTCTTGGTGGGTGTAAGGGTAACCCACTAACAAAATCCATTGTGATTCTCTCCCATTTCCATTGGGGAATCTTTATCACCGCAATAATCCTGAAGGCAATCTGTGTTCACTTTGACTTACTGATACGTCAAACACTTCCCCACATATTCCGTAACTTCTTGCTTCAAACCCGACCACCAAAACTGGTCTCACAAATCCCGATACATCTTCACTCCTCCAGGATGCATAGCATAGGGGCTACTATGCGATTCCCGAAGAATCATCTGCCTTAGCTCCTCATCTTTTGGCATACAAACCTTCCCACGGAAACACAAAACTCCATCATTGTTCAGACTATAGTCCTCTACTTCACCCTCCCGCACTCGTCAGATTCGAGTACTTAAGACATCATCCAAAAGTTGTGTCCCCTTGATTAGACTTGTCCACATAGGTCTTACTTGTAGCTCAGCCACCAAACTACCATCCTCATACAAACTAAGATGAGCGAACATCGCCCTTAGGTCTGCTATCACCTTCCTACTCAACGCATCTACCACGACATTGGCCTTGCCGAGATGGTATTCAATCGAGCAATCATAGTCTTTCAAGAGCTCGATCCACCTACGTTGTCGTAAATTTAACTCCTTCTGAGTAAGGAGATACTTCAAACTTTTATGGTCGGTGTAAATTACCGACTTCTCCCCGTACAGGTAATGTCTCCAAATCTTCAGAGCAAATACTACCGCCGCCAATTCCAGATCATGCGTAGGGTAGTTCAACTCATGCGGTCTCAACTGTCGAGACGCGTATGCCACAATTTTTCCATCTTGCATCAGCACACACCTTAACCCTGTGTGTGACGCATCACAATAGACGGTAAATTCTTTTCTCGCCTCTGGCTGAATTAACACCGGTGCTTCCGTCAAAATTCTCTTCAGCCTCTCTAAGCTCTCCTGTTGTTTGTCAGTCCACACAAAAGATACTCCCTTCCTCAACAACTTAGTTAATGATGCCGCTATTGAAGAGAACCCCTCAACGAACCTTCGATAGTATCCTGCTAATCCTAAGAAACTTCGAATTTCCGCCACAGACTTCGGTGATTTCCAATTTAACATAGTTTCAATTTTCCGAGGGTCTACCCTAATCCCCTCTGCGGAAACCACATGCCTTAAAAAAGTCACCTCCTTCAGCCAGGACTCACACTTACTGAATTTTGCGCATAAATCGCTTTTCCTCGTAATTTGCAATACCACTCGAAGTTGTGCATCATGCTCCTCCACAGACTTGGAATAAACCAATATATCATTGATAAATACTACGACGAACCGATCAAGGTATGGCTGAAACACCCGGTTCATCATATCCATAAATGCTACTGGCGCGTTCGTCAAACCGAACGGTATTACCAAAAACTCATAATGACCGTAGCGTGTCCGAAATGTCGTCTTATGAATGTCTTCTTCCTTCACCTTTAACTGATGATATCCCGACCTTAAATTAATCTTAGAAAAGACCGAAGCTCCTTTGAGCTGGTCGAACAAATCGTCAATTCTCGGTAATGGGTACTTATTCCTAATGGTCAACTTATTCAGTTGACGATAGTCCACGCACATACGCATGGATCCGTCCTTCTTCTTCACGAATAGGACCGGCGCTCCCCACGGAGATACACTCAGTCAGATGAATCCTCGATCCAATAGCTCCTGAATCTGAGCTTTGAGCTCCACCAGCTCCTTCGGCGCCATTCGATAAGGGGTAATAGATACCGGAGTCGTTCCCGGGAGTAGTTCTATTCCGAACTCCACTTCGCGATCCGGGGGTAATCCTGGCAATTTCTTCGGAAAGACATCCGCGAAATCCTTGACGATTCGAACCCCATCGACAGTCACCTCTTTAGCATCCAAAGCACTAATAAAAGCCAAATAGGCGTTACATCCTTTTCGAATCATCTTAACAGCTTTCAAGGCCGACACTACGTTGGACAAATAGTTCATTCTTTCTCCTAACACAACCACCTCCCCGCCTTCCGGGGTACTTAACACCATGCGCTTAGACCCACAATCCAACTTAGAACGATGCTTTGACAACCAATCCATTCCTAGGATAAGATCAAACTCTCCAAATGGCAATTCCATTAAGTCTGCAGAAAACACTACCTCTTGAGTTTCTAAAAGTACATCCTTAAACAAATTTGTCTACCACCCTAGATTGTCCTAGGGGATCCACTACATATCATCTTCCTAGTAGTTGTTTCAGAATCTATACTTAAGGTCTCGTGATATGGAACATGCAACATAGGAGTGGGTTGACCCAATATCAATCAAAGCAAGAAAAGGGTCACACTATAAGAAACGCATCAGCTTATGACATCCAAAGGCCACCATCCTCCCGTCGACGAACCGCATAAACTAGACCCCGCGCCCTTGCATCTACACGCACTCGCACCTCTACCAGTGCTCCACGACTTCGACCACCCCATTTCCTCCTCTACCGCACCACGACCCTTGGTCCAGCCGATCGCCTCTCTCACCGACAAAGACTCCTCGGCCACTGGTCGCACTCCGATCCATCCGAGGACAGCCCCTAATCGATATTCTCGTGGATCCACACCTAAAGCATCCACCTGCTTTTATTCTCAAGCTCCCATAATGCGCCCTCCCACATGTAGAACAAGCTTGATTTTGACTTGTCTGAGCACGACTGGGCCCATCACCCTAGGCTTCTTCCGAAAATTCCCCGATGCTCTTGATGGCCCAAAACTCCTCTTATTTTTACCCCCGATCCTTATCCCTTTCTTGTCTCTCAACCCGTTTCACTTCCTCACTATTTTAGCCTTATCTACCAAAACAAAAAAACCCTCTCTCGTTGCGGTGCTATCGTAACCCTTAACTCATTTCTCACCCCATCCTCGAACCGAACACAACATTCATACTCCATTGCTACCATTCCTCGAGCGTAACGGCTCAAGCGTAGAAACTGGCCTCATATTCACCACACCTTTACTTCCTCGTACTCAAGTTCAGAATGCCTTCCTTTGGGCATCTATATATCTAGCCCCGACATACTTTCCCTAGAATGACTCATTAAAGAAATCCCACCAATCGATCTCGCATCAGCAGACCTTCTTTCACCGTGAGCCACCACCGGGTAGGCCTCATCTCTCGGAGGAGAGACACGACCCTTTCAACTTTTCATCTACCGTGAAGTCTAAGTCATCCATTATGCGCTCACCGCTTTCATCCAATACTCACCGTGTTAGGGGCTACACCGAAACTCCCTAAACACTTCGCCCCATTGGCCTTAAGCCGCCCCCAGATGATTTCCGGCCTCCGCCCATGCCTACTCCAAAGAACCCTCTCTAAAACTCTCAACATCGCTCGAGATACAACATCATCTCCGGCGCCTCATCCCGAAATTCTTCTTCTACACCAGCCCATCTCGCTTCTCACCCGTGGCCGCACCCTCACCGGCTTTGACGCGGCCATTCTACTTCCTACCGCTGTCACGCGCGTGGGACGCCCTCGACCCCTTGAACTCATTTCTCCGATTGGCATTTATCTGATTAAGAATTTTATGGATCATTAGTTTTCTTTCACTAGTTAATCCACTAACAGTCTTATGAATAATAGTTTTAAGAGTGGTTCTTTCGAGTTCATACACAATACAGTCTCAAGTTTATTCATTCAATCATCAACATTCATGAACTCGCGTTCATTACAGAAAAGTGTTGTTGTTGCTGTTGTTGTTTCTACTACCTAGGGGTATTTTCGTAATTTTGTCCTACAGGGGTATTTTCATAATTTTTCAGAATAAGATCCTTGATGATTTTGTGAAGTAAGGGTTTCCTGGTAATTTTGCAATCTGGGGGAATTTTGGTAATTTTGAGAAACAAGGGTAGTTTGGTAATTTTTTTCAAACTAGGGTGGCTGGTCCCTTTCGGGTTTTAGTTATAAAGTTTAGCCCATCATCAAACCATCGTAACTAGGGTGAATAGTCACTACGCACTGCAGGATTCCAGTGAAGAGAGGAGGTGAGTCGCTAGGATCGCTAAGTACCAAGCTCTCCTCGAATCCACTCCTAGGCATGCGTATGCCCATTGCCACACCCTAACTCTCGGCTAAGGTGAATAAATACTACGCACTGCAGGATTCCAGCCAAGAGGAGGTGAGTCACTAGGATCATTTAAATACTGTGCTCTTCCGGATCCTTCCTAGACATGCGTATGACGGCTACCACACCCTAGTCTTCATGCTCGTTAACTGGGTTTGTTTAGTGAAATTAAGTTTTATGACATTTTAAGAAGTGGTTTGAACTAAGCCTAGAGTCCATCAAGTTCTAATTCTAACTAATCTACGTCCCACTAGGCCCATTAAGCCCACATATACAAAGATCATACAATGGTTCAGAGTACTTACTTGGCGGACTTGGGCGGAGACGCAGTGCCATGCCGAGCTAATGATCTGTTATTACCTAAAGACATCCATATTTCAAAAGCCCATTTTAGAAAACGTTTTGAGCCCAAAAACCCCAGAGTTGAGTTTTGAACCGGGCTCTGATACCAATTTGTAACACCCCAAACCCGGCCCAAACGCTACAACCGGATCTGGTATGTCACTTAGAAAATTTTGGAAGAACATGTCGTATTTTCGTAAAAATATTTTTCTAAAGTTTATCTTCTTATTCGAGAGAAATTTAATAGTTGATAGTTTAAATAAAATATGCCTTTATAAATTAAAACCCAAATTTAAATAGATACATTAGTTCAACAAGAATTTAAATAACTAAAAGTAATTAAAGCCCAAAATAAAACAAAACATAAACTAGTGGCCCACAAATTTTATTACAACGAGATTTAAAATCCATTAATTAAAAATATAAAGTATTAACTTGAGACTTTTTGTTGGATCCGCATGGTCTTTTGCATGGCCACCTTGCATTCCTCTCCACCGGTCCAAGCACTAGGTATCACCCGAAAGGTTAATTAATAGGGTGAGTCGCGAGACTCAAAGTGTGCAACCTCATGCACCACTAGATTTTGGCCTTAGGCCCATAAAATGATTAATAATTCCATTTAAAAAAATAACAAATAATATGCAAGGCCCAACCCGCTTGCCTAGGTTTCCATCCGCTACACGCTCGTACACCATTCACGCCATTGGGGATTTCTACAATCGACCCACACCGCTACACGCCAAGATGGCGCTATGCCGCTTCATCAACATATGATGGCCGGGCCCTTATAATGATCACGGCATTAGCCGCTACAACATATAATGATCACGGTATAAACCGCTACACATAAAACGTATAACTTCCTCCTTTCATCAACCCAACCCATGCAAATCATAAAATAAATATGCTTTTATCATATAAAGTCAAACATTCACTGACCTGGTGATTTGCTTCACCCTTCACGGGTTTCCAACATTAAACCGAGATATCGGTATTTATCACAATATATAAACTTATGAGCATACATTAATAATCAGATCTAGACGGTGGGGAAGTATTACACACCGATATCGCTAAATCCAATATTCTTAGTCGATGTCCTTGCTATCCGGATCTATTATCCTCAATGTAAAGCCTTGCTCAAAAGCCGGAAAATCACACGAAGATTTAGCCCTTCAATATTCGGCCAAGGTTAATAAAATCTCAATTTACACGTTAACTACTAATAGATCTCTTACCTAATTTTGTCGAATCCCGAAAGTCCTTAAGAAAACGTCACCTTCCTACCTTCGGCTTTTCCATAAATCGGCACTACAGATCTCAAAGAAAAAGGATTCGGCTTCAAACAAGAGAGTAAAATCGATGTGGCCTTAGAAAACCGATTCGGATTAGAAACTTGATAAAAGAGAATTGAAGAAATTGCAAAGGAGCAAAATCCTGAAACTTACTAGATTAAAGAGGAGTATTCAACTATGGTGCACCTTCGGGAAAATTAGCCTTGAAGATTCGGTTATAGGAGAAGGAAAATATGAACAAAAGAGAATTCGCTTTTAGAGAAAATAATCGAGGAGAGGAGAAAATATCTAGGGAGTTTCGGTTTTGAAAAGAAATTAAAACAAATGGAAGAAGAGAATTTCGGCTAGGTGAGGAAGAAGAGAGAAAAAATTGAAAGAAAGGATGATCACTTGGCTTATATAGATTTCGGTAATACAATCCCCTCCCGAGTTGGATTTTCACCAATTCTCATTATCATCTGATAGCTTTTATCCCACCTATTATCTTAATCCCTTAGCTCCTCAAAAATAAATAGCCCTAATCTTTCTCTTTATTATCTTTCTATTATCAAGCACTTTATCACTAAAATAAAAGAATTAAATCCCTAAATTTTAGCAAGGGTGCCGCCCACCTAACTCTCCTGGTCGCCAATTTTTGACCCAATCTTTTGGGCTCCAAGCGGCCAAATTTGGCCCTTCCCAAAGGCTTGTGACGCCACTTTAAGCTCCCCATCAGTGCTCCCTAGCTATGGGCCACAAGCCCAATATATCAATTAAATTACCCAAAACACTATTTTTAAACCCTAAGGTGACTAATCCAAATATTTTAATCAAGGCCTCAGTTCAACCTCAAATTCTTAAATTACAAATTAATCAAGTACCACATATAAATGCACAGGCCTATATTTAGGATATTACAGAGGAAAATATTATATTTTATATGAATAAAAAAAGGGGATTGGGTTATTAATTTATAATCATTGTGATAATATTTTGTCATCATCCCTATTAAAGGGGTTGAATGCAAAATATTTGATTGTGAAAGATCTACTTATGAGTAATAGAATATGATAATTCTATCTAAAGCTCGTTAAGGTTGGATGCACCTGAAGTTGCAAGTCTTTTTAAAAACTGAGTATAACTCTAAAGTATTTAGAATAAGTTCTCAATTAAAATTACATGGAAAAATATTACTGATAATGTAACACCCCTACCCGTATCCGTTGCCGGAATAGGGTACGAGGCATTACCAGAGTTTACTGAACATTTTCAAATAATTCTGAGTCATTTATTATTCATATTCTAAAAATAATCATAACGTCCCTTTATTGGGCCCTCGAAGCCCAAAACATACATTAGGAACCAACCGGGATTAAATCGGGATCATAGGGAATTTTTTGCAAAATCCTAAAATTTTTCTCAACTACGCAGGTCGCACGCCTATGTGGTTCGGGACACGCCAGTGGTGGTCAGCCGTGTGCCAACACGCCCATGTGACTTACCTCGCTCCAGTCAGTCACAGGCTTCACACGCCCGTGTCCCTAGGCCGTAGTTAATTTTTATTTTCGAATTAGGTGCTGGATTCATACGGCCGTATCACATAACAAATCATTTCATAAGAAATTACATAACTGAAACATTTCCACTCTTTCATAAGCTTAATTATATTTTCATCTAAGCACTTACCATGTCAATGCACCTTATAATTAAACATATTACCATTCAACCAGTAATTTGGCACTTGCCTAAACTTCAAGCAACAACATTGGTTAGCGTATTTTAATATTGACAAACTTATTTTCTCGACATGTCTCACTTGAATTTATTACTCGTCTTAATATACATAATTTTTCTTGTATCAACGTATCAAAGATAGTCTCATATTTACATGTCATGATACATATCATTCTCTTGTTGTTTGTTCATAAATATAAATTATTCAATTCATTATGACAATATTTCATGTACCATCATTTTCATGAGTTTAGTGTATATTTATTCCAGTAGCAGTTCATAATCTTGAATATGCATAATTATCAAGCAAGTTTCACATACATGTATTTTCCATTTCATATTTCAATATATCAAATAATTATCATTTCTATGTATTTCAAGTTTAATTTCATGATTTCAAGTACTTACCATTTTCTATATTTATCCCGTTTAATTTCTCGAAATTTTGATGGATTTCCAGTAGTACACTTATAGTGTACAATCTCATTAACCACAATTGCATATATATATATACATAAGTCCTTTTCAGAGAGCACACTCCCGCGAACCTCATTTCTTATAGCGGGATAACCAGTCCAGGCTAAATCCTCTGTAAGAGAGCACACTCTCGCGAACCTCATTTCTTACAGCGGGATTACCAGTCCAGGCTAAATCCCCTGTAAGAGAGCACACTCCCGCGAACCTCATTTCTTACAACGGGATTACCAGTCCAGGCTAAATCCCCTGTAACATATGCTCAAAGAGTATTGTCGGGATTACCAATCCAGGCTAAATCCCCTGCAATGACAAATACTCTATAGAGCTTTGTCTGGATTACCCGTCCGGGTTAAATCCTTTTCACACATATTCTTCGGGAGGGCTTATATCAGGATCACCCGTCCGGGCTAGATCCTTTTCACACATATTCTTCGGGATGGCTTATATCAGGATCACCCGTTCAGGCTAGATCCTTTTCACACATATTCTTTGGGAGGGCTAGTACCAGGATCACCCGTCCGGACTAGATACTTTTTACTGTCAAATCCTTTTTAGTGATCCATCGAATTCCATTCCATCCAGCCGGGATTTATTTCTCTTTTTATCAAGTATTATCAACATTTCATCTATTATCATACATTAAACGTTCAATTCACATTCATGTCACATAAATATACAATTTAAGCATTCAAGAATTCAATTCAAGTTGAACGAACTTACCTCGTTGCTTGTTCGTGTTTATAATTTCACTAATCCGATGTCTTTTCTTTTCCACGTTCAAGTCTCGTATTTGAGTCATCCAGATCTTTATAAATAAATTTGATCATCATTTTCATTCACTTCATATTCTGATACATTCAATTAATGCTCTAGGTAAAATTACCATTTTGCCTCTAAGCTTTTAATTAATGACGATTTCATCCTTAGGCTCAAAAAAATAAAACTCTTGTAATTTAATCCTTGTTTCAAGCCTAATTTTTCTCATATATTTTGATAGCAGCCCATGAATTCTATGAAATATCAGAATTTTCCATAATTTTAACACTTTTCAATTTAATCCCTAAAACATGTTTTCACCCGATCTTGTTCTAAATTAATAATTTCATTTAATTTTGTAATTTAAATAATAAAATAATCCATTTCATGCAATTTGGTCATTTCTAAAATTTTTACAAAATTGCCCATAAAGTTTTACTTTTATTCAATTTAGTCCTCGAGCCTAAACATGCAAATTAGCCATGCTAGCTGAATATTCATAAATATTTTCCTCCTCCTCCTCTCCATTCCACATCCTTAATTTATATAACATGCTTATAAGTAACATTATCTACGATTTCACTATTTACTTAAAAATTTATTCAAAGTTGTCCATTTGAGTCATAGTCACTAAATTATGTATATCTTGAGCTAAAAAATTCCAATTTAAGATCCTCTTGATGTTTTAGAAACTAGGCTCAAATATTTTTCTACCATAAAAATTTCAGAATTTATAGTTTATCCAATAAGTATAGTAAAATCTTCAAATTTGACTCTATTCTGCTGTTTGACAGCTTCTACCTTTCTTTACTAAAAATTAATTATCTCTTAGAACGGGATTCGGATTATGTTCCTGTTTGTTTATATTAAAAATAGACTCATTAAGAATTTAAAAATATAAATTTAAACCCCGAAGCATTTTTATAAAATTTTTAATAATTTTCCAAAGTTAGAACAGGGGAACCCGAAATCATTCTGCCCTTGTCTCACAAAATTTATTATAACTCATAATTTACAAGTCCATTGCTTACACCGCTTATTCTATGAAAAACTAGACTAAAAAATATTTAATTTCATATTTTATTCATCCTCTAATTCGATTTCCACAATTTTTGGTGATTTTTCAAAGTTAGACTACTGCTTCTGTCCAAAACTGTTTTAGTGCAAAATGTTAATTACCAAGTTTGTAACACCTTTATTTCCTTTCTCTGCAATATTTCCCATCACTTTCTCTTATTTTCCTTTACTAACATATCAAGAACATAAAACCTTGTATAAGAAAACTCTACATTAACATCATTTCCATGCTTTTTCAACAATATCAAACTTAAAAATATATTGAAATCTTAATGTTCTTACCTTGTCTTATTGATTTCAATCTTTAACTTGATTTTGTCTCTCCTCCAGCTTTTATTTCTTGAATCTAACTTGATATTCTTGCTGCCCATAGTCTCCTTGTCATCTTTCTCTCTTGATGGCTACGAAAATTCTTTTGAATTCTAAGTGAAAATGGTGGATTTTTGGTGAAAGGACTAAATTGTAAAGAAAGCAAAAGTTTCTTTCTTTCTCTCTTCTTCTCACGTTGGTGCATGGGAAAGATGATAGAAATTCTTCATCTTTCCTTCCTTATATACTAAATAAATAATAATAAATTAATAATAAAATATCTCATTAAAATATTAATAAAATAGTATTTATCTAATAATTATAAAATATCATCAACATCATCATTACTTTCTAGATTTCTCTCTCTTCCAATTGATCATTTTGCCCTTTGTGATCTTTTAAAATTCTATCCTTGAATCATCACATAATTTTATAAAATTACGATTTAGTCCCTCATAATTCTTTACCTATTCAATTTGGTCCTAATTCATCCATTTTCTTTAGTTTCTAGATCATTCCAACCTTAAAATATTTGCACTATTGGTCCTTCAACTTTTTCATAATTACACTTTAACCCTTCAAGTTTTGAGTATTTACTCTTAGGCAACAAAACTTTTCTCACTTTTACCATTTAGTCCTTTCTTGAATTAATATATCATAATCTACTTCCCAATATTGTCATAACTCCAAAATTTCCCTTTTTTGTCGCTTTATTTCCTTATTTTACTATATCAAAGACAACATCTTACTATAAAAAATTTTGGGGTATTACAGATAAAAACTTGCAAAAGAAACTTATGTATGAAAAGTCATTGGTTATGTACCTGTTGTACACCTGGAAAATAATATCCACTCTCAAAGTTTGATATTAATAGATTTTTGGGAATTTGAAGATTTTGGCATATTCCCTAAAGCGAATACTGCATATAATTATTTGAAAATTATATTTATTGACTTAGTGGCATTATAGACTTCACATTGATTTAGACTTTTCAGTAGTAAATGTCACAATATTACTTATATGTTGATACAAAGAAAAAAGAATAACATTAAAAGTATCAGTTTGTCACAATTTATATTGACATTATTAGTACAATTGAAATGCATGTTAAAGTAAACCAGAAGTTTACTGATACAAATGCATTTACTACTTGGCGTGACCAGTTAGACCATCCTGGATCATATATGATGCGAAAATTAATTGAGAATTCATATGGAGATTCGTTAAAAAAAACTAGAAGATTCTTTAATTTAAAGAATTCTCATTTGTTGTTTGTTCGCAATGAAAATTGATTCTTAGAAACTTACTAGCTAAAGTTGAGATTTAATGTCTTGCATTTCTGAAATGAATATGGGCCCATTCATCCACAATATGGATGATTTTGATATTATATGATTTTGGTAGATGCATTTACAAAATAATCACATATGTGTTATCAATTTGCAACATGTCGTTTGCAAGATTTCTAATTTAAATGATTAATTTCAGATTATGCAATTAAAACAATTCATCTTGCTAATGTTGGTGAGTTTACATCCCAAGTTTTCAATGATAATTGCATGTTAATTGGGATAAAAGTTGAACATCCTATAGCTCATGTTCACACACAAAATGATTTAGCTGAATTGTTTATCAAATGCCTCCAACTAATAGTTAAATCATTACTTATGAGAACTAAACTTTCTATTTCAGCATGAGATTATGTTGATTTATATGTTGTACGCATCAAGCCAATAAGTTATAAATACTCCCATTACAATTGGTTTTTGACCAAGAGCTAAATATTTCTCATCTTTGAATTTTTGTATGTGTGTATATGTTCCAATTGTTCCACCACAACGCATAAAGATGAGTGAATCCTCAAAGAAAGTTGGGAATATATATTAATTACAAGTTTCTTTGTATTGTTAGATGTTTTGAATGCATTGGAGATTCAATTATGACATTATTTGTGATTACAATTTTGATTTGATAGTTTTCCCGACATTAGGGGAAGAGAAATAATAACTTGTAATGAGTTAGGGGGAGAGTAATTTGAACCAAAAATTCAATAAGGATAACTCATTACAAGTTAACTGTTAGATGTATTTACAAACTTAATAAGAATAACCAAGTGTTATATAGATTGATCGGTTCCAAAGATGAAAAATTCTTCTAGATGGTCATATAGTGGAGGCGGGTGCTCCAGAAAAGACCCAAGACATAACTAATAAGTAAAACTCCTGAATAGATTCAAGTACCTGAAACTGAATTTTAAAATAATGAAAATAAGAGATCTCGATAAGTTATGTCAATTCGAGAAAATGTGGAACCGAATAATAAAAGTGGTCGACAATGATTTTGCATGCAATATTATTATTGAAATAATGAAATAAAAGGAGGATCTTGAATAAATCTTTTGATAAATATAGATATGGAATAAATTGATCAAAATAGAAAGACGCAACTCAAGTACAATTAAATTCGTGGAGTTTTTGGACCAGTAGTCCAAATATCTAAAGGTATAAAGCCAATAAGGGTGGAAATGAAGTAGTTTTGCAAAAACAGAATAAAAATATATAGTTTTTCGCTATGTACTGGTATTGATTATGAAAAGATATAATATTCTTTTGTGATGGATGCAATAACCTTTAGATATATTATTAAATTGACAATTCATAAAAGATTTAACTTGCGTCTAATGGTTGTTGTTACAACCTTTATAAATCACTATATAGTAAAGTTTATATTAAAATCCTTGAAGGATTTAGAATGCTAGAAGCATATTGAAATTCTCGAGAAATTATTCATTTATATGAATTGAAATAATTTAAACATATGTGGTAAATTTGAGTGACCAACTAGATCTTCATGACTGAAATAACACTCCTATATCTCATAAACATGGGCTTTTTTAGGAATCTAACACTATAAGTTTAAAAAATTATGAACATGACACAATTTCAAGATTAATTATGAGAATTACCTGATTTTTATAGTAGAGTTTAGTGCCGTCACTTTCTCAGGTGACACCACCCTAAAAATAAAAATAAAAATAATTTTTTTAGTGCCGCCTAACAAATAGATAGAATTGGACTGAAACGTGCAGGGGCAAAATGTTCAGGGACCTGATGAAATATCAGAGTAACTTTTTTTTCCTTTTCAACAAATAAATTTTTTATATAATAATAAAATAATTTAATTGGTAATATTTAGTTACTCTTATGACTTACTTTAGTATAGGAAAAGAAATTTTTTTATAAAAATTATTACTCATATTTCTAATTACAAATTTAAATTTACATTAACTTTTTTTATATCTAATTATAGTAATATATACCTCATGTTATTACATTAATAACCAAACGATGTATGAACAATTTAATTGAAAAATAACTATTTGTTTAAACATGATGTGAGAGTAAAAAGTGGAATGTTGAGATGTAGAAAAAATTCTTATTTTTTTTTAAAAAAATTGATGATTAAGTAATGATTAAGCTAAAAAAGTGAGTTTTATCATCGGTTGATCAGATGTCATCGACTTTTACTATAGTAAAAAGCGTTATTTTCGTATAAATTATTTTCGTAATTAATTAATATGTTAGAAGATTTTTATATAAAATCTGAAATGCATTGATAACAGTGGGGTCCTCTCCTCCTGTCGTATTTGGGTTTGAGTTTGAATTTAGTTGCTCTCTTACAGCTGGCGGTTTCTTATCCATTGAAAATTGAAATGAAATCAACGTGGTCCACAGTGTCCTTTGATCAGGTTCACGATGGCTTTCTCAGAAAATAATATTAAAATAATAATTTATTATCTAAATAATGTATACGGTATACCCACTTAATCAATTTCCAAAGGATCCAAATTTGAACAGTTGGTGGTGACTGGTGATTTGGGTATAAAAATTTTAAAATTTATAATTTTATGGAAAATATGTTATTAAAATTCAAATATAAAAATATAAAAAATATTTTTTTAATATTTAAAAATATAAAAATTTTAAAATTTAATATTATCTAAATCGAACTAGAACGATTGAACGAAAAATAGATTGGGCATCAAACAGTGGGGTCCTCTCCTCCTGCCATATTTGGGTTTGAGTTTGAATTTAGTTGCTCTCCTATAGCTGGTGGTTTCTTATCCATTGAAAATTGAAATGAAATCAACGTGTTCCACAGTGTCCTTGGATCAGGTTCACGATGGCTTTCTCAGAAAATAATATTAAAATAATAGTTTATTATCTAAATAATGTATACAGTATACCCACTTAATCAATTTCCAAAGGATCCAAATTTGAACAGTTGGCGGTGACTGGTGATTTGGGTATAAAAATTTTAAAATTTATAATTTTTATAGAAAATATGTTTTTAAAATTCAAATATAAAAATATAAAAAATATTTTTTAATATTTAAAAATATAAAAATTTTAAAATTTAATATTATCTAAATCGAACTAGAACGATTGAACGAAAAATAGATTGGGCATCAAACCAAGCTAAAAAATTGATTAAATCAACAATTGAACTAATTTGATTAATTGGTTTCCAAAACGGTCAAAACAAATAATTTATTAAAAAAATTATAAAAATTGGTTTAACAGTCAGTTCAATTGGTTCTTTTAGTCCGGTTCAATCAGTTCATACCGATTCATAGGATAATCAGATTTTAAAAATTTTAAACTTTTTTAACCTTTAAAATTTATAGTTTTTTATCAATTTGGTCCATACCCTTTAAAATTATGTAATTTTTTTAAAAAAATTCATATTTTAAATAACATAAAAATTTTAAAAACTCTTTAAAATTCAAAAATAAAAAAATATTTTTTTATTATAAAAAATTTAAAATTCAATGTTATCTAAATCGGATTGGTTGAACCAAAAATCATCTGGTATCATCCTGGTGAGAGGTAAACAATTGATTGACCTACCGATTTTTAGTCCAATTTAGATAACATTTGATTTTTTTTTATATTTTCAAAATATTTAAATTTTTCATTTGTTATTTTAAAATTTTAAAGAATTGTTATTTTTTATAATTTTTTTAAAAAAATTATATCTTTTTAAAATATGAAAACATTATCGTTTTCAAATGCCCAAATCACCACAAACAATGCCAATCTGAGCCTTTGGGAGACTAGAATTTTTTATTGCTCAAAATATATAATTTGACTAAATAAAAGTGAGTTTATATTATTTAGATAATAAATTATTATTTTTGTAAAAAAGTTATTTGTAACTCACCCAAATGCAAAATCAACTCCCTCTCTTTCAAACAATATAACCATTTCTTTTATTAGAAAAAAAAGGTTTCCTTTTTTCATTTGGCAAAAAAAAAAAAAAAATTGCAAATATGAATTGGATACACTTTCACGAATGTTTCCTTCAAATTTACACCAAAGTTTTCAATGTCATATTACACTACCGGTTTTCGATTTGAATAGTTAAAATAGTTTCTTTCATTCAATTGAATAAATTATTAAAAATTATAAAGCTTAAAAATATATATTTTTAAAAAAAATCAATTCAATCGGGTCTGTATTGATTCATAAATCAACTAAAGTTTTTAAAATCGAACCCATGATCAAATCAATTAGAATACTAATTCTTAATTTAATCGATCAAACTGATTCAACAAACAATTCCACCGATTCACAAATTTAAAAAAAAAAACCCCGAAAAATGAAAAGAAAAAAGAGAAATGAGAAAAAAAACTAAAGAGAAAAAAAAGTCCTAATTTAATCTCCCAAATGCAACAATTGTTACCATAGATACACCACCTACTTTTTAAAATTTATATTAATATTTATTGAAAAAGTCAAAAAGGTTGACCCCGTTAATTTTTATTACCTATTATAATATTTGGGTAAACTACACCAATCATTCCTAAATTTTGTTTAAAATTATATTTCGGTCACCCAACTTTTAAAAGTTACATAATAGTCACTAACGTTATCAAATTATTGCATTTTTGTCACTCAACTTTTCTATAGAGATATAGAACTTTTATCAGTAATTCCATTTCATTTATATTATATTCTATATCATTTATATTTTTAAATAAAACAAGGGTTCTAAAGAAATATCTCAAATAACAAAAAAAGAAAAAAGAAAGAATATCACTTTGATTTCGTGCAAAAGGGACTTTTTGTTTTTATTTCTAATTTCCACAAATTGGCCTGGTTAGTACCGGTCAGGCTCATTTTTTTATTTGCAACTCAAATAACTCATTTTTTTTATGATTCTGCGATCTGACTATTAAATTTAGTTAAAAAAGTAATGTTGCAACTTAATTTAAAGGGTTAATAGTTAATTTGGTCCTTGAACTATAGTTAAAAAATCATTTTGGTATTTTTAAAATATCCTTAACAATAATTGCAAAAAAATGTAAAAAGTCTTAAAAATAAATAAATAATTCATACAAAAATCAATTGTAGCAAGGAAAAACAAAAAAAAAAAAATTACACTTAGTTTTTCCATATCCAATCTCATAAAAAATCACAATATTTGAATAAAAAAATATTAAATACTCATTCACTTTGATCCTACTTTTGTTTTTTCATTTATTTTGTTGTCTTACGCTCTCTTTATATTCATCTTTCTTTGCCTTTTCTTGTTTCTTTTCTCTTTTTTCATGCAGATTGGCGTCGACTCATTCTTCCTGAAAATTAATATATATATATATATATATATATATATATATATATATATATATATATATATATATATATATATATATATATATATGTGTGTTATTTATAGTTGAAAGAACTTGAAATTTGAGAGAGCAAATGATGGGGTTGTAGAAGAAGAAGAGCATTTTGTATTATAAATTTTAAAAATCTAAAATTCCAAATTTGAAAGTTACTCAAGAACCTAATCAATCAAGTAATTGGGATTACAAAAAAGAAAAGATGGGTTTAGAAAAGAAGTAGGGTGCTTTGTATTATAAATTAAAAGAAAAAAAAAACTCAAATTTCAATAAATGAAACTTACCAAAGAATCGAGGCAATATAATAGGACATTTTGCTCCTCTCTTTCCCTCTTCTTTTTTTTTTTTAATTATAATTATCAAGAAAATATTGTAGATAGACCATTTATAGTAGAAGTTTTTTATGATTCTAAAAAATGAAAGTAATGTTGCAAGCCTAGATTTTATTTTTTGAAAACTCGAGCAGCAACAATCAATCTAATAGTGGAATCTGAATCTTAAAAAAAAAAAACAAATTGAGATGTATTTTGCTAGGACTTTGAGAATAAATAAAACAAAATAAATTTTGCAAAGTAATTTCTCGATAAAATAACATGAAGTTATTAATGTGATTAAAGGTGTCCATCAACGGTGGAAAACAAATCGAATTTAGTTTGAAATTTTTAAGATTTTTTATATAATAAAAATTTTCAAGAAATGTTAGTTTAATTTTTTTAGTTTTAAATTTAATTTTTTTATATTTATACATATTTAAATAAAAAATTATGCTTTTTTAATTATTTTTATAGATTTTTTAAATAATTTTTAGGGTAAATTACATATGTCACACCCCACAATATAGGGGGTTAGTTGTAATGAATAAGTACGAAATAAGCTTTAGGCTTGATGGTTAAGTAGTTTATACATTCCTTAGAGGTTTTAGATTCAAACCACATCTCTCCTTGATGGTAAGTTAATTTTACATGTTTAATGCACCTAATTTTTGTCAAATTTTGAATAGAATGCTACTAAGCTTTTGATTTCTTGCTTAAATTTTATCAGGGACGCAATTGGAGTGCCGAAGTTCAAAAAAAGCAAAATCGGGCAAAATTGGAACAAAAAGCAAGTTGGGGGTTGAATTGAAAATTGCAGAATTATTTTTGAGCTAATAAAAAAATCAGACTTTTGACTTTGACAAATTTTATATTTAGAAAATCTGATATTGTGGTTGGTTGTTAAGTATGATTCTAGGAGTAAATTATGCGAAACTGGTTCTTTGCGAGGTGTATATAAGTATATAAAGACTTGTTATTGTGGCATTAGAACACACTTGAATTTAAAAAGGCAATTAGCATATTCTTGCGTCAAACATTCTGCCATTTCTTTCCTCTTTTTATACTTTGGTGCAATTTCCTTTTTAGTCCTCACTCTTCTCCACCTATTATTTTTCATTGAAATCCACTCTCATAATCTAATCAAGTATGATCAATTTCATGCTCAGCTAATATCCGTTTAGCTTTAGGCCAGTTATTATTCCGACCGGGAATCATGAGAAATGAACCCGCGCTAAAACCTTACAGCATGATGTTCATTCTCTCTCCAGAGTATGGGATAGTCACAATCATCCCTTAAAGTTAATTCAATTTCAACTCAAAAAGTACACGTTGGGTTGGAGTAGTTTGGCGTACAATTGAGAAAACGAGATGGTCGTCTACCGCGTCCGGGTTTTCGCAAACAAATTGGCGTGTCCAGATGGGAAAAGACCAGATGGATTCCATCAAGGGAGATAGTGATCGGATTTAAACGATCCATGCGGTTGAGGTCATTAATTTGAGTTAGGCTCTTTTAGATCATAAGGCTGCCGAGATCTTAAATTGCAGACGCGTGTTGCGTGGTTATGTTGTCGGTAAGGGTTGGTTTGTAGGGCATCCGGAATCAACTACACAAGGAAGAGTTAGCGGTTAAGGCGTCATTGATCTCTATAACCAACTTATCGTTTCGAAGGAAAATTTCACTTTCAAGGATTGACTCGAGTTTGTAATATTCTGAGTCTAAGGCTAAGAATTTGCACATTTGATTATCTAATTTAATTTCAGTTATTTAATTTTGTATTTATAATTCAATTATTATTTTGTTCTATTTATTTCTATATTTTTAACCCAAATAAACTAAAACCCCTTCGTTTTATTTTTCAGCACATCACGTTACAAGTCGTGGGCACGGCAACTGCCACGACTTTGGAATTTGGTCATGCAAAAAGCAATATTAGGAATCCCAGTCCCTGTGGGATTGGCCCTACTTCTCTATACTACTATTTAGTTTAGTTAGAGCGTAGGAAAATTATATTTGGTGGTCTCAACAACTATCACTCCTATTTTTTTAAAAAAAAATTCAGCAAACTAGGATGAAAAATCACACTAAAATAAGTATTAATTGGAGGAAAAATTGAATAAGAATAGGCAACAGCCCAAATCATTAAACATGCTTGTTTCCCCCTCCCTTACCCAAGTTTGAACCACCCTTACCCAATCTCATTCTTTTATTATTTTTCAGCAAAAAATTTGGGAAAAGCACCCATGCCGCACCTAGGGTTTCCAAACCCTAGGTATTTAAGCAATTTATCTCCTAATTGGTTTTCAATTTCCCTTTTTTTCAAATCCTATTAGAAGTTGGTCCTTTTCTCTCCTTATATTTTCCCCCTTTTTCTTTTTCATCCTCTTTTTTACAACATATTTTCTCTCCATTGCCGAAATTATTTTTGCTTCCTGAAACATAATCAAATCTTGATTGAATCGTTTCCTATCGGATTCATAATTGCCATTAGCATCAACCTTAGTCTTAACCAAGAATCAGTAAGAATGACTCGATCCTAGTGTTTGAATTTGAATCTTAATAGAATTTTTGTCTAACAATAATCTTACAAGTGACTAAATGATCCTTTTTTGTTTTATATCGAATATTTTCATTAATCTTGATGAATCTTGATAACTTTTAGAAAGAAAATGTTAACCCATGTGAAAATTGTCATCTGAATGACCCGATTTAAGTGCGATGGACCAGATTTAAGCGCGAGGAACGAGGTTCGAGATCTCGAAGATAAGTGTGTGTTCTTTTACAAGCGAACCGGGACAAATCGTGCTTCGGAGTAGGGCCACACGGCCAGCCAAATAGGTGTGTGGTCCACTCGTGTGGACCACACGACCCCTCATACAGCCATGTCCCCCTGAAACCCTAAGTTTTTCGATTCTCACGTGGCTTAGACCCTTTCACACGGCCTACCACACGGTCGTGTCTCCCTTGTAGCATAATTTTGCAATTTCCACACGACCTAGCCAAGCAGCCGTGTACCCCTTCCACACAGTCCAGGGCATTCCACACAGTCTGGTCACACGACCATGTGTCCAATGTATCTCAGATTTTACAGTTTTGGCCCAAATTTTTTATGTTTTGTTTAGTTTATCCCCTAAATGGTTCTTGAATTAATTTTAGTGTTTTATTTTATTCAATTAAGTCTCTGATAATATGAATTATTTTAGAACCTATGAATTGATTGACTGTATTAATATGATGTTTATATATTTCCATGAATTGTGAACAATACGTATGTGATGCATCGTTGAAAGCACCAAAAATATCCTGTTCCCTGTAAAATAGTAAAAATAACAGTAAAGGGGAAGTAGGGTCGAATCCTCAGGGACCGGATTGTACGAATGCTCGTTTCTTGAGATCCTGGACAATTTATTGACCAAGAAAAATTGCGTTCCTAAAAATTAAAAAAAAAATAGAATTAAGAATTTAGATCTAGAAAAATAAAAACAGAATTTAAAGTGAATTGAAATTGCAAAATTAAATAAATTGCGAAAATTAAAATGAAGAAATATGAAAATAAAAGAGTTTAGGGAAGAGTGAGTTTCTTATTTGGCGAGATTCTAGCCTCCGGTTGTCTCGTTCCGCCTTGGGTTCAATCTTCGGCTTTTAGATGACCATTCTCAACCCAAGTAAGCCAGTTATAGTGGAAGAGGACGCCTACGACCACCAGCTCCAAGAATTTAGATTTACGAATTTAGGGAACCTGACTCTAGCCTGCAATCGTTTTTGTGTTTTGTGGAGTCATCTATGCTAGATCAACGCTTCTCAATGGCGAATCCCACGCCATTTTGTCTCTTGGGCTCGCCAACCTCTGACGCAGTAAGTTAACAAACCAACTGTGCAATCCTTCCAAAACATACAAAGCGACCGCCTTTGCATACGTTGAAAAGTTTACTTCTTAAGGGACATGGAAGGAAGCGTCAGCCCCGTAGTGCGGAGAAACGATGAATACTTGGCGAGAAGGTTAAATGCGGATTCTAAGCCTCAAGAACCTTTTTGGGGAATTCGACAACCTTCAGCTAGATGGAATTTAGTGGCTCATGGATGGTATGTAAAAGAAAATAATTATAAAAATAGAAAAGGAAATTTTATTAAAGGAAAATATGGAAAGAACAAAAGACTCTTAGGGAGAGAGTTTACAGAAAAAGATAGATCCCTAACTGAGTCACTTCATCCCCTATTTATAGTGCTAAGATAGATAGAATAGTTCTACTTAAATTCCTAAAGATAATTACAAATAATCAAAGATAAATAAAGATAAATCCTAAATTAAATAATCCTTAATAATTATCTTAATATTAATTATCCTAATATTATCAAAATAGAGTCTAATAGAATAAAAACTCTTCTTTTTGCATTTCAACCTTTGTGTCCTCCATGCTTGCACTTTTGGCACCAACTTTTTCCTGTGTCGCAAATTGACCCATTTTATCTTTAATTTCACACTTTTGGCCCTTAATTTTGCTTTTGCCTCCAATTTAGTCCCTACAAGATAAAATACCATAAATAGCCCAAATTAGTAGAATCATACTCAAAATAAATATGCAATTAGCACATAAAAATATGACGTTCTAGAGTATTATCAAATTCCCCTTACTTAGCCCATGCTTGCCCTCAAGTATGGTTCCTATCCACTGTGAAAATTAGATCCTGAAAGAAATTCTACTCCAAAGTTTTATAAAAATTAGTCAAAAATGCATATGAAAAATAAAGAGAACTTCTAAGCTTGCTTTAAGTAAAATAGAAAAAGTATTCTAATTAACACATACAAAAATTAAAATCGTCTTGAATTATTTCATGCTATTTAGGTAAATTACCAAACCTACCAAGAAACTCTATTTATTTCCTCCTTTAGTCCCCAACTGCAATTTTATTAGTACTATTTTTCTTTTTCTTTTTTTCTTTTTTATTATTATTTATTTACTTAGGAATATATTGAACCTTTTGACGCGAAGAGAGATGACAACCCAAGCACCCCACCCCGCTTTACTCAAATGACAACATACTCCTAAAAATTATTTATTTCCTAAGAAGCGAGTTTTACCCATCACGTCCACACAACCTTTTGACGCGAAGTAGAATGACAACCCAAGCACCCTACCCCGACATTACTCGATCGATCACGTTCGAGCCGCACTCATAACCTTGGTTAGCGGAGTATTACCTATCACGTCACACAACCTTTTGACGCGAAGTAGAATGACAACCCAAGCACCCTACCCCGGTTACTCAGTCAGTCACGTTCTAAGCTACACTCATAACCTTGGAAACATTTATTGTCATTAAACAAAATTTACATGAAATTTTAATTTTGGAGGACCTAACAGAAATAATCAAGTGTCGAAAATAAGTTTTAGTAACCACCTAATAGACATGAACATAATTTAGGCATGCAATTGTATTAAGTGTCCACTTTATATTAAACTTGATCAATTTTACGAAAAGCAAGATAGAGTTAACGTATTAATCATAATTATTTTTAGCCTAATAAAAATAAAACAGTGGAGATAAAATCAAACAGACAGAATCATAACTAACTCAGTAGCCAAGAATCATGCATGTAGGTCAAACAGTGGCAAGTCATGGTCAAATTCTTGGGCATGAAAAGCGACAGAACATTCTTAAAAAAATATGGACAAAATAGAGCCTCAAGAAGCAAACACAAATCACATCAGCAGACAACAGTAATACGAAGAGTACCTCCCCCTACTTAAAACACATTGTCCTCAATATGGACGCAAAAGAAATAAATAGGTAGAAAAGTTTAGAAAAACTCCCCGTGTAGCTACTGTCGATTGCGGAGGATGGCAATGAGTTCGGTTAGTTGCTGGCCAAAAGTGTCAAGTCGAGCCTCAACGTGCTCCGTTTTACCTAAGCAAAGAAGAGAAATTTATTAATATTTAAATAAAAGAAATTAAAAATAAAATAAAAGAAAATAATAAATAATAATAATAAATGAAAATAAATCATAAAAGAAAAATAAAGATTGAGTTGCCTCCCAACAAGCGCTTGTTTAACGTCATTAGCTCGACGACTTAAAATGTTTCTACGGTGGCTCAAAATAAATCTTTTCAATCGAGTGAGCTTGAAAATTCTCATTTTTTATTACATCCACCATATTTGGGTTTAATCGTCCTTGCGCCTCTTTCATTGGTTTCATATTTTCCTCCAAAGGGTTAATCCCTTTTAAGTTGGCAACGGTCTCATCATTCTCCAAAAATGTGAATTTGAGATGCTCGAGAAGTGGTTTTAATTTCGGATTTGATGCCTGCACAATAGAAGGTAGAAGTTTAGTATCCATATGAGCCAATAATTTATTAACAGATTCAAAATCATCAAACATCATTTTAGATTTATCTCCATAAGATGACTCAAAAGTTTTTTCTACTGATGAGTTAATTATGTCGACACGGTTTACGTCCAAGACTTCACTTGGGTGGCTAATAGTGCCATAAACGTTAAACTTCACGATCTTCCCATCAAACTCCATCGTGAGGGTTTCGCTTCGTACGTCAATCTTAGTATTTGCAGTACTAAGGAAAGGTCGCCCCAACAAGATGTCTGAAGACCCATGAGCGTTATCCTCCTCCATTTTTATCACATAAAAGTCTGCAGGGAAGATAAGTCCATTGACTTTGACTAATACATCCTCGAGGACTCCTTCGGGATGCACAACGGACCTGTCTGCCAATTGAATGATAACACATGTTTTTTGTCAAAAAACCTGCGTTAAGTGATTCATAAACAGAATATGGCATTACATTTATGGAGGCTCCTAGATCACACATAACCTTTTTAATTCCCAAATGACCTATTTTGCATGGTATTGAAAACATGCCCCTATCCTTACATTTTTTCGGCATTTTTCGCTGTAACACTACGGACACATTTTCACCAACATTCACCCTTTCATTACATATTAATTTCTGTTTGTTAGTGCAAAGCTCTTTAAGAAATTTAGCATACCGCGGAATTTTCTTGATGGCATCCAACAGCGGAATGTTGATCTCGACATTCCTAAATGTTTCGAGGATTTCCTTGTCCTCTTTACCTCTTCGACACTGGTTGAATCGTTCTGGAAATGGAGGTTGAATTTTAGGCAATGGAGGTTTCGGTCGGACCTGTTCGTTTTTTTTGGGTTTTTCCTGGGCAATTTCTTGGCCAAGATTCCTGTCGAGAATCGATTCCAGTACCTTTCCACTTTGCAACGTCACTGTATTTGCGTATTGTCTTGGATTCAGTTCTGTTTGTGACGGCAGCTTCCCTTGAGAGTTTAATTTCTCAACTGATATAGTCAATTCTCTTATAGACGCCTCAGTTTTATGTTGAAAATCCTCATTTTTCTTTGGAAATTAAGAGTTTGCTGTTGAAAATCAAGGACATTAGTTGCTAATTTATTGACCATGGTTTCTAAGAAATTACCTGAATCTCGAGGCTGTTGTGGAAGCTGATTTTGGTATGGCTGGTTATACCGTGGGTTGGTCCCATAACTCAAGTTGGGATGGTCCCTCCATCCTAGGTTGTAGGTAATAGCGTAGGGATCATATTGCCTCTGTGGTGGGTCAGGGAAATTTGCCACTGCATCTAAATGAGCCATAGAGTCATCATACAAACTGGGGCATGCATCAGTTGTGTGCTCAGGTGTAGCACATATTCCACATAACCGAGCTGGTTTAGCTTTTTCTGCAATAAGAGAGCTCACAATATTAGTAAGTCTATCAAGTCTATCTTCTATGAAAGAATTACTTAGCTGGTGAACCCTTCTGGGGGGTTCAGGATTAGCTCGGAACTGCTGAGAATTTGCAGCCATGGTGGAGATTAAGTCCCTTGCTTGTTGGGGGGTCATATTGACCAATGCTCCTCCACTAGCGGCGTCTACAATATTCATCTCCATGGGCTTCAAGCCTTCATAAAAGTACTGGAGGAGAGATTGCTCTGTTATACCGTGTTGTGGGCAGCTTGCACACAATTTCTTAAATCGCTCCCAATAGTCGTAAAGGGATTCAGCTTCTTTTTGCCTTATTCCAACGATCTCCCTTCTTAACTCAATTTTACTCTAGATCTTGGAAAAAACTCATTGAGAAATAAACGAGATAAATCACCCCAAGTAGTTATAGATCCGAGAGGTAAATAAAATAACCATTCCCTAGCTGAATTTGCTAGGAAAAAGGGAAAGCGCAGCAAATTTAATTTGATCCTCGATTCGCCTTGAGGTTTCATACTCGAGACAAACCATATGAAACTCCTTCAAATGTTTATGGGGTTTTCATTTTGTAACCCTCGGAAAGTTGGCGAAAGAATCGAATTAACCGGACTTCAGCTCAAAACCAAAGATCCATAGTAGGATATGCGATGCACAATGGCGCTTGTTCTCACGAGCTTCGGCCAGTTGTCGAATTGTTTGAGCCATTGGTTGACGTGCCAAATTCGGGTTTTCGTTAACCCTAGATGTAATGGCCTAAATTTAAGGTTATCGGAACTATGGTTTCGTAACCATAAATCCGATTTAAAGAGAAATTTATTTCAATATATTTGCATGAATATTTATATGATAGGAAAATCGTATTAAAATATCGATAGAAAATTTTACCGATTTAGTGGTTAGTTAGAAAAAGGAATTATTGAAGGAATTGGGTAAAAACAAGGTATCGAGACATTGATCTCATAAAATTGAGTAGGAAGTATTTTTATAAATATTTATAAAATGTTAGTAATGTGGTATTAAAATTTCGTTAGAAAATTTTAACGTTTGGGTATGTAATTAAATAAAAAGGACTAAATTGTAACAAATGCAAAATTATGAAAAATGATTAAATAGTTTAAATGATAAAAGAAAGAGGGCTTAAAAGGAAAATAGACCCAAGGTCTATTTGGGCTGGACGGCAAGGGCATGAAATCAGCAAGAAAATAAGGAGAATTAAGGGCAAAATTGGAATATTGCAAAATTTACTTAATAAAGCTAGGACTAAAGTGGAATTATCTAGATTTCTCTTCATTTTTCTTCACTCTCATCAGCCAAAAACTCCATAGGAGGGTTTTCTAAGCTGGTATATTGTAATTTTTGCACCAAGTAAGTTAATCCTTGCCTATTTCTTGTATTTTTTGTGTTTTTAAGACTTTTACAACTAGGTCCTACTATTAAATTCATTAGTCTTTGATTTCATGGATGAAACTGAAAGCTACCATGGTTGAGTGCTGTAAGTTTATGATGAAATAGAATGAAATTTAAGCTTTAATTTGTTTATGATATGATTTTATTAGGTAATTCCAATAGAAATTGATTTTTAGGACCTAAATTGTGAAAATGTTTGGAATTAAAGTCTATTACTGAAATTATGATTTCCAAAGGTTATAAAGTAGTTTAAAATGATAGAATAAAGTTTTAATTTAGAGAAATCAGCTCAATTGAGAAGTTAATTGTGCATGGACGAAATTATCATTTGTTGAAAACTTAGTGGAAAAATGGTAATAAACAATTTGCACTAAAACAGTTTTGGACAGCAGCAGTAGACTAACTTTTAAAAATCACCATAAATTGTAGAAATATAATTATAAGATCAACAAAATATTAAATTAAATCTTATTGAGTCTAGTTTCTCATAAAAGAAACGGTGTAAGCAATAGATATGTAAATCATGAGATATAATGAATTTTGTGAGACAAGGTCAGAATGAATTCGGGTTCCCCTGTTTTGACTTTAGAAAATCATAAAAAATTGGAAAAAAATAATTATGGGCTTAAATTTATATTTTTAGAATCCTGAATGAGTTTATTTTCAATAGAAATAAACGGAAACATCATCTGAATCATGTATGAAGAGATAATTAATTTTTAGTGAAGAAGGGTCAGAACTGTCAAACAGCAGAACAGGGGTGACTTTAAAGAATAAACTGTACTTATTGGCTAAACCAAAAATTCTGAAAATTCTATGTGAAGAAGATATGTGAGTCTAGTTTCAGGTAAAATTAGCGGATCCTAATTTAGAGTTTTGTAGCTCAAGATAAAAATAATTTAGTGACTATAACTCAAATAGACAGCTTTGAATGAACTATAAATAATAATAGAATTATAGTGAATGCTACATGTGAACATGAAATGTATTGAATTGATGATTGAATTTATTTATTTAGATCCGGAAAACTCAAATACGAAGCTATATCGAGGAAAGGAAAAAGTCCCGGATTAGTAGATTTTGTATACGAACTAGTATCGAGGTAAGTTCATGTAACTTGAATTATATTCTTAAATGCTTGAAATTGATGTTATTGATGTGAATATAATTTGAATGTTCATTGTATGAGGATTGATGAAACATTGATATATTTGATAAAAAGGGGAAGAAATCCCAGTTGAATGAAAGGAAAATTCGATGGATCTCTGAAAATGAATTGACGGTAAAAAGGATCTAGCCCGGACGGGTGATCCTATCCTGATATAGCCCTCCCGAAGAATATGTGGAAAATGGATTTAGCCTGGACGGGTAATCCGAATTAGGGTCCAATTTAGCTTTGGGTGGTAATTGGATCCAAGCTCATTAGAGTAATTGTCGTTGCGGAGATTTAGCTTTGGGTACTGTAATCCCGACAATACTTTATGAGTTTATATTACAGATTTAGCTCGGATGTAATCCCACTGTAAGGATGAGGTTCGCGGGAGTGTGCTCTCTGAAATGGAAATGTGCGCACATGAATGTGAATTGACGGACCCGGATTTGTACACTAAAGTGTACCCCTGAAAATCCATCAAAATTCTAAGAAATTCAACGGGATAAATATGGAAAAATAACAAGGAAATGGAAATCATGGTATTGATGAGCTCATCAATCATGGTATATATATATTATTGATACATGGAAATTATTGGACTAACTTGAATCTTGAGTTTGTGTATGTTAGGGTAATAATGCATTGAATGAACATATGAGTGTTTATTGCATTGTATTGAAAATATTAGGTAAGTATAATTCTTGTTACATGGGCTTACTAAGCACAAAGTGCTTACCGTGTTTCTTTTTCCCCTGTTTTGTAGTGTTAAGAGCTCGGAGGACGGATTCAGTCGGAGACACATCACACTATCAACCTCAAGATTTCGGTATATAAAGAAACTTTATTTTGGAAATCAATGGCATGTATAAGCTAATAAAGTAAATGTTAATACGAAATGAATGTAAGGTCAGCCATTGGTATGGCTAACAAATCTTGGTTTTGGTATGTGTTGAGGTTATCTTATAAATATGCATGAATCTATTTTGAAAATGTGTTGAATTGGATTGGTTGATGTGGATTGGTCTCGGTTTAAAATTTGCAGGGAAGGCTAGATATCTATAAAGGGGCTATATTGAGTAAAAAAAATTTCGTAAACTCCGGTAATGCCTTGTACCCTATTCCGACAACGAATACGGGTAGGGGGTGTTACATTTGTTGGTATCAGAGCGACGATTTAGCCGGTTCTAGGACCGACATAGCAAATACGGATTAGCTATACATGCCATTTAAATTATTATTGATAGTGTGATATCTCCCGACCATTGAAATTGTGTTTTTCTTATAGTAATGTCATCCGACCGAGCTCAATCTGAGGAAGTCGGGAGTCATGCTCGGCTTGTAAGACAAAGAGAAAAACTAGCGAGAAGGCCCCTGACAGAGGGTCAAGGGGAGGAGGCAAAAATAACCTTCTTTCAAATGATGAATGAATGGTTTACTCGATTACATAAGAACTAACCCTATAGTACTGTAAAAACTCAAGCTCCCTCCTGTTCCTCCACTCCACGGTTCAGAGATTCCACAGTGCAGTGCAGTGAATCGAATCATCGTAAAAGGAAAGCTCCGGTTGATAAAATCTGAAAATATGGGGCCGAAGAATTTCGAGCAATAGTTGATGATGATCCCGAACGGGCTCAATTTTGGTTAGAGAATACTACTCGGGTTTTGGAGGATTTATCTTGCACACCAGAAGAATGTTTGAAATGTGCCGTCTCACTGCTAAAAGACACACGACTTACCATTGGTGGAATACTAAAGCTTCAGCTTGTTCCGAAGAAGAAATTACATGGGAATTCTTCCAAACCGAGTTCAAAAAGAAATATATCGATCGAGATTCCTTGATCGAAAAGAAAAGAATTTCTTGGTAAAAACAGGGGCAATAGATCTCAGATCTGAGTATGAAAGAGAATTTGTTCGATTGAGTAAATATGCTCGAGAATGGGTACAGTCAGAAGCGAAAATGTGCAAACGATTCGAAGAAGGGTTGAATGAAGACATTAAGCTATTGATCGGAATTCTTGAAATTCGAGAGTTTGCTACATTGGCAGAGCGAGCTTATAAAGCAGAAGAATTGAGCAAAGAAAAGAAACAAGCTGAGAGGGAAGCTCAAATTTTTAGTAAAAGACCAATGGGAAAATCCTAATTTTCTGCTCCAAAGAAATTGAAGAAGTACCAGGATCGTTCTACCTCAGCCACTGGGTATTCGGGCAGAGAGCGAGGTTCTCAACGCAATAATCCAAGACCTTCCACTCCATCAGTGACCAGTGTTGGCAGTGTTGGTACCCCTAAGCCTAGATGCTAATATTGTAATAAAGCTCATTTTGGTGAATGTCGATTTAAGAGCGGGGCTTGTTACCGATGTGGTTCTTTTAACCATTTCCTTAGAGATTGTCTAGAAAGGGGAGAAAAAGAAGCTGAACAAATATCGAAGCCTAGTAATCCAGTTTCGAGGGGTAGACCATCTCGACCATCCGGTAATGTCAGTGGTAGTCGAGGAGCTACAAAAGATACTGCAGGCAGGACTGAGACACGAGCACCTGCCAGGGCATATGCCATTCGTGCCAGAGAAGATGCCTCAGCACCCGATGTTATTACTGGTACATTTTCTTTACTTGATACTGATATTATTGCATTAATTGATCCTGGTTCTACGCATTCATATATATGTATAAAGCTTGCATGTGTTAAAGATTTATCTATTGAACCTACTGAATTTGTGGTTAAAGTCTCAAACCCCCTGGGCCAATCTGTTTTGGTGGATAAAATTTATAAAAATTGTCCACTGATGGTAAGAGGTTATTTTTTCCTGGCTGATTTGATGTTACTGCCATTTGATGAGTTTGATGTGATATTGGGCATGGATTGGTTAACTCAGCATGATGCAGTAGTAAACTGTAAACATAAATATATTATGTTGAAGTGTCAGAATGGCGAATTACTCCGGGTTAAATCTGATCAGACAGAGGGATTATCTGATGTGATTTCAGTTATTACTGCTCAGAGGTATGTTAAAAAGGGGTATGATGCTTTTCTTGCTTATGTACTCGACACCAAGGTATCTGATTCAAAGATACGTGCAAAGCGTGCCGATGGTATGTGAATTTTCCATGTGTTTCGGAGGAATTACGAGGGTTGCCACGAAAAGAGAAGTGGAATTTTTATAGATTTGATTCCGAACTACTCGATTTCCATAGCTCGCACGGATGGCTCCTCTGAAATTAAAAGAATTAAAGACACGATTGCAAGAACTTGTTGACAGGGGGTTTTGTCCGACCGAGTCATTCACCTTAGGGTGCTCTGGTTCTATTTGTGAAAAAGAAAGACGGGTCTTTGAGATTGTGTATTGACTATCGACAGCTCAATAAGGTAACTATAAAGAATAAGTACCCGTTGCCCCGGATTGATGATTTATTTGATCAGTTGAAAGGTGCCACAGTATTCTCGAAGATTGATCTCCGATCAGGTTATTACCAGCTACGGGTAAAAGAGTCAGATGTGCCAAAGACAGCTTTCAGAACCAGGTATAGGCATTTTGAGTTTCTGGTTATGTCGTTTGGGCTGACTAATGCACCTGTAGTATTTATGGATCTGATGAATCAGATATTTAGACCGTACTTAGACAGATTTGTGGTAGTATTCATTGACGATATTTTGGTTTATTCTCGAAATGAAGAAGAACATGCAAAACATTTGAGAGTTGTGTTGCAAATTCTGCGAGAGAAGCAGTTATATGCTAAATTCAGTAAATGTGAATTTTGGCTTCGAGAAGTGGGTTTTCTTGGACATATTGTATCCACCGAAGGCATCAAGCTAGATCCAAGTAAAATCTCAGCTATTGTCAATTGGAGTCCACCGAAGAATGTATCTGAAGTTAGAAGTTTCTTGGGTTTAGCTGGTTATTATCGGAGATTTGTACAAGGATTCTCTATGATAGCTTCTCCGATGACTCGATTATTGCAGAAAGATGTAAAGTTCGAGTGGACTGATGAATGTCAGCAGAGTTTCAACCGATTAAAAGATCTACTAACGAAAGCACCAATATTAGTGCAGCCTGAACCGGGTAAGGAATTTGTTATTTACAGTGATACCTCATTAAATGGTTTAGGTTGTGTCTTGATGCAAGAAGGTAAAGTAATAGCCTATGCTTCAAGACAACTTAAACCACATGAAAGAAATTACCCGGTACATGATCTTGAATTAGCTGCTATTGTATTTATACCAAGATATGGCGGCATTACATGCACGGTGAGAAATGTCATATTTATACGATCATAAAATCTTGAAATATTTGATGACACGAAAGATTTGAATTTGAGACAGTAGCAGGTGGCTTGAACTGATAAAGGACTATGATTTGATTATTGATTACCATCCGGGTAAGACTAATGTTGTAGCTGATGCTTTGAGTCAAAAATCTCTAGTTGCTTTACGAGCTATGAATACCCGGTTGTCACTGACTGATGATGGTTCAATCATAGCTAAATGGAGAGCTAAACCGACATTTTTACAGCAAATATGTGAAGCTCAGAAGAATGATGAGAAGTTACAGGTTAAACGGGCACAGCAGAGTCAGTCACCGATTCAAATTTCAAGTTGGGATTGATGGTTGTATATTTTTCAGAGGTAGGGTATGTGTACCTCAGAATTCAGAGCTCATACAGAAGGTTCTACACGAGGCTCACAGCGGTACTATGTCTGTACATCCGGGAAGTAATAAAATGTATAATGATCTGAAAAAGATGTACTGGTGGCCAGGAATGAAACGTGATATCTCCGAGTTTGTATCAAGGTGTTTAATATGTCGCCAAGTTAAAGTGAACATCAGTACCTTCTGGTGCCAATTACTATCTTGGAATGGAAATGGAAAAGAATCACTATGGATTTTGTATCGGGTTACCGTTGTCTCAGAGGAAAAAGGATGCTATTTGGGTGATTATTGACCGATTGACAAAGTCAGCGCACTTTATTCCGAGACGTATGGATTATTCTTTAGATAAACCGTTTTGAATCAGTACATATCTGAGATTATCAGGCTACATGGAGTGCCTGTCTCTATTATATCGGATAGAGATCCCCGATTTACATCTCGTTTTTGGGATAAATCGCAACAAGCTTTGGGTACACAGTTGTATTTCAGTACTGCATTTCATCCTTAGACAGATGGCCAATATGAGCGTGTAATTCAGGTATTGGAAGATATGCTCCGATGTTGTATACTAGAGTTTGAAGGTAATTAGGAGAGGTATCTACCTTTGATTGAATTTGCTTACAATAACATTATCGATCCAAAGATTAAAATGGCTCCGTATGAAGCTTTGTATGGTAGAAAATGTAGAACACCGTTATATTGGACAAAGCTCAGTGAAAAGAAGATACATGGGGTTGATTTAATTCGGGAAACAGGAGAAAAAGTAAAGGTTATTCGGGATAGTTTAAAAGCGACTTTCGATCGCCAAAAATCATATGCCGATCTTAAACGAAAAGAGATTGAATTTCAGGTCGGTGACAAGGTATTCCTGAAAGTGTCTCCTTGGAAGAAAGTTCTCCGATTCGGTCGAAAGGGTAAATTGAGTCCAAGATTTATCGGGCCATATGAGATCATAGAAAGAATTGGACCTGGCCGCTTATCGATTGACATTACCACCGAACTTGATAGAATCCATAATATTTTTCATGTGTCTATGCTACGACGATATCGGTCGATCCTTCACATGTTATTTCTTCGATGTATGGAGATTCAACCTGGATATGACTTACAATGAAGAACCGGGTCAAGATATTGCACGGGGAAACAAATGAGCTTAGAAATAAAAAGATAAATTTAGTGAAAGTATTATGGCAAAAGCATGGGATTGATGAAGCGACATGGGAACCGGAGGAGACAATGAGGAAACAATATCCAAACCTCTTTCTCGGTAAGATTTTCGAGGACGAAAATCCTTAAAAGGGGGAGAGTTGTAATGGCCTAAATTTAAGGTTATCTAACAATGGTTTCGTAACCATAAATCCGATTTAAAGAGAATTTATTTCAATATATTTGCATGAATATTTATATAATAGGAAAATCGTATTAAAATATCGATAGAAAATTTTACCGATTTAGTGGTTAGTTAGAAAAAGGAATTATTGAAGGAATTGGGTAAAAACAAGGTATCGAGACATTGATATCATAAAATTGAGTAGGAAATATTTTTATAAATATTTATAAAATTTTAGTAATGTCGTATTAAAATTTCGTTAGAAAATTTTAACGTTTGGGTATGTAATTAAATGAAAAGGACTAAATTGTAACAAATGCAAAATTATGAAAAATGATTAAATAGTTTAAATGATAAAAGAAAGAGGGCTTAAAAGGAAAATAGACCCAAGGTCTATTTGGGCTGGACAGCAAGGGCATGAAATCAGCAAGAAAATAAGGAGAATTAAGGGAAAAATTGGAATATTGCAAAATTTACTTAATAAAGCTAGGACTAAAGTGGAATTATCTAGATTTCTCTTCATTTTTCTTCACTCTCATCAGCCAACAACGCCATAGGAGGGTTTTCTAAGCTGGTATATCATAATTTTTGCACCAAGTAAGTTAATCCTTGCCTATTTCTTGTAATTTTTGTGTTTTTAAGACTTTTACAACTAGGTCCTACTATTAAATTCATTAGTCTTTGATTTCATGGATGAAATTGAAAGCTACCATGGTTGGGTGTTGTAAGTTTGTGATGAAATAGAATGAAATTTAAGCTTTAATTTGTTTATGAGATTATTTTATTAGGTAATTCCAATAGAAATTGATTTTTAGGACCTAAATTTTGAAAATGTTTGGAATTAAAGTCTATTACTGAAATTATGATTCCCAAAGGTTATAAAGTAGTTTAAAGTTTAAAATGATAGAATAAAGTTTTAATTGAGAGAAATCAGCTCAATTGAGAAGTTAATTTCGCAGGGACGAAATTATCATTTATTGAAAGCATAGGGGAAAAATGGTAATAAACAGTTTGCACTAAAACAGTTTTGGACAGCAGCAGTAGACTAACTTTAAAAATTCACCATAAATTTTAGAAATCGAATTAGAAGATGAAAAAAATATGAAATTAAATCTTATTGAGTCTAGTTTCTCATAGAAGAAACGGTGTAAGCAATAGATATGTAAATCATGAGATATAATGAATTTTGTGAGACAAGGTTAGAATGAAATCGGGTTCCCCTATTTTTAATTTAGAAAATCATAAAAAATTGGAGAAAAATAATTAGGGGCTTAAATTTATATTTTTAGAATCCTTAATGAGTCTATTTTCAATAGAAATAAACGGGAACATCATCTAAATTCTGTATGAAGATATAATTAATTTTTAGTGAAGAAGGGTCAGAACTGTCAAACAGCAGAACAGGGGTGACTTTAAAGAATAAACAGTACTTATTGGCTAAACCAAAAATTCTGAAAATTTTATGGGAAGAAGATATGTGAGTCTAGTTTCAGGGAAAATTAGAGGATCCTAATTTTGAGTTCTTTAGCTCAAGATAAAAATAATTTAGTGACTATAACTCAAGTAGACAACTTTGAATGAACTATAAATAATAATAGAATTATAGTGAATGCTACATGTGAACATGAAATGTATTGAATTGATGATTGAATTTATTTATTTAGATCCGGAAAACTCAAATACGAAGCTATATCGAGGAAAGGAAAAAGTCACGGATTAGTAGATTTTGTATACGAACTAGTATCGAGGTAAGTTCATGTAACTTGAATTATATTCTTAAATGCTTGAAATGGATGTTATTGATGTGAATATAATTTGAATGTTCATTGTATGAAGATTGATGAAACATTGATATATTTGATAAAAAGGGGAAGAAATCCCGGTTGAATGAAAGGAAAATTCTATGGATCTCTGAAAAGGAATTGACGGTAAAAAGGATCTAGCCTGGACGGGTGATCCTATCCTCGATATAGCCCTCCCGAAGAATATATGGAAAATGGATTTAGCTTGGACGGGTAATCCGAATTAGGGTCAATTTAGCTGGACTGTAATTCGGATCCAAGCTCATTAGAGTAATTGTCGTTGCGGAGATTTAGCTCGGTAGTAATCCCGACAATACTCTATGAGTTTATATTATAGGATTTAGCTGGACCGTAATCCCATGTAAGGATGAGGTTCGCGGGAGTTTGCTCTCTGAAATGGAAATGTGCGCACATGAATGTGAATTGACGGACCCGGATTTGTACACTAAAGTGTACCCCTGAAAATCCATCAAAATTCCAAGAAATTCAACGGGATAAATATGGAAAAATAACAAGGAAATGGAAATCATGGTATTGATGAGCTCATCAATCATGGTATATATATTATTGATACATGGAAATTATTGGACTAACTTGAATGTTGAGTTTGTGTATGTTAGGGTAATAATGCATTGAATGAACATATGAGTGTTTATTGCATTGTATTGAAAATATTAGGTAAGTATAATTCTTGTTACATGGGCTTACTAAGCACAAAGTGCTTACCACGCTCTTTTCCCTGCTTTGTAGTGTTAAGAGCTCGGAGGTCGGATTCAGTCGGAGACACATCACACTATCAACCTCAAGATTTCAGTATATAAAGAAACTTTATTTTGGAAATCAATGGCATGTATAAGCTAATAAAGTAAATGTTAATATGAAATGAATGTAAGGTCAGTCATTTGTATGGCTAACAAATCTTGGTTTTGGTATGTGTTGAGGTTATCTTATAAATATGCATGAATCTATTTTGAAAATTTGTTGAATTGGATTGGTTGATATGGATTGGTCTCGGTTTAAAATTTTCAGGAAAGGCTAGATATCTATAAAGGGGCTATATTGAGTAAAAAAAATTCGTAAACTTCGGTAATGCCTTGTACCCTATTCCGACAACGAATACGGGTAGGGGGTGTTACACTAGATTTAAGCACTTCTTTAGGTGAATTGATTTCTACTTTTTCGCCTTCAAAAGTGTAACATCCTGAATTTTTGGGCCTATGCGTTTAATGGGTGGATACGTTTAATGTGTTAATTTAAGTATTAGAGGTGCAAATTGGGCTCGGGAATGGGCCGAGGTCTTGGCTAAATATTTTGTTGAGGGACTATGGGGTTTAAATAAAGTATTAAGAGTGAAATAGGCATAATGAGCTTGTGGCCCAGGAACAAGAGGCGCAGTAGGAGGGAGCTATAAGTGGCGCTAATAGGCAAAAGAAGGGGGACTCAGTGTGGCCGCTTGGAGCCCAAGAAATTGGGCTAATTTTGGCAGCCCAAGGAGAGCTAGGGGGATGGCAACAAGGATAAAATTTAGGGATTTTTAATGTTTTATTTAAGTGGATAATGAGCAGAGAAGAAAGGGGAAGGAGTGGGGTGATGTAGGATTCTTTTGGATGTGAGTTCTGATAAGGATAAGGGAAAAGATGAGAGGCTATCCAGGAGGCTAGAGGTGGCTAAAATTTGGACTCTGTGTGTAAAGGGGGGGGGACGGCTATATAGGGGAAGAAAATGCCGAAATTTTGTGAGTTTTTCTGAAAGCTTTCTCTCAGTTTTCTCTGCTGCCGAAATCTGTTTCCATTCTTTTTCTTTCTAGCTGAAATCCCCAAGCCTCTTTCTTGTTTTCTTTTCTTCTTCTCTTTTTCTGCCAGAAACCGAAACTCCTCATTCAATTCTTCTAAAAAGCCAAAAAAACACATTTAGTTCATCTTTTCGGGATTTTCTTAAAAGCCGAAATTCCTAGATCTATACTCTTCTACGCTTGATCTTCTTCGGGATTGCCGAATCTTTACTGCAAGGGGATAGCCAAATCATCTGTAGAGGTAAATGTCGATTTGTGTATTCTTTTCCGGCTTTTAGAGATCTTAGTCGAATGGCTATATGGTTAACTAATCGGGTGTTTTCTATCGTTTGCGGCGTGCAGGATTTGAAGGGGATTCAATCGCTTAGATTTCTAAGCCGAGTTCGATAGCCCTTGGATCGTATCACTTTCGGGATTTCAAGGTAAGGAGATCTGTTAATTTAAGCATATAATTCGGGTAAAACACTAACCCTTGGCTGAATATAGGAGAGGCCTTATCTTCGCGTTCTTCCGACTTTTGAGCAAAGTTATAGACAAAGGGCAGTAGATCCGATTAGCGAGGGTATCGACATAGAGGGTAGTCCTACGTATTAATCAGGTGTGTAACATTCTCAAACCATTTGGATTGCTTCTTAGTATATGTTTATAAATCTGTTATATTCTGCTAAATGTCGAAATACCGACATGACTGTTGAAAACCCGAAGAGGGTAAAGGCGAATCACCAGGTTAGTGATCTCTATCATTCTAAAGTGAATGTTTCTGTCGATTTGGTTGATGAACATGTATGTCAGTTTCTGTGATTGCATGGGGTTGGGTGATTGATGAAAGGGGAAGTGTTCTGTTGTAGTGGCTAATGCCATGATCTGTTGTAGTGGTTGTTGCCATGATCTGTTGCAGTGGCTAATGCCATGATCTGTTGTAGTGGCTTATGCCATGATCTGACGATGAGCAGCTATCTGCAGCATGACTGCCATCGATAGTTTGTAGCGGTGTGGGTTGATTGTAGAAATCCCCAATGGTGTGATTGGCAGGTAAGGGTGGTGTGTAGCGGATGGAAACCTAGGATTGGGTTGGGCTTTGCATATTTTCCGATATATTATACTCGTTATTCGCTCAGTGGGGCTAAGGCCCAACTGATGGTGCACGAGGGTTGCACACTTGAGTCTCGCGACTCACCCCATTATTTAACATCTTTCGGTAGCACCTAGTGCATCTGGACGGGGTTGGAGAAGAGCGCAAGGTGGCCATGCGATGGATTATTTTGATTCAAAGAAAAGACTTTACTAGTTTATTTATTTTTAATATTTTTAATTAGTGGGTTTAAATTTCATTGTAATAAGGCCATGGGCCACTAGCTTTATATTTTCGTTTGTTTTGGGCTTTTATTATTATTAGACATTTACATTTTACGTTTTAATTAAGTTAAGGCATGTATCAAATTTTGGTTTTTAATCCACTAAGGCATAAATATAAAATGTATATCTTTTACAAATCATCCAACCATTTAGTTTTCTCGAATAAAGTGTTAAACTCAAGAAAAATATTTTCCAAAATTGCGACATCTTTTAAAATCTCCCTAAGTGACATGCCAGATCCGGTCATGGTGTTTGGGCCGGGTTTGGGGTGTTACAAATTGGTATTAGAGCCCGGTTCAAAACTCAGCTTTGGGGTTTTGGGCTCAAAACGTTTTCTAAAGTTGGGTTTTTGAAAATATAAATGTTTATAAATAACACAGGATGGTTTTCTCGGCATGGCACCTGCGTCTCATTTCAAGTCCGCTGTAAGTATTCAAAACTCATCATGTTATATATATATATATATATATATATATATATATATATATATATATGTGGGCTTGATGGGCTTTAAGGCGTAGATTATTTTAATTAGAGCTTGATGGACCTTCGGCCTAGTTAAACAACTCTCAATTGCATAAGACTTAATCCAACCGAACAAACCTGTAGACAAGTCGCAAGACTAGGGTGTGGCAACAGGCATGCGCATGTCTAGGATTGGATTCGGAAGAGCCTGGTACTTAAGCAGTCCTAGTGACTCACCTCCTCTTCGCTGGAATCCTACCTGGTGCGTAGTGACTGTTCACCCTAGTCACGAGGATTTGTTGACGGGCTAAAATCTATAACTAAAACCCGAAAGGGACCAGCCACCTGATTTTCACAAAATTACTGAGATGTCCCTAGTTTAAAAAAAAAAATTACAACACCTCGGTTGGCAAAATTACCAAAATACCCCCAGATTTTCAAAATACCCCCGAAATGCAAAATTACCTTATTTCACAAAGGAACCCTATTTTGGAAAATTACGAAAATACCCCTGTAGATAAATTACAAAAATACCCCTGGGTAGTGAAACGATGAAGACACCCCTACATGATGAATGTAAGTTCGTGGATGCTACTTGTATGTGGATGGTTGATGATTGAACGTATGTGCTTCTTAGGACTAGAAGATGTGAACTTGAGATCGAAACTTGTGGATGTGATTCGAATTCGAAAGAACTACTCTTAAACTCATCGCTCATAAGACTGCGTGGTTAATCGAGTGGAAGGAAACTATTAATTCATAAAAATTTCTAATCGGATAAACGTCAATCGGAAAAATGAGTACAAGGGTCGAGGGCGTCCGCGGCGTGGTCGTGGTAGGGTAGGATGACCGCGTCGAGCCGTGAGAGTCCGCCACGGTCGAGAAAGCGATGCTTGGATCTGCCACCATGTAGAGGGAGAATTTCGGGATCGTGCACCGAGAGATGATGCGATATCTCGAGCGATGTTGCGGTTCTCGAAAGAGTTCTTTGGGGCGTACAGTGTGTTCGGGAGCTCGAAAATCAGGTCGGAACGACTCGAGCCAACGGAGCGAGATGTTTAGGGTGTTTACGCATAGCCCCTAATACAGCTGAGTATTGGTTAGAGGCAAGTGAGCGTATAATGGATGACCTTGACTTCACTATAGAGGAGAAGTTGAAGGGGGTCGTGTCTCTTCTTCGAGACGAGGCTTATCAGTGGTGGCTCACGGTAAAGGAGGGTACTGTCGCAGACCGGATTGACTGGGATTTCTTTAAGGAATCATTTCAGGGAAAGTACATTGGGGCCAGCTATGTGGATGCACAGAGGAAGGCATTCCTAAATTTGGTGCAAGGAAGTAAGTTTGTATCTGAATACGAGGCGGAGCTTCTACGGTTGAGCCGTTACACTCGAGGGATTGTAGCGACTGACTATGAGCGTTGCGTACGGTTCGAGGATGGACTAAGGGATGAGCTAAGGGTATTAGTAGCACCGCAGCGGGAGAGGGACTTTACAGTTTTGGTTGAGAAATCTAAGATATCTGAGGAGGTTAAGCGGACTGAGAAATAGAATAAGGATAAGGATAGGAATAGGAATAAGAGGAATTTTGGGCCGTCGGGATCATCTCAAAATTTTCAGAAAAGGCCTAGACTGATGGGCCAGCTCGTGCTCCGACGGGTCAGAATCGGTCATGTCCTTCGTGTGGGAAGGTACATTATGGGAAGTGCATAAGGAGAACCGGTGGATTCTTTAGGTGTGGATCCATGGAGCATATGATTAGGGACTGTCCACAGAAGGATCAGGTGCAGCCAGCTTTGGTCTACGCAGCACGCCGCCAAGGGGACGAGGACGCTCCAGATGCGAATACCGGTGCGTACTCTATCATATTATCCTAAGTGTTTCTTTTGGCTTTAGAATTAGAGTTCGCAGCGGAAGCATAGTGGTGAGACTTGGGTAGTATGATTAATAGTTAGTTGGAAATTTCGAGGACGAAATTTCTTTAAGGGGGTAGAACTGTAACATCCTGAATTTTTGGGCCTATGCGTTTAATGGGTGGATACGTTTAATGTGTTAATTTATGTATTAGAGGTACAAATTGGGCTCAGGAATGGGCCGAGGTCTTGGCTAAATATTTTATTTAGGGACTATGGGGTTTAAATAAAGTATTGATAGTGAAATAGGCATAATGGGCTTGTGGCCCAGGAACAAGAGGCGCAGTAGAAGGGAGCTATAAGTGGCGCTAATAGGCAAAAGAAGGGGGCCTCAGTGTGGCCGCTTGGAGCCCAAGAAATTGGGCTAATTTCGGTAGCCCAAGGAGAGCTGGGGGGGACGGCAACAAGGCTAAAATTTAGGGATTTTTAATGTTTTATTTAAGTGGATAATGAGCAGAGAAGAAAGGGGAAGGAGTGGGGTGATGTAGGATTCTTTTGGATGTGAGTTCCGATAAGGATAAGGGAAAAGATGAGAGGCTATCCAGAGGCTAGAGGTGGCAAAATTTGGACTCTGTGTGTAAAGGGGGACGGCTAGTTAGGGAAGAAAATGCTGAAATTTTGTGAGTTTTTCTGAAAGCTTTCTCTCGCTTTTCTCTGCTGTAGAAATCATTTCCATTCTTTTTCTTCCTAGCCAAAATCTCCAAGCCTCTTTCTTGTTCTCTTTTTTTCTTCTCTTTTCTCGCTAAAACCGAAACTCCTCATTCAATTCTTCTAAAAGCCCAAAAATACATCTAGTTCATCTTTTCGGGATTTTCTTAAAAGCCAAAAATTCCTAGATCTATACTCTTCTACGCTTGATCTTCTTCTGGGATTGCCGAATCTTTCTGCAAAGGGGTAGCCGAAATCATCTGTAGAGGTAAATGTCAATTTGTGTATTCTTTTCCAGCTTTTAGAGATCTTTGCCGAATGGCTATATGGTTAACTAATCGGGTGTTTTCTATCGTTTGCGGCATTCCAGGATTTGAAGGGGATTCAATCGCTTAGATTTCTAAGCCGAGTTCAAGAGTCCTTGGATCGTATCACTTTCGGGATTTCAAGGTAAGGAGATCTGTTAATTTAAGCATATAATTCGGGTAAAACACTAACCCTTGGCCGAATATAGGAGAGGCTTTATCTTCGCGTTCTTCTGGCTTTTGAGCAAAGTTGTAGACAAAGGGCGAGATCCGATTAGCGAGGGTATCGACATAGAGGGTAGTCCTACGTGTGTAATCGTGTGTGTAACATTCTCACACCATTTGGATTGCTTGTTAGTATATGTTTATAAATCATTATATTCTCGCTAAATGCCGAAATACCGGCATGGTCATTGAAAACCGTAGGAGGGTAAAGGCGAATCACCAGGTTAGTGATCTCTGTCATTCTAAAGTGAATGTTTCACGATTTGGTATGATGAACATGTATGCTTAGGTTCTCGTGATTGCATGGTGTTGGGTGATTGATGAAAGGGAAGTTTTACTGTTGTAGTGGCTAATGCCATGATCTCATTGTAGTGGCCGTTGCCATGATCTGTTGTAGTGGCTATTGCCATGATCGACGATGAGCGACTATCTGCAGCATGACCGCCATCGATGGTGTGTAGCGGTGTGGGTTGATTGTAGAAATCCCCAATTGTGTGATTGGTAGGTAATGGTGGTGTGTAGCGGATGGAAACCTAGGATTGGGTTGGGCTTTGCATATTTTCGATATATTATACTCTATTATCTGCTCAGGGGCTAAGGCCCAATCGATGGTGCACGAGGGTTGCACACCGAGTCTCGCGACTCACCCCATTATTTAACATCTTTCGGTAGCACCTAGTGCATCGGACCAGTTGGAGAAGAGCGCAAGGTGGCCATGCGAGGATTATTTTGATTCAAAGAAAAGACTTTACTAGTTTATTTATTTTTGATATTTTTAATTAGTGGGTTTAAATTTCATTGTAATAAGGCCATGGGCCACTAGCTTCATATTTTCGTTTGTTTTGGGCTTTTATTATTATTAGACATTTACATTTTACGTTTTAATTAAGTTAAGGCATGTATCAAATTTCGGTTTTTAATCCACTAAGGCATAAATATAAAATGTATATCTTTTACAAATCATCCAACCATTTAGTTTTCTCGAATAAAGTGTTAAACTCAAGAAAAATATTTTCCGAAATTGCGAAATCTTTTAAAAGCTCCCTAAGTGACATGCCAGATCCGGTCATGGTGTTTGGGCCGGGTTTGGGGTGTTACAAAAAGTCTGAGTAGGGTTTTCGTTAACCCTAGACTCTGCTTCGTCGTCGATACTAATTTCTGGCGGTGGATTACTTTGAGTCCCAACCACCGCTGACTGCTTTTTCCTTAGCTTTGTTTCCTTACGATTAGCTTTTGCAGTCTTTTCAATATCTGAGTCAAACGCAAGAGTGCCTGGAGCAAATCTGGTCATAGAAAATAAAAAACAAGATTAGTACGTTACTGATCCCCGGCAACGGCGCCAAAATTTGATGCGTCGTTGAAAGCACTAAAAATATCCTATTCCTTGTAAAATAGTAAAAATAACAGTAAAGGGGAAGTAGGGTCGAATCCTCAGGGACCGGATTGTACGAATGCTTATTTCTTGAGATCCTGGACAATTTCTTGACCAAGAGACTTGTTCCTAAAAATAAAAATAAAAAACAGAATTAAGAATTTCGATCTAGAAAAATAAAACAGAATTTAAAGTGAATTGAAATTGTGAAATTAAATAAATTGCGAAAATTAAAATGAAGATATATGAAAATAAAAAAGTTTAGGGAAGAGTGAGTTTCTTATTTGGCGAGATTCTAGCCTCCGGTTGTCTCGTTCCGTCTTGGGTTCAATCTTCGGCTTTTAGATGACCATTCTCAACCTAAGTAAGCCAGTTATAGTGGAAGAGGACGCCTACGACCACCAGCCCCAGGAATTTAGATTTACGAATTTAGGGAACCTGACTCTAGCCTGCAAACGCTTTTGTGTTTTGTGGAGTCATCTATGCTAGATCAACGCTTCTCAATGGCGAATCCCACGCCATTTTGTCTCTTGGGCTCGCCAACCTCTGACGCAGTAAGTTAACGAACCAACTGTGCAATCCTTCCAAAACATACAAAGCGGCCGCCTTTGCATACGTTGAAAAGTTTACTTCTTAAGGGACATGGACAAAAGCGTCAGCCCCGTAGTGTGGAGAAACAATGAATATTTGGCGAGAAAGTTAAATGCGGATTCTAAGCCTCAAAAACCTTTTTGGGGAATTCGACAACCTTCAGCTAGATGGATTTTAGTGGCTCATAGATGGGATGTAAAAGAAAATAATTATAAAAATAGAAAAGGAAATTTTATTAAAGGAAAATATGAAAAGAACAAAAGACTCTTAGGGAGAGAGTTTACAGAAAAAGATAAATCCCTAACTGAGTCACTTCATCCCCTATTTATAGTGCTAAGATAGATAGACTAGTTCTACTTAAATTCCTAAAGATAATTACAAATAATCAAAGATAAATAAAGATAAATCCTAAATTAAATAATCCTTAATAATTATCTTAATATTAATTATCCTAATATTATCAAAATAGAGTCTAATAGAATAAAAACTCTTCTTTTTGCATTTCAACCCTTGTGTCCTCCATGCTTGCACTTTTGGCACCAACTTTTCCCTGTGTCGCACATTGACCCATTTTATCTTTAATTTCACGCTTTTGGCCCTTAATTTCACTTTTTCCTCCAATTTAGTCCCTACAAGATAAAAGACCATAAATAGCCCAAATTAGTATAATCATACTCAAAATAAATATGCAATTAGCACATAAAAATATGACGTTCTAGAGTATTATCAGTATGACTATTGTTTCAGTGTTTGTGATTGTACGTATAGTATGCTTTATGACACTGTTAAATCGAAAACTTAATAAGCATAACTTTCGCTACCGAGTTAATCTATTATTGTAATACCCCGAAATTTTCTACAGTAAGAAAGTAAGATATTATATTGATATAGTAAAATAAATAAATAAAGTGACAAAAAGGGGAAATTTTGAGTTATGTCAACATTGGGAAGTATATTATGACATATTAATTCAAGAAAGGATTAAATAGCAAAAGTGAGAAAAGCTAGGGGTGAGTATTCGATCGAGTCGAGTCGAATCGAGTAAAAAATTTTCGAGTTAGTCGAGTTAACAAATCCTATTTTAGCAACCGAACTCAATTTGAATTTTTTTCGATTCGAATCGAATCGAGTCAAAAAATTTCGAGTCAAACCGAGTCGAGTTAACGAATCCTATTATTTATACTTAATGCTGCGATTAGATGGACCGATTATTTAACTAGTAGACGAAGTACAAGATTATTTAACTACATGAACAATATAATGATTCTGCCTCTTAACTTAATGGGTAAACATTTATCAAAACGACGTAGTTTTGCCTTTTAACTTAATTATTTTGAATTTTAACTTTTAAAAAAGTAAACATTTATCAAAACGACGTAGTTTTGTCTTTTCTTATTCGGATTTTCGGATAACTCGAATTGTGTAATTCATATTCGAGTTAAACCGAAAAACTTAATTTTTTATTCGAGTTGATCCGAATAACTTGATTAACTCAAATAACTCGAACTATTTAATTCAAAATTTGAAATTTTTATCGAGTTTTTCGAATCGAATCGGATTTTGCTCACCCCTAAGAAAAGTTTTGTTGCCCAAGAGTAAATACTCAAAAATTGAGGGGTTTAAAGTGTAAATATGAAAAAGTTGAAAGACCAATAGTGCAAATATTTTATGGGTGGAATGATCTAGAAACTAAGGAAAATGGATGAATTAGGACCAAATTGAATAGGTGAAGAATTATGAGGGACTAAATCACAATTTTACCAAATTAAGTGATGACTCAAGGATGGAATTTTAAAATATCATAAAGGGAAAAATGGTCAATAAGTAAGAGAGAGAATTCTAGAATGTAATGATTATGTTGATGATATTTTAAATTAATTAATTAGATAAACATTATTTTATTAATAGTAATAATATATTTATTATTATTTATTTAGTATATAATGAAGGAAAGATGAAGAATTCTCTTCATCTTTCCATGCATGAACCCATGTAAGAAGAAGAGAGAAAAAAAAAGAAAGTTTTGCTTTCTTTACAATTTAGTCCTTCTACAAAAAAATTCATCATTTTCACCTAGAAATCAAAGAATTTCCATAGCTATCAAGAGAGTAAAATAATAAGAAGATAATGGAGAGCTAGAATATCAAGTTAGATTCAAGAAATGGAAGCTGGAGGAGAGAGAAAATCAAGTTAAAGATTGAAATCAATAAGACAAGGTAAGAACTTTAAGATTTCAATATATTTTAAGTAGAGTTTTCTTATATAAGGTAATATCAAAAGCATGAAAATGATGTTAAAGTAGAGTTTTCTTATATAAAGTTCTATGTTCTTGATATATTAGTGAAGGGAAATAAGAGAAAATGATGGGAAATATTGTAGAGAAAGGAAATAAGGGTGTTATAAACTTGGTAATCAACATTTTGCACTAAACCAGTTTTGGACAGCAGCAATAGTCTAACTTTGAAAAATCACCAAAAATTGTATAAATCGAATTAGAAGTTGAGTAAAATATTAAATTTTATTTTATTTAGTCTAGTTTTTTATAGAAGAAACGGTGTAAGCAATGGGATTGTAAATTATGAGTTATAATAAATTTTATTAGAAAAGGTCAGAATGATTTTGGGTTCCTCTGCTCTGACTTTGGAAAATCATAAAAAATTGTAAAAAAATAATTAGGAGCTTAAATTTATATTTTTAAATTATTAATGAGTCTATTTTCAAAATAAACAAATGGGAACATCATTCAAATTTTTTACTAAGAGATAATTAATTTTTAGTGAAAAAAGGTCAAAGCTGTCAAACAGTAGAACAATGAAAAATTTGAAGATTTTACTGTACTTATTGGATAAAGTATAAATTCTGAAAATTTTATGGTAGAAATATATTTGAGTCTAGTTTCTAAAACATCAAGAGGATCTTAATTTAGAATTCTGTAGCTCAAGATATAAATAATTTAGTGATTATGACTCAAGTGGACAACTTGATATGAACATATAAGTAAATAGTGGAATTATATATATACATTAAGGATGTGGAATGGAGAGGAGGAGGGGGAAAATATATGAATATTCAGCTAGTATGGGTTTACATTAAAAATGGCTAATTTGCATGTTTTAGGCTCAGGGACTAAATTGAATAAAAGTAAAACTTTAGGGGAAATTTTGTAAAAATATTAAAAATGACCAAATTGCATGAATAAATTAATACATTCGAAGAATTTATTAATATCAAGTGGGTTTAGAGCTTTAATTTTGTTGTATGAAGATATTATAAAGTAATTTTGTTAAATACTGATGTTAGGATCAAATTGTGAAAATAGTTAAAATATTAGGGTTTGGTATTAAATTTCTGTCTTATTAAGGGCTGTATGATAGCCTAGAATATTTGGATAAAGTATTAATTGAGAAAAATTAGTTGATTTGATTAACTAGTTAAGAGACTAAATTGTAAAAAGCTGTAAAAATTTGAGTAATTGTGAAAATTTTGAAATTTATGGATATAAGTGAAATTAGGGAGTTAAATTTAGTTTAAAGTAGAATTTGTATGAAAATATAAGATTAATTATGTAGAAATAAAGTTAGTCTCGATTTAGGGACTAAATTGGAAATTAGACAAAAGTTGAATAAAAATTGAAATATTCAATGTGAAACTATGTTGTATTGATGATTTTTAATTGTTTAATTTCCGTAGCTAATATGGTGCCGGAGACCTCGACTAAGAAAGGAAAATATAAAGTTAACGAGGGGAAGCTCGGAAATTACGGTTTGTATTACTATAATTCAAATTATTATTTAAATGTTATATTTTAATTTATATGTATGGTAAGTAAATTATAAGGTAAGTAACAATATTGAGATGAATGAAAATTGAAATGAAGTATGAATATGTATTGAAATGTGAATTGATGTGAATGGATATGGAAAGTAAATTGAATTGAATTGTACATTGAAATTGAAGTTGATATGGAAGTGAAATTAAATTGAGAAACGATTGAAATACCCTATTAACTAGTCGGGCTGAGTTGGATATAGTTGGCATGCCATAGGATTGGAAGAGTACGGAGATTTATCGGCTTTTCCAATCAGGCACTTTATGTGTCGTATTAGGCACCACGTGTGTCATTTCAGGCACTTTATGTGTCGTATACTGCTTCTGATTTATTGATCAGGTACTGAGTACCGTTTTAGGCACAATGCGCCGTACTGGTGTGTTTGGTTGGAATCCGTGTATCCGCCAAGGTCCGGGTTTGTTAATAGGGTGAATAACTGAAATGAGAAAATTAAATAAATTTGATTGATCGTACTATTAAAAATATGAGAAAGAAATTATGAGTTTAATTGTGAATTGAATTGAGACATGAGATTTGAAGCATGAACTTAAGGTTCATGAATTTGTTAAGTTAAAATATCGAAATAAGAAGTGAAAATAGAATGAATTGGAAATAATGAAATAGTGTATGAGTTAATTGAATATAATCATATGAATTAATTATAATTATTTTTATTGAAAAATGTTGGTTTAAATAATTATTGAAAGACTAATGTTATAAGGTTTTAGATATGAAATAGAATAAGTTATTGAATTGAGATATAGAAATGAAATATATGAAATAATGATTTTATGAAATGGTTATTGATGAAATGCATGAAATGAATATTTGATGGAGCTCGAAACTAACTATTATTTCGACAAAGGCAAGCGCACCTATCGAACAGTAGTATAGCTGTGGTGAGTCTGGAATATCGTATCCTTAAGGACCAAGAGTACTAGTATTAACTATCTTTTTATTATCTAGCTTAATAGTTAAGGGGATTTATTTTTTTATCTAAAATTTACTAACTAATTTAACTAACTATGAACGCGACAGAGAGTAAATTGGGAAAATACTTTTGGACAACTTATATGAGATAGGCAATACCTAAGGAAGAATCCACCTAGACTTCACTTATTACTTTTGATTCATGCGATTTATTCACTTGGCTTAATCCGTAGAAATCCCTAAATTATATTAATACCTCTCTCGAGGCTACTAACAACTAACTCTAGGTTGATTAATTGAAATCTCTTTCAAATTAAAACCCCTATTGTCGCATTAACTCGATCTATGGATTCCCTTATTAGGTTTGACCCTAATCCGGCAGATTTTTGATTCGCCCTATCTCTAGGGTTGCAATCAACTTCGCTTAATTGTGTTGATCTACTCTTAGACAGGGACTTTTGCTCCACTGAATAAGCACATTCGACTTGAATCAATAACCTGAATTATCAAAACAAGAATAAGAACTCACAATTAAGAATAAGCACAAGTATTTATCTTATAAATCAAATAATAATAAGATTTGTCTTAGGTTTCATCCCTTAGGTATTTAAGGGATTTAGTTCATACTAAAATAGGGAAACATCATAAAAGAGGAAAAACAGGAAAACATAAGAAAACCCAAAAACTTCTAAAGAACTTGATGGGAGATCCTCAGTCTTGATGGAGATCCTTCTCCTAAGCTATCCCCGACGGCTATCTTGGAGTATTTTCTCCTTCTACTCGGCGTCTATTCGACTTCCTGTCAAGCTCCCCCTTTAGGTTGCCCCCTAGGGTGTTTATATAGGCTTTGAGATGCCTTACTTGGCCCAAAAGTATCCTATTCCGAGTGGAATTAAAACGGGTCACGATAGGGACACGCCCGTGTGAATCGAGCCCAGGGCCGTGTTCGAGTCTGCTAAAGTGGCACGGCCGTGTGGTGAACTTTAGGCCGTGTTGATTTCTTACTTTGGCCCATTTTCTCCGTTTTTGGCCCGTTTCTCGTTCTTTTTACCCTCCTATGCTCTCCTAAGTATAAAACATGAAATTAAAGGATTAGGAGCATCAAATTCCACAATTCAAGGGATAAATCATCCAAAAGTATGCAAAATGTGGGATTAAAATATGTATATATTACAGTTTATCAAATACCCCCACACTTAAGCATTTGCTTGTCCTCAAGCAAAATCCTCAACTCACAATTAAAATTAACTTCCTCAATTCATAATTCTCATCAGTAATGTTTCATCATAATTCATAGATAATTCATACATTGATGTTACTATCGTATCCTCAAGGACCAAGAGTACTAGTAGTTACTATCTTTTTATTATCTAGCCTAAGTATTAAGGGAATCGATGTTAATTAACTAATTACTAAACTAAGGATGCTAAAACACAGAGAGTGAATTGGGGAAAATACTTTTGGGAAAACCAGTTGATTAAGACAATACCCGAGGAAGAATCCACCTAGACTTCACTTGTTATCTAACTCTGAACTAGACGATTTATTCACTTGACTTGATCCGTAGGATTCCCCGACCAAAGACCTCACAGAAGGCTTCTGTCGACTCCCCCTTTTTAGGTCACACTTAGGATGTTTATATAGACTTCGAAATGTCTTTCTTCGCCCACAAGTATCCTATTCCGAATGAAACTCATCTTGGCTATAGTAGGGACACGCCCGTGTGACACGCCCGTGGTCGACTCTCTCGGCCGTGGTCGATCCTATTTGCCACACACGGCCATGTAATCTGGCCGTGTACGATGTTCTAGGCCATGTCTCGATTGTTACTCAAAACACACGACCGTGGGTGATAGTCCAAGTCGTGTGAGTCTCTAAGGTAAGCCCATTTTCTCCGCTTTCGGCCCGTTTCTCGTTCCTTTCATCCTCCGATACTCTCCTAAGTATAAAACATGAAATTAAAGGATTAGGAGCATCAAATTCCACAATTCAAGGGATAAATCATCCAAAAGTATGCCAAATGCGGGATTAAAATATGTATATATTACGGTTTATCAAATACCCCCACACTTAAGCATTTGCTTGTCCTCAAGCAAAATTCTCAACTCACAATTAAAATTGAATTTCTTCAATTCATAATGTTCATCAACAATGTTTCATCATAATTCATAGATGATTCATACATTGATAATTTAACCAGAAGATTCCTAAAGATTCAAACAATCAAAGTCATAATTTTTGTAGCACGAAAAAATAGGTGTTTCCCCTTATCTAAATAATCACATTTAATTCAAAATCAACAAAAATTGACATCCTCACTAAGGGTTCACTCAAATCACTCAAGGTGTTTAAGGTTTAAAGAATAAGCACTCAAGAGTCAAACATGAAAATTTAATCCCATAGGCTTGCATGAAAATCAAATCTCCACCACTGTAATATGATATGATACACAAATCAAATGGTCTTTTATGGGTTGTAACGGGGCTAGGGTTAAAGGTGTGGATAAAGGCTGAATTAAAAAGGTTAGTATCAAGATTGAAAAATTGATAAATTACCTAACTAGAAAAGTAAACTAATACTGAATAATCACATCAATTGAAAACTTAATACTAATAACATGAGCTTCTTCTAAAGATAATGAAATTAACAGTTTAAGCTCAAATAACATAGAACTAATAATGAATATACTTCGTTTTTTTTAAGAACATACCATACAATAATAAGATAGAATTTAACAACTGAAATAAAGAAAATAGTTTAAGCAACCGATCAACTCAAATCTCGATATAAGGGTAGTCAAGAGAAATGGTGATAACAAATACAAAGTGGGTTTTGGGTTAATATTAATGGGTGAGTCAAGAAATGGTTTGTTAGTCTCAAAAGGGTTTACTAGGGGTTAATTATAAAGGTAGGCTTTTTCTGGAGTAAGTGGGTTAAAACCTAGGTGCCTTTATCATCTTAGTATATCAAATCAAAGGTGTGGTCTCGACATGTATAATCGAAGCAAGTTCTAGAATAACAAATCAATGTTGACATACTCATAATCAATAAAGTGAGCAAGAAATATATATGCTCTAAACGGCTAAAAATCTCACAAAAATTATGGGCTTTTGATGTCAACCTTGTAAATTTCAAACTTCAAGGTAATAATTCGATTCAGGTAGACAACCTAACAAATTTTAATTCTGAAAATAAACTCATCATGCTTGATTCTCTAGTCTCCTAAAGTTTAAATCATCACTTGCATAATTAACTATGACTTAATCCAAAACATATTATTGAAAATCATAAATCAAAGGGAATTTCATTCTAACAGTAATATGAGAACATTTAATTAAGAACAAGATACAATTCAGGGATTTGAGAATAATGCAAAAAGTTAGGCACTTTTCACGATAAAATTCACCCCCCACACTTAAGATGTACATTGTCCTCAATGTACAAATATAACAATTATAATAAGATAAGCTCAAGATAGGGAAAGAGGTGAAACTTCTTGAATTTTGGATGGAGTCAAAGAAAAAAAATCGTGGAAATTCGGGCCAAGTTGGAGGAAGACATTCCTGTAGCGGCGGAGTCTATAGTCGTGGTGGGGTGATTCCCAAGCAGCCTTTAGAACCTAAAACCAATAAACTAAAATAAAATAGACTGAATTAAACATAAGAGAAATAAAGAGAAGGAAAATAAAGAAGAAGAGAAAAGAAAAAGTAAAAGTAAATGGACTCAAAGGTCCTTGTCTTGTCGAGTTAATAAAGCGGCAGGCATGAACTTATGTGGATCGGTCTCGCACGGGAAGATTGTGCTAGGGCCCTTTCGCTTCTTCGACATGGGGATGGTGGTGAGGATGGTTAAAAAGAACTATGGTGTTTAGGGTTGAGAGAAAAGTGTTTGGTGGAGAAGATGAATAGTGAGGGGTTTATATAGAAATAGGGGTACACGGGCGTGTCACACGCCCGTGTGAGTCGTTTTGAGTCCGTGTGCTTCGAAAATTAAGGTTTTGGTACACCTGGGTTCGCAGCCCACTTTCGTTTGTCGTGGGCGTGTTATCCTACACGGCCGAGTCGCACAGTCGTGCCGAGCTTCGTTCGCTTCTCCCACGCTCATTTCATTCTTCCCCACGCTCATTTCATTCTTCCCCACGCTCGTGTATCTTTTTCAGTGTCGGCCACGGTTATAAGGCACGAGCGTGTTGCACTCCCGTGTCGTTTACTCAGTTTTGACCATGGCCGAATCGTACGGCCGTGGTGTTTTTTTGTAGCTCATGTTTTGGGAATTTTTCGTCTTTGGTTCACACGGCCTCCGCCATACCAATATGCATACTCGTGGTGTCCACAAGGCCATGGCCACTCCCGTGTGCAAGGCCGTGTGGAGGTGTAACCTATACTTTATTTAACTTGGTTAGTCTTTAGTTAGGTGCTAAAAATTAAAGATATGAAAATTAAAAGGGTTAGTGCTCGGGTTGCCTCCCGAGAAGCGCTCGTTTAAAGTCTTAAGCTAGACTTACCTCTCATTCGCGTATTCATGGTGGTTTGAGGAGTTGAAGCTCCTCTTTCCTGCTATAAATTCTAAAAATATATGGTTTGAGTCGAGTAGTGTTTACCTTAAAAGTGCCGAACTTAGGATTAGTTACCTCGACTGTTCCATATGGGAAGATGTTTAGTACCTCAAAAGGGATTTCCTCATTTTTATCGAGGTCTGAAGTGGCGATCCGAGGGTCTGTCTTATCTAACAATACCTAATCTTCGATCTTAAATTGATTTGGCTTATGGTGTTGCCTCGGTTTTGCTTCGTGTGTTCCTAGTTTCTCTTTGAAATGTGTCTTCCACTCGTCTAGTTCATCGATCTAAAGCCTTCGTTCCTCATGAGTTACTTCCTTGTTTGCATGAGGTCTAGGATCTGGCTTAGTTGTGTAGTTTCATGGTGCTTCCTGAAAAGAAGGTTTAACCGAATGGTCATTAATAGAATTTATGTTCTCACCTTTTTCACTTGACATCTTAGCTGAGTCAAGAGCCTGAAGAGTGATCGTCTCGCCACCTACACGAAGTGTGAGTTCACCTGTACCAACGTCAATTTTAGTTCTAGCAGCCGCTAAAAAAGGTCTTCCTAAAATTAAGGGAACATTGTTGTCCTCATCCATGTCTAAAACGACAAAGTCTACTGGGAATATGAATTTATCCACCTTTACTAGTACATCCTCAATTATACCCCTAGGAAATCTAATGGTTTTATCGGCTAATTGGATGCTCATCCTAGTTTGTTTGGGTTTCCTCAGACCTAGTTGTTTAAACAGTTTGTAAGGCATAACGTTGATGCTTGCCCCTAGATCTTCTAAAGCATTATCAATAGATAAACTACCAATTAAACAAGGAATCGTAAAACTCCCTGGATCTTTTAATTTTCGTGGTAGTTTGTTTTGTAGAATTGCTGAGCACACTGCGTTTAGCTCCACATGCGACGCATCGTCTAACCTCTGTTTGTTTGTCAGAAGCTCTTTTAAAAATCTCCTTGAATCTGGCATCTGCTAGAGAGCTTCAAGAAACGGTAAGTTAATATGTTATTTCTTTAAGAGTTTAAGAAATTTACCAAATTGTTCCTCTGTGTGGTCTTTTTTCATTGCATTGGGATATGGCACTCGAGGTGTGTATTCTTTAATGACAAGTTTATGTGTATCCTGGCTTACCTCAACCTTACCTTTACTTACCACGGGTTCTTGCCCTGGCTCAGATTCGGATTATACTAACCCTTCACTATTGTGATCAATAATGGCATGAATTTGCTCCTTTGGGTTAGTTTCAGTGTTGTCTGGCAAGCAACCTTGCGGTCGTTCTAAGATTAGCTTAGCTAGCTGACCTAACTGGTTCTCGATCCCTTAAATCGATGCCTGTTGATTTTTGAGCATTGTCTCGTTATTTTGAAAATGGGTTTCTGACACCGCGATGAATTTCGTTAACATCTCCTCAAGGTTCGGCTTCTTCTCTTGTGGGTAGGGTTGTTGTTGAAAGCCTGGAGGGGGTTGTTGTCTTTGAATTCCTTGATTTCCTTGGCCACCCCATGAGAATTTTGGGTGGTTCCTCCAACCTGGATTATAAGTGTTACTATAAGGGTTATTTTGAGGTCTAGAATTGTTACCCATATAGTTCATCTGCTCCTTCTCTGTGCTAGGGTTGTAGGGTGGGTATCCGTATTATTCGTTCCTCCTCCATTTGTATCACACTGCATCACTGGATGTACCTGCGAAGAACCACACAAACCATCAATTTTCTTACTTAAAAATTCTACCTGATTTGATAGCATGGTTACTACGTTGAGGTTGAAAACACTCGCGGCTTTTGTTGGCCTTGTCCTTGTAACTTGCCACTGATAATTATTCAATGACATCTCCTCTATAAACTCATAAGCCGCTTCTGGTGTTTTGTTATTCAGGGTTCCACCGGCGACTGAATCAATCAACTGCCTAGTTGAGGGGTTCACACCGTTATAAAAAGTTTGAACCTGTAGCCACAATGGTAACCCATGATGAGGGCACCTTCGCAGTAGATCCTTGTATCTCTCCCATGCATCGTAAAGTGTCTCTAAATCCATCTGCACAAAAGAAGATATATCATTCCTCAACTTAGCCGTTTTAGCCGGTGGAAAATATTTTAACAAAAAATTTTCGGTCATTTGCTCCCATGTAGTGATTGATCCTCATGGTAACGAGTTCAACCACTGTTTAGCTTTATTCCTTAATGAAAAGGGAAACAACCGAAAACGAATGGCATCATCAGAAACGCCATTGATTTTAAAAGTGTCGCAAAACTCAAGAAAATTTGCTAAGTGATTATTTGGATCCTCATCCTGCAAACCATCAAACTTAAAAAATTGTTGTATCATCTGTATAGTGTTAGGTTTCAGTTCAAAATTATTTGCAGCAATAGCAGGTCTAACAATACTCGACTTGGTTCCTGTTAAATTAGGTTTAGCATAATCATACATAGTTCGAGGAACAGGATTTGGATTAACCAAATTTGCGGCAACTACAGGAGGTAGCGGATTATTATCAGCCATCTCTTCGGTAGTGTTGGTATCGTTCTCTTGCTCTTCTTGTATGTACTGTAGGTGTAACACCCCTTACCCGAGACCGTTGCCGGAGTCGAGCATGAGGCATTACTAGACTTAACTACTAATTTGGGGCATAAAAATTGAAACTGTCCATCTGCGTCATGTTGACTAAATTAACTATAACTCAAGTTACAAACCTCAAAATTTGGATCCGTAAATTTTCCTTGAAACTAGACTCATATATCTTCTTACTTTAATTTTTCCAGAATTTTTCATGTGGCCAATTAGTACAGTTTATTCATTAAAATTTATCATGTTTCACTGTTCAATGGTTCTGACCTATCCTTACAAAAACTCAGTTATCACATTGTACAGAATTCAATTGATGTTCTCGTTTATTCCAATAAAAAATAGACTCATTGAGGGTTCTAAGAATATAAATTATTCTCCATAATTATTTTTTTACAATTTTTAATAATTTTTCCAAGACAGAACAGGAGATCACGAAGTTATTCACAACCAGTCTCACTAAGATTTAAATATCTCATAATATAAAATACCTTTGCCTACTCTGTTTCTTTCATATAAAAATATACACAATAATCTTTAATTCTATACCTATTCACTTTCTAATTTCATTTCTCCTATTTTTGGTGATTTTTCAAAATCACATCACTGCTGCTAACCAAAAACTGTTTCATTGCAAAATCATATAACCACATTACAAACATATTTACCATAAAGCATACTTCCAAATTAAACTCAAGACGAGACCGAATACGCAACCATTAACATCATAATCAAGTCATTTTCACATGGCTATATATATAATTTCAAAACCAACCATATCATAACTAGTCTACACATGCCACATAACCAAATCTTCAAGCATTTATTTACCGAAGCGAAAACTAGATAGTGTGATGAGATCTCCTTCGACTTCCAACCCGAGCAAGTCTCTAAAACTCTATAATCATAAGAAAAATACACAAAGTAAGCTTCGAAAGCTTAGTAAGTTATAAGCAATTTCACAACAATAATGCATTATAACACTACACTAGCAAAGTCAGAATAATATACTCACAACCAAGGTTTATAACCATGACTTTAGTTCATATCTCCTTTCGAAATCTTTCTCGTTTCATATCCCAAAGGCCGAACTTCCAAACCTTCGATAATAGGTTTCACATGCATATATATATTTTACTTACCGAACTTAAACTTGCACTTCAAACCCATATAAATCACATATTCAAGATTTAAAACTAATCAAATGAATTCTTTATACAAACTTCCACATGGCCGAATACAATATATAAAATTCATGTATAAATCAATGAGATTTTGTAAGCATTACTCCATGTCAACTCATATCAATTGAACTATAAAATTAATTGATACATTCCATCCAAACTAATTTATCACTCTTATTTGATTTCAATTAATATCATCTCATAATATCCACTTACCCAAAATTCAATCCAAGATATAAAAATTAATCGCACACTTAGTGCTCCTTGTCCGATTTCGCACACTTAGTGCATAACGACCGATTTTCGCACACTTAGTGCTCGGTATTTTAAAATTCGCACACTTAGACTTCAAGATCTATACAATAGTCAAATAAACACACGTCATGAGTAGCTAATATAGCTTAGTAAGTTATAAGCAAAAGGAAATATATACAACAAATCATTATACAATTTTAATCAATTCAACTTGATCATTAACCGTTCGTATCAGCATTACATATAGCATTTTACTATACAACAATATCTATTCATTAGATCTCCAAAACCGAATGATCACAAGCCCTATATCCATTTCAAACAAGCTCAAAGGTTAATGAATTTATCATATTTCCATAATTTAGTATACAAAAGCAACTTACCTCATTAGCACCACGTTATTCAATTTCCATGCATCACTTACCTACATGTCTCTTTGTATTATATCCATTCATTGGTTCATGTCCTTGAGAGGTTCGATAATCCGCACACACAGTGCAACTCATGTAACGTATCGCACACTTAGTGCCGTTACTTAATAATTCGCACACATAGTGCCATCTTCCGGTAATGTATCGCACACTTAGTGCCATTACTCATTTTCCACACACATAGTGCCATTCAACCGATTTCACACACACAGTGCTCGGTGTTTAAGCTCGCACACATAGTGCCATTCAACCGATTTCGCACACACAGTGCTCAGTATTTAAGCTCGCACACATAGTGCCATTCAACCGATTTCGCACACACAGTGCTCGGTATTAAGCTCGCACACATTGTGCCTCTTATCCGAACCTTTCTTTATTTATGCGAACACTTAAAATTTCATTCTCATACATACATACACAAATATTCAAATATCCAGCAACAACTCAATTTCATTATATCATACCATTTCATTCGCACAATTAATATACATGTATATATATATTTACATCCATCTATTCAAAACAAACATCTCTCTCATTCCATATTCACATTTAGCTACCTTTTTACTCATTCATATACTCACATTACTCCATGAACCAACACTTATACATTTATATATACACCAACTTTACATTCAGCTAATTTATAAATATTTGATCCCATTCCATTTCACATTCGGCAAATGTATTTTAATATGCTTAATTCAATTATTCATACACACATTAAATATATATTCAAATTTCATTTCATCCAATTGCTTAAAACTTACCTCGAAATTGACGGTTTAGGTTTTCCCTATTATTCGCTCAACTTAGCTTTTCCCGATCCAATCCCGCTTTCTTTTGTTCTTGATCTAATCATTTCAAAAATGGATTCATTCAACATTTTTCTCATTCAATTTAATCCAACAACACATAATTGGGTAAATTACAATTTTACCCCTAACATTTACAATTTTTACAATTTAGTCCCTATTGCATAAAACACAAAATATACAAAATTTGGACATACTCCTTTAGGGCCGAATACTACCCATGCCCATACAAGACCATTCAATTTATTTATTTCACATTTTGACCCTTCAATTTACAATTTTCACAATTTAGTCCTAATTACTCAAAATTATCAAAATTTCCAATATAAAACATATTAATCTAAAACATATCTTTAATATTTCATCATCAAACAACACAAAACACATATATTCATCAATGGCAAATCACAAAATATTCATCAATTTCTAACATTAAGAGATAGGCTTTGTAGTACTCGAAGCAACAATCTCAAAAACGTAAAAATTATCAAAAACCGACTAAAAACATACCTTGAATTTTGACTTGAGATGGCCGAATATAGCAAAACTCAAACCCTTCTTTTTTTTTCTTGGTATTTTCGGTCAAATAGAAAGATGAACACACATAATGGCTTTCTTTTCTTTAATGTTTTTATTTCATTATAAAATAATAACTTATAATATAATATTAATATAAACTTTAACATATAAAACATATAAAACACATATCATTAATATCTTGCCGTCCACTAACTTAAAGATTGGCTAATTGCATTCTTAATCCTTCATATTTAAAAGACAACAACAATTTAGCACTTTCACAACTAACCATCAAATTTTTATTTTACGCGATTACGTCCTTTTATTTAATTAAGCACACAAACACTCAAATTTTCATACGAAATTTTGACACATGCTAATTCACATATAATTAACACAGAAAATAATATTAAAATATTTTTCGACTCGGATTCGTGGTCCCGAAACTATCATTCCGATTAGGGTCAAAATTGGGCTGTTACAGTAGGCTTCACCTAATTTCTCTTCGGTTTCTGCAAACGGTACCTTCAATATCACTATCAAAAATCAAGGGTCCTGACGGGTTCCTCCTAGTCATAAACTAGAATTACCTGCCAGAAGCAAATAAAAGAAGATTTAGTAAAGTTAAAAATAAAATAAAATAAATTGCAACTAAATAATATGGCTAAAGTAATAAAAATTTAGTTTTCCTAATATCTTAGTCCCCGACAACGGCGCCAAAAAACTTGATCGTGTCCAAACTAACTTTGACAACGAATAAGGCAAGCGCATCTATCATTCGGTAGTATAGCTATGGCAAGACCGAAAATATCGTATCCTCAAGGACCAAGAGTACTAGTAGTTACTATCTTTTTATTATCTAGCCTAAGTATTAAGGGAATCGATGTTAATTAACTAATTACTAAACTAAGGATGCTAAAACACAGAGAGTGAATTGGGGAAAATACTTTTGGGAAAACCAATTGATTAAGACAATACCCGAGGAAGAATTCACCTAGACTTCACTTGTTATCTAACTTTGAACCATACGATTTATTCACTTGACTTGATCTGTAGGATTCTCTAATTTATATTAATACCTCTTTCGAGGCTACTAACGTCTAACTCTAGGTTGATTAATTGAAATCTCTTTCAAATTAAAACCTCTAGTGTTGCATTAACTCGATCTATGGACTTCCATATTAGGTTTGACCATAATCCGGCAGATTTTTGTCATCCTATTTCTAGGGTTGCGATAAACTCCGCTTAACTATGCTAGATCTACTCTTAAACAGGGACTTTTGCTCCACCACCTAAGCACATCAATACTTGAATCAATATCCTGAAATATTAAAGCAAGAATTAAGAACACATAATTAAGAACAAATCAAGTATTTATCATACAGATTCTGAAAAACAAGAACAAGATTCGTCTTAGGTTTCATCCCCCTCAGGTATTTGAGGGGTTTAGTTCATGTTTAATAAAGAATACATCTCAGAAGAACGTAAATAACAAAACATAAGAAAAACCCTAAAACCCCCGAAGGAAATTGAAGGGAAGATCTTCCGTCTTGAGTGTGATTCCGGCTTCTGAGATGGATCAACTGGCTTTCTTGGAGTAATTCTCTGTGTTCAGCCCTCTCTGGCTTTGCCCCCGACCAAAGACCTGACAGAAGGCTTCTGTCGACTCCCCCTTTTTAGGTCACACTTAGGATGTTTATATAGACTTCGAAATGTCTTTCTTCGCCCACAAATATCCTATTCTGAATGAAACTCATCTTGGCTATAGCAGGGACACGCCCGTGTGACACGTCCGTGGTCGACTCTCTTGGCCGTGGTCGATCCTGTTTGCTACACACGGCTGTGTGATCTGGCCGTGTACGATGTTCTAGGTTGTGTCTCAGTTGTTACTCGAAACACACGGCCTTGGGTGATAGTCCAGGCCATGTGAGTCTCTACGGTAAGCCCATTTTCTCCCTTTTTAGCCCGTTTCTCGTTCCTTTCATCATTCGATGCTCTCCTAAGTATAAAACATGAAATTAAAGGATTAGGAGCATCAAATTCCACAATTCAAGGGATAAATCATCCAAAAGCATGCCAAATACGGGATTAAAATATGTATACTTTATGGTTTATCACTAAGTCATAGATTTTTATAGCATAAAAACATAGGTGTCTCCCCTCATCCAAATAAATTACCTTTGATCCAAAATCGACAAGAGTTGACATCCTCACTAAAGATTCACTCAAATCACTCAAAGTGTTTAAGGTTTAAATTAAGCACTCAAAAAGTCAAACATGAAAAGTTAATCCCATAGGCTTGCCTGAAAATCAAATCTTCACCACTGTAAAATAAGATGATACACAAATCAAAAGGTCTTTAAAAGGGTTGTAATGGGGCTTGGGTTAAAGGTGTGGATAAAGGCTGAATTAGAAGGTTAGTATCGAGATTGAATTGATAAATTACCTAACTAGAAAAATAACTAAAACTTAAATAATTACAACAATTAAGAATTCATCACTAATAACACGAGCTTCTTCTCAAAATGTGAAATTAATGCATAAGCTCAAATAACATAGAACTAACAATGAATATACTTAATTTTTTTTTTTAAGAATAAGCACATACAATAATAAGGGTAGTTAAGCAATCGATCAAATCAAATCTCGATATAAGGGTAGTCAAGAGAAATGGTGATAACAAATACAAAGTGGGTTTGGGGTTAATATTAATGGGTGAGTCAAGAAATGGTTGATTAGGTTTCAAAGGGGTCACTAGGGGTTAATTAAATGTATAGGCTTTTTATTAGAATAAGTGGGTTAAAACCTAGGTGCCTTTATCATCTCAGTATATCAAATCAGAGGTGTGGTCTCGACATGTATGATCGAAGCAAGTTCTAGAATAACAAATTAATGTTGACACACTCATAATTAATAAAGTGAGCAAGAAAAGAATATGCTCTAAAAGGCTCAAAATCTCACAAAAATTATGGTTTTTGATGTCAACCTTGCAAATTTCAAACTTCAAAGTAATATTTAAATTTAGGAAAACAACCTAGAAATTTTAATTACGGAAAATAGACTTATCATGCTTGATTCTCTAATATCTTAAAGTTTAAATCATCAATGCACAATTAACTATGGCTTAATCCAAAACATATCAATGGAAATCATAAATCAATAGAAGTTTCATTCTAATTATTAATATGAGAAAATTACTTAAGAACAAGACATAATTCAGGGTTTTGAGAATAATGCAAAAAGTTAGGAACTTTTAAAATTCACCCCCCACACTTAAGATGTACATTGTCCTCAATGTACAAAAATATATATTCACAATATAGTAAGAAAATCATAAGGTAGGGAGAGAAGTGAAACTTCCTGAAGTTTGGATAGAGTCAAAGAAAAGAAACGAGGGAAATTCGGGCCGAGTTGGAGGATGATGCTTCGGTGGTGGTGGATACTAGGGTCGTGGTGTGGTGATTCCCTAACAGCCTTTTGAACCTAAATTAAAGAAATCAAAATATAATAAAATAAATTAAGCATAAGAAAGATAAAGAGAAGGAAAATAAAGGAGAAGAGAAAAGAAATAGGAAAAATAAATGGACTCAAATGTCTTTGGCTTGTCGAGTCGATGAAGCGGCCAGCATGAAATTATGTAGAGTGGTCATGCATGGGGATACTGTGCTAAGGTCCTTTCGCTTCTTCGACATGGAGATGGTGGTGAGGATGGTGAAAGAAAAAGAATGATAGGAAGGGGAAAGGAAAATGAAGGGAGAAGATAGTGAGAAGAGAAAGGGGTGTGGTGGCTGTGGGTTAGGAGAAGAATAATTTGGGGAGAAAGTGAGAAGACGGGGGGGTTTAAATAAGAATCAGGGACCTGATTGCTGCCCACGCCCGTGTGATGTGGGAGTGTTAAGTCACACGGCCATATCGCACGACCGTGTGGTGGCTTGTTCGTTTCTCCCACGCTTGTGTAGAGGTGTCCACGCCCGTGTATCTTTCTCAGTGTCGGCCACGGCCTCAAAGCACAGGCGTGTCGCACGCCTGTGTGGTTTACTCAGTTTCGACCACGGCCGTATCGCACGGTCGTGGTGTTTTATCGTAGCCCATGTTTAGGGAAAATTCTCGTCCTTGGCCCACACGGTCTCTTCCATGCCGATGTGCCTACTCGTGGTGGCCACACGGCCATGACCATGCCCGTGTGCAAGGCCGTATGGTAGGGAAAACTACGCCTAAATCATGAACGAAAGTGAAAACAAACTAATTAGTAGGGTTAGTGCTCAGGTTGCCTCCCGAGAAGCGCTCGTTTAAAGTCTTATGCTAGACTTATCTCTCATTCGCATAATCATGGTGGTTTGAAGAGTTGAAACTCCTCATTCTTGCTATCAATCCGGTTATTGATATATAGTTTAAGTCGAGTGGTGTTTACCTTAAAAGTGCCAAATGTAGGATTAGTTACCTCGACTGTTTCGTATGGGAAGGTATTCAGTACCGTGAAAGGGATCTCTTAGTTTACATTAAGGTCCGTAGTGGCGATTCGAGGGTCTTTCTTATCCAACAAAACTTGATCTCCGGTCTGAAATTGGTATGTCTCATCTTTAAGTTTGACATGGAGTTGCCTCGGTTTTTCTTCGTGTGTTCTTGGTTTCCCCTTGACACGTGGCTTCCATTCATCTAGTTCATCGATTTGAAGCCTTCGTTCCTCATGAGTTATATCCTTGTTGGCACGAGGTCTAGAATCTGGCTCAGTTGTGTAGTTTTGTGGTGCTTCTTGTAAAGAGGGTTGACCCAAATGGTCATTAGTAGAGTTTATATTTTCACCTTGATTACTCGATGTCCTAGCCGAGTCAAGAGCTTGAAGAGTTATCGTCTCGTCTCCTACACGAAGTTTGAGTTCACCCATACCAACATCAATTTTAGTTCTGGCAGTTGCTAAAAAGGGTCTTCCTAAAATTAAAGGAATATTATTGTCCTCATCCATGTCTAACACAACAAAGTCTACTGGGAAAATGAATTTATCAATTTTTACTAGTACATCTTCAATTATACCCCTAGGAATCCTAATGGTTTTATCAGCTAATTGAATGATCATCCTAGTTTGTTTGGGTTTCCCAAGACCTTGCTGTTTAAACATTTTATAAGGCATAACATTGATGCTTGCCTCTAGATCAGCGAAAGCATTATTAACAGATAAACTACCAATTAAGCACGGAATTGTAAAACTCTCTGGATCTTTTAATTTTTGTGGTAGTTTATTTTGTAGAATTGCTGAGCATACTGCGTTTAGCTCCACATACGACGTATCGTCTAACTTCCATTTGTTTGTCAAAAGCTCTTTTAAAAATTTCCTTGAATTGGGCATCTGCGAAAGAGCTTCAAGAAACGGTAAGTTAATATGTAATTTCTTTAGAAGTTTAAGAAATTTACCGAATTGTTCATCTGTGCGGTCTTTCTTCATCGCATTGGGGTATGGTACACGAGGTTGGTACTCTGTAATTACCAATTTTGGTTTATCATGGCTTACCTCAACCTTACCCTCCTCTGCCACATTCTCTTGCCTTAATTTTGATTCATCTAACCCTTCACTATCGTGAGCAGAAACGACATAAAATTGCTCATTTGGGTTAGTTTCAGTGTTGCTTGGCAAGCTGCCTTGTGGTCGTTCAGATATGATCTTAGCAAGTTGTCCTAATTGGTTCTCGATCCCTTGAATCGATGCTTGTTGATTTTTTAGCGCTGTTTCGGTGTTTTGGAAACGTGTCTCTGACACCGCGATGAATTTTGTTAGCATCTCTTCTAGGTTCGGCTCTTCTCTTGCGGGTAGGGTTGCTGTTGAAAGCCTTGAGAGGGTTGTTGTCTCTGATTTCCTTGACCACCCCATGAGAAGTTTGGGTGGTTCCTCCAACCTGGATTATAATTGTTACTATAGGGGTTATTTTGATATCTAAAATTATTACCCATATAGTTCATCTGCTCGCTTTCTACGCCAGGGTTGTAGGGTGGGTATTCCGTATTGTTCGTTCCTTCTCCATTTGTATCGCACTGCATCACTGGATGTACCTGCGAAGAACCACACAAACCATCAATTTTCTTACTTAAAAGTTCTACCTGATTTGATAGCATGGTTACTCCGTCGAGGTTAAAAACACTTGCAGCTTTTGTTGGCATTGTCCTTGTAACTTGTCATTGATAGTTATTCAGTGACATCTCCTCTATAAACTCATATCTCGCTTCAAAGGTTTTGTTATTTATGGTTCCACCGGCGGCTGAATCAATCAACTGCCTAGTTGAGGGGTTCACACCGTTGTAAAAGGTTTGAACCTGTAGCCACAAAGGTAACCCATGATGAGGGCACCTCCTTTACAGATCTTTATATCTCTCCCATGCATTGTAGAGTGTTTCTAGATCCATCTGCACAAAAAAAGAAATATCATTCCTCAACTTAGCCGTTTTAGCCGGCGAAAAATATTTTAACAAAAAATTTTCGGTCATTTGTTCCCATGTAGTGATTGATCCTCGTGGTAACGAGTTTAACTACTGTTTAGCTTTGTTCCTCAACGAAAAGGGAAACAACCGAAGGCGAATGGCATCATCAGAAATGTCATTGCTTTTGAAAGTGTCGCACAACTCTAGAAAATTTGCAAAATGATTGTTTGGATCCTCATCCTGCAAACCATCAAACTGAACAAATTGCTGGATCATCTGTATAGTGTTAGGTTTCAGTTCAAAATTATTTGCAGCAATAGTAGGTCTAACAATACTTGATTAAGTCCCTGTTAAAGTAGGTTTAGCATAATTAAACATAGTACGAGGAGCAGGATTTTGATTCACCGGGTTTGCGGCAACCATAGGAGGTAGCAGATTATTTTGGGAATCAGCCATCTCCTCGGTATTAGTGATATCGTTCTCTTGCTCTTCTTGTATGTATTGTAAGCTTCGCCTTATCTCTCTTCAGTTTCTGCGAGCTGTACTTTCAATCTCACTGTCGTAAAGTAAAGGTCCTGACGGGTTTCTTCTAGTCATAAACTAGAGACTCCTGCCAGAAACAAGAAGGAGAAAAGTTAGTAAATAAAATTAAAATTAAAATTAAATTGCAAAGAAATAAAATGGCTAAAGTAATAAAAATTTAGTGTTTCTAATATCTTGGTCCCCGCAACAAATAATAAAAAACTTGATGGAGCTCAAAACTAACTATTATTTTGACAAAGGCAAGCGCACCTATCGAACAAAGAGTATAGCCGTGGTGAGTCCTAATATCGTATCCTCAAGGACCAAGAGTACTAGTATTAACTATCTTTTTATTATCTAGCCTAATAGTTAAGGGGATTTATTTTTTTATCTAAAATTTACTAACTAATTTAACTAACTATGAACGCGACAGAGAGTAAATTGGGAAAATACTTTTGGACAACTTATATGAGATAGGCAATACCTAAGGAAGAATCCACCTAGACTTCACTTATTACTTTTGATTTATGCGATTTATTCACTTGGCTTAATCCGTAGAAATCCCTAAATTATATTAATACCTCTCTCGAGGCTACTAACAACTGACTCTAGGTTGATTAATTGAAATCTCTTTCTAATTAAAACCCCTATTGTCGCATTAACTCGATTTATGGATTCCCTTATTAGGTTTGACCCTAATCCGGCAGATTTTCGTCGCCTTATCTCTAGGGTTGCAATCAACTCCGCTTAATTGTGTTGATCTACTCTTAGACAGGACTTTTGCTCCACCGAATAAGCACATTCGACTTGAATCAATAACTGAATTATCAAAACAAGAATAAGAACTCACAATTAAGAATAAGCACAAGTATTTATCTCATAAATCAAATAATAATAAGATCTGTCTTAGGTTTCATCCCTTAGGTATTTAAGGGATTTAATTCATACTAAAAGAGGGAAACATCATAAAAGAGGAAAAACAACAAAACATAAGAAAACCCAAAAACTTCTAAAGAACTTGATGGGAGATCCTCTTGATGGAGATCCTTCTCCTAAGCTGTCCCCGACGGCTGTCTTGGAGTATTTTCTCTTTCTACTCGGCGTCTATTCGACGTCCTGTCAAGCTCCCCCTTTAGGTTACCCCCTAGGGTGTTTATATAGGCTTTGAGATGCCTTACTTGACCCAAAAGTATCCTATTCTGAGTGGAATTAAAACGGGTCATGGCAGGGACACGCCCGTGTGAATCGAGCCTAGGGTCGTGTTCGAGTCTGCTAAAGTGGCACGGTCGTGTGGTGAACTCCAGGCCGTGTTGATTTCTTACTTTGGCCCATTTTCTCTGTTTTTGGCACGTTTCTCGTTCTTTTCACCCTCCTATGCTCTCCTAAGTATAAAACATGAAATTAAAGGATTAGGAGCATCAAATTCCACAATTCAAGGGATAAATCATCCAAAAGTATGCAAAATATGGGATTAAAATATGTATATATTACGGTTTATCAATACTGATATATTAAGAAGATATATAAATTAAAATGAAGAAAAGCTATTTAAGATACATATTACTAAGAAAATTTAAAGTTTTAAATGCATGAACGATTTATTGAAAGTAAAATAGTGGTAAGATTAATTGTGCATATTTATTATTTTTGTGCATATTTATTGTTTTTACTTTAAGTATTTGAATTATAGTAATACCACTGGGTGTATACTCAGCGTACGGTTTGTTTTCGTGCGCAGATTAGGTACAAAAATTTTGAAAAGTTGTATTTGAGATTACGAGTCTTCATCTCATCACATCTTCAAGTAACAAGAGGGTACGTTTTAAAATTTTGAATAGAATGGCATGTACTTAGGAAAAATCAAGTATGTTTCAAGTAGTAATAAGGACTAAATTATAAATTATTTAAATTTATTATTTGTCCATTTTTATGTTCTAATATATTAGTGATTAGCCAAGAATTACTTTGGCACTAAATGTAATATTCCTATATCAGGTTCTTGGGTCGAACCGGTATAGGGCTGTTACAATTATAAGCATATTATTTGCCACTATATTGAATTGTTATAAGCATATTGATTGCGTTAAAAATATAACGCCGGTAATGACAAATATATCGCAAAGAAAAGAGAAATAAAAATAAAGAACACACAGATTTTACGTGGAAACCCTTTCGAGAAAAAACCACGGGCAGATGAGAAGAAAATTCACTATGTCGAATTCGAATTATTACAAGAGGAATAGACTATGTCTATTTATAGGCTTGTAAAACCATATTCTAATAGGAGTGTAGTAAGATTGAAACACCTTATTCTAATCAATATCAAATAGATGGAGTTTAATAAGGTTTAAAAAACCTTATTTAAAATAAAATAAAATAAGTGTGGTTCTATAGGTATTCTTCATTTATTTTATTTTACCATTGTATTTTATTTAAATAAGGATTCGGGTCACCTAATTCTAACAATCTCCACCTTGACACGAATTCTCAATGAACAAGTTCTTCATCGTGAACTCTCAACGAACAAGTTCCCCACCTCTTCCATAAAACCCCTTAAGGGTTTAACTTCAACAATGAACACCAACCAAGTCTAAGCAATGCTCAAACTTGGTTATAGGAAGTGACTTAGTCATCATATCTGCAGGATTTTCATGAGTACTAATTTTGCTCACAACAATATCACCACGAGCAATAATATCACAAACAAAATGATACCGAACATCAATGTGTTTTGTTCTCTCATGAAACATTTGATTTTTTGTAAGGAAGATGGCACTTTGACTGTCACAAAATACTATGCTGATTTGAAGGTCTTCATTGAGCTCACTAAAGAGTCCATTCAACCAAATAGCTTCTTTACAAGCCTCAGTAATCGCCATGTACTCAGCTTCAGTGGTAGACAAAGCGACTGTAGTTTGCAAAGTAGCTTTCCAACTGATTGCACAACCTCTGATTGTAAAGACATAACCAGTGAGAGATCTTCTTCTATCAAGGTCTCCAGCAAAATCAGCATCAACATACCCAATGACTCCATCTCTATTTCTTCCAAACTATAAGCAAACATCAGTAGTACCTCGTAAGTATCTTAAAATCCACTGAACTACTTTCCAATGTTCTTTATCGGGATTCGCCATGTATCTGCTAACTGTACTGACTGCATATGATAAATCTGGACGTGAACAAACCATAGCATACATGAGAGATCCCACTGCACTAGAGTATGGAACATGTGACATATACTCAATCTCATCATCTGATTGTGGAGACAAAGCCGATGAAAGTCTGAAATGGGTTGCTAAAGGAGTACTAACAGGCTTAGCACTCTGCATATTGAACCTGCAAAGAACTTTCTCAATTTACCCCTTCTGACTTAGGTACAATTTACTTGCTTTTCTATCTCTGAGAATCTCCATACCAAGTATCTTCTTTACTAGTCCCAAATCTTTCATCTCAAATTCTTCACTTAGTTGGGCTTTGACCTTTCTTATCTCTCACTTATCTTTTGCTACTATCAACATGTCATCAACCTAAAGAAGTAGATACACAAAAGAACCATCACTGTTTTTCTTAAAGTAAACATAGCTGTCAAAACTATTTCTTTTAAAATCATGAGAAGTCATAAAGGAATCAAACCTCTTGTACCACTGTCTTGGTGACTGTTTCAAATCGTAAAGGGACTTTTTCAGCAAGCAAACATATTCCTCTTTTTCTGAAAATGTAAAACCCTCTGGTTGTTGCATGTAAATATCTTCCTCAAGTTCTCCATGCAAAAATGCAGTTTTTACATCTAACGGCTCAAGCTCCAAATCATGCATGGCCACAATACTAAGCAAAGCTCGAATCGAACTATGCTTCACAACCGGGAGAACACATCTCAGAAGTCCACTCCTGAATTTGATCAGAACCCTTTGCAACAAGCCTTGCTTTATATCTGGGTTCTTCAACTCCTGGAGTCCCTTCTTTCTTTTTAAACACCCATTTACAGCAAACAGCCTTTTTACCTTTAGGAAGTTTCACAAGATCTCATGTTCTATTTTTATGGACTGATTCCATCTCCTCTTGCATAGCAAACATCCACTTTTCTTAATCTTTACAGCTAACCGCCTCAGAATAATTAGACGGCTCTTGGTTTGCATCTATATCTTCAGTCACATTTAAAGCATAAGCAACTAGATCATCCTCGGCATACTTCTTTGGAGGTTTAATTTCTCTTCTAGTTCTATTTTTGACGATAGAGTATTGTGGTAAAGAAGCAACTCTATTCTCAATTTTTGTACTGACTTGAGGAGTCAACTCTGTATTAATCTGATGCTCCACCTGCTTTTGATTTTCTTTATTGGAAGAGTCTTTAAGAGATAAGTTAGGTAGCATAGCAGTTTTATCAAAAACAACATCTCTTCTAATCACAACTTTTCTATTTTCAGGACACCATAACTTATACCCTTTTACACCAGCTTTATAACCAAGAAAAACACATTTAATGGATCTCGGTTCCAATTTTCCATTATCAACATGAGCATACGCAGAACACCCAAAGATCTTTAAATCAGAATAATTAGCAGGATTACCAGACCATACCTCTTGTGGAGTCTTTTTCTCAATGGCAACGGATGGAGATTGGTTGATCAAAGAACATGCAGTAGAGGCTATTTCGGCCCAAAACGATTTTGGTAAGTTGGCATTTGACAACATACATCGAACCTTCTCCATGATCGTTCTGTTCATTCATTCTGCAACACTGTTTTGCTGTGGAGTATGACGAATTGTCAAGTGTCTCACGATTCCTTCTGACTTGCACAGTTTATTAAACTCATCAGAACAAAACTCTAAGCCATTGTCTGTGCAAAGGTATTTTATTTATTTTCCCGTCTATTTTTCAATCATAGTTTTCCAAGACTTAAATGCGGAAAACACATCACTTTTCTCGCTTCAGGAAGAATGCCCAAACTTTTTTGGAAAAATCATCAATAAAAGTTAGAATATAATTAGCTCCACCTCTCGAAGACACTCTTGATGGCCCCCACAGATCAGAATGAATATACTCCAACATTCCCTTTGTGTTATGGATTCATCTGGTGAATCAAACTCTCTTTTGCTTCCCAAAAACACAGTGCTCACAGAACTTTAGTTTGCAAATTCCTTGCCTATCAAGAAGTCCTCTTTTGCTCAATTCTGCCATGCCATTCTCACTGATATGCCCTAGGCGCATATGCCAAAGTTTAGTAATATCATCATCTGAAAAGGAAGAGGAAGCGATAGTTGCATCACCAATAACAGTAAAACCCTGCAAAACATATAACTTGGCAGTCTTTCTCTGCCCTTTCATCACAACGAGGGAACCTTTGGAAATCTTCAAAATCCCACTTTCAGCTGTGTATTTGTACCCTTTTGAATCAAGAGTACTTAACGAAAGTAAATTTCTCTTCAATTCTGGAACATGTCGTATGTCACTAAGTATTCTGACAAGTCCATCAAACATCTTAACTTTAATTATTCCAACTCCTGCGATTTTACACGAAGCATCATTTCCCATCAAAACAACACCTTTAGACACTGTTTCAGAAGTTGTAAACCAATCCCGATTGGGACTCATATGGAAGGTGCAGCCTGAATCAAGTATCCACTCCTCACTCACTTTAGAATTATTGACAAAAGCGACTAGAAGTTCACCATTGCTGTAGTCTTCTACAACATCAGCTTCACTGGAATTTTATGGTTGTTTTCCCTTTTGATTCGCAGCCTCCCTTTTAATCTTGTTCTGTGGCTTATAGCACTCAAATTTAATGTGCCATTTCTTCTTGCATAAGTTACAAGTTTTACCTTTGTTTGAAGACTTCGATCCACCCTTAGATTTACAACTAGAATTCCATTCATGTGTCCTTCCACGATCATCATTAACATTCTGATCTTGTCTCCCACGAATAATGAGACCCTCTCCCTGAGAGTCGGGTTTAACCACAATATGTTTCATCTTATCATACGAGGTCAAAGAATTATAAACCTCATCAACTATGAGAGACTCGCGGCTATATAAAATCGTGTCTCTGAAGGTTGAATAAGACGGGGGCAATGAACAAAGTAGAATCAACCCTAGACCTTCCTTATCATACTAAACCTCCATGGCCTCCAAGTTTGAGAGAATTTCTTTAAACACTGTTAAGTATTCGTTCACAGACGTACCTTCCTCCAATCGATGAGCATAAAGATGTTGCTTCATATGCAACTTGCTGGTTAGAGTTTTCGACATATATATTTGTTCTAGCCTCTTCCATAATGCAACGGCAGTCTTCTCCTTCATCACATCCTGCAAAATTTTATTAGACAAATGCAGATGTAACTGTGTTAACACCTTTCGATCCTTGCGCTTCTTCTTTTCCTCCATTCTTCGTTATTACTGTCATTTTTTGCTATGTTTTTGGTGTTGCTACTTGATGCTCCATTTTGCCCAAAATTATTATTATTATTATTTTAGAATATTCTGCCTCTTTTCATGCCCAAGATTTTTACCTACCTAATAAAAATAAAACAGTGGAGATGGCATCAATTATGGAAAAATCGTAATTTTCTCAGAAGACAAGAATCATGCATGTAGGTCAAACAGTGGGCAAATCCTGGTAAAAATCTTGGGCATGAAAAGAGGCAGAATATTCTAAAATAATAATAAAAATAATTTTGGGCAAAATGGAGCATCAAGCAGCAACACCAAAAACATAGCAAAAAATGACAGTAACAACGAAGACTACATCCCCCTACTTAAAACACATTGTCTTCGATGTGAAAGAAAATAAATAAATAGGTGGAAAAGTTTAGAAGAACTCCCCGTGTAGTTACTGTCGTTCGCGCTTAATGGCAATGAGCTCGGTTAGTTGCTGGCCACAAGTGTCAAGTCGGTGGATTTTATTTTTTTTTTTTAGGTTTTGGGGTTTTATTTGGCTGAAATGGGGTGTTTGACTGCAGATTTTGTATTTTCTCCTTTTTCTCTCTATTTTCGTTTCGGTCCACCTAGTTAGAAGAAGAGAATTTTTATTAATATCCAAAATAAAATAAGTAATAAATGATTAAGATAAAATAATAAATAATAAAAATAAAATAATAAAAAATAAAAATAAACAGAGATGAGAAAATAAAGAGTTTCTTATGTGGCGAGATTCCAGCCTCCAGTTGCCTAGATCCACCTTGGGCTCAATCCTCGGCTTTTAGATGACCCTTCTCAAACCAAGTAAGCCAGTTATAGTGGAAGAGGACGCCTACGACCACCAGCTCCAACAATTTAGACTTACGAATTTAGGGAACCTGACTCTAGCCTGCAATCGCTTTTGTGGGATCGTCTATGCTAGATCAACGCCTCTCAATGGCGAATCACACGCCATTTTGTCTCTTGGGCTCGCCAACCTCTGACGCAGTAAGTTAACGAACCGACTGTGCAATCCTTCCAAAACATACAAAGTGGCCGCCTTTGCATACGTTGAAAAGTTTACTTCTTAAGGGACATGGACGGAAGCGTCAGCCCCGTAGTGCGGAGAAACGATGAATACTTGGCGAGAAGGCTAAGTACGGATTCTAAGCCTCAAGAACTGTTTTTGGGGAACATCGACAACCTTCGACTAGATGGGTTTAGTGGCTCATGGTTGTGGTGTAAAAGAAAATAATTATAAAAATGGAAAAGAGAATTTTATTGAAAGAAAATATGAAAAGAACAAAAGCCTAGACTTTTGAGGGGAGAGTGTTTACAGAAAAAGATGGATGCATTTTGAGTCACTTCACCCCCTATTTATAGCTAGGGGAGATAGTCTAATCCTACTTAAACTCCCAAAAGATAAATACATTTACTTGAAGATAAATAAAATAAAATCTTAAAATTAAATAATCCTTAATAATTATCTTAATATTAATTATCCTAATATAATTAAAATAGAATTTGATAGAATAAAATCTCTTGTTTTTGCATTTCAACCCTTGTGTCCTCCATGCTTGCACTTTTGGCACCAACTTTTTTCCTGTGCCGCACATTGGCCCATTTTATCTCTAAATTCACACTTTTGGCCCTTAATTTCGCTTTTACCTCCAATTTAGTCCCTATGAGATAAAAGATCATAAATAGCTCAAATTAGCAGGATCATACTCAGAATAAACACATAATTAATACATAAAAATACGTTATTCTAGAGTATTATCAAATTCCCCCTACTTAGCCCATGCTTGCCCTCAAGTATGGTTCTTATCTACTGTGAAAGTTAGATTCTGACATAAAAGAAATACCACTCCAAAGTTTCATAAAAATGAGAGAAAAATGCATATGAAAAATAAAGAGAACACTAAGCTTGCTTTAAGTAAAATAGAAAAAGTTTTCCAATTAATACACACAGAAATTAAAATCGACTTGAAATATTTCATGAAAATTAAGTAAATTACTAAACCTACCAAGACACCCTATTCGTTTCCTCCTTTAGTCTCCAAATTTTATTTATTTACATATATTTTCTTCTCTTTTTTTGTTTTTTGTTTTTGTTTTTTTTTTGTTTTGTTTTTTTTAAGAATATATTGAACCTTTTGACGCGAAGAGAGATGACAACTAAGCACCCCACCCCGGTTACTCAGCCCAACATACTCCTAATTTTTAATTTTCTCAAGAACATGTCGAACCTTTTGACGCGAAGAGAGATGACAGCCAAGCACCCCACCCCGGTTACTCAGCCCAACACATCCTTAAGAATTAATTCCAGTTAGCGGAGCTTTAACTAACACGTCACACAACCTTTTGACGTGAAATAGGATGACAACCCAAGCACCCTATCCTGGTTACTCAGTCAGTCACGTTTTTAAGCTGCACTCATAACCGCAGAAAAATTGTTAACATTAAACGAAATTTTAATTTTGGAGAACTTAGGAAAAACAATCAAGTGTCAAGAATAAGTTTCAATAACAACCTAATAGCCATGAACATAAATTTAGCATGCAATCATATTAAGTGTCCACTTTTTATTAAACTTGATCAATTTTACAAAAACCAAGATAGAGTTAACTCTATTAATCACAATTATTTTTAGCCTAATAAAAATAAAACAGTGGAGATGGCATCAATTATGGAAAAATTGTAATTTTCTCAGAAGACAAGAATCATGCATGTAGGTCAAACTGTGGGAAATCCTGGTAAAAATCTTGAGCATGAAAAGAGGCAGAATATTCTAAAATAATAATAATAATAATAATTTTGGGCAAAATGGAGCATCAAGCAGCAACACCAAAAACATAGCAAAAAATGACAGTAATAACGAAGAGTACATCCCCCTACTTAAAACACATTGTCTTCGATGTGGAAGAAAATAAATAAATAGGTGGAAAAGTTTAGAAGAACTCCTCCCCGTGTAGTTACTGTCGTTCGCGCATAATGGCAATGAGCTCGGTTAGTTGCTGGCCACAAGTGTCAAGTCGGTGGAATATTTTTTTTTTTAGGTTTTGGGGTTTTATTTGGCTGAAAGGGGGTGTTTGACTGTAGGTTTTGTCTTTTCTCCTTTTTCTCTCTATTTTCATTTCGGTCCACCTAGTTAGAAGAAGAGAATTTTTATTAATATCCAAAATAAAATAAGTAATAAATTATTAAGATAAAATAATAAATAATTAAAATAAAATAATAAATAGAATAAAAATAAAGAGAAATAAAAATTGGGTTGCCTCCCAACAAGCGCTTGTTTAACGTCGTTAGCTTGACATCGTGAATGGGATTATGGTGGCTCTAACTGAATTTTTTCGACCATGTAGGCCTCAAAATTCTCGTAAAATGGCTTTAACCGTTGGCCATTGACTACGAACCGCTTTCCTGTCTCTTCACTCTCTATTTCAACTGCACCATGTGTGAACGCTTGGGTCACAATAAAAGGTCCTTGCCATCGAGATCGAAGCTTCCCTGGGAATAGCTTTAATACGGAGTTATAAAGCAAAACTTTTTATCCTACCGAAAAATGCTTCGTAGCTATTCTCTTATCATGAAACAACTTCGTCATGTATTTATAAATGCGAGCATTCTCGTAGGCATCGTTGCGAATTTCTTCTAACTCTTGGATGTCTAATTTTCTTGCCCTTCCCGTAGGTTCTAACTCCATGTTAAATTGGTGAGCGGCCCAATAAGCTTTATGTTCTAATTCTACCGGAAGATGGCAAGCTTTGCCAAAAACAAGTTGGTACGAGGTCATGCCAATTGGTCCCTTATACGCTGTCTGATAGGCCCAAAGTGTGTCATTTAGCCGAAGACTCAAATCCTTCCGGTTAGGTTGAACTGTTTTCTCCAAAATAGTCTTTATTTCCCTGTTCGAGGCTTCAGCTTGACCGTTCGTTTGGGGATGGTAAGCTGTAGCTATACGGTGGTGAACTCCGTATTTTATCAATAGTGCCTCCATGACTTTATTGCAAAAGTGGGTGCCACGATCACTGATTAGGGCTCGAGGTGTGCCAAACCTGGAAAAAATAGTTTGTTTTAGAAACTCCACCACAGTTTTGGCATTATCATTGCGAGTAGGCTTTGCTTCTATCCACTTAGAAACATAGTCTACTGCAAGAATTATATATACATGGCTAAATGAAGAAATAAATGGGCCCATGAAATCGATACCCCAAACATTAAAGATCTCGCATACATGAATCGGGGATAGGGGCATTTGATTTCGTTTAGTGATGTTACCTGTATGTTGGCACCTATCGCAAGACTTACAGAAGTTATATGCGTCTCGAAAAATTGTGGGCCAATATAGCCCACATTCTAACACCTTATGAGCAGTCCGCTTAGGACCAAAGTGTCCTCCGCAAGCTTCACCATGACAAAAATTAAGTATAGAAGTTACCTCAGTTTCTGAAACACATCGTCGTATTATCTGATCTGAGCAGTGTTTCCACAAGTATGGGTCATCTCAAATGTAATATCGAGCTTCTCGTCTAAGCTTGTCCCTTACGGAATGTGCTAACTTAGTGGGTAACGAGCATGTGGCTAGAAAGTTTACCATATCTACGTACCACGGGAGACGCGCCTCGGTCGAGAATAGGCTTTTGTCAGGGAATTCTTCCTTAATAGGGATGTCGTCAAAAGGTACCTTTATTCTGCTTAAGTGGTCAGGCACTAAATTCTCGTATCCCCTTTTGTCTCAAATCTCGATGTCAAACTCTTGGAGCAGTAAAATCCACCTAATAAGCCTCAGTTTTGCTTCCTTCTTTGCGATCAAGTACCTGAGGGCTGCATGATTAGAAAAAATAATTACTTTAGATCCCAATAAATAAGGTCAAAATTTATCTAAAGCAAATACAACAGCTAAAAGTTCTTTTTCTGTCGTGGTGTAGTTGCTCTATGCAGCATCTAGGGTTTTCGAGGCATAACAAATGACATGGGGTTCTTTGTCTATCCTTTTCCCCAACACGGCTCCTACACTGTGTTTGCTGGCATCGCACATAATTTCAAATGGAAACTTCCAATCTGGCGGTTGCACTACAGGAGCGGAGACCAATTTTTGCTTGAGTGTGTCAAAAGCCTCCTTACACTTTGGGCTAAACTCAAACTTCTTATCCTTCTGCAACAATTCACACAGTGGTTCAGCTACTTTCGAGAAGTTCTTTATTAAGCGCCAGTAGAACCCTGCATGGCCAAGGAAAGAACGAATTTCCCTTACAGTGGAGGGATAAGGCAAAGAATTTATAATATCAATTTTGGCCTTATCGACCTCAATTCCCTTAGATGAAACAACATGACCTAGAATTAAACCCTTGTCTACCATAAAATGGCATTTTTCATAATTCAAGACAAGATTAAATTCTATGCATCTACTCAAAATTATCGTTAGGTTTTTAAGGCATTCATCAAAACAATTCCCATAAACCGTAAAATCATCCATAAAAACTTCGATAATTTTTTCCACATATTCAAAAAATATGCTCATCATGCATCTCTGGAAGGTGGCTGGCGCATTACAAAGACCGAATGGCATCCTTCTGTATGCGAATGTGCCGAATGGGCACGTAAAAGTGGTTTTTTCCTGGTCCTCCGGCGCGACTGGAATTTGAAAGAAACCTGAGTGTCCATCAAGACAACAAAAGTGAGTTTTTCCGGCTAATCTTTCAAGCATTTGATCTATAAAAGGAAGAGGGAAATGATTTTTCTAGTATAAGAGTTAAACTTACTGTAATCAATGCAGACGCACCACCCATTTTGTACTCGGGTAGGTACCAAATCGCCTTCAGCATTTTTCTTTACTGTCACGCCCGTTTTCTTGGGCACGACTTGTACTGGACTTACCCATCTACTGTCAGAAATGGGGTAAATTACGTAAGCGTCCAGAAGCTTGATTATTTCCTTTTTTTACTACCTCCATCATATTCGGATTTAGTCGTCTTTGCGCCTCTCGCCTTGGTTTCGTGTCTTCCTCCAAGTAGATTCTGTGTGTGCATGTCAACTTATCCCTTTTAAGTCTGCAATGGTCCAGCCAATCGCCTCCATATGATTTTTTAGTACACCAACCAAACTTTCTTCTTCGTGCGTGGAGAGTTTATTGGAGACTATGACTGGTAGGGTATTACCCTTCCCCAAAAATGTATATTTCAGATGCTCAGAAAGCGGTTTCAACTCCAACTCTGGTGCCTGTATAACAGAAGGTAAAAGTTTAGTATTAGGAGATAATAACTCATTAACAGATTCAAATTCATCAAGTTCAGAATTATCTCTATAAATTGACTCAAAATTCTCTTCCACTAAAGAGTCAATTATGTTGATACGATTTACGCTCAAGACTTCGCTTGGATGGCTAATGGCGTCGTAGACATTAAACTTTACGATTTCCCCATCAAACTCCATCATGAGAGTTCCACTTCAAACGTCAATTTTAGTACTAGCTGTACTAAGGAAAGGTCGACCCAACAAGAGGTCTGAATATCCAAGAGTGTTGTCCTCCTCCATTTTAATCACATAAAAATCTGCAGGGAAAATGAGCTCGTTAACTTTTACCAAAACATCCTCAAGGACTCCTTCTGGATGCACAACAGACCTGCCCGCCAATTGAATGATAACACATATTTTTGTCAAAAAACCCGCGTTAAGTGATTCATAAATAGAATATGGCATTACATTTATAGAGGCCCCTAGATCACACATAGCCTTCTTAATTCCCAAATAGCCTATTTTGCATGGTATTGCAAACATGCCCCTATCCTTGCATTTTGCCGGCATTTTCTGCTGTAACACTGCGGATACATTTTCACCAACATTTACCCTTTCATTACCTGTTAATTTTCGCTTATTGGTGCAGAGCTCTTTAAGAAATTTAGCATACCGCGAAATTTGCTTGATGGCATCCAACAGCAGAATGTTGATCTCGACATTCCTAAATGTTTCAAGGATCTTCTTGTCCTCTTTACCTCTTCGACATTGGTTGAAATGTTCTGAAAATAGAGGTTGAATTTTAGGCAATAGAGGTTCGATCGGACCTGTTCGTCTTTTTCGGGTTTTTCCTGGGTGATTTCTTGTCCAAGATTCCTGTCAGAAATTGATTCCAGTACCTTCTCGCTGTGCAATGTCACTGCATTCGCATTTTGTCTCGGGTTTGGTTCTGTTTGTGATGGCAGCTTCCCTTGAGAGTGTAATTTCTCAATTGACGTGGTCAATTATCTTATGGATGCCTCGGTTTTATGTTGAAAATTAAGAACATTAGCTGCTAACTTATTGACCAAAGCTTCTCGAGAATTACCTGAGCCTTGCGTCTGTTGTGGGAACCGATTTGGGTATGGCTGGTTATTTCGTGGATTGGCCCCATAACTCAAGTTAGGGTGATCCATCTACCCTGGGTTGTAGGTATTAGCGTAGGGGTCATATCGTCTCTGTGGTGGCCTAGGAAAATTTCCCACAACATCTAGATGGGCCATGGTATCATCATATAAACTAGGACATGCATCAGTTGCATGGTCAGGTGTAGTACATATTCCGCACAACCGGGCTGTCTTCATTTTTTTGTAATAAGAGAGTTCATCATATTAGTAAGTCTATCAACTTTATCCTCTAAGGTTGAATTACTTAGCTGGTGAACCCTTCTATGGGGTTCAGTATTGGCTCAGAATTGCTGAGAATTTGCAGCCATTGTAGAGATCAAGCCTCTTGCTTGTTGGGGAGTCATGTTGACTAATGTTCCACCACTCGCGGCGTCTACCGTATTCATCTCCATGGGCTTCAAACCTTCGTAAAAGTATTGGAGGAGAGATTGCTCCATTATACCATGTTGTGGGCAGCTTGCACACAACTTCTTAAACCGCTTCCAATAATCGTAAAGGGACTCAGCTTCTTTTTGCCTTATTCCAACAATCTCTCTTCTTAGCTTAGCTGCTCGAGATGCTGGAAAAAATCTGTTGAGAAATAAACGAGATAAATCAACCCAAGTAGTAATAGATCCAGGAGGTAAATAAAATAACCATTCCTTAGCAAAATCTGCTAAGGAGAAAGGAAAAGCGCATAATTTAATCTGATCCTCAGTTACCCCCTGAGGTTTCATACTAAGACAAGCCATATGAAACTCTTTCATATGTTTGTAGGGATTTTTATTTTGCAACCCACGAAAATTTGGCAGTAACTGGATTAAGCCTGACTTTAGTTCAAAATCGGTATCCATAGTAGGATACGCGATGAACAATGGCGGTTGTTCTGCCGGAGCTTCGGCCAGTTACCGAATTGTTTGAGCCATTGGTTGTTGTGCTAAATTTGGGTTTTCGTTAACCCTAGTTTCAAGCACTTCTTCAGGAGAGTCGACTTCTAATTTTTTGCTTTCAATTTTTTGAGCAGGGTTTTCGTTAACCCTAGACTCAGCTTCGTCGACTTTGATTTCTAGCGGTGGGTTACTTTGAGTCCCAACAACCGCTGACTGCTTTTTCCTTAGTTTTGTTTCCTTGCGATTGGCTCTAGCAGTCTTTTCTATTTCAGAATCGAATGCAAGAGTACCTGGAGCAGATCTGTTCATAAGAAACAAAAAACAAGATTAGTACGTTGCTAGTCCCGGCAACGGCGCCAAAATTTGATGCGGTCGTTGAGAGCACCAAAAATATCCTATCCCTAATAAATAATGAAAGAAAATAGTAAAAGGGAAGTAGAGTCAAATCCTCGAGGATGGTTTTGCAAAATATCATGTTTCAGTGAAATCTGGCGAGAATCTTGCCCAAGAAAACTCGTTCTCAAAAATAAAAAAAATCGAATTAAAATTTGATCTTAAAAAAATAAAAGTAGAATTTAAAGTTGACTGAAATTGTGATTACGAGAATTAAAAAATAAAAATAAACAGAGTTGAGAAAATAAAGAGTTTCTTATGTGGCGAGATTCCACCTCCAGCTGCCTAGATCCGCCTTGGGCTCAATCCTCGGCTTTTAGATGACCCTTCTTAAACCAAGTAAGCCGATTATAGTGGAAGAGGACGATACGACCACCACCCAAGAATTTAGACTTACGAATTTAGGGAACTCGACTCTAGCTCGCAATCACTTTTGTGGGATCGTCTATGCTAGATCAACGCTTCTCAATGGCAAATCCCACGTCATTTTGTCTCTTGGGCTCGCCAACCTCTGACGCAGTAAGTTAACGAACCGACTGTGCAATCCTTCCAAAACATACAAAGTGGTCGCCTTTGCATACGTTGAAAAGTTTACTTCTTAAGGGACATGGACGGAAGCGTCAGCCTCGTAGTGCGGAAAAACAATGAATACTTGGCGAGAAGGCTAAGTACGGATTCTAAGCCTCAATAACCCTTTTTTGGGGAACATCGACAACCTTCGACTAGATGGGTTTAGTGGCTCATGGTTGTGGTGTAAAAGAAAATAATTATAAAAATGGAAAATGGAATTTTATTGAAAGAAAATATAAAAAGAACAAAAGCCTAGACTTTTAAGGGGAGAGTGTTTACAGAAAAAAATGGATGCATTTTGAGTCACTTCACCCCCTATTTATAGCTAGGAGAGATAGTCTAATCCTACTTAAACTCCCAAAAGATAAATACATTTAATTGAAGATAAATAAAATAAAATCCTAAAATTAAATAATCCTTAATAATTATCTTAATATTAATTATCCTAATATAGTTGAAATAGAATTTGATAGAATAAAATCTCTTCTTTTTGCATTTCAATCATTGTGTCCTCCATGCTTGCACTTTTGGCACCAACTTTTCCCTGTGTCGCACATTGGCTCATTTTATCTCTAAATTCACGCTTTTGGCCCTTAATTTCACTTTTGCCTCCAATTTAGTCCCTATGAGATAAAAGATCATAAATAGCTCAAATTAGCAGGATCATACTCAGAATAAACACATAATTAATACATAAAAATATGTTATTCTAGAGTATTATCGTCCTTCAATGTTGAAGGCATCTTATCTACCCCTAGCAGGGCTTCCTCTAAATCCATCTGTGCAAGAACTGACTGCATCTTTATCTGCCACAACGCGAATCTGGTGTTGCATCCAACAGCGGAATTTCATACTTCAAAGACGCCATTACAATGATCGAGATGAAAAACCCAGAAGCTCTGATACCAATTTGTTAAAAATATAACGTCGGTAATGACAAATATATTGCAAAGAAAAGAGAAATAAAAATAAAGAATACACAGATTTTACGTGGAAACCCTTTCGGGAAAAAATCACGGGCAGATGAGAAGAAAATTCACTATGTCGAATTCGAATTATTACAAGAGGAATAGACTATGTCTATTTATAGGCTTGTAAAACCATATTCTAATAGGAGTGTAGTAAGATTGAAACACCTTATTCTAATCAATATCAAATAGATGGAGTTTAATAAGGTTTAAAAAACCTTATTTAAAATAAAATAAAAGAAGTGTAGTTCTATAGGGATTCTTTTTTATTTTATTTTACCATTGTATTTTATTTAAATAAGGATTCGGGTCACTTAATTCTAACAGATTGCTACCATATTGTTCTGTTAAAAGCATAATTAAATGCTACCGTATTGATCCATTTTGAGCTTGTCATATTACATATTGCATGGGGTGGGACGATATGTATGAAGGAAGAAGTGGCGGTTTATCTACAAATTTACTGTGCACCCATAGCCCAATGACAGTATTTATCCTTTAACTGAAAATATGTTGTACATCCACAACCCATCGACAACTTTTACTTGAAAATATGTTGTGCATCTACAGCTTAATGACATATTTTATCTACAATATTTTATTGTGCATCCACAGCCTAGTGGCAGGTTTCATCTTCGAATTTTTGCTATGTATCCACAGCCTAGTTGTAGATTTTATCTGCGAAACCAGTGGTGGTTAAACCACAACCCGATATGTAGGTGGTTGAAGTTCAGGGGAACTCTCATTGTGGTGTGTAGAGGTGGGGTAAGATCTTTTTTGTTAAACCGAAATTGTATGACATTCATAAAGCATGTGTCTACAAAGTGAATTTTCTAAGATGACATATATGTATACATTGTTGAAGTGGTCTGAAATATCGATATCCTGATATTGCTATTATGTATTGTTCTATGTTGTAACAACTTGTTTTTTTATAGTGTTAGAAAGAACGATTTCGGTTTCACATTTCTGACAAGAGAGTCCATAGATGTAGTTCATTAATATTTATGAGTTAAATATAGTATAATAGCGAATCGTGATTTAATATATTTTATAAATTGACCAGTTAAACAAAGTTCAAGTGGTACGTACCAAAAGTTAGTGGTTTTGGTAAATTAGGTATCGGGACCTCATTTTCATAAACTGAGCTCATAAATATTATTTTTGAATATTTATGGAGCTATTATATGAGTGGGTTGAATTTTGGTTCAAAATTTGTATTGATTAGATAGTTAATTAAGGAAAAAGGACTAAATTATAAAAGATGTAAAACTTAATCCTTATTTAATTATACTAACTAAATTGCTTAATTGTTAAACATGAAAGGGTTTATGTTGTAATTAAACCATAATGTAACATTATGGACGGTTGGCAGAATGTTTAACCTAAAATTTTATTAGTTAAAAATGATAAATTAATAAAATAAGGTAATTAAAAATAAAATAAAATGGTGTATCATCTTTCATTTTTGTTCCCACCACCAAAATTAGAAAACCATAACTTGGGAAGCCATTTTTAAAGCTTCCAAGGTTTGGCCAACACAAAAATCTTTGCATGTAAGTCAAATTTAACTTTGTTTTTAATAATTTTTATATTTTTGAGATCGTTGCAATTAGGTCTAATTAACTCGTATCTCTATTTTCAAAATTGTTAAAGATTTTTAAGGTTTCCATTGATGTTAATTGAAGTTTTTGAATGTTGATAGTAGATTTTGAAGCTTAGAAATGAAATAGGATTAACTTGTTAAGTAAATTTTGTTAGTTTTGAGTTTAAGGACTAAATTGTGAATATCTTGAAATTGGTATAATTTTTTTGTAAATTTGATAATAGGAGGATTTATATGGACATAATTTAAGTGGGTTTAAAATTTGGAGTTCAAATTCGGAAGATGTGATAAGTTCAGTTTTAGGGACTAAATTGAATAAAATGAAAAAGTTTAGGGGTCATTCAAATAATAAAATTAAATTGGTATATACTTATAATAGAATGATATAAGATGTTTGGAATTAATAAATTAAATTTAATTATTGAATAGATCGAAAATTGGACCAAATTGAAGTTGGTCCGGGAAATGACAAAATTTGTTAATTAGTCCTTAGAGGGTTGTTTGCTTGTTGTCTTGACCAGATAAGTTCATACGATATGTTTTTTTGTTAAATATTTATGCATTTAGAATTATAATTGTAATTATATTTAATTGAAATTTTAATTGTTTAAAATTTGGTACAAAAAGATGAGTGAGAGGATTAAATTGAATACAATGAATTGCAAATTGAAATAATTATGGAATTGACTTTAAATTGAACTGAAATAGAATATATTATGAGATGATGTGATGAAATGCGCTAGATTGATTTGATTTAGACTGGTTGATTGTGATATTGAGTGAATTGAATAGATTCATAAATATTAGATATTATTTGAAATGTGAAATTGTGCTATTATGGTGATGAAATATACTGTTATAAATGAGAATTATGGATTAGATGAATTTGATTTTGATATTGAAATGAAGAATTGGTTATAAACGAATGTGAAAAATTGTTACCTTATTAATTGTTCAGGCAGGGTCGGGTATGGTTAGCGTGCCATAAGATAGGAAGAGTTCAGGGTTATACGACTACGTGTCGGGGAGTGCTGGGCACCCCATTTGTTGGTTATACCGACCCATGTTGGGTATATTTATTTGTCGGTTTTATCGGCCAGTACAGGGTGCAATTTATTATTTCGGTTTATCCGATATGCAATAGGTGCTAAATTGGTGTGTCGGTTGGATCTGCGTATTCGTCCAAGTCCAAGTCATGTTAATAGAGAAATAAATGGTAAAAATGAAATATCTGATATTTGAAATGGTAAATGATGTGAAATGAAAGTGAAATGTGAAATGGAATATGAAATTATGGAATGAATTGGGAACATTGATTAATTATGTTCAATGAATCCATGAATTTGGAAATTGAGATGGAATGTGATTCATAATTCGTATTAAGAAATGAAGTATTAAATGACATTAAATTGACAATTGATATATGTATTTGGTATAAAGATGAATTAATATGAAATGGAAATGAAGTTTATATGATTTTATATGAATTTGATTGAGAATTCAAACTATGAAATGAAAAAATAATGTTTGGCATTAATTTGAAATGGGATGTATTACGGGTAAATAGATTGTATGATATGATTAAGATAAGTGAATTGATTAAATGATTGTTTGTTTTATGAATGATAATGAAATGTTGAATTAAGTGAATTGAATGTTATATGATTGAGTTACTATATGGTATGATAAATGTTGAACTCACCTTTTTAATATTTGATTTGCCATGATAGGTAAACTTTATCAAGCTAAGTAGCATGTAGTGTATAATTATAACCTGAGGTAAGTTATTGGGTTTTAATACCTATGAACTTACTAAGCATTTGTAATGCTTACTCTCTTGTTTCATTTTTCTTTGTAGTGACAACTTGCGTAATGTGTCAAGAGGATCATCAAGAAGCTCACACTATCTCGGTATTGATTATGTAGTCTTTTTATCGTTTAAAACTTGGTTTTTTGGCATGTATATATGCGATTCATTTTTAGTCAATTTTGAATGTTGGTACTTTGGTAGCTTGATATGTGTGGTATGGTTTATGCCAACTTTGGTATTGAGAAGGTTAATGATAATGGCAAGTTTGAATGATATTATTTATATGATTTAGTTTGTGGTATGCAATGGTTAAGGCATGATTTGTATATAACTTGAGTTAATGCTTTGTTGGTGCCAATGAAGGCATTTTGGTTGTATGTTTAGATGGTTATATAAATGCAGGCTTTGATTTTGAAATGTGTATATGATATGTATTTAGTATTGATGTGAATCACTATGTTTGAATGAGAATGATTGAGCTATTGTTTGATAAGTTTAACATAGTGAATTAATGATGCATAATGGTTAAGTTGATTGAGAGATGAAGGGTACTTTCGGTGCATATAAAGTTTGGTATGAAATGCATGTAAAATAGTGTCATGTTTTGAATGTACATGATTAGGTGTTAAGTTGAATGCTAACTTTGAAATAGTTGAATTGTGGTTTGAAAATGACTGAATGTGGTATCTAGCATGTTGAAATTGGTTATTTATAGGTCTTATGATATGCTTATAAGCATCCTTGAATTTGGGTTATAGTTTTGAGCATGATTGGTACATAAAACTTATGATTTTAGCCATCTAGGTAAAAGTATCGATACTAGGGACCAAGGTATCGATACTTGACCAAATGAACAGTGTCTTGAAAATGATAGAATGCCAAAACCATATCGATACCTATTATAATATTGATACCTATCAAAAAAGTATCGGTATTTGTTACTTTGGTATCAATACCTAGTTCCAAAGTTTTAAAAAATTTTAGATTGGTTATTAATCATACTCGAATCTATTAAATTATGTTTGAATGCCCAATTTAGTCTCTAATTTACTAATAACTTCTATTATGTATGAATTTGGATTAATTTGATGATTTTAATTGAATTCAATATTATAATTTGTGTGTGAATATTCCAATTTGCTGTAACACTCCGTAATTTGGGTCTGTAACTCCGTAACTGAGCTTCATAGCTCACTCCCTTTTTATTTACATCTCTACAGATAACCCACCAAGTTAGGATGCGGACACAACACTCAGAGGGTCTCGGCTCGATTTTATTTTAGTTGATTATATATTTTAGATTTATTATTATCTCTTAATTATTCATATTATTTTATTTTGAACTATGGCATAGGACTTAAAGTTTTGTTTTCTTTTAGCATGCATGGCATTTAATGTGAACTTAGAACTTCGAACTTCAAATTATGAACATTAATTAATTATGCATGAACTTCGTTTTTTATTAAAAACACAACTATTATCATTTTTTCACTGCTAAATTATAATGAAGAATCACGGGTAGTAAATAAACTGGTAATTAACTAAGTTTTCTTCCAAATGTGACAAATGTTTTAAAATGACTGTTTTTAAAACTTCGATAGCTTACTGAGTTATTTTGGTGACTAATGTAATCTTTCGAATTTGGGTCTAACGTCTAGGCCGATTTGGGGAGATTACAACATAAATAATCATCCAACTTTTAAAAATTTTCATTTTAAACACCTAAAAAAATAAAGTTCCCACACTTTACACACTCTAATTAAAATTGTTAACTGATGTACTATATGAATTTTTTTTGTGAATAATAAAATTATTTATGAATTTCCAACTAATATTATAAATTTTCAAGTCAACCTTTACAAGCACCACCCTTGTGTCATCTTCCTCAACTTTTCTTCTTCCAATCCTTTCATCCTCTATTGTTATCACCACTAAGAACAGAACTATTATGGCGATGCCCGTGATCTTCCCTGTTATCGCCACTTCTGTTGATTTATAGAACCCAAGCTTATGCATAGCTTTGAAAAAGAATTTGAAATTTTGCAAAAAGATTAGATTTTTATATTTTTTATGAGCAAAAAAATGGCAACTAACTCGATGAGAAACATTCTAAAGCTGCAGAACCCAACTGGGACTTTATTTCCTAAGCAAATGAGGGATACCCATATAGGAAAGTTCTGATTTTTTTTCTTCCTAAATCAACTGGAATTCAACACCAAAAGAAATTAATAAAAAAAATAAAGAGAAATGGAAGGAAATGATGGAAACCCCATATGAGAAATGGGAATAAAATCTGAAATCCAAAAAGTTCTTAAGCAATGGAGATAAATTTGAAGAGGTGGGTTTTAAAGGGAGAAGGAAAATGTAGATAAAACTTATAAGAGAATTCAAAGAAGGGATCCCCGAAATAAGTTACACCCCAGAATCTTGAAATAATCAATGGAAAAATATAATTTCGTTTTAGGTATTTGCCTTGAAAGAGATCAAAATCCACCCATTTTCTTCTATTCTTTTTTAGGAAAATATAAGTTTCACCCTCTCTCCTTACCATGTCACCCCAGAATGTTTCTTCTAGAAATTGCCATCTCTCTCAAAATCGATCCATGTTCTTAAATTAAAAAAAAAAATCCTAAATATTTTTTAAAATTAACATATATGCTTAATTTTGCCTATAAAAAATAAAAATCCATGAAAAGCGAAAAAGAAATGTAGAGCGCAAATAAAATAAAAGGGCCGAAACAAAGAACTTAAAAGTTTTTGGCAAAAAAAAATTTAAGGGTAAAAGTGTTGCATTTTTTCTTTTTACTAAAAATAAATTATTTATTATATATTAGATAAAAAATAAATTTGTCATTGTTATTAAAAATTTTATATATTTGTGGCTGTTGGAGTAATTAGAGAGTAATATTTAATGTATCATATATATTTCAGGTTGATACATAAAAATTAATTCAAGTAAAATGAATAAATTTTTTAACAAAAACAATATGAATGATTTTTTCAATAGATAGTAAAATGGATGAAATTTTATTTTACTTGAAAAGATTAATTCAAACAACCAAAAATTATAATTTCTTTTTATAAAAAATTAATTTATTCTTTAATTTAATATATAAAATTTAATTTATCCATTTTTAAATAAAATATTAATAATGGTAATAATAAAGCGAGAAGGAAAATTCATTTAGAAAATAAAAGACTGTTCTGCTTCTGAGTTTTCTCGGTATAATAAGGGTTTAAAAAGGGTTTTTGTAATCTTCTCTTTCTTGTCATCCTTGGTTTTTTTTTTTTTTTTTTTCCTGTTCAAAGAAAGAAAGAAGCTGATAATGACAATGGAGGAAGGCAGTTTTACAGCCGGAAAAAGGAAAAGAAATCTGGGTAAAAAGAAAGGTAACAAAGCCAAAAATAAGAAGCTCAAGATGTTGGAGGGTAAAGGAAAAAAGTTTAGAGTAAGTAAAAAAATGAGAAATCTGTTTGAGAAACGTGCCCGTGACTACAATTCTGATGACGAGGAGGAGGAGGAAAAGGAAGACACAGCGGAGGAGGCAGTTCCTCATGATACCCCGAGAGGGCGCGGCGGAGATATTTCTTTTGAAGGAAGTGATGATTCAGAAGGAGAAGAACAAGAAGGAGGTAAAATTCAACCTGGGATTATGAGGTTTACGGAAGGTGTCAGAGCATTCAGGTTGGCATTTAAGAACATTATAAAGAGGAATGTGGCTGATGATTCATTGGTAATGCTAGTTTCTGAACTTGGGTCTTTTTCATTTCAGATAGAAAATTTTGTTTTTTTTTCCCAATAATTCTTTTTAAAAATTGTTACAGGGTCCCGTATTATCAGGGCATAAGCAACTTGTTGCAAAGAAGTTAGCTGAAGAAGAAGCTGAAAGAAAAGTCAAAGGAGAAGCTAAGAAAGAAAAACATTTGGTATTTGCCTTGGAATTTGCTAAATATTTTACAATGACTGCTTGTGTATGCTTTTTTTTTTTAGGCTATGTGATTTTAATGTTACAGGTTGCAGAGAAAGGGCATGTGAAGCCTGCAAATTACTTGGATTCACAGGAAAAGTTTCTAATCGGTATTGCTACAAAAGGAGGTATTGTATTTTTAGACCATATTTTCTTCTAATGTTATACACATAACTTAGTTCATTGCTTATTTCTTCTCATACTAATTTTGTTTTTTTATGTGTTGCTGGAAATTTCAGTGGTGAAGTTATTCAATGCTGTAAGTTGTTTAATGGAAGCTAAAATTTCTTTGTTAAAGTATCTTATTTTGTCTGTTAGTCTGATTGATAGTTATTACTATCCAGTCTCTGCGTAATTTTTTGTTGTTTCATATATCATGTAGGTGAATAAAGCACAAAAGGCTCAGAAAGGATTGGACCCTTCGAGGTCTAAAGATGCAAAAGGTATATTTATATCACTACAACTATAATTTTATATTGAACATCTAAAAGCAAATTTTTTGAATTATGGGAAATGTGCAATACCCGGCTGCCATGTAAATCTTGTTCTGAATATTAGGCCTTCTTATGGGCATTTGGCATTTAAATAACTTGGAATGCTTGTTCTTGGCTTCTTGCTTAATTTCTTTCAAGTTATGTCTAACATCTTTATGGCTATATCAGTGAGAAAAGACATGATATACTATTATCGATTTATCACCAGGCAATCTTCTCATACATTTGTCACTCAGTGGTTCTCACCTTGAACAGTGAGCCTTTTGTATATATATATTATATGCATATACATACAAACTGTTGTCACTTTTATCTGATCAGATGGTAGATACTTTATTCTTTCAAAAGCTTAGATTTGAAATGGTTCTTATTTATTGAAGTAAACTTCATCTTTCTACTGTATCTGCAGCTAGTTCTAAATCTAATGGAATGGTTCTTAGTTATTGGTGCTTATAGAAACTATGTTTGCTGTTTTAAGTTCTATCATGGTGTACAAATGAAAAAATTAAATGGATTTCATAAAATATTTATGCCTTGATACCCTAGATTTAGAGCTGAGTAGTATTTAGGTTCTTTATGCACGGATGTCAATTTTCATGGTACTTAACATATGCTACTTTTAAAAGATTATGGAAAACTTTGCTTGCCCCTGGATAACCCTTAAAAGTGTGTTACTTTTTAAGTTCCAGTTTTCTGACTTTGTGGTTCATGCTTCCTGCTAGTGATAAGGAAGCAAAGGAAAGAAGCCTTCTTTTCAGAGCTAGGCAAGACATCATTGCCAGCACGCTATTCTTCCAGTAAGGTTGGTTATTTTCTTAAGTATTTTACAAATTCCTTGCAGTTGTGCTATATCTCTCCAGATATCCTTTTTTCCTTAGTACTTTTGGATGTTTTTGTGGTCTATCTACGAAACTTTAGCATAAATGTGTATCATCTTGTCAACGTTAAGCTACAAAAGAATTATCTAATTTGGCTCATAATTTACTGGGAACGTCACATTAATTGCCTCTTTATTTGTTATTTGGATTCTGTAGAAACTTTTCTGTAATTGCTTACGCAGCTTTATGACATGCAGGGTAATACATCTTCTGATTCTATGAATGATGAAGGACCTGCTTGGGCCCCATTGCGTGATAATTACATGCTAACAAATCCTAAGTTGAAGGGCTGGGATAAAATGGCGGTAAGAATGCTAATTCTTTTGATTGTTACACAAGTCATGTCCCTCTCTTTCTCTAGTAGACACCATCATTAGATTTACTCGTGAATTTTAAGTGCGGGAAGTGACTGCATGTGTTTACCTCTTCATTTTAGGTAACAAGTTTTTTTCCTGCCAATTGTTTACAGGACTCGGCAATAGTTGATGATGTTGGAAGGATGTCTGAAGATAGTGGTTCAGATGATGATTGATGTCCTTTGAGCTTAAGGAGATTAAGTAGTAGTGTTCTTGCGGGCCATGGTATAACAGCTGAACCTGAAATTTTTTTTTTTTTCCTTTTTCTTTACTTCTTCCCAATTTTGTGTAGTGGTCTATTTATTATTTATAAATGAATTAAACCAAGAGGAATGATTGTTCTCCATACTGCCTTAATTTGCACTCTGATCGTTCACTGCTCCATTGTTGATGCATGAAAGGAAAATATTGGAGCATAGTGAGCCTATGGATTTATTGGTTCTTTTATAGCTGATGATGATGTGTTCATCCCGGTAGTTATTGTAATCAAACCAGATTTCCAATATGTATTTTGTTTTAGTTGTTGAAAATAATTAACGAAATTTTTATACATATCGATGTTATGTCCATGCCCTCTTATAATAATCACTTCTGAGGGTAATATGTCTCTTACAATAAATCAACAGGGATAAAAGTGGCATTCGCCATTATTCCTAGGGCTCTATTGCTTGGCATTGTATGATATACCAGATTCTCAGAAGCATTGCCTTTGTTTCATGGTAAGGGGGGTAGATACAAAAAAGAGTAGATTTTTTTTTTTTTTTTTTTTTTTTTGTAATTTGTATAAAAGTTTACACACAATGTCCATCCAAAGTGCAAAGTGATCAAATCCAGTGCTGTACAAATCCAACCACAAAAGAGAACTACAAGTGTATATCCCTTGTCTGACCCAGCAGGCACAATTATTTACTTTTGGCAAACAATTAAAATAATAAACTGAACTTAGAAATAGAATACCTATGCTATACATACATGTCCCATCAGAAGTGAAGGAAAAAAAAAGGCACAAAACTACAGCTGCATGCTTTCTTGCCTATAACTGAGACATTCCAAGGCGCAGTGTTGGCGGTGACAGCAGCAGCTTTTATAGAAGCGCTAACACCGAGAATGAATACGGATGGGTTGAAGAACTGATGAGGTTGAAAGCAGTGGCTTGGGTGGTGGCAAAGGCAGATCTCGGCGAATGATGTCCTGATACAAGAATCTTTCCATTACCGGGGCCTTGGGAATTTATTCAAGGCAGTTCTGTATCCAACATCACCTGATAAAACCTGGGGCCCTGAGATACAACCATATATACATATACCCTGTCATTTAACTAGTTCAGGAAAGAAAAAAGTACAAGCATCAATTTCTCCATTATTAGGCAAAGAATAATAAATTCTTTCAAACTAACATTCATGTGTTTCTTTCCTTTTTGTAAGCATGGTTAAAAAAATTTGTACTCTCAGCAGCTTCTGGTTTGGTTCAACGGATCATAATCATAGGCATCACCAGCTTTGACAAAGCGTCCCTTCACTCGCTTTCTCACATCAGCCCTTGCTTTGCGAGAGGCATATCTCACTCGCTTTTCAAACCTATCATATGCCACAAGGATGAAACTAATAAACATATAAAATTCCTCCAACAGGTGGAATGGTTTTTTATAATCAAAGACTAGTGGTAAAATAAAATGTTGAGACTGACAGTAAAGAGAATATATATCTCATTTCCCAGAGAGAAATATACATGGATGTAGCCAACCCACCTTTCCTTGCTAGCGAGCACCGCAATCAAACAAGCTCCTTCAATGACAAGAATAGCAACGAAAACACACTACTTATAGATGATGATACTCAGATACAAGAAAAAATACAAATGTTAAAATGTTATAGGTTTGATATATTTTATTTGGAGACACGTGAATCCATTGCTGCATGCCTAAACTGAAACTTAAAGGCCAATAGAGAAAGTCCATAAGAAGAAAAACTAGGAAGTGCAAGAGAGAACATGAACTCAAGCCATGATAGTATACTTAGTAACCCATGTGGTAAATCAATCCATAGAACTAAAAATTCAGACGCAGGAGAGGAATTGAAAGGAAGAACATCTCAAAATCCAGAAATTTTTAAAGCAAGAAGCACTAAAACAACAAATGCAACAACCTAATAATTATTTCTAAATATAACTAGAACATATGTACATTTTATATGGGTTATCAGCGTATACTTACTTCCGTGTCTTCTTCTTTGCCTTGTAACGCATGACAGCATCGCTTCGAGTTGCTGATGGGATGGAGCTCTCAGTACATGGAGGACACCAGGGAGGCTCTCCCATGAGGAGCATTGATGAAGCCCCACAATCTTGATAATCACCAGCGCTACTCTCTCCAGTAAGGCCAGAAAACGAGAGGCTTGAATGTGCATGCTTTGTCGTAAAATACAGAATTGAATCAGTTTTATTGCTCATCACAGAATCAGCTGATGCCGCATTGCTGCATGCTGGCTGGATTGCATTGACCAGTCCAATGGATGAGCCCTGGACAAGAATATTGTAAGAACATTTTCCAAGTACAACTTGAAATTCTTAGTGCACTATGAATGATTTTGTACAATATGACTCCCTAATGAAGATGAAACAAACATGTAATATCCAAGCAGATTGAAGTGCCAATGTTCATAAGCAGATTGTTAAAACATACATATTTTACAAGAAAGCCAATCTAATAATAATCAAGAAGGCACTGAAAGATCAAGTACTTGCAAGCTTGCGGAATCCTCAATCTCAGCACCAATAATGGGCTATATAATCGACACTGTCAAAAGAGGAGCATTTTCCTGAAACTGGAAGGAGAAATAAACTTCCTTTTTTACATTGGTTATGTCTGAGAATCAAGGCTATTGTTTTTCTCCAGATACTACTGAAATTTCATCATTATTCAAAATGAAAACACAGCTAATGGAAGGACAATAAACTTCATTTGGATACATTACTCATGTCTGAAAATTAAGGTTATTGATGCCATTGATCCCCCCACCAAAATGAATAATTTCCTTCGAGGAACAGAATGGAAAATCTAGTAGAAATTGTGCAGGATGTACTATAACTACAACTACAACTAAACTAACAGTCTGATCATCAAATTAAAGCTTCTCATGATCGTCAATTATTTTTCTCTATTTTAATCTGACAAGGAATGCTTCCATTTTACACATTAAGAAAAGAAAATAGCTCAAATATGCAATATACATCACAAGTTCTAATCAAGAACACCATGAAAAAGAAATTCATAACATCTAAAAAATTCACCACAAAGCAAGAAGAAAAGAAATTGAGATACCTCAGCAGCCACTGCACCCTGACAGGTGGAATCAGCAGCAGACATGTCTTTTGTCCCAAATAAGCTATCAATTCCACCATTCTCTAAAAGTTCTTCCGAATGATTGAGAGTTACCCCAAAGAGTTCTTCATAGTTTTCAAGGTTCAAATCAACTTCATCTATGTTGAAATCATCGTACAGACCATCTTCAGAAAGTCCAGGATACTTTGTTTGAGGACAAAACTGCAAATTAAGTACAAAATTAGCAAAGGTTCCCAAAAGGGAACATATTATCTCTACTATGTCAAAAATGAACTTGAACCATCTGATACTAAAATTCTACAAAATTACAAATAATCACTCTTCTTATGATCAGAATAAAATTTTGATAACTTCCAACAAAAACATCAACCAACTTTCCCTGTTTCTTGTGTACATCACTTTCACACTGTCCTTTTCCCTCTCAATTAAAATAAATGTAACACTTCAACAATGTAGATGATGGCATGAGACTAGAAGCAGAAAGAAATTCATATGGGTGAAATCAGAGAGATCTAGATTCCAATTATGAACCCATGGAAGAAAAGGCATAAGATCACAAATATAACTGAGGACCAGGTTATCTGTAATATTACAGTAAAACTTGAGTTGCTTTTGGGCCAAGAAATAAAAATAAAAACTGAATACAAGTTCAAGTTATTCTGTAGGTTTACTGAAAGATCAACATCTTTTACATTTAAATGAAAATTCAATCAAGTTCAACTGGATGAACCTTCAATTTCCATCATGAAATGAAATCAATAAAAGAAAGGAATTGAAATTGGCATACAGTTCTTCCACAGAAGAAACTAATTGGAACAAGAAGTTTTCACTTAAGCTAGTTTTCTGGTCAGAAAGAGCAGCTTTCACAGAATACTCGCTGTAAATATGCTTTCAGCACTAAGCACGGACTGCAGAATGCATTTGCAAATTTAGACCCGTTCTCGAAAAGCTTATCATAGTTCTTTAATATTGCCCCAAGAGACTCAGATATCAAGGGCCTGAAAGTACCTCAAGGATAGTGCATCTAAGTTTGTCAAAGAAAAATATTCAGAATTCATCATTTACCTTGGGCAGTGATGTATCTGTTGATCCGGCTGGCTGATCCAGAAGTTGTGGTGCAGGTCTGTGTTCAGGAATCGAAGTTCTGGTCCAGCCACTTCCCTTATCCACATTGCAGTTACGATTAACCTCAGCAACACCAGCACTATTGTGGCTAATGGTGTTTACTGTAGGGTCCCAGGAAGTACTCTCTATGTTCTCAGAGATGCTCATCAAACCTAATTCCTGCTCACAAGCAGATTCGCCTGCAGAATCTGATTGTGGAAAAAATGACCATATGGAAGAAAGTTCCCCAGATGATGGGCAACCAGAATAACTATTAATTGTTTGCCTCTTATGTGTTGAATTCGAGGTAGAGGCATCATGACCCATCCAATCACAGTTTTGACAGAGGGAAACCTTTTCTTCAGCACATCTAACAAAAGCAGCCTGTGAATTGCATCTTTCACATAACAATGTTCTCGAATGGCGTTTTGACAGAGCATTAGCAGAATGGACATTTCGATCGCATGACAAACATAAACAAGCAGCATCAGACCGGCAATATACCAGCGAAGGTTGATCACCACAGAAATCACAAATGTAACCCATCTTCCCAATCACACTAGTCCTAACCAAACACTAGAACTTTTCTCCAAAATTTACAGACTTCTAAGCAAACTATACATCAAGTGGGGCAAGTAGCTTCTCAGATGATCCCCGACTCTGCTATTTCTTCGTGCCCTTCAATAGCTGTCATATAGAAAAGAGTAAAAGATTGTTGTTAGAAGAGATTTCAGTTCATGTTTGATGTAAAAGCAAGCTTAATCAACATCTACTGACTATATGGGGTAGCTTAATTACTTAAAATTTGATCACACAATAGTGATATAGCAAAGGGTTCAAATTCTAGAAGTCACTTTAATCATCCAAAAGTTCACATGATCAGCACTGTTTAAGAGTAAAAGTCGCTAATTTTCTCTATAATGACAGCCAAAAAGTTAACAGTTCTAAGCATCAAGAAACAAACAGAAAACAATAAATTATACAATAAGAGAATAAGCAAAAGCGAAATACACATATACACACTCAAAACAGAATTGAGTAGAAGAGAGAAAATTCCTCATTAAATTTTAGTCATCCATGACGACTCAAAAAGTCAAAATAAAATAAGTAAAAAAAAGTGAAACTATTTTTAAATTTTAATAAAAAGGAAAAAGGCAGGGGAGTAAGCATCCCATGAAAAGCACTACAAGCAAGACTAATTCCATTCCAGAACATGTAAAATTACAGAATTAGAACTTCAATCTAAAGACTGAACTCCATAATCAAAGCAAAAACTACACAAACAAACAAACAAACAAATTAAGCAAAAAAAAAAAAAAGGAGATCAATCAACAAACCAATAAACCAATATGTACTAACAAATAAATAAAAAAGTGAATCTAAAACCCATAAATGAAATCAAAATTAAGTGAAGGAAAAGAAAAAGACCCAGAAATGAAAATCAAATTAAAAGCTTTAATCTTAAGAGAAATAAGAAATTTACCTTGAGGGGGAAAAAAAAGATGACAAGATCGGTTACTAGCTCTAATATCGAAATAGGAATTTTATATATATAAAAAAAGGAAATTACAACGAGAAACCCCAAAGCAAGGAGCCTTCCAGAATTTCTCTCTGTTTTTTTGCTGCTTTTGCTCTGTATTTTTCCCCTGTTTTGAGCTCTATATTCAGGTTTTTGCTCTGTTTTATTTAATTATTAATTCCTCTGTTTTGGGTTTATGGAGGTAGGAGATAGAAATTGGTGGGTGTATATGGAAAAAAAAGATGATGACTAAGCTAAAAGTGCAAAGAGAGAGAAAATTAAATATTAGAAAAATATAAATAAAAAGGCAAAATGGGGAAATAAAGCAAAAAGTGGGACCCCATCCTTTTCAATCGTGAAAGAAAAAGTTAGGCCCCCTTTCTTGGTCCCTCCTATCATCAGCTTCCATCTCCATTTCTTCTTTTGCCTATTTTTTTATAATAATAAAAAAAACTCTACCAAATAAAATAATAAAATGATTATATTTCATTTGTATCCAAAAACATTTAAAATATCATATTAATAAAATTAAAATTTCAAAATAAATAAATTTTAAAATTTAAGATATTTTATTACCAAATAATATATTTATATTTAGTACTTAACTATTATTAATTATAAAAAAATAATTTTATAATAAGAATTTAGAAATAGTGACCGGACATTGTTAATTTTTTTTTGTTGCGGATGACGTTTAACATATTTAATTTTTTTTATTGATACATCTCATTTATTAATTTAAATAAATGTTTCCACATACAAACATCACTTTAATCTAAACAAATTTTGATTCATTTCTAAGTAAATTAATTAGAGGGATGAAAGTGTCAAAATCCCACTTTAACTCAATCAACTAACATTTGAAAGCACAAATCATGTCACAATTAATGTAATTTTATACATCAAAAGCCATTTGTTTGTTAGTTGTAGAGACAATCCCATTGTAAGTAGTCGGCTCACTATTCTAAACCCTTTAACTTTCTATTATTTGATAATAACATATTCTTCTTCGTCTTCCAATCTTTATTCATCATCATTTCTTTCAACTCAACACAAAAATCATACTCTTTATTCTAAAATTAAATTATACATTTATATGTGTAATAATATAAAAAAAAGTTTATTTAATACATATACACGATAATTAAATGGATAATTTACCAGAAAATACTTTTTTTTCAAAATTTACGAAAAATGACTTACAATTTAATTATTTACCGGATGGCCATTTCCCAAACGCGTCCACGTCGGTGCGATTTCAGGATGCAAAGAGAAACAGCGTCCCCGAGGGAGCGTTTTACGCCACATCGGCAGTCGCGTCCTTGAGGGCGCGCTTTGCTGATGTGGCAAAAACGCTCCCTCAGGGACGCGTTTTGCCCGCTTCCAACGGTCATATTTTTTTGACCGCTATAAAACCTCTCCCACCCTTTCATTTTTTTCACACAAAGGTCTTTCTCTCAATTTTCTCTCAAATTTCTCTCAACTTTCTCTCAAATTCCTCTCAAATTTCTCTCAAATTCCTTAAAGTTCCTCTCAAATTTCACAATAGTCCTTTAATTTTTACAAAAAAATCCTATTTAAAAGTTTTTTGAAATATTTTTTTTGTTAAATTTAAAAATATTCGATCGTATTAGCAATGGCCGGAGAATTAATTCGTCTCGACAATAAACACATCTCCGTCGATCAAATGACAATGGTAAGTTATAATTTTAATTTTTCAATACTATTTAACATTTTTTAGGTTTATGCAATTTTAATTAATTTTTATTTTATAATTTTTTAAACAGTCTGTAGATCGGGTGTTGCAATGCTATATTCGCAATATGTCTGGTCCGCCATCGCCGTTGATCGAGAATTACCTGCGGAAAGTGGGTTTTTGGCACGTGGCCACGATAGGCCGGGGGTGCAAGTTGGACCCGAAGCTAATCAGTGCGTTGATAGAGAGGTGGAGACCCGAGACGCACACTTTTCATCTTCCATGCGGAGAGTGTACTATCGATGCGAAGACGTGCATTTGTAATTGGGATTGCCGTGGATGGGTGCGTAGTCACCGGGTCCGCAACTTCTGGTGATTGGGGAGTCGTATGCTACGAGCTTTTGGGTGCTATTCCGGATAACATTAACGGATGTCGGATCGAGATGGGTTGGTTACGAGACACATTCCCAGAGCCGGATAATGATTCGACCGAAATAGAAAGAATACGGTATGTTCGGGCATACATTCTTGAGATGATTGGAGGCTATCTGATGCCGGACTTGTCACGAAACCTCGTACATCCGAGATGGTCACTTAAACTCGTTGATTTTAGAGCGATCGGTGAATTGAGTTGGGGTCCGCTGTGCTAGCAAAATTGTATCGGGAGATGTGCGGGGCGACGCGGCTGAATAAAGCGAAAATCGGAGGTTGCCTATCACTACTGCAATCATGGGCACAGTTTCACTTTCCATTTTTATGTCCTCGAGTGGACCACCCATATACATTCCCACTCATAACGAGGTAAATTTAATATTAGATTTTACAATTATTACGTAGATTTAAAATATAATTGTATGCTAAAAATTTATTTAATTAGGTGAAACCATTCGGCGAGTTATGTTGGAATACCTACCTCACTTGAAGATATACGGATTCTATTAGAGCAACAGTCGGAAGCACAAGTAAGTATTAAATAAAATATATTTTCGTAATAAAATAGTCATTTCGTATTTCATATTTCGTATTTAGTATATAACTAATATTTTTATCATGTTAATATAGTTTGAATGGACACCATACGAGAATCCGTCAGTTCGGGCAGTAATTCCGGAAGAGTTCTTTCAAAATCCGAACATTTGGCATGTGAAGGTGCCATTGGTCAACTATGCCACCGTGGAGATGCACCAGTCAGATCGGGTTCTGCGTCAATTTGGATTCCGACAACCAATTCTCGTGGCACCTGAGGTGCTCGATGATGAGCACAAAGTCGACTTACGGCAGTTGCATACGGATTGGCCAAGATTTTGGTCAGCGTATATCGAATTGTGGGAAAACCGGTATGATTATATACCTACTCGGGAACCTGTAACGGCCTAATTTTCAGTGGTGTCGGAAATAGTGATATGAGATCACTAAATCTGACAGGTAAGATTGAATAAGATAGTAATTTAATATTTATGAGTCAAGTGAGAATTTAGAAGAATTTGTGGATTGGTAAATTTGGTAAATTAAAAGAATTTAGTAAGTCAAATGGGTCAAAAACGAGGTATCGAGATCTCGAATTTGAAAACCGAGGCATAAATATTTTTATAAATATTTATGGAGTGTTATTAAGTTAATATTAAAGTTTGGTTGAGAAATTTAAATGTTTGGGTAGTCAATTAAATAAAAAGGACTAAATTGTAACAAATGCAAAATTGCTACAAGAATTAAATAGCTCAAGTGTTAAAAGAAGGAGGGTTTAAAGGACAATTAAACCTAAAGGTGAAAAGGTTGGACGGTAAGGGGAAGAAAATCATCAGAAGATAAGGGAAATAAGGGCATAATTGGAAATTTAATAATTTTAACATGTATAATAAAGATAAAATTGAAAGATCTAGAGATATCTTCATATTTTCTCAGCCAAAACGCCATAGGAGGTCTGGAGAAAGCTGGTTTTTCATATTTTCACATCATGTGAGTTTATTTCTTGCTTTTTCTTGATAATTTTTATGTTTTTATGACTTTTACAACTAGATCCACTTATAGAATTCATTAGTTTTTGATTTGGTGGGTAAAATTAAAAGTTACCCTGGTTGAGAAATGGAAGTTTATGATGAATTATTATGAAATTTAAATTCTAATTTCATATTAAGGTGGTTTTATTAAGTGATTTTGATGGGAAATGGTATTTAGGACCTAAATGTGAAAAAGTTGTGAATTAGGGGTTGGTGTTAAAATTCAGAATATTAAAGGTGGTTAAATAGTTTGTAATGATAGAATAAAGTGTTAATTGAGAAAAAAATAGTTTAATTGATGGCTGAATTGAGTAGGGACTAAATTGTAAAAACTGTAAAATTTGGGGTAAAAGTGCAATTTCGAAAATTGAAGAGCATAAATTATGAAGTGAAATAGAAATGAAATAAATGCTAATGAGTGGAAATATTTTACATTATAGATCAAGAATCCAAAGAAGAACGAGGAAAAGAAAAAGTTGCGAGAATAGTCCCTAAATTTCAATATCATCTACAAATCAGTAGGGTAAGTTCATATGGTTGAATTTATATGTTTTATTGTGAATGGTTGAATGATATAATGTGTCATTGAATATGAATTTGTTGTTGGATTGTGAAAACTATGATAAAATAAAAGAATAAATGTGGTAATTCAAATTAGGAAAAACGCAGGATTGAGTACGTTCAGTATCGTGACATGTGATGAATTGATGGAAAAGTCCATGGTTAATCCATGGCAAAGTATGAAACGTAGGTATGGTATTAACCATACTGAGTTGTGAAATGTAGGTATAGTATCATCCATACTGAGTTGTGAAACGTGGCACTGAGCAACGACGTACTCAAATTCATAAGACGTTTCCTAATTTGATAATAAGTAACACAATAGAAGTGAATCAAACGAAAGAGTTGAGTAGTTGTTAATGTTGAGCTCAACTATGTGAAATATTATAACAATGGTTGTGAATGGCAGGGAACTTTAGTAAATGTTTTGTTATTGTTTGGAAATATTATGTTTGGTAAGCATTGCTTTTAAACCTATGAACTTACTAAGCTTCATTAAGCTTACTTGTGTCTGTTTAATATTTTTATGTAGATTGAATTAAAGAGAAGTTGGTAGATCGGATCATCACAGCAAAGCTCACTATCCAGATCAATTCCGGTAGCTTTTGTTTTATGTTTAAAGATTTATATGGCATGTATAGAGTTTAAATGAGATGGAGTAAAGATGTTATAAACTAGTTAACAATATTTTGCAATGAAACAGTTTTTGAATTACAGTATTGACGTGATTGTGAAAAATCACCAAAAATAGGAGAAATGGAATTAGGAAGTGAATAAGATATATAATTGAAGCTTATTGAGTGTATTTTCACATAAAAGAAACATAACAATCAAATTATTCTTATGTTTGGAGATATTTGAATTTTTGTGAGACTAGTTCAGAATGGTTACGTGATCCCCTGTTCTGTCTTTGAAAAATCATTAGAAATTTTATAATAATAATTGAGGGATATAGTTTATATGCATGGAATCCTGAATGAGTCTATTTTCAAATGAAATAAATAGAAAGGTCATATGAGTTCTGTACGAAGAGTAATTTGATTCGTAGTGAAGAGAGGTCAGAATAGTTAAACAGTAAAACAGGGGAAACTTTAATGAATAAACTGTACTAATTTGCTAAGCCAAAAATTCTGTAAAAATTATAGTAATAAGATATATGAGTCTAGTTTCAAGGAAAATTTACGGATCTTAATTTGGAGTTCTGTAGCTCCAGATATAAATAATTTAGTGACTATCACGCAGATGGACAGTTTTAAATTATTATGCTGAATTAGTAGTAAAGTCTAGTAATGCCTCGTGCTCGACTCGATAACGGCCTCGGGTAAGGGTGTTACATTTATTGGTATCAGAGCTTCGTTTAGACGATTCTCGGAATGAATGTGATGTATAAAATGTCTAGAAATACATGCCATATAAATCTGTGATAGTGGGATGTGAATGATCCGATCTAACTACTAATTTTTGTTATAGATTGTAAAGATGTCCGATAGATCCGAGGGTGCTGGTCATGAAGAGGAAGTTAATAGTAGAATACAGACTTCTCGAGCAGGGGAACAAGTGGTAATGTTCCGATTTCTTTGATGAGAGAGGAAGAACTTAAAAATATGATTTCTGGGGTTAATGAATCGGTGGTTTAGTGAAACAATACAAGGAAGAAGTCGAGCACAACAACCTCCTCCTCCCCCCTCTGTACTACCACCGCTATAACCCCATTGCTCCTCCTTTAATAGATGAATCTAGCAAAAGAGCACCGATTGAGAAACTCGAAAAGTTCGAATGAGTCAAGAATTTAGAGGAAGATCGGACGATGATCCAGCTTAAAGCGAGTATTGGTTAAAAAGCTTGGAAAGAGTTTTTAAACAGATGATGTGTTCTCCGAAGACTATTTGAGGTGTGCGATTTCATTATTGAAAGAAGAAGCGTATAATTGGTGGGAAACCATTGAGGCGGTGGTACCGCAGATAAACTTACAGGGAATTCTTCCAAAATGAGTTTAGAAAAAGTATGTGGGAAGGAGATATTTAGATAAAAAGAAGAGGGAATTCCTTGATCTTCGACAAGGGAATAAAACAGTGGCCGAATATGAAAGAGAATTTGTATATCTCAGTAGATATGCTCGGGATGTTGTACCGACAGAGGAAGAAATGTGCATTAGATTCGAAGAAGGGCTTAATGATGAAATCAGAATGATGATTGGAGGCACAGAGATTCGAGAATTTGTGGTTCTGTCATCGATCGAGCTCAAAAGATGGAAGAAGTGCATAACAGAAAGATGCAAAGAGAAAGGAAAGGTAAAGAAGTATACAAAAGAAGTTTCTCTAGACCAACTTCGACTTTTCCAGCTAAAAAGTTCAGAGATGATTCTAGTCGATCTGTTACAATTCCGGAAAGATCGAATAAAAGTAAAACAACTCAAAGAGATGTCGAAGTAACTAAGAAACCAGCAGCTAGTGCTAGTAGTGTGCAAAATATTCCGAGACCTAGATGCAAAAATTGTGGTAGATTTCATGTTGGTGAATGTTGGGGAAGAACCGGAGCTTGTTATAGATGTGGTGGAACTGATCATTTTATTCGGGATTGTCCTCAATTATTAAAAGAAAATAAAGAACAAGGCGAGAAACAAACAAATACTCCTCAGAAAAGTAGACGTTTGGGTCAAAGTAGTGCTGCTGAGACTGCTCATTCAGGAATGAGAGATACCAGAGTCTCGATCGTAAACAAGGGCACTGCGCACGCATATGCTATGCGGACAAGGGAGGAAGCTTTTGCTCCGGATGTGATAGCCGGTATTTTCTATCTTTTGATGATTCTGTATACTTTAATTGATCCTGGATCTACGCATTCATATATTTGCACCGCATTAGTGTCGAAAAAGAAAATGATCTATTGAGTCCACTCGACTTTGATATGCAAGTCACTAATCCGTTAGGACAAAGTGTGTTAGTTAATTTAATATGTCTGAATTGTCCACTTTGAAAATACAAGGTCATGAATTCTCTGTTGATTTAATGTTGTTACCTTTCCGAGAATTTGATGTTATTCTTGGAATGGATTGGTTGATTAAACACGATGCCATAGTGAATTGTAGAGAAAAACGGGTTGATTTAAAATGTCGATGTGGGAAATAGTTTCAAATTGAGTTTGGAGATAAAAAGAATGATGTCAAAACTATTTCACCTTTTACACACTTCGGAAATTGATTCGAAAGGGTAATGAAGCATTTTTAGCTTATATTCTTGATACTCGGGGTTACGAATTGAATATGGAACAATTGCCGCTTGTTAATGAATTTATCGATGTGTTTCTGAGGAATTACCCGTTTTACCCCTAAATCGTGAGGTTGAATTTGTAATTGATATAATCCCGTGCACACTCAGATATCAATAACACCGCATGAATGGCACCAAATTTAGTTAAAAGAGTTGAAGACACAATTGCAAGAGTTATTGGATAAAGGGTTCATTAGACCGAGTACATCACCTTGGGGTGCACTGCTTTATTTGTGAAAAGAAAGATGGCTCGTTGCGATTGTGTATTGATTACGCATAATTTGAACAAGGTAACAATTAAAAATAAGTATCCATTACCTCGTATCGATGATTTATTTGATCAATTGAAAGGTGCTGCAGTTGTTCTCAAAGATAGACCTTAGATTTGGGTATTATCAATCAAGGTTAAAGAGTGTGATGTGCCAAAGATCGCTTTTCGAACTCGGTATGGTCACTATGAATTTCTGTAATGCCTTTTGGTTTAACAAATGCCCTGCTTTGCATTTATGGATTTAATGAATCGAATTTTTCAGCCTTACTTAGATAGATTTGTGGTGGTATTTATTGATGACATATTGGTTTATTCAAAGATGAATCAACATGCACAAAGACATTTGAGAATTGTATTACTGACTTTGAGGGAAAAGCGATTATATGCAAAATTTAGTAAATGTGAGTTTTGGCTTCATGAAGTTGGATTTTTGGGTCACATTGTATCACCAAAGGAATTCGTGTGGATCCAAGTAAAGTTTCAAAGATGGTGAATTGGAAAACTCAAAGAATGTAACCAAGTGCGAAGTTTTCAGGGACTAGCGAGGTATTATCGCCGCTTTGTAAAGAATTTTTCCATGATTGCTTCACCAATGACTCGTTTATTACAAAAGAATGTTGAGTTTGTGTGGTCTCGATGAATGTCGGTAGAGCTTTGACCAATTAAAGAAAATGTTAACGAAGCTCCGCTTTGACTCAACCGTAATCGTGTATACCGTATGTTGTGTCTGATGATGCATCTTTAAATGGTTTGGGTTGTGTGTTAATGCAGTCGGGAAAGGTGGTGGCTTATGCTTCACGACAGTTAAAACCACATGAAAAGAATTACCCTACACATGATCTTGAATTAGCTGCAATTGTTTTTGCTTTAAAAATTTGGAGACACTATTTGTATGGTGAGAAGTGTTATATTTATACAGATCACAAAAGTTTGAAATACTTAATGACTCGTAAGGAACCGAATTTAAGACAGAGAGACGGTGGTTAGAGTTGTTGAAAGATTATGATTTGGTTATTGACTATCATCCAGGGAAAGCTAATGTAGTTGCTGATGCACTTAGTCGAAAGTCATCCTTGTTTGCACTTCGGGCAATGAATGCTCATTTGGCTCTTAATGAAGAAGGTGTTGTATCAGTAGAATTGAAAGTGAAACCCATGTTTCTTCAGCAAATTCAGAAACTGCAGGATGAAGACCCAAAATTGGTACTTAAACGACAGATGGTTCGAGATAATTTGGATTCAGAATTCAGCATTGATGATGAAGGTATGTTGCGTTATCATAACAGGATTTGTGTTCCAAATAATTCTGATTTGAAGAATAATATTCTTTCTGAAGCACATAATAGTATGTATTCTATGCATCCAAGGCGAGACAAAAATGTATGGTGATTTGAAAAAGATATATTGGTGGCACAGTATGAAAAGAGAAATTTCAGAATTTGTTGCAAAATGTTTGATTTGTCAGCAAGTTAAAGCAGAGCATCAAGTGCCAACGGGTTTATTACAACCCATTATGATTCCTGAATGGAAGTGGGAGCATGTTACAATGGATTTTGTGTCAGGGTTGCCTACGACTCCAAGAAAGAAAGATTCAATATGGGTGATTGTTGATAGATTGACAAAGTCAAGACACTTTATTCCAAATCGAATGCAGATTTTTCACTTGAGAAGTTAGCGAGAATTGTATGTGTCAGAGATTGTGAGACTACATGGAGTTCCAGTATCTATCATTTCGGACCGAGATCCAAGGTTTACTTCGAGATTTTGGAACAAACTGCAAGAAGCTTTAGGTACCAGATTAAATTTTAGTACAGCATTTCATCCTCAAACAGATGGACAATCAGAAATGAGTGATTCAAATTCTAGAAGATATGTTAAGATGTTGTATACTCGAGTTTGGTGACAGTTGGGAAAGATATTTACCTTTAGCTGAGTTTGCTTACAATAATAGTTATCAATCTAGTATAAAAATGGCACCGTTTGAGGCTCTTTATGGTAGGAAATGCAAGACTCCATTGTGTTGGTCTGAATTGAGTGAATCAAAAATAGTTGGGGTTGATTTGATTCGAAATCAAGAGAAAGTCCGGTTATTCGAGATAGTCTAAAAGTCGCCTGCACCGTCGAAAGTCATATGCGGATTTGAAACGAAGAGACATAGAATATACAGATGGGTGATCGAGTGTTTTTAAAAGTTTCACCATGGAAGAAGGTGTTACGGTTTGCGCGAAAAGGAAAATTGAGTCCGAGATTTATAGGGCCATATGAAATTGTGGAAAGGGTTGGTCCTGTAGCTTATCGGTTGGCTTTACCTCCTAACTTGAAAAGATTCACAATGTATTTCATGTGTCTATGCTAAGACGGTATAGGTCGATCCTTCACACGTAATTCCTTATACTTGAAATTGAGCTTCAACCAGATATGACTTATTCGTAAGAACCAATGAAGATTTTAGCTCGTGAAGTTAAAGAGTTGCGAATAAAAAAATACCATTGGTTAAAGTATCATGGCATCGACATGGTATGGAGGAGGCAACCTGGGAAACAGAGGAGTCAATGAGATCACAGTATCCAAATCTATTTTGAGGTAACAAATTTCGAGGACGAAATTTTTAAGAGGGAGAGTTGTAACGGCCTAATTTTCGATGGTGTCGGAAATAGTGATATGAGATCACTAAATCGACAGGTAAGATTGAATAAGATAGTAATTTAATATTTATGAGTCAAGTGAGAATTTAGAAGAATTTGTGGATTGGTAAATTTGGTAAATTAAAAGAATTTAGTAAGTCAAATGGGTCAAAAACGAGGTATCGAGATCTCGAATTTGAAAACCGAGGCATAAATATTTTTATAAATATTTATGGAGTGTTATTAAGTTAATATTAAAGTTTGGTTGAGAAATTTAAATGTTTGGGTAGTCAATTAAATAAAAGGACTAAATTGTAACAAATGCAAAATTGCTACAAGAATTAAATAGCTCAAGTGTTAAAAGAAGGAGGGTTTAAAGGACAATTAAACCTAAAGGTGAAAAGGTTGGACGGTAAGGGAAGAAAATCATCAGAAGATAAGGGAAATAAGGGCATAATTGGAAATTTAATAATTTTAACATGTATAATAAAGATAAAATTGAAAGATCTAGAGATATCTTCATATTTTCTCAGCCAAAACGCCATAGGAGGTCTGGAGAAAGCTGGTTTTTCATATTTTCACATCATGTGAGTTTATTTCTTGCTTTTTCTTGATAATTTTTATGTTTTTATGACTTTTACAACTAGATCCACTTATAGAATTCATTAGTTTTTGATTTGGTGGGTAAAATTAAAAGTTACCCTGGTTGAGAAATGGAAGTTTATGATGAATTATTATGAAATTTAAATTCTAATTTCATATTAAGGTGGTTTTATTAAGTGATTTTGATGGGAAATGGTATTTAGGACCTAAATGTGAAAAAGTTGTGAATTAGGGGTTGGTGTTAAAATTTAGAATATTAAAGGTGGTGAAATAGTTTGTAATGATAGAATAAAGTGTTAATTGAGAAAAAATAGTTTAATTGATGGCTGAATTGAGTAGGGACTAAATTGTAAAACTGTAAAATTTGGGGTAAAAGTGCAATTTCGAAAATTGAAGAGCATAAATTATGAAGTGAAATAGAAATGAAATAAATGCTAATGAGTGGAAATATTTTACATTATAGATCAAGAATCCAAAGAAGAACGAGGAAAAGAAAAAGTTGCGAGAATAGTCCCTAAATTTCAATATCATCTACAAATCACCGGGTAAGTTCATATGGTTGAATTTATATGTTTTATTGTGAATGGTTGAATGATATAATGTGTCATTGAATATGAATTTGTTGTTGGATTGTGAAAACTATGATAAAATAAAAGAATAAATGTGGTAATTCAAATTAGGAAAAACGCAGGATTGAGTACGTTCGTATCGTGACATGTGATGAATTGACGGAAAAGTCCATGGTTAATCCATGGCAAAGTATGAAACGTAGGTATGGTATTAACCATACTGAGTTGTGAAATGTAGGTATAGTATCATCCATACTGAGTTGTGAAACGTGGCACTGAGCAACGACGTACTCAAATTCATAAGATGTTTCCTAATTTGATAATAAGTAACACAATAGAAGTGAATCAAACGAAAGAGTTGAGTAGTTGTTAATGTTGAGCTCAACTATGTGAAATATTATAACAATGGTTGTGAATGGCAGGAACTTTAGTAAATGTTTTGTTATTGTTTGGAAATATTATGTTTGGTAAGCATTGCTTTTAAACCTATGAACTTACTAAGCTTCATTAAGCTTACTTGTGTCTGTTTAATATTTTTATGTAGATTGAATTAAAGAGAAGTTGGTAGATCGGATCATCACAGCAAAGCTCACTATCCAGATCAATTCCGGTAGCTTTTGTTTTATGTTTAAAGATTTATATGGCATGTATAGAGTTTAAATGAGATGGAGTAAAGATGTTATAAACTAGTTAACAATATTTTGCAATGAAACAGTTTTTGAATTACAGCATTGACGTGATTGTGAAAAATCACCAAAAATAGGAGAAATGGAATTAGGAAGTGAATAAGATATATAATTGAAGCTTATTGAGTCTATTTTCACATAAAAGAAACATAACAATCAAATTATTCTTATGTTTGGATATATTTGAATTTTTGTGAGACTAGTTCAGAATGGTTACGTGATCCCCTGTTCTGTCTTTGAAAAATCATTAGAAATTGTATAATAATAATTGAGGGATATAGTTTATATGCATGGAATCCTGAATGAGTCTATTTTCAAATGAAATAAATAGAAAGGTCATATGAGTTCTGTATGAAGAGTAATTTGATTCGTAGTGAAGAGAGGTCAGAATAGTTGAACAGTAAAACAGGGGAAACTTTAATGAATAAACTGTACTAATTTGCTAAGCCAAAAATTCTGGAAAAATTATAGTAAGAAGATATATGAGTCTTGTTTCAAGGAAAATTTACGGATCTTAATTTGGAGTTCTGTAGCTCCAGATATAAATAATTTAGTGACTATCACGCAGATGGACAGTTTTAAATTATTATGCTGAATTAGTAGTAAAGTCTAGTAATGCCTCGTGCTAGACTCCGGTAACGGCCTCGGGTAAGGGGTGTTACAGAACCGATCATCGTTCCTGAGTTAGCGTGCGTGCCGGAATACATGCCATGATTTAGGATCCATGGCAAGCCGTATTTATTGTCAGAAGATGAGAGGCGACGGCAACTTCGTGCACAAAGGGAACGACGGGGCCCTTTAAATCCAAGGAGAATAGATGATGGGACGGGCCCATCAACAGCGCCGACACAATCACCGGGCCCATCAACAGCGCCCACACAGTCACCGGGCCCAACACTTCAGCCGACGACACCCACATCACAATCTTTTCCGGTTATGCCAGGTGCGTATCCTAGCCCTTATATGTATCCTAACCTTTATATGTTTCTTTTTCCCAGTCCAATGGCAGGTTGAAATGCATGGCCCGGTTCGAGTCCGTTCCCGACTACTCCGACTGGCCAGCCGATCTGTAGGCCACCGTCGCATGAGGGATCGCACGAGGCGCCGTCGGGGAGCTCTTCTTTTTACCAATCTCCTTCGCCTTATGGGATTCAGACACCTCCGCCATGGATGATTCAAACACCTCCGCAGCCAATATTTTATCAAGGTGGGTCATCCTCTCAACACCCACAACCAAACCCCCTGCCGGAGGAACAAGAATCCCCACCTGAGCAACCACAACCCCCGCCGGAAGCTAGAACAAGGAGGAATCCAGCGCGTAACCGTCGACCACCCCCATATGGAATTGATATCGACCATCACCAACATTGATTTTTTTTAATATATTTGTATAAACTTTTTTATATTGTTTCATTTAATAAAATAAATGTTGTTTTTAATATTTCAATTGTAATTTAATTTTTATATTTTTAAAAAAATAAAAGTTGTTTTTTTATTTTTTTATTATAATTTATTTTTTTGTTTCATTTAATAAAATAAATGTTGTTTTTAATATTTCAATTGTAATTTAATTTTTATATTTTTAAAAAAATAAAAATTGTTTTTTTATTTTTTATTGTAATTTATTTTTTATTTTTTTATAAAATAAATGTTGTTTTTAATATTTCAATTGTAATTTAATTTTTATATTTTTAAAAAAATAAAAGTTATTTTTTTATTTTTTATTGTAAATTATTTTTTTATAAAATAAAAGTTGTTTTTAATATCCTAATTGTAATTTAATTTTTATATTTTTAAAAAATAAAAGTTGTTTTTTATTTTTTATTGTATTTTTATTTTTTATTTTTATAAAATAAAAGTTGTTTTTAATATCCTAATTGTAATTTAATTTTTATATTTTTTAAAAAATAAAAGTTATTTTTTATTTTTTATTGTAATTTTTATTTTTTATTTTTTATAAAATAAAAGTTGTTTTTAATATCCTAATTGTAATTTAATTTTTATATTTAAAAAAAATAAAAGTTGTTTTTTTATTTTTTATTGTAATTTTTATTTTTTATTTTTTATAAAATAAAAGTTGTTTTTAATATCCTAATTGTAATTTAATTTTTATATTTTTTTAAAAAATAAAAGTTGTTTTTAATACCCTAATTGTGATTTAAATTTATTATTTTTAATAAAATAAAAATTGTTTTTAATATCCTAATTGTATTGGTTCAAGTAAGGACTAAATCGGAAATGTTAGAAAAGTTTTACGGGATCAATAGTAAATATTCAAAATTTGACGGGTTAAAATGTATATATGAAAAAAACCTTGAAGGGCCAATGGTGTAAATATTTTAAGGGTGGACCGATCTAGAACCTAATAAGAAATGGATGAATTAGGACTAAATTGAAGAAGTAAAAAATATGAGGGGTTAATTTGTAATTTTATCAAGATGGATGTTGATCCAATGTAGGAATTTTGAAGGATCGTAAGGGGCAAAATAATCATTTAGCAAGAAAGATAATTTTGAAGAATAATGATGATGGTGATATTTTAGATTAATTGAATAACTTTTTTTTTGTTTTGCAACTTAGTCATTCTACAAAAGTTCACCATTTTTATCAAGAAATTAAAAGAATTTTCATAGCCACCAAGAGACAAAAATGATAAGGAGACTATCAACTATTTCGCTTTTGGACACGAATGAGATGTATGGCACGGTTCCTACACCATCCGCATAACTTCCGTTGGTTGGTCGTTTCTGATATCCATATTGTTGCGTATTCTAGTCAAGCAAGGTCGACCCTTTGGTTTGCGACGCAGCTTCTCTATCCGTATACGCTTAAACGGAGCAAGCGATACTGACGGCCACTTACGTTCATCCGGGATCTGGTGGGAATACGTGTCTCCACACGTTGAACATGTATTCTATTTTATACACTTCGTCGACATAGCTCATGGGATCCGACGGAGATTCGACAAGCCGCAATTACATGAGCGCATGGATAACGGCGTCGCCAAATATCTCACGATCGCAGTCCTATTTCTCAAGTGTACACGATATTGCCCGCCAACAATACCTTGGTTCGGTCTGTCAAACTCCGTCACACGAAACCATAGGTTGTCGCGATCGTGACACACTGTGTGCATGGTGTTGGCCCGTGCCTTCGCCTTGTTAATTTCTCGCAATACCTTCGCGCACCATACATGGCCTCCCTGGATTTGGCCTTTATAACTCGCTGCTCGCTTCGAAAATAGTGCCGCTAAACGAAAATATGTCTCTCGCACAACCGATGTTATCGGCAAATGACGCGTTCCTTTTAGAACAAAATTTATGCATTCAGCCAGGTTTGAGGTCATATGACTATATCGTAGGCCGCCGTCGTATGCTTGTGTCCACTGTTCGAAAGGTATGTTGCATAGGTAGTTTGCGCCTTCTTCGTTAACTGAGCGCAAACTCGCCAACATCTCGTGAAAACGGTCATTATTGATCTCGTACCCTGCCAATATAAGTTGATAGCGAATATTACATACCACTCTTCAATTAAGAATAAATTGAATATTACAAACGAAATTATATTAATAGATATTACATACCCATGTTGGTCACTTGCCGTCGTTCACTTGTAGATCGATGTTGCCCGTGGTAGTTGGACGCAACATGCCTTAGGCAATATCGATGGTGTGTGCGATGCCATAGGCTTCCCTCTCGCTCTATTGTGGTTAGTATTCCAGGGCCCGATCCGATATAACGCATATATCGTGTTGAAGCGCACATGCCTCCTTAACCTAGATAGAAAGAAATCCCGACCATCACCGACTCCCGGTGTTATTACAAATGCAATTGGAAGGATTCTCCCACTGCCATCCTGTGCCACAGCTAGCAATAGTCGATGCGTATATCTACTATACATAAAGGTACCGTCAATTTGTACCAATGGTTTGCAGTATAGAAATGCGTCTCTGCATTGCTTAAATGTCCGAAATGAGACACTTGAACACTTGGCATCCACGGAGCAATCGATCGTTGTAGTACGCGGGTTCCGCTTTCAAGTCTCCGTTATCTTTTCACGGGACATATCTCTCCAAAGACTGACATCACTGCCACACTTCATTATATGAAGCATCCCACCGACCATGAAACTTTTCCAACGCCTTCTGCTTAGCTATCCAAGTCTTTCGATAAGAGGGCGTGTACCCCAATTGGCTACAAATATTGGCAATTAAGGACGACACTGAAGTCTTGGGATCCGTATTCACCGCCGGTATTATTAAGTTAGCCAACATATCTAAATCCATCTTGAGATGATCTTGTGAAACACCTGTCAACGAAGTACGTTAAATAATGCAACATTACGTAATATCAGTATTATTCAAAAACCTTGAACACCTAGTGATACTGTACCGGTAAGACATGTATGTGGACCTTTGTACTTTTTAATCTCCCACAAGCATGTCCTTTTCCTCAACGAGACCATAATTTTCCATGAACATGTACCGTCTTGCACTGCACACTTGGCCTCGTACTTATCGAGTTTGGATTTAACCACATTGTAGTTAGCCTCGTTCTTGATGCTATATTGTTTCAATGCACCAAGAAAACTATCCTTGTTGGAAAACTCTTTACCAACTTCTAATTCACCCGAATCCAACGACGAACTTGTACGGTCACGCCTTCTGTGTGGTAGTTCAGGAAACTCCAATGCATCGTCTTGAGATAGATCGACATTATGCATGTGGGCTGGAGGCGAGTACGCCCTGAATCGTGGATCTTCTTCTTCTTCATCTGAACCCCCTTCAACATCTTCAGGTATGGTTGGAACAGACTCCGGTTCAGAAAATAATGCAACTTCTGCACCATCGGGGCCGGGCTCTCGAGGTGGATCCACATTGGACTCATTATCCGACCCACCATCATCTGCAACGAACGAGGTCCCCTCGCTCGTGGATGTCGTGGGAAGTACATTATCCATTCTTAAACAACTTTCGTAACGTCCCCAATCATATGTGGATTGCCAACCACTAGAAGTTGATGACGTTCCCCAATACGTATTTCTAGCATCGAACGTCGAAGGAAGGATATGCATGTCTCATCCACCAACCGAGTGTCGTGCAGGGGTTGTGTTTTTCATACTACCACTAAACACGGGCGCTTCCGTATTTTGCCTCCCACTAACAGAGTGTCGGCTTGGGGTCGTGTATTCCCCTCGAATGCAGAGAGATGTTAAAGTCGAAGGAAGATCACTTGGCGATGAAAATTGTACATATACCTCAAGATAGGGTGATCCACCGCAAGATGAGTCTCCACCATTGCCTCCAAGCTCCGAGGACCTTTGATGTCGAATGAGTCATATCTCACGGGATCAACCAAGCACAAAATCTATACTTAATAGATCGAACTTTCATTGGCGTTGTTCCAAAGATTTTACGCCTAATTCTTTTCGCGAAGTTCACAAATCTATGTTCGGTTAAAAATCGATCAGCGTTGTATTCTCCGATAAAAAAACAACACCGCTTTGGTGTCACAAACCTCACCATCATAGTAAATAACAAAGACTAATACGCTCACTCATCTTCGCTTCTATTTTACTTTTGCCTCAATTTCTATTATGCAACCCGAGAATGAAATTTGGCTCATTTATAGTCTAAGGACAATTAGGAACTATCAGAGCAAAAGAGCGTCCACGTGGGAGCTTTTTTCAAGATTTTGCCGACAAAGCATCCTCGCTTGAAGCGTTTTGGTCACTATTTGTTCGTAAACGCTTTCTCAAAATTATTTTGCCGGTGATCTCGTGTAGCAAAAGAGCGTCCACGTGGGAGCTTTTTCAAGATTTCCATCGACAATGCATCCTGCTTGAAGCGCTTTTGGTCACTATTTGTTCAGAAACGTCTTCTCAAAATTATTTTACCAGATACTACTGTAAAAAAAACAAATAATTTTTATGTTGCTGATATATTTTTTTCCAAAACCCTAAACCTAAAATTATTTTAATTAATTAACCCTAAACTCTAGTTCATTAATTTTCCCCTAAAAACCCTAAACTCTAAGACCCTAAAACCCCTAAAAACCCTAGCCTTAAAACCCTAAAAACCCATACCCTAACCCTAAAAATAGCTAAAAACCCTAGCGGTGGGGGGAAAGGGCAAAAACGCTCCCTCAGGGACGCGTTTTCCTGCTGCATCCCCTAAAATCGCGTTGACGTGGACGCGTTTTCGGGGGAAATGGCCCATTCTGGTAAATAATTGGAAAACATGACCTTTTCCGTAAATTTTGTAAAAAAAAAAGGTATTTTCTGGTAATTTGCCCTAATTAAATATAAATTAAATTAAAAATTGAGTAAAAATTCTTATAAAAATAAAGAGATCGTCAAAGTAAACAAAAACAATTCCTTCTGTTTTTCAAAAATAAATCATATGAGTGGCTAAAAATTATCAATTAAAATTAGTTTACTGCTAACACATGCTAAAACATAAAGAAAAAATAATACTCCTACCAAACGTAACATTAATGTAAATTTTAACCTCTGATTTGGTAACTAGCATATATTTTCAAAACCATCCATACTATTTTCAAAACTAAATAAGTTTTCATCGTATTTCTATTAAAAAAATAAGTTACCATAATATTAATTAAGCGTTTTTATTATTTTTCATATATTTAAATTTATATAAACTTCTATGCTAATAATTTATTTTATATAAATTTTAACACATTTGAATATGTGATTTTTATGTTATTTTTCAATGATGTTATTTTTTATTATTACTGATTTTCATGTTTTTCTTCGTGTTTATATCTCTTATGTTATGTAATACAAATTTATATGTAATGTTTATAATGTTAAAAAATCATCTTATGCAGAACTTGATATATGCATGTCTGGTCAATGATATATTTCATATTGTGACATTTTAGAAAGTTTGTCACGATGGTACAAATAAGAGGAATAATTTTAGTTTAATGTTGGGCCTCAATTTTATCTCATATTTACATAATTTTTCGTAGGGTTTTATTTCATAAAAAAAAATGTGTTCACATTATTTTTATGTGTATGAAAAGTATTATAAACACAAATAAAATTTTACACGTTAATGCTTTGTTTTATATTATAAATCTTATTTACATCTTGCGTATATTATTAATCTTTGTTTCTCAAATTATTACATATTTTACATAATTTAATATAATAATCCAAATTTTAACTTTATAAATTATTCATTATAAAATTAAACCACGACATCCGATGGCATAAGAAATAAAATTTAGATCTAAATAGGAAATAAAGTTAAAGTAAGATGGTATTGGATCTTCCACGTGTGCGGTATTTTAAATTAGTTTTGGCTTTTTTTTTTTTTTTGGGGCACTTGGCGGCCTCTAACCTAAAAAGGAGGAACTTTAAGGTATGGAATGGGGTTTGTAATTTTCTTTAAGAAAACCTTAACAACCACACTCAAATATTTTTGACCAATAGAAAAGACGCCCCCTTCATTTGCTTTCTACAAATGTCCTTTTCTACTTGTGGATCAGGCAATTTATTGCTTAATCCAATTAGTCAACAACTCAACAAGTGAAGCCAAAGCAATAATTATAATAATAGTACACTGTTTATTTTTACCTTTAATAATAGTGTCACCTTCATTCCTAGTTTCTCTTTCCATGCTGCTTTATGTTCTTGCCATTTTCTAAAATATTCTTATTCATTTTTAATTATAAATATATTCAATAATATAATTAATTTAAATATTATTTTTAAATAATAAATTGAACTTTCTAATCCATCTGAACCAAAACAATCTAAACCTAGACAAGAAAATAACAAGATTTTAAAATCAAAATCTTATTCCAACTTATCATTAACACTTCTCTACTCTTTTATTTCTTTCACCGGCAGTTAATTAAGAAAAATCTATCAATATCTAAAACTACGTAACTTAATATATGTGAACTAAAATATAACAAATATATTCATTCAAAAACATATATATATATATATATATAACACCAAAGTATAAAAAAGCAGTAATTAAAGCTTTTGTTGATATATCAATAATCAAAATTCAAACTCAATTAATGTAATTCTCCTTCCCTTAATTTGTAAAAGAAAAAATACATTAGTTCAGTTGTGAAAAGTACATAGGTTAAGTTTTTTTAAATAAAAGATTTAGTATTATTTTGAGAATTTGATATAAAATTGAATATTTACATAAAATGTAAAATTGAAAAATAAAAAGGAATATTTAGTTAGGGCAAAGCAAGTCAAAATTTTTAAGCCATGGCATCAATGTGATTTTGGGGGGAGAGAAACAAGTGGCAAAAGAAAGGGGGAATGAGTGTAGAGAAATTTGTTTGGAAAAAGATTAACGGAGTGGAGAACAGATGCAATTTTAATTGTAATAAAAAAGGAAATGTAAATAAATTTTAATATACATAATAATGCAACATTATAAAAATAGATAAATCAAAATATGCATGTTTAATCATTTATTATATTGTCTTTATATATTTATACAAATAAAAAAAAAAGTAAAAAAGATCAGGGCAGCACAAATAGTTAACTATTTATTCAGATAAGGCATTTGTCTGTAATTGAGTAATGAGCAAGTTGATGCACACAGAAAAGACAGGTTAGATTTAACCCCACAAAAAGTGCTTCACTTTTTCTTTTTCCATTTTTTTATAAAAACCCAAATACCCAAACTGCCCTTCCCTCCCAATGATTTTATTAATATAATATAATATTCTAATGTTATACCTACAAAATTCGACATGTCCCACCCTTCCTAAATTTTTCCATATTCCCCCAACAATTACTGTCCAATTTTTCATCAGTAAATAGGGAAATGTTGACTGAACAGCCACACCTCAGAAGAGGTTTCTCACCTACCCAACCTGAAAATAAAACCCTTTCTTTTCTTTCCCTTTCCCTGAAGAATCTGAAGTTATCCCCCCCAGGATCTGCTTTTGATTCAAGCTAGTTAACAAGAATCTGAATGGAACCCACTTTTGGTTTAGGGATAAGACATCTTGTCCTGAAATTTGATAACCTTTTTCAATTTAGTTTTAAAATCTAATATTTTTTTAAAAATTTATTTTTAAATTTAAATTATGTTAAAATTTGATCATATAATATAAGATTATACCACCTTATCATTTAAGAATTAAAAATTTTAAAAAATTTTAAAAATACCTTAAAAATATATATTTTTTAAAATCAAATGATGATATCACACAAATTCTGTGTCATGTTATGTAACCTAACAAAATCTAAGTTCAAATATCAAATTTAAAAAATATATCAAATTCTAAGACTAATGTGTAGCAAAAAAAAACTTAACATAAAATCAGAAAATTTTATCAAATTCAAAGATTAAATATAACCTTATTCCTTAAGGGATAAAGCCCCTATATATGTTTAATAGCACCAACCAACTCACCAAGTACTCTCTGCTCCAGTAAATCCCAATGTACTTTTTTCAAGATTCCAATATGAAAATATAAAATAAAATAAAGAGCGAGAGATTATGCCAAAGGAGAATTACAAAAAATGGATTACAAAAATATGGGATTTGTCAATATGATGTTTCAGCATAAAGTGAAGTTTGATTCCCGAAAATAAGTGTGTGAAAGAAACAGCTTATCCTCCTCATCAAACCTAAGACACGTCAGAAAAATCCATTTTTTGGATAGATTTTCTTCCCTTTTTTTATTTTTGAAAGAAAAATTCTGCGTTTAAATACAGATTCCCGTTTATCAAAATTTAGAACCTAGAAACCTGGACTGCTAAATCAATGTAACCACTACACGCGGCAATTAGAAAAATATACACCTCTATAACTGCAGGACAAATCTGTACACACTATACAATTTGTAGGAATTATCATCCCTTTAGTAAAGGGATTCTGTAGGAATTATCATTCCTTAGTCAAGGGATTCTGTAAATATTTTACAATCCCTTATTCTAAGGGATCATATCTCTATTAGTTTCTTTCCTATCTTAGAGTTTCCTAAATTAGAGACATAGCTTGTATAAAGATGTAATATGTTCTATTGTATTATGTAGAGTATATACAGAGAATTACTCTAATTTCCACATGGTATCAGATTAGGTTACGGTTCTTTTCCACCCTAGACCATGTCAGAAACTTCTTCTTCTACAAATCCTTCTCCTACTCCGGAGATTACCTCAAATCCAAAAAAAATTTCTGGTTCTCGATGCTCAATCGGACTCGTCCAATGTCTGAATATCACCGCCATCGATTAAATGGCAACAATTTTCTAGAATGGTCCCAATCGGTTAAGATTTTTCTTGGGAAGAGACAGATTGGGCAATGTTATCGTGAAATCAAGCACCTGTTGTGCTCGACAATCGGTTTTGCTAAGTGGATGCGTGACAATGGTCGAGTTATGACTTGGCTCCTTAATTCCATGACCCCAAGTATAAGCGAAATTTTCTCCTTTACAACACAACCGCTAAAATGAGTGTCTTTGTCCGCGAAACCTACTCTAGCAATGATAACATTGCCGAATTATATCATGTTGAAAATCAAGCAGCCACCCTTAAGCAAGGAACCATGCCCGTCACTCTCTACTACAATACCCTTACCGCTCTTTGGCAGCAATTAGATTTGTATGCACAAAGATGATTGGACAGCCCAAGAGATGCCGCCTTTTATCAAAGAAATTGTTACTCAGAGAAGGCTATTTCAATTTCTACAAGGCTTAAACAAGGAACTGGACGAGGTTCGCGGCAGGGTCCTGCTATTTCTCCTCTTCCCTCCCTTCGAGAGGCCTTCTCCATGGTCAAGAAAGAAGAAAGTCGAAGGAGTGTGATGCTGCTTGATGAACCAAATTCCACTCCTGAAGGATCTGCCTTAGTGACACATCAATCATCTTCCTCTTCCAAGCAGGGGAGACCTTGGTGTGATCACTGCAAAAAGCCCGGCCACTCCAAGGAAAAGTGTTGGAATCTTCATGGTAAGCCTCAGGACTGGAAGTCAAAGAACTCTAGAGATAATAAATCAAGTCTTGCCGCTGCCACATCTGTCACCAGCTTCACCAAAGAGCAGATTGCTGACCTTCAAAAACTGTTTGGAAAGTTTCAGGATCTAGTGCGTAATCTGGTCATGAAAGAACCGTAAGGTAACCCTTCTTTACAAAGATTGTTTTCGTCCCGCCACTCCTAATTGGATTCTCGATTCCGGTGTCACGGATCATATGACTGGTAATAAGGCCTTGTTTCACAATTTTTTCCAAACATTTGGTAAAGCTGTCAAAACAGCTAATGGTTCCTTGTGCAAAATAAAAGGCCATGGAACTGTTGTTCTCAATGAACAGATTGCACTTAAAAATGTTCTCTTTGTACCAAATCTGGCTTGCAATCTTATTTCTATAAGTAAAATTTCCACGGACTTGAACTGTTCTGTAATTTTTAACGGTCTTGATTGTACTTTGCAGGCACTGAACTCGAAGAAGATGATTGGTAAGGCCAGCTTGCAGAATGGTCTCTACATCCTCCCTTCCTCTCCTAAAACCGAGATCTCCAAATCTTTCAACGCTTTAAATATAGTTGATACTGTTATGTTATGGCATTTTCGTTTAGGCCGTCCTAGTTTCCAATACCTTGCTAAATTGTTTCCTGATCTATTCATTAATAAAAAGCCAAACTCTTTTTCTTGCAAAGTTTGCTCTCTTGCCAAACATACTAAATCATCTTATTATCCTTCTCCATACAAGCCTTCTCACCCTTTTGCTTTAATCCATAGTGATATTTGGGGCCCTTCTCGGGTGAAGAATGCTGATCATTGTAAGTGGTTTATCACTTTCATTGATGATCACAGTAGGATAACTTGGACTTATTTGCTAAAAGATAAATCTGAAACTGTTGGTATTTTTGCGCAATTTTATAACATGGTTCTCACTCAATTTTGGTCTAAAATCCAGCTCTTTAAATCTGATAATGGCAGTAAATTTTTTGCTAGGTCTTTGGGAAATTTTTTCAAGGAAAAGGGCATAGTTCAGCTTAGTTCTTGTGTTGGAACCCACAACAGAAATCAGCAGATACCGAAAAGGGAAAATAGGCACCTCCTAAAGGTTACTCGTTCCCTTCTATTTACTACCAATGTTCCTAAATATTTGTGGGGGGAAGCCTTACTAACGGCCACCTATTTAATAAACCGAATGCCTAGTAAGGTTTTAAAATTTCAAACACCTCAATCTATATTTTTGCAGCACTTTCCTCATTTTAAGCCTATCTCTTCAATTTTGCCACTTAAAATCTTTGGTTGCACTGTCTTTATCCAAAATATTGCTCCTAATAAGTCCAAGTTAGACCCTAAGTCTTTAAAATGTGTACTGGTTGGATATTCTTCACTTAAGAAAGGGATATAAATGCTATCATCCTCCTTCAAAACGATTTTTTACCACTATGGATATCACTTTTTATGAACAGGATCCCTATTTCACTCAGGCTGAAATTCAGGGGAGATATGGAGTGATTTTCAGCCAAATCAGGTATCTCCTCCTAATTTCCATTCTCAACCTTCAAAATTGCCACCATTTTTATCTTTACCTGCAGATTTGTCACCCGTGACTACTCCTATTAATTCTCCTGTTATACATATCACTAACTCACCCACACCTACTTTAAACACCCCTCCTGAAAATACACCTAATCCTATTGAAAATCTTCAACAACCATCACCACCCAAACAAATTTTTCATGTCTACACAAGAAAAAGGAAAAATATCCTCGAGACTGCTTTTGCAATCTGATTCTTGCGAGAATTGGATTTGGGTCCAAATGCGAAATGGAAGAAGAAATCAATAAGTCTACTACTCTTGATGACTTCCCTATTGCTATTAGAAAAAGGGGTTAGACAATGCACCAAGCATCCTATTGAAAAATTTGTCGGCTATAATTCTTTGATGCCTTCTTTTCAAGCATTTACAAAGAACCGTGGATAAAGAATAGATTCTTACAAGCATAGCTTGAAGCCTAAAGGATCCTAAATGGAGAAGGGTCATTGAAGAGGAAATTTGTGCACTAGAGAAAATGCTACTTGGACAATTCTGCACCTTCCTCAAGAAAAAAAGGCTATTGGTTGTAAATGGATCTTTCTTTGTAAAGTACAACTCCAATGGAAGCATCCAACGATACAAAGCTAGACTAGTGGCTAGAGGCTTTACGCAAACATATGGGATAGATTTCACGAAACTTTTGCACCGTGGCAAAGCTTAACACTGCTCGAGTACTCTAAGTTTGGTCAGTAAATTGCGATTGGCAATTACACCAACTTGATGTAAAAATGCATTTCTTAATGACATGCTAGAGGAAAAAGTTTATATGAAATTGCCACCTGGCTTAAAGTCTGTTGAAGGTAGCAACAAGGTTTGCAAGCTCAACAAGTCTCTATACGGGCTAAAACAATCACCTAGAGCTTGGTTCGAGAGGTTCACTAAAGTCATTCTTAAAAACGACTACAAGCAGTCCCTTGCCGATCATAGACTTTTCATCAAGGTAACTTCTACAAATAAGAAAGCTATCCTAATTGTGTATGTTGATGACATAATTCTTCTTGGAGATGATGAGGAAGAAATTAGAAATTTGAATGAGTCATAAACAGGAATTCAAAACCAAGGACTTGGGAAAGCTAAGATATTTCCTAGGAATGGAGGTGGCAAGATCAAAAGAAGGACTTGTGATCAATCAAAGAAAGTATGTACTTGATTTACTCAAAGAAACTGGTTTTCTTGGTTGTAAGCCACCGATACACCAATGGAGGCAAACTTGAGATTCAACAAAGAAGATGAGTCTTTAGTAGACAGAGAAAAATTTCAAAGATTAGTTGGGAAACTTATTTACTTATCCTTGACGAGGCCGATATAGCATTTCCCGTAAATGTGATAAGTCAACACATGACTAATCCTATCAAGAGCATATGGCAAAAGAAAGAAATAGAATTCTCAAGTACTTGAAAAAAACTCCAGGACACGGCTTAATGTTTAAAAAGACACAAGACAGAATCATAAGATTTTTTTACAGACTCTAGTTGGGCGAGAGATCTCACCGAAAGATCCACTAGTGGCTACCGCACTTTTGTTTGGGGTAACCTTACAACTTGGAGAAGTAAAAACAATCTGTTGTTTCAAGAAGTAGTCTTTGAAGCTGAATTTAGAGCACTAGCTTTGGGAATATGCGAAAGAATTTGGCTACTTAAATTGCTAAAAGAACTTGGCACTAATCGGGAGGATCACTTTGAAGTCTTGTGTGATAATCAATCTGCTATTCAGATTGCCAAGAACCCACCCAACATGACCGAACAAAGCATGTGGAGATTGACAGCATTTTATTGCCGACCAAGTCAACAAAAAGACACCCCACTCTTTCATACATTCCTTCGTATGATAGATTGCGGACATTCTTACTAAGGCTTTGCCAAAGCCTGCTTTCAATAAATTCTATTCAAGCCGGGATTATACAATGTATATTCTCCAAATTTGAGGGGAGTGTAGGAATTATCATCCCTTTAGTAAAGGGATTCTGTAGGAATTATCATTCCTTAGTCAAGGGATTTTGTAAATATTTTACAATCCCTTATTCTAAGGGATCATATCTCTATTAGTTTCTTTCTTATCTTAGAGTTTCCTAAATTAGAGACATAGCTTGTATAAAGATGTAATATGTTCTATTGTATTATGTAGAGTATATACAGAGAATTGCTCTAATTTCCACACAATTGAACGAACATCCGAAGCTAAATTCACAATGTCAGACATTTTCGATCTCTGAAAAAACACATTCAATATCCTACAATGGCTAAAGTGGTCCAAAACAGCACGACATTATAAATCAGGTGGTCCTAGTATTTACGATTTCAAACAACAATGATGTACACACTTCAACAACTAAAATTTAATTCTCAGGGGACTTTTCTTTTTCTTTTTCAAAGGAAAGATAAGCTAACCTCGTTAGCAGGGCAGGGCTCTCATTCTTGAGTGAAAAATACACTGTCCAAACTATACAAAATGCCGCACTTTGGTCCACAATGCCGGGATTGAACATCATGATTTATTTCTCGAATGTTAACAAGTTGATTCCTTCACTAGGATTAGGTCTTGGATATCTGTACTTTGTTAGTCCTCAAATCATTAATACTACTACTTGGAATGAACAAAAAACAAAGAGAAAAAATAGGGGAAAACATAAAAAAGATTAGCCTGCTAAAAGAGTTCATTTTACTTCAAACTCATCGGGTTCAGGTAAACAGGCTACTTTAAGGTGCCCCAGGACAAAGATTTACACAACCACAAAAAATTGTTCCACAAATTTGAGAAAGAAATGTAATCATGACTTACTAAGGATGTCAGGGCAAGTTGTAACATGCAGAATACAATTTACAGAGAAACTTCATGCTTCACACAAGCAAATATTGAAAGGACTCCAACAAATTGTTGATGTCCCTCCTGTCTTCTTTAAGATGCTAGAAACCCTCATCACCTGCCTGAAGATTGAATCACCTGGGAAACACACCTACAGATCCTTATAATCCTCGAATATCCAGATCTAAGGTTCCCAACTGCTGCTTTAATTTCAGCTGAGAGTGCTAGATTTTCGGTCCCAGTGGCAGAAGTCTGTAACTGATAAGGTAGGATATCTGAAGGATAAACTCCACTGTAAGAAACCAAGAAAAGAGAAAGTATAATTAGTTGACAAATTATAACAAAACATATCTGCCTTGATTCTTGTTGATGCATAATGTAATATTTTACAAAGATGAAATAAGATACAACAATAAGCAATCATCATATGTGCACAAAACCAATATTTGTATATTTAGACAATTACAGCATCTGTTGAACATGTAAGGAATCATTATCTGTCACTTATAATACAATCTGTTCCAGAACTGGAAAACTTGATGACCTAAAAGAGCTCAATATTGATGACACTTTTATAGCAAGACCAATAATATAACATTCAATATACGGTAAGCAGTCAATCCAAAGTTAAAAAAACTGAACTCGTACAATAAAATTATCTGACTTTTTGAACTAAAGTTTTACTGGAAAATGAAAAGACATTAATTTGAAGTCTACATTAATTATCGAACCAAACCAATCCATAGAAATTAGTATAAAATCAACATAATGAACAAAGCAATTACAAACTATTTGCAACTATCGAAGATCAAAGCTCTGGACACAAATTATACAATAGTTACAAATTAATCCATTCTCATTACGGCATAAATTTCTCAACCACATGAAAAGATCTTACATCAAAACCATGTAATTCAGATATAAGACAAAGAATCAGACTTGCAGAATGCTTATCAATAAAAATGTTTAAAGGACAGTTTATGCAAGACTTTACCAGTTCAAACACATGCTGTCAAGAGTCATCATCCAAACCAGGCAATTCAGATATAAGATAATGCATCAGACTTTACCGGTTACAAATTAATCCATTCTCAATAAAGCATAAATTTCGCAACCACATGAAATGATCATACATCCAAACCGGGCAATTCAGAAATAAGATAAATTATCAGCCTTGCAAAATGCTTATTGAAAATTTAACAAACAATTTATGAAAGACTTTACCAGTTCAAACAAGTCATGTCAAGAGTCATTGTCACCTTTACACCACTGTCAAAATCAATGAAAGCAAACTGCAAATCCAGCTGCTTAGCTGCAAAGCATAGAGGTGCTATCAAGTTTCAATCTAAATTTCAACAGATATAAGTGCAAAAGTAGTTCACTCAACAGAGATTTTACTTTGCCAAACCATGTATGGCTATGCTCAAGCCCTAATACAACACTACTACAAAATTGAAGTAATTGGATGGGATAGAAGCATTAAAACTTTGGATGGTAATTGCATAAGAGATTCAACCTTGAGTGTGTCCAACTCACTGAAGAAGAAACCTGACCACTATTTGTTTCATGATTGTTATTCCATCCTACCACTAGTAAAAGAAACATCTAGGAATGACGCAGGAGCTTCAAATTAAAAATAAATAAATTTTATTATTTCAGTTTATTTTATTTAAAGGATTAGATATCTTTTTTTGACAGCTAGGATTATAATTACTTGGGAGTCAAGTATAGGATTATTAATTAAACTTTATTTGCAAGGAAGAGTAGAAACTTTGTTTCCAAGTAAATCTCCTATATGTATTCTGTAACAGAATTTACAGCAGCAGACTTTTATTATTATTTCTTTCAATTTAATTAAGAAACCTAGAGGGTTTCTATAACCCTATGGTTTCTAGAGTTCCATCTTCTTTCCTATTCATTTGTTCAGCCCTAATTCTTTTTAATTGCTACTGTTTTCTTCCCCAATCCACATCAAGGAGCCTAAAATTAATATTTTTTTTCCACTCAATAAAATTTAAAACGAAAAAAGAAGAAGTAAATAAGACAGTTTCAAGGCAGGACAGAACATGCACAGGCTTAAAAGGCATTATATTTAACAAGAAAAGTGATCTAGTCATCCATCTCAACTATGGTTTCAAGATGAAAAGAACCAAATAGCCAACAACCACTTCGCCTAATTGCAAGAGGCTTGATTCAAACCTTAGCAACCTAACGCCCACCCAGAATATAAAAATAATAAAAAGAAAAAGCTAAAATTTTAAATTCTCCGAAGCCATTGACTTAAGGATTTAAACCATGTTGTTACAAATAACATAATGATGGAAAGAAAGTACCTGATGGAGAATTAAAGCTATTTAGAATCATGTTTCTAATCTCTAACTGTGCTATCTGTACTTCCTCAACCACATCAAGCAAATTTCTTAAAAGTGAACAGGTTCTCTGCATAATCAGAACAAATAAAATAAAAACAGTTTCAAACATTGCCTTTATCCTGAAACACTGAAATTTCTGAGATAACAAAGTGCACCAGGAAAATCTCAAGTTCAACAAGCAAAGTCAGAAAAGATAACTGCAAGAAATTACAGTTACTTGCTTGAAACCTAAAAATATTTACTATTATCTTCATTCTAGTACAACCACGAATCAAAACATAAGCAAGGTGTACTTTTCTGATAGAAGTTAAACTGAAATAAGTTGTTTTATTGCAGAAGAGAAAAGCAAGGTACAGGTGAAATTATGAGACAAAAGTACTTACTTGTGTTTCCTGTGCCAAACTTTTGGGGCCAACATACTTCTTTGTCGGTTCATGGTTAAAGACAAAACGAAACGCAAAGCAAGCATCCATGTTTGGGAAGTTCTAATTAACAAATAAAGATAAGTATGAGAATTGAAACAGAGGGGAAAATGGCTTCATTTACATGGTTGACTTTGTTACCTTACTGATGTTCATATCATTCAATTTGTTTGCAACAAAAATGCTTGAACCTCGACCAGTATTTAACGTGAGACTGCAAATCAGTACAATGTAAGAATAAATGTGAAACATTTCTGACATGTTAGTCTTTGACAGAGAAAAATACAATAACAAAAACCTCTGACTGATAAACCCATGGTAGTTGAGAACAATATTGTGATGGCCATTCCTGTTCTGCAAATCGTCAACCTCCCACAACTGAAGAAATAACAAACAAGTCATGCCTCTTGTCATATAAATTAATTTCCATGACTTAAGGAGAAAAACAGCGAGAGTTCAACATACTTGAATATCCTGGCGTATAAATCTGCAAAAAGTTCTCTTCTTTAGATGATCATTGACCAATTCAATAGTGCCAGAAGAACTCTGCTCTCCTTTTATCTTGCAGTAAATGTGAAAAGACTTGGTTAAATTTTTTATTTTCTTTTCCAGAGCTTCAACTTCACGCTTCATTGTGCTAACTTTACCACCGGCTCCCTGTCATGATACAAAGAAACTTAACATAGATCCACAAAGCTAACCAAATATCCACCACCCACATCTTTTAAACCAATATAGGCACTGTGTTGTTCAACTGTAAAAGACAGCATTTTAAGAGAGCATGAATCATAATAACTGAGAATGCTGATTTTGGTATAGTTCATAGAATGCTAATAGAAGTATTCAGTGCAACAGATTTAAGAGTTCTTCACATATTCCCTTAGGTATGCTTCAAGCTAAATGTTAGTAGTATTTTACAATATAGAAAACCAATGCCCTTAAAACATAAAAATATTCTTTTATTTTTTTGGAAAAATTACATGACATGTATATACACACTTACCGTGCAAATATTGTTACTCAAATTTAAGGCATACAGAATTAATCATAAGAAAAACATAGATATCATACTCCTAAGCCATAGAACTTTTAAGAAAATGTAAGCCAAAATCTTCCAAGATAATAATTGTAATTTAAGCAAATTCTTATCCGCTCAAACGTCTTTGAAAGAAATCAAAATACAATTTTAAAATGAAAATTGAGTGCCATACAAATCCAATCCCGTATGGATTTGATTTAAAAAGGATGAAAACACATAGTAAAATAAAGCAGATGAAGGCCAGCAGAAGCCTTTATAGCAGCAAAGGGCATAACGAATAGATCCATATCTTAAAACTGATGAGGGTACCTCAAGGTTGTCCAGGAATGTAACTGAACATGAATTATCGCCAAGTTTAGTGTCCTTTTCAGCAGAAACAGAATGATGTTTGGCACAATTTAACTTCAACATTTGAGACTCCCGAACTCCGGTTCTTAGTAACTCTACCTGTTTCTGAAATGAGAAATATATCAAGTAATAGAGAGTAGGCATTTAAGAGAAGTGAAGAAAGAAACAAACAGAAGGAAAGCAAATACCAGCAATCTTTCACGCTTCACATGCATCAACTGCATTTTAGCCTTTCCATAGACTATTCTATAGAGCAATTGTCTTGTTTCAGCTACCCTGCAAGGCCATCATTTCAGCAACTTTACCACTTGTAATGCTAAACCAATTCCAGAAACCAATATTAGCCACATTCGTGATACGCCCGTGATAAAAATCACAGAGGGGAACAACCTTTTATGTAGAATATTGCAGGATTCATTGTATGCCTGCTGACAGCAACAAATAAGAGTGGTATCAGCAATATGATAGTGTAGTTTGGTTAGAGTAAGAGGAAGCATTGAGTACCCCTGCAAAAACTAAGTTTCCAATTTTACTTACTGAGCAAAGCTGGGATTGGATTTCAGAACAAAGCAACTCTAATATATTAACCTTCTGCTGATGAAGCAATTTATCTTCCAACATGTTTATCTGCACATTCAGGTTACTGAGGCCATGCATGTATGTATATAGAAGAGGAAACTTTTACATGGGAATTTAGGTTATGAAAGATGTCATCACAATCTATAACCCATTTAGAAAACTGTTTAAATGAAAGCAGTAAATTTAGAAAAGCAAGATACGTACAATTTTTATATTTAGTTTATCGAAACATGGAGACAGTAGCTGATTTGTATCTGCTGATAGTTTGAGAGAAATCTGCAATACAAGCTCTATATGTCAAATTCAGAAGTAAGGGTAAAAAGAAAATGTTGCTATTATATCAGCAAACCTAGAACTGCAACACATACATCAGTCTGATTCATCAATATCTTGACACCTTCAATCCTTTCATTTTCTATGTTACTTCCATAAGAATATTCTGATGTGTGGTCCATATTTTTCTCTCCAACTTTACAAAATTTCAGACCATGCTGCATTTGGATATTATCTGAATGTTGCACATCTACACAAGCTACTTCTTCACTAGTCCTTTTTCTTTTTGAAATGTTCTGGATGTCTTGGACAGGACTTGGATTAGATCTTCGAAGACAGTCATCAATCCTGTGTACATTTGGACTGCAGTTAAGAGATACCACATCTTTTGAAACAGAGAGTTGCATATTGTCACCATGTAATGCATTATGCATTTCTTTCCTGCAGGGGCTTAGGCTTGGATCTTTTGAAGTGGGACTCTGAGTTTGCTTCTTTCTAAAGGGGCTCTGAGCAATAATTGCACCAGATGTTAAATGTCAGCCATAGTATCAATTAAGGGCCAGTATTGACAAAAAAAAAAAAGAAGAGAAAGATCTGATTGCAGTTCTGACAGACACCAAGAGAAGATATAGAAAAAGATATAAACCTTTTGAGGTGACCTTTCATTTTTCCTTGCATGTACATCTGGGGAAGCATAAACAGAAGCTTTCATCTGTTCCTCGACAAAATGTTCACTGGACTGGGTTCTTTCAACTGCAGTCTGGGCATTTTTCCCTGGGCCTCCTGACTGCAACTTCCTGATAGGCCCCTCAGGGAAGTTCATTGAGGTTGAGAAAGTATTCTGCAAATCAAATCCATTACTTTCTCTTTCATCCACCACTTTTACTGCAGAAGTGTTTATTAAACAGTCAACAAGCGGTGCACTTGGTGGTGTTCTGTTTTCAGCTTTTGCAGTTAAATTGTTACTGCTAGGAACGGTTTCTACCGAGTTGCACTCTTGTCTAGAAATAATGGCAATATTATCCTCATTGTGAAGCTTTAAACTGCCAAACAGACTATCTTTATGCCCCGTTGGTGATGACAACTTCTCAGTTAACCTATTCACTAGAGGAGAAACAAGCTTATAAAGTGTATCAGTATCTCTTTTATCTTTGCTGATTTCACGTGCAATATCCTTTGGCGAGGAATTAAAAGTGGAAGCTACTAGTGCAGCATCTGCGGAATCTACTGGTGTCAACGAATGATTAGACGCTTTCTTTCCTGAGTGAGTGAACTTAGAAGGTGAAGTAATTTTGGCCATTATTTCAGTAGATTTGTCATTATATTCATCTTTTGCAAGTCCTGTGGTCTCTCCATCTTGGCTCAAACTACTAATGTTTTTTGGAGTTCCGAGACCACTGCAATCTTTCTCCCCCTGCTTCAGACCAACACCGGACAACTTCTCCTCTCTATTATTAGTGAAGGCATTTTCCTGTTGGCACTGAAGATCCTCATTCATTTCCTCCATGATTGTGTTGAATGACAAAGCTCTAGAAGAAAGGGACTCTGATAATCCAAGTTTTGACTTTGGACCTCCATCACTGAAAGCAGAAGCACAGGAAGAAGGCTCTGGAATTTTTAACTCAGATTTACTTTTCAGAATGGAAGCCACAGTCCCACCTTCATTTATACTTCCCTTGCTCAAAACAGAACCTGATTGCTTTGGTGAAGGAGTAACAAATAGCATACGTCTGGGTGAATTAGTAGCATCCAGAAGAATTTGTTGTCTTTTAGCAGATAATGACCCCGCTAATGGAGATCCATGCAGCTGAGGAAAATTTTCTTTCAGCCCATCAATAGTTGGCAGCTGATTTCCATTTTCAAAATGTCTGACCAACTCTAACTGAAAAGCTTCACTGCTCTGGTTCACTGGAGTACCATTAGTGATAGCAATGGACTCCAAATTTAACACACGTGTTACAGACTGAACTTCAGAATTCTCATTGTCTCCCTGAAATTGAAACAACTAAAAATTAGAGCAAATCCATGCCTTAGTTCCTCCTGAAGAAAATGGAGATAATTACTAAACTACAATTAAGTATATAAATGTCATTAACCATCTCCACATGCAGGCATCTACAGAGGAAAAATATGAAATTGTCTCGGTGAAAACTAGAATGGTAACTCTTCTTGAGTTGACAAGTGCAATATAGTTGCATCTATGACATGTCATCATGATGAAACATGGATTTCTAAAAAGAACAGAACCACATCCCAGATTTCAAGAAAAAGAAAATGACAACTCTGCAGATGTTAGGATCCAAAAGAAGAACAGTATAAATGAAAACTGCTAGAATCCCATGGTGCTACAACAACCCATATTAATCTACTTACTGAAATTATCAAATTTAGTATTAAAAATAAAACAACCAAAATCCTGAGAAAACAATCCGAAGTACCATTAGATTGATAGGAGAACATACTTTGTTCCCGGATATTATCAAATTAAATTATTAAGAACAAATTACCAAAACACAGATAACAGCAATCTAGGTAGCATCAAGTTGACAGAAGAACGCACTTTGTTCAGCTGCTTAGGAGTTTGATGATCAACAAAATCATCAGCAACTGGACTATCCTTTGAGTTTGACGAGCAGTCACGCAAAATTTTAGCTGCAAGAGTGGTTGTTGTATCACTCGTTGCCTCAACCAGTGAGTTATGAGCAATAGAAGTGCCGTTACCCGAAATATCATTATTATTACGGGTGCAGAGCTCTGAATCCCCGAAATGCAAGGGTTCCGTGCAGTCATTACCATTACCATGAGATACAGCACTTGTTAATAATTTTGGCCTAGCAGAATCAGAAGCAGGGATGGCATTAAATTCACTGCCTTCAGCCAAGAGTGCTTCTAATGCAGGAGAGAGCCTCCCATAATCATACCGATGCATGCTTTCTCCAACAAGACTCATGTCATTGGAATCTCTATTAATAGGTACAGCCAATGGAGACTTTAGTTTCCCCACTTTTGTTAACACCATAAAACTTTCCAGATCAGAAGATGTTCTAGCTTGGAAAGGAGTCTTTTCTTCAGATGGAAGAGGAACTCCCGTTGAAGTATTGAAATCTCCTGATTCTGATCGTGCAATGCTGCGAAAATGCATCGAAAATGCTGTCGAATCCATTGTGATATCATGGTTATCATCTGAAGCAGCAGAATCAGATAACCTTCCAGGTCGAATAAAGTTTGCAGACACAGGTCCAAAAAAATTATCTTCTGCAAACCATGGAAATTACCACCATTAACCATTCTATTTATTAGCTTAAATCATTGGATTTTTCTTATAAATAGAACATAAAGAATTTTCAGTAATAAAATATTACTTAGGCTCCATTTTATGATGCTTTTGCTACTTGCTTGTTTTTGCTTTTTTGGGTAATTGATACAAAGTAAATGAAAGAAGTAAAAAGCAGCAGCACAATTTATTTAAAATGAGGAAATAATTGAAAATGTAACACCGAGTATAACATAATTTGTCCATATAGAAGTAAAATCCTGTACTTTGTCATCTAAAGCAATTGCATATTTTCTCATAATCTTTCAAAATTTTACTTTGCTTTTGTACTGAAACACACTTTTTGCTCCTTCACTTAGGCAAACAGCATAAGCACCAACGAAATTCATAGAAATTGCTAAAAAGAAAATTCACAAATCATATCTACTAAAAGATGGACAAAACATTAAAACATAACTCACCTTCAAACATAATTGTTGTATCTAAAAGCAAAATGGAGCATTTCACTATTCACCAAAAACTATTAACTTCTACCTACTAAAGACATATCACCATGTGATTTAATATCGAAGTCACAATTTATGCATTTTGCTTTCCATACCATTCCTGGAAACTCTAAATTTTGTTAAACTAAAAAATGCTTACAAAAATTAACAATGCAGCCCAAACTGACCATCATTGGAGGTAGCAGATCCAACTGTGCTACTTCCACCAGGAGATGGCGTGTCTATCGGCCTCAAGAACGACTTTCTAGCACTCATAACGTCGTCGTTGTCATCCTCGTCGTCGCCACCACTGGTGGAGTCATCACTATCCACCAAATCCCTAAAGAGATCCGTTACTTCCTTTTCCAGTTCAGAGGCCTGCTTCGGAGTAGAGTCTGGCGGGGTCTCGTAGTCATCATCGCGCTTAAAGATGTGGATTGAGGTGATCTCTCGGTCGGCGAAACTAACGCGCCGCGACCGTTTCTTCCTGAACGCGATGCTTCCTTCGTCCGTTCCCTGCGTATCGCATGGTGGTTCGTCGGGGAATTTGGAGGCCATTCTTGCTAAGAAGCGAGAGGGGAGATTGGGAATTAGGGTTCAGAAATTGAAGTGCATTTTGGTTTTCTGGTGTTTCAGTGGCTTTGTGCGGGAAATGTCGCGTTGGAGATGGGACTTTTGAATTTGCATTTTGCAGGCAGCTCATTCTTTATTTTTCGTACATATTTTTTTTTTTATTCTTTTTTGAAGCACTCGTACATAACTTTTTAAGTTCTAAAACATTAAGATAAAAAAATAAAATAAAGCAATATTAAAAAGTAGGCTTAAATGTTTAAAAAATACTTTGGTAAAAATAAGGGAAAAATATATGAGCAGATACTAAATTTTGATTAAAATAACATTTCTGTTACTAAATTTTTAAAAGTGATAAATCAGTTACTAATGTTTATGAAAAGTGACAAATCAGTCACCTGAGCCCATTTTTTGTTACAAACGTAACGGACAGTTGATGTGGCCCATTAGGGTGCCACGTTGGACATGATCGGATGTCCATATCAAATCCTTTTATCAATTTATAAGGATTACTAGCTAAATAGAAGAACCCTAGCCGAAAGAAGAAGAAGAAGAAATGGAGATACCCACTATGATTACGGTATGCTACTGTGGAAACCTAGCCAATTTAAAGAATTTTTGGTCCAATGACAACCCAGGTAGAAGGTTTTTTGGGTGCAAGAAGTATGGGAGTGGGTTTCAAAATGCATGTTGTTTTTTCGCCTGATCTAATCCACCATTGACGCCTCATTCACGAATTATGTTGTTGGGTGTTTCGAAAAAAGTTAGGACAATGGAAGATGCAAGAAGGAGGGAGAGAAAAATATAGTTGATGGTGTTGTTATTTGTAATTTTGTTATGGTTGTTGAAATGAAAAACTAGCTTATGGTTTTTTCTAGATCAATGGTTTGAGGGACATTGGTAAAGGTAGTGTTAAATTTAAGAAGGGGTTTAGGGTGTGAGTTAAATGTATTGTTATCTGTAATTTGTTTTATGTAATGGATGTTGGAAAGTTTAATTTATGGGATTAATTAAAAACAACAAATATATTTTGTACACATGAAACAAAAGCATAAAACATTGCAAAATATTGTAATTCATTCATTAATTAAGGCCAAATTGTTTACAAAAACAAGATAATCCTATATGGCTTGTAACTACATATGCTTAAAAGGCCAAGTTGTTTCAAATTTGCCTACAATTCAGTACAATTGAACTCAGTTGAATTGTAGGCAAATTTACAAAAAAAAAAATGTAGCTATCTACCTAAGTTTAGAAATCAATAGCAATAATAGGCAATTTACACAATAAGCTCAAAACAATTAACAAAATAAACTTACATCTTGCAAGTTTCGTTCGGTGATATTGGGTAAAGCTTGATTCATAAGGTGTCATCAATGGGTCTGAGACAGATGACTCTTGAGTAGAAGGCATCCATCTAATAGTGGTTGATTGTCTAGTTGGTTTCCTCTTGAATGGAAGTTTTTCTCTTAGGGCAGCTTCTTAGTGAGTTGGAGCAGCAGCTTGATGAGTTTGCAGCATATGTTGGTTATGAACACCAACTATGTGTCTTATGACCAACATGAACAAGTCAAGTCATCCATCAAACACTTTGCATATGAAAAGTAAAGTAATGAAGCTAAGTGTCCAAGGGAGATGACTTACTGGAAGGTTTTGGCCAACTTTCACTTTGCAACTCCTCTTATTGTGGCCAAATTTCTTGCATTTACTGCACTTCATTTGTACCCCTTTTTTTGGTCAGCTTTGTTGTTGTTTGTGGTTCATCAATTTCTTTCATTCTGATCTTAATAAGTCTTCCATGTGGCCTTCTTATTGGATGAGGCAATATTGGCAGCATGTCTGGCAAAAGCTCCTATTGCTTAGAACCCTTACTGGCCTGATGAAGTTGGAGTAGATGGCAAGCTGAGTTTCCTCGGTGTAGCAGTTATCTACTTAAGTTTCAAGGTTCTCATCTTTTAGATGAATGACAGTCACTGCATGATTGCAAAGGATGCCAGTAATCTCCTATTTCCTGCAAGAATGTTTAACTAGGTCCACCACATGCTGGGTGCCTAGACCTCATTCAACTTGATACCTCTCCCCAACAACATGTGATGGGAAACAACTAAAAATAGCTTAACATATCAGGAGTAGAGACATAGATAGTTCAACTTTTTATGAATATTGGCATAATAAAGGCATACATGGAGCAATCATATTTAAAAACAAATCTATTTACCTAATTGAATATTTGATATTAGCAGCTAGCTTTTTCTTGATCTTTGGACACAAGTTTCCTTTAAACTTTCTAGCTTATTCTTTCTTTTTGACAATCAACAGCATAATTTTGGTCCTAATTGTTTCCATCATAGTCAAAATGGGCTTCCCTCTTACTTCCAGCATCAACTTGTGTAAGTAACAGAAAGGAATATCAATTACAAAATCATAAAACAGTTCACAAATAAAAAAATAAATTGCATTATATAAAAATATATATAGGATTTACCTTGTTAAAACATTCACAAAGATTATTCACCGGCATGTCAGACTTGCTCCTTAATGAGAAGGGGGACCTTGACTAGTGAGCAGAGTTCTTTCCCTTCAACCAATTATAAGCATCTTAATTGGTATTCTTCAATTCAACCATGACATATTCAAAATCCCTTGGAGTGTTTGCTCTGGCAGCTTTCCAAAGCAAGTATTTGAAAGTATTTGTTTTGAAAGAAGCTTTCTTAAAATTTTAACGTAAGTGTCTAACACAGTTTATTGCTTCTGCATTAGGAAACAACCACTACACCAAAACAGACTTTTAGCGGCATTTTTTTAGGCTTTTAGCGGCGTTTATAAAAGCGCCGCAAAAAATGCCGCTAAAGAAAGCGGCGCAAACTTTAGCGGCATTTATGAGAAAAAACGCCGCTAAAAGTCGTGACTTTTAGCGGCGCTTTTCCAACAAACGCCGCTAAAAGTCGTGACTTTTAGCGGCGCTTCTCCCACAAACGTCGCTAATTTGCACAGATTTGCAATGTTCAGTTTCTCCAATATCCTACCCTTCCTGCATTAAAACCAACCAAAAATAGCAACTGTTGCATATAATTTCAATCCAAAACAGCAAATGCAGCATTTAAATCTCACCAAAAGCATTAAATCTAAATGATACTTCAAATTTAATAATAGATATATGATGTAAATTAATAAATGAAGTATAACTGAAACTAGTCTTACAATAATATTAAATGTAACAATGTTAAAAATAATATTACAACGAGAAACTAAAAGTCTAAGATGGTCGCTTTGCATGATCATTTGAAACATCTCGCATCATCTGAAGTCGTAGATGGAACTCATCGTATTTTTTGCTCTGTTCTGCTGTCCTCGCTGCTGCCTCTGCCTCCCTCGCTGCTGCATCCGCTCTAAGCTGTTGGTGAAGTTCTTCATATTTTCTTTCAACCTCAAGAATTTGTCGAACCGTGCTCGCTTGCATTTGAGATATCCGGTCTTTTAACCTCTGAACTTCACTTTTGAGCTTGACTACCGGAAGGCATGTAATCGTGGGAGCCGGATCAAAATATTGGGTCTGGTAACACCGCATCTTTGAAATCAAACCCGACCATACCTTTCGTGACCCAAAACATCGCACAATTCATTATCGATATCCTCAAGATTAATAGAACTATTAGTCGAAGCAGCCGCTTCATACTCTGCCTTTTTCTCCTTTAGTTTCTCCTAATAAATCAATCAAAGAGATAGAAACGAAATATACAATAAGAAGGAATGCAACATAACTTAACATTATTAATTTAAAACTACAAACGAAGAATTAAACTATTATAAGTAAACATTATAAATATTTATAATAAATCAAATTTTATTAAGTAAATATACCATAATCTCTCCAGCTTTCGGATGTCATCTGAGACCCATCCTTCTTCCTATGCGTAATGTCAAAAGTCAAGGCGCCCAACTTTTGACCAAAGGGAGACTTCCTACAAGCAGTAGTAGTAAAAATTTAATTTAATAGTATAAAGTCATTAATATTTGACAGAATTAATAAATTATAATACCTCGGCCTCATTTACGTAAGCAAAACTTCTCGACCTCCCGCTGTGCGTGAATTTTTGTTTCGCTCGCCACGCTTCGCTCCAACACGCTCACGGTCCTACATAATGAAATTATTATTACGTATATAGTAAATACTATAAACCGAAAAATTTATAAGAGTTTAGAACTAGGTAATACCTCTCATTTCTTTGAGTTCCAAAATCTAACCGCATCTTCCCATTGATATCTCAACATTCCCGGCGGGACATTTCGCAATTTACCCTCGAGGCTTATTTCTTTCTTAAAATATTCTTTTTTCAATGTGCTTTTATGGTCTCTCCATTTTTTTTTCCTGATGTCTTCTTTATATAGTCATCGAAGACCTCCAAAGCAAATCTCTCCTAAAAAAACAAAAGTTTAAAAAGTAAATATAAATGAAACTTCAACCAAAGCATTATAAATTAAATTCACGTTTTATTACCTTAATGTTATCGAGAGCTTGATTTTTGTTTCCATCAGGCATGTGATGCCATGACTCGTAATTGATGGGCAACATATTTGCATTTCGTGCAATAATGCCCAAATAGCCTGCTAGAAGTCGAGCTTCGTAGGCCAACAGTGCCATGATTGTTTCTCCTTACTTTCACACGCCGATGTGATTTAATTTGTATAAATCTCTAAGCGTCAGACGTCCGCGACCTTTGCGCGTCCCCACCACTCTCAAATTTGAACAATGATATATTATTATTATATTAAAATTGAAAAATGAATCAATAATAAAAGTCGACATGCATGTAAAATAAACTTAACATTACTTTGTAATTCTCACAGCTCATCATCTATGTCGCACATTCGAGGATCCAACAACCGCTTTCTTGCTCACTATTGCCCTCTTCCGAATTTACGTGATTCTGCATAATATTTAAATCTCGTATTCTTCTTCTACTCATTTTTCCTGCAATACGCATAAAATAGTTAAAATTTTAGTAACAAATAACAACAATAATGGTACATATAAAATAGTTAAATTATATAAAATGACCAAGATTAAAATTATAATATTACATATAAATAAAAAATCGTAAATTCTTACTACATCATAATTCGTAAATATCTTCGTCCACGTTCTGATGAACCCATTGAAATTGTGTACTAGTACTAGGGATATTTTCATTTAAGTTTTGTTCTAGAAAAGGCAAAGTTTCTGATCTTTCGACAATGTCATCTCTACTTCCATTGCCCATGTCAAACAAGTCTCTAGGGGTGTTTCGAAGTACAACGTACCAACCCTCATCAGTTGGATCTTTCGAGTAAAAAACTTGTTTCACTTGAGAAGAAAATACATATGGCTCGTCTATCAGTTGTTCTCCAGTGTGAATCAATCGAGAGAAATTCACCATTGTAAAACCATATTGATCGTTTTTAATTCCGCGAGCCGTATTCACATCAGCCCAATCACCTTGAAATAAGATAACTTTCCATTTGCCGTAATAATCCAACTCAATTATGTCAGTAAGAAGTCCGTAATACTCCAGATTCCCCTCGACAGGATTACTGTCCCTAGCATTAGCATAACTTGTAATTGAAGAATTAACAACAATTCCACAATTTTGGGTTCTCCTCAATCTCTCGCGATACCTTGTATGAAATTTGTATCCATTGATGAGGAAGGCACTATATCTTTTCACTATTCTATTTGGACCTTGTGAAAGCCATTTAACTTCGTCATTTACTTCATTCCGACTCCAAACCTATTGAATCAAAAGTAAATTGAGTAATTATAAATGTTATGAGAAAACATTATTACTTGTCAATGAAAATTTCAATTGCATACCGTTTGGCTTAACCATTCATGAAATGATTCTGTGAACAACTTATTAATTTCTCGTAGATGTAACCGTGAACGAGTTCTCAATATTTGTTTGTACTCACTATGTTAAAAAAAGGTTTACTTTGTTAGAAGACAAACAAATTATAATTGATGAATATTTATCAAATTCTAGAACTTACTTGCGTAATGGTTCCATTGAATCGTGATGAAAAAGAACGTATCGATGTGCTTGGACCCACGATCTATCGTCTAATTTTGTAATTTCGACTTTGCCGATCGGTTCTCCGAAACTTTAAAATAAATAAGTTTCGGCCAAGTTATGATCTGTGAGCCCAGCATTTCTACTTGGTCTGTTCATTCTTGTTTCAACATCTTCCAAATACCTTGAACAGAAAGTCATACATTCCTCTGCCAAGTAGCCTTCGGTAATTGATCCTTCCGGATAACGCTTATTGCGGCAGTAAGACTTCAATTTGGATAGGAACCTAAACACGATATACAATATTATCAAAAGTTGCAACTAAAGGCATTGAGGTGAATGAAGGAATAATTTGCAAATAAAGTAAGACATTTCTATGGGATACATCCATCGATAGAAAACGGGTCCACCAAGTATTGCTTCACGAGGGAGATGAATTAACAAGTGCACCATAATAGTGAAGAAAGAAGGCGGGAATATCTTCTCCAGATTACATAAAGTCAATGCGGCTCGATCTTGTAGTGTCTCAAGTTCTTGAACATTCAAAACTTTGCCACAAATGCCTTTCATTATATTGGATAGTTCAATTACACAAGACGTCACCTTTTTCGACATACAACACCGCATAGCAACTGGCAGTAAGTCTTGCATCAAGATGTGATAGTCATGCGATTTTAAGCCATATAGTCTTCGATCTTTAAGACTCACACATCGAGATATATTTGATGCATACGTATCCGGGACCTTTATATCCTTCAACACCATACAGAACACTTCTTTCTCCGTCTTTGACATTAAGAAAATAGCAGGCGGCAACCGATATTTCATATTCGGAAGTGCTTGGGGATGAAGCTCACGCCGAATTCCCATGTAGACTAAATCAAGTCGACTCTGAAGATTATCTTTCGATTTTCCATCGACATTCAAAATAGTCCCAATGATGTTCTCGCAGACATTTTTCTCGATGTGCATGACATCAAGATTATGTCGTAAAATCTGATGCTCCCAATAAGGCAACTAAAAAAAATACTTCTTTTTTTTCCACAAGTCCGCCTCATTAGGATCATCCTCTTCATCAGATTCATCATCAGATTCATCCCTTGATCTTCTATTTCTTTGCGTGTTGTGCGATTGATTCATCTTCCCATAAATGACATTCATATCTTTCAACATGAACAATATTTCAGATCCACCGGTCTGCGAAGGAGCTTCTCTGAACTCTTCATGACTGGTCAAACCGAGTACTCAAATCTAAATCTATGATTTTCCTAGAACCACCGACGATGCCCCATGTAAGAGAACTTCTTCCCATTATATAACCATTGCGAACATGTTTGCGCAAAGACAACAAGGACAAGCATAACGTCCCTTGGTACTCCAACCGATAAATTGGCATAGGTCGGAAGTCATTAATAGTCCACATCAAAGCCGCACGTAAATTGAAGTTCTCCTTTATCAAGACATCGTATGTCTCAACACCACCCATAATTGTTTTAACTCTTCAATAAGTGGCTGCAAATATATGTCAATATCATTTCCGCCCTTTTTCTCCGTGGATAATCATAGATAAGATAAAGGATGATTGTTTCATGCAAACCCATGGAGGTAAATTGTAAGGAACAAGCACCACAAAGCCAAGTAATCAGACGCAGCGCTCATGATTTTGTAAGGGTTAAATCCATCAGATGCTAGCCCAAGCCTCATACTCCGAGGATCGCTTGCAAAGCTTAAAAATTTGGAGTCAAATGATTTCCAAGCTAAAGAATCTGCAGGATGCCTTAACAATCCATCATCGGTTCGTCCATCATGGTGCCACGTCATTGACTCGACTGTCTTCGACGACATGAAAAGCCTTTGAAGCCTTGGTATTAGCGGAAAATACCGCAAAATCTTAACTGGCTGCTTTCTTGACTGTGTATCGTTTTCATCCTTGTTACCATCCTCTGTATTTCTATTCATCCAACGGGATTGACCGTATATATGACAGCACTGTTGGTTTTTCCGGTCGCCCCAATACAACATGCAGTCATTTGGGCAACTATGAATTTTGTTGTAGCCAAGGCCCAAATCATTTATCAGATTCTTCATGTCTTTGGAAGATTGAGGGATTTTCGCAAACGGGAACATTTCTTGCAAAAACTCTAACAGAATTGTCAAAGAGTTTTCGGTCCATCCTCCCAAACATTTTAAGTAAAAAAGACGAATACAGAAAGACAGTTTGGAAAATTTTGATCCCTCATACAGTTCTTCATTCATTTAACCAAGTAACGTGTAGAACCTCGTCGCTTCTTCATTTGGTTGTTCATCAGGTACACTTCTTCCCCTTTCGGTGAAAGTATTTCCACCAAAATTATAATCATCGGTTGCACCCAAGTCAGGTAGAAATGATTGCAAACCATCACTGCGCATATTAAATGCATCCCGCAACATGCCTTCCATGTCATCTTCTCTAACATTCTGATTGTAAGCATTATGAGGATAACCCAGGTTCATCAATGAAGAGGCTCCACTAGATGTACACTCTTCATGGAAAATCCATTTTTTATACCCCCGGACAAAGCCATCAACAATTAGATGTTCGTAGACAACTTCACGATAATGCCAATTGATATTGCAACACTTCTTACACGGGCAAAGAATCATATTCTCTTGGCTTGCATTTTGAAATGCAAAATTTAGAAAAGTTTCTACTCCGTTTCGATAGCCGTTGCTTACCCTTGACAAATTCATCCAAGTCCTATCCATTTCGTAGTTGTTGAAGTCTAAAGTTGACAATAAATTACACGGCTAAATTGTTAATTTATACTTTATGTAAGTAATGATATGATATATATAACTGAGTACTATCTAAGTTATGTAAATTATGTAAGTTATGAAGTTTGATCTTAAAATTATAGCGGTTAAGAAATCATATCTTAAAATTATGTAAGTTATGTATTATTTAAGATTCATCATACATGGTATTATTTAAGATTCATCATACATGCTGATTAAAAAAAATGAATTTATTTACTTTGTCCGGTTTGTCTCGCTTTCTTTCATTGTTTATTTTAATTGTTTCAATTTGATTTTAGATTTTTTTTCTGTTTTTTAAATTCCCTTGCAGGCTTCAATTTTCTGTTACTAAAAAAATTACAAGTATTTATTCGAATTTTGTTGGCTTTCTTTTTGTTAAAAGATTATTTTGCACTTTCCATTTATGAATCTAAACCATTCATGAATCTAAATAATTTAACTAGTTGTGTTAAGTAAATTGAGTCTGTCTTTTTTAAGTTTATTGTAAGCTATATAAGTGTGTTGAAGAAAGTTGTGGATGTAAGGCAACATAAAAAGAAATTGTCTCCTGAATATCAAATCACAAAACATAAGAAACAAATTGAGACGTTAAACATAAGAAATTTTCACAAAACACAAAACAACTTTTTCAACTTCTAACTTTCAAAACTGATTTCTAAAAGTACTTTCTCAAACTTATTCATTTGTTCAACAATATTAGTTGGGCAATCCATTATAGGGACGAAGGGAGGGGATAGATAGGGGCCTAGCCCCCCAAAATTGAAAAAAGTTTATTTTAACCCCCCAAAATCTAGAAATTTATAAATTAATTTATAATAAAATTATAATTTAATCATTTTAAAAACTGAAAAAATATAAACTAACAAAAGATAGTTTTTCAAGGCAAAAAAGTGGTGCCAAAAATATTAAACATTAAACCAGAACAACAATTTGGACAGCAATTTTTCCAAAATCATCATGATATAACTGTTATTGATCAGAATTTTGAACTAAAACGTACCTTAAAGAAGCTGGTCTACTCAACTCTCACCAAGAAACAGAGGCTGCAGTCAGAAAAATAGTATTTGTTAAGTAATTTAAAGGGAAAATGAATATAAATCAGCAAAATGAATATAAATAAGAATAATAATGATTTTATACCTGTTAAGTTATTACCACCAAATCCAATCCGTAGGAGGGAAATAAGGTTTCCAATCACCGATGGAATTTCACCTAAAATATATAATTAAAATCGTCAAAATTTACTAGTTTTTTTTCTAACATATAATATCAACTATGTAGTCTGTAATCAAAGCTAAGAAAATTCTTATACTTTGTTTCTCTCCTATTATATAATATCAACTATGCATGGCTGAGCAACAATTAATTCAACACATTAATAATAAGGTAAATCTAAAGGCCTCCTCAGAAAGTTAATTCAACACATTTCTATTCTTCAACAAAAGTTTTCTGATTTTTTTAATAAAATTTCAAGTAACAATACTATGCAAATATATAAGGCCTCCTCAGAAAGTTATTAAAATTTATGCATTACCTTTTGCAGCAGTAACTTGGCTAATAATATAATCCCTTTCTTGTTGATCAAGCACTTGTTGTTGGGCTTTTGCTGGTGCTGCTCACAACTTAAAATCCCAGTGTAGTTAAGACAATCTAATATAAACTTGTCCGTAATATTTCTCCACTAATGCCATGGATAAACAGAAACTATCCCGAATCAGCATTAAGAAAACATTTTGCTCATCCAATGCTAAGCAAATAAACCTATCTCGGCAATTCTTACTACTGATAATGTTTTCCAAAACTATCAAGGTAGAAAAAATATATCGTATACCAAAAACTTACCTGTGAAGCCAAAATTTGAGCTTTGAGATCAAGCAAATATCTGCAGATCACGAAAAAAATTACGTGAGAATTAAACAAACAGAAGGCTTGCATGATTTTTAAGATTCTAAACATTCAACAACAAATTCACTTGATACTTTCATTGGTTTCCCAGTATCGGCAAGCACATGCCAATAACATGACATTGTAATAGCATTAAAAGAATCGCACACTATTTTGTCATGCCAATAACATGACATTGGAATAAGAGACTGCATTGTCGTATGCAACATAAAAAATTTAACATCCAACTCTACAAGCTAAAGAAAACAACTGCAATTAACCCCCTACAAGAAATAAAGATGCTAAGTTGCATGAACAAGATAATAACATTAACGCCAGAAGTACCTCGATTGTACCGTTGTACCTATGTATGTGGTAAATATATTGCCAGTTGAACGAACACAAGCAATGATGTTTCACTGCATTGCAGGGTGAAGAGTACGGGGCCGAACAAGTGTCTTTGATGGGCTTACCCTGCATGTAAAACAGCCAACATAATCACAATTTTTAGGGAAAGTTTTGAATCTTATAACCAAAAAACAACATATAACACATCACCAAACTAACCTTATGGGCAAAGATCCCAAAATTGCACCATCATAGTTGAGAGAGTCGCAATAGCACTTTCTACTGCTGCAGGAGAGGCAAAATAAAGCAAAAGATCATTCTCAAACATTGCATCAAAGCAAATTTACTAGTTTACAAGTAAAGCCAACACCATGAGACAGTTCGATAAACAAGTTGCAAAGATGGTAATTTAATGACAATCACTAGGAAAAATTATGAAATATTTCGCATCGTAATAGACACATTGCATTTCCATTTTGTAGAAATATTTGTGCAAATGATTCCAATAAAACAAATACTACTACAAGTTCTGGGGTGATGACGCCATATCCTTTGGTTAATAATGAGATGGTTAGAGGGTAATATCATAGCAAAGAGCTTAGAGCCCAGTTCAACTATGCTACTTTAAACATGCAAATAAAAAACAAACAACGATCGAGAATTGCCAAATGGATTAAATTAAATACAAAAATAAAAAAACTATCATGGACTTTTCTTCACGCTTACTCAACTACACAAGTTCTTGATCATAGAAAAAGATGAAATAATCAAAAGACCACGAGCAGAACAAACATCATTTTTGTTTCGCAGAAACGAAAGAAAAATACAAAAACGAAAGAAACCAAAAATCAAAAATTGAAGAAACTCACGCAGTAATGCAGTAACAAATGTTGGGAAGCTGCTGCTTTGGTGGATGTGGCCGTGGGGGATCAAGAAGTTGGGGATTAGAAATCGGGGATTAGAAATCAGGAGTGAGGGATTAGAAATTGGGGATTAGAAATGAGGAATTGGGGATTAGAAATGGGTGAGTCGGCTGAGGAGGGAAAGAAAAGAAAGGGGCAGTGGCTAATGTAAAACGGTGACGTTTTCTCTAGTTCAATTTGTGGCGTTTATCAGAAGCACCACTAGCCCAGCAAAAAAGAATCTTAAAACGGCGACGTTTGACTACAGTTTGAAACATATTTGCCGCGTTTTTTGTAAAAATGCCACAATAGCATCGTTCTGTGGCCTCTGAAAACATATTCGCGGCGTTTTTTCCTAAAATGCCACAAAAACTATATAAAAACAGTGCCGTTTTGGTGGAAAGGTTTTGCGGCGCTTTTACAAAAACGCCATTGTTTCTCAATTCCAAATTTTTTCCCTTTTTTAACATATTTTTTTCTTTCAAAAAATTTTTTTTTGGAATTTTTATTTTTTTAAAATTTTGAATATTAATCTTTTTAACTGAAATATTGACTAAAATATTAAAATTTAAAGTTTTAAGTTTTAAATTTTTAAATTTTTTATTTTTAACATTTTAATTTTTTTCAATATTTTTATAATTTTTAAATTAACATATAAAAAATAACATTTAATTATATGTATACACCTAAATTTTGATAGCGATACGTCTCAGAATTATATATATATATGAATTTCGGTTTAATGTGTAATTGTAGACGTGAAATTCTATTTCTGGTTTAAATGTATAGTTGAGACTTTAATTTTGATTTAATCATACACAATTTTAAAAAATAAATACATCATATATATTTATATATTGAATAAATATAAATATTATGCAATATAAAAATATAAAATGATGTAATATCAATAATTGTGTTAATAATTTACAAGAACTAGATCAATTGCACACTAAACCATTGTTGATCATGTACGCTTTTGGGATTTAACCCATTTTGATTTATATTTTTTTTAAAAATAATTTATATTTATCTTATTTAGATTTGTATTATAAAATTAAAAATCCAAGATACACAAGTAGTTCACCATATATTTACCCCTAAACCCTAAAAATTAAACCTTAAACCCCAAACCCCAACCCTAAACACAAACCCCAAACACTAAACTACAAACCTTAAACCATAAGCCCTGAATCATCGACACTACTTAATCAAAAAATGGTTTCGACACCTAAAATAAATTGATTTTTTTATCATTTTATCAAAAAACCCCAAACCCTTATACCCTTAAACCCCAAACCCCAAATCATAAATTGATTTCTACGTGTCGAAAAGAATACATGATGGGCACTTGGATGATGGGTGAGAATATAGAGAGCAAAATGGCGCCGTTTAGTTTAAAGTAAAATGATTTTCTACGACGTTTTAATCAAAGCCGTAAACCTTAAAACCCTAAGTCCTAAACCCAACCCCTAAACCTCAAAACCATAAACCTTAAAACCATAGACCTTAAACCTTAAATCCTTAAATCCTAAAACCCTAAACGCTTGTCATAACTATAGAATCTAACACCGAAATCTTAAAGTTAAACTTACATCACATTTTAACCTTAAAGTTAAATTTATTTTAAATAATAGTATTTTAATTTTTTTAATTTTTAATATATATTTTTCTATGTTTTTACTTTTAATTTTTGTTCTACGTGTCATTATTTTTTTGAAGAATTTAAATATTCAATTAAAAATAAATTGTATTTTAATTAATATAAATAGTTAGGGTTTAGGGGTTTCGATAAAGCAAAACTTCTAAATAGTTTAGTTATCAATTTGTAACTTTTCATAATTAAGTAATTAAAATGAAACTTTCTCATAGCTAAGTCAGTTTCAAATAGCAAAATAAAATTAAATTCAAAACAAAAATAAGAAAAAAAAATGAAAATTAAATCGAATCAAATCGAAACGAGTGTCGGTTACCCTAGATGAAAATGAAACTATTGCTCAACTTTTAGCGGCGTTTTTACCAAAAACGCCGCTATTGCTCTACTTTTAGTGGCGCTTGTGCCAAAAACGCTACTATTGCTCAACTTTTTGTGGCGTTTTCTTGCAAACGCCGCTAATGTTTAATATTTGTGGCGTTTTTTTTCCAAACGCCACTAAAAACGCTGCTAAAACCCTATTTTCCTGTAGTGAACAAACATCTTGCTTCTACAAGTCCCTGCCAACAGAATAAAAACAATTTAATTTTTTGACATCTTGGCAAAAACAAATATAGAAAAAGCAAACAAATTGTGTTTTATCTTTCTATTTGTCAGACATGAAAGATATCTAATATGAGCTCATAATCTCTAATAACAATTAAATCAACTCCAAGAACCAGCATTTATCTCTTTAGTTTATCATCTCTCTCAAATTCTGTACCTCTCTCTTAAGAAAAGATGATGTTCATCATTAAATTCATTTTTTTTCAAAAATCAGGCAATGGTCGTTGTCGTAGTCGCCACCAACCACTGTCTATCGGTGTCATTTCTTTCTCAAAATTTCAATCTCATGTTTCGTGTATTGGAAAGTAGACTTCTTTTCGTTAAACTCCAAAGACCAGAGTGCTATTATTTTAAAACTCAAACTTTGTATTTTGCAACAACCCATATAATTCTAGGTTTAACGTTGTTAGTTCTACTGTTTTCTTCTCTGGTATGCGATCTTTCATGCCATTATAAATATTAGGATTACAAGATTCATGATTTAAGATATCATCTTAATTTTTAGAGTTAGTATACTATTTGTTCTTCAAAGTTGTACCTAATTATCACTTTGGTATCTAAATTTTTATAGCAGTTTAGTACCTAAACTTTTCATCTCATTATCAATTTACCCCGACCATTAATAATGCTGAAGAAAAGGGTAATGTGGCACGCGGATATCATCGTTAATGGTTGGGACAAATTGATAATTGATTGAAAACTTTAGATACCAAAGTGATAATTGAATACAAATTTGAGAGACAAATAGTACATTAATCCTACTTTTTATAGTTTTAGTGTTTGTTTTTGTAAAAAATATAACGTCGGTAATGACAAATATATCGCAAAGAAAAGAGAAACAAAAAATAAAGAACACACAGATTTTAAGTGGAAACCCTTTCTAAAAAACCACCACTAGGGAGGAGAAGAAAATTCACTATGTCGAATTCAAATCATTTACAAGAGGAATAGACTATGTCTATTTATAGGCTTGTAAAGCCATATTCTAATAGGAGTGTAGTAAGATTGAAACTCCTTATTCTAATCAATATCCAATAGATGGAGTTTAATAAGGTTTAAAAAACCTTATTTAAAATAAAATAAAAGAAGTGTAGTTCTATAGGGATTCTTCTTTTATTTTATTTTACCATTGTATTTTATTTAAATAAGGATTCGGGTCACTTAATTCTAACAATCTCCACCTTGACACGAATTCTAAATAAACAAGTTCTTCATCGCGAACTCTCAACGAACAAGTTCTCCACCTCTTCCATAAAACCCCTTAAGAGTTTAACTTCAACAATGAACACCAACCAAGTCTAAGCAATGCTCAAACTTGGTTATAGGAAGTGACTTAGTCATCATATCTGCAGGATTTTCATGAGTACTAATTTTGCTCACAACAATATCACCACGAGCAATAATATCACGAACAAAATGATACCGAACATCAATGTGTTTTGTTCTCTCATGAAACATTTGATCTTTTGTAAGGAAGATGGCACTGATCACACAAAATATCAGGCTTGATTTGAAGGTCTTCATTGAGCTCACTAAAGAGCCCCTTCAACCAAATAGCTTCTTTACAAGCCTCGATAATCGCCATGTACTCACTTTCAAGTGGTAAACAAAGCAACTCGTAGTTTGCAAAGTAGCTTTCAACTGATTGCACAACCTTCGATTGTAAAGACATAACCAAAGTGAGAGATCTTCTTCTATCAAGGTCTCCAAAGAAAATCAAGATCAACATACCCAATGACTCTATCTATAGTTCTTCCAAACTGTAAGCAAACATCGCAGAGTACCTCGTAAGTATCTTAAAATCTATCGAATCGCTTTCCAATGTTCTTTACCGAGATTCGCCATGTATCTCGCTAATCGCACCGATCGCATATGATAAATCGGGACGTGAACAAACCATAGCATACATGAGAGAACCCATCGCACTAGAGTATGGAACATGTGACATGTACTCAATCTCATCATCCGATTGTGGAGACAAAGCCGATGAAAGTCCGAAATGGGTCATTAAAGGAGTACTAACAGCTTAGCACTCTGTATATTGAACTCGCAAAGAACTTTCTCAATGTACCCTTCCGACATAGGTACAATTTACTTGCTTTTCTATCTCTCGAGAATCTCCATACCGAGTATCTTCTTTGCTGGTCCCAAATCTTTCATCTCAAATTCTTCACTTAGTTGGGCTTTGACCTTTCTTATCTCTCCTTTATCTTTTGTTTGCTATCAACATGTCATCAACATAAAGAAGTAGATACACAAAAGAACCATCACTGCTTTTTCTTAAAGTAAACACAACTCACAAAACTACTTCTTTTAAAATCATGAGAAGTCATAAAGGAATCAAACCTCTTGTACCACTTGTCTTGGTGATGTTTTCAAACCGTAAAGGGACTTTTTCAAAGAAGCAAACATAGTTCTCCTTTTACGAGATCAGAAAAACCCTCTCGTTGTTGCATGTAAATATCTTCCTCAAGTTTTCCATGTAAAAATGCGCTTTTACATCTAATCGCTCAAGCTCCAAATCATGCATGGCCACAATACCAAGCAAAACTTGAATCGAACTATGCTTCACAACCGGGAGAACACATCTGTAAAGTCCACTCCTGGAATTTGATCAGAACCTTTCGCAACAAGCCTTGCTTTATATCCGGTTCTTCAACTCCTGAGTCCCTTCTTTCTTTTTAAACATCCATTTACAATGAACAACCTTTTTACCTTTAGGAAGTTTCACAAGATCCCATGTTCTGTTTTTATGGAGTGATTCCATCTCCTCTTGCATAGCAAACATCCACTTTTCTGAGTCTTCACAGCTAACCGCCTCAGAATAATTAGACGGCTCTTGGTTTGCATCTATATCTTCGGCCACATTTAAAGCATAAGCAACTAGATCAGCTTCGGCATATTCTTTGGAGGTTTAATTTCTCTTTTAGTTCTGTTTTTGGCAATAGAGTATTGTGGTGAAGAAGCAACTCTATTCTCAATTTTTGTACTGGCTTGAGGAGTTGACTCTGTATTAATCTGATGCTTCACCTGCTTTTGATTTTCTTTATTGGAAGAGTCTTTAAGAGATAAGTTAGGTAGCATTGCAGTTTTATAAAAAACAACATCTCTGCTAATCACAACTTTTCTATTTTCAAGACACCATAACTTATACCCTTTTACACCAGTTTTATAACCAAGAAAAACACATTTAATGGATCTCGATTCCAATTTTCCATTATCAACATGAGCATACGCAGACACCCAAAGATCTTTAAACCGAATAATTAGTAGGATTACCATACCATACCTCTTGTGAGTCTTTTTCTCAATGGCAATGGATGGAGATCGGTTGATCAAAAACATGCAAGAGAGGTCGCTTCGCCCAAAACGACTTTGGTAAGTTGGCATTTGACAACATACACCGAACTTTCTCCATGATCGCTCTGTTCATTCGCTTCGCAATATCGCTTTTGTTGTGGAGTATGACGAATCGTCAAGTGTCTCACGATCCTTCCGACTTGCACAGCTTATTAAACTCATCGTAACAAAACTCTAAGCCATTGTCTGCATGCGGAGGTATTTTATTTATTTTCTCGTCTGCTTTTTCAATCATAGTTTTCCAAGACTTAAATGCGGAAAACACATCGCTTTTTCTGCTTCAGAAGAATGCCCAAACTTTTCTCGAAAATTCATCAATAAAAGTTAGCATATAATTAGCTCCACCTCTTGAAGGCACTCTTGATGGCCCCCAGATCATAATGAATATACTCCAATGTTCCTTCGTGTTATGGATTCCTCTGTGAATCGAACTCTCTTTGCTTCCCAAAATGCAATGCTCACGAACTTGCTTTGCAAATTCCTTGCCCATCAATAAGTCATCTTTTACTCAAATCTGCCATGCCATTCTCACTCATATGCCCTAGGCGCATATGCCAAAGTTTAGTAATATCATCATCTGACAAGGAAGAGGAAGCGACAGCTACATCACCAATAACAGTAGAACCCTGCAAAACATATAACTTGGAAGTATTTCTCTACCCTTTCATCACAACGAGGGAACCTTTGGAAATCTTCAAAATCCCACTTTCAGCTGTATATTTGTACCCTCTTGAATCAAGAGTACTCAATGAAATTAAATTTCTCTTTAATTTTGGAACATGCCGTACGTCACTAAGTGTTCTGACAACTCTATCAAACATCTTAACTTTAATTGTTCCAACACCGCGATTTTACACGAAGCATTATTTCCCATCAAAACAACACCTTCGTATTAATCGCTTCGTAATTTGTAAACCAATCCCGATTGGGACTCATGTGGAAGGTGCAAATTCAATCAAGTATCCACTCCTCACTCACTTTAGAATTATTGATGTAAGCGACTAGAAGTTCACCATCGCCGTAGTCTTCTACAACATCGCCTTCACCGAATTTTCTCGTTGTTTTCCCTTTGATTCGCACCTCCCTTTTGATCTTATTTTGTAGCTTATAGCACTCAAATTTAATGTGCCCTTTCTTCTTGCAGAAGTTACAAGTTTTACCTCTGTTTGAAGACTTTGATCTACCCTTAGATTTATCGCGAGGATTCCGTTCCTGTGTCCTTCCACGATCATCATCAGCATTCCGATCTTGTCTCCCACGAATAATGAGACCCTCTCCCTGAGAGTCGATTTTAACCACAAGATGCTTCATCTTATCATACGAGGTCAAAGAATCATAAACCTCATCAACTGTGAGAGACTCACGACTATATAAAATCGTGTCTCTAAAGGTTGAATAAGACGGGGGCAACGAACAAAGTAAAATCAACCCTAGATCTTCCTTATCATACTGAACCTCCATGGCCTCCAAGTTTGAAAGAATTTCTTTAAACACTGTTAAGTGTTCGTGCACAGACGCACCTTCCTCCAAACGATGAGCATAAAGACGTTGCTTCATATGCAACTTGCTGGTTAGAGTTTTCGACATACATATTTGTTCTAGCCTCTTCCATAATGCAGCGGCGGTCTTCTCTTTCATCACATCCTGCAAAATTTCGTTAGACAAATGCAGATGTAACTGTGTTAACGCCTTTCGATCCTTGCGCTTCTTCTCTTCCTCCGTCAATGTCGAAGGTATTTTATCTATCCCTAGCAAGGCTTCCTCTAAATTCATTTGTGCAAGAAATGCCTGCATCTTTATCTGCCACAACGCGAATCTGGTGTTGCGATCCAACAGCGGAATTTCATACTTCAAGGACGCCATTACGGTGATCGAGATGAAAAACTCGGAAGCTCTGATACCAATTTGTGAAAAATATAACGTCGGTAATGACAAATATATCGCAAAGAAAAGAGAAACAAAAAATAAAGAACACACAAATTTTACGTGAAAACCTTTTCGGGAAAAAACCACGGGCAGAGGAGAAGAAAATTCACTATGTCGAATTCGAATCTGTTTACAAGAGGAATAGACTATGTCTATTTATAGGCTTGTAAAGCCATATTCTAATAGGAGCGTAGTAAGATTGAAACTTCTTATTCTAATCAATATCCAAAAGAGAGAGTTTAATAAGGTTTAAAAAACCTTATTTAAAATAAAATAAAAGAAGTGTAGTTCTATAGGGATTCTTCTTTTATTTTATTTTACCATTGTATTTTATTTAAATAAGGATTCGAGTCACTTAATTCTAACAGTTTTCCTTCTATCTTTGGCTAAAGCAATTAATAATCGTTTTGAATTAACAAAATATCAATTTTAGTTCTTTCAATAAATATATAAATTAACATTTGAATCTAATGTGAATATCACATTTGTTGGCACTTATAAATGCCTCAAAATGATTCTATAAATATGTATATTAACATTTGAATTTAAATGTAAATATGATTTTTGTCGGTACTTTAAAATGTCTTAAAAAATATATTACCTATAATGGGTTAGAAGTGTCGGAAAAACTTTTGTTGGAAATAATTATATTTTGTTAACACTTGTGATCAGCTTGTCAGAATTTTTTTTATCGCCACTCATCTAATTGGCAATCAATCAATGGTTAAAGAATTATCGGAAAAATCAACCCAAATAAATTTTTATATTTTACCGACGTTTAAATTTTTTTTTTATATAGTGATCAGGATTGATCTAGTACCAATTCAATCGATTTTGAAATGAGAAATAAGAAAAATAGTAAACACATTTTTAAAGCCCAACTCTTTGGATTCCTCACAAATGCAATTTTTTTGTGTGTGTAAAAACCTTACTTTTTGAAATAAAAATACCTTCCGTAAGGGAGTATTAAAAACCCATAAAAGTTTAAATTAAAAGCCTGTTGGAAAATGTAAAACACGAAACACTAGAGCTTTCCCATATCACATCTCTATCATTTTCAATCTTATCATTTCTTCAACATGTATCTCAAATTTCATTCAAAGTCTCTTCTCCTTCATTTTTAGTATTTTTATTGTTCAATTTTATAATAGTTGATTTTATATTAAAAATTAGTAAATATAAGTATTAGATATAATTATATTGTTTGATAAAAATAAATATTAATTTTTTAAAAATTATTGATTTTTTAATTTTAATATTATTGAATAATATTTTATATTATTTTAGATAATTTTAGATAAAAGATAAATATGATATCTCATTCTTTTTAAAAAAATATTTTTATTTTTATTTTTTATTTACATCAAGTGATAAACAACACTATAATTACATAGTAAAAAAAAAAAAATCCTAAACCTATTTATTTTATTCAACAATTTTTTTATTAAAATTTTTTATATTAAGTAAAAAAATTAAAATGATTATTAGTCACATTTAAAATATTAAATGTTAAAAGTTTTCATTTTCAATGGCTTATCAAATACACCACCGTAAGTATTATTTTATTCTTCTTCAAACTATAAAGGGTAAGTCTATCTAATATGAGTCGGCTAAGTCGACGAAGACGTGAGTTCAAGTATGCTGAAGCATATCTATCTTCCTATTTAAGAATTGAAGAGAGATATGAATAGTTTTAGATATTGTCTAAAAAGAATTGCTTCTTTACTCCTATAAAAGTTTCAAATCAATCTAATAATAAAATTGCATTTTCTTCCACTTAAATTTAAATTTCTTTAAAACAATAACTTCATAATTATTTTTTATTTAAATAATTTTATAATTTAATTCTTTGAAAAATCGTAAAATTGTATATTACGTTTTAACCCTTTTAAAATTTTATAATTATCCAAATAAAAAATAAACTTAACCCTTATTTAGATTGAAGTGAAAAGGATAAGTGTGTTTTTATTTGTTGTTAAATAAACAATTTGGAATGTGCAACCATGTTTTAAAAACCATTGAAGTTGATAAGAGAGTAAAATGGTGCCAAGTTCCAATCAAAGTCCGTAACGGCGACGGCTCCCTAACTCAGATCTAGAGGCTATCCCTGACTTAGTTGCTTCCCCTTTTCTGCTTTGATTTCACTGAATGTTGCTCCCCTTCCTTCCTACAACTTGGAATATTTTAATATCTGCTCTATACTTAGAAGTATGTATATATATCGATTAAAATTTATTTAACATTTGTATCAATCTTAGTGGCATTATCGACTTTTTTTTTTTTTTTTTTGATGTACCTCTACATATTGTGAATTAAATGCATGCTACATTCCCAAAAATAACTATAAATAAAAAGAATAATCCTAATTCTCAAGATATCATTTGTATTTTTTGAATTAAAATATCTTTTGGAGGTTTATAACCTTTTGAGTTATTTTCTTAAAAGTGCATCCCAACATTTTATTAATAATTACCCACAATTTTTAGTGCAAGAAAAATGGATATTAAATCAAATCAATTTCACATTCCCTTTAATATTTTTTTCTTCATATTTTAATGATTAAAATAAATCATACACGTGTATATATGAATTCTATATGAAAAAGGGAAGCAAGAACATGTGTATACGAGACCGATATTGGAATAAATAGAGGCCAACTTGGAAAAATAAAATGGAAGCGTCGACTCAAAGAAACTCATTATTAATAAAAACGGTGAACGTTGGCAGCAAAGCACAACCTGCTATCAAGAAATAAATCCCCCAACACCCTCAGCTACTTCTACTTCACCAAGTTCATTAATTTTCTTTGTTTTCAGTTTCTGGTGCTAATTTAGAACAAAGGGTTTTTATTGCAAGATTCTGCATGTTGTTGTAGTTATGATGATAAGTCCTCATAATGACAAGGCTCAGCATAGACATACTTCATCTTTCTGGTCGTCTCCTTCATTGAATTTGGGTTTAATCCTTGTTATACCGTCGGTCGTGCTCTTAGTTCTTGTCTCTACATTGGTTCCTCACCCTTCCACTTTTTCTCCGTTGTCTTCGCCATGGAAATGGAGATATGGCGGCCACTGGTATTCTTCCATCTTCAATGGGTCCTCCACGGATTCTCCTTTCATGGAAGCTGAAACCGATAAACTTGCCCCCAACATGTCTTTTTCAGATGCACTTATTGACAAAGACATTGACAATGTTACATCCACGACAAGAGTTGTAAAGCGAAGCAGCAAGTTGGAGATGGTCGAAGCATATATGGCAAGAGCTCGATCCTCCATTAAAGAGGCTGCTCGAGTTCGGAACTTGACTTCGATTCATCAAGATCCGGATTATGTTCCTCATGGACCAATATACAGAAATGCGAATGCTTTCCATAGGTATACAAATTCAATTTTTCTTTAAAGTTTTTTTTTTTTTGTGTGACTAAATTACGATGAAGTAATGATCTGGTTGAAATCGAAATAATTTAGGAGTTACTTAGAAATGGAGAAGCTGTTCAAGATTTATGTGTACCAGGAAGGAGAGCCACCAATGTTCCATAATGGTCCATGTAAGAGCATATATTCTTCGGAAGGAAGGTTCATTCATGAAGTGGAAAAGGGAAAATTTTATACAACTCAAGATCCTGATGAGGCTTTGGTTTATTTCCTTCCATTCAGTGTTGCCATGCTGGTTCGTTATCTCTACGAGTCTGAATCCCTTAAAACGGATGCCATCGGACGGATTGTCATCGACTACATCCATGTCATTTCCGGTAAATATCCTTACTGGAACCGTAGCCTTGGTGCTGACCATTTCATGCTCTCCTGCCATGATTGGGTAAGTAATATATATTTGCAACTTGGACATTATATTTAGGCGTATTGGTTGATTAATTTACTTGCAGGGGCCGCTTGCATCCTCCTATGTGCCTCATTTGTTCAACAAGTCCATTAGAGTTTTATGTAATGCAAACACTTCAGAAGGGTTTAATCCAGCTAAAGATGCCTCATTTCCAGAAATCAATCTCTTAAAGGGTGAAGCGGATATCGGCGGTCTTCCACCCTCTCGTCGGTCCATTCTTGCCTTTTTCGCAGGTCATCTCCACGGCTACATCCGGTACCTCCTCCTGAATGAGTGGAAAGATAAAAACGACCCGGACGTCCAAGTGTACGACCAACTTCCCAAGGGAGTTTCGTACATGTCGAAGCTGAAGAACAGCAGGTTTTGCCTATGTCCTAGCGGATACGAAGTGGCGAGCCCGAGAATTGTGGAGGCCATTTATGCAGAGTGTGTTCCGGTGTTGATTTCAGACGGCTATGTGGCGCCTTTCAGTGATGTCCTAAACTGGAAGTCCTTCTCGGTTCAGATTGCCGTCAAGGACATCCCCAACATAAAAAAGATATTGAGGGGCATTTCTCAGAGACAATATCTGAGAATGCAAAGGAGAGTGAAGCAAGTTCAAAGGCATTTTGTGGTGAACCCAACGCCTAAGAGATATGATGTTTTCCATATGATTAATCACTCTATTTGGCTTAGAAGATTAAACGTTCACATTCAGGATTTTGGTATTCCTTGATTTTGACATTTAAGTTTCTTGTCATATGACTTATATTACGAGTAAGGGAATTGCATAAGCATTGTTCAAAATTTCTTTTAGACGAAGCAGAATAGAAAGGTATAGGGTTTAGGGTTGGGTAAGAGAGTCAAAGCAAAAGAGAGAGTAAACCGTATAGCCTAATGCCCATTAGTTTTTTTGGTCCTCAATCCCTCATGTCATCCTACAACACAAACATGGCGTAGATTTTAGAAGCCCCCCTGCTGTTAGTCTGCTGCCACAATTACATGGTGGAGACACTCTTTCGCCAAATGCCTAAATTAATTCCGCTATGAATTCCTCCACCGCCACAACTTGAAATGACAATTACAACGTACCAACCTAACGTAAAATAAATAATGCATTAAAATCTATAGAATATACATTAAAAATTATATAAATATCAAACATCTCAAACACAATGATAATTCAAAATACACAATCACGATATAGATTGTTTTCTTAAATTGTAAGCTTAATTCATCCATGTTGTTATAAATAAAAAATAATATTAAATCTCAATATTTATTGATCTCTCGTGTCTTAGGTTCCGTTTGTTTCAAGTAAAAGATTTTAGGGAAAATATTTTCAACCTCTTTTGATGTTTGTTTTATGTAAAATAGGATGGTCAATGTAAAAGGTTTTCCAACCAACGTAAAATCAGATCCCTTTATTCCCGTAAAACATCTTACCAAAATTTTTTTCGTATGACATCTTCCAAACTGATAAGACTCTATTCACTATAACACCCCCATACCCGACCCAAACATCGGGTTAAAGCATTGGGATGTTACATTCTTCATTTATAAAATATTTTCTTATAAACTTTCATAACTTTTCAATTTAGTTCATTTTTGTCATAAAAGTTCAATATTTATTAATTAATCATATTAAATTAATTTTCTTTCTTGTTATATTTTAATCACATAATTTATCTCAATATATTATTTCACATATCAAATTTCTATGTATTTCACTTCTATCATTTCATCCACATATTTTTTCAAATTTAACAATTTAGTCCTTATTATCATAAAAAATTCATATTTTTCCACAATTTCACTTTTACAATACTATGCATATTTCATCATCTCATAACATATTCATTAAACTTTTACCATAATTTCCTTATTCACATATTAAATTGTTTCACACTTAAACTTTTGTATATTTTTCAATTTAGTCCCTATTACCATGTAATTTATTTTTCACCATATAAGTACTTTAATCAAATAATTCATTATAATATATCTTATTTCACATGACAAATTTTCATGCATATCACTTCTCTTGTTTCAATTATAAATTTTACAAAGTTTACAATTTAATCCTTAACATCATGAAGATTCATTATTTATTATAATTTCACCTTAGCATTACTTTGTAATCAATTCACTACTTATCATAGTCTCAAATGTTTGTTTGTTTCTTTGAAAAAAAAATTGTGTAATATTTTCAGAAAATTTGTCAAATAGTAAAAAATAAATTACACATATTCATCCAAACACCAGAAAATATTAGCTTTTCCAGAAAAGTAAGCCATTTTTTGAAAGTTATTTTCAGTGAAACAAACAGAGCCTTAGTTTTTCATAGTGTATGTGAGATTCTTTTTCTGGTTTGCGATTTGTTTTTTATTTGGCTTTTAGGGCTTGTAAAAGGCTTTCATCGATGTAGTGGGAAGGGTGATTTAAAACAAGGTTTTGGCCACTGGGAGTAATAATGGAAAATTGAGTATAGGAACTGTTATGGGACTTTATGAGTATCATTTGCTTTATGGATTCACTCGATAGGATACAGGTTGCCTAAAGTGATGCCTTTATGGGTATAGGGGGTGGACTAAGATGGAATTGGTCTTGTATTGATAGTGGGTGTCACACCCCAAAATAGGGCCTAGGAATTTTAAGGGTATTTTAGGAATTTTAGCCTTAGAGTGTTCAAAATTTTGTGACATGGCATACCGGTAATGTTTTCAATTATGATTTTTAGAAAATTAAACCAATTTCTAAAAATGAGTTTTAAATACCTTTAATTTTGAAAATAGGACTGATTTGTAAAATAGTCAAAACTGAGAGTTTTTATGAAGCAATTTAACTAGATTTTAAAATTCAAGCTAAAAACCCCATTCTCCAAATTATTTCATGTAAAAACAACCCCCAAAACTAGTTTTTGTCGTCCTTTGTTCTCTCATGCTATTTCAATCAATTTTGAACTCCAAATCCTAAATCCTTTTGATTTCTATCATCTCTTAAGTTATAAACCTCTATAAAAACCAAGAAAATCACCCAAAAAACTTCATCATCTACATCATTTTCTCCAAACGTGGGTTTTCCGGATGAGCGACAAAGCTCATTTTTCTTCCATCAAAGGTAACCATTCAACTTTCTATGAGTTTTAAATGATATCTAGTCCCTTAAACTGAATTTGTAGTCATTGAAACACATGTTTTAAATAAAAACAAAAAATTGGGTCGTTAATTGTGGATTTCGGGATTTTGCATAAAAACGTGGTTTAAAAGTGTTTTTCAATTAGTTTTAACCTAATTACAAACTATCTAAACTTACTTTGAAGTTTCGTTAAAGATTTCTTGAGTTTTAATCAATTTTTGAAAAATAGCCATAAAACATGTTAAAAAAGTCGATATATTGAATTGAGTAGTTTTGTGTAGTTTAAAGGTTGAGAATTAGTTGTAGGTGAATTATAAGATGAACAGAATTGATTTTAGGCGAAAATATTAAGTATAGATCGAGATATTCGAATTTAAAGTTTGATATGTTATAAGTTTCGGTTACATGAGAACTTAGTTTAGGCTTATGTTTTGTATGCTTGTAACGAGTCCTTGGCTGATTTTTGGATGTATTGTTGTGTGACCTTGTTGTGTTGAAGTTCCGGATTCGATAGAACTTTCTACGAGTAGAGATAAAGGCAAGAAAAAGCTAGTCTAAGCTTTCGGCTTTTCAACGAGAGCGTAATTGGTGAGTGTTTGGGATAATTACTTGTGGACATGATTCAATGCATTATTTGGGAATTTAGTAGTAGCCTAAACCCCTACTCTAAATTCCGAGTGTAAGTGTAATAGCCCAATTTCGGTGAAATCGGAACAGTGGTTTTGGGACCACAAATTCAAGCAAAAAAATATTTTTATTTTATTATATTATCCATATTATACTAGAAATGTCGTGTGAAAATTTTGAAAAGAAAATTTTATCGATTATGTGCTTAATTACGAGAAGGACTAAATCGCATAAAATGCAAAAGTTAAATTCTAGTAGCTATAAGGATTAAATAGTTATGGAATTTAAAACTAGAGGTCTTTATATGGTAATTGGACCATTAAGAAAAGTATGTAGATTTTTCTTGGTGATTCATCCATGGAAAATGAGAAAAAGGCTAGGGACTAAATTGGAAAGTGAAAATTTTAATTAATTAAAAGATGATAAAATAGATATCATCTTATTTTTCTCATCTTCTTCCCAAAAATAAACATGGAAACCCTAAGAGAGAGAGAAGAGACTTTTATGGCCAAATTGGGTAAGTTTCCTTGTCCCGTTTTTAGTAATTTTGATATTTTTAGAAACGGGATAACTTAATCTCTCTATTTGGAGGATTAATTTGAAAAGTTATCAAGGTATGAAAAATGGGTCATGTATGTATATGCTGGAAATTATAAAGTTATGGTAGAAAATGAAAGATTATTGATAGATAAACAACTTTTACAAAGTGATTTTTAAACAACTTTTACAAAGTGATTTTTGATGAAAACATGATTTAGGGACTAAAATGTAAACTTGTGAAATTGAAGGAAAAATTCTAAAATTTTATGAATACATGTGCTGTAGATTTTGTAATGGGGCTTTGGTTAGACTTGGTATAGGGAGTAATTTGCACAAGTTTCATTTTCCGAGCCTAGGGACGAAAATGGAATTTATGGAAAAGTTAGGGGCAAAATGGTAATTTTGCCTGGAATGTAAATTGAGTCCAAATAAAAATGAGATATGTGAAATTTATGTAAAATTTACTCGTATAGATCCGGATAGACGAAATTCAGAGTTAGAATGAGGAAAAAGAGGAAAATGTCGGATTAGTAGATGTTTGTACACGAGCCTTTGTCGAGGTAAGTTCGTGTAACTAAATTGTATATATTTTTATGATTGAATTAAATGTTGTGCTGTGAATTGTATAAATGCCTTAATTTTGTGAAATGATCACATATTCGTCAAAGCCCGATAAATGAAATGTGCTCGATCAGCAATAATGCTCGATAAATGATAAAAATGTAAATTTTATACTTGAGTTGAAAGTGAACACTTGAATTGTATGAATGCATAAATATAAGAGATTGAACATATAATCGATAATTGCCTGATAAATGTTAAATCCCGATTGAATAAATGGAAGTCGATGGATAAATGTGATTTCCCTGATAAAACTGCATGTGTTGCAGAATGGATTTAGCCCAGATGGGTAATCCGAAATGAGCCTCTCAAGCATATGTTTCAATTAGGATTTAGCCTGGACTGGTAATCCTAATTGACTGGATTTAGCCTGGACTGGTAATCCAGATCGGACTCTGTAGGGAATTCTTTTTCATATAAAGGATTTAGCTGGATCGTAATCGACAAAGCCTTAGAGTATATGTTACAGCTAGAATTTAGCCTGGACTGGTAATTCTGCTGTATGATACGTGGCTCGAGAGTGTACCTACAAGGTACTATTGAGTATGAATTGACGGATTTTGATTTGTACACCTCGAGTGTACTACCGGTGTATCTATCGATATTTCAAATGTTATGAATAAGAAATGAGTTATTACACGTATATGTCTGAAATACACGGAAATGATGATATGTGACGATTGATATAAGAAAACATGAGGTGGTGATATTTGTACTTGAAACTCATTTGATGAATATGCCATTCTTGATTATAGACTTGTATATTTTGAGTGTACTACGACTCGTGTGACATTGATATTTCAAGAAATATGAATAAAGTTCTGATATGAAATAATCTGAACTTGAGATGAACTATTATGAAAGTATACTTGTAATATAAAGAGATGATTTATGCATGTTAAATGAACAAATGTTATGGAATGCAAATGCGCATGGAAACTTGATTGTTGTTGAGCCCAAACATGTTTTGAGGTTATTATGGAATATATGACTAACAAGGGCAATGAGGATATGTGTAGGGCTTGAAGTCAAATTGAATGAATGCGCCTTACATAGTTACCTCAAAATAGAATGAATGGTAAGTTAAGTACCTCAAAATAGAATGAATGGTAAGTTAAGTACCATGTTATACAAACTTACTAAGAATACAATGCTTACCCTATTTTATTTCTCCTGTTTTAGAGTAAATCGGAAGCTCGTTGGATTGAAAGCTCGGCGGAGATCACTCACACTATCCATCGGCCCATGACGGTATAATATGGTAAATCAATTACGGTTGTAATGGCATGTATTTATTTCCCCTGTTTTAGAGTAAATCAGAAGCTCGTTGGATTGGAAGCTCGGCGGAGATCACTCACACTATCCATCGGCCCATGACGGTACAATATGGTAAATCAATTACGGTTGTAATGGCATGTATAGGATATGTTGGCCATATTGGCATGTAAATGTAAATAATGCTTGAAATCTAGCCATTGGAATGGCTAGTAATGGTTGTTTTGATATACTTGAAATGTTATGCTATGGTAACTATATATATGTATGTCAAGTAGTTGATCAAATCATGTTTAACACATGAATTGAACCAAGGTAAGTTAGTAAACATGTAGGCATGTAACGATAGGCCATGTTGAATGAAGAAATTTGCTTATTTGAATGCTTGGAATGGTTGGATTTGTATTTGGTATGTTTTGGTGCAGGAAAATGGTAAATTTAGATGACAAATGAGGCTAAGAAATGGCTTTATTTTGTCCACACGGGCGTGTGTCTAGACCGTGTGTGACACACGACCTACCTCATGGGCGTGTGGTCAGGCCGTGTGTCCCCTGCACCTTAAATTTGAGAAAACAGAATGCTCAGAATTGAGCACATAGGCAGAGACACGGGCGTGTGTCTCAGCCGTGTGGGTGACATGGCCTTGAACACGGGCTTGTGTCTTGGTCGTGTGAAACCTGCACCTAATTCGAATTGAATTAAACAACCACACGGCCTAGCACATGAGCGTGTGGCATGGCCGTGTGGCACAAGTCAGAGCAACCCAAATCGAACACGGCCTGAGGCATGGGCGTGTCTAAGGGTCACACGGGCGTGTCCCTTGGACTACACAGGCGTGTGAGCCCTGAACCTTGGAAAATTTTTGAAATGTCACGAAAAATTCTTAGAGTTTCCGATTAAGTTTCGAATCAATTCTAATGCACGTATTGGACCTCGAGAGTCCATCTAAGGGATGTTACGAATGATCTCGGTTAATGAATAATGATTGACATGATTTATTTAAAAATGTTCTGAATGTTCCAGTAATACTCCGTAATCCTTTTCCGGCGACGGACACGGGTTTAGGGTGTTACAACAAGTTTTCTCATACCTATGTTATCTTGTGAATAAAGTGCTTATGTGTTTGTGAATATGTGAATTGAGATGAGATCTTATAACATGTGATATGTGGTTATGATAACTGTTGTGAAAGTGCAAATATGTACATGTTATGTAAATGTTAAATGTTAACAACAGTGTTTTGCTAAAGATGCAAATATATAGTGATTGTGCATGGATAATCGGTAAGTGTTATGTGTTTGACTTCAGATATTTTGGCCTTGTGATATTGAAACCGTTGGATATAGTTGGCATGCCATAGGATTGTGAGTACTTACCTATATGTACAGGGATTTTGGGCGTTGATGTAACACCCCACCCGTATTCAACGCCGGAATAGGGTTACAGAGCATTACCGAACTTATCACACATTAAAACATACACTTATCATGCAAATTAATCATTTCAAATAAAATTCATTCACAATCAATCATTTTGTCCCTAAAACGAGCCTACGAGGCCCTGAACATGCATTAAGTGTAACAACCTGATTTTGGGGCTAGTCGAAACAGTGGTTTCGAGACCGCTAATCTGAGGATGAAGAAAATTATTTTTGACGTTATTTTATGTGTTATAGCATGTTTTTAAGGATGCATGAAAATTTTGGTACATTAATTTTAGTGATTTAAGGCTTAATTGCGAAAAAGGACTAAATCGCATAAAGTGCAAAAGTTCCATTTTACAAGCAAGAAGTATTAAATAAATAAGGAACTTTAAATTGAAGGTCTTGAATGTGAAATTAGACCTTCCTAATGTTGATAGCCGGCCATAGGGGACAATGGACTCAAAATTGGTCAAAATTGGGTGGGTTAGGTGGACTAATTTGAAGGAAATAAAATAAAATAAGAAAAGATGATATCATCCATTTTTCTTCATCATCTTCACCACCGAAAATACCAGCATAGAGGGGGTTTTGAAATCTTTGAAATTTCAGCAACTTATCCTCACACAAGTAAGTGATTTTGGTGGTTTTAGTTGATAATTTTTGTACTTTTGGAACCCCCAAAGCTTAAGCTAGCTAATGAGGGGACTAATTTGCAATATGGTTGAAAGTTTAGGGACTTTACATGAGAGTGTTTATGTTGTTATCTGAGTTTTTATGGAAGAAAATGAATGTTAGGGTGATGAGAAACAACTTTTGTGAAGGGTGTTGTCATGAAAACACCTAAATGGGACTAAGTTGTAAATGTTGTAATTAGGTAATAAATGCATGAAATAGTTGGATTTGTGAGTAGTTGTAAGAGAAAAAAATGTTCATCTAGGCTTGTTTAATAAGAAAATGTGATGAAAAATGATTACGAGCCTAGGGGCAAAACCATAATTTTGCCAAAGTGTAAGGGCAAAATGGTCATTTTTGCCTAAGTATAGATTTTGATGTATTATGATTTATAAAGTGATTGAATGAGTGAATTTCACTATTATAGATCAAGAAGAGCGTGGAAACAACCTTGACCGAGGAAAAGGCAAGGTTACAGACTAAACCGTCGATTAACACATTTTGCACCGAGGTAAGTTTATTTGTAAACGAAGCATCTTAAATACACACGTTGTCAATCATTGGTGCATTGTATGATTGAGAATATTTACGATTTAAATGGATTGAATTCGGTAGATAATGAATAATTTCCGTATGAACGTTGAAATAGATATGTAAGTGTGGAATATTATCTGTAGTAATTAATGGTGGGCTGTGTGCGATACCACCTTAATTATTCTGATTGGTGGGCTATGTGCGATACCACCTTATTACTTATTCACGATGGGCTGTGTGCGATACCATCGTTTATATTAACATTTGGTGGGCTATGTGCGATACCACCGTAAATATTCTTGTTGGTGGGCTATGTGCGATACCACCCTGATAAAGATAAATGGTGGGCTAAGTGCGAAACCACCTAGTGTTTGGTATTACTATGAATGGTTTATTGTTAAATTGTGATGTGTTGTTTTATGTGATCATGTGGTGATAAGTGCAGGGATGTATGTTAAATAATATGAGCATTTGGCTTGTGATATGGTTGGAATGTGGTAAGAGATGAAATGAGTAAGCATGACCTTGGAATGTGGATTGTTCTTACTTATTATGAAATGCTATTTATTGATTAGCACATATCATGATGTTTATTGTTTACATGTAAACTTACTAAGCTTAAAGCTTACTCCCTTTCTTTTACCTTGTTTTATAGTGTCAAAGACCCGGGTCGGGATACGAAGATAATTGGAAGATCACCCACACTATCAGCTCATCTCGGTATATCTAGAACTAGCATTTTGAGTATGGCATGTATAGGGGCTAGACTTAGTGAATTATTTTGTTATTTTGGCCAAGTATGTATTGGCTCCTTTAAAGATGAACTCTCTTGTATATTGCCATAGTTGATGGCTCATTGTTACTAATCTACGAAAAGATGAAGTTATTCATGGAAGTGTATGTTGCAAATTTGGGTTGCTTAGTAATTTGTTGAATGGGATTATGTTGTGTGAGCTAGGGTGATGAAAAGAGCTTGGCAAATAGCCTTGTTCTTGTCCACACGGGTAGGCACACGGGCGTGTGTCTAGGCCGTTTGAGACACACGGGCAGTCCCATGGGTGTGTGACGAGGCTGTGTGTTCCCTGCATGCTAGTGTTTCAAGTCAGTGTCGACCACGGGCTAGCCACACGGGCGTGTGTCTAGGCCGTGTGCCCTATATGAGGTTGCTGACGTCACAAACAGAATACCCAGGTTTTTACACACGGGCGAAGACACGGGCGTGTCTAGGCCATGTGGAGCACACGGGCCAAGAACACGGGCGTGTGTCCGGCCGTGTGAAAACCCTTGTAGGTTTGAAATGAAAATAAATTCCGCACGGGCTAGGGACATGGGCGTGTGTGACCACACGGTCTGTTCACACGGGCGTGTCCCACTTCACACGGGCGTGTGGCCCCTGTTTAGACAAAAAAAAATTAAGTGCACAAAAGTTCCCGGTTGGGTTCCGAGACCCTCCGTATGCTTGATTAAGGCATCGTAGGCCCTTAATGAGAATGTATTGATTGTAAATGAGAAATGTTAAGTTGGAATGAAGTTTTATAGCTTAAAGTTGTATGACCAAGTGAGTTAAGTCCGGTAATGCCTCGTACCCGGTTCCGGCGTAGAACACGGGTAAGGGGTGTTACATTAAGAGTGGTTCGGGACTAAACCGATAACTTTGGAAACTTTTTAAACATTAATTTTTTTCTCAAAAACACGGGACACACGGTCGTGTGGCCCGGCCGTGTGGACATTCAAAATGGGGTCACATGGCCGTGTCTGACCCCGTGTAACTCTCTGACTTGGGTCACACGGGCAACACACACGCCTATGTAGCTAGCCCGTGTGCCCTAAAAATGGCCATACACGCCTGTGTGCCAGGCCGTGTGCTAGGCCGTGCCAAACTGTAGGGTATACTGACTTATGCCACACGGCCAAGTCACACGCCCGTGTGTGAGGCCGTGTGGAGCATACTGACTTGGTTTCTAATTCAACACCAGGGTACATACGGCCGTGTACATGACCGTGTATCACACACGGCTGAGACACATGCTCGTGTCTCTGCCCGTGTGGACAAAAATAAGCTATTTACCAAGCCAATTTGCCACCCAATCATATGCACACCTACAACAACCCAAATGGCACCAAAACATAACATAATTTGGCATTTAAACCAACCAATTCAAGCCTAAATCATGAATATTCTATACCACCTTTCTCAATATACACATTTCACCCAATAGACTATACCATTTATGCCAAAATCACACATACAATTCAACTAATTATACACTTTCAAATATGCATCAATGTGCTCAATTTCACAAACATATCTCCTCACTAATATCAACCATTTGGCATTCACAATACCAACTATCAATAAACATTACAAAACTAACCTCAATCACATAACATAAGCCATATGCACACTTATATATATACATAACCAAACTAACCAAATTAAGCCAAGTTTCATGGCTATATATACAAACCAAAACATAGACATTTATAAGCCAATTCAAATGGCAAAACTCACTACCAAAATACATATCATAAAGACCATAATCCTATACATGCCATATACCAAAATACCAAAGTTCAAAAGTACCAAGTGATAGTAGGATAGTGTGACGTAGTCTCCGACGATCCCCGAATCTGAGCTAGCTTTAAAATCACTATAAAACATGGAAGAATAAACAAAGTAAGCTTTATAGCTTAGTAAGCTCGTATGAAATAAACTCAATCTTAACATAAATATACAAACTATCAAATTTGAACATATCAACATGTAATTCATTTAACTAACAAACCTTTCACATTTTTAATCATAATCTTATGTATGAACTTCACAACTTATTCGATTTAAACCTATACAGTTCATGTACATACCTGTACCATCTCGTATCAATCTCATATTCAACCACGTCTTTCATTTACCCGTTGAACCATTCAGAATACTATTTGATACATGGGAAACTCGCACTCGAAGTGCCACATATATAGCCAAAGCTATCTCAATCTCATATCACCTGTACTGCTCACACTAGAGCTATCAACGGGCCTACTCACACAAGCTGTGGGTTAAGACGTAGCTACACGGTACTGCTCACACAAGCTGTCAAATAACCGCAACACATGCTAGTATACTCAGCCACCGATAGGATGGACAGGACCAGCACCCGGATTACATAATCACAATAATCCCCTAATGACATGTCACTAGTATCCAAATCTATTCCTAAGGTTCAACCGGGATTTCCAATGCCGTATCGTCGTTGAATCATTGTCGAACATGTCCGAAGACTCATTTTCACAGTTTATGCAATATCAAAGCATTTAAAATTCATTTATAATAAAATTTATTACATATGAACTTACCTCAGACGTAAAAACGGCTAAACTGATCGATTAGTCGAGAACTTTGTTTTTCCCTCGATCTAGATGCGAGTTTCACTTTTCTTGATCTATATGTAATAAAAATTAACTTATTTAATTATATATCTATTCAATTTAGTCCAAAACACTCATTAAAGCACATTTACACTGTTTCCCCAAATATTTCACAACTTTTACAATTTAGTCCTTATTTCATAAAATCACAAATTAATGCAATTTAATCACAACCCATGCTAGCCAAATTACAAATAGGTCCCTAGAAGCCCATATTTTCCATTTATTTCACATTTAGTCACAAAGTTTCCACATTTCACAATTTAACCCCTAATTTGCATTTTCGCTAAAAATCACTTAATAAAACTTGTATAACTATCATCAAACATTCATAATCTACCATTAAACACTCAAATACATGCTTAATCATCAATGGAAACATCCTCAATCTTTAACAGTTTTGCAAAATAGTCCTTGGGCTAGCTAGACCTAGTTGCAACGATCTCAAAAACACATAAATTATTAAAAACGGGACAAAAATGGACTTACAATTGAGCAATGCAATGACCGAACCCTAAATAACTTCCATGGCTTCTTATTTCTTTGTATTTTCGGTTAAGAAAGATGATAATGGATGAAATTTTGTTTTATTTTTACTTATTTTAACTTTAATTTACAAATACCATAATTAACCTTAATAATAAACCATTAATAAATTCCAAATGATGTCCATCTTTGTCCACTTATTTTAATAATGGTATAATTACAACATAAGGACCTCTAATTTAAGATTCCGTAGCTATTAGATGCCTTTAGCTAATAGAACTCACTTTTGCACTTTACGCGATTTAGTCCTTTTTATCAAATTGACCAATCAAACGATAAAACTTCTTAACGAAATTTTCACACAAACATATATCATGCTGTAAACATTAAAACAATAATAAAATAATTATTTCTACTTTGAATTTATGGTCTCGAAACCACTGTTCCGATTTGACTAAAAACAGACTGTTACAGTTGAGGCCTAGTGACATGTTGGAAGGATAAGAGAATGTGAGCTAAGCTCCATTCAATGGGACATGTGAGGGGAAATAATGAGAGCGTTAGCTTTATGCTTCACTTTTGGGACATGTTTGACTTTATGAGTTTATGTTTGGTGTGTTGGAGATCCGCGTATCCGGTGAGTGATGATAGAGCTCACTTTTATGTTTCATAGCTCAAGTGCCAAATTATCTTAAAATGTATATATGTGTAATGTGATATATGCCTAAATGAGTATGTGGTTGCTATGCAAATTATCTTAAATTATGAATATATGTGTATTGATGTAACAGCCCAATTTCAGTGAAGACGGAATAGTGGTTTCGTAACCACAAATCCGAGCCGAAAAGATAAAATATTTTAATATTATGAAATGATTAGTAATGTGATAAAAAGATTGCATGAGAATTTTGATAAGAAAATTTTATCAATTAGGTGCTTAATTGTAGAAAGGACTAAATTGCATAAAATGTCAAATTTGAATTCTAGTAGCTATAAGGATTAAATAGCTATGGAATTCAAAACTTGAGGTCCTTAAATGGTAGTTAGACCATTGATGAAAAATATATAGATATTTTTGATGAATCATCCATGGAAAAATTAGAAAAGATTAAGGACTAAATTGGAAATGGAAAAATTATAAAGATGATAATTAAATTAAATGAAATATCATCATTTTATATCATCTTCTTCAACCTAAAATCCATGAAAACCCTAGGAGAGAGAAAACAAGCTTTCCAAGCATAAATTAGTAAGTTCCTATGTCTCGTTTTTAGTAATTTTTATATTTTTGAGATCGGGAAAGCTTAATTTCTCTATTTGGGGGGTTAATTTGAATAGATATCAAAGTATAGAAAATTTTTCATGGATGAACATGCTGAAATTTAAAATTTTATAGTAGAAAAGGAAAAGTTGTTGATAGATAAACAACTTTTACAAAGTGGAATTTGATAGAAATTTGATTTAGGGACTAAATTGAAAAATGGTAAAACCCATGGAAATTCTGAATTTTTTAGAATATATGTGTTGTAAAAGTTATATTAGAATTTTGATTAGGCTTGGAATAAGGATTAAATTGCATGAATTTTAATTTTCGAGCTTAGGGATGAAATTGGAATTAATCAAAAGTATAGAGGCAAAATGGTACTTTTGCCTAGATTGTAAACTAAGTTCAATAGAATATGAAATAGATTGAATTGATGATTAAATTCATTTATATAGATCCGGAAGTACCAAAAAAAGAGCTAAATCGAGGAAAGGAAAAGATTTCGGATTAGTAGATTTTAGTTACGAACAAATATCAACGTAAGTTCGTATAACTTAAATCAGCATAAAAATGTGTTGTTTTGAATGCTATTTTACATTGAATATATTGTATGAAATTGTATGTATGAAGTGTGTGAAAATTTTAATGGATGAAATAGTATATGATGAAAAATTTATTGATAAAGGGTAAAATTCCATATGAATATTGAATTCTAATGGATAAATGTGTTTTCCCTGATAAAACTGCATGTGTTGTAGAATAGATTTAGCCCGGACGGGTAATCCGAAATGAGCCTCTCGAGTATATGTTTCGATTAGGATTTAGCCTGGACTGGTAATCCTAATTGACTGGATTTAGCCTGGACTGGTAATCCAGAATGAACTCTATAGGGAATTCTTTGTCATATAAAGGATTTAGCCTGGATTGGTAATCCGGCAAAGCCTTTAGAGTATATGTAACAGCTAGAATTTAGCCTGGATTGGTAATTCTACTGTGTAATATGTGGCTCGAGAGTGTACCTATAAGGTACTACTAGACATGAACTGACAGATAGTGGAATTGTACACCTTGAGTGTACTACTTGAAATATCCATTGGAAATTCAATGATTCAACGGATAAAATACGCATATGGCATAATGAGCTCATCTATGCATATTGGTATATTATGACTAACATGTTGGTTGAATATGTATGAATAGGTAAATTACCAAATAGTTGGAAAAGCATGTTTTGCATGGTTAATATATTGAATGAAATGGGTAAGATTAATTTATGTTGTACGAACTTACTAAGAATAATATGCTTACTAGGTTTTATTTTCCCTGTTTTATAGTGCTCAAAGCTCGTAAAGGTTGGAGGACGGCAGAGCATTCATCACACTATCCTCCTGTTATTTTGTTATAAATGAAAATCTTGTTTTGGTATAATGGCATGTATAGGCAAATTTGATCAAATCATGGTTTGTATATGTTGAACCTAATCTAGCCATTGGAATGGCTAGAGAAACTTGTTTTGATGTTAAAGATGGATATGAAATAACATATGTTCATGTATGTATATAAGTATGAAATTATAATGGGCAATTCAAATTACATAAGAGGTAAGTAAAGTAAATAAATTAGAACGAAGGTAAGTGATTTTATACAATAACAAATGGTATAGTGGCTTTGTATTGATGCTTGAATTGGTTGGAAAATATTTGTAAGTGTTGGTGCAGGAAAATGGCAAAATTGGGTGAGAAATGAGGCTAGGAAATGGCCTTAATTCGTCCACACGGGTAGACACACGGGCGTGTGTCTAGACCGTGTGTGACACACGGCCTGGTACATGGGCATGTGGTCTGGCCGTGTGTCCCCTGTATTTCAAATTTGCCAAACAGAATGCTCAGAATTGAGTACACGGGCAGAGACACGGGCGTGTGTCTCAGCCGTGTGAGTGACACGACCTTGAACATGGGCGTGTGTCATGGCCGTGTGAAACCTGTACTTAATTTTTTGAAACATAAATTGACCACACGGCTTAGCACATGGGCGTGTGGCTTGGCCGTGTGAAAACTGCACCCTAATACTTGCAAGTCAGAGAGTTACACGGGCTATAGACACGACCGTGTGACTTGTATCACTTGGCCGTGTGGTTCACACGGCCAAACCACACGGGCGTGTGACCTCTATAAATCAAAAAAAATTTAAAAGTTTGCGAAAAATTCTCTGAGCTTCCGATTTAGTCCCGTCTTATTTCTAATGCTTGTTTTGGGTCTCGAGGGTCCATTGAAGGGACGTTATGAATAAAACTCGAGGAATGAATAGTAACTGTTTGAATTATCTAAAAATGTTCTGAAAGTTTTGGTAATGCTCCTTAACCCTGTTCCAGCGACAGATACGGGTTAGGGGTGTTACAGTTGAGATATGTGTTTATATGACATGTGATCATTATGCAATTTATCTATGAAGATGCTTTAGAGTATTGTGGTATATGCTCGAATGTTATGTGATTTTACGAGTAATGTGACATATGCTCAAACGTCATGAGATTTTATGAGTATGGTGATATATGCTTGTATGTTAGGTGATTATATGTGTAATATGGTATATGCTTAAAAGTGAACAAGTTTACCATGTAAAAGAACTAGAAAACAATGCATGAGTAAGTTTATTATGACATTAAAGATAGAGCTGTCAAGGTTAAGCTATATGGTTGTTTCGTTAATGTTTGATGAATTGTTGGCATGGTAGTTGTTCTAGGCATTCACTGAGCTTGTTAAGCTCACCTACTCCTTTTAAACCATTGCAGATCAGTAGTATGTCGATGTGAGCGGTGTGGTTTCGAGGGTGATCTAAGCAAGTCTATTTGTTACTTCGTAGGTGTTCTATATTTATTTACGTTTTGGGGAATGAGACAATGTGGGAGACTTGTATATAGCCATGTTAACTTCTAGACACTTTGCTGGTTTTTGGTTCGGTTTATAAGGATTACATGTTATTGTTATGCTTGAGTTCATGAACATGATGAGGGATTGATGTTACTTGCTCGAACACGATATTGTGATATTGAACTGTTAATTAGGCCGTTGAATGATTAATTGTCGAAGTAATTTATGTATAATGTTTATGAACTAAATTGGAATGTATTAATTTCTTATGTATGCTGCATTTTTGAAGTCTGGAACAGTGGTATCGATAATCGGGTTTTTAAATTGATACCTCTGTGTTTGGAACGTACAAGAAGTCAGAATAGAGATTTGGTATCGATACCTTTTCTCGAGTATCGATACTCGGGGTAAATTTATCGATACTTTACGAAAGGTACCGATAATTTTTGAGGTGGTATCATTTTTCCAGGAGGTATCGATACCAGACAAAGAAAATATCGATACCCTAGTGTCAGTATCGATACCTACGGACATATTTTGAGAATTTTGCTAAATGAACCTTATACATGTTTAAAATTGTTTATAAGACTAATTGTTGTGATTTTAGCATGTAGCAATGGTAACTATCTTGAATGATTAACTTAAAACCTATACGAACAATAAAATGATAGACGTTTTGTTTACAATGAGCTTTCTACTTGATGTATGTGACATGAGATGGTGGTGTGACGTCCCGTATTCAAGTTTGGTGACCAAGCCGGGTATAGGGTGTTACAGTGGGAATTGCAAGTGGTATAGTTAGTGCTATGGCAGAAGTTGGTAAGTTAAAGAACTCATTTTGTTTGATAATTTTGGATGGTTACAAGGGTTAGCTTGAGTGGCTTTGGTTTCTTATTTGGTTGTAAGGCATTAGCATTAGTGTATGTGACTTGAATTCTAAGAAGAGGTGAATTGAGTAATTTTTATGACATGATACAACTTTAGTAAGATGGGCTTATCTTTTTAGAGGATTTGGTTGTAGCTTTTGATTTTGGCTTGGCTGACTTGGTTTGCTGTTATATAGTGAGATTGATACCTCTTGTTTATAGTATTGTTTTGTGGTGCATTTGGACAGATTTTGGTACGTTATGATGTGTGATCTTCTTTGAAGAAATCTATCTTTAATAAATACTCATTTAACTTGGGAAAAAAAACTTCTCTCTAGGAAAAGCTTCTAATTTTTTTCTTTTAAATCCCTTAACCTCAGCCGTCAATCAAGGGCAGCCCAATTGACATTTGGATTGGGTGTTGCCCATCATCTACCGTCAATTGCTACCCCTTCCCTACCATGCCTCCATTTTTCCTTCGTTACTTCTTTGTTATTTTCTTCCATTTGCTGAATTTGGTGTCCTAAGTGTAATATATTCGTTTTGTATATTTATATTTTTCGAACAAATTGGTTTAATAATAACACCCATTAATTACATTAATACCCTTTGTTTATTGTCCTCAATGTTTTTGCACGCAAAGTAAAATGAAAGCAAACATTGACTCAATGGTTAGCTAATGTTTAATTAAATACTAAACAATATTACGTGGGTGGATCACATACGAAGAGACAACTTGTATTAGTGGATGAACCTAAACATGTCCTTAGTCTAATAGGAAATTAGCAAATCAATTGAAAGACTAGTATGTCATCTATCAATTCCAATTGAGAAAATGCTTTGTCTTGAGCATCGGAGTGGATGACTCCCAAAAGATAGAGACATAAATGTGACTAACTGGATTGATAGTATATTAGACAAGGCCCAAGTAGAATAGATCCTAGATCTATTTATGGATTTATTCACTTGTAACGTTCATAGTGTGGCATACCTTAATCCTGAGTGGATGATGGACTATGTGTGCATGACTCGTATACTTTGATGTAAATAAAAGCTTGAGTTCAAACAGATAATGAACCATAAGCTAGTGCGTTGGGTATACAACTTTTGTAATATGTAGCATCATTTACAATAGTAGAATTCATAGTCCAACTAATAGGTAAATAATATCCTTTCATTGGCCTTACATGGTAGATGAAAAGCAAACGTGATCACGAGTTATTTGTCTTTGTGATAAATGACTTAATTTCTATTTGATAGTAATTGACTTTTTATTAAGGAAAATATAATGGTTGCCATGAGATAAAATAGAATCATATTGGGAGAATAGATTTATCCCAAAGAGATTAAGGATATCCTACGAGGGTAACACACTAATGACAAGGTCTTTGGATGAGCACTGATTAAGTAGCTTTTGTAATGATATGTAATTAGGGAGAACTCATTCATGATAATATAGTGGAATGAACAATCGGTCCAATTAGAAATTATTTAAGCCCAAATTATATATGTCCAATCGGTCCCTTCGCAAGCTCGTTGAAATCATAATTGAATTGCATGTAGAACCAAATGAACATAAATGATGAAATTAGAGAAATAGGTTGCATTCACAAATGAATGTGTTTTCTCACTGAGTATATAAATGAATTGAGAATTGATTTAAGATTTTCAAATTATTAATTAATTAAATAATTGAAATTCGAAAATGGAATTAAATTAAGTAGTCATTATGAATCCATTGAATATAGAAATTAAATATATTTAATCGTAGATTCTTTTACAATAAAGTTGTCATGACTTTAACGAAATTAAAATTGAGTTGAAAAAATTATTTAATTGAGAAATTAATTTAGTTAAATTAATTAATTAATTAATATCTATTTTGATAATAGAAAACAAATATTAAGTTAGATTAAATTATAAAGTGTTGGATAAAAAATCCATAAAGCACATATAATGGACCAAATACACGAGAGACCCAATTTCCCTCCTTTTACATGTAAGGGGCGACATTCTTAGTGTTTTTATCTATGGTGAGTTGGCCCCCTCTTCTAGGTAGATTAAGAAAGTGTTTTTTTATTAAATAAATATTATTTGTATTATACTTATTTAACAAGGATTCTCTTGTCTCTCCAGATAACACTAATAGAATTAACACATAAGTTTCATATAAACACAATTCACTTTCATCACAAGCAGATAGCTCCTCGACTACTCTTTAATAGCAAATGAAATGGTTGACTACATGACGAGAAAAAGCTTAAAAGGCAATATTTTTTAAGGCAAATTTTAGAAACGCCTACGACATTATTGATTGGATTATGAGGAGAATGAGGTTTAGCGGTAGATGACGAACTTGGATTAGGAGTTGCATTTCCTCTGGTTCATTTTTTATTCTCATAAGCTAATCTTCCGCAAAGAAATTTTTTATTAAAAAAAGGGTTAAGAAATTGGTGTCTACTTTCGCATTTTTTATTTAATTTGGTTGTTGAAGCTTTAAGTGCCTTTATTTTAAAGTTGTCCAGGTCAATTTGTTCAAAGGAATTAAGTTCAAGCGCAGGGATCATGTGATTTTTTCACACCTTCAATACACTAATGATGTGATTTTCTTTTGCAAAGTTGAAGAACAAGTTTTGAACCTAAAGATAGTGTTGCGGTGTTTGCAGGCCAAGTTGAATTCGCAAAAATACAAATTGTTGGGTATTAATGTTGAGGATGATGTAATAAACATGTAGGCTATCAGCATTAAGGGCTGTGCTAGATCTTTTCCTATGGGTTATTTGGGTATCCCGTTAGGGTATAAATCTAATATTTGCAACATTTGGGATCCTATCTTAAAAAGGATGGAAAAGAGTCTGACAGCATGGAAAGCGAGTTCGTTGTCCATTAAGAGGCGCTTGATACTTATTTAGTGCTATCGAGTCTTCCTAATTTTTATATGTCAACTTTTAAGATTCCAAAATCTGTTGAAATAGAGATGGATAAGGTGTTGAGGGACTTTTATTGGTGTAAAGGATAACATAATGTTGCAACCATAGACCATACTAAGAAAATTAGCACTTCTTCATCGAGGCTCTGATACTGATTATTAGGGATAACGAGTAATATCTCATTCAAATGTAGCTTCAATATTGAACACCAAAATTGAATTGGGAACACTAATATCAAATTGAAACTACCCAAGTGTAGCAAGTAAACCCGACAAATAACTATTGAATATTAAAATACGATAGAAAAATCAACATATGCAAATAAAATCAATAAATGAGAGAACACACCAAATTTACGAGGTTTGGCAAATTGCCTATGTCCTCGGGATACTAACATTGAATGATAACTTTACTAATCTATTATATATATAAAAGCAAGAGTTTGGAAAAACTTTTGAACTAACGAGAATACCCTTTATTTCCCATCATATTACTAAATTTATATTTAAAAATAATTATAATCTAATAGGAGTTCTAATAATTATACATTAAAAAATAATTATAATTTAATTTACAGCTAATTTTTTACTAATTTTAAAGTAAAGTTGTTATTTGAAGAGAACTCTAAGCTTTTATAAGGAAAATGTTTCGATAATTATAATTATAATTACAAATAAAAGTTAAAAAATATTGACGTAAAAAGGTTGAGTTAATTTTGTTGATGTAAAATATAGTTATTACTTGAATAGAATTCTAAGCATATTAATTATCAGTTTATTAATCTTAGAATTAATGATGTTAATTAGTTATTATTTTGAATAATCTTACTTTACATGAATCTATATTATAAATTGAATATGTTAAAAATACTATAATTATATTTAAAATTTTCTATTATAATATTTGAATTGATAAGTTAATGTATTTTAATTATAATTCAATAATTTAAATAAAAAATTTTATTTTACATTAATTATTATGATTAAAAACATAATATTTAAAAATTAATTAAATATTAAATATATAAAATCACATATATTTTATGTGATATTAGAAGCTAGTAAAAAAAATACAAACGAAAAAAACACTTAATTAAAAGAATTCCCACATATATATATATATATATATATATATATAAAAAGTACATTAAGTTTTTAGATGATCCAAATAAAGGCTTCAAGCCTTATTATATAAGGGAAGGGAGGAGGTTTAATTTTATCCCATTTCAATTTGACATTTTTTTTTTCCAGTTCAATAAGTTGTACACTTTCAATAAATATTTGAAAATTGAAATTGTGATGTGAATATTTGAGCTAACTCATAAATATTTGTACAATCATGGTCCTATATAATATATATATTAGAAAATGACTGAGTCAAGTTGACTTGGGAGTCAACCGAAATTGTTTATGTATTAGTTTCTGGAAAGAGATGAGAAAAAAGAAAGGTGAAGTCCTCCAGCGTGCGTGACTAACCAAAATCCTTTTATTTTATTATTCAATAAAAAGAAAGCCATCTTTTCTTATTATTATCGACCATATAGTGTGATCTCCATTCTTTATTTATATTACATTTAGTCATTTTTTGGTCTAAAATATGACATTTAAAGTCAGGTTCACATTTAACAACTCCATCACCCATATTATTTACATACATCTTTTTAGTTTAAATTAGTTGAGTCTTTGTTGGGATTCCCAGTAAATTATTAACTTACAACTCAATAATGTCTTTGTTAATTGAGAAACCCCATTAAAATGATTTAGCTAGGGATTAAGTTTTATTTTCTATTTTTCTTAATTATTAATGTTTGCAAAAATATTCGCATTGTATTTAATGGTGGACTTTTTCATCTCAATACTTTGTTATTTTAATGAAAAAAAAAAAGTATTTGTCATATATACCTTGAGCTAAAGATGATGTGATATATACCTTAGTGTATTTTAAAATATAATTTCTAAAATATGAAAATCTAAATTTAAATAAAATGAAGTAGTATACAAAAAAAAAATTGAATCCTTAGTTTTGATTTAGAAATTTTATATAAAAATTTTAGTAGGTTTAAGAATATGTTTTTATAGAATAATGACTAATAGTTAATCTCGTATCCCCTTAATTTTAAAAGAAGAATATTTATAAAAAAGAAAAGGTTTGGAGTGCTTAGATCTAAACTAGTGTATGATTGGTTGTATTCCGTTGTAGAGTTAGTAAACTTGAAAAATTAAAAGAATTAATGAGATTAAATCTAATGTAATGGCAATCCTTAATAATATGGCACGACGTAATTATTAGTTTTTTTAAATAAAAATTATATTGACAAAACAAAAATGCTTAATTGATGCTTCCATCTTTATTATATCTAATATAAATTCGATTAATATTCTTTTGTAGGTGTTATTTTCCTATCATATAAATTATTAACAAATCAAAATTTATAAAAATATATAAACAAAAATAAATATGAATGAGTATGAGTATGACAGTCAAAGGAAAAGAGTTGAGTCAAAGAAGTAAAAGTTGATAGTCGACAGGGTCGCCCTTTCCATAGAAAAATCAACGGTTCCTCGAACTTGGAAAGAAATGCCCAATCGGGACTAAGCAAGATCTTTGTCTACGAGACACCACTTATAAATACCCCAACAAAGCGTTTGCTGCCATGTCCCATACAAAACACGTAACCACTTTTGTTCCTCGTTTAACTTCTTCTTCTTCTTCCAAACATCTTTTCGTCTTTTTCTTTCAAAGGGTAACAGATAATCGCCACCATGAAGGTACGCAAACGAACCGTATGGATTAATGTCTGGTAATAAAAAAGTTTCCAATTTTATTGAAAATTTTCTTCTTCTTTTTTCAGCAAAAGATGGTAGTGAAGGTTTCCATGAATGGCGACAAATCCCGCTCCAAGGCATTGAAAATTGCAGTTGGTCTCTCAGGTAATAAAACCAATTCCAACCATTTTTTTAAGTTACACTTTACTAGTTTACCAACTTTGATTTAATTTGGGGAATTTATGCTACTTGTTGGGGTTTTCTTTCTGGAAGGGGTGGAGTCGGCTTCGTTGAAAGGCGATGACAAGAGCCAAATAGAGGTAACAGGGGATGGTGTGGATGCAGTTAAGCTAGCAAGTCTGTTAAGGAAAAGCGTGGGGTTCGCCGAGCTGGTTAGCGTCAGTGCCGACGGTGGTGAAAAGAAGGAAGAGAAGAAAGACGATCCGAAGCCAGAGCCACCGTTCTGCTATGTGTCGCCGCCGTTTAATCCATCGTACCATTATTATCAAGCGGTGCCTTCGTACGAATATGTCGACAACTATGGCCCCTCCCCCTCTTGCTCCATCTTGTAATCACAGACGCGGAATTTTACACTTCACAGCCAACAACAATAAATGAGACAAATATATTACTCGGCTTGAGTTCCTCAAATTTTGTAGTTCATAATCATGTCAAATTTAGAGCTCAAATCACTGTGTTTCATATGCAATTCTTTTTTTGTTTGGTTTTAAATTTTTAAAATATATATATTTGAAGAAAGCTTGTGTTATAGCAAAAAGTTCGTCAATATTATACCAAATTTCCTCTCGAGATTTTGTGATGAATAAAGAGTTAGTATATATATTTTTTAATTATAAGAAAATGGTAAAGCCTTAACAACAACGCTATTGGCAAATGACATGCTATAATTTCTCCTGCAGTGAGGATCTCATCAACATAAAAAAGAAACCCAAATCAAGAACCATGGTGTCATTCAAACACAATATATACAAGCAACAAAAAGTTGCTACCTTTTAAGGAAATTCAGAAACTGGAAACTACAATGGCCTATGGAAGTGGTATTTTGAAGTTTATAAACAGACCAAAGAGAGGTTATTGAGATCGGGTTTTATGGAACACGAAACTATTGTGGAGATAAAAATGGTAGAGAGAAAATAGAAAGTGCGGCGCGAGGTTGGCTGCCGGAATCTTGAACCCATCTAACAGTCGACATCGGAGATTAGAGCATTGGAGCTTTAAAAGTCAAGTTGGTAATTTTGTGACTTTTGTTGGGTTTACTGAGAAAATAAAATGGAGATTTGGGGAACAAGGGATTAAGGGGTTCTCTATAATATATAATATCAGCTTAAAAGGTATTATATACGTATATACACACATATATATATACACCCCACAAACTGCATACATCTTAAGCTATATAGGATCGTATCATAGCATCAATGTGGTATAATTATATGTTGTGAAAAAAAGAACGTTGATAATGACAATATATCGTAAAGAAAAAAAAATAAAATAAAGAATATACAAATTTTTACGTGGAAACCTTTTCAAGAAAAAAAATCACGGGCAGAGGAGAAGATAATGTAACACCCTCAACCCGTATCCCTCGCCGGAACCGGGTTACAGAGCATTAACGGAGTTTACAGATCAAACTGATAGAAATTTCAAACATTTCATATCATCAAAACAAGTCATCAAAGCATCATTTTAATCCAAATTATAAACATATCAAATCCAAATCAATTTTGCCTAGTTCATGAGCACTTAAACATAGAATTAAATTCACATGCACCTATCTAGATTTAGTTCAATTTACCATGCCATAATATACCTTCAAAAATAAATACATATTTTTATGTATAAAACCAACCAAAAGTAAACTTATAACCCCATTTACGATCAAAATTAATTACCTAACCTGTGCACGGAAAAATAAAACCATATGCTGAGTAAAACTCAGTGGTATTTCTATAATCCGAATAATTAAAGACAATATATTACAAATGTATAATTGAAATATAGACACATATTAATATTTAAAAATCATCACAACTACCATATGCCAACTCTTTGAATTCATACATGATAGCATATCATAATTCATTTGTTTCACAATATCCCAATTTTCATACTTGTTATATAAATAGTTTTTCACAATTTAATTCACATTTCATTCAAACAATGGCATTATCCATTCTATATTCAATTCATGAGTGTATAACTCATATATTCCATATATTTGCAACATATTTCACATTCTATTTTCAATTCATTATTTCACTTCCATTTCTCATACCATGCCAATTCAATATCAATCATAAAACTTTATTATTCATTTACCCCTATTAACACAACTCGGACTCAGACGGATACATGGATCCAACCAAACACACCAGTTTGGCACCCAGTGCCTCATCGAATTAATCCGAATTAGTAAATTGACACCCAGTGTCTCATCGACTCGAAGTCGAAGAAATCCCTAAACTCTTTCAATCCTATGGCATGCCATCTATATCCGACTCAGCCCGATACAGTTAATAGGGTTTAATTTCACATTTCAGATATAATCAATATCCAATACTGATTTTTCATATAATCACATAATTACACATATAACCATTTCAATTCAAAAATCAATTCATTCAATATATATATCTACCAATTCAATTCATTCAATCAATTATCAAAATATCAATTACTTACCTCAACACTTACCATATACATTAAATAAAAATTACAACAATTAATAACTAGTTTCGGATTATAGAAATACAAACCAAAAATTTCGAGCTATTTCTCGTCGACTTTATCTTTTCCCTTTTTAGTCGAAGATTCCGATACGACGTTAGCTACGGAATTAAAACAATTAAAATTCATCAATACAACACAATTCAATATCATATTTAATATTTCAATTTTTACTCAATATTTACCTAAATTCCAATCTAGTCCCTAAACTGAGACTAACTTTTATTCTTCACATTTAATTCTATATTTTCATTCAATTTCCACTTTAAACTAAATTTAACTCCCTAATTTCACTTAAATCCCTAAATTTTGAAATTTTCACAATTTAATCCCTATTACTCAAAATTTATAATTTATTTTACAATCCAATCATTTTTTTTATTTCTAACTTAAAAATCTATCAATTTAGTCCCTAATACTAAAATTATTCAACATTAGCAACATCTAAAAACTCAATAATTTCTAAAATTTTGACATGGGTTGGGTAGTGTTTAATACCGGGATTCAAAAAACATAAAAATTACAAGAAAAAGAGATTAAATTGACTAACCAATTGAGCTTTAAACTTTGAAAACCTAATTTCTCCTTTCTTTCTTTCCCTTTTTCTTTTCTTTCTTTTCTCCCTGTTTCGTTTCTATCCTGATTCTTTCTATTTCTTTTTGTTTCTTTATTTATTATTATTAATATAATATATATAATATATATACTTAAACATTAAGATATAATATTATAATATTATAATATATATTTTAACTTTAAGTTTTATAAATATCTTATGCCGCCTCATTTAAGGAAAATGGCATAATTTCCTCTTTAGTCTCTTTAATTTTTCTTTAATCTATAATTCAATTTTTACCCTATATGCAATTTAGTCCTTTTTCTTAATTACTCTTAATTCATGCAAATTCACCTAACCAAAACCTAATTAACTACACAACTAACTTTGTAAATATTTATTAAAAATATTTACGAGTCTGATTTTCGGTAACGGAGTCTCGAAAATGCACTTTCTGACACCCGTGACTATCGGGTCGTTACAAATTCACTATGTCGAATTCGAATTATTACAATAGGAGTAGACTATGTCTATTTATAGGAGTGTAAAACCATATTCTAATTAAAATAAAATAGAAGTAATGTAGGTAAGGTTAAAACACCTTATTCAAATCAACATTAAACTGAGGAAGTATACTTCTATTCGAACTTCTCTTGCACACTTGTATTTTACCACTTGTATTTTATTTTATCATGAATTTGGGTCACATCTTTAACAATCATCACCTTGACACGAATTCTTTAACAAACAAGTTCATCGTGAACTCTCAATAAACAAGTTCTCCACCTCTTCCATAAAACCCCTTAAGGGTTTAACTTCAACAATGAACATGAACCAAGTCTAAGCAATGCTCAAACTTGGTTATGGGAAGTGACTTAGTCATCATATCTGCAGGATTTTCATGAGTACTAATTTTTCTCACAACAATATCACCACGAGCAATAATATCACGAACAAAATGATACCGAACATCAATGTGCTTTGTTCTCTCATGATACATTTGATCTTTTGTAAGGAAGATGGTATTTTGACTATCACAAAATACTGTACTGATTTGAAGGTCTTCATTGAGTTCACTAAAGAGTCCCTTCACCCAAATGGCTTCTTTACAAGCCTCAGTAATCGCCATGTACTCAGCTTCAGTGGTAGACAAAGCGACTGTAGTTTGCAAAGTGGCTTTCCAACTGATTGCACAACCTCCGATTGTAAAGACATAACCTGTGAGGGATCTTCTTCTATCAAGGTCTCCAGTAAAATCAGCATCAACATACCCAATGATTCCATCTCTAGTTCTTCCAAACTGTAAGCAAACATCAGTAGTACCTAGTAAGTATCCTAAAATCCACTAAACTGCTTTCCAGTGTTCTTTGTCGGGATTCACCATGTATCTGCTAACTGCACTGACTATATATGATAAATCTGGACGTGAACAAACCATAGCATACATGAGAAATCCCATTGCACTAAAATATGGGATATATGACATGTACTCAATCTCATCATCTGATTGTGGAGATAAAGCCGATGAAAGTCTGAAATGGGCTGCTAAAGGAGTACTAACAGGCTTAGCACTCTGCGTATTGAACCTGCAAAAAACTTTCTCAATGTACCCCTTCTGACTTAGGTACAATTTACTTGCTTTTCTATCTCTGAGAATCTCTATACTAAGTATCTTCTTTGCTGGTCCCACATCTTTCATCTCAAATTCTTCACTAAGTTAGGCTTTGACCTTTCTTATCTTTCCTTTATCTTTAGCTACATTTAAAGCATAAGCAACTAGATTAGCCTCGACATACCTCTTTGGAGGTTTAACCTTTCTTTTAGTTCTGTTTTTGGCAATAGAGTATTGTGGTGCAGAAGCAACTCTATTCTGAATTTTGTACTGGCTTGAGGAGTCGACTTTGTTGTGGATTCTAGATTAATCTGATGCTCCACCTGCTTTTGTTGTTATTTATTAGAAGAGTCTTTAAGAGATAAGTTAGGTAGCATAACAGTTTCATAAAAAACAATAGCTCTGCTAATCACAACTTTTCTATTTTCAGGACACCATAACTTATACCCTTTTTACACCAGCTTTATAATCAAGGAAAACACATTTAATGGATCTCAGTTCCAATTTTCCATTATCAACATGAGCATATGCAGAACACCCAAAGATCTTTAAATCAGAATAATCAGCAGGATTACCAGACCATAACTCTTGTAGAGTTTCTTTCTCAATGGCAACAGATGGAGATCGGTTGATAAAAAAATGCAGTAGAGGCTGCTTCGACCCAAAACGACTTTGGTAAGTTGGCATTCGACAACAACATCGAGCCTTCTCCATGATCGTTCTGTTCATTCATTCTGCAACACCGTTTTGCTATGGAGTATGACGACTGTCAAGTGTCTCACGATCCCTTCTGACTTGAGCAGTTCATTACACTTATCAGAACAGAACTCTAAGCCATTGTTTGTGTGGAGGTGTTTTATTTGTTTTCCCGTCTATTTTTCAATCATAGTTTTCCAAGACTTGAATGCGGAAAACACATCGCTTTTATGCTTCAAGAAGAAAACTCAAACTTTTCTGGAAAAATCATCAATAAAAGTCAGCATATAATAAACTCCACCTCCCGAAGACACTCTGGATGGCCCCCACAGATCAGAATGATTATACTCTAATGTTCTCTTTGTGTTATGGATTCCTATGGTGAATCAAACTCTCTTTTGCTTCCCAAAAACGCAGTGCTCACATAAATTTAATTTGGAAATTTCTTTCCCATCAAGAAGTCCTTTTTTGCTCAATTTTGCCATGTCATTCTCACTCATATGCCCTAGGCGCATATGCCAAAGTCTAGTAATATTATCATCTGGAAAGAAAGAGGAAGCGACAGCTTCATCACCAGTAACCGTAAAACTCTACAAAATATATAACTTGACAGTCTTTCTCTGCCCTTTTATCACAACGAAGGAACCTTTGGAAATCTTCAAAACCCCACTTTCAGCTGTGTATTTGTAACCTTTTGAATCAAAAGTACTCAACGAAATCAAATTTCTCTTCAATTCTGGAACATGTCGTATGTCACTAAGTGTTTTGACAACTTCGTCAAAAATCTTAACTTTAATCGTTCCAACACCTACGATTTTACACGAAGCATTATTTCCCATCAAAACAACACCTTCAAATATTATTTCGTAAGTTGTAAACAAATCTCGATTGGGACTCATGTGGAAGGTGCAGCCCGAATCAAGGAGCCACTCATCGCTCACTTTAGAATTATTGACAGAAGCGACTAGAAGTTCACCGTCACTGTAGTCTTCTACAACATCAGCTTCATCAGATTTTTCTGGTTGTTTGTTCTTTTGATTCACAGCCTCCCTTTTGATCTTGTTTTGCAGCTTAAAACACTCAGATTTAATGTGCCCATTCTTCTTACAGAAGTTACAATTTTTACCTCTGTTTGAAGACTTCGATCTTCCCTTAGATTTACCGTGAGGATTCCGTTCCTGTGTCATTCCATGATCACCATCAACATTCCGATCTTGTCTCTCACGAATAATGAGACCCTCTCCCTGAGAGTCGGGTTTAACCATAAGATGCTCCATCTTATCATACGAGGTCAAATAATTATAAACCTCATCAACTGTGAGAGACTCGCGGCTATACAAAATCGTGTCTCTAAAGGTTGAATAAGACGGGGGCAACGAACAAAGCAGAATCAACCCTAGATCTTCTTTATCTTACTGAACCTCCATGGCCTCAAGGTCTGGGAGAATTTCTTTAAGCACTGTTAAGTGTTCGTGCACAAACGCACCTTCCTCCAAACGATGAGCATAAAGACGCTGCTTCATATGCAGCTTGCTAGTTAGATTTTTCGACGTACATAGTTGCTCCAGCCTCTTCCATAATGCACCGACAATCTTCTCATTCATCACATCTTGTAAAATTTCGTTAGACAAATGTAGATGTAATTGCGTCAAAGTCTTTCAATCCTTACGCTTCTTCTCTTCATCCGCCAATGTCGAAGGCATCTTATCTATCCCTAGCAGAGCATCCTCTTGATCCATCTGCGTAAGAATTGCCTGCATCTTAATTTGCCACAACGCGAATCTGGTGTTACGATCCAACAACGAAATTTCATACTTCAGCGATGCCATTACCATGATCAAGATAAGCAACCCGGAAAAATCTGATACCAATTTGTGAAAAATATAACGTCGATAATGACAATGTATCGCAAAGAAAAAGAAAGAAAAAGAAAGAACACACAGATTTTTATGTGGAAACCCTTTCGGGAAAAACATCACGGGCAGAGGAAAAGATAATTCACTATGTCGAATTCAAATGATTACAAGAGGAGTAGACTATGTCTATTTATAGGTGTGTAAAACCATATTCTAATAAAAATAAAATAGAAGTAATGCAGTAAGGTTAAAACACCTTATTCAAATCAACATTAAACAAAGGAAGTATACTTCTATTCGAACTTCTCTTGCACACTTGTATTTTATTTTATCATGAATTTGGGTCACATCTCTAACATATGTATTTCTTAAAAGAAAAAAAAATTAAGCTTTATCAATGCTTTTAAATCTTAAATTTATACATGAAACTTTAATTGTGGTTTACATGTACATTTATTTATTTTTATATTTGATGAATATAATTATTTTTTGTACATAATATGTAAACATAAAATGATCTTACATCAATAATATATTAGTAATTTGTGAAAATTAAAAATTAAATCAAAACTTCAAGTATAAAATTATATAAATGTAAGTTCTTGTATTACATTACACATTAAATCAAAGTTTAACTTTTATTAAAATCCAAATAGATTGTTAATCAATCATTTATATTTAAATTATTTTTTTCTTCTCAGTCATCTCAACTATTGAATATTGATTTGGTGTTAAACTTAAAAGAAGTAGTTTTTACGGACAAAAACAATAATGAATGTTAGTGTTTGTGGTGGATCCGAAAAACACTTTTGTTATGTTTAGTTGTTATTATTAATCATGACTTGCTTGTTACAAAACAAATGAATACCAGAACAGATATTAAAAATAATGTATCTGCTTTAATAAATAATTATTAGATAAAGTGCAACACAGAGAATGTGGGGTGGGAGGAATAATATAATTTTTTTTAATTTAATTTAAAAAGTATATCAATTAATTTTTAATTTCATAATTTTTTATAATCCATATATTTTTTAGATTATATATATTTTTATGAATTTTTATATATTTATTTTATATTTTTAAGGTTTATATCAATTTAATAAAAGAAATTTTATATATTTCACAGAAGAACGCCAAGTGGCACTTTTTCATTGTCTAAAACTGCCAAACAATTTATTTTGAACTTCCATTACAAAAATGGACTAAAACCATAACAAATGCATATTTTAGGTACCAAATTGAGTAAAAAAATAGGTACCAGAGTGGGAGAACAAGTATACTTCAGAGGCCAAATTGTGAATTAAGCCTTCTAAGAAATACTAATTGTTCGCCCTCAGTCTTACATGAGTTAAGATTCCTCTCTCGTTGTATGATACCTTGGCAAGAAAAGGAAAATGTGAAACCCAACATTAATTATTTTTTTCAGCTACTGACTTTATTCCTAAATTTTGCAAGGAAGCCCAAAGAAAAGCAAGAAGTAAAGAGTTTCTTGTACATTGTAGAACTAGTGCAACATAAAGAAGGTTCGCATGACATGCCTTGTCAAGAGAGGGTGAGCACATTTCTTTGATCTTTTCAAGCATATATTCAGTAGATAATTTACCTAAATTATATGAATCAATGGATTGTTGACATGCTTTCTGTAGCACCCTTCACCCGGAGTGAACCAATATATCACTAGCAAGGGATGTCACATTTGGACACTAAGGCTACTGTACTCGAACATCAATTTTAAAACTTTGTTTTAACATAAATAGACACTTTTAGAGTTATTTAAGTCATTTCTAGGCTTTCTTTAAAGTTTGGTTACAAACAGGGACCAATCAGGTCTTATTCAAATCAAAACAGGGAAAATAAGGTCAATGTTGCGACACTAGGAAGTGGGTGTCACGACACTGAGCTGTTGGTGCCGCGACATCGAAAAGAAACTACTAAACAAGGACCATGTCGCGACACTGGGATGCTGATTTTGCGACACTGAAAACAAATTACTCTAACTACATGTCTAATGTCGCGACACTGGTTTCTAATGTTGCGACACTTGAGACAAATTACCCGAAACATGTCTGAAATGTCTAAAAACCAAGTCTAATGTAACACCCCTAATACCTATCCGTCGCCAGAACAGGGTCACGGAGCATTACCTGAGTTTACAGATCAATTACAGAAAAATTCATATCATTTACTATTCATATCCGAAATCAATCATAATGTCCCTTAAATGGGTCCACAAGGCCCAAAATATGCGTTAGACACAAGTCGGGACTAAACCGGGAACTTAGAGAATTTTTTTTTTGCAAAATTACAATTTTTTTCCTAGGTGCAGGGGACACATGCCCGTGTGGCTCACACGACCAAGTGACACGCCCGTGTCCCAGGCCGTGTGGATATTCGATGTGAGACACACGGCCGTGTTCCAGCCCGTATTCAAATTAGGTTGCATACTGACTTAGTCACATGGCCGAGCCACACGTCCGTGTGCTAGGCTGTGTGAGCATATTGACTTGCATAATTAAGGTGCAGGGTTCACACGGCCAAGTCGCATGCCCGTGTGCCAGGCTGTGTGATACACACGGCTGAGACAGACGCCCGTGTCTCTGCCCATGTGAAAATACCTGAGCAATCTATTTTGAAATTTTAACATGCAAGGGACACACGGCCGAAGTACACGCCCATATACTAGGTCGTGTGTCACACACGGTTGAGACACACGCCCGTATGGACAAAATAAGGCCATTTCCAAGTCTTATTCTCACCCAAACTTGTCTTCCACCTACATCAACATTTATCACTTTCACTAACCAATTCAAGACATTTAAATCAAGTCAAAACCAAGTCTTAATCTTGACATTTTACACATATAACCAATATACCCTTAGGTTTCCCAATAGATAATTTTATTATTATATCATTCTAAAACTTATACTTACCTAAATACCAAATGCATATATGCATAATCACATTCATACTTCAAATGTGATAATACCATATATATATATATATATACATATCAAAACATGACCATTACAAGCCATTCCAATGGCTATTTACAACCAAACATGTATATGCCAGCATTTGACCAATTTAACCTATACATGCCATTATATTCTAATTAAAGTTTGCTATTTATACCAAAAAGAGCTGAAGGATAGTGTGATCTTGCTCCGACCCGCTCCAACCTTTACGAGCTTCCGAGTACTATAAAATAGAGAAAATAAAACAGAGTAAGCATTGAATGCTTAGTAAGTTCATATAACGGGAAATTGACTTACCATTCATATTTATTTAAAATAAGCATATAAAGTACATTCAAATCAAATTAATCAATAACCTAACACATATACATCCTCAAGCAAGTTAGTCATGTATTTCAAATGCATTTCAAGTAAGTAACAGAGATGAGCTCATTGTATAAATATTTCCATGTATTTTCAAGTAGATACCATTGTTAATTCATTCAGTCCTTATCTTAACTTATATCAGAACTTTGCTCGTTGAACCTTATAAAACATCGATGGACATCGGGTAGTACATTTGAAGTGTAAAAATCTGTAATTCGTCAATTCATATTCAAGAGTTTTCATAAGAACACTTAAGCGGGAAGCACTCTCTCGAGCCATATAACGGGAAGCTCATGTGAGCCATGTAACATGAAACTTATCCGGGCTATATAACAGGAAGCTCATAAGAGCCATAATCAGGAAGATCATGCGAGCCAATAACGGGTAGCTCCGAAGAGCCATTAACAGGAAGCTTTGAATAGCCATATATCGGGAAGTTCAAGCGAGCCATATCGAAAAGCTCACAAAGAGCCTTTAATCTGGAAGCTCACGAAGAGCCATATATCGGGACGCTCATAAGAGCTACGGTGTGTCCACAACACATGCATGATCACAACCGATCGGGATGCTCCGAAAAGCTATTAACGGGAAGCTCGCAAGAACCATATAACAAGAAGCTCGAAAGGGCTAATAACGGGACGCCCTTTCGAGCTATGGTGTATCCGCAACATATGCAGGACTACAACCAATACGGGAAACTTGCATCCATCGATTTTCATTTGTTCAAACGAGACTTAACATTTATCGGACATTTTTAGATATTTAATCACTTTCATATACATGGCAATTATACAATTCACATATATATAACATTTAATTTAAACATATAAATATACACAAATTTAGTTATACGAACTTACCTTGACAAATGTTCGTGTATTTGAAATATACTAATCTGACACTTTTTCTTTTCCACGATCTTCGTATTTGAGTTATCCGGATCTATACGAGTAAATTTAACTCAATTTAATACAATTCATAATCAATTCAATTCAATTCACATCCTAGGCAAAATTACCATTTTGCCCCTATACTTTTAATTAATGATGGTTTCGTCCTTAGGCTCGGAAATTGAAATTCATGCAATTTAATCCTTATTCCAAGCCTAACCGATTTTTACATATAACATTTATAGCCCATGAATTTCACAAAAATTATAATTTTTCCATGAATTTTACATTTTTTCAATTTAGTCCCTAAATCACAATTTCATGAAAATTCACTTTACAAAAGTTATTTATCTATCAACAACCTTTAATTTTCTACCATAAATTTCATAATTCATGCATACTCATCCATGGAAAAATTTAATACTTTGATAAATTTACAAATTAGTCCCCAAAATAGCTAGATTAGGTTATTACGATCTTGGAAATATAAAAATTACTAAAAACGGGACAAGAATGCTTACCTAATTAAGCTTGCTTGAATTCTTTTCTCTTATCTAGGGTTTCCATGAAAATAATTTGGGGAAGATGATAATATAAGATGATATTTTGTCTTTTAATTAAAATATCATCTTTTATTTTTTATCTTTCCAATTTCATCCTTTTCTTTATTTAATTTTCCATGGATGAATCATCATAAATATCTACTAATTTCTCTTAATGGTCTATTTTTCTTATAAGGACCTCAATTTTTGAATTCCATAGCTATTTGATCCTTCTAGCTACTAGAATTTAACTTCCACATTTTATGCAATTTAGTCCTTTCCCCCTAATTAAACATGAAATCGGTAAAATTTTCTTAACAAAATTTTCATTTGAATTATCTACCATAATGCATACCATGCAATAATATTAAAATAATTTTTCTTTTGGACTCGGATTTGTGGTCCCGAAACCACTATTCTGATTTCACTGAAAACGGGCTGTTACATCTCAACTATCATCAACCATTCCAAATAATTTCTAAACATTATAAAACATAAAATATCCATCAAAACATCATAAAATTCAATATATAACCCAATCAAAGTTTAACAAGTTTGTAAGGTAAACAAAATAGTCAAGATTCTTCAAGTATTTTCACTAGAAATCTTGTCCATATGATTTGCATTAACCTATGTACATGCCATAATCTATAACCAAAATATCAAAATCACACTCTTTTCGAAGCTTTGAGATGTGATGAGTTGAGATGATATCTTCCCTTTAAAGCTTCAACTCGAATCTCTACATGCGTGTTGAAAAATAACGCGTTAAGCTTATAAAAGCTTTGTAAGTACATCAAGAATTAAACTTACCATTGAAATTAACCGATGTTAACATATGAATTTGTGTTTTAATAATTACATGCAATGCAACTAAATAGAGAATAATTATAGTGAAATCTCAAACTATCATTCTATAAGCCATTTACTGTAACACCCTATACCCGACCCGATTGCCAGGTCTGAGCTATAGTGTGCTACATTCATTGTCGAAGCAATTACAATTAAAACAAACATAATTCAAGCCATTTAACATTCAAATGCAACATTATAAGCAAACAATATGATAAATATACATGCTCGGGTCTTATATGAGCTTACGAAAGCTCTAATGCTAACCCGAGATCGAATTAGGATTGAATTATAAAGTATTCAAATTACAAGGTTAACGTCATGATGTCATATTTTCACGTCAAGATGTCGCTGCACAGTTTTTCACGTCACGACGTCAAGCCACTTAATGTTGCGACGTCACTTACTGTTTTGGCCTCATTAAGACGATGGGGTTCCTTGTCTTAACGTGACATTATAAGTCATTTCTCGTCGCGACGTGGTACACTCGACGTCGCGATGTCACATACTATTTTTGGAAAATCTAAGACCCTTAACCTGCAGTTTCATCCATTCAACAAATGCACACATACATTTCATCACCCAACTAAACCATGCTAAATTTCAACACTCAAGACATGATTCACGTTACCTTGATACAACAATGTATTAAACCTTAACAATTTCAAATAGGTTAACTAATATACTATACTTATGCTTTTTTCAACCATGCCAAATTCATCCAAAATCAATTTCAATGCAACATTATACACATTACAAACATATAATCTACTTATGAGCATAACAACACTATCAACTAGATTCACATATACCAATTTCCGTAGGCTACACAACATATTTCCTTTAACTCTATTTTCGTAAATCAGTTCATATTATATCATTCATTTCAAAAGCAGATGGTAGTGGCTTAACATGAAAATGACCGATACCTCTTTTCCCAGACATATAGAACTCAGAGTAATAACTCTGGACAGACAACCATTAGTCACACACACATACACTAATAATCCTTTACAGAGTAAAAATACTTACCTTATAATATGATAAAGTAAAGATAACCACAACACAAAGTAAGAAGGAACTCACTAGAAAAATAACAAAGTCTAAATAACAGGTCCTTTGCCTTTGTCATTTGGACCTTCTGTAGCGTCTTGAGCTAAAAATAATGTTATTTAAACATATCAGATTACTAATCATCGAATCATTAACACTTAACTCAGAACCAGAAAGTTTCTTTCCTTACACACCAATTTGACACTTATGCATGCAGAATAAAAAACATGTAAATAGCCTTAAAAATAACCTAGGGTTCATCAGTAATTACAAGAGAGCTATGACAAACATATAAGTTGGCTGACTACAATGAACCCAACTTCAGACAAGTTTTCTAGACTTTGGTTTTCAAAAAATGCAAAGAAGATCAATGAGGAAGATGAGCATAAAGAAAACGTAAAAATTTCCAATGAAGGCACAACTATCCTTATATATTTAAGTACGGAGACAAGGTTTAGTGGAAAAATAAGATAATTCCACTAACACTCTTGATTCTCGTGATTAAGTGCGCTTATAAAAAATTAAGTCTTTTCATCTACAGTAGTTTACTTCCATTCTATCTAAGTCTCAATTTAACTAACTAATTTTCCTTATTTATTAATAAACAAATCCATTCAATAGTAAACCAAGCGAGTTCGCCAAAGCATTTGGGTGGCATACACTTAATAGAAGAGTCTACCAAACCATAGATATTCGCCAAACTAAGAGTTCGTCAAATGGCGCATACAAAGAATTCTATACTTAACCAAAACAAACAATTTACTTACTCATCTCTACACTTAATTCACCAAAACACTCTAAACAATAATCAGACACCAAAACTTCGCTAGGCGAGCTGTTACTGTAACACCCCTAATCCGTATCCGTCGCCGGAATAGGGTTACGAGGCATTACCGATCAGATCACAACATACAATATACATTTATCAAACATAAATCCATTATCACATAAACATTAATCAAACATAACCACATTGTCCCTTATAAGGCTCTACGAGACCTCAAAACATGCTTGGAAGAGGTTCGAGACTAAACCGATAACATTTGAAACCTTTGGGAAACTTATAAAATTTTCATGCATATAGGGTTCACACGCTCGTGTGCCTCACACGGATCCAGACACGCCCGTGTCCCTGGCCATGTGAAAACAGGGCATACATACTGACTTGGGTCACACGGCTGACCACACGCCCGTGTGTCTAGCCCGTGTGCCCTTCGAAATGGCCACACACGCCCGTGTGCTAGGCCGTGCCAATCCTGTAGGGTATACTAACTTATGCAACACGGCCAAGTCACACGCCCGTGTGCTAGGCCGTGTGCCATTTAGAGGGCATATTGACTTGTGCCACACAGCCAGTCACACGCCCGTGTGTGAGGCCGTGTGGAGCATACTGACTTCAAATTAATTCCAACACCAGAGGACACATGGCCGTGTATCATGACCGCGTGTCGCACACGGCTGAGACACACGCCCGTGTCTCTGCCCGTGTGGACAAGAATAGGTCATTTGCAAGGCCAATTTGCCACCCTTTCTCATGCTCACCTAAACAACTAAAATAATACCATTTCAACACATTTATAGGCAACCAAAACATGCCAATTCATATACAAATCATGCCATTACATCTTTAACCATTTCACTAATCAAATCATAATCATAAACATACCAAAACAATATGTCATTACCAACAATTTCACCTATCTTCCCTATGCATTTTTCTCTTCATTTTATCAACTAATCCATGCCACAAAATATACTAATTCATCATCCCTATATCATACCAAATCAACCATGATATATCATTGGTAATTAATCAAAACAATTAACCACTTGCCATCACAACAACCCTATCAAACATGCCAAAACACAAGGTCATATATACATCACATATCACTTACCAAATTCATAAATTAAGCCAACTTAGATGGCCAAATACACACCAACATGTACATCATTTACAAGCCAACTCTCATGGCTAAAATCACAACTCAAAACATATCATCTTAACACTAGCCTATACATGCCATATACCATATATACATAATATCAAAAGTACCAACAAGTTGATCGATAGTGTGACGATGTTCCTAATGATCCCCGAATCTGATTTAGCTTCGATTATTTATAAAACATAGACAAATAACACACAGTAAGCTTCATAGCTTAATAAGTTCGTAAGTGAATAACTTAATTCATCAAATAAACATAATTCAACTATTTACACATTACCAAATCGAAATCACATTAATCGCAAACCTTTCTCATGTCTCAAAACATGATCAAATTCCATCTCATTGAACTTTCTCAATGTAATACTCGAATAGGTTCCGTACGTACCTATATTACTTCGTACTAACCTCTTTCTCAACCACATCATTCGTTTACCCGTTGAACCATTTGGAATAGAAGTCTGATACTCAAGGATCACAATCGATAAGTACCTATACCATGGCCCGTAGCCAAATCAAGGTAACTTATCCCGGAGTACCTATACCATGGCCCGTAGCCAAATCAAGGTAACTCCTCTGTGAAATACCTATACCATGGCCCGTAGCCAAATCAAGGTATTACTCGTACCTGAAGTGCCGGTATCATTGTAACATCCTGGAAAGGGCCTATGCATTTTCAGTTTAATTGTGCGAAATGTCAAGTCTCAAGTACTATGAATAAATTTTTGAATATTTTGGAAACCTAGAAATGCATGGAAATGGAAATGAACATTTTTGGAAACTTGAACATTTTGGAAACTCGAACATTTTGGAAACTCAACATTTAAAACACGGAAATGTAAGAAAATGGTCAGCAAACAGAGCCGATCGAAAATTTTAGGAAACTTAGAAATGATGCCGAAATGTCAAATTTTAAAGTTCAAAATAGGAAATAAGGGCTAGAGGGCCTTAAAAGAAAAAGTTGGAGAAGTTTGACACACAAACAGGCTTGGAAAAGTGGCCTGAAGATGCCACTTAGGGCCTAAGGAGATGGCGTCACATGCAGGGAAATAGGCCTGAGTTCGAGTCACTTGAGAAGCAAATAAATAAGTTTTATTTTTGCTTCCAGAAGGTTGAGGTGGACGGCATGGGTTTCTAGAAAAGGAAGAGTTTTATTTGCATAAATATGTGAATAATAAGGGATAAATAATGGATTTATTTTAGATTATTTTCAAGAGATAAATGTGGATATTATTTCTTTTATTTTGATAGATAAGGAAGAGATAAAAGAGGATTATTATTAGTATTATTTTTATTAAGAGATAAGTGATAAATAAAGGATTTTCTTTTAAGAAAATTGAGGAGATAATTGATGGATTAAAGGCTTTTATCTTTTAAATAAAAGAGATAATATTATCAAAAAGAGGAGTGGTGGCAAAGTAAGGGACTCCTAGGCTGATAATTTCGGCTATAAAAGGAGGGCAGGAGGGCTACTCATCAACTTTTGCTTTCTCTTCCTCTGTGCCGAAATTTTCCTAGCTCTCTCCCCCTCTCTGCCGAATTTTTCTTTAAGCAAAATCCATCTCCTCTTCTTCTATTTTCTTCTCTGTTTCTACTGTCAAAGCCGAATCTTTGTTGATTCTAAGTAAAGGAGCAATCAACTACGACATCTAAAGGGGTCTACAACTGTCGAATATAAGGATCAAGGATCTAAGGTAAGATAAATTTATTTGATTAAAGGTTATGATGTATATGTTAGATTAAATCTAACATGAAGATTTCGACAGCACATATAGGGCAAGGAATCCTCTTGATTTGGAAAGCGTAAGTGTTAGCGATTTCAAGGAAAAGGGATACTAGTAATTTTTGGGAACTTGATCAATCCAATCGGCAAACAAGGAATTAACAGATCTAAACTTTAGATTGGTAGATCGTTCTTCGGGATTTCAAGGAATCTATTAAGCCAATCAGGTGTGTACTCACACTAACTTTCGATATATCATATGGCAATTATTTTAACATATGAATATGCATAAGAATGTGAATATGGCTAAGTACCATAAATATGGTAAAAGTACCCAGGTACGTTTCCTACTTTTGACAGGATTATGAATATGTATATTGTTACATGTGAATAATGAGAAATTAAGTATGTTATGCATGATATAAAATATATGGGGCATTCGGGATCTATGTGAAAGGGGAAGAAGGTGTTGACTTGGTCTCACCAACGGAATATGGTGACTACGGTCACAAAATTTGAATATGGTAACTTCGTTTACATTATCCGAATTTGGTAACTTCGTTACATTATTTGAATATGGTGTCTAATGACACAAATTATATGGGCGATGAGCACGTCGCAATGATCGCGCCCGATGGTGTGTAGCGGATGGAGGGTTGACTTAGTAGTCCCCACGGTGTGGACCGGCGAGTGCGGGTGGTGTGTAGCGGATGGACCATTAGGCTTGGGTTTGGGAATGCATCATTAATTGTATTCTATGATTTGAATGTGTATCATTTGCATGCTGATTCTATTATGACTTAGTGTTGTGTACACATTGAGTCTGTTGACTCACCCCGCTTGGGGAAATATTTTTCGGTGATGACGAGTAATGGACCGGGTCGGCGGGAGCTTAAAGGTGGCCATGCATAGCAAGGAATTTATGATTTGGACTTTCAATTTATTTTAAGTATTTTAAGTTTTACTTTGGGATCATTGATATAATAAGGCCATTGTGGTTTACTTTATTTTTCTTTTATTTATTATGTTTATGGATTTTTATCAATTAAAGTTTAATTAAATTCCTTTTTAAAATTAACTCTAAATGTTTTGTCACCTTAAATAAATGGGTTTTAACATAAGATAAATTTGTTTTCAACTCAAGCCCAACCCAAACAATATTTTTTAAAAATCATACAAGTTTTTCCTAAGTAACAAAAGAATTTTGAACCGGTTTACTTGAGGAACATACCAAATCTGGTCAAAGCTCGTGGGCCGGGTTTAGGGTGTTTCAATCATGGCCCGAAGCCAACTCTTAACCTAATGACATGTCACTAGCATCCTAAACTATTCCTAAGGTTCAACCGGGGAGTTTCACTTGTCGATTTCATCGTCGAACACCTCTGTAGAGTCGTATTCACAATTCAAACATTATCCGTAATGTCATAATCACAATTTATGCATTATCAAAGCATATATCATACATTTATAATGAAATTACCACATACGAACTTACCTCGTGCTCGGAATTGACGAATCGGATCGATTACTCGATAACTTTGCCTTTCCCCCGATCTAATTCCAGATTCCTCTTTTCTTGATCTATATGTATTCAAAATTAACTCATTTAATCACCTACTCATTCAATTTAATCCTTAAACACATATTTGGACATTTTTACACATTAGCCCCTAAACTTTCACATTTATTCAATTTAGTCCCTATTTTACAAATACACAAAATTCACAAAATTCAACTTAACCCATGCTTGACCGAATTACACATAGGTCCCTAGAAGCCCAAAACTTTCATTTATTCCACATTTCAACCACACGATTTTCACATTTTACAAATTAATTCCTTTTTGACATTTTTGTCAAAAATCACTTTACAAAACATTTAAATCTATCAACAAATAGTCATTTTCCATTATCAAACATTCAAAAACTCAAATATTCATCAATGGCACTTCACAAAATCATGAAAAAATTCAAAAATTAAGGCACGGGTTAGCTAGAATACGAAGCAACGATATCAAAAACGTAAAAATCATCAAAAACTGAGTTAAAACCGTACCTCAATCAAGCTATGAATGTGCCGAATGGAGAACCTAATCCCTTGGTTCTCTTCTTTTCTAATTTCGGTTCAAAAAGATGATACTCAAGCCAAATTTTTATTTTGTTTTATTAATAATACTTTAATAACCAAATTACCATATTAACCTTTAATAAAAACCATTAAAATCATTTAATATAAGGCCATCTATGTCAAATTCCACTATAAATGGTCCAATAACATCATAAGGACCTTTCATTTAATAAATCATAGCAATTAGACACCTTTAACAAGTAGAATGCAACTTTTGCATTTTATACGATTTAGTCTTTTTTCTCAAATTGAGCTATTAAACGATAAAATTAGCTCACGAAATTTTTACACATTTCAAATAACATACTGTAAACACAAAAAATAATATTAAAATAATTTTCTGACATCGAATTTGTAGTTCCGTAACCACTGTTCCAATTTAGCTAAAACCGGGCTGTTACAGTTACACTTATGCTATATGACACAATACTATTGTCACTAGGTTAAGAAATTATTGGCCAAACTAACTTGATTTTGTTAGATACAAGAAAGAAATTTCCAACAAATTAACACTTCTGTTGTCATTATCGCATATGTGTATGTAAGAGAGAGACATGGTTGTCTTAGAAGCTATTGAAATTGTCTATATACAAAATAACTTAAGTTTAGTGTGATTTCTAATTTTTTTTTATTTTCTATTTTCATTTAAGAAAATAATTTTCATTTTTTTTTATTTTTAAAATTGAAAAATGCATTTGATAAATATAAACATAAACATATTTGATACATGTTATTCTATAATAGCAACATGAGCAATAAAATAAAAAAGACTTACATTTATATAGATTTTAACAAAGTTAAAAGAAGTTTGATATTAAAAAATTGTTAAAAATAATTTTTAGGTTCATATGGATTTGAATAAGTGAATTCAATAATTAAGTTTTAAGTTAAGAATTTTTATTTTTAATATTTTTAATTTTTAAAATACTTTTAATGAAAATAATTTTTTTTATTTTTAATTTTTAAATTGAAACACCCCACACCCGGCCCACGAGCTTGAACCGGATCTGGTATGTTCCTTAAATAAATCGGTTTTCAATGTTCTAAATGACTTAGAGAAAATTTGTGTAATTTTAAAAAAATTGTTTTGGGTTGGGCTTAATTTGAAACCTATTTAATAAATTCCGAAATCCAACTTAAATAAGGTGACAAAATAATTTTTGGGTTTATTATTTTAAAAGAAATAAATTTACTTATCTTTAATCAAACATAATTTGTATCATATTTAAATAAAAATAAACAGGAATAAAGAAAATCCAACTGGGCCTTATGGCCTTATTACATCATTCAAACCCAAAATAAAGTACTAAAATTTCATAAAGTCCAAATTCCAAATAATTTCTTCAAGCGATGCATGGCCACCTTTAGCTCCCGCCGACCCGGTCCATTACTGCTCATCACCTGAAAAATAATTCCCCAGCGGGTGAGTCAACAGAACTCAATGTGTACATAGTACTAATTTCCAACAAATCGAGCATACAAGTCATATCAATATCATGTTCATACAAAATAAAGGATGATGCAACCCAAATCCAAACCTATTTGTCCATCCGCTACACACCACCCGTACCAACTTTGTACACCGCGGGGACTACTAAGTCGACCCTCCATCCGCTACACACCATCGAAGCGATCATTTGCCAGATCGACGTGCTCATCGCCCACTTATGTTGTGTCATTAGACACTTGTATTCACCGGATGTAACCGGTTACCACTTTTCACTTTATGTGACCGTAGTCACCACTTTACGTTGGTGAGACCGTAGTCATCACCTTCACTTTCTTCCTCCACAAATATCCCGAATGCCCCAATTATTTCATAACATATTTCACATACTTAATTTTCATTCATGTTACTAATCACATGTTCAAACTATATCACATTCACAATCCTATCAAAAGTAGGAAACGTGCACTGGTACTCCTTACCACATTTGTGGTGCTTAGCCACATTCACATACTGTTACATATTTACATATCTAATGATTGCCATGCAATTTGTTGAAAGTTAGTAAGAGTACACACCTTTTTCGCTTAATAGTTTCCGTGAATTCCAGTAGAGCGATCTACCGATCTAGATCTTTCACTCCTATATTCGGCCATTAATTAAAACATATAAATAAACCTATTTGGTCTTAAAACCAAATCCTACTAGAAGTAGAATTACTTACCTAGTTGCCGAATTGATTTAATCAAGTCCCAACAGATTGCTAGAATTCCTCTTCCTTGAAATCGGCTAATACTAGGTATGTAACCATGTCGGTTTTCGGTTTTTGAAATAATGGAAAACACTTAAACAAATTATGCCTTGGCCGAATATCCCTTACCTTATGATGGGATTCCAAATCAAGAGGATTCCTTTATAAGCCTGTTGAAATCCTATAACTTCGTGTTAGATTAGATCTAACTTTGAAAACGTGAATCATAATCTTTAACCACATATTTATATTTATAATCCTTACCTTAGATCCTTAGATTTCCGAAAGATCCCCTTTTGATGTTGTGGATGATTGCCCTCTTTCTTAGAATCCACAAAGATTCAAATTTAATGAGAACGGAGAAGAAAATAGAAGAAAAAGAGAGGGATTTTTGCTTAATGAAAATTCGGCGAGAGGGGGTTTTGCCTAGGGAGAATTTCGGCAGAGAGGAAGAGGGAGCAAGTGTTGATGAGTAGCCCTCCTGTCCTCCTTTTATAGCCAAAGTTATCAGCCTAGGAGTCCTTTACTTGGCCACCACTCCTCTTTTGATAATATTATCTCTTTTATTTAAAAGATAAAAGCCTTTAATCCATCAATTATCTCTCAATTATCTCATTAGAAAATAATCCTTTATTTATCTCTTATTATTCACATATTTATGTGAATAAAACTCCTTTATTTATCTCTTATTATTCACATATTTATGTGAATAAAACTCCTTTATTTATCTCTTATTATTCACATATTTATGTGAATAAAACTCCTTTATTTCTATCATATATCCAAGTTTCCCGAAATGTTCAAGTTTCCATTTTTGGATCATTTCCAAAAATGTTTAGGTTTCCAAAAATGTCTAAGTTTCCAAAAATGTCCATTTCCATTTCCATTTTCATTTCCATCTCCATTTTCATTTCCATTTTCATTTTCATTTCTATTTTCATTCATTTTTAGGTTTCCAAAAGTATCAAAAATTTATTCATAATACTTAAGACTTGTCATTTCATACAATTGATCTGAAAATGCATAGGCCCTTCCTAGGATGTTACAGTTCTACCCCCCTTAAATAAAATTTCGTCCTCGAAATTTCCTAACTAAACAGTTGAGGGTATTGCTGTCGCATTGTCTCTTCTGGCTCCCACGAAGCTTCTTCCGATCCATGATTGCGCCATAACACCTTGACTAAAGGCACCGACTTCTTTCGTAGTGCTTTCACGTCACGTTCCAAGATCTGAATCGGCTCCTCCTCGTAGGATAGATCTGGCCTTAACTCCACTTCTTCAACAGGTACCACATTAGACGGATCCGATCGATAGCGACGTAGCATGGACACATGAAATACGTCGTGCATTTGATGCAACTCGTGGCAACTCCAATTGGTATGCCATCGCCCAACTCGCTTCGGTATTTGATAGGGCCTATAAACCTTGGGCTTAGCTTCCTTTGCGACCGAACCGCATAACCTTCTTCCAAGGTGAGACCTTTAGAAACACTTGGTCTCCTACTTCAAACTCAATTTCTTTCCTCTTAAGGTCTGCGTCGACTTCTTACTTCATCGTAAGCTTCTTTCAACCGTGCCCGAATTAATTCCACCTTCTCCTCGGTTTCCGCCACTAACTCGACCCAAAACGCGGCGTTCTCCTAACTCGGTCCAACAAGTTGGTGTTCTACATTTCCTTCCATACAATGCTTCGTATGGTGCCATCCGAATGCTTGCACGATAGCCGTTGTTGTAGGCGAACTCGGCTAGAGGCAAGTAATCTTCCCAACTTCCTCGAAATCCATCACACACCTCTTAGCATATCTTCCAACACTTGTATAACCTGTTCGATCGCCTGTCGATTGTGGATGAAAAGTCGTAGTGAAGTCTAGCTTAGTGCCTAATGCTTGATGAAGTGCTTTCCAAAATCGAGACGTAAACCTTGGGTCTCTATCGAGATGATCGACATCGGTACCTCGTGTAGCCTCACGATCTCCGCCACATATAACTTGGCTAACTTTTGAAGGGAATAGTCGATCCTCACGGGGATAAAATGTGCGGACTTGGTCAAACGGTCCACTATCACCCATACCGAGTCCTTCTTAGTGGGCGTAGGGGAAGCCCACTAACTAAGTCCATGGTAATTCTTTCCCACTTCCATTGGGGAATCTCAATTGGTTGAAGCAATCTGATGGGACTTGGTGTTCACCTTTACTTGTTGACATGTCAAACATTTCCCCACAAATTCGAGTCACCTCTCGCTTTGTGTCCGACCACCAAAATTGTTCCTTTAGATCTCTATACACTTGATGCCTCCGGATGCATAGCATAAGGACTACCATGCGCTTCCCCGAAGAATCCTTTGTCTCAACTCCTTATCCTCGGCATACAAACCTTTTCCTTGTAGCACAGTACTCCTTCATCATTGACGCCATAATCCTTTAATCCTCCTTGCCGTACTTGTCAGACTTAGTACTTAAGTCCTTATCCGCCAACCGTCCCTCTTTCACCTCCTTCACCAGTTGGCTTGACTTGTAACTCGCCAACAAGCTTCCGTCATCATACAAACTTAAGTGAGCGAACAAAGCCCTTAAATCCGACACAACCTTCCTTCTTAGGCGTCGGCTACCACATTCGCCTTGCCGGATGGTATTCTATCGAGCAGTCATAATCTTTTAATAACTCCACCCACCTTCGTTGCCTCAAGTTCAACTCCTTCGAGTCAACAAATACTTAAGGCTTTTGTGGTCCGTGTAAATTCACCGACCTTTCTCCATAAAGGTAGTGCCTCCAAACTTTGAGGCGAAAACCACTGCTTGCGAGTTTCCAAGTCATGAGTTGGGTAGTTCACCTCATGCGGCCTTAAGCTGTCGAGATGCATAAGCGACTACCTTTCCTTCTTGCATTAGCACACGGCCTAACCCCGTGCGAAGCATCACAATATACTACGAAGTCCTTACCGCCTCCGGTGAATTAACACCGAGCTTCACAAGACCTTTTTAAGCTTTTCAAAGCTCTCCTGTTGCTTATCCGTCCACACAAACGGTACTTCCTTCCTTAGTAACTTTGTCAAAGGTGCGGCTATTGACGAGAATCCTTCCACGAACCTTCTGTAATAGCTCGCCAAGCCTAAGAAACTTCGATTTCACCCACCGACCTAGGTGGTTTCCAATCCAACAACGCTTCGATCTTCCTAGGATCCACTCTTATTCCTTCTGCGGATACCACATGTCCTAGGAACGCCACTTCCTTGAGCCAAAATTCGCACTTGCTGAATTTGGCATAAAGCTTCATTTCCCTTAACACTTCTAACACAACTCGGAGATGCTCATCGTGCTCCTCCTCCGTCTTGGAATACACCAAAATGTCGTCGATGAACACCACGACGAATCTATCCAAGTAGGGTTGGAAAACCCTATTCATCATATCCATGAACGCGCGGCGGTGCGTCGTCAACCCAAACGGCATCACCACAAATTCAAAATGACCGTACCTTGTCCTAAAAGCGGTCTTATGAATATCGACCTCCTTCACTTTCGATTGATGATACCCCGACCTTAAGTCGATCTTTGAGAACACAATTTGCCTTTTTCGGTTGGTCGAACAAGTCATCTATCCTTGGCAAAGGATACTTGTTCTTGATGGTCGGTTTGTTCAATCGGCGATAATCTATGCACATCCGCATAGTTCCATCCTTCTTCTTCACAAAGAGAACCGGTGCTCCCCACGGAGACACACTGGGTCGAATGAACCCACGATCCAACAACTCTTGGATTTGAGCCTTGAGCTCCACTAACTCCTTTGGTGCCATTCGGTGGGAGAGCGATTGACACGGGAGAGCCGTTCTTGGTAGCAAATCTATTCCAAATTCCACTTCTCTATCTGGGGTATTCCGGCAACTCCTCCTAAATACATCCTCAAAATCCCCCTACTTGTTCTAACTCCCTTAACACCTTCCTCTTTTCCTCTTAACGCACTCACGAAGGCTAAGAATGCCTTACATCCTTTCTTAACCATTTTCTCGGCCTTCATCACGAAACTACGTTAGACAAGTAGTTCCTCCTTTCTCCGATCATCACTACTACCTCATCTTCCGGGTTCTTAGTTCCATACGTTTAGCCGCACAATCCAACACTACTCGATGCTCTACTAGCCAATCCATTCCAAGTATAAGCTCAAACTCTCCGAAGGGTAATTCCATTAAGTCACCCAGAAAGTTCGCTCCCCGAATCTCTGGGGGTACATTCCGAAAGATCCTATCTATCCTCACCGTTTGGCCTAAAGGGCTTACTACGCTTATCCGCCTATCGAAAAGTTCGAGTCTAGGCCTAGTGTTTCAACCACACTACATGCAACATAGGAATGAGTTGAGCCCACATCAATAAGAGCAAAATAGGGTTTGTCATGAATAAAGAACGTCACCGGGTTATAACATCCGGTCGTCTTCCTCTTCCTCCGGCGAACCGCGTAAACCAAACCCGGTTGCCTTGCTTCCGGCGTTAGCGCACCTCGGCCACGAGCTCCACGGCCTCTGCCACTACCTCTGTTGGCGACCCACGACCTCTTTGAGGCTGCTCATCGCCTCTACCACCTGGTTAGCATTCCGAGTCTGCTGGGTTGGCTCTCATCTAATAGCTTGGGGCAATCCTTAATCATATGGTCCTTGGACCCACACTTGAGACATCGTCCCGCCTTTTCCAACACTCTCCCCGTGCTTCCTTCCACAATGTTCACAAGGGCGAAATTGCCACCCGTACCAGCCTGCTGACTTTGTGGCTGTCAACTCTAGGCCTCTTGTGGCCTTTTCGGATATTTAAAACCTCTTTTGGGCTTATTTACTCATCCACGACACGCTTGGTGGCGTCCTTAATTCCCTCGACCACTTTAGCCTTTTCCACCAAGGCGAGAGAATTCCGCGCTCGATGCGGTGCTATCAAAAGTCTCAAATCGTCCCTAAGTCCGTCCCTCAAAACGAACACAAATGCGTTCATGCTCGATCGCCACTACTCCTCGGGCATATCGGCTCAACCTCAAGAATTCCGCTTCATATTCGGTGTGATGACTTACTTCCTTTTACCAACCCCGAAAAGCCTTCCTTTGCTCATCTATATACCGGTTCCCACATACTTCTTCCGAAATGCTTCCTTAGCATATTCCCGTGTCGATCTCTTCGCCGTGGCACCGTCCCGAACGGTTAACCACCATTGATACGCTTCATCGCGTAACGGTGCCGTCATCCCTTTCAACTTCTCCTCGGGGTCAAGTCGAGCTCATCCATGATGCGCTCGGCTGCTTCCAACCGCACTTTCCATCTTCGGGTGCCACTCCCGATACTCCTCTAAACATTTCACTCCATTAGCACGGAGCCGCTCAGAGCACGCACTTACGATTTCTGAATTGTTTCTCGCACCACCACCAATTCCAAAACTCGCGGCCGCGACTGCGACACGGCATCTTCCTCATGCGAGCCTGTTTGCTCAACATTGGCAAAATGGTGATGGTGGTGGTGGTATCTCATTGTCGAACCTTGTCTCGATCTAATGGTCATCCTTCCTCTACCTCTTCCACGGCGACCACGTCCTCTTGAGCTCATTATCGATTTAGATCCGATTAAGGAATTTTATGTATTAGTATTCTTGTTTCACTTATTACCCATGCGATGATATCTTATGAAGAAGAGTTTAAGAGTGGTTCTTTCGTTTTCATGCATGCATACAGTCTTGCATTCATTCATTCATCCATCAACAAATATGAACTTTCGTTCATTCAAAGAAACGTTGTAATTCTTGTTGTTGTTTTCGTTATTTTGCTTTTCCACTACCTAGGGGCATTTTCGTAATTTTATCATACAGGGGTATTTTCGTAAATTTTCAAAAATAAAAAGTTCCTGGTGATTTTGACGAAAGTATTTTGGTACTTCTAAAGTTCGGGAAATTTTGGAAGAATTTTGAAATCGAGGGGTATTTGGTAATTTTTGATCTCGAGGTATTTTGATAATTTTTCCAAAAATCGGGGTAAATTTGTAAAATTTATTAAGTTAGGGATATTTTCCAAGATTGTAAAACATTGAGGGTTCCTTTGAGAGTTACACTTTTCAAAGCAATGATATTGTAAAAATTTTGGAAATCGTGGTCGTTTTGGTAATTTTGTAAGTTAGAGCAATTTTGTAATTTTCCAAAATCAAGATAGTTTGATATTTTACAAATTAGGGTTTTTGAACATTTGATAAAGTAATGAAATTTTGTTAAAACTATGGGTGGTTTGGTCATTTTATAAACCAAGGGTATTTTTTTTTTTTTTTTTAAGAAAATGTTGTAAAATAGTTCTCATAAGTTTCTAAGAGTTTTAAAACTAAATTTTGGTTATACATTTTTTTATAAAAGAAAAACGGCTAAGTCCCTTTCGGGTTTTATTCTTTGTGTTTAGCCTATGACCGAGCCCTCTTGGTCGGGGTGAACCAAAGCTACGCACTGAGCAGGATTCGAATGAAGAGGAGGTGAGTCACGATCATGCTTAAATACCAAGCTCTCACCGACCTTTCTAGACATGCGCGCGCAGGGTTGCCACACCACCGAGCCTTCGAGTTAGGGGCGAACCGAAGCTACGCACTGGTAGGATACTGCGAAGAGGAGGTGAGTCACTAGGACCGCTTAAATACCGTGCTCTTCCTGATCCAATCCTGAACATGCGTCATGTGGGTTGCCACACCCTAGCTTAATAACTTAGTCATAGGTTTGTTAAGTTCATTAAGTCTTATGAGTTTCAAGTGTTTGAGTAGTCTAATCCTAGGGTTCAAGTTCCTATCACACTATTCTACGTTCCATGCCTTTGCTACCCTTTTACAATTCATAATTCACATAATCACACAGATGGTTAAAGGTACTTACCTGGTGGACTGCGGGTCGGAGACTTAGGTGCCATGCCATAAAACCTGCTTATTTCAAAGAAATTCATTTGGGCTCGAATTGAAAACGTTTTGGGCCTGAGCCCACAGGCCGAGAGTTTTAAAACTGGGCTCTGATACCAACTGAAACACCCCACACCCGGCCCACGAGCTTGAACCTGATCTGGTATGTTCCTTAAATAAATCGGTTTTCAATGTTCTAAATGACTTAGAGAAAATTTGTGTAATTTTAAAAAAATTGTTTTGGGTTGGGCTTAATTTGAAACCTATTTAATAAATTCTGGAAATCCAACTTAAATAAGGTGACAAAATAATTTTTGGGTTTATTATTTTAAAAGAAATAAATTTACTTATCTTTAATCAAACATAATTTGTATCATATTTAAATAAAAATAAACAGGAATAAAGAAAATCCAACTGGGCCTTATGGCCTTATTACATCATTCAAACCCAAAATAAAGTACTAAAATTTCATAAAGTCCAAATTCCAAATAATTTCTTCAAGCGATGCATGGCCACCTTTAGCTCCTGCCGCCGACCTTGGTCCATTACTTGCTCATCACCTGAAAAATAATTCCCCAACGGGTGAGTCAACAGACTCAATGTGTACATAGTACTAATTTCCAACAAATCGGGCATACAAGTCATATCAATATCATGTTCATACAAAATAAAGGATGATGCAACCCAAATCCAAACCTATTTGTCCATCCGCTACACACCACCCGTACCAACTCAGTACACCGCGGGGACTACTAAGTCGACCCTCCATCCGCTACACACCATCGAAGCGATCATTTGCGATCGACGTGCTCATCGCCCACTTATGTTGTGTCATTAGACACTTTGTATTCACTGGATGTAACCGAAGTTACCACTTTTCACTTTATGTGACCGTAGTCACCACTTTACGTTGGTGAGACCGTAGTCATCACCTTCACTTTCTTCCTCCACAAATATCCCGAATGCCCCAATTATTTCATAACATATTTCACATACTTAATTTTCATTCATGTTACTAATCACATGTTCAAACTATATCACATTCACAATCCTATCAAAAGTAGGAAACGTGCACAGGTACTCCTTACCACATTTGTGGTGCTTAGCCACATTCACATACTGTTACATATTTACATATCTAATGATTGCCATGCAATTTGTTGAAAGTTAGTAAGAGTACACACCTTTTTCGCTTAATAGTTTCCGTGAATTCCCGTGAAGCGATCTACCGATCTAGATCTTTCACTCCTATATTCGGCCATTAATTAAAACATATAAATAAACCTATTTGGTCTTAAAACCAAATCCTACTAGAAAGTAGAATTACTTACCTAGTTGCCGAATTGATTTAATCAAGTCCCAACAGTTGCTAGAATTCCTCTTCCTTGAAATCGGCTAATACTAGGTATGTAACCATGTCGATTTTTAGGTTTTGAAATAATGGAAAACACTTAAACAAATTATGCCTTGGCCGAATATCCCTTACCTTATGATGGGATTCCAAATCAAGAGGATTCCTTTATAAGCCTGTTGAAATCCTATAACTTCGTGTTAGATTAGATCTAACTTTGAAAACGTGAATCATAATCTTTAACCACATATTTATATTTATAATCCTTACCTTAGATCCTTAGATTTCCCGAAAGATCCCCTTTTGATGTTGTGGATGATTGCCTCTTTCTTAGAATCCACAAAGATTCAAATTTTAACAATGAGAACGGAGAAGAAAATAGAAGAAAAAGAGAGATTTTTTTGCTTAATGAAAATTCGCAGAGAGGGGTTTTGCCTAGGAGAGAATTTCGAGAGAGAGGAGAGGAGCAAGTGTTGATGAGTAGCCCTCCCGTCCTCCTTTTATAGCCAAAGTTATCGACCTAGGAGTCCTTTACTTGGCCACCACTCCTCTTTTGATAATATTATCTCTTTTATTTAAAAGATAAAAGCCTTTAATCCATCAATTATCTCCTCAATTATCTCATTAGAAAATAATCCTTTATTTATCTCTTATTATTCACATATTTATATGAATAAAACTCCTTTATTTATCTCTTATTATTCACATATTTATGTGAATAAAACTCCTTTATTTATCTCTTATTATTCACATATTTATGTGAATAAAACTCCTTTATTTCTCTCATATATCCAAGTTTCCCGAAATGTTCAAGTTTCCATTTTTGGATCATTTCCAAAAATGTTTAGGTTTCCAAAATGTCTAAGTTTCCAAAAATGTCCATTTCCATTTCCATTTTCATTTCCATCTCCATTTTCATTTCCATTTTCATTTTCATTTCTATTTTCATTCATTTTTAGGTTTCCAAAAGTATCAAAAATTTATTCATAATACTTAAGACTTGTCATTTCATACAATTGATCTGAAAATGCATAGGCTCTTCCTAGGATGTTACATAAATATTTTCATTTCCAAAAATTATTATTTATCATTTCTCTGTTTTCTATTTTCAAAAAATAAAAACAAAAACATCTATTTTTTTTTCGAAACCAAATAGTGTATTAATTTCTACAATGAGAGAAGAAGAAAGGTCAAGTCCTCCATCGTGCATGACTAATCCAAAGCAACCAAAATCCTTTAATTTTATTCAATAAATAATATGTGCTTATCCTTCTAGTTATATTGTAGACTTAAAAATAAGTAAAATTAAAGAAAGAGTAGGGCAGCCTCAATTATTTAATTTACTCTTATTGCATTGCACTTCTTAGGATAAATATTTAGATTATATATGAATTTCGATTTTGTAAAATTTTATATACGAAATTTGAATTTGATTTAATTTTCACTAATCACTAATAATATTACCAAATTGATATTAGTTTTCGTTGATATATTAGCTACACAAACAATTATATTAATCCAATATAAAAATAAATACATGTATTTAAATGCGTACAATAGAATCAAAATCAAAGTTCCACGTATGCATAAAACCACAATTCAAATTTCATTTATATAATTATACAAAATCAATTTACATATTGAACTAAAGTTTATGTTATCCTTATTATATCAAATCCATTTTTCATGTAAGAAGATTAAGCTAGGTTCACATTCAACAACTCCATGCTCCCTTAATCAGTTTATATTAGTTACGTACATCTTTTTATTGTAAATTAGTTTGAGTCTTTGTTGGAACTCCTTGTCATGAGGAAAGCAAATTATTATTTATTAGTTTATAGGTACAACTTAGATGTAAAAATATCTCTGTTAATTGAGCAAATCTCATGAATTAAATTTGATATTCCAATTTGTTATTAAACTTAGTACTTGGGTTGGGTAGGGTCACCTTAGGAAGAAAATCAAAGTAAATGAGTTGAACTGACTAAAGTAAAAGTCTGTATGGTTTGGCTGCAGGTGCAGTGCCCCTTTCCATAGGAAATCAACGGTTCCTCGAACTTGCAATGAAATATCCCATAACTGAACTCTGTCACCCTTTATAAATACCCCAACAAAGCATTTGCTGCCATGTCCCATACCATACATAACACCAAGTAACAACTTTTGTTTCTCCTTTAACTTCTTCTTCTTCTTCTTCCTCCAAACATCTTTTGTCTTTTTCTTTCGATTTTAAGGGATAAACGTCACCATGAAGGTATCCGACTGAACCATATGGATTAATGTGTGGTAATAAACAAGTTTCCAATTTTATTGAATTTTTCTTCTTTTTTTTTTCAGCAAAAGATGGTAGTGAAGGTTACCATGAAGGGCGAGAAATCCCGCTCCAAGGCGTTGAAAATTGTAGTTGGTCTCTCAGGTGATAAAAACCAACTGAAACCATTTTTTTTAACTATAAGAATAAATCATTATAAATACTGAATTGAATAATTTACACAGTAAACTACTTAAACTAACTCGTTTTCACGTAGTTTACCAACTTTGATTTCCCATGATTTAATTGTGGGATTTTATGCTAATTGTTGGGTATTTTTGGAAAGGGGTGGAGTCGGCTTCGTTGAAAGGCGATGACAAGAGCCAAATAGAGGTAACAGGGGATGGTGTGGATGCAGTTAAGCTAACCAGTCTGCTTAGGAAGGGCGTGGGGTACGCCGAGCTGGTCAGCGTCAGTGCCGCTGATAAGAAGGATGATAAGAAAGACGAGACGAAGCTACCGCCACCCTTCTACTATTATCAGTGTCAACCGGTGCCTCCGTACGGATACGTCGAAAACTATGGACCCTCTTGCTCCATCTTGTAATCACAGACACACGGAATTTTACACTTCACAGTCGACAACAACAAATGATATATATATTACTTGGCTTAAATTCCTCAGTTCCTGTTCATCTCAAAATTAGACCTCTAATTTCTGTGTTTCCTATGCAATTATTTTTGTTGTTGTTTTCATTATTGAAAAAGAGAGATTGGGTTTCTAAGTTAGAAATACTTTTTCCATCTTCAAATTTTTATAATTATATATTAAAAAAAAGGATAAATTATACCATTAGTCACTAAATTATGGGTAAGTTTTCATTTGGTCACTAAGTTATTTAAAATTTTTCATTTAAGTCACTAGACTGTTAAATCGATACTATATGGCTTTCTTTGTTCACATTGCTTGCACCAATAAAAAACTCTCTTTCCCTTTTGTCTTTTACAGTTCATTTTTTTCATGAAACGGTTTTTGATGTCACGAATTTACGAACTAAAGTTCAAACAACTTTTTTCACTGATATCCAATATTGACCGTTAAATTGACTTAGATTTAAAGTATGTTCTTTTACCTATCAATGAATATTGATCTACTATACTAATCATTGAATCATTACTTGAAGCTTGATGGCGGAACTTTAAAAAAAAAAAAAAACTTAACAATCTAGTAACTTAAAAAAAACTTTTGTATAGTTCAGTGACCAAATTATATATATTTTTAATTTAGTGGTTAAAATAAAAACTCACTATTGTATTTATAGCAAAAATTTTATGATTATATTATACCAAATTTAAATGGAGATTTTGTGACAAATAAATAGTGAATACTCTTGATAAGATTAACATGTAGTTTGGCAAACACCTGAGGATATTGTTGTTAATACATTTTTCATAAAAAAATAGATATTTCTTAGTGCCGACTTTTAGAGAAATATTAATAAAATTATAATATAATTTTCAATATTTTTTAAAAATTATATACTAGAATTTTGCTGTTACAATAATTATAAAAACTTGAATTTAAAGGCTTTTAAATATATTTTATTTTCTGATTGTAGATAGCAATAGAAATCATATAACATTAAATCTGATTAATGCGTTAGATATTGTTCATCATTTTCATATTAAAATCGTTAAATTATATGATTTTTAACATCACATTTTTGGGTTGTGCTTAAATCAGATTGGAAAAAAAAAATCCTTGAATTGACTTACAATTATTGAATTAAAGTAGTAAATGATTTTTTCTTAAAAAATTATCTTCAAATCAACACACAATAAAAGAATGCTCAAGTTGGTAGGCGTCGATTTCAATTAAATTAAATAATATTGTTTTGTTTTATAAATATATTTAGATATTGATATTAAACAAATAGGAATAAAACTCAAAGTTGGACTAAGAGATCGGAATTCATTGACATTATGGCTCAACCTTCTAGATTTTTATTGTAAATTTGTCTTGTTTAATAAATTTAAATCTTGATTTTTAAAAATTATTTGTTTTTAATTAAAAAAAATCTATTTCAAATATGTTTTAAAAAAAACCAGCATTTTTAACATTTAAGTGATATCATTATCTAACACCTTAAAAAAAATTATTGTTAAACACATCCTTTGATAAAATAACATAAAAACAAGTACAAAAAAGAAAAAAGGTATTGTGTATTGCATGGGCCTTAGTTAATTGGGCTTCCTTCGGACAAGTTTTGCCCTACTTCAGATGAACTTGTACTTCCACTGGATTGTCAGAGTTTGCAACCAATCACAAAACTTAAAAGAAGAAACGATATATACATATATCCACTATATGAAAAGGTGAAATCAATTAAGGGTATGAAAATGGTGAGAAATTAAATGAGGACCTGCTTGACTCCTCTGATGCCAACTAGGAAGGGCCAATCCATTTTTGACAGCATCCATAGTTGGCATGCAGGGAGCCAGGCAGATCAGATTAGATTACAAACCTCATCGTTTCACTGGTTTTTTTTCATTCAATTGCCTGAAATCATTTATCCTCTTCATTTTGTATTGAAAAAAAAAAAAAAAAGAAAAAAGAGAGAAAGAAAATACCTTATGAATAGACCAGGGCTGAATAAAGAAGCTGTCATCTGAAAGTGAACTGAAAACAGATAACTTTTGTAACGTAAAGAGAAAAGAAGTTTACATGTTGAAGAGAATGCCACAAAGTAACGTATTTATAGATGTTACTTAGGTTTTGCAGTAAAAAAGTAAAAAGTCATAAAGTAAGAAAGTAAGAGATACGCATTCAACTATACGTATCATATACAAAACATTGAAAGTGATGCATTTTCAAGGATGGATTCACTTACTATAAAAATGGTCTGTTATGGTAATCACGTTTTTGGTAAGGTATAATAATAATGGGAAGAAAAATCCTAAAATTTAATGCAAAATAGAATATATCTTTTTAATTTAATTCCCGTGATTTATACATATATATCGGAGGAAGTGGTCACGTACAGTTCAATCATGGCTGACCGGCGACTGGTGCAAACTGCAGAAACATGCTGCTGCATATAGTTGAGTTGAGTTTAGCAGTGCTCTCTCTATCAACCCATAGCACATAACTTGGAAACTTCATTCATTTATATGGGATTTAAGGGTTATGTGTAGCTAAGAAAAGGGACAACAACAAGTCCAGGGAAAGAGAGAGGAGAGTACTATAAAACCAGACGGCAATTGCAAACGATTGGATTATTATTATTTTCTTAAATAAGATGTAAAAATTAATTAAAGGGAATAATAATATGCTAATTTAAAAACCCGAAAATCAAGCATACTATTGGTTTTACAACTTCCCAGATCTTGGTTGTTGTTTTTTCTTGCTAAAGTAAAGTGTGGAGCAAAGAAGACAAAGCAATGAGAGGCATTGATGAGAGGAGAGGGAGGTGGGAAGGCCAAAGCATGAGACAAAGTGACAGCCTCGGCGTGGGTTGTTTGCCGGATTATTTGAGGTCGTTTTATACCCAAATATTTAAGCACATGCTGCGAATACAATAAAAATTGGAAGCAAAGAATTGATAAAAAGAAAGCGAGGAGTGGGGGGGACCCCAAGTGCATGTGGGATACCATTTTGGGCAGAATGGAGGCCGTGATGAGCTCCAATTTTCGCTTTTCAGACGATTTAACTGACTTTGATATATCGACTTTTCTTTAGTTTTCAGCTCGCCACACCCTTCGTCGGCGTCGGCTGACTTGTTAACCTCACTCGCCGCAAAAATACCTGAGGTTATCCGCTTGTAATATTTCGGTCAGCCCCTCGTTCATAATTGACTTTGTTGTCTTAACGGATTAAAGATTTAGCTTATATGAATCGATATTGGTTTAATACTAATAATGGTAATCGTTTCAATATGGTAAGGATCCGTACGTATCGGTATTTAGAAATTCGTTAACATATTAATATTTAATTTGACTTCTAAACCATAACTAAATAATCTATTCAAAAAATTAATAATAATTCTAAAAAGAATTTTTTTAAAAACAAAAAAAATCTAAAATGTCATAATTCATTTTCTGAAATTATATATATTTTTAGAAAATATAAAATGTATATAATTTCTAAATAACTTCAACAAAATCCAAAAATAATTTCCTTCTTCTCATTCATTTATGGGATCACTTTTATAAAAAAGTTGAAAAAATAAATATTTTTATTTTATTTGATATAAGCTCTTTCCTCAAAATTTACGAGAAATCATATATATATTGTTATTATTATTGAAAAATTATTTAATATTTCTAGCAATATTTTTTTATTTATTTCATTTCATATGAGTGTAATATTACGATTTTTAGTTTTTGTTTTTTGATACAATGTCTATAATTATCCATAGCCACTACCGAACCCTTAAATAGGAGGGTAATGCGCTTCAGCGTACTCGAACTACGTCCTCTTGCACTGACAACAGTACCGATGCCAACGCGAGCTAAAACTGAATCGGCTAGTATTTTTAAACTTTTGGTAATGTTGCACGAAATGATAATCATAGGTCAAAGACAAATATTGATATGCATTCTTTAAATTCCCAAAATTTTAGTAACTAAAATGGTAATACTAAATGGCAATTAGCCATAAAAATAGCCTACAGTAGAAGAAAAATAATAATACTTAAAAAAACAAAAAACAAATGGTCCCCAATGATGAAATGGAACCAAGTGCAGCAAATAATAATTGGACAGTTGGCCTTAGGGTCAATTTATTTATTTTTCCCACATCAAATATTTTAAAATAATTTGAATAATTAGCTCTTCTTATTCATGCTTTGCTTTATCCTTTTTTGCACCTTCTTTTGATTCATCAGCCTTCCCAAGCACACTCTCATTAGCCTTTTGAGCAATCCCTTTGGCCAAGCCCCATGCTTTTTGCCACTCATTTCTTACATTTCCTACTTCACCTATCAAATTCATTGCTACAAAAGTAGTAGCAAACTAAATAAATATAGAATAATCTAAAATAGAACACCAATGATGGTTAAAACCTCGAAGCTTTCACACATATTGGTAATATATGAAAACCTAAAAAAGAATTGAAGTACGAATATTGTGGCAGAAATATTAGTAACTAATCCCACACCGATCCTAGTTTGAGCACGAAAATACAGAAAAGATATTAATTAGTTGGCTAGCAGTTGCATCACTCATTAGTCTTAGATTTCAGGTTCTTGCGAGCCTCCTTGCTTCATTAACTCCTTGTTTCATAATTTCTTTTACCTTCTCACATGCTTCAAAGTTTGAGTCGTGTGGGATGATGCGGTAAGTTCAAAAAAATATTTGAAGTTCTTTTAGAAATTTATATATATATATATAGGCATTTTAGATTTTCTTTTAACTTTATGAACATTTTAATTTTTTTTTATAATCTCAGTAAATAGATTATGAGTATTCCCACATATATATATATATATATTAAAAATGATACTTTTAGAATTTTTAAAGAATTATAATTAATTTTTTTAAAGTACTATACTGAATATTTTAACTATAGTTCAATAATCATTTTAGATAGTAACCCTTGAGTTAATGTGTTATATCTTTATTCTATTAAGTGATTAACAATAATTAACGGACGTTACAATCTGATAATGTGGATGGTCATATCGTAACATTTGATAGTTGGGCGGCAAAAAAAAAAAAAAAACTTAACCATAGTTTAGTGTTTTTTTTTTTTTTTTGTAGTTTACCCTAATTTAATTTATGATTCAAACTCTTTATTGTTATTTTGAAATTACAAAAATTTTAATGAAATCAAATTAATTAACTAATTAAGATAAATTTAGAAGAGAACCCACATATTTACATATGAGACTTGAACTTGTAAACTTAAAGTACCTAGAGCCTCAACCTTGCCTTTGAATCAATGCCTAAAGAGATAAATATGTATTATTTATGTCGAAACTATTTTTTTGTTTGAAAACGGGCCGACTTTAAAAAGAAAAACGGAGTCGCCACCAATCTTTTTGAGGTGTGATTGGGCCACCTTAAAACATTTTGGTCTACGAATTTTCAGAAAACAGGTTCGGGAGTCAATTACGCACGAGGAAGGATTAGCACCCTCGTGACGCCCAAAATTGGTACCTAATTGATTGATTAATGCCCTAATATCGAAAATTTGAAAGATCTTAAAATATGATTCTTTTTAAAAAAAACTTGAATAAAATATGAGCAATCAGACCCTCTTATCTCGAGGAAGTAAAATGTCACGCCCAGTGAGTTAGGGTACGACATCTCAAATCCTCGAAATTGCTTGTCCTTTGACTTCCCAAAATTGATGTGTTCAAATCTAAGAAGGATACTCAGTTATTTGGGGTCTAATAAAAAATTAGAACCTAGTAAGTTAGGGCTCAATTTCCCAAAATACCAAACACGGAATATTGCCTTTGTTTTTTTTGAAATCCTTATCTCGAGATAACAAAATATTCCATCCATTAAGTTAGGCCACAACGATTTTGAACTCTTAAGAATAAGTTTTTATTCAACTTTTAAAAAGAAAGTAATAGGTACGTTAGACTCGAAAAGAGAAACCGAAACCCAGTAAGTTAGGGCTCAATTTCCCAAAATACCAAACACGGAATATTGCCTTTGTTTTTTTTTGAAATCCTTATCTCGAGATAACAAAACGTTTCATCCAGTAAGTTAGGCCACAACGATTTTAAACTCTCAAGAATAAGTTTTTATTCAACTTTTAAAAAGAAAGTAATAGGTACGTTAGACTCGAAAAGAGAAACCGAAACCCAGTAAGTTAGGGTACGACTCCTTCCGAACCTTAGAACACGGAGGGTTTGCTTATTTTGAAACGAAAGCTGTAATGTATCTAACAAAATATGATATGATTTAAAGTAAAATGTAAATCGAGTTGCATGCTAGTTTATATAACAACATTATGGTGACCGAATATGAATAACAATAATAAATGTATAAATAAAATACGATAAAAAAGTAAAATAAACAAACAAAATGAAATAAAAGAAAATAGTAGCGAAAAGGCAATGATAATAATAACTATGAGATATACTAATAAACAAATAATAAAAAGAATAATAATAATAGTATGTCATAAAATATAAAAGTAATAAAAGTCATAAATAAAAAAAATTAGTAATAAAATAGTATAGCAATAAATATAATAATAAGTATAGTATAGTAAGAATAATAATAATAAATATAATTATAGATAATAATATATAAAATAGGGGTAATAAAATATATATGTAAAATAATAGTAAGGGAAAAAAATATAAATAATAATAATAATATTAGTTTTAATAATAATAATAGCAGAAAGAATATGACTATAATAATAGTACTAGTAAAATAAAATAATATTTAGAATAAGATAATAGTAATGATATAAAAAAATAATAGCAGTGATGAAAACAAAAGTAGAGTTAATGGTAAATATAGTAATAATAAAAGTAATAATAATATATAAAAAAAATAGTAAGTATAATTTAAAAAAAAAATAATCAATTTGTAAACAAATTAACAATATGGATTAAATTGAATCAAAAACAGAAGATTTGGGGCCAAATTTAAAAATAAATAAAGATAGAGGAGTAAATTGAAACACGCGTGCAGCTCAGAGGGACCAAAATGACAATAAATCCCACTCTCTGAAACGCAGCGCTTGACTGAGGACTCGATTGAAACGAGGAGCGAAATTTTGGGCCAAATCGGGAATAAAAAATCTGATCATAAAACCATGAAAAAGCGGAGGGGCTAAACGCGCAATTAGCCCCTCCCAAAAAAAACGCGGATCCTCCCTTTGGAGCGGGTCGGGTCGTGGGTCAGAGGCCCAAAACGACGTCGTTTTGGCCTCTGACCCCCCACATTGGCAAAACGGTGCCGTATCAATGGGGTATAAAAGTTGGATTTTTCTTAAAAACAATTCATTTCCTCCTTGCAGCGGAAAAAAACGGGGAAAAATGCTCTGAAAAGGCTCTCCCCTTTGCCCGAGCTCCGACCCAGGTCCGGTCAACTTTCCGGCGCTAGAGCCCCGCCGATGCCGACGCCGCGCCGGCCACCGCACACGGTGACCGGAAATCCGAAAAAGGTACGTTTTCTTTCCTTTTTTTTATAAAATGTTTGGGACTTTTGGCATATGAAAAAAAAGAAAAAGAAAAGCTAAAAAAGAACAGAATCGAAATAAAAAAAATAAAAGAGAAAAAGAAAAACTAAAACCTTTCGTTTTTGCTATTTCTTTTTGGTTTTCTTGTATTAATTCCGTATAAAAAAAAGTGTATATCTCTCGTATCTAAAAAGAAAAAGATTCCCCTCGTTTTACATGTTTTTATGCGGCTTTTATAGCCGAAAAATCATAACAGAAAAAATACAATCCCTTGTTTCTAGCTTTGTTGTGCTATGTCTTCCTTCTTTTCCGCAGGTACGGCGACGACGTGGAGGGGCGCACGATGCGGAGACGTGCGGGTGCGTGGCGTGCGGTAGCTGCAGCGCATGTGGGGGAGCGGCGGCACAAAGGTTGCTGTTAGGGTTTTTTTTGTTTCTGATTTTTGTTTTGTTTTGGGCTTAGTGGGCCTGCTGTAATTTTTGGTAAATGGACTCTTTTTGGACTTTGGTTTATTTTGGGCCCGGGCTAAAATTGGGTCATACAATTTATTTATTAATAATATCTATATTTATACTAATATCTAAAGTTTGACTATGTTGGTGTCACCTTGAGTTTAAAATCTCCTTAATTTTATGAAGGGGTAAATATTACATTGAGATTATTTTTGTCTTTTTATGTTTTTTTTTTATATAAAGCCTAAAATATATATACATTTGATGAGATTTGAACCCATAACATCATAAACATTACTTTCACAATTTTCCATCTCAACTAAAAACATATTTAGTATTTATATATATATATATATTACAAATTCATTATATAATTGTTTTCACTCACATAGTGAGTGCACCATAATTTAGTATTTATAATGGTTTTCTAAAGTCTATATTTATAATTATAAAAAGTATGAATGATAATTTTTTTTACTTTTATTGGATATTAAAGTCCTAAAGCATATCAAATTTCTTATCTTAATGGGCATCCACTTTATAATAAAAATATTTATAACACTCTATTTGGATGTCCATTGATAAATAATAGTTTGTTGAAACTGCACTAGGCCCAATACCTTGTGGGGGAAATCTTAATGAAGGAAAAATAGCACTGGAAAACACATTAGTTTGTTGTGAATATCACTAGATTGTTTGATATCGTGTTTAGTCATAGAACTGAGCAAACAATAAAACTGAAACAGAAATAGCAAAAGTAGAGAGAGGTTTACACATAGTCGTTTGTTTACGCAGCTCGGAAACAATCTCACTCTGCGGAGCCTTGTTCAGTGAATAGTCTCTTATTCCTCAATTGATCTAACCACATATTGGTGTATGCTTAAACTACCTTTCTACAAGATGTATTTGTAGCACCAATAGCTAGTCCCAACTAATTACAACCACTCACCCAAACCTCACTTACAAAAGTTTAAATTCACTCACAAATAATGCTTGCAATTGATTGCGAAAACAAACAAAGCCAAAATAATAATTCACAACTCTCTACCCAAATAATAATAGTACCTTCGAATGTACGATGTACTGCCTATTTATAGGCATCCTAGGCAACATAGATAAGTACCAAGTAATAATCAAAATAAACTTAACTTTGTATTCAACTAGTGAAGTCCTAGGTAAATAAAAAAAAGCCCTCCTTGAAAATAGCCATCGATGATGTCTTCGAGGAGAAAAAAAATTCTCTCTTTAATCTAAGTCGAATCCAATCTATTCACATATTGCTCCTATTGATAATTTTATTTTTTGAGAATAAGAATGTGGCTTTCCATGAGGCCCATTTGCATAAAAGAAGGCCCATGTTAAAAAGGCTAACACATAAAAATGCTCAAACTGTCTCATAACGTGACTGACCAAGTTTATGATTGACCAGGTCACAAAACAACCATTGTTGAACAACCCTGGTCATGACAAGTACAATATCTTTAATACATCTAATATGTTGTCTCATTAAAAATTTTATTAGGAAAATTTAGTGGGGTAAAACCTCGATTAAGAGGAAAAGAGTACAACACGTATTTACTCACCCTCATGATAATATTACATAAAATTTTAGACTCTAGACATTTCAATCTTGAATACCAACTTTTCAAATTATCACTTTAACAAGTCTGCTAATTATTTATATTACCATTCTTCTAAAGATTTTGAGGGAAATTTTTTGGGAAACATGTTTCATTCAATATCTTTTAATATATCATTTTTTGAGGAAGAAAAATGTCTTCATTCACATCTAGTGATCCATTGGGTACACAGTGGATGCTAATTGAATCTCTATAACATCCTTTCTGTAAATGCTTATCTATGGAGAAAATTTTCATATGTTAAGTGCTCGATTTACAAGTCATGAGAAAACTCTGTTTTTCAATGCCCTTTTTATCTCAAATCCTTTCTGCTTCCTTTTGAAATTTTTTTGGAGTTCATAACATCAATATATACGCATTAATAAATATTTTAATCATGATCTTTTATAAAAATATACGGGCATGTTAGATATTTTATAATTTTCTTTGAATAAATATTCATTGAATCATTTATATCACATATATCCAGATTGTTTCAATTCTTCTAAGAATATTCAAGAACTTTTTAATTCTCTTTGGCATTTTAAATCCTTAAAGATAAGATTTTTATATAAATTTCACTAAATAGTGATAAGGTTGTAGCAATAACTATTAAGAGAGAATTTTTATTCATGTCGACCTTTAAACTTGACTACGTTTCTCATGTTGATACTTGATATTTTCAAATCTAAATTAAGACCTGAAATTATTTCTAGAGTAGAAATAAACCCAAAATGTTAACTTTGTGTTTTAATGAGAAAATTTCTAAAAATTTTAAAAATTAAGAATTTCTTTTATTTCCTTTTCCTTATGAGCAACAGCACTAAAGAGCTCTCACTTCGTTTTCTTGTAAACACCCTTAACCTATATACCTATGTATTTGTATTTTTATTGTTAATTGTTCCAATAATGATGGAATTTTATTAAAAATAGTAAATGAAGTTAATTAATTCAATTTTAAATAAAAGAAAAAAGGCAATGCCATGAAACACAAACGGAGTTAACATTTTCAAGTAAGAACTTAACCTATGATTCGGCCCAATCAAAATCAAACCAAAGTGGGCTTATTTTTATTTTTAAAAGGCTTAATTCATGATTTGGCCTTTAAAGTAAATATATTTTCTCATTTTAGTATTTAAATTTTTTTGTGTACCTAAAATATTAATCACTTCCCAATTTGATACCTAAAGCATGTTTTTGTTATATTTTTTAGTCCAATTTTTTACAGACATTAAAAAAAATCTGATAACCAATCACAAAGCACCACATGACGATTTTATGTAAAAAAATTCTTTTATTAAATGTATATACACATTAAAGAAATATATAAAAACATATAAAAATTTCAGAAAAATATATATAAAATCTAGAAAAAAATCAATTATAAAAGAATTTATAAAAATAAAATTTACAAAAAAATATGATAATTGAAAAGAAATTAGTTGAAATTAATAATATTATTAAAAAATGTAAAAGAATTAAAAATTAGAAAAAAATTTAAAAGTTTAAAAATATTTCTTTATAAAATTCTAAAAAGGTATTTAAATTTCAAGTTTTTTTTTTTTGCAATTACTTGAAATTTAAATACTTCTTTAATTTTTATAACAATTTTAAATTTTTATATATTATTTTGTCTTTTTAAAATTTAAAATTATATATTTTATAATTTTATAAATTTTTAAAGTTTTTATATATATTATATATGTTTTTTTTACATTTTTAATCAATATAATATATATAATATTAAAAAAATAAAAAGGACATGTGATTTATTCTAATAGCGCCACATGGCAGTCAACACTGATCAATGTTGGTCAACGGTCAACCAAAGTCAATAGCATTTTTTAATATTTAAATATTTAATATTATAATTTTTTAATTTTTTAATTTAAATTTAATGTTATTATTTTAAGTAAATCTAATTGCCACAAAACAAGTCACGTGGCACTTTTCCATTAGCCAAAGTGGCCTAACATACTTTTTTAACAATCGTTCCAAAATGGACTAAAAATAGAAGAAATTGATACTTTAGGTACCAAATTGGGATAAAAAAGTTCAAGTACCAAAGTGAAAAAATAAGTATACTTGAGAGGCTAAATTATAAATTAAGCCTTTTCAGAATGGTAATGGCAGATAATTGAGAATAAAAATCCTATATGTCCTTTTTGGTGCCCTTCCATGTGTATTATATAGTGGCCGTTAAGGTTAGAATCTTAATCCCCAAAAATAAAAGGTCAGATTCCTGTTTCCTTCTCCTTGTGTTAGTCCAAGAACAGATTGTTCTTAGCTAGGCTGAGAGTTGAGGCAGCCAGTGATGTTGAGATCGGTTCTTCCCTTCATCTCTTTCCACATCGAAATGGGGTACTGCTTGAGGTGCCTTAGACGTTTAATCTCGTTTCCTTTCATTTAATCTTCTTGTTATGCATGCTTATCCTGAAAAAATTTATAAAGCATGTAGGGTTTTATTTAATAAAATTCCTTTGCAAAGTTGGGTCTAAGTATTTCTACGTTCTTTGCCATTGCCTATGGTTATTTGAAAAAGTGGAGGCTAAAAGCCAACCATGGTTGGATTAAAAACAAAAAGAAGACAGACGTTGATCTTGTTGTCAATCTATGCAAAAAACCACCTTTCCCTTGTCCTCCTATAAATTAGATTACCCAAAGCAAAGACAATCTTCAATATTAGCTTTCACATAAGTATATTATAATTTCTTCTGAAAATTGTGAAATATTTTAATCAAATATTAAAAATTTAATTAAATCCTTAAGTTACATGAATTAAACATTAAAATATTTGATTTTTGGATTTGCATTATAGCTAGACTAGAGGTTTTTTTTTTTTTACTTCAAATATATTCTACTAAAACCGTAAGCTACTAAAAAAGATCTAATGCCATCATCACACATCCAACACATACATACATTATATGGTGTTTGTCAGTTCATAATTGTAGAATCATGTTAAATGTGTCAGCCAACAGATTGGATACAAGAAAGGGCTAAAACACTTGAGATTCCTCCGATCTTCTTTTATCTTCTTCAAGTTTAGCAATTATATTCATCCATCAAAGTTCACTGTCAAGGTCCACATGCAAGTCCCTACATTTTCTTCTTAACAAACTCAGAATTAAGCTCACTTAATTACATTATGCATACAAATTCACATCTTTCCAACACAATCTCATATATCGTGTATATATATACAAGTCCCACAGCCCTGTTCCATTCGTATCATATAAAATTCCCAAAAGAGGTAGCGGGCAAAGCAATGAGGCCTTCAAATGCTACCCTGTCTTTAGTTTCTCTCATGGTTTTCTTTCTTTTGCTGAGACCTGGATTTACCGCTCAAAAGGTAAGCATTTCAATACCCTTTGGGAAAATTTAGTACAAAAAACGAGATAAAAGCATCTTTCCTTATTGGCGGTTCCTATAAGTATTAACAAAAAAAAAAAAAAAAAAAAAAATTCACCAAAGAAATGTTGGTGTATGTTGATGTAGTCATATGTAATATACCTGGGAGAACACTCACATGGACTGGGATCTGCATGGGTTAACGTGGACGCCGTGACGGAAACACACTACGAGTTTCTGGGCTCATTCTTGGGAAGGTTTAAAAGGATTTTTCAGCTCCTTCTCATCTGTTATGTTGAATGACAATATTCGAGCTAAGCTTTTATTTAACTTGTTGAATTTGTATTTTCAAACAGCCGGGAGGATGCACGACAGGCTATCTTTTACTCTTTTACCAGACACATCAATGGTTTCGCTGCAAATTTAGCTGATGAAGTAGCCTCTGAGATTGCAAGTGAGTCCCTGTTTTTGACTTAACAGTTTTTTCCAGAACAGGGAGTAACAGTGTGGAATTAATGTAATGTGAGGGAATGCAGGGCATCCTGAAGTAGTTTCGGTTTTCATGAACAAGGGAAGAAAACTACACACAACTCGATCATGGGAATTCCTAGGATTGGAGCAGAACGGCGTCGTTCCATCGAACTCAATCTGGAACAAGGCCAGATATGGTGAAGACACGACCATCGGAAACCTTGACACGGGTGAGTCATTTTCAGCTTCCCCTTCTTCCTTTTCCTGCGGGATATCGTATCTGGACAAGTCAGTTTGTCTTTCTTTTTTTTTTTTCAGTTATTTTCGTCCCTACGTGACTCTTAAACATGCAAGAAGAACATGTTTTCTTAAATTTATAACAGGTGTTCATATTAGATAGGTTTGTTAGTGTCAATGAATTTTACTATAAACCCACTCTCTTATGAGATGGCAACTTTCTTTAACTTAACTCATTAAGGGTATAAATTAATATTCAAAATTTATATTTATATTTAAATAACATTATTAATATATTGTATATGTAAACTTTTAATTTTGATTAATGTTAAAATTTTATTGTTAAAAATTAATAATCTAACTCAAATAATTAAAAATGGTATAAATGATTTCATATTATAAAATAATTAAAAACATAATATTACAGGAGTATTTCAAACTTTATCAAATTAAAATATAAAATCTATAAAAATGAAACTAAAATAAAATAATTTAGAAAGATCAGCAGCATAATTATGTTAAATGGAAATATAATAATATAATATATATTAATAGATAACAAAACTTAATACTTTATTTGATACTTTAATTTTGCACTTGTTTTTTTTAACGAGATACTTGTATTTTTTTTTGGGACTAATATGGTACCTATATTTATGAGATAAAATGAGAAAAGAATAAACCCGAATCCACCTTATTTTATTTCTTCATTTAATTTAAAACGGATATAATAAAAAATGAAGAAGAAGAAGTCAGAATTAACATAAAATCTGAAATATGTAGATGTGGATTACCCTTGTTTTATTATCACCACTAATTTGGATTAACCTAGTAAGCATAGGGATTGCAACGCACTGCAACAAAGATGTCAAATCACTATTCACCCATATCTATGTATTTGATTTTTGTTCCCAAAGACCTAGTTTTAAGTATAAGATTTTGTCACTTTCATTAAATTCGGATATATATCACAAGATATAAAAGTAAGTGTGCATTGATTATATATGTATCAAGTAAATTAATTGAGATTCTTTGAAGGCATAATTGAAAAATGATAAGAAGAACATGTGAGTAGTAAAACAAATCAATTATAACTTATGCCATGAACTGGGTGGAGTCGGTGACAGTTATTGACACTGTAAGCGAAACGCATGCTGAATGGGATTATGGTAGGTGTGTGGCCTGAATCAAAAAGCTTCAACGATGATGGGTATGGACCGATTCCATCCAAGTGGAAGGGCATTTGCCAAAATGACATTGACACCCGATTTCTTTGCAATAGGTCAGTTTTTCTTCTCTTCTAACCCCACTTTTCACCTTTCCTCCATGCCTATCTTCATCCTTGTCCGAGAATGTGCACGCACTACTCATCTTGGGTGATTTAGGATCTTGATGGTGGGGGAGGACCAGTCCCTGAAAATAAGCTTATTTATTCATTTCCAATTTTATGGTACCACTTTTTATCTGTGAGCGTGGAGAAAAAGATTATTAGCAGACATTTAACCTTAGCTTAGCTGAAACGGTATCTAAACCTGTTTTATGAAATATGTTACTTGTATTATATACAGACCAGGGTTTAGCGCCTACCTAAAATTGCTGTCTTCATGTTAAAAGGAAGCTAATTGGAGCAAGGTACTTCAACAAAGGTTATGCCGCCGTTGTTGGCGGCAAACTCAACTCTTCCTTCAATACACCACGAGACAATGATGGTCATGGAACGCATACTTTATCCACTGCTGGGGGTAACTTGGTAGCCAAGGCAAGTGCTTTCGGCTTTGGTAAAGGAACAGCAAAAGGAGGGTCACCTAGAGCTAGAGTAGCGACATACAAGGTGTGCTGGCCACCTGTTGGAGGAGAAGAATGCTTTGATGCAGATATATTGGCAGCTTTCGACATGGCCATTCACGACGGTGTTGATGTTCTGTCTGTGTCACTAGGAGGAGAACCCATTGACTTTTTTAATGACAGCATTGCGATTGGCTCTTTTCATGCTATCAAGCATGGAATTGTTGTGGTCTGCTCTGCTGGCAATTCAGGACCTGCTGATGGTACGGTCGTAAACATTGCTCCATGGCAGATCACTGTTGGAGCCAGCACCATGGATAGGGAGTTTCCTAGTATTGTTGCCCTCGGCAATGATATGCACTACAAGGTTTACTTTCCCCGTTGTTTTGGTGTTTATGAAATATGTTGCGACTGTTTTCTTTTCGTACATGCTCAAATTGAGTGAAAGTAAACCATAACTTAAGGTTTACTGGTCAATAAAGTGTAATACTTGCACATGTTGGCAACTGGCACTAACAAATGCTTATTTCCTTCGTGAAGGGACAAAGTTTATCAACCAAAGTTTTACCACACCAGAAGTTCTTCTCGCTGATAAGTGCAGCCGATGCCAAGGTGGCTAATGCATCAGTTCAAACCGCGTAAGGATTGAATACATCTCGTTAGTGATACTTTTGTTGCACATATACAGTTATATACCAACTGTTTCTAACACTTTCAGTCAGTAATGTATGCATTTCCACACTCACAACGTCCTTCTGCAGACACATGCTGATTTGTAGATTCTTGCAGATTGTTCTGTCGGGCCGGAGCCATTGATCCCAAAAAGGCAACAGGAAAGGTTTTGGTATGTCTTCGAGGGCTGAATGGAGGAGTGGAGAAGGGTCAGCAAGCAGCTCTGGCTGGTGCTGTGGGCATGATTCTTGCTAATGACATTTTCGCAGACAATGAAATTTTAGTTGAGGCTCATGTCCTCCCTGCTTCAAATATCAATTACACCGATGGTCTCGCTGTTTTCACTTACATTAATTCAACAAAGTAAGTCTTGGAACCAAATAATGTATGTTAAATTTCACCTTGACATTTCAGTGACTGTGTATGGATATCTGGAATAGGAATCCCACTGCTTATATTACACCTGTAACCACTCAAATTGGCACAAAGCCAGCCCCTTTCATGGCAGCATTTTCATCCAAGGGACCCAACACAATCACACCCGAGATCCTCAAGGTATTTGCTATCAGTAAGTGCATAAAATTTCCAACTCCTTGGCTAATTTTAGTATCCCACATTCAGCCTGATATCACCGCACCAGGAGTGAGTGTAATAGCTGCGTATACAGAAGCAGAAGGGCCGACAAACGAGGATTTCGACAGGCGCCGAGTTCAATTCAACTCTTTATCGGGCACTTCGATGTCGTGCCCTCATGTTTCAGGCATTGTTGGCCTACTTAAAACCCTTTATCCTAACTGGAGTCCCGCGGCCATCAAATCAGCTATTATGACCTCCGGTAAGAAACGTGTTTCTAAAGCAAATAACTTTTGGTTTGAAGCTTTTTAAACTTGCTTTTTCTTTGGATGCAGCAACCACATTGGATAACCTGAATGAGCCAATTCTAAATGCATCAAACATCAAAGCAGGACCATTCAGCTATGGAGCCGGACATGTACAACCTAACCTTGCTATGGATCCCGGGCTTGTTTATGACTTAACCCCCACTGATTACCTAAACTTCCTATGCACTTTGGGGTACAATGAAACACTAATTTCACTGTTCTCAAAGAACACCTACAAGTGCCCCAACCCAATCAATCTTGCCAACTTCAACTACCCTTCAATCACAATCCCTAACCTTGTTGGATCCATTACAGTGACCAGGACCGTTAAAAATGTTGGTTCACCAGGTACTTACAGAGCTAAAGTGATGAGACCGATGGGAATTTCGATTTATGTTAAGCCCCGAAAATTGAAGTTCGAAAAGGCTGGTGAAGAGAAGACATTCAGTGTTACACTCAAGGTTAAGAGTGCTCAGGCAATTAAGGAGTATGTATTTGGAGAGCTGATATGGTCAGACAATGTACACTATGTAAGGAGTCCTATAGTAGTGAAGGCAATCTAAAAGATAGTCAAAATTTGCTTGAGCTAGCATTTTAAGTTTTAGTACTTGGATTAACCCTTTGATTGCTGCCAAGCTATGTACTTTGCCATGGCCTTATATGTGTTCTATATAATCAAGAGAATTTAAGATAATTTGATTACTATTTATGTATATGAAAAAAGTTGATAAAGAGATGAAAGCACTACATATGCATAAACATATGTTACAACTTTATATAAAATTTACCAGGCATTCAAAGGAGACCTTTTGCCCATAAAAATAACAGTAGCTAAAAAAAATAAAACATAAACAATATGATTCTCAGCCTTCATTCTCGACCCTACATAGTAGTTTCCGAACATGGATCCACATTCAGAACCAATCCTCTTTGAAATTCGACATAGGGGTATGCAATAGGTTGATCCTCACCTTCTGTTTTCCACCTACAAAATTTGTCACTATGTTACAGTAAATTGGGATTTTTAAAGTTGAAGAAGAAAATAGCAGTAGTGTTGATTTTGTTTACTGGATATACATATAAGAAAATCACCTGAAGTTTTGAACAAGGTGGTGGAGGAAGAAAGCGACCTCAACCTTGGCTAGGTCAGATCCAGGACAGCATCTTGACCCACCTCCAAAGGGTGTAAATTTTTTGCATGTGGGATCCTGGCTCTGCATCAAAAACATGGAAAATAATCTTTTATGTTTTCCCCACCAAAGAGTCCAGGTTGACTTGAACTCGAACTTACTAAATGTCACGTGATTACAAGAACCGAGTTGAGCTCGGGTTTGAAAGATCATCTTTCATTAACAAAGCATTTCTACTTCAAGAAATTTGATAGTTGAAAGTTTTGAAAAATCAACACGGGTTTCTGAAATGCAACAAAACATGTTTCTTTATTTTGTTTTAGATGGTAATGAATGTGTAAATCAAGAAGTTGGTCAATCGGATCCATTGTAAGGTATGTTAGGTTTGGTGTACCAAATATCTGTCATGGCCATAAGGTACAGTGAAAGGCTATTTTAATGAATCTAACAAAAAAAAATGGTGCGTATCTCCCAGTTTCTGATGAAAAGTCGTCACTTTGTCCTACAATTTATAAGGTCCCCCACCCCCCACAATTTCAACAAAATAATGCTACAAACAGATCAAAATTTCCAAGGGATGGCCCCCAGTTTCAGAACCAGAACTTCATTTCAACAACTTAAAAATTAGAAATATAAAAAAAAAAAAAAAAGTTTTACTTTAAAACATACTATAATCATCATTATTATTAGTATTATTTTTCTATAGGGGAATGATTATAAGTGATCGCTTTTATATTTTGACTTCAGATTTTGGAGGAGCCCAATATGAACATATGAAAGTTGAAATTAAAAAAATAGGATAAGTTTTGAGTGAAAGTTAGGGACATGGTCCCTTTCAGTCATTACTTAGATGAGGCCATGGGTACCCCATTTTAGGGCATGAGATGAGTAATTTACCTCCCACCGCCATGGATGGAACTGGGGAGCATTTGCATGGAGAGATGGGTCTAAATGAACGGCAGTGAAAACAGGTAGGACCTTCCATCCTGATGGAATTAGGTAACCTGTTTCAACCCAAAACTTTGGGTTATATATCTTATAATATAAGTATAAACTACAATATCTATAAGTTCATGCACTGCATTATTATATTGAATCACGAATCATATTGCACATTGTTATTTTAGAACTAATAACATATTTATATCGAAATAAATAAATAACAAAACCTTTATATTTGACATCTTTAAGAGCCTTTCGGTGAACGAATTTGACAACGTTGCCATATCTGAGAGCTTCATTGATGACCTACAAGCATGAAAAAGAAAAGCAAGCATGCATTAGAGAAAAAAAAAAGGTTATAAAATCACATCATTATTCCAAACATGCTAGAAAAAGGTGTATCAGAACAAAGTTGTATTTTTTTTTCTTTGTTGGGGTATTAGAAGAAAAAGTTGTGTTCTATTTATATATTAAAGTATGAAAAAGAACATATATATATATATATATATATAGAAAATTTCTTACATATTGAGTGAATTCCATTTTCTTATAATCCTCCCAGTCCAAATGATCATCATGTTTCTGCTTCATGCTCCTTATTTTAAGATGTTCTTGCTGTATTTTTGGTTCAAAACATAATTAAAAAGTTTTAGAGACTAATAATAGAAGATCTGCATGAAATTGATGGAAATTAGAATAAAGGGTGGGGATACCTTTAACTGTTGCAATGCAGCTGGGGAGTGGCTTAAGAAATGAACCACCATACACATCAAAAGGGAAGTAGTTTCATAGCCACCCAATAAAGAATCCAAAACAAAGCTCACTTTTTCATCTTCAGATAAGGTATCAACAGATAGAAGGATTTCTAGGAAATCACTGTTTTTTTTAGAATTATTATCATCATCATCATCATTATTTCTTCTTCTTGCTCTTCTTTTCTCTACAATAGCTTTGACAGTAGAAGATATTCTGCTTCTAGCCTGTAAAGATAGTCAAAGGTAAAGTTGATGATCACATGCTTCCTTTTTGCAGCCAAAAACAATAAAAAGAAAAAAAGGAGAGAGATATATAGAGCTAAGCTAAGTCTCTCATAAATCATTTATTAAACCACACCACAATTATTATTGTTTCATTTAATTTAATAAACAAAGCTATCAATACAGTGCTTTTGTTGAGTACCTGAACAGCTCTTGCATATGGGGTTCCAGGAATATAGAGAGGGAGAGAGATGAGGCCTCTCATAAAAGTGAGAAAATCTTCTAGAATTTCTGAAGTCTCTGGCTCTTGTGGTGTCAACCCTAACACTTGCTTTACTATTACATTGAATGTGAACTATACATGGAACCAAAAGTTGACAAAAGGAAAAAATAAAAATGTAAGAAACATTCCATTAGAATTTGGTTAGATTCTTTAACATTATTATTTATTAATTACTAGTGGTACTATACCTTTCTAGCCTCTTCACAGAAGATGACTTTTGGTTTATTTTTCCATGAGTCCAGAATTTGAATGGCTATGTTTTCAATGTCATGGAGAAACTCAGGCTTTGATTTGGTAATGGTGACCAGTGAGAGTGCTGCATTTCTGAGCCTCTTGTGAGTGTCTCCCACTGCCACAAGCATTGAAACCTTGCCCAAGATGCCATGGATAGGCTTTGGATAACTACACTCGAACAGCTTGCCTTCACTTTGAAGTATGAAATAGTTTAGCTCTGGGTCACATGATACCACTGTGGGGGAGAAGAACAAATGGGATTTGAACACCTTCCCATACCTGAAATTTCAATACCATTTTTCATTTTAGATTACTCCACGCACACACACACATATATATACATCACAGCTGAGGGAGTGAAAAATCATCATACAAAAGGCATATATATACATGTGACGTGAGTTAAGTTATAAACTTACCTAGAACAATGATCATGAAGAAACGCTCCCACAGAATTGGAAGAGTGAGGCTTTAAGAAGCTAAATGTTTCACCAAGTAAAGGCCATCCAAAACTCCCCTTGGGGACAGTCCCACCCTTACCCTTGAAGAGCAAAGGCCAGAAATGGTTCAACACAACAACTAGAATAAAACCAATAACTCCCCCAACCAAAACAGCGACCCAGCAAGAATCACCTTCAGCCATAGGCAAAAGAAACTAAACAAAGAGATTTTATGTTCTAAAACTTTGCTGTCTAAGAACTCTTAAAGGTCATCAATAACTCGGACTTTTTTATGAAACCGAACGTGCAGCCTACAATTCCTATTTATAGAGAAAGAGAGAGAGGGGAAAGGGGGTGATGCCCTTTGCTTTGTAGTTGTAGTAATAGACTAATTGTATAAAATATTTTAAATTTTAATTTAAAACCAAAGTGAAGAAAAAGCAAACAGGCTTTTCCACAGTTTGTTACAGTCTGTAAATTTACTTTTTCAGAGGTAAGGCATAGGAAATGGAATCCTTCTATCTAGTCTAGGATCTAGACTATTTACCACTATTCTTAGGGCTGTAGAAAAGATTGAGATGAATAGTGAATAATCAATATTATATTTACTTGGTTTTTCTTTTTAAAAGAAAAAAGAGAACATATTATTTTTAAAAAAAATTGTGTTTTCTGGTGGAGAATATGCTAGATAGGAAAATAATCAAGTTAGAGTTTTCTATTTTCCTTTTCTATTGTTAAGTCTGTGCATAGGTAATTGGATAAAATTAAAGGTTAAACTTCACCATTAGATATTAGGTAATATTTTTAATCGATTAATAAGAATTACGATTTGATTATTAAACTATTCAAAATTTTACATTTAAATTATTGGGTTATTAAAATTGATATTATATAGTTTTTTTAGTTTGTATTGTCTGAACTAATCGAAAACTTTATTTTTCTTTCTTTTCTATAGTTTAATTTATGAAACAGCTTTGGACGTCACGAATCTATGAACTAAAATTCAAACAGTTTTTTTCTTCGATCTCCGACATGAACCATCAGATTGACTTAAATCTAAGGAATGTTCTTCAACTTATCGATAAGCACTGATCCACTGTATTGATAATCGAATCGTCACTTGGAGCTCATTGGCAGAATAGTTTAATGACTTAGATAAAAACTTTTGCATAATTTAGTTACTTAAATGAAAACTTTCGAATAATTTAGTGACTGATTTGTAACTTTTTTAGTTAAGTGACCAAAACGAAAACTTAAGCATAGTTTAGTGATTAGTTTTGTAATTTATCCTAAAATACATGTGCAAGAACAAATTTAGTTTTTTTTAATGTTTAGTATTTTGGTTTTAATTTATTATTATTACTTTTCACCCTTAACTTTTAAAATTTCATTAAACTGCTTTTTGGATAAAATTTAATTATTAAAATTTTAACTATATTGATGGTCACTAAACTAACTATAAATACGACAAAGGTAAGCGCACCTATCGAACAATAGTATAGCTATAGTGAGTAGGGAATACCGTATCCACGAGGACTAAAAGTACTAGTAATTAACATCTTCTTATTATCTAGCCGACAAATTGGGGTGATGTGTTTTAAGCTAAAATTACTAAACTAATTTATCTAAGTACGCAATAGAGAATGAATCGAGGAAATAATCAAATATTAACCAATGAGATAAACAATACTCATGAAAGAATCCACCTAGACTTCACATTTTATTATGAATATGAATTAAACGATTTATTCACTTGTGTCTTGATCCATAGAAATCCCTAAATTATGTTAATATCTCTTTCGAGAGTAAGAACAACTGACTCTAGATTGATTAATTGAAATTTCTTTCTAATTAAAACTCCTATCGTCGCATTAACTCGATCTATGGATTCCCCTATTAGATTTGACTCTAATCTGGTAGATTTTTGTCGTCCTATTTCTAGGATTGCATACAACTCCACTCAATTATGCTAGATCTACTCTTAAATAGTGACTTTTGCTCCACAGAAATAAGCACATTAAACATGAATTAATATCCCGGAAATATTAAAACAAGAAATAAACATACATAATTGAGAACAAGAATCAAGTATTTATCGCGTAAAAATAGAAATTAAATAAGAGGATTCATCATAGGTTTCATCCTCCCTACTGTCGAAAGCTTTTTGAAAAGGTCGAGTTTTGTTTTAAAAACGAAAATTGGGAGTCGCCACCAATCTTTTTTATAAGGTGTGATCGGGTCACCTCGTAGTTTGATTGTTTTAACAAAATGTTTGATTTATCAAAGCAATGTTTTTCGGTCTACAAAAATCCAGAAAACGGGTTCGGGAGTCGGTTATGCACGAGGAAGGATTAGCACCCTCGTGACGCCCAAAATTGGTACCTAATTGATTACTTCGAGTCTTAGTGTCTAAAATTGAAAACTCGAAAGTAATTTAAAAATACGATCCCTCTTTGTATTGATGCTAATTTTGCTTACAAATTTATTAAATAAATCGAGAAGTATGTTAAAGACCCTTTCATCTCGAGGCAACAAAATGTCACACCCCGTAAGTTAGGACATGACACTTCGAATACTCGAGAATGAATTTGCCTTTATATTTTTTATTTGAAATCTCACGTGTTTTAAAAGGATATTCGGTTATTTAGTCCCAACGAGAAAAAATCGAAACCCTGTAAGTTAGGGCACGACTTTCTCGAGTTTCCAAATACAGGACATTGCCTTATTTTGAGAAAACTTTCCTTTTTGAATAATATCAAATGTAATATTTAAACGATGCATATTTTTTATTCGGGACATAATATAAAACGATCTATTATGGATAAATACATTCAAACGCGATTTTTTTGACGTAATTTTAACGAAACGAAATAAAATAGTGATTTAGAAAATGGTACGATGATATATGAATGAGATTAAAAGTACAATTTGTAATAACGTGTATAGATAAATAATAATAACAATAATAGATAAAATAATAATAATAGTAACAATGATACAAATAACAAATAATTTAAATTTTCGAAGGTATATAAAAAGATATAAATAAATAAATAAATAATGAAATAACAATAATGAGGACAAAAATAAAATAAAATAAAATAAATAAAATAATAAAAAGGAATAATAAATAAAATAACAAATAAATACTAGTAAAAGTCTAATTAAAAATCGAGAATAAGCGAATAAACAAAGAAATAAAGGAATTTTAAATAAAATGGTTTTAAAAAAATACTACTACTAATAATAATAATAATAATAATAATAATAATAATAATAATAAATGAAAATGAAAATGAAAATTCCCCATAAAAGGAAATAAATCAATTTTGAATACGAAAAAAAAAGAAAAATAAATAAATAGATAAATAATAAATAAAATAATAAAAAAATCATAAATGGCCGAAATTAAATAAAATAAATGTCTAAAGGACTAAATTGAAGTTTAAACAGAATTTTGGGCCAAAATCGGGAATGAAAATAAGATAGAAGACCAATTTGTAACGCACGAATGAGATGGGGGACCAAATGGGGAAATATTCTCTGTCCTCCAAAACGCGCCGTTTCAAACGGACTAAATTGAAATGAACGCAAAATTATTGGGCCAAATTAAAAAAACCAAAAGTATTGGATCGCAAATTAATAAAAAAGCGGAAGGACCAGGGGCGTAAATAGCCCAAAAATCAAAAACACGCGGATCCTCCCTGGAGCAGGTCCGGTCGCGCGCGGGTAGGCCAAAACGGCGCCGTTTTGGCGCTAAAGTGCCCAAGGTGAAACGACATCGTTTCATTAAGGTTATATAAGTCAAATTTTTTTTAAAAAAAATTCATTTTTCTCCTTTCTTCTTCAAAAAACCCAAAGAAATCCTCACCATTCTCTCTCATTCTCCCCTGGTCTGGCTTAGGATTTCGGCCATCGATCGAAACCACTTGATCGCGGCGTCGGCAGCCGCCGTAGATATCTGGCAAAATGAGTTCAAAAAAGGGTTTTTCATCCTTTCGACTCCCCGAACTCCGATCTGGGGTAGTTTCCGTCGAAACTCGACCGAAAATGGTAAAGTCCGAAGGAAACCCTTCGACTTCCCTGCCGACACATCGAAAAAGGCCGTCCATCATCGGGGACGGCGTCCTCTTCTCCATTCGTGGCGTTGGGCTTCGAAACAAATCGGTTAGTTTTTTTTATTATATTTATGCTTTTTTAAAAAAAAAACAAATGATAAAAAACGAAAACAAATAACAGGTAAAACCAAAATAAATCACCTTTTGCAAGTTTCTTTTTCGATTTTTACTACTAGTTTTTTTTTGTATTTCGATTCTCTGTGTGTAAAAAAAAACATTGAGGATATTCGGCTTTTTATAGCCGATTACATAGTCATTTTTTTACTGTTTGTTTTCTGCTTCTGCTCTTTTTCTTTTTCCTTGTTGCAGGCGTTGACGGATGCGGGCCTTGCTATTTTGGTGAAACGGCAGCAAATGTACGCCAGGAGGGTGAGCCAGGCCTCGGGACGAGGCACCTCGGGACGAGGTGCGGGTGGTACGCCCGAGGGGGGAGCAGCGGCGCATCAGAAAGTTAGGGTTAGGTTTTTTTTTGTTTACTGAAAATGTTTAAGTTTTTTGGGCCAATGGGCCGTTGTAAATTTTGGGTTATGGACTGTTATTATTTTGTAACTGGACTTTATATTTGGTTTTTGGGCCCGGGCAAATTGGGTTATTACAGCTGCCCCTCTTTGCTCATTGTCGTGTAACGAGGATGGAGTAAAGACATTTTAAGAAGGACCAAATTTGCCTGATTTCTGAATCTCGACTTCTTTGGTTATTTTCTTCTTCAAGTAGCCTCATTCAATCCCACTACATCTTCAGGGGTATAGGAATTAGTGATTTCAATCTACTCCACTACAACTTCAGGGAGATAAGATCTGTGGCTTTAGTCTTTTCCACTACTGCTTCAGGGAGATAAGACTCGCCATGGTAGATTTTGGTCCAACCCACTGCAGCATCAGAGGTATAGGATTTGACTTGTAGCTTTAATCTATTCCACTGCAACTTCAGGGAAATAAGATTCGCATCCTCAATCTGCTCCACTGCAACCTCAGAGAGATTAGATTTATAACTCGTAGCTTTGATCTGTTCCACTGCAACTTCAGGGAAATAAGATCTGCTATCTTTAGTTTGCTCCACTGCTACTTCAGGGAGATAAGACTTGCTATTTTCAGTCTGCTCCACTGCAACTTCAGGGAAATAAGAGTAGTGGCTTCAATCTGCTCCACTGCAATTTTAGGGAGATAAGATTCGCCATGGTAGATTTGATTTGACCTACTGCAACTTCAGAGGTATAGGTTTTGTGACTTGTAGCTTTAATCTATTCCACTGCAACTTCGGGGAAACAAGATTCGCTATCTTCAGTCTGCTCCACTGCAACTTCAGGGAGATAAGACTCGCCATGATGACTATAATCCATCCCACTGCAACTTCAGGGGTATAGGATTTGTGGTTTCACTGATCTGTTACACCGTTCTCTGGGGAACATGACCTGTAGAATCCATTTCATGGGCCTATTTATGTCTAATGATTAGGATATCATGATCAGGATGAATCAAATGTTCCTAACTACATGTGTATGAATGATATTTGCATGAATGCATAATGTCATTTTTCGAGAATGATCCCTTTTTAATGCTTTGGTTGTCATTGCTCGTTGTTTATCAAGGTTCTATGCCTTCTTGTTCAGCTGATATCTTTGACAGCAAATCTGAAGAAATTGTTATAATTTAGACTATTCTTTCTCAAATGTTTCCAAACCCCTAAGTTTGGTTAGTTCTGAATAGTGGTCCTGTTTTCAAATCCTTGTACTATTTTAGAAAACCTTTCAGAGCAATATGCAGAACTCCCTTTACTTGAATATTATTAGTCCATTAATCGTTATTTCAATGTAAAAATGCTTGAAAAAGATTGTAGTAATGGACAAGATCGAAGTTTATTAGGAGCAAGGCTCGAAATGAATAGATTAATCAAAATAGCAATTTTGCTTAAATACAAAGTGAATAAGACGAAAATAGCTGCCCCGAATATCATAGCATGAGTTTCTTTGCACTAACTTCTCGAGGGCCCTTTTGAACTTGATATGTGTTTCGGAGATCCAAAGTACTTTTTTGATGCCCCAAGACGTAGCATCTCTCCTCTTTGTTTATTTAGGGATAATAAGACTACCACATGCCCCATCTTTGATCAAGATTTAAATTGCCCTTTTCCTGGTTTTTCAATTCAAAACCCCTTTGATCTCAAAGCGCCCTTTGCGAGTTTTCACCTTGGCCTCTCCTCTCTTTTTTTAGGTGAAGTACTTCTTGACTGAGTCTGAATTCACAGGATTGGGCAAGCTTTTGCCATCTATCTCAGTCAAAATTAACGCCCCTTCAGAAAAGGCATTCTTTACCACATAAGGTCCTTCCCAATTTGGCATCAATTTCCCTCTAAAATCCTTTTGTATGGGCAAGATCTTTTTCAATACTAGGTCCCCATCATGGAATTCTCTAGGACGAACCTTTTTGTTGTAAGCTCTAATCATTCATTTTTGGTACATCTGACCATGTGGATGGCTTTCAACCTTTTCTCTTCAATCAAGTTTAGCTGATTATATGGGGATTGGATCCATTCTGCTTCATCCAACTTCAATTCTGCCAAAATTTGGAGAGAAGGAATCTCAACTTTAATGGGTAAAACCGCCTCTATTCTATAAGCCAAAGAGAAAGACGTCGCCCCGGTTGAGGTCCTGACAGATGTTCGATAAGCATAGAGGCAAAATGGTAGCTTCTCATGCCAATCTTTATAAGTCTCAGTCATTTTTCCCACGATTTTCTTAATGTTCTTATTGGCTGCTTCCACTGCACCATTCATTTTTGGGCGATATGGTGATGAATTGTGGTGTTTGATCTTGAACTGACTGTAGACTTCTGATATCGTGTTGTTTTTCAAATTTAGTGCATTGTCAGATATGATCCTTTCTGGCATTCCATATCGACATATGATCTCTTTCTTTAAGAACTTGCTGACTGTCGACTTCGTGACATTGGCATATGAAGCAGCCTCTACCCACTTTGTAAAGTAATCGATGACCACGAAGATGAATCGATGCCCGTTAGAAGCTTTGAGTGAAATTGGCCCAATGACATCCATGCCCCACATGGAGAAAAGCCACGGAGAAGTCATAACATGAAGATGTGGGGGAGGTACATGAATTTTATCTCCATAAATTTGACACTTGTGGCATTTCTTGGCATAACTGATGCAATCCCCTTCCATGGTGGACCAATAATACCCGAATCTTATGATTTTCCCGGCCATTGTAAAACCATTGGCATGTGTTACGCAGACACCCTCGTGGACTTCTTCTAAGATTTTCTTAGCCTCGACAGCGTCTACACATCTTAGTAGCACCTAATCCTTTCTCCTTTTATATAGGATCTCCCCATCTAAGACATAGTCATTGGCCAGTCTTCTCAACGTCCTTTTATCATTCTCAGTTGCTTGGTTATGGTATTCACGATTCTTCACATATTGCAATATATCGTTGTACCAAGGGTGATCGTCCTCTTCTTCTTCTTCTTCGATGTTGTAACAATGAGCCGGAGTCTCATAAATACTCATCTGGATAGGCTTTACATCCTATTGTTTGTTCGCTTTGACCATCGAAGACAAAGTAGCTAAGGCATCAGCCATCTTATTTTCATCTTGTGGGAGGTAATAGAAGGTGATGTCATCAAACTCCTCAATTAACTCAAGAACCAACCTTCGATAATTTATTAACTTGGGATCCCTTGTCTCTCATTCTCCCTTGAGTTGATAGATCACTAGTGTAGAATCCCCATATACCTCTAGCACTTTGATCTTGCGTTCTATGGCTGCACGGATACCCATGATGCATGCTTCGTATTCTGCCATATTATTCGTACAATCAAAATCCAATTTGCTAGTGAAGGGATAATGATCTCCGTTTGGGGATACTAGGACTGCTCAAATTCTGTTACCCACAGCGTTTGAGGCTCCGTCGAAGTTTAGCTTCCAAGGATGACCGTCTTGAGTGTCTTCTTCAGTGGTTGCAACATACATTAGATCTTCATTCGGGAAATCAAAGTTCAAAGGCTCGTAATCCTCTAGAGCTCTACTGGCCAGAAAATCCGCTGTTGCACTTTCTTTGACTGTCTTCTGGTTCACATAGACTATGTCAAATTCGAAAAGCAGAATTTGCCATCGGGCCATTCTTCCATTTAAAGAAGTCGACTCCATCATGTACTTTAGAGGGCCCAGCTTTGAGATGAGCCAAGTTGTGTGGTACAACATGTACTGTCTCAATCTTCGGGTTGTCCAAATTAGGGCGTAACATAACTTCTCGAGTGGCGAATATCTTGTCTCACATTCGGTGAATTTCTTACCGAAATAGTATATCGCTATTTCTTTTCTTCCTAATTCATCATGTTAACTAAGCACGCATCCCATGGAGTTCCCGAATACTGCCAAGTACAGTATCAACGGCCTATCTGGGTTAGGTGGCATCAGTACTGGGGCATTGGACAAGTAATGTTTGACCTTATCGAAAGTCTTCTGGCACTCCTTATCCCAAACGCCTGGGTTGTGTTTCTTAAGGAGACAGAATATGGGGTCGCGTTTCTCAGTTAGTTGTGAAATGAACCGGGCAATGTAATTTAGTCTTCCTAGGAAACCTCGAACTTCTTTTTGAGTGCGTGGTGGAAGCAATTGCTGTATAGTATTTACTTTGTCTGGGTCGATCTCAATCCCCTTTTCACTGACTACAAATCCTAGCAATTTTTCCGACCTAGCCCCGAAAGCACATTTTGCTGGATTAAGCTTCAGTTGGAATTTTTTCAATCTCAAGAACAGTTTCCTTAAGATTTGTACATGCTCATTCTCTATTCGGGACTTTGCGATCATATCATCAACATAAACTTCGAGTTCTTTGTGCATCATATCATGAAACAAAGCTACAATGGCTCTTTGATACTTTGCTCCCGTATTTTTCAGTCCGAATGGCATCACCTTATAGCAAAATTTTCCCCACATGGTTACGAATGTAGTCTTCTCCATGTCTTCAGGATGCATATTTATTTGGTTGTATCTCGAGAAACCATCCATGAAGGAGAACAGTGAGTAACCTGCCATGTTGTCCACTAAAGTGTCGATATGAGGCAATGGGAAATTGTCTTTCGGGCTGGCTTTGTTCAAGTCCCTGTAGTCTATGCACATTCGTACTTTTCCATCTTTTTTAGGGACGGGCATGATATTGGCTACCCATTCTGAGTATCTAACCACCCGTAAGAAACCAGCATCGAATTGTTTCTTGGCTTCTTCTTTTATTTTCAGTAAAACAACGGGCCTCATCCTTCGGAGCTTTTGTTGAACCGACTTGCACTCTTCATTTATGGGGAGTCGGTGTACCACGATATCAGTACTTAACCCGGGCATGTCTTGATATGAGCATACGAAGACATCCTTAAATTCTTGGAGCAATTCAACGAGGTCCTGCTTCGTCTCTGCGGTAATGCAAGCTCCTATCTTCACTTCTTTTTCCTCTCCTAGGCTCACAATTTCCACTGACTCTTTATAATGCAAGATTTGTTTCTCATCTTGTTCTACCATCCTCAACAAATCATGAGATAGGTTACAGTCTCGATCATTTTCAAAATCTTGAGAATCCTCTATGCACATATCTTGCTCAAAAGGAGATTCTGAGTCAGTAGCAGCGTCGCTCATATCATTGATATCTGGAGACCTATTATACAGATGAAGAAAAAATCCAAAGAACAAAAGAATCTAAGAATAAGTATTTGTATGGTATGATTATGAATGAAATGAAAAGAATAAAAGAATATTTGCTCAAGATGATACGCGAAGATGCACTTTATTGAAATAAGGATTTTGGACATAAGCCTATTTCACAAAGGATTCTTATTGCTCCTAGGCTTAGAGCAATAAGCGTATTTTTAACATTACTCTGTATTGGCTCTAAAAACTACAGGAATCTCTTCCGCAGTCCAGTTGTTCAGAACACTTCCAGGTACATAGGGGCAGATGTCTGATAAATTTTTTCCCCAAATTCCTTCTTCAGATATGGCGTTGATGTTCAGGTTTCCGAATATTTCTTCAGCGGTCTCTTCTCTTGACATCTTTCTTCCAGGGTGAATAGTTCCTCTTGATACAAAAGTCTTGGATATATGGGGAAAGGTCATTGGTTCCCACTTGACCTCTTTCCCGCTCAGTCGCGCTCTTTTCCTTTCTTGTTTCTTTTCTATCTCCTTCTTCCTTTGCCTTGCATCTGGCTTAAATCTTAAACCATAACGGTCTCGTTTGTCCATGAGCATGGGTGTCTTAACCCTTCATTGTAGGCATTTTTCTAGTCCTCTCCCAGGCAAAGCTCCTTTCCCGACCGTCAGTCGCAGGTCCATCTTTGTAGTTTGAGAGATTTTAGGCATCGAAATCTTGTTCCCTTCGACAATGAAGGTTGCATTCACAAATTCCAACGATCGAAATGAACATTCTATCGCTTCATCGTCCGTCCTTACGTATGGCGCGACACTGGTTACGGATATAATAATTTCTTCTTCTATGTTTATCGTTACCAGCTGACCCTCGATTACCAATTTTAGCTTCTGATGTAGTGATGACGGCACTGCCCCAGCCGTGTGAATCCAAGGCCTCCCCAGCAAACAATTATAAGAAGGCTTAATGTACATCACCAAGAAATCTACTTTATACGTGTTTGGACCAATCAAGAGGGGTATCTCAATCCTTCCTACCACTCTCCTTTCGGTACCATCGAATGCTCTCACTATGTTTTGGCATGTCTTCATATGAGAGCTATCCACAGGTAACCTATTCAGGGTGGATAGGGGCATGACATTTAGTGCAGATCCATTATCAATCAACACTCCTGGAAATGCATACCCTTTGCAGCTGGTGGTAATGTACAGAGCCTTTGTAGATCCCATGCCCCCTGGCGATATCTCATCATCATTAAAGAAGATGAAGTTGTCGGCACTTATATTGTTGACTAGGCGGTCTAGCTTGTTTACAAAGATATCATTAGCAACATAAGTTTCGTTTAGCAATTTCATTAACGCGTCACGATGTGTCTCCGAACTTAAGAGTAAAGCTAGAACTGAGATGCGAGCCGATTGCTTGTGTAGCTGCTCTACAATGCTGTACTCGCTATGCTTTAAGAATTTTAGAAATTCCCTAGCCTCGTTCTCAGTTACTGGCTCGTCAACTGGCAATTTGAGCCTGACCGTCTTTTCCTTCTTTTGTTAAACTATCGGGGTCTTTCCTTTAACAGGCTCAACTCTTGTATTTGATGGATCATAACGCATCCCCCTGCGCGTGTAGAAACCCACCTCTTGGCCTTCTTCTAAAGCACTAATTGGGTTCTCTTCTCCCAGGATTGTCACGTTGCAGTCATAATTCCAGGGAACCTTTTTGCTATCCTTGTAGGGAAAAGCTACAGGTTTCTTGATTATGACCCTTGGTACAATTTGTACTCCGGCTTCATTGCTTCTTGGTCGTGAAATGATAACCACTGGGTGGTTGACTTTATAGACCTTCTCTATTGACCCTTCTTCTGAGGCGCACACATCTTCTTTTCCGGAGCCCATAGCATATTCAAAGAATTCTAGCTCCTTATTGTCCATCAGATTTTGCACTAAGGCATTGAATTCAACACACTCTTAGATCTCATGATCCTCCTTAGCATGGAACTCACAGTAGTTCCTTATCCCTTCAGCTCTCTCTTTTGAATCCTGTTTGATTAATCCTCCCTATACCATTTCATTCCAAACCCATTTCATTGGGGTTTTTACTTCTGCTACATCCATCTTGGTTCTTTTCCTTCCATTCTCGATTATCGCATTTACCCCTTTATCAGAATGATTGGGTAACGGATTTCCTGCCACATTAGGTCCTGCTGGGTCGTCAAACTTTACAATTCCCATTTTAATAAACCTTTTGATCAACTTTTTAAAGGCAGTGCAGTTTTCGATTGAGTGTCCTGTGATTCCCGCATGGTACTCGCATTGAGTATTTGCATCATACCATTTGGGGAATGGAGGTTGCATAGGTTTCAGGTAGAAAGGGGATACCACATGTGCATCAAACAGGCTCTGATACAGCTCTCTATACGTCATCGGGATAGGTGTGAACTGGAGCCTTTTGGTATTTGGCCTTTGGTTGGATTTTTACCTTGGGGTGTAACAGCTCGGTTTAGACCCTAGTCGGAACAGTGGTTTCGAGACCACAAATCCGAGTCAGAAAAATATTTTAATATTATTTTCTGTGTTTACAACATGATATGTGATATGTGTGAAAATTTCGTGAGAAAATTTTATCGATTGATTAGTTAATTTGATAAAAAAGACTAAATCACATAAAATGTAAAAGTGGCTTTCTAATTGTTAAAGGTGTTTAATGGATATTAAATGGAAATGTGGAGCACTTGCATGCCAATTATACCATTTATAATAGTGGTGGACAATATTGGACAAGGTTAGGTGAATTTTAATGTTATTTCATTAAGGTTAAACTGGTAAATGGATTCTTAAATATGTTAGTATAATAAAACATAAAATAAAATGGCCATGCATTTTAGTTCATCCTTGGTCGAAAATACTAAAGAAAAAGAAGGAAAAAGAACAAGCTAATTCGGCCTTGATTTTGCTTGATTGAGTATGTAATTTGTTCGATTTTTGATAATTTTTACGTTTTTGAGATCGTTGTTTCGTGTTTTAGCTAGCCCATGCTTTAATTTTCAGAATATATGATGAATTTGAGATTTGCCATTGTTGATAGCTTGATGATTTTTGTGTTTGATGATGAAAAAAATATATATGTTGTTGGATTGTTATGTTTAATTAAGTTATTTTTAGTAAAAATGCCTATTTAGGATTAAATTGTGAATTTTGTAAATTGAGGGTTCAAAATATGAAATAAATTAAATAAATGGGTTGCTAGAGACCTTAGTGAAATTCAGCCAAGCTTAGGTATGGTGAAATTTTGAATATTTTGTGTTTTATGAAATAGGGAATAAATTGTGAAAAATCTAAGATGTTGGGGGCTAAAGTGTAAATTGCCCTTTTATGTGTTTTTGGATGAATTTGAGTACATATGTGATTAAATAAGTTTAATTTATATTAAATTTAGATCAAGAAAAGAGGAAATCGAATTTGGATCGGGGGAAATCAAAAGTTGTAGAATAGTCGTTCCGGTCCGTTCGTCTCCGTACGAGGTAAGTTCATAAGTAAATAATTGTTGTTAAATTCATATAAAAATGTATTTAATTGTGCCGAATTGAATTATTGTAATTATATATGTGTATGCCGAATTGATATAAGTATGGGAGAAGTAACTACGAGCTTGAAACGATCGAATTACAAAGTCCGAAAGTCCCGTACGAACCATAGGAATAGTTAGGATACATATGTCATGACATAGGATTCCGATATGTGATTTCGTGTAAGACCACGTCTGGGACGTTGGCATCGAATTGAGATTTACGTGTAAGACCTCGTCTGGGACATTGGCATCATATATGATTTAGTGTAAGACCCTGTCTAGGACAGTGGCATCGATATTTGATTACATGTAAGACCTCGTCTGGGACGTTGGTATTGTACGAGCTTTTCAAGTTATCCGAGTATCCTTATTGATTCCGAATGGTTCAACGAGCAATGTTGAGTTAAGATCGAATGTGAAATCAAGCTAAATAGTTCAGGTACATGCGAAGTTAAATGTTCATGAAAATAAGGTAACTATAGTACTTAAGATGATGATATGATCTATGCATGTTAAATGTGTGATCATTATGTACATGAGAATGTTCATATTTGGCCAAGTTGAAATAATAATGCTAATGTTTATTTGATAATTTATTTGCTTATGACTTACTAGGCTATTTAAGCTTACTATGTGTGTTTATTTGTTGTTTTATAGATTTTAGAAAGCTAGTTACGAGCTCGGGGATCGTCAAGGAAGTCCGTCACACTATCGATCGTTATTTTGGTATTTTAAAAGCTTGAATTATGGACTTATGGCATGTATAGGCTAGCATATATATTTTGGTTGGTTTTGAAATTGTAAATATAAAGCCATGCGAAAATGGCTTAATCTTGATATTAATGTTTATGTGTATTCGGTCATGGCAATAGCTTATTATGGAAGTATATTTCATGGTATATATATGTGTGGTATTTGGTTATATGGTTTGGTTTGATTAATGAGTTAGTTGATGATTGTGTAATTTTGGTCATGGTATATGCACATTTTGGTGAGTATGTTCCATGACATGTATGAATGGTGTTTTGGTTATATATCTTGGTTGTGTAATGATATGAATGACTTATAAATAGCTCATTTAGTAAGCTTGAAACATAATTTGATTTGCATTTGTGGTTGTTCTTGTGATTTGGCTCAAGGATGAGATAAATTGATGAATTTTTGTTCGATTGTGTAAAGGTTATTTAAATCGGCTTGTAATGGTTAAGCATGCACATATTATATGCTTGAATGAGTGAGTTTTTAGGTACGGTTCAATATGAAAATGGTATGAATTTTTGGCAGGCTAAATTTGATGACCGAATATTGGTTTAATGGATTTGGTTGTGTATACAAAATTTTGACATGGTTCATAGCATATGATATTGGCATGTTTAAATTCGATTATTGAACTTAGAAATTGGTTAAGGTTAGTCAAGTGGGCAGTGTATGAATTGGTTAGTTTTACAATTGAAATCCGGTCATTTAGAAATGCTTGTATGTACTTGTATAATTTTGCCCATTTTGCCGTGTGGTATAGTTCAACTTAAGTTAATATGTATATTTACAAAGCTCATAAATAATTTATATTGGTATTGTAGGAGCCCAAATCTGCCCGGGCCCATTCATTAACCAAAAAAACAAATGAAAATAAAACAGAAATAACAAAAATTAAACAGTCCATAGCCCAATACATTAAACCCAAATTTACAAAACCTAAATAAGCCCAAAATGGCCCAACAACTTAAATCAGGCAGCAAACCCTAGAGACCTTCTGGAAGCTTCATGCGCCGCAGCCCTGCTGATGGTTGGGCTACCGCGTCCCTCCACGCGCGCCGTTTCAGCAGCCTCCAGTGCCCCACGCGCCCCACCCACGCGCAAGCCTTTACCAGCGCATCAGCTCGTGTCTCTGCACGTACCTCCGTACGCTACGTCCGCGCCTTGTACCTGCAGAATAACAAACAACCAGCGCAGCAGCAGTGAAAACAAAAAAGTTGTAATTTTGATTTTGGTTTTAGTTTTTATTTTTGATTTTCAGCTTTAAAGGACCGAAAGAAATCATTTGTAAAGACACTACACACATTTTTACGAATACAAGAAATACGAAATCGAAACAGAAAAGATCGAAAGGTGATTTTCAGTTTTAAAAAAAAAATTTCAGCAATACAGAATCAAAATGGTTCCTTTTCGATTTCTTTTTTTCTTGGTTTTCTTGATTCAACTGGTTATTTGTCTTCTTTTCATTTTCCTTTTTTTTTTCTAATCTACTGGATACAAAAACTATAAGGAAAAGAGCGCTCACCTGTATTTATGGCCGTCGTTGATTCCTCTACACTTCGTCGAAATCGAAGTTGGAAGAGGGATTTGGGTGTGAAGATGGTAGTACTTTCGGGTATAGGTGAAAAAGGGGGGTATATTCGGCTTTCATCCAACGCCATCGCCGATTTCTGAAGCGCATGGCGGTCGGATGGCCTCCGACGACTTTTTTGGCGGCGGGTTAAGGAGAAGATTAGAAGAGGGATTAGGTTTCTTTTTTCTTCTTTTCTTTTCTGTTTTAAATGAAAAAGGTGAGTTAGAACTAGGTTTCATTTTGTCCCTTATTGAGGCGCATGAAACGGCACCGTTTAGGTCCATTTCAGTGGTTCTAAAATGGTGCCGTGTTGGCCAATATCCAACGCCCCGATCCGACCCGATTCAGAAACCCATTGACCCGCGCGTTTTCATGTGATTGGTTAATTTGCGCAATCAGTCCTCCTTTTCGGCATCGATAGTTGATTAGACCCTAGGCTCATTTTCTTCGTCTTTTTATTTAATCTCTTTAATTTACGCACTGTTTCGATTTAGTCCGCTCCATACGCTGCGTTTTCGAGACTAGGTTTATTTGCTGGCTTAGTCCCTAATCATCTGGGGAGAATTTATATAGATCCCTGATTTTGGTCCAAATGGTTTTATGTATTCATAGAGTGTCCTTTTAATTTTATTTTTATTTCAATTGAGCCTTTTTTTTTATTCTTTATAATCCATTTATTGTTTTGAAATTATTCACTATTTTGTATCGTTTTAATAACTTATTTTGAATTTTTCTTTTACTATGGTTTAATCTGTTTTCATGTACTTCTAGTTGCATACATTCTTCAAAATTTATTGTAAAAATGTTTTTATTTCAAATATCTCTAACACCTCCCTGCAATATCATTTTTATGTACATATGGTATTTGTATTATGCATCGATTTTAAATCATTATGTATATCACGTATTTAAATTTCAAATTGTATATATATTGAACTCGTTTATGTAGTATTATGTATGTTTGTAATTGGCTTTGAATTTCTTTTAGAATTATTTCTGTTAGTCATAAGATTTTAAATATTATCGTTTTAAACATGATGTGTTGAAAAATTGTCGATGTTGTATATTTCAAATTGTATGTGCGTATTGTTATCTTTGTTATTTCACATGCAAATTCATATTATCATCATGTGCTTGATATTACATTCTTTAACAATTCAATAAAAGCATTTTGAGTCAATTTTAGAATTTTATTTAAAAGTTTCAAAATAAGGTGACATTCGTGCATTTGAAAATTCGAAGAAATCGTGCCCAATCGTGCTGGGTGTTGTAAGACCCAATTTTCGCCCGGCCCATTTTAAAACCATAAACCCATAAAAGAAAACCAGAAATATTAAAACCAATAAAAAATAATAATAGTCCCAATAACAGTCCATTTTTACAAGTCCAAAATGCTACACATCAACCGGCCCAAATAGGTAGCCCAATACATAACCCAAATTTAAACTAAACCCTAGGCCCAAAAATTGGCAAGCCCGAATGGCCCAAATTCCAGATTGTTCTGGTGCTTTCTCAGCTTCCTCACGCGCGTCGCTTGAGATACCAGGAGTACCGCACGCGCGCCCCTTTGGCTCCCCGCGTGCTCTACATGCGCGACTGCTCGTGTTCCCACGCACGCGTCACCATGTCTGCGTACAGCCAATACCAGCACTTCCGTACTGCCCCCAGTGCTTTGCCACACTCACGCCAAACGCCCAGTGTACACGACAGACCCTCGTACACCTCGCGCCGAAAACAACGTCGCCCCCGTACCTGCAAAAGAGACCACGACAGCAGCAAATACGAAATAGAAAAGGAATAAAATCATCCTTTTTGTATTTTTGATTTTTCTTTTTCAGATTGGCTATAAGAAGGGCCGAGCCACAAACACTGTTTTTTTTACGCACAGATAACAAAGCGAAATAAAAAACCAAGAGCAGAAATTCAAAGAATAGGTTGTTCATTCTATCTTTTCGAATATTTTTCTTTCTGTTTGTTTGAATCCATTTTTCCATGTTTTTCATTTTGTTTTTTTTTTTGTTTGTTATACACAAACACCCAAAGAGGAGGGAACATACCTTCAATCTCCACGACGATCGGCCTTCTTTGTCGAAATCAGAAGAAGGGTGGTCGCCGAGATTAATATCCGAGCCTGGTTCGAGAGGAAACAGTCGATCGTGACTGAATCGGCCCCTAATCACCGGTTACAATGGTGCTGAGGTGGCCCGACGATTTTCTCTCTGCGGCGGATAAACCGAGAAAGAGGAGAGTGTTTAGGGTTTGATTTTTTTTGTTGTGTTGAGAGTGATTAGGGGGGTTAGAAATTAGGTTTAGTTTAGGTTTTATTACGGAGCACGAAACGGCACCGTTTAGGGCCTGTCTCAGTGGCCCTAAAATGGTGTCGTATTGGCTTATAACCGGAGACCCGACCCGAATGCGGCCAAGATCCGCGCGTTTCTCCAATTAATGGAGGATTTGCGCGTTTAGTCCCTTCTATTCCCATATGATTTTTAATTAATCCCCTTTCGTGTTGATTTTTTTTTTGTTTAATTAGCCCCGGAATTTACATATACTTTTGATTTAGTCCAGTTTGTTCACTGTATTCTGTTGTTTAAGTATTTACGGTTTTAATCCCTAATCGTTTAAGTGTTTTTTATTTAGTCCCTGTTTTAATGGCTTGTTTATCATTAAGTCAATGTTATTATTGTTGTTTTTATATTAGTATGAGTATTATTCCTAAGATTATTACTGTTATTTCTAGTCAATATCAATATTATTATCTTGTTTGATTTTATTATGTGCATCATTTTAATTATTGTTAACATATTTTAAAATCGATCTTGTTTATTTAGAATATGTTGTACATTTGTTATGCTTATATACATTAAATTAATTTTCTTTATCATTGATCTAACGCTTGATAATTCTTGCTCTATATTTAAGTCTTGCTCCGTATTAATGCTTGATAATACTTGTATGTTTTAATTCTTGCTCTATATTTATTTACTGCTTGAGATTCAATAGCATCGTATTTTACTCGTGAATGATGGCTCCATATTGTATGTTACTACATCATAGCACTACATTTTAAAAAAAAACATCATGTTTCCACACTATTCGATCTTTAAAATCGTTCTTGCTTTATATTTCCAAAAACAAGGTGATATTCGCGCGTTTGGGAATTCGAAGAAATCGCGCCCAATCGTGCTGGGTGTGATTTTTTTTGTTTAACCAAATAAACGAATACCCTTTCAAAATTTGTTCATTTCCTCAAAATAAGGTAATATTCGTGCATTTGAAAATGCGAAGAAATCGCGCTCAATCGTGCTGGGTGTGGTCTTTTTCGTTTAACCCAAAAAAACGAATACCCTTTCAAAATTGGTCCATATTTTCAAAATAATTTGGAAATTCGAAGAAATCGTGCCCAATCGTGCTGGGTGTGATCTTTTTTGTTTGTCCAAATAATCAAATACCTTTTTAATTCCAATACATGTACTTGGAGAATTTTGGGGATGATCTTGGATTCGAGGACTCAGACTGTCGTGTCCAATCATGCTGGATATGATATTCTATTCTTTCGGAGCAAGGGAATCTCGATATTCAGTCAAGTTATTTAAAATATAAAAATAAAAAAATAATAATTTCAAAACCATTTCAAACTTTTCAACATTAGGACATTAATGAATCAATTTGGTACCAATTTCGAGCGTTGCGAGGGTGCCAATCCTTCCTCGCACGTAACCGACTCCCAAACCCGTTTTCTCGAGTTTCGTAGACCAAAATATTTTATAGGTGATCTGATCACACCGTGAATAAAAGTTCGGTGGCGACTCCGTTTCCATATTTTTAAAAGTCGATTCCCGTTTTTTTTTCAAAACCCGATAAAAGATGGTTTCGACAGGTGTGATTTCTTGTTTGACCAAATAAACGAACATCCTTTCAAATTTGGTCCATACTTTCAAAATAAGGTGATGTTTGTGCGTTTGGAAATTAGAAGAAATCGTGCCCAATCGTGCTGGGTGTGGTTTTTTGTTTGTCCAAATAACCAAATACCCTTTCAAAATTTCAATACACGTGCTTGGAGAATTTTGGGGATGATCTCGAATTCGAGGACTCAGATTTGTCGTATCCAATCGTGCTGGATGTGATACTCTATTCCTTCGGAACAAGGGAATCTCAATATTCAATCAAGTTATTTAAAATTATAGAAAAAAGAACAGAATTTCAAAATCATTTCAAACTTTTCAACTTTAGGACATCAATTAATCAATTTGGTACCAATTTTGGGCGTTGTGAGGGTGCTAACCCTTCCTCACACGTAACCGACTCCCGAACCCGTTTTCTTCTGGAAATTCGTAGACCAAAATTTATTTTATAGGTGACCCGATCACACCTAAACAAAAAGATTGGTGGCGACTCCATGTTTTCAAAGTCGATTCCCATTTTTCAAAATTCGATAAAAAAAATGGTTTCGACAGGTATTAATTAATGTTATGAATTGATATGGTAGTTGTGGTTTAAATATGCGCAAGTGGGTAAGTTTATATAATGGATGTATAGTTGTAAGTTGAATATATAAAAGTGACATATGATTGATGTTTATTTAAGTATCCAAATGCCTTACTATATAGCCAAAAGATTCAGCTAATAGAGTTATAATGTATATGTATTACGATATGATGTTTTATAATAGTAAAATATGTTTGGTTAGTTGGTTAAGCGGTACACATGTAAGAATGTTATAAATTTTTGACGTATGGTTTGAATTTGGTTTTTGTATGTTAGTTTGATTAAATATTTGTTTTGGATTGGCTATATGATTCTTATATTCTAATCTAGTATAAATGATTCGTGGACATTCGAGTTTAGTAATGTTACGAATGTATCGTTATTCTTTGGTGCATGAAAGGTGATAAATAATTGTGCTGAATTGCGTCTTATACGGTAATGCCTCGTAACCCTTATCCGGTGACGGATACGGGTTAGGGGTGTTACATGGGGGGCCCTGAAGACTAGTGGTTACTGTCCTTGTCAGGCCAACGGTAATTTGTTTTGAATAACCCTTGTTGTATGTGCCTACATTATTCACCTCGTTTTCCTTCTTCCTCGAGGCCGATCTTTTGGAGTTTTCCCTCACGTCTATCTTACCATTTCTCACTGCATTTTTAATCATTTCACCGGACATCACTATATCCGAGAAACTCTTAGTAGCGCTCCCCAACATATGGTTGATGAATGGGGCTTTCAAAGTGTTGATGAAAAGCATTGTGGTTTCTTTTTGCAGAAGAGGTGGCTGGACTTGCGTTGCCACCTCTCTCCATCTTTGGGCATATTGCCTGAAGCTCTCATTCTGCTTTTTCTCCATATTCTGTAGCGTGATTCTGTCGGGTGTCATGTCCGTCACATGACTATCTTTCTTCATGAAAACTTGTGCTAAGTCTTTCCATGAATTGATTTTGGCACGACTCAGTTGGTTGTATCATTTAGCTACTGACTCGATTAGACTGTCTTAGAAGCAGTGGATCAACAGTTGATCATTATTGACATATCCTGTCATCCTTCGACCGAACATAGTGATGTTAGCTTCAGGAAAACTAGTCCCGTTGTACTTTTCAAACTCTGGAGTTTTGAACTTGGGAGGGAGTACTAAATCTGGGACCAAACTTAGGTCTTTGGCATCGATTCTGCAATGGTAATCAGCGTTTTCCATTGCTCTGAATTTTTCTTCTAGCCATCTGCATCAATCCTCAGGTTGCTTTGGCAGTTCCACTCTTGTTTTTTCTATTTCTGCCATACCAGGAACAACGGGATTGGTTGGGTTATCCCCCGGATTGGAACCTGAGCCTGTTTGGAAGTTCATCGGCGTCGAGGTACCGGTTTGATACTGTTGGGGTCTAATTGTGACGGGTACTGTAACGCCCCAAAATTTCTAATTTTATTATTGTGAAAAGATGATACAAATATCTGTGTAACACCCCAAACCCGGCCCAAACACCACGACCGGATCTGGCATGTCACTAAGAAGATTTTATAAAACATGTCGCATTTTGTTTCGTTTTTAAAAAAACATAGTTTTGGCATTTATACGGAAAACTTAATAGTTTGATTAATTGTAAAAGAAATAAATTTTATTTAATACCTTAATGAATATAAACTGGAATTTTCCTTTGATTTTTATCATTTCAGTACATGCCTTAATTTAAATTTTTACGTAGGATTCTAGATGTCTAAAAACCCGAAAACCCAAAAGAAAACATAAAAGAATTATAATAGCCGGTGGCCTTATTACAATAAAATATAAACCAACTAATTAAAAATATTGAAAATAATTAAACTAATAAAGTCTTTTGCTGAATCAAAATAATCCCTCGCATGGCCACCTTGCGCTCCTCTCCAACCCGGTCCGATGCACTAGGTGCTACCTGAAAGATGTTAAATAATAGGGTGAGTCGCGAGACTCAGTGTGCAAACCCTCGTGCACCATTAGATTGGGCCTTAGCCCCACGTAATGATAACAGAGTATAATATATCGGAAAATATGCAAAGCCCAACCCAATCCTAGGTTTCCATCCGCTACACACCACCCTTACCTGCCAATCACACCATTGGGGATTTCTACAATCAACCCACACCACTGCACACCATCGATGGCAGTCATGCTGCAGATAGCTACTCATCGTCAGATCATGGCAATAGCCACTACAACAGATCATGGCAAAAGCCACTACAATAGATCATGGCATTAGCCACTACAATAGATCATGGCATTAGCCACTACAACAGATCATGGCAAAAGCCACTACAACAGATCATGGCAAAAGCCACTACAACAGAACACTTCCCCTTTCATCAATCACCCAACCCCATGCATACATAGAAATTGGCATACATATAAAGCATATCTTCTCAGCAGAAACATTCACTTTAGAATGACAGAGATCACTAACCTGGTGATTCGCCTTTACCCCTTTTCGGGTTTTCAACAGCCATGTCGGTATTTCGACATTTAACAAAATATACAGAATATAACAGGTTTGTATGCATACTAATCAAGCAATCTAAATGGTGTGAGAGTGTTACACACCTGATTAATGCGTAAGACTACCCTCTATGTCGATACCCTCGCTAACCTGGATCTATCGCCTCTGTCTACAACTTTGCTCAAAAGCCTAAAAACGCGAATATAAGGCCTCTCCTATATTCGGCCAAGGATTACTGTTTACCCGAATCTATACTTTTAGATTAACAGATCTCCTTACCTAGCTCGATTAAATCCCGGAAGTAGTATGATTTGTGTGCTACCTAGGCGATTGGATCTCCACTTCAGAAGATTTCGGCTATCCCTTGTAGAAAGATTCGGCAACTGTAGAAGATTAGAGATCTAGGAGTTTCGACTCTTTAAGGAAAAATCCCGGAAAGATGATCTGACGTGTTTTCGGCTTTTGAAAGAACTAAGAATTGAAGAGATGGCCAAGAGAGATTCGACCAATGAATATTAAGGAGAGGAAAAGGTGGTTGGCAGGATTTCGGCAATTGATGAGACTTCAGGGGTTTCGGTTTCTGACAGAAAAGAAAAAGAAGAAGAGATGATTCGAAAGAGAGAAAAACTAAAAGCTATTCATAGAGAAAACAAATAAAAATTTGGCACACCTTTAACCTATACTCAACCGATTTTTCCCCCCTCTCCTGTATTTGATTTTCGGCCAACACTAGCCTTCCTGATAGATCCTCATCCTATCCCTTATCCCTATCAAAACACCCATCCAAAAGAGGCTTAATTATCTCCAACTCTTCCCTCCTTTATCAGCTTTAATTATCCACATATTAAAACAATAAAATCCCCTAAATAATAGCCTTGTTGCCGTCCAACCTACTCCTCCTTATAAGTGTCGAATTTGGCCTAAAAACATGGGCTCCAAACGACCACAAATTGGGCCTCTTCCCTTGCCTATTGACGCCAACTCCCTTCCCTCTTAGTGGTGCCATTTTGTCACTGGGCTACAAGCCCATTTTGCCATTTAAGCTACCAAAACTTTATTTTAAGCCCTAGAGTATCTAAACAGAATATTTAATCAAGGCCTCAGCCCAAGCCTGAGCCCAATTTGCACCTCAAATTCTCAAATTAACACATTAAACACATCCACACCCTAAACGCATAGGCCCAAAAATTCAGGATGTTACAATCTGTCAACTTTAGTGGTTATGTATTTTGGGAGTGTTTGGGAGGTCCCAAGTTCAAGCCTTCGCTTGGGCAAATTTTGGTATTTTGAATGAATTATGCCTTACCCTTGTTCAGTAGGCTTTTATTTGATTGTTGGTAAAAATATATCAGAATGGGCCTGCTGGTCTGGTGGTTAAGTGGAGTGTTAGTGTGTAGGAGGTCCTGTGTTCGAGTCCCTGCGCAAGCAGGGGAATTAATTTTTGTTTGAGGCGTGTGGCGTGGTGGAGTTCAAATTAAACTGGACTGCTGAGTAGTTGTGTTTTAGTGGGTTAATAGGGAGTGTCTTTAGGAGATAATTGGGGAGAAGTTATCAAAATAAGATTTTCTTCTTATCAGTTTTCTATTTTCTATTTTCGTAACAAATTTTCTGACGTTAGACTTTTGTTTCTCTGCCGTTTCTTCTCCCTTCTTGTTCACTTTTGGTTTTTGTTCCCCTTTGGCTGAATCTTGTTTCTTCTCTTTCCCCTCTTTTTTTGTTTTCTTGATCAGTTCATCTCTTGCTCTATAGCCGAAATTCTCTTCTCTTTTCCCTACTCTTTTCGTTTCTGTATTTTTTGCGAGTCATCTCTTTGGGTGCAACTTTCGACTTCATCTGTTTCGGTAAGTGGAATTTTTCCCCTTATTTATCGTATTTCGATTAGGCAATTAACAAAGGGTTCGTTTTACTCTTGTTTAGGTGCTGTTCAAAGGTTTTAAGCGGATATTCCAGTGTGTGGAGACGACTGGTTATCGGATTCGTCGTGATAAGTTTTTGAATCGTCGTTGGTTTAGTTTCTCGAGTTTTATGTTGGGGATATTTGGTTTGATTGATGAATTAAGTGATTAATCTGGAGATATGTTGGTCGATTTTTAGGTTCTTGAGGCTTAGGAGTGCTTACGCATCAGAAACGATACTAGGTGTGTACCCGAAACTAGGGGTGAGCAAAACTCGATTCGACTCGAAAAAATAAAAAAAAATCAAATTTCGAGTTAAACGAATCGAGTTATTCGAGTTAATCGAGTTATTCGAGTCAACTCGATTTTTTTTTGAATTTCGAGTTCGAATCGAGTTGAGTTTTCGAATTCGAATAACTCAAATAATTCGAATAATTCGAATATCAAACTATAATATTACATTTTTACCCCAAACTCCCAAACCTTTTTACTTTTCCCTCAAAACTTTTACTCCTTCCCACTTTCCCCCCAAAACTTTTACTCCCCTCCCATCCCAACCCCCCAATCTACCCAAAATCCATTTCCCACCAAAATTTTACTCTCCCATTTACTTTTTCTCAAAACTTTACTCCCAAAAACCCTCAAAACTTTTTATTTTCCCCCAAAATTTTTACTCCCTCCAACTTTTCCCCTAAAACTTTTACTGCCTTCCCATCTCACCTCCCATCTACCCCAAACCCATCTCCTCCAATTTTTTTAATATTTTCCCTTCAAAATTTTACTCCCCTATTTACTTTCCCTCAAACTTTTATTCTCCAAAACTTTTATTTTTCCCCTAAACTTTTACTTCTCACCCTTTACTCTCAAATAAAAATCAAAATTATCCAAAAAATCACTAAACATAAATAGTAATAATTTTATTTATATCTACTATTTATATTATTAAATTAAATTTCACATTTCATATTATTTATATTATTGAATTGTTTAATCATATTGAATATTTATATTAAAATTGAATTATTAATTATGCCATAAAATATTCGTGTTAAAATTTTATATTGGTATCAATTTCACATTTTATCTTTAAAATAACTTTTATTAAAAATCACATTTTTACATTTAATATATTTTTTAATTCCAAAATACATAGTGACAAGAATCTGAAGATAATTGAAACAACTAAGCAAGCAAAGAAGCTAACCCGTATATAAAAGATTAAGAAATAAATTATTTGGTGATGAAAGTTAATAAAAAATTTGGTTAAGGTGGACAATTTTTTTTACGATGGGTGACAATGGTTACAGGGACCCAAAATTATTTTTTAAAATTTAACTCGAGCAAATATATTCGATTCGATTCGACTCGATTCGATTCGATTCGAATTCCATCTCACTCGACTCGATTCGAGAAAATTTCAAATCAAATTAGGATGATAAAATATGATTCGTCAACTCAATTAACTCGAATTTTTTTATTCGATTTGATTTGATTCGATTCGATCGAACGCTCACCCCTATCCGAAACGCAGAAAATGGGATTCGGCGAAAAGCCAAAATTGCTTGCTGTCGAGAAATAAGAGAAATAAGAGAAAATGATGCGAAAAATTGTAGAGAAAGGAAATAAGAGTGTTATAAACTTGAGAATCAACATTTTGCACTAAAATAGTTTTGGACAGCAGTAGTAGTCTAACTTTGAAAAATCATAAAAAATAATGGGAATTGAGTTAGAGGTTGAATAAAATATGAAATTAAATTTTATTGAGTCTAGTTTTTCATGGAAGAAACAGTGTAAGCAATGGAATTTTAAATCATGAGATATAATGAATTTTGTGAGATAAAGTCAGAATGATTTCGGGTTCCCCTGTTATGACTTAGGAAAATCATAAAAAATCGTAAAAAAATAATTAGGGGCTTAAATTTATATGTTTAAAACCTTAATGAGTCTATTTTCAAGATAAACAAACGAAAACATCATCTAAATTCCGTACTAAGAGATAAATAATTTTTAGTAAGGAAAGGATGAAGCTGTCAAATAGCAAAATAGGGATAACTTTAAAGATTTTACTGCACTTATTTGATAAACTATAAATTCTGAAAATTTTATGGTAGAAAGGTATTTGACTCTAGTTTCAAAAACATCAAGTGGATCTTAATTTGGAATTCTGTAACTCAAGATATAAATAATTTAGTGATAATAACTCAAGTAGACAGCTTTGAATGAACATATAAGTAAATAGTGAAAACATATATGAGTATTGAGCTAGCATGGGTTACTTTAAAAATGGATCACACGGCCAAGGCCAATTTGGGCCAAGTAGGCCACATGGGCGTGTGGGCCCACACGGGCAGATCACATGGGTATGTGGGCCCTTTTTTACCGAAATGTTTTTAAGGTTGCAAGGGTCGACCAAGTCGACTGTGAACCTACTGTAGGGTCGGTAAGCGCTACTTAGACCCCAAAATGTGTGAAATTGACTAAATGATATCTGTACTGGGCATGTTAATAACTGAACTGAATATATGTACTGAATTTGCATAATAGCATGTCATCCATTGTGTGTTGCATTGCATTGGGTTAGGGGTTGTTATTTGGAGGAAGTGTACTGAAAGGCTTTAAGCCTAATTTACCGGTAGCTCAATTGCAAACTACTGTATTGTGCCGCATTCGGTACTACCTAGAGTGTAGGGATAGGTGGGTTGATTATATCCCCACATGGAGTGTAGGGTTGGACGGAGATGGTGTGTAAAGGCTGGTTGGGTAGGATTTTGCTCTTTGCAATCAAGCATCGCTATCGACATCTTGTGATGGGCTAAGGCCCTACTGCATTTTGACACTGTACTAAGATGGCCTAAGGCCCAAACTGTCACTGACACTGAAAAGGGCTTAGACCCAAGACTGTTCAACTATGCACTGTGAATACTGATTGTTTGTTTGTTTCTGCGGGATTACACACTGAGTTTATCGTAGGTACGCCTCTGGTTGTGCCTGGGCATTTTTCGAGGTAAAACTCGAGGGGTAAATAGGATCTTCATTATCATCCCCTGAGTTGACCGCAGTGCCTTTCCCTTTTTTTGCATTCTCCAGCCAGCAACTGCGCCAATTGACTTATCATACTTCTTTGGGATTCTAATATCTGATCCCTCATCTCCTGTTGCACTTTCGCTAACTGTTCTTGTAGTTGCGCTTGCAACTGGTCTTGCATCTCTTTTTGAATCTGTTCTAGCCTTTCCAATCTTTGGTCTATTACTTTGGTTTTGGCGTGAGTACTGTAACGATGTCCGGTTGGTTGGCTCTTGTTGGTTTCCAGATTAATTAAAATAATTTCGTTTAATTAGGGTCTTTTTGTGAAATTTAATGCATATGATGCAATGTAATGCATGAAATGAATGCAAAAAGAGGCATTGATTCTGATTCAATTCCGTTAGAATAACTTTACTAGAAAACAAATTTCTTTACATATAACGAATTACATATACGGCTTTGCCCTAATGCTCAAAGCCTTAACCTTCCTAAGAAGCCAAGCCAACTCTTGACCCCGATCCGATTCTGATTCATACTTCAATCTTAGCACGTCAGCCTGAACTGCTAGGATTTGCAAATGATCGGCCACCTCTCGTATTTGAGCTACAGCTTCACCCATGATATAATCTCTATCCCTGACCTGACCTTGAGAACGGTGAAGTTGCTCTTTCCACTGCTTGTTGTTTGCTTCAAGGAGTTCAACTCAGAGTTCACAATTTTGTAATGTGATCTCGAGCTCTTCTATTTTCCTTTTCAGCTCTTCAATCTTGCTTAAGCTCGCTTTTAACTCAATTGTGGAGTTGCGATTACGATACTGATGAAGTGACTTTTCTAATTCTGCTACCTGGCTTTTAATCTGACCTTTTCATTTTGGCATTCCAATAGGTCTCTTTCTAAGGCATTTCCTCGAACCTGGGCATCTTGGCATTTCTTTTCCCATTGATCAGCTCTATTCTTTTCTTCGTTGATCTCTTGCCGCCATTGTTTTGATGTCTTTCCCAGCCCGGAAGTCCTCATTGATAAGCGCAGCTTCTTGTAATCCGTTTTTAAACTGTCCAGATCTTCTTCAGCCTTGTTTTTTTCCTTTCCTCAGTTTATCGAACTCTTTCTTCTAGACATCAACATCTAGTCCTAATTGAATCTTTTCTTCTTCCAATTACTCTATCTTCTTTCCTAGCTCTGAATTCCATTTCTCAAAATCTTGCTTTATGATCTCTAGCTCAGATGGGACCACTTGCAGGTATTCCTCTATTGGTCGAGTGCCTTATTGACTTGGCCCAGGGATGTTATCATTGACTCTTTTACCCCACCATCCATTATATTTGGGGGTCGTCGTCAGACCTGCAGCAAATCTTTTCATTCAGCGGGTTTGGTTCTAGGCGTTAGACATTTCTCAGATCTTTTTCTTGTAGTTATCGCCCTTATACGAAAACTCGCATTGAGCCAGCCCTTGTGTTGCTGGTATGAACTGCCTCGATCTATACTGCCTCAACACGAGTAGATAAGCATATCCAACAGCTCCCCAAATCCCAAGTAGAGGAATCCAGTTGAAATCTCCACACCGGTACAGAATCTCATTGGGGATCATCCAATGGGCTCTTCATTCGACGTCCTCATCTTGAAGATTCTGGAGTATAGCCATCCATTTTTCTTTCTAAATTTCATCTCGCCTCGGTGTAGCCACTAATTATTTTAATGGAGAGTAGTTCTCGGAGAATACTCGATAAGAAAATTTTTCTACCTTCCAAAAGTGGCTATGAAACCATGCCAACAAGAGTTGCGCGCATCCAATGAATCTTCCTTCACCCGCTCTTCGGCATGCATTCAGAGTTCGGAATGTTTCGGCCAAAATTACAGGGACGGGCGTGACCCTCTTATCAAGTCTGCGAACAAATTTGAAACTGCCTCATCCACGTGCCCCAGTGCTTTAGGGAAAACAACCAGCCCATAAATGCTCAAAGCGAATACATCGACCCTTTTCTTCATATCTGGGTGTGCTAAGATCAAATCTCGCAAACTATTCCAAGGGATATATTTTCCATCTCTTTTTTGCTTGATTCGGGCTGCAACCCATTGCTCACTCATCCCCGTGATATTCATTAGTTTCTTTAGGAAGGTTGGTACATTAGCGGCTCTGGAATAAACCTTGTCGGGCTGAATTTTTGGGGAACGAAGTAAGGTCGTGTATTCTTCCAAAGTAGGTACTAAGTCCACTTTTCCAAAAGTAAAGCAACTGCAGGCGGGATTCCAAAATTGAGCCAGAGCTCGAAACAAGTGCTTGTCCACTTTGATATCGAGTAGATAGGGCAAATCACCATAATTACAGTAAAATAACTGCTTGATTTCTTCATCTCATTGGACCCATATCTCTTTCAATTCTTGGAGATTGTTTTGGGTCACGCTGATACGAGTGAAGTCCCACAATTCTGATATGTACCCTTCCATCAGACTATCACCTTTCTCTAGTTGCGTTTTCTTAGACCATATTCGGACAGCCGCATTATCTTCCACTTTATCAAGAAATCCGTTCTCCATGGCAAGCTCTCTATTAGTAATCGAACGTGAATCAACACCTTTTTTATGATGAAAATGTCATGCAATCACAATCAAAGCAAAACAAACAAGTAAGTATACAAAGCAAGGATTTAAAATAAGCAAGAAATAATAAATAAAGCGCCTATTCGGGTAACCACTAGGGTTTGGTGCGGTTCTACCTAGGATAAGCTTTTAAGGCTCATTATATGCGGCTCGGTTCTAAAGTAAGGGTACATGAACCGGCAGATTCCTCGATCCTCACCCATTATAGGCTCATACGGACCGAGTTCAGTTCAGGGGAATACATTTTCCTATGGCTATACGGAGATGAAAATCTCACGAAGACATAGGTACAGATGTATCCCGAAAGCGATCCGCTATCCTATACGGAGGTGAAGACCTCACGAAGGAATAGTTTCTCACTCCCACTTAAAAGGGTAAAATCGACCGATTATGTGATGTAATATGCGGAGATATATTAAAAGACTCGAACCAATAAAGTAAACATATCAAAATGATGCGGACCATAAAAATGAAATGCAACAAAAGGATCGTAAATTTAAACCAAATTTTCAATTTTCGATAAAAGACAAGAGTTAATCAGCTCGCAGCTTGACTCTCTTATTTATGTCCCCAGCGGAGTCGCCAAGCTGTCGAAACCTTTTTGAAAAGGTCGATTTTTGTTTTAAAAACAAAAATTGAGAGTCGCCACCAATCTTTTTTATAAGGTGTGATCGGGTCACCTCGTAGTTTGATTGTTTTAATAAAATGTTTGATTTATCAAAGTAATGTTTTTCGGTCTACAAAAATCCAGAAAATGGGTTCGGGAGTCGGTTATGCACGAGGAAGGATTAGCACCTTCGTGACGCCCAAAATTGGTACCTAATTGATTACTTCGTGTCTTAGTGTCGAAAATTGAAAACTCAAAAGTAATTTAAAAATACGATCCCTCTTTGTATTGATGTTAATTTTGCTTACAAATTTATTAAATAAATCGAGAAGTATGTTAAAGACCTTTTCATCTCGAGGCAACAAAATGTCACACCCCGTAAGTTAGGACATGACACTTCGAATACTCGAGAATGAATTTGCCTTTATATTTTTTATTTGAAATCTCATGTTTTTAAAAGGATATTCGGTTATTTAGTCCCAACGAGAAAAAATCGAAACCCCGTAAGTTAGGGCACGACTTTCTCGAGTTTTCAAATACAGGACATTGCCTTATTTTGAGAAAACTTTCCTTTTTGAATAATATCAAATGTAATATTTAAACGATGCATATTTTTTATTCGGGACATAATATAAAACGACCTATTATGGATAAATACATTCAAACGCGATTTTTTTGACGTAATTTTAACGAAACGAAATAAAATAGTGATGTAGAAAATGGTACGATGATATATGAATGAGATTAAAAGTACGATTTGTAGTAACGTGTATAGATAAATAATAACAGTAATAGATAAAATAATAATAATAATAATAATAGTAACAATGATACAAATAACAAATAATCTAAATTTTAGAAGGTATATAAAAAGATATAAATAAATAAATAAATAAATAATAAATATATAATGAAATAACAATAATGAGGACAAAAATAAAATAAAATAAAATAAATAAAATAATAAAAAGGAATAACAAATAAAATAACAAATAAATACTAGTAAAAGTCTAATTAAAAATCGAGAATAAGCGAATAAACAAAGAAATAAAGGAATTTTAAATAAAATGGTTTTAAAATAATAATAATAAGAATAAGAATAAGAATAAGAATAATAAGAATAAATTAAAATGAAAATGAAAATGCCCCATAAAAGGAAATAAATCAATTTTGAATACTAAAAAAAGGAATAATAAAAAAATAAAAAAAATCATAAATGGCCGAAATTAAATAAAATAAATGTCTAAAGGAATAAATTGAAGTTTAAATAGAATTTAGGGCCAAAATCGGGAATGAAAATAAGGTAGAGGACCAATTTGTAACGCCCGAATGAGATGGGGGACCAAATGGGGAAATATTCCCTGTCCTCCAAAACGCGCCGTTTCAAACGAACTAAATTGAAATGAGCGCAAAATTATTGGGCCAAATTAAAAAAACAAAAGTATTGGATCGTAAATTAATAAAAAAGCGGAAGGACCAGGGGCGTAAATAGCCCAAAAATAAAAAACACGCGGATCTTCCCTGGAGCGGGTCGGGTCGCGCGCGGTGAAACGACATCGTTTCACTAAGGTTATATAAGTCAAATTATTTTAAAAAATTTCATTTTTCTCATTTCTTCTTCAAAAAACCCAAAGAAATCCTCTCCATTCTCTCTCCCTCTCCCCTGGTCCGGCTTAGGATTTCAGCCATCGGCCGCCGGCCGGTCGTCGATCGCCGGTGTCGGCGCCGCCGTATACGGCGGTCGGAGTTCAAAAAATGGGTTTTTCATCTTTTCGACTCCCCGAACTCCGACTGGGGTAGTTTCCGTCGAAACTCGGCCGAAAATGGTAAAGTCCGAAGGAAACCCTTCGGCTTCCCTGTCGACACATCGGAAAATTCCGTCCATCATCGGGGACGGCGTCCTCTTCCCCACTCGCGGCGGTGGGCTTCGAAACAAATCGGTAAGTTTTTTATTATATTTTATGCTTTTTTTAATAAAAAAACAAATGATAAAAAACGAAAATAAATAACAGGTAAAACCAAAATAAATCACCTTATGCAAGTTTCTTTTTCGATTTTTACTACGAGTTTTTTTTGTATTTTGATTCTCTGTGTGTAAAAAAATACATTGAGGATATTCGGCTTTTTATAGCCGATTACATAATCCTTTTTTACTGTTTATTTCTACTGTTTGTTTTCTGCTTCTGCTCTGTTTCTTTTTCCTTGTTGCAGGCGTTGACGGAGGCGTGCCTTGCTATTTTGGTAAAACGGTGGCAAAGGCGCGCTAGGGAGTGAGCCAGGCCTCGGGACGAGGTGCGGGCGGTACGCCCGAGGGGGGAGCAGCGGCGCATCAGAAAGCTAGGGTTAGGTTTTTTTTTTATTTACTGAAAATGTTTAAGTTTTTTGGGCCAATGGGCCGTTGTAAATTTTGGGTTATGGACTGTTATTATTTTGTAACTGGACTTTATATTTGGTTTTTGGGCCCAGGCAAATTGGGTTATTACACCTAGGTATCTAGGGAATTTAATTCATAATTCTGAATGAAAACATCTCAAAGCCAGAGTAACCACAAGACATAAGAAACTCAATAAAACTTCGAAAGAAATTAAAAGGAGATTTTCGATCTTCATGGTGTTTTTCGATGGTGTTTTGTTCGATCTTCTCTAATTGCTCCCTTCTCTATTCTTCTAATTGGTATTTATAGTCTTTAGAATGCTCAGAAAGCCTAAAAATTGGGTTTTTCCGCATATTTGGGAAGTAACATGCGAAATCGACACGGGCTGGCACATGGGCGTGTGGCCAGCCACACGGGCGTGTGTCCAGCCCGTGCGGATCTTGAAAACAGCTCTTTTTGTTCGATTTTGGCTCGTTTTTCGCTCCTTTCGCTCTCAAATGCTCTCCTAAGTATAAAAATATGAATTTAAAGGATTAGGAGCATCAAATTCACTAATTTGCATAATTAATCATCCAAAAACGCATTAAGAATGAGATTAAAATATATTACTTTTATAGCTTATCATATATTAACATGGTAGCTCATATAATGGTTTACATATACTTTATTACTAACGTGGACAATTTTTAAAGTTTTAATAAATTTGTAAATAACTATTTATATGTTTTTTAATTTTTATATAATACACATAGATTGTTATGCAAGTTGTAACTTTAGTACCATTAAAACTTATTATTATGCCTAAAAATAAGTAAAAATTATCATTAAGAGTTAAAATAAGACCAAAGTGACAATAAATAATTATTAATAGTTAAACTTATTATCCTGTGCGGGTTATAATATTGCCATGTGTGCTTCAATTATAACTAGATTAGGGCACACCTATGAATGGAAAAAAGTCAATTTATAAAAATTTTGTATTAAGACCAAGTGATGCCTTTATTGAAATTGTTAAAAGTAAATTCCACCAAAGGTTACTAAACAAGTAGTAAATTTACATTTTGTTCACTCAACTTCAAAAAGTTACGAAAGTGTCACTAAACTATTTGAAAGTCTTCATTTAAGTCACTGAACTATTCGAAAGTTTTTATTCAAGTCATTGCACTATTAAGTTTTTTTAAAAGTCCAACTAGCGAGCTCCAAGCGACAATTCGATGATCGGTATGGTGGATCAGTACCCATTGACAAGTAGAAGAAATGTCACACCCAAAAATGCTAAAGGTTTGATATATCGAAAATTCTGTTAATTAGAAAAAGTTTTTGTTTATGTGGATTGATCGTGTCCAAACTAACTATGACAACGAATAAGGCAAGCGCACCTATCGTTCGGTAGTATAGCTATGGCAAGACCGGAAATATCGTATCCTCAAGGACCAAGAGTATTAGTAGTTACTATCTTTTTATTATCTAGCCTAAGTATTAAGAGAATCGATGTTTAATTAACTAATTACTAAACTAAGGATGCTAAGACATAGAGAGTGAATTGGGAAAATACTTTTGGGAAAACCAGTTGATTAAGACAATACCCGAGGAAGAATCCACCTAGACTTCACTTGTTATTTAACTCTGAACCAGACGATTTATTCACTTGACTTGATACGTAGGATTCCCTAATTTATATTAATACCTCTTTTGAGGCTACTAACATCTAACCCTAGGTTGATTAATTGAAATCTCTTTCTAATTAAAACCCCTAATGTTGCATTAACTCGATCTATGGACTCCCATATTAGGTTTGACCCTAATCCGGCAGATTTTCGTCATCCTATCTCTAGGGTTACGATCAACTCCGCTTAACTATGCTAGATCTACTCTTAAACAGGGACTTTTGCTCCACTGCCTAAGCACATCAATACTTGAATCAATATCCTGAAATATTAAAACAAGAATTAAGAACACATAATTAAGAACAAATCAAATATTTATCATATAGTTCAGAAAACAATAACAAGATCCGTCTTAGGTTTCATCCCCTCGTGTATTTGAGGGTTTAGTTCATGTTTAATAAAGAATACATCTCGAGAAGAAAGTAAATAACAAAACATAAGAAAAACCCTAAAACCCCCTGAAGGAAATTGAAGGGAAGATCTTCCGTCTTGAGTGTGATTCCGACTTCTGGGATGAATCAACTGGCTTTCTTGGAGTAATTCCTTGTGTTCAGCCCTCTCTGGCTTCGCCTCCCGTCAAAAGCCCTGGCAGAAGGCTTTTGTCGAACTCCCCCTTTATGTTGCCCTCTAGGGTGTTTATATAGGCTTTCGGGGTGCCTTACTTGGCCCACAAGTATCCTAATCCGAATGAAACTCATCTTGGCCACGGCAGGGACACACCCGTGTGAATTGAGCCCAGGCCGTGTTTGAGTCTGCTAAAGTGGCACGCCGTGTGGTGAACTCCAGGCCGTGTTGATTTCCTACTTTGGCCCATTTTCTCTGTTTTCGGCCAGTTTCTCGTTCTTTTCATCCTCCGATGCTCTCCTAAGTATAAAACATGAAATTAAAGGATTAGGAGCATCAAATTCCACAATTCAAGGGATTAAATCATCCAAAAGTATGCTAAATGTGGGATTAAAATATGTATATATTACGGTTTATAAAATACCCCCACACTTAAGCATTTGCTTGTCCTCAAGCAAAATTCTCAACTCACAATTAAAATCGAATTTCCTCAATTCATAACCCTCATCAATAATGTTTCCTCATCATTCATAAGTAATTCATACATTGATAATTTAACCAGAAGGTTCCTAAAGATTCAAACAATCAAAGTCGTAGTTTTTATAGTATGAAAAATAGGTGTTTCCCCTTACCTAAATAATCACCTTTAATTCAAAATCAACAAAAATTGACATCCTCACTAAGGATTCACTCAAATCACTCAAAGTGTTTAAGGTTCAAATTAAGCACTCAGAAGTCGAACATGAAAAGTTAATCCCATAGGCTTGCATGAAAATCAAATCTCCACCACTATAAAATGAGATGATACACAAATCAAAAGGTCTTTAAAAAGGGTTCTAACGGGGCTTGGGTTTAAGGTGTGGATAAAGGAAAAATTAGAGGGTTAGAAATCGAGATTGAATTGACAAATTACCTAACTAGAAAAATAAACTAAAACTTGAGTAATTACATCAATTGAAACTTATCAATAATATCGAGCTTCTTTTCAAAATAAGAGATTCTCCACTTAAGCTCAGATAGCATGGAACTAATAGTAACATATATTTCAATTTTTTTTTTAAGAATAAGCACATCCAAATAATAATAAAGAACTTTTAACAACTGAAATAGAGAACATAGTTAGGAAACTACTCAAATCAAATCTCGACAAAAAGGGTTAAAACAAGAAGGAAAAATTCTCAATGAATAAAAAAGAATAGGTCTTGGGTTAATATTAATGGGTGAGTCAATAAACGGTTTATTAGTCTCAAAGGGGGTTCACTAGGGGTTAATTATGAAGGTAGGCTTTTTATGGAGTAAGTGGGTTAGATCCTAGGTGCCTTTATCATCTCAGTATATCAAATCATAGGTGTGGTCTCGACATGTATAATCGAAGCAAGTTCTAGAATAACAAATCAATGTTGATACACTCATAATCAATAAAGTGAGCAGGAAAAGAATATGCTCTAAAAGGCTCAAAATCTCACAAAAATTATGGTTTTTGATGTCAACCTTGTAAATTTCAAACTTCAAGGTAATAATTAGATTCAGGTAGACAACCTAACAAATTTTTAATTCTGAAAATAGACTCATCATGCTTGATTCTCTAGTCTCCTAAAGTTTAAATCATCACTGCATCATTACCTATGCCTTAGTCCAAAACATATCAATGATAATCATAAATTAATAGAAGTTTCATTCTAACAGTAATATGAGAAAATTACTTAAGAATAAGACATAATTCAGGGATTTTCAAATTATACTGTAGTTAACCCCCCCACACTTAAGATGTACATTGTCCTCAATGTACAAAGATAGATAATAGCAATATAGTAATAAAATCATAAGATAGGGAGAGAAGTGAAACTTCCTGAATTTTGGATGGAGTCAATGAAAAGAAACGGTAAAGTTGGAGAGAGGTGAAGATGGGGAGGATACTCCAGTGGTGGTGTGGTCGTTCGTTAACAGCCCCTTGAACCTAAATTAAAGAAATCAAAATATAATAATATAAATCAAAGAGGAGAAATATAAAAGAAAAGACATTTAAAATGAAAATAAGAAAAAATAAATGGGCTCAAAGGTCCCATGGGCGTGTCGCACGCCCGTCTAAATTTCTAAGTTTCGACCACGGCCGAATCGCACGGCCGTGGCATTTTATCGCAGCCTGTGTTTTGGGATCAGTTTTGTCCTGTTTCCACACGACCACGGCCACGCCCATGTGCAAGGCCGTGTGGGTAGGAAAACCTGCGCCTAAAAATTTGGTTAGTTTTTAGTTAGATGCTAAAATTAAAAAATATGGACGTTAGTGGGGTTAGTGCTCAGGGTGCCTCCCGAGAAGCACTCGTTTAAAATCTTGAGCTAGACTTACCTGTTATTTGTATGGCCATGGTGGTTCACGGAGTCGAAACTCCTTTTTCTTACTATCAATTCTATCAACATATGGTTTGAGTCGGGTAATATTTACCTCAAAAGTGCCGAAATTAGAATGAGTTACCTCGACCGTTCTGTATGGAAAGACCTTAAGTACCGTAAAAGGAGTCACACCATTTGTATTAAGCTCTGAAGTGACTATTCGAGGGTCGGTCGTATCTGACAGTACCTGGTCCCCAACTTTAAAGTGATTGGTTCCACCTTTAATACTCGATGTCCTAGCCGTGTTAAGAACCTGAAGAGTGATCGTTTCGTCACTTACACGAAATGTGAGCTCACGTGGTAGTTTATTTCGTAGAATTGCTGGGTACACCAAGTTTAGCTCCACATGCGACGTATCATCTAACTTCCGTTTGTTTGTCAAAAACTCTATTCAAATTTTCCTTGAATCTGGCATCTGCGAAAGAGCTTCAAGAAATGGCAAGTTCATATGTAATTTCTTTGGAAGTTTAAGAAATTTACCGAATTGTTTCTCTGTGTGGTCTTTCTTTATCGCATTGGGGTATGGTACACGAGGTTGGTACTCTGTAATTACCGGGTTTAGTTTATCATGGCTTACCTCAACCTTACCTTCCTCAACCATATTCTCTTACTTCAATTTTGGTTCATCTAACCCTTCAATATTGTGAGCAGTTATTGCTTGAGGTTGCACTCTTGGGTTAGTTTCGGTGTTGCTAGGCAAGATACCTTGTGGTCTTTCTGAGATCAGCTTAGCAAGCTGACCTATTTGATTCTCGAGCCCTTGAATCGACGCTTGCTGATTTTTAAGTGCTGTTTCAGTGTTTTAAAAGCGTGTTTCTGACACCAAGATAAAATTCGTTAGCATCTTCTTAAGGTTCGGCTTCTTTTCTTGCTGGTAAGGTGGTTGCTGAAATCTCGGAGGGGGTGGTGGTCTTTGATTTCCTGGATTTCCTTGACCTCCCCATGAGAAATTGGGATGATTCCTCCAACCTGCATTGTAAGTGTTACTATAAGGATTATTTTGAGGTCGGGGATTATTACCCATATAGTGAACTTGTTCGTTTTCAGCGCTCGGGTTGTATAGTGGATATTATGTATTGCTCATCCCTCCTAGATTTGAGTCACATTGCATTTTTGGGTGTACCTGCGTAGAACCATACAAATCATCAATTTTTTTATTTAAAAGCTCTACCTGGTTAGATAACATGGTGACCGCGTCTAGGTTGAAAACACCGGCTGCTTTATTAGGCTTTGTCCTCATGACTTGCCACTGATAATTATTCAGTGACATCTCTTCGGTTTGAGCGGTATGTTCTATTTCACTGTCAAAAATCAAGGGTCCTGACGGGTTTCTTCTAGTCATAAACTAGAGATACCTATCAGAAACAAATAAGAGAAAAATTAGCAAAGTTAAAAACAAAAATATAAAAAATGGCTAAAGTAATAAAAATTTAGTGTTCCTAATATCTTAGTCCCCGGCAACGGCGCCAAAAACTTGATCGTGTCCAAACTAACTATGACAATGAATAAGGCAAGCGCACCTATCGTTCGATAGTATAGCTATGGCAAGACCGGAAATATCGTATCCTCAAGGACCAAGAGTACTAGTAGTTACTATCTTTTTATTATCTAGCCTAAGTATTAAGAGAATCGATGTTTAATTAACTAATTACTAAACTAAGGATGCTAAGACACAGAGAGTGAATTGGGAGAATACTTTTGGGAAAACCAGTTGATTAAGACAATACCCGAGGAAGAATCCACCTAGACTTCACTTGTTATTTAACTCTGAACCAGACGATTTATTCACTTGACTTGATCTGTAGGATTCCCTAATTTATATTAATACCTCTTTCGAGGCTACTAACGTCTAACCCTAGATTGAATAATTGAAATCTCTTTCTAATTAAAACCCCTAGTGTTGCATTAACTCGACTTATGGACTCCCATATTAGGTTTGACCCTAATCCGGCAGATTTTCGTCATCCTATCTCTAGGGTTGCGATCAACTCCGCTTAACTATGCTAGATCTACTCTTAAACAGGGACTTTTGCTCCACTGCCTAAGCACATCAATACTTGAATCAATATCCTGAAATATTAAAACAAGAATTAAGAACACATAATTAAGAACAAATCAAGTATTTATCATATAGTTCAGAAAACAATAACAAGATCCGTCTTAGGTTTCATCCCCCTCAGGTATTTGAGGGGTTTAGTTCATGTTTAATAAAGAATACATCTCAGAAGAAAGTAAATAACAAAACATAAGAAAAACCCTAAAACCCCCTGAAGGAAATTGAAGGGAAGATCTTCCATCTTGAGTGTGATTCCGACTTCTGGGATTAATCAACTGGCTTTCTTGGAGTAATTCCCTGTGTTCAGCCCTCTCTGGCTTCGCCTTCCGTCAAAAGCCCTGGCAGAAGGCTTCTGTCGAACTCCCCCTTTATGTTGCCCTCTAGGGTGTTTATATAGGCTTTCGGGGTGCCTTACTTGGCCCACAAGTATCCTAATTCGAATGAAACTCATCTTGGCCACGGCAGGGACACGCCCGTGTGAAACGCCCGTGTGAATCGAGCTCAGGTTGTGTTCGAGTCTGCTAAAGTGGCACGGCCGTGTGGTGAACTCCAGGCCGTGTTGATTTCCTACTTTGGCCCATTTTTTTCGTTTCGGCCCGTTTCTCGTTCTCATCCTCCGATGCTCTCCTAAGTATAAAACATGAAATTAAAGGATTAGGAGCATCAGATTCCACAATTCAAGGGATTAAATCATCCAAAAGTATGCTAAATGTGGGATTAAAATATGTATATATTACGGTTTATCATGGATTCTAGTGTGATTATGAGAATTTTGCAGTCTAATTTGTAAATAGTTAGAATTCAAGTTTAGTCTCATTACATTAGAACCAAGAGTTTTCTGTTAGTGGTAAACATTATGATTAAGGATATTAATAGTACAAACTGACTTGGGATTAAGAGAAACGGTAGTGGAAAGACTATATATGGGAGAATTCTTTCATTTTGGTATTCATTTTCTTTCTTCCATCTTCTCTAGTTTGTTTTGAAAAAGAGAAAAGTTAAGAAGCGATATGCATGGTGGGAGAAATTAATGTATCATCTTAAGTGATTAAGGATTTAATAAACTATTAACCGAGAAGGATGAGGCTCAGGTGATAAGGAAAAGCTAAGAAGGTGTAATCGGTACCAGCTTTCAAGTATTTTGCTGGTGAGTTTCTAAACTCAAATCCTTTGTGGTTGTTATATATATCAACATAGTGTTATTGTGTTGTGTTTGACTTCATGTTCTGCTGATAAAGAGTTGAATTTTTGTAGGTTGTTTTGTTGTACGATTGACATATGTAAAGTTATGATTTACAAATACATGTTTGATTGAACGTTTTAGTTCGTTGTTTTGATTAACTTTCACTGGTAAAATAATTACTGATGAAATTATCATTGAAAAGGTCTGATAGATGATATGTTTGACATGATTTGTGTTGTGTTATTAACAATATGTTTAGTTGAATGCTTGTTATATGTCCGTCATGAACATGAATGATATGTGGAGTATGAAGGTATGTATGGTGGATGAAAGATGAAAAAATGTCACGTTGTGCACTCTGTGCCACGTGTTATTAGGCTTTGCGGATGTTCGAGAGGATTGTATGAAGAATGTATATGCATGGTTTTCGGTTTTGCGAAAGTTCAATTGGATTGTACGGAGATATATGCGCACACGTATATGATAACCCTACGTGGGTTCTGAGTATAAGACTCTACGGAGTTTAAGGCTTAAAGCCTTATATATGTAAGCAAGTCTATGACAATGGCATATGTAAGTGAAAGTCCGTCGGACTTGTTCTTTAAGTTTTTCATCGAAGGCATATATGGGAATTCACCATACCAAGTTCGCGACAAAATTCACATATGAATGTCCGCCATATTCATGAATCTTCTTCTATGAATCTGTATGCATGAAAGTCCGTCGGACTTGTTTTTTGGGTTTCATGACAAAGTTATACGTGGAAATTCCTTCATGTAAAAGTCCGTAGAATAGTCCGTGTATAGGAATTTGCTTCTATATGTTAATATTCGTTTATGAATCCGTATGTATGAGTCTTCCATATATGAGTTTGCACCTATAAATCTTCAATATGAATCTGTATGTACGAAAGTCCACTGGATGTATCTTTATGAATCAAGTTATGGCAGTTTGACGATCTTGTATCCATGTTTCAAGTTTAAGAGTTCAAAAAGGCTATCCTTCATAAAAGTTAGCATGGGCTATTACCCAAGTAAGTGATCACAGAAGCTTGTCCTTATGTTCAAGACAGGAGAGTTCGTATAAATTGTTTTCTCAAGTCAAAGTCCGCAGAGTTTTTTTTTTTTTTTTTACGTAGGAGTCCGCTAAGGATTATCTTTAAACCAAGAGTCCGCAATGAATATCTGCCAAACAGGAGTCCGGCGGTAGGGTTAAAACTAGTCGTGGTTGGTATTCTAGGTGTGTATTATAACATTTTTCACGAGCATTAATGGAAGAATCAACCTTATCATGTTGATGTTGGAACTAATGGGGTTTTGACATGCGTTTAACTCTCTTTTTACTTCAATGTTTTGACGGAGTAGTTCTTGAGATTGTTGGCATTGTTGCTCATGGCTTATTTGTTGTTACATCATTTGGTCTCTTAAGGCCCTTATATCTTTTTTTTTTTAGTTCCAAAAATTGTTAGGAAGAAGCTTTGGGGTTGTAATCGGTGTTCTTGGTTGTTTGTTCATCAGAGGTCAGTATTGGGCATATATTTGGTGGCAAGGGGAATGCATTATTGTACCTAGGTTGTTGATGATACCAATTTTTATATGCATCATTGTAGGGGTTGTAAGGATGTGTTGGATAAGGATTGCTGGTTTAGCTAGTGTACTGGGTGGTAGGAGTGGTGGTTATAGTAGGATTTTTGAAGATGTTGCAATATTTTCAATATATATCTAGTGTTTCAATAATTATAAATGAAATGGTGTAAGTAATCAAACATTACAACTTTTGGTTATTAATCAAGAGTTATGACTATTCATAATAATGAGTTATATCTCTTAAATATGACGAGTTATATTACTTAGTTTTATAACAAAGTTATTAAGGAAATACAAATATTAAAAAGTTATGTCTCAAGAGAATTCTTATAAATATGAGTGAGATTTCATTTGAATAAGATACCAAAAAGTTCTGAAAATGGTTTTTCTATTCTTCCTCTATTTTCTACTATTCTTATATTGTTCTATAAAGAATTATTGCAGAAATTCTTTATAGAAATTGATTTTTTTGTTATACTCTGTTCAGTTCTTTGTGGAATATTTTCGTTAATGTAAAACACAAGTATTCATTGGGCTTTATTGTATCTTCGAGATTCATTTGCTTGAAACTCATTTGCACACCAAGTATAGGTGGGCGAATAGAACCTTAAAGATAATGCCTTTTTTAATATACACATTGGAGTCTTAACCTATTGATTGGTTTTTTTCTTCAAGTAATTGTTTGTGTTTCGTTCGTGTGTTCGAGATTTACCTCACCAACAATTCAGAAATTTCGTGCCAACAGATGGTCTCCTCAAGATGAGTTATGTAGTCCACGTTCACTATAACAATTGTTGAAGACCAAAAGAAAAAGTGGAAAGACAAGGCAATACATATGGTGGTGAGGTGCTAAAAGTCGCTAGATGAGAGGGTGGAGCAAGTGTGGTATAAAAGAGAGGTTGAAGAAGAAATCCATTTTTCCAAGGAGGGATATTTATTGGCGAGGACGACCACCATTTGCATTAGGCTTTGGCACATATCAACATTGATTTTATCATGGTTGGCCCCTTCAGCAACATGATAAATCTTCTAAATAAGCAATGATGAGATAGATGTGAATCTGGTGAGGCTCACGTGTGCTTTACGTATGTTTCCTGCAAATAAATGACTTAACACTTATCTTTAACGAGGTAAATTGAAAGTACACTCTACATATGTACACCTACGAGGGCCACAATTGACAAAATGTTGTTCAATGACTAAAAAAACAAGTTCGTATATAAAAATAGAGATTAATCAACTAATTTTTAAATTAAAATTCTCCTTTTAATAGAAAGCAGCCCCTTTTATTTGAATACTCAATTGCATTTTAACTGCAATTTTGTAAATTATTAGATTAGGATCCAATGAATTTTGAGTTCGAATCTATCTTAAACTTGTGCCTTGATGTTTTACAAATTTTAAAATTTATAAGTTCTATTTTTTAAAAAGTTAAAATATTTTTTTTTAAAGATAGGATATGTTATTTAAAATAATAATAATATCCCAATCTGAGCACTTAATTTCAAATATAAAAAAAGTAAATATTAATCGATGATTTTTAAAATTAAAATTCTCACATTAAGCAGAATAAATATAATGTTTTATGGAAGGCAATGTCACCTCTCAAAGTCGCAATCTTTTTACTTTTTGGCTTAATTTGTACGGGAACATTTTAAAAATATTTATAATATACCAATAGTTATAATTAAAAAGCTACAAGTAATTCAAAAAATAATGTCGCTTGATAATTAAGTAAGAGTTATCACTATTTATAATGACCAATTATGTCTATTGTTATCAAAAGTTATATAGTTAATTAATAATAAAGGGTCATAATATATATGTTTATTTGTCAGGAACTTTTTTGCACACCATATATAAGTGGGGGCGAATAAAACCTTAAAGAAAGTGGTATTACTACACACCTTGAAGCCTTCGTAAGTTTATTTTTATTCTCACGCACCAACAATCTGATATCTAAAGTATTCTTTTGTTATTGGCAAAAAAAAAGTACTTTTTTGTTATGTTTTTTTTTTCCCAATTTTTGAAGGGAGGTTAAAAGAAATTCTGATGGTTGTATTAGCGAATAAAAAAAAACACTATATGACCCTTTTTTTTCTTAAGGGTGTAAAAAGTCCTCAGACTTTTTAAGAAAAAAGTAATTAAGCCCTTTTTTTTGTACTCAATTGAGTATTTGAACTTTCAAAATGCATCAAAAAGGCCCTCAAAATTTTTCAAAAAAAAGCAAGTAAGCTCATTTTTTTTTTTGCACTCAATTGGGTACTTAAATTGTCAAAATGCATAAAAAAGACCCTTTGACAATTAACTTTAACAGTTGACCGTTAAAGTTAACTGTCCCTAATTTTTTTCCAGTTAGACTCACCCCGTGTCACAACCACGGCGTGATATGTGACAAAAAATTATAATAAATAAAAATAAATAAAAATTATAAAATTTTAATAAAAATATAAAATTTATAAAAAAATTAGAAAAAAAGTATAAAAACCGTAAAACTTATAAAAAATTTCCCGAAACAAACAAGAAGGAAACAAAAGCTGAAACATAAATCATGGATCAACTAAACCCTCTCGAGGACTTGCTTAAGAATAAGAAAGATGACTCTCATGTAAATACCATGGAATAAGGGTTGATCCTATTCATGGGAATTCTGTAAATATTCCCATTCCAAAAATAGAAAGTTCAAAACAATTGAGATTTTTTTGGAGATTGGATGCAATTACTAATTCATGATTTGGCATGTACAAAATGAAAACTTCATTCTCGATTCTAAGAGAATTTTTATGAAAGCCTTTCATTTGCTTCTCTTCGATGGAAGTTTTATTTTCTCATAATGTATCCTAATTTTTAGCCTAATTCTTCTTCTGATATCGATTCAACTTCTGATAAAAAATATATAAATTGGTTATATTTCATCTCTCCAACAAGTTTAGTAATGAGCATAACGGCCTTATTGTAAAATTTTATAAAAAACATAAAAAAATTATAAAATGCACAAAAAATGTCATTTAACCGTTGACCCTTAAGTTTAATGACCCCCAATTTTTTTCCAGTTAAGCTTAAAGCCATCACGTGTCGCAACATAGTGTGACATGTGACGAAAAATAATAAAAAATCAACATCAATAAAAGTTGTAGAAATATTATACAATGCTTCTTTTGGTACGATAATTTTTATAATTTTTTTATGAATTTTATATTTCTTTACATTTTTATAATTTTCTTACGGCTTTATAAAATTTTATAATTTTTTCCTATATTTCTATATATTATATATATTTATGATTTTTAATATAAAATTTAAATATTTTTTAAAAATTTTTATTGATTTTTTTTATCATTTTTGTCACATGTCATGTCGTAATTGTGACACATAATGGCTTTAACTGAAAAAAATTAGGGGCAGTTAATTTTAACGGTCAAATGACCTTTTTGATGCATTTTGACAGTTCAAATATCCAATTGAGTGAAAAGAAAAATAGGGATTTAATTGCTTTTTTTTAAAAAAAAAAAGTATAAGGGCTTTTCACACTCTTTAGTTTTTTTTTTTTTTTTAAATCTTATAGATTTTTTCAAATATAAAAATATTTAAAAAATCGAGAAAATATCTAATATCTAAAATAAGTATATAATTTTATATTACAAAGTCTAAACATATACTAAATAAATATATAAAAATTCATAAACATGTAAACAATCTATATATATAAACTCTAAAAAATTATACTTTCAAATATATATATGAAATAATTAAATGTTATTCAACCTAAAAAATAAAAAAAAATGTTTTTTTATTGTTTGGCTTGATCACGGTCTGCGCATTGTGTTCTGCGTGTAATTCAAGATATTATTTTGTTCACAGAAGAAATCAACATCTAACCCTTGTTTCAACTAGTTCAAGCCCACTTCTAGCCACTAACAATTCTTTGTCGTCGTCGTCGGATAATCCTTGTTTCCAGCTGATCCAGCTTCCGCTCCAAACCCCGGAATCTCTTGTCTACCTGCATACCACCATCCATGGGTAATACATCTAACTTTTGAAACAAACACGTTTCAAATAATTTTGCATATCAATATTTTAAGAAATATCAGAAATAAAAACCAATTTAACTAAACTTCAATAAAAAGTCTCCTTCAATTTTGATTGAGTAAATTGATCACTTTTAATTAATTGGAACAATTTAATTTCTGTTAATTTCGAAAGTGAGTAAGGATAATTAATCACCTCTGTCGAAACCATTTTTTAAATTTTGGAAAACGGGGTCGACTTTTAAAACGAAAATGGAGTCGCCACCAATCTTTTTTTGAGGTGTGATCGGGTCACCTTGAGATCGATCGTTAAAACATTTTAATTTATTAAAACGAAGATTTTGGCCTACGAAATTTCGAGAAAACAGGTTCGGGAGTCGGTTATGCACGAGGAAGGATTAGCACTCTCATAACGTCCAAAATTGGTACCGAATTGATTGATTAACGTCTTAATGTCGAAAATTTGAAAAGATTTTAAAAAATACGATCCTCTTTATTTAAAAAGAACTTGGATGAATTAAAATGAATGCTGAGACCCGCCTATCTCGAAGGAGTGAAATATCATACCCAGTAAGTTAGGATACGACATCTCGAATCCTCGAAATCAAGCTTGTCTTTTGACATTTAAACACTCGTATATTTAAATTTAATAAGGATATTCGGTTATTTGGGTCAAATGAGAAATTGAAACCCAGTAAGTTAGGACACTACTTCTCAAAATTCCCAAATACGGAACATTGCCTTTGTTTTTGGAAATCCTTATTTCAAGATAACAAAATGTCACATCCAGTGAGTTAGGACGCAACGTTTTCGAATTCCCGAGAATAAGTTTTTATTTAACTTTTATGTTTTGACTTTAAAAAGAAAAAAATAAGTTCTTTAGACTCAATGAGAAAAATTGAAACCTAGTAAGTTAGGGTTTAGGGTTTAGGGTTTAGGGTTTAGGGTTTAGGGTTTAGGGTGTTGGCTTATTTCAAAACAACCATCTCATATTTAAAGAATAATTATGCGATATAAGTTTAATAAATTAGTGAAGCATAAGGATCATGATATAAACACAATAAATCACAAATACAAGCTTCTTTAGAAATTCAAGAATAAGAATAAGAATAAGAATAAGAATAAAAATATATATATATTCATATATATAAATAAGATAATAAACAAATAATGAGATAAAATAAATAAATAAATGAGTAAATGAAACCAATAAATGATATTAAAATTTAGGTATTTTATAAATAAAATAATATAAATGAATTAATTAGTAGAACTAATATAGCATTTAGGTAAAATAGTGAAAAATGATGATAATGATATGTTAATAATAATAACAAGAATAGTGAAATAAATAATCTAACATTTGAAAACACACAAAAATATTAATAATGAATAAAATGTCAAAATAAAAAATAAGCAAATTAAATATATCGATTTAATAATAATATAATAATAGTAATAATAGTATTATAAAATAAAAAAATATGATAATAAAAAATAAAAATAATATTAGTATTAATAAAAATAATAGTAATAATAATAAGGAAAGTAATAATAATAAATACAAGTATAGTAATAATATTAAAAATAATAATAGTACTAATAATAATAATACTAATAAATATAATACTAATAATAATAATAAAAATAATTAATTCTAATAGCTAAACTAATAAAAAAAGTGACTAAATTGAATTTAAAACAAACTTAAGTGGCTAGATCTAAAAAAAAGAAAAAAAAGAAAGAATCGGGGCAAATTAGTAATAAAAATAAAAAAAAGGATTAAATTGAAACGCGCGCCATGGACAAGGGATTCACTGGGTAATTTCGCCCTTTTCCCAAATGACGCCGTCCAAATGGGGACCTTATTGAAAATAAAACAAAATTTCGGGCCAAAATTAAAAATAAAAATAACTTAATTGCAAAGCTAATAAAATGCGGAAGGACTGATTCAGCAAATAGCCCATTTCACAGAAACACGCGGAACCTCCCCGAGTCGGGTCAACGCGCGAATCTAGTGGCCTTAAACGACGCCGTTTTGGCGTTTCAAATCCTGGTGCAAAACGGCACCGTTTTTATTCTGTATATAAGACTAATTTTTTTTTTTTAAAAAAAAACTATTCCTCACCAAAATTTAAAAAAAAACAGAAAAGGGCTTCCCCTTTTCTTTCTGGGGTAACCCAGATTCTGGCCATGGAGGCCACAGGAGATCGCCGCCACCGGCCACCATGTACGGTGGCCGGAGCTCCAAAAGGTACGTTTTTCTTCTTTTTTTTTATATATATTTTAATATGTATATATATGCAGTTAAAGAGGAAAAAAGAATAAATCTTTCTATGTATGAACCATTTCGAAATAAAAGAGTAAAAATAAAAGAAAATATATAAACCTTGGCTGATTTCTCTATTGATTTTGTATGCGTATTGTGTAAAAATGTAGAGAGTACAATGATTTTTCTTTCAGATTTTATAGCCAAAATCCAAAAAATAAAATAAAATGATAAAACAAAATACAATTATTTGCTGTCAATCTTTTGCTTTCTGTTTTCGCTTCTCTTTGCAGGTGAAATCGTTGGGCGTGGGGTGGCCCGAGTGACGTGGCTGCTGTGGCGTGTGGGAGCTGCTCGTGGGAGAGGCGCTGGAATGCTCTAAGGTCTTCTAGGGTTTTATGAAATTATTAGAAATTTGGGTCATTCAGGCCTTGTTATATTGGGTTAAAATTTGGGCTCGTGTCTGATTTGTTGGGTTTAGTATTGGGCTACTGTAATTAATTTAATGGACTGTTGTTATTGGACTTTTTATAATTATTATTTTTTTGGTTTGTCAATTTGGTTTAATGGACACTAGGCCCGGGCAAATTTGGGCCCGTACAACCTCGTTAATATTTTCTATCAATTGTATACAATTTTGATTGATATAATAATAAATTTATCTCTCGATGTTTATATATTCTATGTAAATGTTGATAGAATGTGTAAATGTTGTAGACTAAATTTGTTAAATTAATATTAAATTGGCAAAATGTGTAAATATTATGAAATAAATTTGTTAAATTAAGACCAAAATGACAAAATGTATAAATTTGAAGGCTAAATTTATTATTATGACAATAAAAAATATTAAATTACGATTACTTATCCTTAATTATTAGTGTTCAAAATTCATAAGGATTAAATTACTCAATTTCTATTAAAAGGGACTAATTTATTTAATAACATCATAGACGTAGGTTATCCCTTTTTTGTTTGTTTTGGCATGAGATCTTGACTGTCGGAGATTTGCTTTTTGATATGATAGAAATAGAAATAGAAATAGAAATAGAAATAGAAATAGAAATATATACAATTAAATATATTTGATTCATTCAATGTATAAATTTAAATATTAATAGTGAATCACACGATGTTATTTATTAAATTTTTAAATTTATTTTTAAAGATGCTTAAAATTAATTGTTTGTTTATTAATGATTTGGTAGCAATTAAGAAGAAATTTTTTATTCAATTGAATTTTTTAAGCAATAAATTAATATATGTTATTAAAATGGAAAGTCTACAATCTTTTCTTTTATTTATATATGTCAATAAAATAAAACGTTAATTATTGTTTAATTCTTTACAATTCTTTTGATTCTTCTATTTTTCTTTCTTCTCCATTCTTCATTTTTTAACGTAGTTTTTTTATATTTTTTATTTGTTAAAATTAGTTCCTATACTTTTATTTTTTAAATAATTTAATTTTTCGAATGAGGCGAGCTTGTGGACTAATTTTAACAAATGAAAAACATAGAAAAACTACGTTAAAAAAATGAAGAAGAGAGGAAAACAAAGGGAGAAGCAGAAGAGAATGGAAAAAAAAAGAAAAAAAAAGAGAGAAAGTTAAAAGAATATAAAGGAGAAATATTAAATTACTCAAAATTAACAAATATAGTTAACCTTAAATTTTTCGTTTAAAATAATAATTTAACGTGTCACGTCAATATTCTGTTACACCATTAACGGTTCAGTGACTAAAATATTAAAATATAATAATATAAGTGACTAAAATGTAACTTGAGAAAAATAAAAGTGACTATTTTAATAGTTTATCTTTAAAAATAAAATATTTTATTTAAATATTAAAAATGTAAAACTAATTTATGGAAATATGAAAGTTAATTAGCGAGAAGATGAATAGATGATATGGATTGTGGCCCCTCGGTGCAGCACTACAACCCCATTCGCAATTTGAAGATATCAATAATCTGACACAAGTCTAACTCCAAAAGCTTAAAATATGCCATGTAATCTTTATAAATTTAAATTTAAATTATTATACTTTTATTTTTTTATAAATTTAATTTAGATTTAATTATTAAAATATTTTTATTTACTTTACTTGGAATAGTGCTTATTAATGCATGCATGCATGCATGAGTCGAATAAGGAATAAAGCTCCAAATTGAACTTCCAAGTAAATTCACAAGTGGAAAACAACGCTCCACGGGTTCCAGAACACACATGCTGTGGACTCCATGGGATAATACCCCTTTTAGTCAACTCAACATTTGACAGCTTGGAGGGGTCTCCGAGCAGGGGCGAAGCCAGGACAATTTTTTAGGGGGAGCCGGATGAAATTTTAATTTTTTAAAGTTTATATCTTTCTAATTTGTAAAGGATTAAATCGAATTTTTATAATTTTAGGGGGGGCCAAAGTGTAATTTTACCTTTACTAATTTAAAATTTTTAAAAAATTTGAAGGGCTTAAATGGAAATTTTACCTTTTAGGGGGGGCCGGGGCCCATGCCAGCCCCCCTGGATTCGCCACTGTCTCCGAGGGAGGATTTTATTGGTAAAACAAGTTCAAATTTTTATGAACAACTAAAAGCAAAAACAAAAGTTTTGGGGGCTAAAATTGAATCACAAAGTCTTGGGGAGACATTTTATTATTATACCACTTTATAATATTATAAAATTTAAAACGTGTTAGAAGTAAGTTAACTATTTTGATGTTATGAATTGAGATATTAGTTGATAAAGAATTGAGATATGAATACCCTATTAACTGTTCAGGCAAAGTCGGATATAGTTGGCATGACATACGATAGAAAGAGTTCAGGGTTACTTCGACTAAGAGTCGATGAGGCACTAGGTGCCAAATAACTTCGGTTATACCGATGAGCATTGGGCACAACTTATTACTTCGGATTTATCCTATGAGGCACTCGGTGCTAAACTGGTGTGATTGGTTGGATCCTTGTATCCGTCTGAGTCCGAGTCAGGTTAATAGGGAGTTGAAAATATGAAATGAAATAACGATATTTAAATGAAATTGATATAAAGTGTGATGATATACATTGAAATCAAAAGTTGGAAATGAATGAGAAATATAGAAATTTCTTTACCGGAAATATATGTATTTGAAGCTATGATAGTAGTAAAAGGTTATGAAAATGGTATGAATGGACATTTAAATGATATATGCACCTTATGATCTTCAATCTATTATTTATGCAAGATTTTATATTATGATTTTATAATCGAATTATAGTTACATCACCGACTTCATACTCAATGTGCAATTTTGTTTTCCATGCGCAAGTTAGGTTTTAATTTTGCGTTCGCTTGTCAACATCAGCATCCAACTACAATCTCGGATTCAAAAAGTTGGTGATGTTTTTCTTTGTAAATGGCTAGTAGGAGTGTCTTATGGTTATACAATGCTACAGTTGTGGATGATGTTTTGGTATTTTGGTATGGTATGTTATATGTAGTAGTTGGTTTATATTAAGATGATTTTAATGAACGTCAAATTGTCATTTTAATGTTGGTAATGAAATGGTTGAATGATATATTTGAATTGGAATGTGCAATAGGAGGTGTCTTTGATAACTGATTAAGGTATATATGTTTAATAGTTAAATAGTGTTTGAGTGATATGCTGAATAGGTTTTGGCTATATAAATTAGGTGATGGAATGGTAAGACATTTGAGTTGAATTTGTATGCTTTAGCAAGTTTGGTGTATAAATCGTGGGAATGAGTTGTGAGTTATATTGAGATGCTTGAATGGTTAAGTCGAATTATGTCTAGTTGGTTGTTTTGAGGTGCCATTTGAGGCATACTGGTATTTTGTATGGTTGAGCTAAAATGAGTCAAATTGGTATGTTTCTATTGAGTTTTAAGGAGGTTTGGAATAGGCATTAAAATGCATTTGAACATAGGATATGTTTGAAACATGGTTAGGTATGAATTAGGTCCTTAATGACACATTTTGAGCCACACGGTTTGGCCACTAGGGCGTGTGTCACACACAGACCACTGACACGATCATGTGCCACTAAAATATAGCAGGTATAAATTACACACGGTCTTAGATTGTTACATAGGCTGGCCACACGCCCGTGTGACCAATTGTTGGTATGCTCGTTTAGTTTTGCACGACATCATTTTGTTACACAGCCAGCGACACGGTCATATAACTATTATTGAATAATTGCATCTTTGACCCACATGGCTATAGTGGGTTACACGGTCTGAATACAAGACCGTGTAACTCCAGTTTCATACGGTCACATCTTGCTACACGGCCGTGTGACCTTTGTTTGCACGATTTCCCTTTTTTTTGTAAAAGTTCCAAAACGATCCTTGTTTGAGGCCGAGTCGATTCTAGAGCTTTCGTAAGCTCAATTTAAACTCGATTTTGTTTGTTTAGCATGATTTATATGAACATAAGTAGTTATTCAATGTTTAATTTAATTTTCAGGAATTATGAATTGTAACACCCCTAACTCGTATCTGTCGCCAGAACAGGGTTACGGAGCATTACTAAATAAACAGATCAAATACATACATTTCATATTATTTAACATTCATGTCAGGTATTATTCATAAAGTCCTTTATATGAGCCCTCGAGGCCCAAAACATACATTAGAAACAAGTCGGGACTAAACCGGGTACTTAGAAAAAATTTTGCGAAATTTCAAAAATTTTCCTAGGTGCAGTGTACACACTCCCATGTGGTCAGGCCATGTAGCTCACATGGCTAAGAGACACGCCCGTGTCTCAGGCCGTGTAGGCATTTGAAATAGGGCACACGATCGTGTCCTAGCCCGTTTCTGTACCCGTGTAACTCTCTGACTTGGGTCACATGGCCAAGTCACGCGCTCGTATGCTAGGGCATGTGTAGGTGCATGAGTCACACGGCCAAGCCACATGCCCGTGTGATCAATTCTGAGCATTTTGTTTTGAAATTTTAAAGATGTAAGGGGCACAAGGCCAAAACACACGCCCATGTGCTAGGCTATGTGTCACACACGGCTGAGACACACGCTCGTGTCTCTGCCCATGTGGACAAAATAAGGCCATTTCCAAGCCTTATTTCTCACCCAGACTTGTCTTCCACCTACATTAACACTTAAACACATTCCTAATCCAATGTAAAACATTTGAATCAAGCCATAACCAAGTCTTATGCATATCATATCATCTTATATAATCAAGTATCCATGCTTAACAATTTGATCACTTACATATATATATTCATATCTATACCAACTATACCAATTCAAGCCATGTTACAATTTGCCTATTAGTTAACTATCAATCAATTATACCAAAACACATATCAACCATGATAAGACCATATACTTATATATATTAAAATGTATCAAACATAAGCCATTCAAATGGCTAATCACAACAAAACATTTACATGCCATCAATGACCAAATTAACCTATACATGCCATTATACCAAAGTTGATTTAATAAATATACCGAAAAAAGGTGATTGATAGTGTGGTGTGGCTCCGACCAACTTCCAACCTTAACGAGCTTTCGGGTTACTATAAAACAGAGGAAATAAAAGAAAGTAAGCATTTAATGCTTAGTAAGTTCGTATAACAGGAAATTAACTTACCATTTATTTCACATTTAAGGTAAACTAACTAAACATGCTCAAACCAATTTGGCCAATTGCCTAAACACATATCCACATCAAGCACGTTAGTCATGTAATTCACATAAATACCAAGAAATATGAATGAGCTCATCAATAATCAATTTCCACATACATGTATTTATCACTTCAAGTATCTGTGAACATGTACATATCATATCTTTGTACTTCAAATATTTCTCATAGTAATTCATCTTAAATTCGTTTCATCTCATATCGGAACTTTACCCGTTGAATCATTTAAAATATCGATGGATACAAGGGTAGTACACATGAAGTGTACAAAACTGTAAACCGTCAATTCATATTCGGGAATGCTCATACGAGTACATAAACGGGAAGCTCTCTCTCGAGCCATATAACGGAAAGCTCATATGATCCATGTAACGGGAAGCTTATCCGGGCTGTGTAACGGGAAGCTCATAAGAGCCATATTCAGGAAGCTCATATGAGCCAATAATGGGTAACTCTGAAGAGCCATTAATCGGAAAGCTCCGGATAGCTATACATTGGGAAATTCAAGCGAGCCATATCAGGAAGCTTCGGAGAGCTATTAATCAGGAAGCTCACAAAGAGCCTTTAATCGGGAAGCTTCGAAGAGCCATATAACGGGACACTTATAAGAGCTGCGGTGTGCCCACAACACATGCAGGATCACAACCGATCAGGATGATCTGAAGAGCTATTAACGGGAAGCTCGCAAGAACCATATAACGGGAAGCTCGAGAGGGCTAAATATCTGGATGCTCATGAGAGCTAATAACGGGACACTCTTTCGAGCTATGGTGTATCCGCAACATATGCGGACCACAACCAATTCGGGAACCCTATATCCATCGAATTTCATTTATTCAAACGGGACTTAATACTTGTCAGTCATCATCAGATATGTGATTATTTTCATATACATGGCAATAATACAATCACATACATACAATTCAATTCAAACATATAAATATACAATTTAGTTACACGAACTTACCTCGACAAGTGTTCGTGTACGAAAAATCTACTAATCCGACAATTTTTCTTTTCCACGATCTGACTTTGTATTTGATCTATCCGAATCTATACGAATGAATTTAACACAAATTTGTATTTAATTCAATTCAATTCACATATTTGGAAAAATTACTATTTTGCCCCTATACTTTTGATTAATTACGATTTCGTCTCTAGGCTCAGAAAATGAAATTCATGCAATTTAATCCTTATTCCAAGCCTAGACAATTTTTACATATATCATTTGCAGCCCATGTATTTCACAAAATTTATAATTTTTCCTTAAATTTTACATCTTTTCAATTTAGTCCCTAAATCATAATTTCATCAAAATTTCCTTTACAGAAGTTGTTTATCTATCAACAACCTTTCATTTTCTACCATAAACTTCAAAATTTTAGCATACTCATCCAAATAAAAATTTAATACTTTGATAACTTTGCAAATTAACCCCCGAGATAGCTAGATTAAGTTATTACGATATCGAAAATATACAAATTACTAAAAATGGGACAAGAATGCTTACCTAATTAAGCCAAATAAGTTTCTCCTTTTTCAATTCTCCATGGCTAGGGTTTCCATCTTTTAATTTGGGAAAGATGATGAAATAAGATGATATTATATTTTTATCATCTTTAATTATTTGTATTTCCAATTTAGCCATTTTCTTTATTTAATTTTCCATGGATGAATCATCATACTTATCTACTAACTCCTCTTAATGGTATATTTACCATATAAGGACCTCAAATTTTGAATTCCATAGCTATTTGATCCCTTTAGCTATTAAAATTCAACTTTTGCACTTTATGCAATTTGGTCCTTTTTATTAGATTAAACATGAAATCAGTAAAATTTCTTAACGAAATTTTCATACGATATTCCTATAATACTGTAGACCTTAAAATAATATTAAAATAAATTTTATTTTGGACTCGGATTTGTGGTCCCTAAACCAGTGTTCTGATTTCATTGAAAACGGGTTGTTACATGAGTTGTGTGTAATTGATCTATAAATTGCTATAACATCTTATCGCTTGGGTCTGGCCACCGGACCGGGTGAGGGGTGTTACATTTAGTGATATTAGAGCTATAGGTTTAGCCAATTCTCGGACTAAATTGAGCTCAGAATTGAGTCTAGAGGTACATGCCAAATTTGAGTGTCGAGATTTGGATGCTGATATAAAATTTCTTTGTTTTATAGCTAAAGATGTCCGGCAAATCCAAAATGATTAGGATAATGAGATGCTTAGCAACGATATATAATACACCTAGAGAGGTTCAGTAGGTTCACTCATGAAAAACGGGGTGACAAGAATTTACTCCGAGTTATTGTTGACGCTTTGCAAAGGATGACAACTACTCAGGCGATGGTACCAATGCCAGTAGCCCTTCGAGCACCAATAAAAGAATTACGAAAATATGGTGCTATTGAATTTTTGGAATTTAAGGGGTCGATCCTTCAACAGCCAAGTTGTGGTTAGAATCAACAAGTAGAGTACTACAACAATTAGAATGTACCTCCCGTGAAAGTGTCACTTGCATCGTTTCTCTGTTACAAGGCGAGGCTTATACTTGGCGGTAGACTGTTACATGCCAAATGATTTCCAATTAGTCTTACTATGTTTTAATTCTTTAAATTTTTTATTGATCAAGTTAAAGTTAAGTAAATTTCATATAGATTTACTAAGCATTCAAAATGCTTACCCATTATTCCCTTTTCCCATGTAGATCTTCAATTTGCGGAACGTGTCGGTCGGATCATCACGAAACTCATACTATCTTTCCATCGATTTGGTAGTTTTATGCTCGTTTTAATTTCATTTATGTGGCATATACATAGTGTTAATATATATTTTTTTATTTTGGGATGATAGTTTTGGTTTGAACCTTGATGAATGCTTAATTTTGAAATGGTAAAGGATATATGAAAATGTGTAGGAGATGGTAACTTTTTGAATGAAATATGTATCACTTGATTGGAAAATTTGGTAGTCAATGGACATGACTAAAATGTTGGTATGAAATGACTTATTTGATTGTGTAATGGTAGAAATTATCAAAGAAATGGTATGGTTTTATGATGTGTTTGGAAAGGCTTGAAATGAATAAAAGATTAGTTTGTATTGAAATTGGTATGTAATGTTGTGAAATGGTGCCAAATGATGGCATATTGGTGGGATGAAATTAGGACTTTATGATGAATGTATGGTAATTGTGTTTTGAAGTGATTTTGTGCAGGTTATAAGGATACCTAAGGCATCATTTGGTTGTAAGTTGATTTGGACATGGAATGGGCATTTAAAATGGATGTTTTTTTTTTTTTACCATTTTTGCAATAAGGTATTGATACATCCATAATGGTATCGATACTTAACATTTTGTCAAAATAGATTTTCAAAACAGAATGTTAATTTGGTATCAATACTAGGGTAAAGTATCGGTACCTACAATGAAGTATTGGTACATTGATCCAAGTATTGATACCTTATGATTTTAAATTGATTTTATGAACATTGAAGCTTGAAATGGTATCAGTATCTAGTAAGGGTATTGATACCTGTTCTGAAATTTTGAAATTTTAAAATTTTGTAATTTAGCCATATTTCATGTTCTAATTTAACAATTAAGTCTCGTAAGTTCAATAGAGTCTTAGAAAAGGGTTTAATTGTCATTTTGTGACTGTAATTGTGAAATATTCTGATAAACCATAATTTATACATATTTTGACCCCATGCTTGGCTTACTTTTGGATGAATTTTCATTAGATTTGATGAATTCGATGCTCCTAATCTTCTAATTTCATGTTTTATACTCAGGAGAGCTTAGGGAGTCGAAAAGAATGAGAAACGAGCCAAAAAGGGGCAAAATGGGCCTACCTTAGAAATCAACACGGCCTGGACTATCAAACACGGCTGTGTGTCACGAGCAGAATCGAACACGGCGTGGACCAACATACACGGGCAGACCATACGGCCATGTGTGGCGAGCAGAAGTGAGCACGATCGAAGGAATACACCACGGGCATGTCACACGGGCGTGTCCCTGCCGTACCTTAGCTTAATTATATTCGAAATAGGCTACTTGTGGAGCAAGAAAGACGTTCCAAAGCCTATATAAACACTCTAGGGGGTAACCTAAAGAGGACGGAGAGTAGAAGGCAGAAAATACTCGAAGGCAGCCATCGGGAGCAGCTCGGAAGAAGGATCTCCATCAAGACTGAAGATCTCCCATCAAGTTCTTTGGAAGTTTTTGGGTTTTCTTATGTTTTGTTGTTTTTCCTATTCTATGATGTTTCCCTCTATCAGTATGAACTAAATCCCTTAAATCCCTTAATAGCTCATCTAGCATAATTTCACATATTATCTCATCATTTCATTGCACTCGTTTTCATTTTAGTAAGTTCATATAGATACTTACCTTTCATACACACCTTGTGTACTTATTAAACGTACCTGAAACAGATTTATAATCCACGTAACCTTTACGTATCACGCACTTGCCCGTTGAACCGCTCGTAATTTAATAGGATGTTCGAAGCCTCGGAATAGTCGTACAATGCCAACGTCCCGCATTTGCGGTCTTACATGTACTCGGATATCGTTGCCACTTTGTCCCGCATGTCTTCTTACACAAATCACTACGATGCCAATGTCCCAGACATGGTCTTACACGTGAATCTCATATCGATGCCAACGTCCTAGACGTGGTCTTACACGAAATCACATATCAACGCCGACGTCCTAGACGTGGTCTTACATGATATTTCATAACAGACACCTATGTCATGACATAGCTAATCCTATCTATTCCTAGGTTCGTACGGGACTTCTCGGACATTACCACTATGTCGTTCTTATATCGAAATTCATGTACACAACATCTCATATACATTCATCGTTATCAATAGTTATGTGAACATACTCAATTCAATACAAATACATTTATTTGCATAATGACTTACCTTGAATTCGATTCAACGGAAACGGAAACGGCTACTCGGTTACTTTCGCTTTCCCGCGATCTAAGTCCGTTTTCCTCGGTTCTTCATCTAAGAATATTAAAATTTAACCCATTCATTCATCAATTCATTCAATTCAATATAAGAACACACATTTAGGCAATTTACAATTCAACCCTCACATTTGCACAATTTATCAATTTAGTCCATTTTTCTCAAAACATCAAATACACAAAATCATCACATACTCATGCTTAGCCGAATGCTTATGAATATCATACAAGCCCATATATTTCATCAAATTTGCAATTTAGTCCCTCAAATTACTATTTCCTCAATTTAGCCCTAATTAGCTAAATTCATCAAAATTTCAAGAACAAAGCATGTTCATCTAACACATATAGCTTTCATATAACACTATTAAACATCACAAAATTCATATGTTCATTCATGTCACTTTGCAAATTCTTCATTAATTCATAAAATTGAGACATGGGTTTTGTAGCTCTCGAAGCAACAATTGCAAAAACGTAGAAATTATCAAAAATCGATTAAAAACATACATTGAATTTATGCTTCAAGCTAGCCGAATGTAACAAGCTCTTCTTATTTTCTTTCTTTTATGTTTTCGGTGGATGAACACTTAGGAAAATCCACCATTTCAACATTGTTTTATTATAATATCATATAATATACATTTCACCAAAATAACCTTAGTTAATATAATTATAAAACCATATGTTTTATGTCCAAAATCGTCCATCAACCAACCACTATCTTAAAAATGGTTAAATTGTCATATAAGGCATTCACCTATTAAAAGCCATCACAAATAGATACTTTTCATAAAGCATACACATTTTGCATTCAATGCAATTTAATCCTTTTATCAAATTAAACATACAGACAGACAAATTAACTTACGGAAATTTAACACATGCTTAGTCACATACCAACGACATAGAAAATAATATTAAATTATTTACTGACTCAGATTTTTGGTCCCGAAACCACTATTCCGACTAGGGTTTATTCCGGACTGTTACAATCCTCCCCCTTAGGGATTTTCATCCCCGAAAATCTTACCGTTAAACAGATTCGGATATTGATGTCTCATTGAATCTTTAGGCTCCTACGTAGCCTCTTATATTCCGTGTCGATGCCACAACACTTTCACTAACAAAATTTTCTTGCTTCGTAATTCTTTCACTTCATGAGCTAAGATCGGATTTCAATCTTAGACGGAGAAATCACATGTGACAGATCAGAATGGTATCTACGGAGCATCGAAACATGGAATACATTATGTATCTTTTTTAGCTCTGAGGGCAACGACAATCTATATGCGACTGGTCCAACTCGTTCAATAACCTCATATGGCCCGATGAACCTCAGACTCAACTTGCCTTTACGTCCGAATCGGAGTACTTTCTTTCACGGAGACACTTTCAGAAATACTTTGTCACCGATCTCAAATTCAATCTCTTTTCGTTTCAAATCCGCATAAAACTTCTGACGATCAGATGCTGCTTTCAAACTATTACGGATTACTTTTACTTTCTGTTCAGTGTCTTTTATCAAATCAACCCCGTGTAGCTTATTTTCACTGAGCTCGGTCCAATACAGAGGTGTACAACATTTACGTCTGTACAAAGCTTTATAAGGTACCATTTTAATGCTGACTGAAAACTATTATTATACGCAAACTCAATCAATGGCAGATATTGTTCCCACGTACCATTAAACTCAAGGATGCAACATCTTAACATATCCTCAAGTATTTGAATGATCCGCTAGGATTGACCATCCATTTGCGGATGAAAAGCTGTACTGAAATGCAGTTTCGTGCCTAAAGCTTTTTGCAATTTCTTTCAGAATCGCGATGTAAACCTCGGATATTTATCTGACACAATGGATAGTGGTACCCCATGCAATCTCACAAGATCAGAAATGTAAAGCTCGGCTAATCTATCAAGTGAATAATCAGATCTCACCGAAATGAAATGAGCAGATTTCGTCAATCTATCAACTACGACCCAAATCGCATCTTTCTTTCTCGGAGTCAGAGGCAGTCCAGAAACAAAATCCATTATCACTCTATCCCATTTCCACTCGGAATCGAGAATCGGTTGTAATAACCTGGCAAACTCGATGTTCAAATTTTTACTTGTCGACAAATTAAACATTTCGACACATAGTCAGAAATATCTCGTTTCATACCTGACCACCAGTAGTGTTGCTTCAAATCGTGATACATTTTAGTGCTTCCCGGATGAACAGATAAGCGACTACTATGAGCTTCACTCAGAATTAGCTGTAACAACTTAGAGTTTCTCGGAACACAGATACGATCTCAAAATCTCAAGCAATTATCAACAACTCTAAATTCAGAATCAAAATTCGAATCACACTGAGCTCATTTCGCTAGCATTTCGTTGTCAACTTTCTGAGCATTACATATCTGTTGTAAAAATAACGGTTTAGCTTTCAATTCAGCCATTATGAAACTATCATCAGACAAGTCTAACGAAGCATTCAAAGCACGCAATGCAGATAGCGATTTCCGACTCAGTGCATCGGCTACAAAATTAGCTTTACCTGGATGATAATCTATCACAAGCTCATAATCTTTCAATAGCTCTAGCCATCTTCTCTGTCGCAGATTCAAATCTTTCTGAGTCATCAAATATTTCAAACTTTTATGATCTGAAAATACGTGACATTTCTCACCAAACAGATAATGACGCCAAATCTTTAATGCGAACACAATCACAGCTAGCTCAAGGTCGTGCGTCGGATAATTCTTTTCATGAGGCTTCAGTTGTCTCGAGGCATAAGCTATTACTTTGCCTTCTTGCATCAGTACACATCCCAGACCGTTTAACGAAGCATCATTGTATATTACAAATTCTTTGCCTGATTCTGGCTGTACTAACACTGGAGCTTCCATTAACAGAGTTTTCAATTGATCAAAGCTTTTCTGACATTTATCAGACCATTCAAATCTCACATCTTTCTAAAGCAATCTGGTCAACGGAATAGTTATCACTGAAAATCCTTTTACAAATCGACCATAATAACCAAATAGTCCTTAAAAACTTCGGACTTGGACACATTCTTCTGAGGTTTCAATCAAAGATAGTAGAGATCTTGCTCGGGTCGACTCTTATTCCAGAGGCCGATACAATGTGTCCCAGAAAACTTACTTCACGCAACCAGAATTCGCATTTACTGAATTTCGCATACAATTACTTTTCTCTCAGAGTTTGTAACACGATTTTCAGATGTTCAGCATATTCAGTTTCATCTCGTGAATAAATCAATATGTCGTCTATGAATACGACAACAAATCGATCTAAGTACGGTCTGAAGATTCTGTTCATTAAATCCATAAAAACAGCAGGAGCATTCGTTAGTCCAAAAGGCATAACTAAAAACTCATAATGCCCGTACCTCGTTCTGAAGGCAGTTTTCGGAATGTCTAAATCTTTTACTCGCAACTGGTAGTACCCCGATCTCAGATCTATCTTTGAAAACACAGTAGCTCCTTTTAACTGATCAAACAAATCGTCAATCCTGGGTAACGGATATTTGTTCTTTATAGTCACTTTGTTTAACTGACGGTAGTCAATACACATTCTCATCGTGGCATCTTTCTTTTTCACAAACAAAACGGGAGCACCCCACGGTGAGAAACTTGGTCTAGCAAACCCTCTGTCAGTCAGCTCTTGCAACTGTGACTTTAACTCTTTCAACTCTGTTAGCGCCATTCTATACGGAGCTATCGAAATAGGTGTAGTACCAGGCAACAATTCAATTCCAAATTCAACTTCACGAATCGGAGGCAATCCCAGCAATTCTTCAGGGAAAACATCAGAGAACTCACAGACTACTGGCACCGATTCAACTTTCTTTTCAGACACTTTTGAATCAATCACATAAGAAAAATATGACTCGTATCCCTTTTTCATATAGCTCTGAGCTTCTAATACATATATTACAGTAGGTAATCCGTTCAAATCATTAGATTCAACTCTAACTATTTCATCATTCGGACATCTCAAATTAATAATCTTTCTTTTACAATTCACAACAGCATCATGCAATGTTAACCAGTCCATTCCCAGAATGATATCAAACTCATCAAACGGTAATAACATCAGATCAGCAGGAAAACAGATATCTCGAAACATTAACGAGCAATTCTTGCATATTTTGTCAACCAGGACACTTTTACCTAAGGGGTTTGATACTTTTATAACAAACTCAGTAGACTCTACAGGCAAAGTCTTACTGATTACCAAATTCATGCATATATAGGAATGAGTAGAACCAGGGTCTATCAATGCAATCACAGAAGTATCATAAAGTGTAAAAGTACCCGTTATAACATCAGGAGACGAAGCTTCCTCACGAGCTCGGATAGCATACGCTCTGGCAAGCGCTCTAGCTTCAGATCTCATAACAGTATCTCTCGTAGTTTTCTGACCACTACTGACATTTCTGACATTTCGCGAAGATCTACCTCTCGCTAGAGCATTATCAGATCTTGGGTTCTGAATGGTCTCTGGCTCAACAGACTCTGGGCAATCACGAATAAAATGATCTAACGATCCACATCTGAAGCAAGCCCGACCATTCAATCTACAACTTCTTGGATGCCTCTTTCCACAATGTTTACACTCGGGTCTCTCAGAACAGACATTTCCAACACTTGCTATTGAAGTTGCCGGAGTTTTAGAGCTCAACTGTAATCTAGCTCGATCTCTATTCGATTGTCCCACATTAGCCTTTGAACGACTATGCTCATCTCAAAATTTCTTCGAAGCAGGCTGGAATGATCTACTCTGAAATTTTTTTCTCGTATCTCTGGCTCAGACTCAGCTTTTCTTTTATCTTTCTCGAGCGACTTGGCTTTACATGCTCGATCAACAAGTACCATAAACTCTTTTATCTCTAAGATTTCGACTAGCAAACGGATATCTTCATTAAGGCCATCTTCGAATCTTTTGCACATTATAGCTTCCGATGATACACATTCTCGAGCATACTGACTCAGTCTCATGAACTCTCATTCATATTTAGTAACAGACATGCGGCCTTGTTTCAATTCTAGAAATTCCTTTCGTTTCTGATCAATGAACCTCTCACTGATATATTTCTTCCGGAATTCAATCTGAAAGAAGTCCCATGTGACTCGCTCTTTTGGAAGGACAGAAGTTAGGGTTTTCCACTACTGATAGGCTGCATCCCGTAATAGTGAAACAACACATTTAATAATTTCATCTGGAGTTAAAGACATCTCATCGAATACTCAGATCGTGTTTTCTAACCAAAACTTGGCCTTCTCGGCATCATCATCACTAGTAGCCCTGAATTCTTCAGCCCCATACTTACGGATCTTGTCAACCGGAGGCTTATTCAACAGATTCAGATACATAACAGGTGGAACAACTGTAGTCTGAGAGGGATTAACCGGTGCCCGAGGTTGCGAAACAGTCGGGTTATTTTTCACAAACTGAGTGAACCACAAACTCATCATCTGGAAGAAAGCTTGTTTAGCTTCTCCCTCTTGACCGCTCGTAGCCGATCTCGGATCAGAGGGCGCTGTCCCTTCAGCGGGAGCAGGCGCATTACTTTCTACATCGTCAGCTACGGCACTTTCAGGATCTATTACTATACAAAAATCACATTTTATACGTCAGGATTCATCACACTAGCACAGTTCAAAGATATGGCATGTATAGCTAGGCTCTGACACGCTACGTTAGTCCGAGAATCGACTAAACCGTAGCTCTGATACCAACCAAATGTAACACCCCTAACATGTATCCGTCGCCGAATTAGGGTTAAAGGCGTTACCAGACAAATAGGAAACTTTTACAGATAATTCATAAAACAAATCATCATTCACCATCATCATGTCCCATTTATAGGTCAACGAGACCTTAAACATGCTTTAGAGTAGGGCCGGGACTACGCCGAACTCTTACAGAATTTCTCGAAAATTTAAAACTTTTCTAAGTTATACAGGACACACGCCCGTGGGGGCAGCCCGTGTGCCTCCCACGGCTGCTAGACACACCCATGTGTCTTACCCGTGGTCGAGCCTGACTTGTCTCCACAGCCACCAAGCACGCCCGTGTACTTTGGCCGTGGTCGATTCTGACTAAACCACACGGCTACCAAGCACGCCCGTGTGCCATGGCCGTGCACTCTTAGCTAAATACTGACTTACACCCACGGTCATCAGGCACGTCCGTGTGCCACAACCGTGTGGCAAAATAGGCCATTTGTAAGGCCAAAATGCCACCCACATTAGGGTCAAACCTACAAGCATATGACCAAAGCAACTCATGCACATTTGACAATCAAAAACATATCAAAATAATCATCCAATCTCTACCTTCCAATCCAATTTCATTCATACCAATTTACAAGACTAAAACTCATGTATACACAAGCATAATTCATCCATACACTTACCATAAACTTAACCATTTCATATGCTATCAAACTATACCAAAACATGCACCCTCTATCATATTTATTGAAGCATATTACCAACACATAACTAGCCAAATCACATGGCTAAGTTCATACATCAAACTTACACCAAAAACTAGCTTATACATGCCATATCTAGCTATATACATTTCAAAAAGATACCAAAATGAGTTCGCGTAGTGTGGTGACGATCCTCGACGGTCCCAGAGCCTACAGTAGCTTTGACGATCTATAAAACAGAGAAAACACACACGCAGAGTAAGCTTTCCAAAAGCTTAGTAAGTCATATACAAATAAACTTAACTTAAAATGCACATAGCATATATTTACAATGACAATAATGGTTCTCATAACATATACATCTCACATAAAGTTTGGCTCAATTGTTTAGCTATAACTTATCACATACCTCAACTCATTACCACATATGCACATAGCTCATCTAGCATAATTTCACATATTATCTCATCATTTCATTGCACTCGTTTTCATTTTAGTAAGTTCATATAGATACTTACCTTTCATACACACCTTGTGTACTTATTAAACGTACCTGAAATGGATTTATAATCCACGTAACCTTTCGTATCACAGACTTGCCCGTTGAACCGTTCAAAATTTAATAGGATGTTCAGAAGCGTCGGAATAGTCATACAATGCCAATGCCCTAGACGAGGTCTTACATGTACTCAGATATCGTTGCCACTGTCTCAGACAGGGTCTTACACAAATCACTATGATGCCAATGTCCCAGACATGGTCTTACACGTGAATCTCATATCGATGCCAACGTCCTAGACGTGGTCTTACACGAAATCACATATCAATGCCGACGTCCTAGACGTGGTCTTACATGATATTTCATAACAGACACCTATGTCATGACATAGCTAATCCTATCTATTCCTAAGTTCGTACGGGACTTCTCGGACATTGCCACTATGTCGTTCTTATATCAAAATTCATGTACACAACATCTCATATACATTCATCGTTATCAATAGTTATGTAAACATACTCAATTCAATACAAATACATTTATTTGCATAATGACTTACCTCGGATTCTATTCAACGGAAACATAAACGGCTACTCGGTTACTTTCGCTTTCCCACGATCTATGTCTGTTTTCCTCGGTTCTTGATCTAAGCATATTCAAATTTAACCCATTCATTCATCAATTCATTCAATTCAATCTAAGAACACACATTTAGGCAATTTGCAATTCAACCCTCACATTTGCACAATTTATCAATTTAGTCCATTTTTCTCAAAACATCAAATACACAAAATCATCACATACTCATGCTTAGCCGAATGCTTATGAATATCATACAAGCCCATATATTTCATCAAATTTGCAATTTAGTCCCTCAAATTACTATTTCCTCAATTTAGCCCTATTTAGCTAAATTCATCAAAATTTCAAGAACAAAGCATGTTCATCTAACACATATAGCTTTCATATAACACTATTAAACATCACAAAATTCATATGTTCATTCATGTCACTTTGCAAATTCTTCATTAATTCATAAAACTGAGACATGGGTTTTGTAACTCTCGAAGCAACAATTGCAAAAACGTAGAAATTATCAAAAACCGATTAAAAACTTACCTTGAATTTATGCTTCAAGCTAGCCGAATGTAACAAGCTCTTCTTATTTTCTTTCTTTTATGTTTTCGGTAGATGAACACTTAGGAAAATCCACCATTTCAACATTGTTTTATTATAATATCATATAATATACATTTCACCAAAATAACCTTAGTTAATATAATTATAAAACCATATGTTTTATGTCCAAAATCGTCAATCAACCAACCACTATCTTAAAAATGGTTAAATTGCCATATAAGGCCTTCACCTATTAAAAGCCATCACAAATAGATACTTTTCATAAAGCATACACATTTTGCATTCAATGCAATTTAATCCTTTTATCAAATTAAACATACAGACAGACATATTAACTTACGAAAATTTAACACATGCTTAGTCACATACCAACGGCACAGAAAATAGTATTAAATTATTTACTGACTCGGATTTGTGGTCCCAAAACCATTGTTCCGACTAGGGTCTATTCCTGACTGTTACAATAGACGGGCTTGCACACGTCCACGTAATCAATAAAGATCACAACCCAAAGATTTTGTTAAAAAGAAATTCCAAGTCCATATAAGGCAAGTTAAGAGACTAAGCAAGATCAGATAGCAATGAGTATTGCTCGTGACACTCCTTATAACTGACTCAACAATAAAACCACTATCAAGGTTGAACAAGCCTTCCATATTTAGAACACAAATCCTATTTAAAGCATTGCATTATAAGTGATTGGAGCAGTGCCCACTGATTATATCACTACAATAGAAGTGTTACAAGAGCATATAGCTTTATTGACTCAGAAATTCAACAAGGCTTTCAAATACCAATCAAAACAAAGCCAAAAGTTTGGAAAATTAAAGAATCTTCAACAAGGAAGATCCAAATGAGTTGTCATCAATGAGGAATTTTCCAGAGACAATAAGAAGGGGATTCAATGCCATAGATGTCATGGCTATGGGAATATTCAGGTAGAGTGTGCAAACACCCTAAAGAATAAGAAAAAGTAGAAGAAATCATTTTGTGACATGGGAAATGATTAAGACTCAACCAACTGCTCAAATTCTGATGAGGAATATCTGAGTAACTAGGTGGCATTTACCTCCAAGGTGGACATGGAAGAATTTGAGAGTGACAATGATGAAGCCACTGAGGCAATGTCTAATGCTAAGTTTTTAAACACTTACAAGATTATGATTGACAAATGGGAAATCATCTATAATGTTAAATCTTGATTGGTGGCTAAAAATAGTGAATTAAAGGAGGACAATCTGAAGTTGAGCAGGCAAGAAGGCAAAGGAGTCACAACTAGCTATTGAAATAGAAAATCTAAAGAAAACTAAGAAAGTACTTGAGTTAACTAAGTAGATGCTCAAGAAATTCAATGTTAGTAGTGACAAACTTGATGAAATACTAGTTGTAGGAAAAAGGAGCCCTGGAAAAGGTGGATTGTGTTATGTTGAGCAAAAAGAGAAAGTTTTTGTTGAAAGCACCACTGTTTTTGTCAAAGTTGCTGATGGTTATCATGGTGAATGCTTAACACGATCTACTGTAACTAAGTAGATGCTCAAGAAATTCAATGTTAGTAGTGACAAACTTGATGAAATACTAGTTGTAGGAAAAAGGAGCCCTGGAAAAGGTGGATTGTGTTATGTTGAGCAAAAAGAGAAAGTTTTTGTTGAAAGCACCACTGTTTTTGTCAAAGTTACTGATGGTTATCATGGTGAATGCTTAACACGATCTACTGTGACCAAAGTTGAAAACAAGGAACACACTAAGCACATGATTATTTTTCATTATTGTGGAGCACATGTCACATTAAACCAAGATGCTTTAAAATGCTCTATAATTTGAGATTGAAGCAAGCAGTGCCTATATTAGTGCCTACTAGTTTCAACAATGCTATAGTGCCCCTCTCAACAATAATTTTTCCAAAGTTCGAACATACATTCTCCACTGAGAGTAGAACATGTCTTACCATTGTACTCAACACTTGATATAAAAATATTTCATTCAAAGATATAATTGAAACATTAAATAAATAATTTTTTTATGGACAATAAAAAATGTTTTAAACCCCTTTTATTCTCTATACACATAATCTCAATTGGATCCATAGTAAAAGTGCATTGAAGTATATTTTGGAAGGATTATGGACATACAATTGCATTGTCAACTCTTTTTCTTTTTTTGATAAATCCCCGTTTAAGACTTGGTTTAAGTATTACGATTTTTTTAATAAAACAAATACTATAGTTGGTTGAATATAATTTTTACTTTTAGATTTTTTATGGCAAATTATATCATTTCAACAATGGTTTCATCCAAGAATCTTAAGCCACATCAGCATTTTTATCGTGACAATATCGAAAAAATATTTTTATAGGAGATAAAAATTTTAAGGTTTTAACATAAGATGGATCAAATTTCTAGAGTAAAATAATTGGTGGTTTTGTTAATTTTATTAGAAGATGGATCAAATTGGTGATTCTGTCCTAACTCAGGGCCCTGGATTATCTTTTGTTAATACCTAATCGTTCAACCATGGGCGCTAGATTTTAATCCATTACAACCATACCCAAGTGTTGCTTTGTCCTGGATTAGATTGCCTGATCTTCCGGGTCACCTATACAAGAGGAAAATACTATAGGAATTTGGTGGATTGATTGGGAGAATGGTGAAACTAGACTATAATACAGTCAGTAAAACAATGGGACGTTTCGCCAGAATGACCATCTATATCAACCTTGATAAGCCACTCGTGTCTCAAGTGTGGATCAATGGAGAAATTTAGTAGTTGTGTATGAATCCTTACCTAAAAATTGTTTTACATGTGGACGGTATGGACTTGGGAAGGAACCTTGCCCTTCGATTTTAGGGAATCAGAGTAAAAAGAAAGGAAAGGAGCTGGTGGTGGACTCCATAGCCACCATGGCAGACACGACGGCAACTCCTATGGTGTTCGGACCTTTGATGCAAGTTGAGAGGAAGAAACATCATAATTTGAGGGATACTCATAATATCAAACTGAAAAATTATGAAAAGGAAATCTTGGGTTTGAGATTTTCGGTATTACATGGCTTGGTCGATGGTGACGAAGGAAATGAGGAAAACATGTATGATATTTTGAATAAAAATGTTGTGAATTTAGGGCAAGTTAATCAGGGGAATTGTGAAGAGATTGAGGGGGATAAAGTGGGGAAGGCTGACCCAAATGGTAAAAAGATGTAGTTGTTTAAGAATGGGTCAGGGAGCCCAAAAATGGATTTTTCAGTTGGTGGAAGTAAGTTGGATTTGTTAGAGTTGGGGAAAACTAATAAAATAATAAGTAAAAGTTCATAAATTTTCAAAGGGCTGGAAAACATGGGGTCTGTTGCTAAGCTGCTAAAGGAGCATTCTATTGGTGGAAGTGGGCCGACTTTGTTGGACCCATAAAATGCTGAAAAAAGGTTGGGTAAGGAAAAAATGGTTGTTACCGGATTGGAAAATTTTGATTCGCCTACTGTTGCTGAAATTAAGGACAAACACAAAAATTCTCTTAATCGGGAGGGACGTTCGGGGGGCTCTATTCCCGTGGGTTTAATTACTCATTTTAATCCTATTTTTGTTGAAGCATCTAAATTTTTTTTGAATATTAATCCAAGTGTTTTAGAGCCAAGAAAACACTCTGTCGTCACCTTTAAAGAGAAAGATGCAACTCATAATACTGGTACTTCGAGTGATGTTTCTCTTGAAGGGGGGATTCAAGTTAAACATGGTAATAAGGGACGTAGAACAGGTGGAAAATTTGAGTCCAACAGCAATGAAAAGAAGTTAAATAGGATTATCCGAGAACGTGGAGATCGTTTTAAGTTAGCTGGTTCCACTCATGTACCGATTTCTGATACGATAAACTCCATGGTTGAATTAATTAATTCTTATCTTGAGAAGGAATTAGATAAAGCTAATCCGAGCATGAACGGCGTGTGGGTTGATGAATTGGGAATCTCCGAGCAGTAAATGGTCAATTCCCTTATTTTTTTCGTCAAATTATGAATATGAAATTATCAAGGGTATGCTAGTGTTAAGTTCCCCCACATCTTTAAAGAGTATAATGTGGATTTCAAGCCTGATATTGTGAGTCTGCTAGAAACACGAGTTAGTGGTGTTAAACTAGATAAATTCTGTAACACCCCTAACCCGTATCCGTCGCCAAAATAGGGTTATAGAGTATTATCGGGGTTTACAGATAAATCGAGCCAAAAATAATATTCACATTTGATAATAATCATATAGTCTCTTAAATGGACCCTTGAAGCCCAATATGAACAGTAGAAACGATTCGGGACTAAATCGGAAAACCTATGAATTTTTTCGTGAATTTACAAAATTTTCCTTATATACAATGCCCACACGCCCGTGTGTCTACTCATGTGGAAGAAAATAGGCCATTTTAAGACCACTTTTCTCACCTTTTACACTATAAACCTGCATATGATACTTTCACATACCAAAATACACCAATCAAGTAGCCAACACAAGTTTTAATACAAGCTTTAGACCTATATTTTGTAACACAATTCATTTGCATAAACTTACCATATAATCTCATTCATTGTCTACTTTTAAATTCTATTTAACATATGTATATATATATACTAACACATATGTGTATGAGCCATTCAAGACCATCTTACAATATAATTTTCTTTTCATTCAATCCTATACATGCCATATAAACCAAAAGTTGTACTATAAAATCTATCGGTAAAATCTGGATAGTGTACTCCGATGTGTTGATCCGATCCTCTAAACTCGTGTCAATCTACACAGAACATTAACACACAGAAGTAAGCTTATGAAAGCTTAGTAAGCTTATAGGCTTAAAACCTAAATCTTACCGAATTACAATAACAATTCAATAACAAGTTTTTCACTAATGTTTCATGTCATACACAATTTCAAATGATGAATTCACTGGATTGAGCTCAATATCATTAACTAACTAAATCTCAACACTTGATTTCAAGTAACACTTACCATTACTTGTCAAATTAGGGAATGTCTTACGGAATTGAGTACTTCATTAGCTTGATGCCACATTCCACTTTGGTTTTGCACACATTTTACCGTGGCTTTTTCATGATCACACACTTAATCACATTTCCATAGCCTAGCTATGGTCTTACACACATATATAATTGCCAAGATTTAATTGTGGTCTTACGTTCACTTTCATAGTGCCATAACCCAGTTATGGTCTTTCACACTATGCCATAGCTCTGTTATGGTCTTACACTTCACACTTTGCCATGGTTTAACCATGGTCTTATCCGTCAATTCATCATTGATTACTGAATGAACGTACTCAATCATGCTTTTCCCTTAATTTGAACTTTCAATTCGATTTTCACATCGTATAATTATCATAATTCAATAACAAAAGTATAAATTATAAATATTGTATCTATCCTAAATTAACAATTGAGCATAAAAATTCAGCCATATGAACTTACCTGGGCTAATTTATGAAAGCTGTAGAAATTCAAGGACTAATAGGAAATTTTCTCTTTTCCTCGTTTATCTTCGAATTCTAGATCTATAATATAAAGTTTTCCATTCATTAACATCTAATTCAATTCTAATTCACTTCACAATCTATGCCCTTTAATTTTTGAAATTACACTTTTACCTTAAAATTTACAGTTTTTTTCAATTTAGTCCTTGCTCAATTAACCCATCAATTGAGTTAATTTTTCTTAATCAACACTTTATATAGTTACTTTAAGCTACTACACAATATTTTATATTCATAATTTTAAACATTAAACCCTAATTTATAACTTTTTCACAATTAGGTCCTAAAATCAATTTCTATTAAAATCACTTAATAAAATCATCTTATAATGAATTAAAAGCTTCAAATCCATGATAATTACTCTTAAAAATACAGCAATTATCCATGGCAACTTTCAATTTCACCCATAGAATCAAAAACTAATGAAATCAATAGTTGGACCTAATTGTAAAAGTCACAAAAACATAAAAATTTCAAAGAAAAAGCAAGAATTGAACTCACATGGTGCAAAAATATGAAAAACCAGCTTGTTTCAGACCTCCTATTGCATTTTTGCTGATGAATTATGAAGAGATCTCTAGATTTTTCAATTTAGTCACTTGTTTTATATTTAATTTTAACCAAATTACCATTTTGTCCTTAGTTCACATTGTTTTCTTGTCCATTTCTTTACCCATACCGTCCAGCCCAAATGATTTGGGTCTAATCGCCTTTTAAATCCTTCCTCATTAGACACTTAAGCTATTTAATCACTTTTGCAAGTTTTGCACCTTTTACAATTTAGTCCTTTTTAATTAATTAACTATCAAAACGTTAAAATTTTCTAACGAAACTTTAATACTAACTCAATAACACTCCATAAATATTTCTAAAAATATTAATGGCTCGGTTTATGAATTTGAGGTCCCGATGCCTCGTTTTCGACCCATTTGACCTAATAAATTCTTTTAATTCACAAAATTCACTAATTCAAGAATATTTCTAATGTCACACTTATCTCATAAATATTAATTTACTAAATTTTCAAACTTACTCGTCGGATGTAGTGATCTCGAATTACTGTTTTCGACACCACTGAAAATTAGGTTGTTACAAATTCATAGCCAAATTGGGGTTTCAATATTCTTATCGGGTGGAGGCTGATGGTTTTTCTAGAGGAATTTGGATAGGTTGGAAAAAATAGGTTCAATTAGAGGTGGTTTGCAATCATCCTCAATTTATTCTCATTAAGGTAATTGATTTTTCAATTGATAATCCAATATATGTTGCTTTCGTTTATGGAAATCTAGATAGACAAAAAAGGAAGAAACTTTAGGAAGGGTTAAAATTGGCTATCCCACTTAGAGGAGTTCCCTAGATCGCCATTGGAGATTTTAATGCTTTGCTTTCTTTAAGTGATAAAAAAAAAGGGGACGGACATGTAGGAGAATATGTCCCATTTTTGGTAATTTTAAGGAATCTGCTGAGCTTCAGGATTTGGGCTTTAAGGGACCCCTTTTTACATGGCATATAGGAAGGGTCTTTGAGCATCTTGACAAAGCTATTGGTAATGATGCATGGGCTAGCTCCTTCCCCAAATGTACGGTAACTCATCTTCTTGAGGTTAAAATCAGACCATAGGGCTTTGCTTTTTAATTTAAATCTGAGTATTGCATCTACTAGAGGTCGACCTTTTAGATTTTTGGTAGGGTGGGTTGAGCATCTGAGTTTTGCTAATTTTTGTTAAAGATAGTTGAAGATTTAATGGGAGCATGTCTGAATCTCTTGATCAATTTTCCTCCAGTATTAAATCCTGGAATAAATTTGTTCATGGTCATCTAAGTATCTGGAAAAGGCATTTAACACAAAAAATTTCCAATATTCAACGGATGATGGATATTTCGGGTATTGGCCATTTAACTCAGTTAGAAATGAAGGTGAGGGGGGAGTTAGAGAAAGTTCTACACCATAAAGAATTATTGTGGAAACAAAAAGCTAAATGTGATCGGTTGACTCTGGAGATCGTAACATCAATTTTTTTCACAGACGTACATTGCAGAGAAAGAAATATAATCGAACCAACGCCTTGAAAAATGGGGAAGGGGAGTGGATCTTTAAAGAAGCTAAGCTTCAACTCGAGTCGGTTAGATTCTTCCAAGGCTTGTATGGTGAACAACTAGTTAGAATCAAAGATTTATCGTCTAGCATGGTCCCAAGGCTTGATCACAGTGAAATTCTTTTTCTAGGCAATGAGGTTTCTACAAATGAAATCAAGTCAGCTTTGTTTGATATGGGCCTACTAAAAGCACCAGATTGTGACGGTTTTCACACTTACTTCTTCCAGAATCAGTGGGACATGGTTGGTGACGCTGTGTGTAAGTGGGTCCAAAATTTTTTCGCAGGATAGACTATTGATCCGGAGTAGAATAACACTTTTCTAGTTCTCATCCCTAAGATTACAAATCCAAAAAGCTTTGTTCATTTCAGACCTATCAGTTTATGTATTGTCTTGTATAAATTGGTGATGAATGTGATAGCTAACTGGTTCAAAGTTATTTTTCCAAAAGATATTGCACTAGAATAGGCAAGATTCATTGTAGGAAGGAACATTATGGATAATATTATCATAGCCCCAGAAGTGATCCACTCCATGATAAGTAAACAAAAGAATAGAAACTGGATGGCACTAAAAATTGATCTCGAGAAGGCCTATGACAGAATTAATTGGGAGTTTATTGATGTTTCTTTACAGGCAATAGGTATTCCTAATTTCCTTTTCAATGTTATTATGTTTGCTATTATGGGTTCTTCCATGCAGGTATTGTGGAACGGGGTCCAAACTCAAAAATTCAAACTAGTAAAAGGTATTCGTCAAGGGTGTCCCTTGTCACCATACTTGTTCGTTCTCAACATGGAGTGGCTTGGCCTTAGTATTAGATCAGTAATAAACTTAAGACATTGACGTCCAATTTGCCTTTCACGGTCAGGTTCCTCTCTGTCACATCTATTTTTTACAGATGACTAGGTTATTATTGGACATGCAGATATTGAACAAGCCAGGAGGATTAAATCGATATTGAAATATTTCTATAATTATTTGGGCCATCAAATTAATTCGAGGAAGTCAAAGGTTTTTTTCTCCAATTGGGTTAAGGATGGGTTAAAGGATCGCATTTTTGAGCTGCTTGGTTTTTAGAGAGTATCAATTCTTAGAACTAATTTGGGTGTGCCTTTATTTCATGAAAGGGTAACTAATAGCTCTTTGAGATTTGTGGTGGATACGGTTAGAGCTAAGTTGCAACTATGGGATGCTAAATAATTATCTTTAGCAGGAAAAGTTACTCTAGCTCAATCAATCCTACTTTCGATTTTCAGCTACTTCATGCAATTTTTGATGATTTTGCGAGGGATCTGCGAGGAGATTGAACGCATGGTTCAAAACTTTATTTAGGGTTCCTCGAATGAAAGGAAGAAGCTGGCTCTGGTAAGTTAGAACTCCATTTGTCAACCTCGCTCTTGTGGTGGCCTTGGGTTCAGGCAAATGAAGGATCAAAATACTTCGTTCATGTTTAAATTGGGCTTTAACTTAGCTTTTAACTCCTCTGCCTTGTGGGTATGGGTACTTCAATCTAAGTGTAGGATGAAGGAGGATGTAACACCTATAACCCGTATCCATCGCCAGACTAGGGTTACAAAGTATTACCATTCAAATCATAACATTAATACTATCATAGTTCACACATCAACACATCATAGTAATCAATAGCATAAAGTCCCTTTAGTAGGTCTACGAGACCTTAAACATGCTTTAAAGAAGGTTCGGGACTAAACCGATCTCATTTAGAAACTCTACAAAACTTAGAAAAAATTTCATCTTAAACAGGGCACATGCCTGTGTGGCTAGACCGTGTGCCTTACACGACCATGCCCTCGACCATGCTTTACCCCGTGTACAAAACTGGCTATAATCACACGGCCTGTCACACGCCCGTGTGCAGCACTGACTTGGGTCACACGCCCGTGTGTCTGGCCCGTGTGCAAGTCTGACCTGCATAGAAAAGGACAGTGATGGACACAGGCGAGACACACGCCCGTGTGCTCACCCATGTGGACAATTATAGGCCAATTCCAAGACCAAATTACCACCCTATTTGGGTCATCCCTACATGCTCAATTCCAACATCCATTAACATACATTTCAATCACCATTCTCAACTACCTAATCAAGTATGAAATATACCATTTCAATATCACTAAAGCATATCCAGATAGCCATTTACATAAGACCATATCTACACATTACTACATCATTATCACATAGCAAAATATGTACCAAAATCACTCCTCAATCTTACTAGCCTATACATGCCATATACCATATATACAACTTCCAAAAAGGTGCCAAAATAGATGTTCGATAGTGTGATTGAGTTGCTGACGATCCCCGAATCCGAGCTAGCTTTATTGACACTGTAAAATAGAGAAGAACTTTACACAGTAAGCTTAAAAGCTTAGTAAGTTCGTAATATAACACAATTAACTCAACAATTCAAATTCAATATGCAAAGTTACTAACACTTAGTTCAATTCACATAATTACTCAATCTTATTCATAACTACTACTCACTTTCATACCATAACTATATTTTCATGTACAAGCATTTACACTGCTACTCAATCTAACTCTTTCCATCATCCATTCACATAATCATCCATTTATCTCATACACAATATCATCAACCACATAGGTTCTGTACATACCTGTAACAGCCCGTTTTAGACCCTAGTCGGAACAGTGGTTTCGAGACCACAAATCTGAGGTTGGAAAAATATTTTAATACTATTTTTGGTGTTTACAATATGTGATTGAGCATGTGTGAAAATTTTATTGTTTGTGTGCTTAATTTGAGAAAAGGACTTAATCGCATAAAATTTTATTGTTTGTGTGATGATTGTTAAAGTGCTACATTGCTATTTTATTTATAAAGTGGAGTCCTTAAATTGAAATTTTACCCTTAGTAGTATGCATGGACGGTAATGGATATAAGTTAATGGGTTTTTAATGTTAACATTAAGGGTAAAAATGGTAAAAAGCCTATTAATGTATTATAATTAAAACTAAAAGAAATTAAAAGCCATATTATCATCATCTTTTGGCGAAACTTGAAAGAAAAAGAAATAAATAGGGCTTTGAAACTTTCGGCCATTGTTGTTCTAAATCAAGGTATGTTTTGAGCTTGGTTTTTGATGATTTTTACGTTTTTGTGATCGTTGCTTTGTGTTCTAGCTAGCCCATGCTTTAATTTTAGAATTTGATGGTGATTTTGAGATAATCCATTGATGAATGTTTGATTTTTGTGATATTTGATGATGAAATATGAAAGATATGTGAAAGATTAACATATTTTGTCTCTGAATTTTTGGTGAAATTAAGTAATTTGGGCTAAATTGTGAAAATAAGAAATTGGAGGACTAAAATGTGAAATAAATGAAATTTGTGGGCTTGTATGGATATAAGGAGAATTCGACTAGGCATGGGTTAAATGAAATTTTGTGTATTCGATGATTTTATGAAATAGGGACTTAAGTGTCGAAATGTGTAAATGTGAGGGTTATTTTGTAAAATGCCCTAAATATGTGTATTTGGATTAAATTGAATGATTTGGTGAATGAATGAGCTACATTTGAATATGTATAGACCAAGAAAGGAGAGATTCGGATCGAGATCGAGGCAAAGACAAAGTGCTCGATTGATCGACTAGTCTCGGTATTCTACTTCCGAGGTAAGTTCGGATATAATACGTGTTATTAAGTTTATGTTTAAGTGCTATGAAATGAATAATTGTGTGATTATTGGGTTAGAAATGTTATATGTGAAATTGATAAATGTGGCACTAAGTGTGCGTATTTAGAATTGAAACAGAGGTGAATGGCACTGTGTGTGCGAAATAAAGAAAGCTTCGGTAGTATTGATTGGCACTGTGTGTGCGATACTGAGATAAATTCGGTTTAATGTAAAGGCACTAAATGTGCAATGATATTTATGCTTCGGCTATGAAATTGGCACTAAGTGTGCGATTGAATTGAAGGAATAATGAGGATCGATTGAAATGTAGCATCGAACATTGAGTAGCAAAAATTAGTTGTTAACTAAGTTTTGGCAAAGGTATGATCGAAACCTATGTGGTTGATAATATCGTATATGAATAAATGAATAACATAAAGGAAAAGCCATTTGCAACCAATATTATACGAATCATAAGTTATATATATATATATATAAGTTTGGTAATTGCATGCAAAAAGAACATCCAAATAAACCTTATACAAAAATAGTTAATAGAAATAATAAGTAATATATGCAATAGAACTTAATATAAGTAATTTATATATGATGAAAGTTTCGAAATGAACAAAATATGAATAAGATTAAAATTTTAAAAAGATATGCGTTATTTAACTAGATTTATAAGAAAAAGATATACCCAAAATAATATGTAATTAATAATAAATACATAAGATGATTTTAATATGAATCCTATATATATACATTTATACAAAATAATATATGAGAGTATAACTATTATACAAATTATTAAAACACAACAAAACATAAAAGAAAATTTTGAAGTCAAATATTTATGTACTAAGTAAAAATATACAAATAAAACATATTAAGACATTGTAAAATCAATTTACAAATAATTTTATTTAAATAGCTTGAATAATAAATAAATTTAATATTATAAAAAAGGTTACAAGAATTATAAACAGAAAATAAAACTTAATCGAAATGAAAATAAAATTGGAAGGCTATTTCATAAATAAACAATCGAAGATCAGATCCAAAAATCATGTAAATATTGAGGGATTAAACTAGCAAATATTCTGATATTCAAAACGCAGCACTTTGACAGGATTAGATTGAAAAGATGCGCGAATTACATGGATTAATTGAGAAATAATTAAAACATATAACACGCTTAGTCAAAAATCAGTACAATAGATAGGGACTTAATGCGCAAATACTCCATTATCACAAAAGACGCGCGGATCCTGTGGTTTTGAATCAGGTCAGGTCGGGGCAGATTCACACGACGCCGTTTCAAACTTATTGAAATGAAATTGAACGGTGCCGTCCTCTTAATGCATTAAAACCAGAATTAAAAAAAAAGATTAACATTTTATTTTAAAAAACAAACCCTAACCCCCTTCGTTATCTTCCTCAGCCGCAATCCAAAACCCTCTCCGTCTACCACTAAATCGCCACCATAACAGCAAGTAGTGATATACAAACAGTCCGATTTGCCCAACCGCCTTTTCGTCTAGCCCCGATTGCGCTGAAGTGGACGAGGGCAGAATCTTACAGAGGTAACCTCTTATTTCCCTTTACTTTCTCTGTTAACCACTAAAACGCCATTGCAAACGGCGAGAAGCAATATACGAAAGCCCAGTTCGATTGACTACCTCTTCGTCCAACCCCGATCGCGACGGAGAGAACGAGAGTAGAATCTTTCAAAGGTAACCTCTTCTTTTTCTCACTCCTCTTTCTATTTACAAATAAATAACAAAGAAAGAAAAAAAAGGAAAAGAAAAGAAAAATCGAGAAAATCACCTTTTTTTTCTGATTTCTATTTCTTCTATTTGTGTTTGTAAAAAAACTGATTACACCAGGCCCTTTATATAGCCAAAAATGAAAAATCTCAAATCAAAATACACATTTTTGCTATTCTGTATTCTGTTATTTGGGTACTGCTTTCGCTTTTCTTCTCGCAGGTTCTGGTACATGATGAAACTGCGGACGTGGCCATGCTGCGCTAGAAACCGTTCGTGTGAGGGCGTTGCTCTTGATGATCGTACGCGGATGCATGCAGTAGCGCGTGGGTATCACTCGTGGGCAGGGACTAAGCCACGCGGAGAAGCCGCTCGTGCGGGCAAAGGCGCCAAGCGATTCTCGAACATTCCAGGGTTTTTCCAATGCAAATCTCTGATTGGGCCATTCGAGCCGGCTAATTTCATTGAGCCAATACTAGGCCAAATTTGGCCTATTTTTGGGATTTTTAAATTGGGTGATGTAATTTGGATTTGGGTATTTTATTGGGCTTTAATTTGGTTTGAGCTTGGAAAATTGTAAATGGACATTATTATTGGACCTTATAATCTTTTGTTTTGTTTTTAAAAAAATGGGCCGGGCGAAATGGGCCTATTACAGACTTCACAGATGTGTTCTCCCCAGTTGTGAAGCATAGTTCGATTCGAGCTTTGCTTGGTATTGTGGCCATGCATGATTTGGAGCTTGAGCAGTTTGATGTAAAAACTGCATTTTTGCATGGAGAACTTAAGGAAGATATTTACATGCAACAACCAAAGGGTTTTATAGTCTCAGAAAAAGATGACTATGTTTGCTTGCTGAAAAAGTCCCTTTATGGTTTGAAACAGTCACCAAGACAGTGGTACAAGAGGTTTGATTCCTTTATGACTTCTCATGATTTTAAAAGAAGTCGTTTTGACAAACCGTTTACTTTAATAAAAATAAGTGATGGTTCTTTTGTGTATCTACTTCTTTATGTTGATGACATGTTGATAGCAAAGAAAAGATAAAGGAGAGATAAGAAAGGTCAAAGCCCAACTAAGTGAAGAATTTGAGATGAAAGATTTGGGACCAAAAAAGAAGATACTTGGTATGGAGATTCTCGAGAGATAGAAAAGTAAGTAAATTGTACCTAAGTCAGAAGGGGTACATTGAGAAAGTTCTTTGCAGGTTCAATATGCAGAGTGCTAAGCCTGTTAGTACTCCTTTAGCAGCCCATTTCAGACTTTCATCGACTTTGTCTCCACAATCGATGATGAGATTGAGTACATGTCACATGTTCCATACTCTAGTGCAAAGGGGGATCTCTCATGTATGCTATGGTTTTTTCACGTCCGTTTTATCATATGCACGATCGGTAAAGAACATTGGAAAGCAAAGCATTGGGATTTTAATATACTTACGAGGTACTACGATGTTTGCTTACGCTTTGGAAGAACTAGAGATGGAGTCATTGGGTATGTTGATGCTGATTTTGCTTGAGACCTTGATAGAACAAGATCTCTCACTGGTTATGTCTTTACAATCGGAGGTTGTGCAATCAGTTGGAAAGCTACTTTGCAAACTACAGTCGCTTTGTCTACCACTCAAGTTTGGAGTACATGGCGCGATTACTGAGGCTTGTAAAGAAGCTATTTAGTTGAAGGGACTCTTTAGTGAGCTCAATGAAGACCTTCAAATCAAAGACAAGATATTTTGTGACAATCAGTGCCATCTTCCTTACAAAAGATCAAATGTTTCATGAGAGAACAAAACACATTGATGTTCGGTATCATTTTGTTCGTGATATTATTGCTCGTGGTGATATTATTGTGAGCAAAATTAGTACTCATGAAAATCCTGCATATATGATGACTAAGTCACTTCCTATAACCAAGTTTGACCATTGCTTAGACTTGGTTGGTGTTCATTGTTGAAGTTAAACCCTTAAGGGGTTTTATGGAAGAGGTGGAGAACTTGTTCGTTGAGAGTTCGCGATGAAGAACTTGTTTATTGAGAATTCGTGTCAAGGTGGAGATTGTTAGAATTAAGTGACCCGAATCCTTATTTAAATAAAATACAATGGTAAAATAAAATAAAAGAAGAATCCCTATAGAACTACACTTCTTTTATTTTATTTTAAATAAGGTTTTTTAAACCTTATTAAACTCCATCTATTTGATATTGATTAGAATAAGGAGTTTCAATCTTACTACACTCCTATGAGAATATGGCTTTACAAGCCTATAAATAGACATAGTCTATTCCTCTTGTAATTTATTCGAATTCGACATAGTGAATTTTCTTCTCCTCTCCCCGTGGTTTTTTTCTCGAAAGGGTTTCCACGTAAAATCTCTGTGTTCTTTATTTTTATTTCTCTTTTCTTTGCGATATATTTTTTATTACCGACGTTATTTTTTTCACATTATCATATAATAATACAAATTCATATATGGTTAATGATGCATTAGTGGCATGGTTAACTTAATTATATCACTAATTATATATACATTCCTTAGTGGGAGAGAGAAGATGAAAAACATCATCTTCTTCGTCTTTCCCAAACCGAAACATAAAGAAAAAAAAGAGAGAGAACTTAGCCATTTTCTTCTTTCATTTGTCGTGAGCCTAACTAGCAAGGTAAGTGACTTTTTCTTGTAAAATTTTGATAAATAATTAGTAAATGTTGGTATATAATGACAACCCAAGCCACAGAATTAGAAATTGATTAGTTTATTTAAGTGAAACTGTAACGCCCTGAATTTGGGCCTAGTAGAATTGGGCCTATTGGGCTTTGGGCTTTGGGTCTCAGGAAATTTGTAAGTGAGCGAGAAAATGACAAATGACATGTTGGCTTTAAGGGCTTAATAAACTTGGAGTGTCTAGGGGTGTTGGAGAAGTGATGGGTTCGAACTTTGAGGAGAAAGAATTTTTAATTAATTATTAAAGGAACCAGGGCGGTGAGTAGTTGGGCTTTTAGATAAAAATAGGGAAAAATGGCATCAAAGAGCCTTGTGGTGGAGTGGCTAAGTGACGCCACTTAGGGTATAGGAAGGTGGCGTTATGGGCCAGCAAGGAGATCATTGGTTCGAATCCTAGCTTAGTATTTTTTTTTTTTGGAGTTTAATTTTGGCCTTCTAGAAGGTTGGAAGTGGTGTGATGATGGACTCTAAGGAGAGTGATCAGAAGAGGAAATTTAGGAAAAGGATTGGGGAGTTATCGTGGAGAAAAATTAGGAGATGAGATATGTGGAAGAGGTTGAGCCGAATTGGGAATTTGGGGATAGGAAATTCGGCTATAGGCTATAAATAGGTGTCGATTTTGGAGTTCGAGGCTAATGCCAAATTCTTTCTTTTTATTTTGCCGAAAACTACTTTTCTCTCTAAATACCTGAAAGCTGAAATCCCTTATTCTCCCTCTTCTATTTTGCGTCGATCTCTTCCCTTCCTTCTCATCAAACTCTTTCCTTTGCTTCTAGTCTATTTCTTTTGTGCCGAATATTCTTGGTCCCTAAAGTCCAGTATTCCTTTTTGCCGAATCCCTTGTGTGCCACCCCTTTTCTTCCACAATTTGATCAAAGCAATCCTTTTTTTCAGTTACTTAACCGAATATTCATTATCTCCCTCTTTCAAATCTTTTATTCTCCTCGCGTTGGCTAAATCTTCTGGGACTAGCTATCACATTCATTTGGCCGATTGATAAGGAATTTACGATGAGCAAAGGGGGATCTAGTAAAGTGTCAGTAAAGATGCCGACTGAGTGTGAGCAAGTGACCACTACTCCCAAGTTTAAGCGACGTAAGGTGTCTACGGTTCGGGACTTTCCGCCTGGATGCGGAAGGGGGACTACAACGGACCTCGAATTAAATAGGCAAATCGCAGTCGATCAAGGCAAGTATAGGTTGTCCTTCGGTGAGTGGTTGTAGTGGATTTATTTTAATTTATTAAGTAAGTGACTAATGGAGTGTAATGTTTGAATATAGGTTCTGACGATTATGAGTACTTAGTACTCTAGGTGGTAAGGTGTGTACTTCTACCCTATGATTCGATAGTTTAATATAAAGTCGAAGGTTTGTACATACACTTCACACACGACAAATCGGCAAAAGCCGAAATACTAAAAAATCGGAATGCCAAAAATCCGAAAGGTTGGCGCCGGCAACCATACGAGCGTGCGAACATTTGTGTGGGAACACCGATACAATTACCGAGACCAAGAGAGCGATCTCATGGTCTCGGGCCACTGTTTGGCCAACCGGGCCAGAAGGGGCTAAATGGGCTTACCGAGCTCGTGGGCCCAAATCGGCAAGAGTTGATATGTGAAATTGAATGATGGATTGATATGGATGGTTGTATGATTTGATTATGATCGGGCCTAATGGGCTACATAAACATGATTGGGCTTAATGGGCTATATGGACATGATTGGGCTTAATGGACTATATGGACATGATTGGGCTTAGTGGGCCTTATGGATCTTAGAAATGCATGCTAGGGTTTTAATGGACTCTAGGCCTAGTTCTGATAAATTCTTAAATATCATAAAACTTAACTTAATAATCAAACATGTCTGTGGACAAGTCGCTAGGGTAGAGTGTGGCAATGGACATATGCATGTCTAGGATTGGATCTAGGGAGAGCTTGGTACTTAAGCGGTCCTAGTGACCCACCTCCTCTTCTCTGGAATCCTACCTGGTGCGTAGTGTCTGTTCACTTTAGCCGCGAGGACTTGTTGACGGGCCAAGGTTCGTAGTTAAGACCCATACTGTTAAGAATTACTGAAATATTTATGAAATGACTAAAATACCCCTATGTGTTGAATGTAAGATTTATGGATGTTACATGTACATTTGCTGCATTCATATAATATTCTGTTTAGGTTGCATATGGGGTGGGAATTATGGAACGGAGGAAGTATATGAGGATCGCATGGTTGCTTGACGATCGTGGATCCACCGATAGCTTTTTAAGCCCATTATATGATTAGCAGCTTTGCTGCAACGTTAGGTAGTACCGCAACCGGGCTACCATTGCTGTGTAGCGGATGGGTGGGTCAATTTAGAAATCCCCACAGGTGTATAAGGTTGGAAGGGAAATGTTGTGTAGCGGATGGACTATTGGGGAGGGTTTGCACTGTATTGCATGTATGGTATTATTATGTTAATAATATGATATGTAAGCTATTTGTTTGACGAGGGTCGTACACACTGAGTTTTTGAAAACTCACTCCCTCTTTTATTTTTCTCAGGTGATCCTCAGTAGGCGGTTCGACGGATGGAGGGACTCAAAGGTGGCCAACTAGCAAGACGATTGGACTTGTTTTCCTTAATATCTAAATTCTGGATTTTAAGTTGTTTATTTTAAGTTATTTCGGATTGTAATAAGGTTTTCCCTCTAGTTATTATTCCATTACTTCCACTATGCATTGCAAATTTGAAACAGAATCTAGATTTATTTCTTTTAAGCGAATTTCAAGTTTTTTGAAAATAATTGTGTTTTAAGATCGAGCTTCCGCTGTCAAAGGAATTTTTTACATAGTAACAAGGAAATGGTTTTTTTGGCTACACCTCGTTTTGAAAGCAAACTGGATTTTACTTAACTTTTCTCTAGAAGGGTTTTCAATGAAAACAAGGTTTTCGCAAAAACACTTCAATGTGACACGCCGGTTTCGGGCCTAACTTCTAGGTTGGGTTTGGGGTGTTACAGAAACAATAATAAAATGTTTGAGTCTAATAGTTAAGTTCATACAAGTTACTATGAAATGAGATTTTGGTGAAATTGATTGAAATTATAGTAAAAAGATTTAAACTAATTTGTGTAACATCCTAGGAAGGGCCTATGCATTTTCAGATCAATTGTATGAAATGACAAGTCTTAAGTATTATGAATAAATTTTTGATACTTTTGGGAAACCTAAAAATGAATGAAAATAGAAATGAAAATGAAAATGGAAATGAAAATGGAGATGGAAATGAAATTGGAAATGGACATTTTGGAAACTTAGACATTTTGGAAACCTAAACATTTTTGGAAATGATCCAAAATGGAAACTTGAACATTTCGGGAAACTTGGATATATGAGAGAAATAAAGGAGTTTTATTCACATAAATATGTGAATAATAAGAGATAAATAAAGGAGTTTTATTCACATAAATATGTGAATAATAAGAGAGAAATAAAGGAGTTTTATTCACATAAATATGTGAATAATAAGAGATAAATAAAGGAGTTTTATTCACATAAATATGTGAATAATAAGAGATAAATAAAGGATTATTTTCTAATGAGATAATTGAGGAGATAATTGATGGATTAAAGGCTTTTATCTTTTAAATAAAAGAGATAATATTATCAAAAAGAGGAGTGGTGGCCAAGTAAAGGACTCCTAGGTGATAACTTTGGCTATAAAAGGAGGACAGGAGGGCTACTCATCAACATTTGCTCCTCTTCCTCTCTGTAGAAATTCTCCTAAGCGAAAACCCTCTCTGCTAGAATTTTCATTAAGCAAAAATCCTCTCTTTTCTTCTATTTTCTTCTCCGTTTCTCTTTGTTAAGCTTTGAATCTTTGTGGATTCTAAGAAAGAGGCAATCATCCACAACATCAAAAGGGGATCTTTCGGAAATCTAAGGATCTAAGGTAAGGATTATAAATATAAATATGTGGTTAAAGATTATGATTCACGTTTTCAAAGTTAGATCTAATCTAACACGAAGTTATAGGATTTCAACAGGCTTATAAAGGAATCCTCTTCAGATTTGGAATCCCATCATAAGGTAAGGGATATTCGGCCAAGGCATAATTTGTTTAAGTGTTTTCCATTATTTCAAAAACCGAAATCGACATGGTTACATACCTAGTATTAGCCGATTTCAAGGAAGAGGAATTCTAGCAACTGTTGGGACTTGATTAAAGTAATTCGGCAACTAGGTAAGTAATTCTACTTCTAGTAGGATTTGGTTTTAAGACCAAATAGGTTTATTTATATGTTTTAATTAATGGCCGAATATAGGAGTGAAAGATCTAGATCGGTAGATCGCTCTACGGAATTCACGGAAACTATTAAGCGAAAAAGGTGTGTACTCTTACTAACTTTCAATAAATTGCATGGCAATCATTAGATATGTAAATATGTAACAAGTATGTGAATGTGGCTAAGCACCACAAATGTGGTAAGGAGTACCTGTGCACGTTTCCTACTTTTGATAGGATTGTGAATGTGATATATTTTGAACATGTGATTAGTAACATGAATGAAAATTTAGTATGTGAGATATGTTATGAAATAATTGGGGCATTCGGGATATTTGTGGAGGAAGAAAGTGAAGGTGATGACTACGGTCTCACCAACGTAAAGTGGTGACTACGGTCACATAAAGTGAAAAGTGGTAACTTCGGTTACATCCAAAGTGAATACAAATGTCTAATGACACAACATAAGTGGGCGATGAGCACGTCGATTGCAGCGATCGCCTTCGATGGTGTGTAGCGGATGGAGGGTCGACTTAGTAGTCCCCGCGATGTACAAAGTTGGTACGGGTGGTGTGTAGCGGATGGACAAATAGGTTTGGATTTGGGTTGCATCATCCTTTATTTTGTATGAACATGATATTGATATGACTTGTATGCCCGATTTGTTGGAAATTAGTACTATGTACACATTGAGTCTGTTGACTCACCCGTTGGGGAATTATTTTTTCAGGTGATGAGCGGTAATGGACCGGGTCGGCAGGAGCTAAAGGTGGCCATGCATCGCTTGAAGAAATTATTTGGAATTTGGACTTTATGAAATTTTAGTACTTTAAACTTTATTTTGGGTTGAATGATGTAATAAGGCCATAAGGCCCAGCTTGGATTTTCTTTATTCTGTTTATTTTTATTTAAATATGATACAAATTATGTTTGATTAAAGATAAGTAAATTTATTTCTTTTAAAATAATAAACCCAAAAATTATTTTGTCACCTTATTTAAGTTGGATTTCCAGAATTTATTAAATAGGTTTCAAATTAAGCCCAACCCAAAACAATTTTTTTAAAATTACACAAATTCTCTCTAAGTCATTTAGAACATTGAAAATCGATTTATTTAAGGAACATACCGAGATCCTGTTCAAGCTCGTGGGCGGGTGTGGGGTGTTTCATTGGTATCGAGCCCGCTTTAAAACTCTCGGCTGTGGGCTCGTGCCCAAAACGTTTTCAATTCGAGCCCAAATGAATTTCTTTGGAATAAGCAAGTTTTATGGCATGGCACCTAAGTCTCCGACCCGCAGTCCACCAGGTAAGTACCTTTAACCATCTGTGTGATTATGTGAATTATGAATTGTAAAAGGGTAGCAAAGGCATGGAACGTAGAATAGTGTGATAGGAACTTGAACCCTAGGATTAGACTACTCAAACACTTGAAACTCATAAGACTTAATGAACTTAACAAACCTATGACTAAGTTATTAAGCTAGGGTGTGGCAACCCCTGTACGCATGTCTAGGATTGGATCCTAAGAGCACAGTATTTAAGCGATCCTAGAGACTCACCTCCTCTTCGCAGTATCCTACCTGGTGCGTAGCTTCGGTTCGCCCTAACTCGTAAGGCTCGGTGGTGTGGCAACCTGCATGCGCATGTCTAGAAAGGTCGGTGAGAGCTTGGTATTTAAGCAGTCCGCGTGACTCACCTCCTCTTCATTCGAATCCTGCCTGGTGCGTAGCTTTGGTTCACCCTGACCAAGAGGGCTCGGTCATAGGCTAAACACAAAGAATAAAACCCGAAAGGGACTTAGCCGTTTTTCTTTTATAAAAAAAATAAAAAAAAATGTATAACCAAAATTTAGTTTTAAAACTCTTAGAAACTTATGAGAACTATTTTACAACATTTTCTTCTAAAAAAAAAAAAAAAAAACCCTTGGTTTATAAAATGACCAAACCACCCATAGTTTTAACAAAATTTCATTACTTTATCAAATGTTCAAAAACCCTAATTTGTAAAATATCAAACTATCTTGATTTTGGAAAATTACAAAATTGCTCCTAACTTACAAAATTAGCAAAACGACCCTGGATTTCAAAATTCTTTCAAAATTTCCCGGAACTTTAGAAGTACCAAAATACTTTACGTCAAAATCACCAGGAACTTTTTATTTTTGAAAATTTACTGAAAATACCCTCAGAGAATAAAATTACGAAAATGCCCCAGGGTAGTGGAAAAGCAAAATAACGAAAACAACAACAAGAATTACAACGTTTCTTTGAATGAACGAAAGTTCATATTTGTTGATGGATGAATGAATGAATGCAAGACTCAGATGCATGTATGAATACGAAAGAACCACTCTTAAACTCTTCTTCATAAGATATCATCGCGGGTAATAAGTGAAACAAGAATACTAATACATAAAATTCCTTAATCGGATCTCGTCGATAATGAGCTCAAGAGGACGTGGTCGTCGTGGAAGAGGTAGAGGAAGGATGACCGTTAGATCGGGACAAGGTTCTCGACAATGAGATACCACCACCACCATCACCCCCAAATTTGCAATGTTGAGCAGCAGGCTCGCATGTGGGAAGATGCCGTGTCGCAGTCTTGTCTGCGAGTTTTGGAATTGGTGGTCGTGCAGAAACAATTCGTGAAATCGTAAGTCCATGCTCGAGCGGCTCGTGCTAATGGAGTGAAAATGTTTAGAGGAGTATCGGGAGTGGCACCCAAGATACCAGCAGTCTTGGTTGGAAGCAACCGAGCGCATCATGGATGAGCTCGACTTGACCTCGAGGAGAAGTTGAAAGGGATGACGGCACCGCACGCCGATGAAGCGTATCAATGGTGGTTAACCGTTCGGGACGGTGCCACGGCGGAAGATCTCGACACAGGAATATGCTAAGGAAGCATTTCGTAAGAAGTATGTGGGAACCGGTATATAGATGAGCAAAGGAAGGCTTTTCGGGGTTGGTACAAGGAAGTAAGTCTCACACCGAATATGAAGCGGAATTCTTGAGGTTGAGCCGATATGCCCGAGGAGTAGTGGCGATCGAGCATTAACGCTATGTTCGTTTTGAGGACGGACTTAGGGACGATTTGAGACTTTTGATAGCACCGCATCGGGAGCGGGAATTCTCCGCCTTGGTGGAAAAGGCTAAAGTGGTGAGGGAATTAAGGACGCCACCAAGCGGTGTGGGGATGAAATAAGCCCAAAAGAGGTTTTGGGCCATCCGGAAAAGGCCACAAGAGGCCTAGAGTTGACAGCCACAAAGTCAACAGCCGGTACGGTGGCAATTTCGCCCTTGTGAACATTGTGGAAGGAAGCACGGGGAGAGTGTTGGAAAAAGGCGGGACGATGTCTCAAGTGTGGGTCCAAGGACCATATGATTAAGGATTGCCCCAAGCTATTAGATGAGAGCCAACCAAAGACTCCGAATGCTAACCAGGTGGTAGAGGCGGACAAAGACCTCAAAGAGGTCGTGGGTCGACCAACGAGGTAGTGGCGGATGCCGTGGAGCTCGGGGCCGAGGTGCAGCTAACGCCAAAGCAAGGCAACCGGGTTTGGTTTACGCGGTTCGCCGGAGGGAAGAGGAGACGCGCGGATGTTATAACCGTGACGTTCTTTATTCATGACAAACCCTATTTTGCTCTTATTGATGTGGGCTCAACTCATTCCTATGTTGCATGTAGTGTGGTTGAAACACTAGGCCTGAACTCTGAACTTTCTGATAGGCGGATAAGCGTAGTAAGCCCTTTAGGCCAAACGGTGAGGATAGATAGGATCTTTCGAATGTACCCCTAGAGATTCGGGGAGCGAACTTTGGTGACTTAATGGAATTACCCTTCGGAGAGTTTGAGCTTATACTTGGAATGGATTGGCGAGTAGAGCATCGAGCCGTGTTGGATTGTGCGGCTAAACGTATGGAACTAAGAACCCCGGAAGATGAGGTAGTAGTGATGATCGGAGAAAGGAGGAACTACTTGTCTAACGTAGTTTCGGCACGGAAGGCCGAGAAAATGGTTAAGAAAGGATGTAAGGCATTCTTAGCCTTCGTGAGTGCGTTAAGAGGAGAAGAGGAAGGTGTTAAGGGAGTTAGAATAGTAAGGGATTTTGAGGATGTATTTCCGGAGGAGTTGCCCGGAATACCCCCAGATAGAGAAGTGGAATTTGGAATAGATTTGCTACCAGGAACAGCTCCTGTGTCAATCGCTCCCTACCGAATGGCACCAAAGGAGTTAGTGGAGCTCAAGGCTCAAATCCAAGAGTTGTTGGATCGTGGGTTCATTCGACCCAGTGTGTCTCCGTGGGGAGCACCGGTTCTCTTTGTGAAGAAGAAGGATGGAACTATGCGGATGTGCATAGATTATCGTCAGTTGAACAAACTGACCATCAAGAACAAGTATCCTTTGCCAAGGATAGATGACTTGTTCGACCAACCGAAAAGAGGCAAATGTGTTCTCAAAGATCGACTTAAGGTCTGGGGTATCATCAACCGAAAGTGAAGGAGGTGATATTCATAAGACCGCTTTTAGGACAAGGTACGGTCATTTTGAATTTGTGGTGATGCCGTTTGGGTTGACGAACGCACCGGCCGCGTTCATGGATATGATGAATAGGGTTTTCTACCCTACTTGGATAGATTCGTCGTGGTGTTCATCGACGACATTTTGGTGTATTCCAAGACGGAGGAGGAGCACGATGAGCATCTCCGAGTTGTGTTAGAAGTGTTAAGGGAAAAGAAGCTTTATGCCAAATTCAAAGCAAGTGCGAATTTTGGCTCAAGAAAGTGGCGTTCTAGGACATGTGGTATCCGCAGAAGGAATAAGAGTGGATCCTAGGAAGATCGAAGCGATGTTGGATTGGAAACCACCTAGGTCGGTGGTATTGAAATCGAAGTTTCTTAGGCTTGGCAGGCTATTACGAAGGTTCGTGGAAGGATTCTCGTCAATAGCCGCACCTTTGACAAAGTTACTAAGGAAGGAAGTACCGTTTGTGTGGACGGATAAGCAACAGGAGAGCTTTGAAAAGCTTAAAAGGTGTCGACGTAAGCTCGGTGTTAATTCAATGGAGGCGTGTAGGACTTCGTAGTATATTGTGATGCTTCGCATACGTGGTTAGGGGCAGGTGCTAATGCAAGAAGGAAAGGTAGTCGCTTATGCATCTCGACAGTTAAGGCCGCATGAGGTGAACTACCCAACTCATGACTTGGAACTCGCGGTAGTGGTTTTCGCCCTCAAAGTTTGGAGGCACTACCTTTATGGAGAAAGGTCAATAATTTACACGGACCACAAAAGCCTTAAGTATTTGTTGACTCGAAGGAGTTGAACTTGAGGCAACGAAGGTGGGTGGAGTTATTGAAAGATTATGACTGTTCGATAGAATACCATCCGGGCAAGGCGAATGTGGTAGCTGACGCCCTAAGTAGGAAGGTTGTGTCGGATTTAAGGGCTTTGTTCGCTCACTTAAGTTTGTATGAAGACGGAAGCTTTGTTGGCGAGTTACAAGTCAAGCCAACCCGGTGAAGGAGGTGAAAGAGGGACAGTTTGGCGGATAAGGACTTAAGTACTAAGTTACAGCAAATGCGGTAAGGAGGATTAAAGGATTATGGCGTCAATGATGAAGGAGTCTTGTGCTACAAGGAAAAGGTTTGTATGCCGAGGATAAGGAGTTGAGACAAAGGATTCTTCGGAGCGCATGGTAGTCCTTATGCTATGCATCCCGGAGGCATCAAGTCAGATAGAGATCTAAGGGAACAATTTTGGTGGTCGACTGAACGAGAGGTGACTCGAATTTGTGGGGAAATGTTTGACATGTCGACAAGTAAAGGTTTGAACACCAAGTCCCATCAGATTGCTTCAACCAATTGAGATTCCCCAATGGAAGTGGGAAAGAATTACCATGGACTTAGTTAGTGGGCTTCCCCTTACGCCCACTAAGAAGGACTCGGTATGGGTGATAGTGGACCATTTGACCAAGTCCGCACATTTTATCCCCGTGAGGATCGACTATTCCCTTCAAAAGTTAGCCAAGTTATATGTGGCGGAGATCGTGAGGCTACACGGTACCGATGTCGATCATCTCCGATAGAGACCCAAGGTTTACGTCTCGATTTTGGAAAGCACTTCATCAAGCATTAGGCACTAAGCTAGACTTCACTACGGCTTTTCATCCACAATCGACAGGCGATGCGAACGGGTTATACAAGTGTTGGAAGATATGCTAAGAGGCGTGTGATGGATTTCCGAGGAAGTTGGGAAGATTACTTGCCTCTAGCTGAGTTCGCCTACAACAACAGCTATCAGGCAAGCATTCGGATGGCACCATACGAAGCATTGTATGGAAGGAAATGTAGAACACCAACTTGTTAGACCGAGTTAGGAGAACGCCGCGCGTTTGGGTCCAGTTAGTGGCGGAAACCGAGGAGAAGGTGGAATTAATTCGACGCGGTTGAAAGAAGCTTCGATGAGAGAGAAGTCGTCTGCAGACCTTAAGAGGAAAGAAATTGAGTTTGAAGTAGGAGACCAAGTGTTTCTAAAGGTCTCACCTTGGAAGAAGGTTATGCGGTTCGGTCGCAAAGGGAAGCTAAGCCCAAGGTTTATAGGGCCCTATCAAGTCTTCAAGCGAGTTGGGCGGTGGCATACCAATTGGAGTTGCCACGAGTTGCATCAAATGCACGACGTATTTCATGTGTCCATGCTACGTCGCTATCGATCGGATCCGTCTCATGTGGTACCCGTTGAAGAAGTGGAGTTAAGGCCGATCTATCCTACGAGGAGGAGCCGATTCGGATCTTGGAACGTGGCGTGAAAGCACTACGAAAAGAAGTCGGTGCCTTTAGTCAAGGTGTTATGGCGCAATCATGGATCGGAAGAAGCTTCGTGGGAGCCGAAGAGACAATGCGACAAAGAATACCCTCAATCTGTTTAGTTAGGAAATTTCGAGGACGAAATTTTATTTAAGAGGTAGAACTGTAACATCCTAGGAAGGGCCTATGCATTTTCAGATTAATTGTATGAAATGACAAGTCTTAAGTATTATGAATAAATTTTTGATACTTTTGGGAAACCTAAAAATGAATGAAAATAGAAATGAAAATGAAAATGGAAATGAAAATGGAGATGGAAATGAAATTGGAAATGGACATTTTTGGAAACTTAGACATTTTTGGAAACCTAAACATTTTTGGAAATGATCCAAAAATGGAAACTTGAACATTTTCGGGAAACTTGGATATATGAGAGAAATAAAGGAGTTTTATTCACATAAATATGTGAATAATAAGAGATAAATAAAGGAGTTTTATTCACATAAATATGTGAATAATAAGAGAGAAATAAAGGAGTTTTATTCACATAAATATGTGAATAATAAGAGATAAATAAAGGAGTTTTATTCACATAAATATGTGAATAATAAGAGATAAATAAAGGATTATTTTCTAATGAGATAATTGAGGAGATAATTGATGGATTAAAGGCTTTTATCTTTTAAATAAAAGAGATAATATTATCAAAAGAGGAGTGGTGGCCAAGTAAAGGACTCCTAGGCTGATAACTTTGGCTATAAAAGGAGGACAGGAGGGCTACTCATCAACATTTGCTCCTCTTTCCTCTCTCTCTGCAGAAATTCTCCCTAGCGAAACCCCTCTCTGCCGAATTTTCATTAAGCAAAAATCCTCTCTTTTTCTTCTTTTTCTTCTCCGTTCTCTTTATTAAATTTGAATCTTTGTGGATTCTAAGAAAGAGGGCAATCATCCACAACATCAAAAGGGGATCTTCCGGAAATCTAAGGATCTAAGGTAAGGATTATAAATATAAATATGTGGTTAAAGATTATGATTCACGTTTTCAAAGTTAGATCTAATCTAACACGAAGTTATAGGATTTCAACAGGCTTATAAAGGAATCCTCTTGATTTGGAATCCCATCATAAGGTAAGGGATATTCGGCCAAGGCATAATTTGTTTAAGTGTTTTCCATTATTTCAAAAACCGAAAATCGACATGGTTACATACCTAGTATTAGCCGATTTCAAGGAAGAGGAATTCTAGCAACTGTTGGGACTTGATTAAAGCAATTCGGCAACTAGGTAAGTAATTCTACTTCTAGTAGGATTTGGTTTTAAGACCAAATAGGTTTATTTATATGTTTTAATTAATGGCCGAATATAGGAGTGAAAGATCTAGATCGGTAGATCGCTCTACTGAATTCACGGAAACTATTAAGCGAAAAAGGTGTGTACTCTTACTAACTTTCAATAAATTGCATGGCAATCATTAGATATGTAAATATGTAACAAAGATGTGAATGTGGCTAAGCACCACAAATGTGGTAAGGAGTACCTGTGTGCGTTTCCTACTTTTGATAGGATTGTGAATGTGATATATTTTGAACATGTGATTAGTAACATGAATGAAAATTTAGTATGTGAGATATGTTATGAAATAATTGGGGCATTCGGGATATTTGTGGAGGAAGAAAGTGAAGGTGATGACTACGGTCTCACCAACGTAAAGTGGTGACTACGGTCACATAAAGTGAAAAGTGGTAACTTCGGTTACATCCAGTGAATACAGTTGTCTAATGACACAACATAAGTGGGCGATGAGCACGTCGATTGCAGCGATTGCTTCGATGGTGTGTAGCGGATGGAGGGTCGACTTAGTAGTCCCCGCGGTGTACAGGTTGGTACGGGTGGTGTGTAGCGGATGGACAAATAGGTTTGGATTTGGGTTGCATCATCCTTTATTTTGTATGAACATGATATTGATATGACTTGTATGCCTGATTTGTTGGAAATTAGTACTATGTACACATTGAGTCTGTTGACTCACCCGTTGGGGAATTATTTTTTCAGTGATGAGCGGTAATGGACCGGGTCGGCGGGAGCTAAAGGTGGCCATGCATCGCTTGAAGAAATTATTTGGAATTTGGACTTTATGAAATTTTAGTACTTTAAACTTTATTTTGGGTTGAATGATGTAATAAGGCCATAAGGCCCAGTTGGATTTTCTTTATTCCTGTTTATTTTTATTTAAATATGATACAAATTATGTTTGATTAAAGATAAGTAAATTTATTTCTTTTAAAATAATAAACCCAAAAATTATTTTGTCACCTTATTTAAGTTGGATTTCCAGAATTTATTAAATAGGTTTCAAATTAAGCCCAACCCAAAACAATTTTTTTTTAAAATTACACAAATTCTCTCTAAGTCATTTAGAACATTGAAAACCGATTTATTTAAGGAACATACCAGATCCGGTTCAAGCTCGTGGGCCGGGTGTGGGGTGTTTCAATTTGAGTCAAGCTTAAATTTATATAGTTAATTTTATGATATTAGGGATTAAATTGAATAAATTGATAATTGTCAAAAAAATGTGTCATGAATTGAAAACTAGGAGTTTCTATTAAATAAATGTGAAATTGGTTTCCAATTCGATAAGGAAAATCGAAAGTTACGAGTAATTCAGATATTAATGCATATAGGGACTAAAGTGAATAAAATGCAATAATATCTATATATTATTGAATTATGTGATTAAAGTGTTTTTGTATTTGCGTTTAATTTTTATAGCTAAAGACGACGTAAGATCGGTCTCGAGATAAGGGAAAAGTTAAAGTCATTAACGAATAGTCACTTCTGGTTTGTGCTTTTATATTTCAATTTGAATTTGCTTTCATAGATTAATTTGGTTGTTGGAATCAAACATGAATATATATCGAGGTAATTGTATATTTTCCCTACAAACTTTGAATGATGGATTCGATATGGTGATAGTTGAAATAATTGGAAAATGTGTGAAATTGTGTTTGATATGTATAAAAATGTTAAGACATTGGTTTTATGGTGAATTGTATTACAATAGTAATTGTAATGATAATGCCTCGTGAAACGATGCTAGATGTAGTTCAGATATAGTTAGCATGTCATAAGGTCATCGATATAGTGATTTACTAGCTATTGTTGTCGGGCAATCCAGGATGAAAAAATAAATAGTACAGACAATTACTAAAACTATCCTTGTCAAGCAACCTGAGATGGTAGAATAAAAAAAATACTAAAAGTCATCGTAGTCGGGCAACCCAAGATGGCAGAGTAAGGCAGTCCTAATTTACAGATGGTTGTGGACTTTTACGTTATATATAGATCCGAGTACTCAACCTAATGTCTATCATCAGATAATAGGGGCTAAAATGAATAAGCACTGAAATTGATATTGATATGTGAAATGGATAAGAAAGTTGGAAAATGATTTGATGAGTTAAAGTAGTATATATTAATGTAATGGATAATTTTTATATATACATACTCTAGTTTATTCTTAACACAATGTATTTGAATTATATTAGCACCACTAAGTATTCAGTACTCAATGCACAGTTATATTTGTTTCTATGTGCAGGTATTGGACGTGAGTAGACGTAGATTTTAAGTGGTTAAGCATCCAACTCAACAACTCAACTCGAAACACGCTCTTAATACCTTTTTCATATGTATATATGTGTTGGTATTAAAATGACATGTACCGAGGTGGTTTTGCGCATGTTGCTTAAATGGTCTTTTTGGTATATTTGGGACTTGGCATATATTGTGTTATAGGATAAATTTTAATCTTTAATTAGTAGATAATTATGCTTGTTTATATAAGTTTGATTATGTGAATTAGTTTGTTAAATAATAATGCATTGATGTTTATAATATGATGATGTTTGGTCGTGTTTGTATGTGTTAAATTGATGGTCTTATTTTGATGTAAAGTTTTGGCATGGTTTGGTCACTTGAAAATGTGCATTTACAACTATTTTACCATTAAGCCTTGAGACTGCATGAACATGTCTCATGTTAAAAGTTGTGTAATCCAAATTCCTGTTAAAATAAAATACAAGTGGCAAGATAGGGGATATACGAGGGCGAAGACCCGAAGGCAGTAGCCTATCGTAGATCCCCAATAAGAAAAATATTGGACTAGGGTCGCAACCGGGGGTGCGGAGTCCCCCAACCCCCACGATACGGTACAGGTTGCAAAAGTAAAATCTGTATAAAAGTTTACTTCCTCTATTTGATGTTTATTAGAATAAGGCGTTTTAATCTTACAGCATTACTTCTATTTGACTTTGATTAGAATAAGGTTTTTAAACCTATAAATAGATGTAATCGTCTTTCCTCTTGTTTCATTCGAATTCGACATAGTGAATTGTACTCTCCTCTTGCCCGTGGTTTTTTCCCGAAAGGGTTTCCATGTAAAATTTTTTGTGTTCTATTTTCTCTCTTTCTTTGCGATTCATTGTCATTATCGACGTTCATTTTTCACATCTCATGACCATAAGAACGAAATTTACCTTGTATTTTGGCCTACATGATTAGTGTCTTGAGAGTTGGCGAGCTAGCCTCGAGACAATCCTATTTAAGCCGCGAGACAAGTGGCCTTTGTCTCGAGACAAGTAAACTTTGAAGCTAAAATAGTTTTGCCTTTCTCCAGGTCTCAAGACATTCAAACATCGAATTTAAAATAAGAAAACGAGAGAGGTTGGTCTCGAGACCCACTCTTGAGACCTAAGAGACCTTGCCTTGGGACACAATTTCTAATGTCTTGAGACGATTTAATTTTGAAACAAAAATACCTAAAAAGATGTCCCCTGTCTCGAGACACAATATTGAAACTTGATAATTGAGTTTAGATTCAAGTCCCAACTCCTAAATTGACTTAGCATCACCCTGTAACTCAATGGATTAAATTATTATACTCTATGAAAATAAGATTGTGATTGAAATGGATGATTGTTTTTATAAGAATTACAATTTTACTCTAAATGATATGACAAAAGAAATAAGTTAGCCTGAGTTGCTTCAGCAACATAATGTGACATCACACTTTTGAATCTGATGACTAGGTTAGGTGTGGGGCTTGTTCTTGAAATGGGATTTGACCTCCTTTCTTTAGTTGAATTGGATTAAAAGGCGGATTTCTTCATAAAAGGCTTTTTGGCTTCCTCTCCTTGAGTAAACTAGATCGAAAGGCGGCTTTTTTTCACAAGTAATTCATCAAAATTTCTTCAAATTTTTTAGTTTCTTCACAGATTTCTTCAAAAAAAACTTCTAGACTTCTAAACTTGTGAATGTACGAAGAATGGTTTGAAGGTGACCCTCTTTATGGTGTCAATTACTTGAATAAAAGAGAGCTCTTATAAAATTTAACTTATTCATTTGAGTGTTCTACAAGAACTAAACTCTTTTATGTAGTATTTATCTCTTATTAATTTAATTAATTACAGATAAGATAATCATTTAATATTATCACTTAATTAATCAATTTAATTAGTGATAAATATATTTTATTTTAATTAAATTAATTAAAGAAAATAATTATGAGATAATATATTATGTCATCATTATTACTCATAATAAATTTAACTTGACTTATAGTAATTTCAACTTGACAGATAGTGCTTTGTAATTAGTTTGAAATCTCATTGTCGACATATAAATTTATGCTGGTTCCTACAAACGGTGTCAATTGTTACAACATAAAATACATGGGTGATGAATCACATCATAAGGTTTGAAGAGCCACTAAGTCAAGGACAATTCATACCATAAAAGGCGCAAACAGCCACTAATTCTTTTAAAAATTCATGCAAGATTAAATTTATTATTAAATAATTTTTAAAATCTAATCTTATCTCTCTCACAAAATTAACGTAATCACCAAAACTAATTTAAACATAATTAAATAACTTGTCATATAATTTACTTTTAGTAAATGGAAGAAAAGAAAAACACATTTTAAAGCAGAATGAAATCAACAAATAGCATTGCGTTTATATTTATATGTATGAAATTTATGTGTGTCAGTCTTTGTAGGTAGCTGTAGTTTTCATGCAAGACATTCATAATTAAATTTTGTCGGAAAAAGATCTAGGGCAATAAATAGGTTGCTTGCTCCAACCTCAGCCCTAAGTCTAAGGTAAGATCTGCAGATTGCCATCTAAAACAACCACTTTACCCAATTAATTATCACCTCATCCCTTCGCAAAGTTTAATAATCTGATTGGAACTCAATCCATTTAACACAATTATTTTAAAATTTTAAGATAAATAAATAATAATCATTTAAAATTTATATAAAAAATCAAAGATAAAAATAAACAAAAACATATTGAAATTAAAAAAAATCATTTTTTTCTAGATTTTGATTTTTTTGGGGGGGGTTACTCGTTTAAAATTATTTTTAATTATTTTTGCTTATATTTCACATATTGAATCGATTAGATCTTTAATTCTCAATTCAATTCAATATTAATAATATAGTTTTTTCTAATCTTTCATGTTTATTTTATTATTTATATTTAAATTTGTGGTTATTTTTCTTAATAATTACGAGTGAATTTAAGGAGAAAACAAAAGCATAGCCCTCCAAAATAGAAAATTATCAGTTCAGTCTACCCATAAATAATGAAATTACAAACCAATTAGGTAAAATTACCTCCTAAAATAAAAATTCCTTTAATCCTTTAAAAATAATAAAATTATAAATTAATAAATATTATATTTATATTTATATTTTAACCTCTCAAAAATTTATAATTAAATTTCAAGAAATTTATTTAAATTCACTCTTTATCAACAATATGGCGCATTTTCGTTTGAGAAAAACAATGTACTTCTTACTGCACCTACCAAATATATATATATATATATATATATTACATTTGAAGTTAGAATATTCCAAGCCATGGGATAGGTTCTCAAAATTTTCACTTTGTGATGTAAAGGAAAACAATATAAAGTAATAGTGGAACAGCAGAGACAGAGCGTGTGAATTGATGAGTTGAGCAGCAGGTGAGGCCACTGAAAATTACAGAAATCTGTTTGCATGCAATGCATGTACAGTGTTCCCCACATATAATAATATGAGGCCAAGAAAGTATCTCCTGCACTTATGTGGGGAGGGCTCCGCTACTTTGTTTTATTAATTTTATTTTTATACAAATACGACAGTTTGCATTGTTGAAGACATGAAACCAGATTTTGTGTACGTCACAGATGAAGGTTTTGTGCTCAACCCACTTTGACCATTAAAAACCTTACTTTGATTGGTAATACAGCCCAATTGACAACAAAGTGCATATATATATATATATACCCCATCTCACAAGATTACAAGAAGAAAATTGGGATTTGGCCATCAGCTTTTATTGATTCTCTACAATCGTAGCTTTGAATACAATAATAATAGCAAAGTATGAGCTGAAAATATGGGATTTTCTTTTGTAGTTGTAAAGGTGTTTTAGGCTTTGGACTTTCAACCCCATATCTAATATTGACACCTAAAAAAGAAGGAATAGTTTTAAAGAGTAATAAATACTGACTAAAGTAATATTTTTATTAATTAATTTACACTCAATAATTAAAAGATACGTGTGAATAATACTTTGTAAAATCCATAGCTCGAGAAAAAGAGAATGGAGTCAAAGGCATTAAAGATGAAAGCAAGAGTTTGGTCCAACTGACATCTCCTCGTGCTATCTCGAGCAATGTGATACAATTACACCCACGCAAAAGGAGAAAAAACAAATCAAAATTACACCCATATTTATTCATATATTCCTTTTTAAAATAAAGTAGAAATAAATTAATTATGAAAATAGAGCGTTTGTTAATAGTAATCTTTTTAAAAAAATTTAATAAGAATAAAAAACTGAAAAAGTCAAAAAATATTTTTTTAATTGATAACACCAATGTGTCCAGCGGCATCCCTTAATTAAATAAAAAATGCATGAAAAATATATTTAAGGCATTATATAAAGAAAAGTCATTAACACATTAAATGTAAAAAAAAAAAAGCTATTGTCTAGTGTTGGAACCACAAACCAATTTTTTTCACTTTTTCATCTTTTTTTGTCATCAATTTTTTAAAATTCACCGATTCTCGCCAATATATCAGGCGGTGCAAAAAAAAATTTACTTTTTCAATTTTTTTTATTTTCCTGTTAGATTTTAAAAAAAAAAAAACTTACATGTACCGCCAATATATCAAGTGACACCTAAAGTTATTATAGCAAACACCCCATTTTTATAATTAATTGTTTTTAAATATTATTTTTATATAAAATTACTCATATATTCAATGTAGATTATTTTCGATAATCTTATTTTTAGAGTTTGAATCAATTTTTTTATAATGTAATGTATTTTATTATTATACTTTAAATACCTTTCAATATTAGAGATGCACCATTTCTCTTTTTCTTTTGTGCTTACTTTTAATATATATATATATAACAATCATCAAATTCCAGTTTTAAACTTTGTACCGTACGAAACTTTGAGATCTAATATATAACTTTTAATTTTTTACATAATTTAGTTTTTTACTTTTATAATATCATTACTTAACCTAAATAGTTAATATTATTAACTATTCTAATTAAAATATATATGTTAATTTTTTTAAGAATATTATTTTTTTTAAGAATATTATTCCAATAAAAAATTTGGAATCATGCTGAGTTTGACAGAATGTTTTAAGAAAAATCCACATCAACATTTTTAACATTATTTTATTGAAGTTAGTATTTTTTAAATTTTAAAATTTCACACTAATAAATTTATAAGAAAATTTTAACAATTATAACTATTAAAATTAAATTCTTAAAATTAAAAATAAAAATCTAAATTTCAAATTTAAAATTTAGCTAAACAAATAACAAAGCATAAGAGTTAAAATATAGTTAAATTGTTGTTTTTGAATCTCATAAAATGAAACAAACATTTCCTGCTTTGATTTGATTTTAACTTTTAAGCATAAATGAATAATGTTACTTTTTCCTCTCTCCTTTTATTGTAATCAAGTTTGTTGACCCTGGAGCTGTGATGCTTTAATCACCTTTATGTTGCAAATATTTGACAGTATAACAAAGAAAAAAATTCATTTTAGTACAAATTATAATTATTATATTTAATATTGAAATTAATACCAATTTAATATTGAAATTAATACCAATCTCACCCATAAATGATTCTTTTTGGTACGTGAAAGAATTTTATTTAAATATCACCGTCATCTCGAACAACATTAATTTCAAACTGTAAAATAGATGAAAACACTTATAATTATATCGAAAAAGAATATTGATCACATCGATAAACTTTGCCAAAATTTAGAACCTTGAACACCCAGATTCTAATGCTGCCATCCGAAAACTATGTGTGGACTGGCTAGTTATAGTTGAGATACTTATTTAATCAATTGTATATAATGATTATTGATACTAGTGAGTTTTGAGTTATATTTGATATTTTATTAGTAGAATATTTTGAGTTGATTTACTCATTCAATCGATATAATGATTCATTTTGATTGAAATCATTGATACTAATTAGTTCATGTGAATTGGCATTTGATAAAATATTATCAACTGTTCATATTTATAATACTTAATATTTTTATTTTTTTACACTATAGATGCATATATCAATGAACAAAAAATATTTTACTACATTGGCATATAGCACACTTCATTGAAGGGTAAAAACTCTATTAATATAGAAAAATCCATATACACTGTAAGAGATAAACTCAATTAAGTAATAAAAAAGTAAAATAACGAAGAAATTGAAGAGATCGAACACAAATATTTTACGTGGAAATACCCTTTCGAAGAGGATAAAAAATCACAGGCAAAAATAATTTAACTATAACAGCAAAAACAAAGAGTACAAAGATAGAGATAAAACTAAACCCCGAAATCCGAAATAAGAACCCTTAAAATGTAAATACAAAATTCTCTGAAAGCTTGTAAAAGCTAATACCTAAATGTGTAATGGGTTAAATCTTTCTAGGGTAGAAAAGTGCCTATCTATACGCTAAATTCATAGGTCAAATAATATTAAAATAATCTACACTAATCAGAGTTCGACTAAAACAAATACTCAGAAAATCAAGAAAATTGCATGACACGTCGCCACGCCACGACGTCCCCTATCGTGTCGTCGGAATAATGTTTTTGCTTCTCCCCTGTTTTCTTCATCACTTTCTATTTGTGTCTAAATTTGATCGAAATGCGAGGCATACTCTACAAATCTCCACCTTAACTCATATTTCCATAATGCCTTCTTTTCCAAAGCCCGCCACAGGCCTATCTCGAACTATGCAGGATATTAATTAAGTCGAAGTTGTGTTTGAACTTTGAAGCTGGAAGACTTTTAGTCTTCGGCTTGTGCACTGCCAAATCAAAACTGACCCAGATTGTTGACACATGTGGAAAGAACACCCTGAATCTAAGATCCACTCGGATGTAAACTCGAAGCTTTCGCTTGTTGACACCAACAAGAAATCATCACCCTTGTCATTGGCCAAATTAGCACCAGCTAAATCTTTTTCATTACTCTCAATAGCCCTTTTATTTCGCAGTTTGTAACAATCTGCCTTGACATAACCTAACTTCTTACAATAGCAACATCTCTTGTCTCGCTTCCTTGATGCTACCAAAATTGAGGCTTACTTATCTGACTTGCTATCAGAACCAAACTCATTGTCAAGTTTGTCTTTGCTCAAGAGATGGCCCTTCATATCCTCGAACGAGAGATTATCTCTGCCATAAATCAGGGCCTCCCTGAAAGACTTGTATGAAGGGGGTAAAGAGCACAATAATAGCATAGTCAGATCTTCATCGTCAATATAAACCTCAAAATTTTTTAAATCATTCAAAAGAATAATAAATTGACCGATGTGACCTTTAAGGTGCTTATTGATAAACTGAAATAGTAACATATTCTAGGCCCACATTTAGTATGCTTTTGGATGAATTATCCCTTGATTTATGTAAAAAGGTGCTCTTAGTCCTTTCTTTTCATGTCTTATACTCAGGAAAGCACCCAAAGATAAAAAGAACGAGAAACGGGCTCAAAACGGATCAAAACGGACTAAAGAAGAAATCGACACGGCCTGGACTTGGACTCACACGGCCGTGCCAAGTCAATCATCTAGAACACGGTCTAACCCCGACTCACACGGTCGTGTCTCATTAAAGAAATCCAAACACGGCCTGTCCACGATTTACACGGGCGTGCGCCATGGCCGTGCCTCTGCCGTGGAGAAGAGCAATTTCATTCGGGAAAGGATACTTAGGGAGAAAGAAATGTATTTCAAAAGCCTATAAATACACCCTAAGTATGACCTGAAAAGGAGAGCCCAAAGCCATCGTCTAGGGGCGTCATGCTACGCCAGAGAAGGCAGATTTGTGGGGATTCACTCAGGGATAGCCAGTTGATCCATCTCGAGAAGCCGGAATTCTAATCAAGACGGATGATCTCCTCTTCAATTCCTTCGGGGGGTTTTAGGGATTTCTTATGTTTTGTTTTATCTTTTCTCTTGAGATGTTTTCCTTTATTGTTATGAACTAAACCCTTCTGGATACAGAAGGGATGAAACCTATGATGAATCTTGTTATTGTTTTCTCAATTATATGATAAATACTTAGTTTGTTCTTAATTAAGTGAGCTTAATCCAAATTTAATGTACTTAGGTGGAGGAGGAATAGACCCTGCCTAATAGTAGATCCAACATAATTAAGCGGAGTTGATCGCACGCCTAGAGATAGGGTGACGAGATTTTGCCGGATTAGGGTGAAACCTAATATGGGAATCCACGGATCGATTTCTTCGCTATTCTAGGGGTTATTATAAGAGAATGAGAGTTCCACTAATTAACCTAGGGTTAGACGTTATTCGCCTCGAGAGAGGGTTTAATATACGTTAGGGAGTCTTACGGATCAAACTAAGTGAATAAATCGTATGGTTCAGTGTTAGATAACAAGTGAAGTCTAGGTGGATTCTTCCTAGGGTATCGTCTAAATCAACTAAGTTTTTTCCCAAGTTATTTTCCAAATTCATTCTTCTTTGTCTTAGAGTCTTTAGTTTAGTAGTCAATTAATTTAGATTAGATAAACAATTTCACTTATTTTAGGCTAAATAATAAAAAGAAAGTTAGTATTAGTACTTTTAGTTCCTTTGGGTTCGACAATCCGGTCTTGCCTAAGCTATACTACTATTCGATAGGTGCACTTGCCTCAATCGTTGTCGAGTTAGTTTTCAGGGTTCGATCATTCTTTTATAAATTTTAAAGCTCGATTCACAAATGATCAAGTTTTTGGCGCCGTTCTTGAAAACTAAAATATTAAGAACGCTCTATTTTTATTACTTTAGCCATTATTTTTTATTTTTCTTTTTCGCAATTTATTTTTATTTTTCTTTTTCGCAATTTATTTTTATTTTTAGTTTTTATTTTTTGCTAAATTCTCGTTCTTTCTTTTCCTAGCAGGTACCTCTAGTTTATGACTAGAAGGAACCCGAGAGGACCTTTAGAATACGACAGTGATATTGAAGCTACCGCTCGAAGAAATCGCAAAGAAATTAGGCGAGCCCTAAATTACCAAGGAGAGCGAGAAGACAGATCCAATCCTATTGAAAGGATGGACGAAAATAATCTTCCACCACAAGATGTGGGAGAAAATAATGCTCATCGTACTATGTTTGATTATGCTAAACCACATTTAACAGGAGCCGAATCTAGTATTGTTAGGCCTGCTATAGCTGCTAATAATTTTGAATTAAAGCCTAACACTATACAAATGATTCAATAGTTTGTTCAATTTGATGGTTTACCGGAACGAAGATCCAAACGCTCATATAGCTAATTTTTAGAGTTCTCGTGATACCTTCAAAATAAATGGCATTTTGATGATGCCATACGACTTCTGATTATTTCCTTTTCACTAAAGAATAAAGCTAAACAGTGGTTAAACTTCGTTACCACGGGTCAATCACTACATGGGAACAGATGACCAGAAAAATTTTTATTAAAATATTTCCCACCGCCAAAATGGCCAAATTACGTAATGATATATCTTCCTTTGTGCAGATGGATTTAGAGACATTATACGATGCATGGGAGAGATATAAGGATCTCTTGAGAAGGTTTCCACACCATGGTTTACCCTTGTGGCTCCAAGTCCAAACTTTCTATAACGGTGTAAACCCCTCAACGAGGCAACTAATCGACTCGGCCACCAGTGGAACTTTGAATAATAAAACTCCAGACGCAGCCTACGAGTTTATTGAAGAGATGTCACTGAATAATTATCAGTGGCAGGTTACAAGGACCAAACCAACAAAATCGGCCGGAGTTTTCAACATTGATGCAGTAACCATGCTATCAACACAGATAGAGATGATGAATAAAAAGCTTGATAGTTTGTGTTCTTCGCAAGTAAATCCAAAGATGCAAATGCGACACGGTGGTGGAACCGTGGCGAATCCCGAGTACCCACCATACCAACCAGAAAGCGAACAGACGAACTATATGGGTAATAATTTCAGATCTAATAATAACCCTTATAGCAATACCTATAATCCAAGTTGGAAGAACCACCCAAATTTTTCATGGGGAGGACAAGGAAATCAGGGAAACCAGAGACAAAAACCTCCTCAAACCTTCCAAAATCAGCCCTATTCGCAAGAAAAGAAGTCGAATCTTGAAGAGACGCTGAACAAATTCATGGCATCAGCAGAGGCCCGCTTCCAAAAGTCTGAGACAACATTAGATAATCAACAAACATCGATCAAAACGATCGAGAGTCAAGTTGGGGAACTTATTAAGTCAATTGAACAACTTACTGAGATGGTTTCGGAAATTCGATCAGTGGTTTTCTCTAAAGAAACAGAACAGGTCAAGGCAGTTACACTAAGAAGTGGAAAGGAGCTAGTCGAATCAGAGAAAAGAATACCACCCGTAGATGACAAAGCAAAGGATACGAGAGTTGGGGATGTAACTCCAAAACGCAAAGAAAGTAAACCACCAATCCTATATCTAGCGCAGTTAAAGAAAGAACGATTAGACGCCCAATACGGTAAGTTTCTTGAACTGTTTAAACAGATACATATTAACTTACCTTTTGTTGAAGCCATTTCACGATGCCGACGTCACAAAAATTCTTAAAGGAACTCCTAACGAATAAAAGGAAGCTTGAAGAAGTATCCATGGTGGAGCTTAATGAAGAATGTTCAGCCATCCTCCAAAATAAGCTACCAACCAAATTAAAAGACCCAGGAAGTTTTACTATTCCTTGTTTAATTGGTAGTTTAAATATTAATAGAGCATTGGCTGATCTAGGTGTCAGTATTAATTTAATGCCTTATAAAATGTTTAAACGACTAGATCTTGGGGAACCAAAACCCACTAGGATGAGTATTCAGTTAGCTGATAGATCTATTAAATACCCTAGAGGAGTTATCGAAGATGTCTTGGTAAAAATCGATAAATTTATTTTCCCCGTTGATTTTGTTGTGCTTGACATGGATGAGGACATTGAGGTTCCCTTAATTCTAGGGCGCCCTTTTTTAGCCACTGCCAAGGCTGTTATCGATGTAGGTGATGGTAAACTTGAATTAAGGATAGGCGATGAGGAAATTATTTTTCAAATTTATGATGCCATGAGATATTCTAGAGAACAAGATGATTCCTGTTATTTTATTAATACTACTGATCATATCATTCAAAACTCATTACAGGAAATTCTACATGATGACACGATGGAACTGTGTCACACTCAAGAAGAGGGGGAAGAAGATGAAGTCCACGAGTTAAATTCAAAAATGTCATCATCAAGACAAACGGAAAAAGAAATCATTGAATTTGATGACGATTTAAAACAAAAACCCTCTGTTGATGAACCACCTAAATTAGAATTAAAGCAACTGCCAAAACATTTAGAGTATGCATTCCTTGGGGAAAATTATACGTTACCAGTAATTATCTCTTCAGAGCTAGAACCTCAGGAAAAAGAGGAGTTGATACAGGTACTAAGAGAGCATAAAAAAGCCATAGCTTGGAAAATCTCTGACATTAAGGGAATAAGCCCAACATTTTGCACCCACAAAATTTTAATGGAAGACGAGTACAAGCCATGCGTGCAACCACAAAGACGATTAAATCCCAACGTAAAAGAAGTAGTGAAAGCTGAGGTAATTAAACTTCTAGATGCTGGAATAATTTATCATATTTCTGACAGCAAGTGGGTGAGTCCTGTGCAGGTTGTCCCAAAGAAAGGAGGTATGACCGTGGTAGCTAACGAAAAGAATGAACTAATTCCTACCAGGACAGTTACAGGTTGGAGAGTTTGCATAGATTACAGGAAGCTGAATGATGCCACTAGAAAAGATCACTTCCCTCTACCCTTCATTGATCAAATGCTAGAAAGGTCATCAGGGTATATGTACTACTGCTTCCTAGATGGACTCTCCGGCTATTTCCAAATCCCAATAGCACCTGAAAATCAAGAGAAGACAACATTCACATGCCCATACGGTACGTTTGCTTATCGTAGAATGCCTTTTGGATTATGTAATGCTCCTGCTACTTTTCAGCGTTGCATGCTAGCAATCTTTGATGAACTCGTGGAAGATATTATGGAGGTATTTATGGATGATTTCTCAGTTTACGGTAATTATTTCCATCTTTGCCTTAAAAATTTAAAACGTGTTCTAATGAGATGTGAGGAAACAAATCTTGTTTTAAATTGGAAAAAATGTCACTTTATGGTACAAGAGGGAATAGTATTAGGACATAAAATTTCTAGTAAAAGGATCGAGGTAGATAAAGCAAAGATTGAAACTATAAAAAAAATTACCTCCCCCTAGTTCAGTTAAGGCCATTAGAAGTTTTTTAGGAAACGCAGGATTTTATAGAAGATTCATTAAGGATTTTTCTAAAATAGCTAAGCCTTTAACAAAATTACTAGAAAAAGATGTTCCTTTCAATTTTGACGAGGAATGTTTAGACGCATTCAATATCCTTAAGGATAAACTAATAAATGCTCCAATTATAATTGCACCTGATTGGAATCTGCCCTTTGAACTAATGTGTGATGTAAGCGATTTCGCGATGAGGTGCGATTCGGACACAACGAAGAGGCAAGCATTTTCAGCCAATCTATTATGCTAGCGGACTTTGACACTCGCACAGAAAACTACACCACCACGGAGAAAGAATCGCTGAGTCAGTAGTTTTTGCTTTTGACAAATTTAGACGATATTTATTATTATCTAAAGTTGTCGTTTTCATCGACCACTCAAATTTCCCTTCGTTATCTATTAACTAAACTCGATGCGAAAACACGACTCATAAGATGGATCTTACTTTTACAAGAATTTGATTTGGAAATACAGGATAAGAAATGAGCTGAGAACCTTGCCGTTGATCACCTCTCTAGACTCGAAAACCCCATATCGAAGAGCTAAATAAAGGAGAGATAAACGATTCATTCCCAGAAGAACAACTCTTTTTGATAACTCATTCTGAGGTACCATGGTTTGCGGATATTGCAAATTATTTAGCTACTAACATCTTACCAAAAAAATTAACACATCACCAAAAGAAGCGATTCTTTGCCGATGCAAAAATTATTTTTGGGAAGATCCCTTTCTTTCCGAATATGTGCGTCATCGTAATTCAAGATGCGTTACGAGGACGAGAATCGAGTAAGATTATAGAACATTGCCATTCAGGACCTTCAGGAGGACACTACAGTGGCATTAAGACAGCACATAAGATACTCGAATCAGGTTTTTATTGGCCCACTCTATTCAAGAATTCAAACAGGTATGTCGCTTTATGTGATAAATGTCAAAGAATAGGTAATGTCTCTAAATGTGATGAAATGCCTCAAACATATATGCTATCATGTGAAATATTTGATGTATGGGTATTAATTTTATGGGTCTATTCCCTAGTTCGTTCGGAAATAAATACATCCTCGTGGCAGTCGATTACATGTCAAAATGGGTGGAAGCCGAAGCTCTACCTACTAATGATGCTAGAGTAGTAGTTAGGTTCATCAAGAAATCGTTCTCTCGATTCGGAACGCCTAGAGCTATCATTAGTGATAGGGGCACTCATTTCTGTAATACTCAATTTGACAAAGTCTTAAAAAAGTATGGAGTACACCACAGGATAGCTACCCCATATCACCCTCAAACCAGTGGGCAAGTTGAAGTAGCAAACCGAGAACTTAAGCGCATTCTAGAAAAAACGGTTGAATCAAATAGAAAAGATTGGGCATTAAAAGTAGATGATGTGTAACACCCCAAACCCGGCCTAAACGCTACAACCGGATCTGGTATGCCACTTAAGAGATTTTACATAACATGTCGCATTTTGGAAAACAATTACTAGGTTTACACCTTTATTTCGAAAGCTTAATAATTCATTAAAGTATAAAATATTAAGTAACCAATTATCTTGGTAGATTTTAAATAAAAACCGAAATTTCATGCAGGTCTTAACTTAATTGAAAACGTAAAACTTAAAACCCAGTAATAAAAGCCCAACAAAATCCCAAGACATAAATGGCAGTCTAGTGGCCCATGACTTTATTACAAAGAAATTTGAACCCATTAATTAAATGAAAATAAAAAAATTTAGACTAAGTCTTTTTGCTTGAATTCTCAAAGCTCACGCATGGCCACCTTACTCTTCTCTCCACCCGGTCCGATGCCCGGCAAGTGTCACCGAGATGGTTAAAATTAAAGGGTGAGTCGCGAGACTCAGTGTGCAACCCTCATGCACCATTAGATTTGGGCTTTAGCCCCATAAAATAGAATAATCAAAATATAAGTAACAAAAATAATATGCAAAGCCCAACCCATATCCTAGGTGTCCATCTCTACACGCCCCGCACTGACCATTCACACCATTGGGGATTTATACAATCAACCCACACCGCTACACGCCTTGATGGCGATCGTGCTGCTCATCATCGATCATGGCCGTAGCCACTACAATGCATCACGGTGAGGAACCGCTACATGCATCACGGTAAAAACCGCTACAACATATAACTTCCTCCTTTCATCAAACCCAACCCATGCAATCACATAAAATCGTATACTTATAACATTTAATCGGATCATTTACTAACCCGGTGATTTGCTTTACCCTCTTTGGTTCCGTCAATATGCTGGGGTTTCGCATTTAACAAAACATGTAATACTTATTTTCATATATTAATCAAACAGATCTAGATGGTGTGGAGAATTACACACCGATGATATTGCTAAATCCAATATTCTTAGTCGATGTCCTTGCTATCTGGATCTATTATCCTCAATCTATAGCCTTGCTTAAAAGCCGGAACAATTGCGAAAATAGGCCTCTCCTATATTCGGCCATGGTTAGTATTCTACCCGATTTTATATATATAAATAAACAAATCCTCTTACCTTGAAATCCCGAAATTGGAGACTTATGATTTTCGGCTTTTAGGTCTAGTCGACTAAGCTTCCTTCAAATCCCAAATTGCCGCCCATCATAAAACCATTAAACTATTAGCTTTTGGCTTTTGCCTTTCAAAAATCGGGAATAGATCATGAGAACTAATCAAAAATCAACACTTACCTTAGCATAGGAGATTCGGCTAGCACTAGAGAGAGGATTCGGCAATGCCCATGGAAGATTTAAATACCAGAAGTATAGAACTAATTCTCAAATAGGATGAATAGAAGAAAAGACTATGGATGCTTCGACTTCCTAGAGAAATCGGTACAAGAAGGAAAAAGTGGAGAAGAGTTTCGGCTTTTAAAGAAATTGGAGAAAAGAAATTGGAGAGGGAGAGGCTAGGGAATTTCGGCACAATGGGAGAGAAATTTAGGGTTTTCAGTGTCAGAATCAAAGAGCTAGCCCCCTATTTATAGATATTTTGGCACCTCTCGCTAAAAACCGAAAACGCCTCTTAAAATTCAAGCTAAAAGAGAGGAGAAATTCGGCACCCTCCTTGCCATGCAAAGAGGCCGAATTTTACACTCCTCTAGGTGGTGGATTTTCGGCCAACACTTCCCTTGAAGATAAGCTCCTAACTTTTCTCCTTTTTATCTATGATATTATCACTTAAAAATTCACATAAATTCTCCTATTTTATAGCCTTGTAGCCGTCCACCTCTACTAATCCCTAATGCCAAATTTAACTCACTTAAATTAAAATATTTGGGCCTCATTAAACTTAATACTTGGGCCCCTAATTCCTTGTGTGTGGCGTCACCCTCTCTTCATTTAAAGTGCCGAATTTGGCCTAAAACATGGGCTCCTTGCGACCCAAAACTTGTTCCTTTTAATCATTAATGATGCCACTTTAATCTGGGCCTTTTTGCCTAATTCTAAGCCCAAATTTAGACCCCTATCAATTAAATTAACATAGTAAACCTATCCCTACACTAAATGTATAGGCCCGTAAATTTAGGATGTTACATGATGCCTTATGGGCCTATAGAACAGCATTTAAAACCCCTCTAGGGACATCCCCATACAAACTTGTATACGGGTAAAGCTGTCATCTACCATTCGAGTTAGAACACAAAGCTTTTTGGGCCATAAAGTTTTTAAATTTTGATCTTAGCACTGCAGGTAAGAAAAGAATAATGCAGATGAACGAGCTAGACGAATGGAGAGCTGAGGCCTACGAGAACTTGAAACTATACAAAGAGGCAACTAAGCGACGCCATGACGCTCAACTAAAGAAGTCGAAACAATTCGAAGTAGGGGACTTGGTCCTACTGTACAACTCAAGGCTTAAATTATTTCCTGGAAATCTGAAATCGAGATGGTCAGGCCCATTCATGATTAAAACAATTTTTCCATACGGCACAATCGAGATAACTCACCCCACTAAGGGCACATTCAAGGTAAATGGTCACCGATTAAAAATTTATAATGGTACAGATTTTATAGATATGAGAGAGGAGCTTCTGCTCCAGGAACCTTCTTTTAGAACCGAAAACAGGGAAAGTCTAGCTTCAGACTATAAACAAGCGCTTCTCGGGAGGCAACCCGAGCACTAACTTCCCTAACATTATACTTTTAATTGTTTAGCATCTAACTTCATACTAATTAATCTAATAAAGTGCAGGTTTTAGACCACACGGCCTTGCACACGGGCGTGCCCGTGGCCGTGCGGAAGCCAGGGGACAAACCATAGGCGTGCTAGCGACCGTACAAGACAATGAAGAATCTTTTTCCTCAACACGGGCTGCGATAATATTCCACGCCCGTACCGACCACCCGTGCGAGGTTACTGACTTATTAAACACGAGAGAAACACGACCGTGCCTACAAACTGTGCGAGGTTACTGACTTATCAAGCACGGGAGAAATAGCCCGTGCCACCAAACTGTGCGAGGTTACTGACTTATCAAGCACGGGGGTGTCATAAGCCACACGGCCGTGGCAAATCCACCTGAACGCGCCTAAAATTTGAAATCGCGAAAAACACGGGCGCATAAAAATCAAACACGGGCGTGGCCCATGCCCATGCTCGTATCCCTATTTAAGCATCTTTAACCGTCTCTTTTCCCCCAAATCAACCCTAAACCAAATTTCAAGCCTCACCCCTCTCAAATCCGGCCACACTCAAACCCTCCACCGTCCCATCAACCCCTCAACCCCCTTGTCTTTCAAGAAAACCACACTAAAACCGTGAACACACCCGCGCCACCACCGTGCTACAGAAAAAACACGCCCGCGCCATCACCGTGCGACTGCAGAAAACCTCACAGCACCGCTGTGCTTCGCCCGTGTCCAGCCGATTTCCACCACCACCACCTCTGTCTTTCCCATTACTCAAATTTTTGGCACTCAAAGTTTGATATATTTCATATTATTTCGTTTTGTTTAAAGTTTTAATATTAAATATGATTTATTTTCTTTTAGAACTCCTTTTAGAACTTATTGAATGTTCATAATCTTGATGATTAGTTATGTGTGCTATTTATCGTTATTAGATGGATTTCATATTCTCTGTTGATTAAAATCTTTTACAAACCTTCCTATGTAGAATTAGAATTGGTTGCTTATAGGTGATAAATAGTGCTTAGCATTTAAATATCTTGGGCCTAGATGAAAATTTGGTACAACTGATACTTGAATATTCTTTAATTTCAGGTACAATGTCGTCATCACGAGGGAAACGAACCACGGCCGCACCAACTAAGAAAAGAAAGGGGTCTGGATTATCCTCAGCCAGCGCATCTATCGAATTAAGACACCGCTTCCTCCAATTCTCTCAAAAAGCTCAGGAAAAATGAATCAAGGAATTCTGGGAAAGACCTCTAGGAACCGGTAGATGTATTGACTGGAAGGCGGTGGAACAGGTCGGATTAGCAACCGATATTCGAGCCCTCATATCGACCAAGCCGTGGGAGCAATTTTTCTCTATCATTGAGCCAACTTATTTGGAACTCACCCTCGAGTTCTGCACTACTTTTACCTTACAGACAGTGATGGCCCAGTACGACGACTCGGGCATAGTGCAATTCTGCTTAGGAGGTACGGTACATCGACTAAGCGTACCGCAATTCGGCACGGCACTCGGACTCTATACGGAGGAATTTATAGAGGAAAATCCACTCTTCGAGTTAGACCGTCAACTCCATCAGACCCCCTTTATCTGGCGGCGCGGCTTAGCACCCACCACGAATGTCTCACGATCCCGATCGCTCGGGCGACGACCCTTGCCCACCCCTACGATATATTCACGCCATTCTCGCTCACACCATCATAGGACGACGTGAGAGCACAGGGGTGGTAAACAAGCACGATGTCTACTACCTATCATGCATGTCAGAAGGGTACGTTTTTGACCTGGCATACTTCATCGCCTGTGCAATTCAACATCAAACAGAGCCGCACAGGAAGGGGATTTTATCAATGGGGCCCTACATCACACGCTTAGCTCGGTATTTCGGGCTCCTAACCACCGACGAACAAGCCTCCTCACTCACACTGATAGGGCAGATGGCCCCACGGGGCATCTAGACGGTGCTACATATGAGGATGATCCAGCGTCGATGTGGAACCGAACCCCCTCAATACCGATTAACCCTACCCACTGACGAGGAGGAGCCCGAGGACATTACTGATGATGTCCCACTACCACAGGAGCAATCACTCCCAAGCCAGCGGCCCACCCATGCAGCAGCTTCACTTTCAGACATTTTTGCATGCCTTACTCAGTTAGAGCAATACTGTACTCAACAATTCACTGACACAGCTCGACGTTTTGACGGTATCGAGGCCACCCTCCAGCAGATTTGTCATCCCTTCCACATCTCTTCACCAACACCACCGCAGGATCCAGCTGAGGATGAGGACCTCTGAGTCCTTTTATTTTCCTTATTCTTAGTTTTCTTTATTTTTAGTTCTTTCGTTCTAATTTTTATTTGTCTTAATTTAAACTCTTTTGCCGTATATGTTTCATACCCTTATTTTATTCATATTATCATTGGTTATCTAACCTTAGAATACTACTAACAAACACTGGTTTAATTTCGACCCCTAGACATCTAACTAATGACTTCGCAGCTGGTACACTCAAAAATAATGAACAAACCACTAGGAGTAACTCACTGCTACATAAGGCATCTGACACCTCCGACTCAAGGAATCCACCCATAATTCAGGAAGTTTCACTTTTCCCTATATCTTATGATTTTAGTATTATTGTGTTATTATTTAACCTTGTACATTGAGGGCAATGTACATCTTAAGTGTGGGGGGTGAACAACCTAAAAAGGCACCTAACTTTTTTCATTATTCTCAAATTTCTGAAATTAGGTGCCAAACTTTTTGCACTATTCTCAAATCCCTGAATTTAATCTTGTTTGAAAGTAAATTACTCATATTACTAATTAGGATGAAATTTCTGATGATTTATGATTTTTATTGATATGTTTTAGATTAAGTCATTGATAATTGTGCATTGATAATTAAATTCTAAGAATACTAGAGAATCAAGCATGATAAGTCTATTTTTCAGAAATTAAAAATTTTCTAGGTTGTCGAATCGAGTTTAAATATTACTTTAAAGTTTAAAATTTACGAGGTTGACATCAAAATACCCATAATTTTTGTGAGAATTTGAGCCTTATAGAGCATATATTCTTTTTCTTGCTCACTTTATTGATTATGAGTATGTCAACACTGATTTCTTATTCTAGAACTTGCATCAATTATACATGTCGAGACCACATTTTTTTGATTTGATACACAGAAATGATAAAGGCACCTAGGATCTAACCCACTACTCTATTAAAAAGCCTACCTTCACAATTAACCCCTAATGAACCCCTTTTAATCCTAACAACCCTATTTATTGACATAACCGCTAATATTAACCCAGAACCCCTTTGTTTTTGTTATCACCATTCCTTTTGACTACCCTTATATCGAGATTTGATTTGATTAATAGCCTAACTATATTTTTATTTCAATAATTTATCTTTTATTATGTATTTATGATTGTTCTTAAAAAAAATCAAAAGTATATTCATTATTCATCATTAGTTGTGATTAAATGAGCTTATACGCTTAAATTCTAAGTATCGAAGAAGAAGCTCGTATTATTGGTATTCTTAGTTTTCAATTGATGTAATTATTATTATTAGTTCATTAGTTCTTAGTTAGGTAATTTGTCAATTCAAACTCGATTCTAACCCTCTAATTTAGCCTTATTCCACACCTTAACCCTAGCCTCCATTACAACCTCATTAAAGACCTTTTGATTTGTGTTTCATCTCATATTTCAGTGGTGGAGATTTGATTTTCATGCAAGCCTATGGGATTAACTCTTCATGTTTGATTTTTGAGTGCCTAAATTCTGAACCTTAAACACTTTAAGTGATTTGAGTGAATCTTTTGTGAGGATGTCAATCCTTGTCGATTTCAAATTAAAGGTAATTATCTAGATAAGGGGAGACGCCTATGTTTTCGAGCTACAAAATCTATGACTTATACTGTTTGAATTTTTAGGACACTTTGAATTGAATTATCCATGTATAAATTATCTATGAATTATGATGAGACACTATCAATGACTATTATGAATTATAGGAAATTTGTGTTAATTGTAAGTTGAGAATTTTGCTTGAGGACAAGTAAAAGCTTAAGTGTGGGGGTATTTGATAAACCGAAATAGTAACATATTCTAGGCCCATATTTAGTATGCTTTTGGATGAATTATCCCTTGATTTATGTAAAAAGGTGCTCTTAATCCTTTCTTTTCATGTCTTATACTCAGGAAAGCACCCAAGGATAAAAAGAACGAGAAACGGGCTCAAAACGGATCAAAACGGACTAAAGAGGAAATCGACACGGCCTGGACTTAGACCCACACGGCCGTGCCAAGTCAATCATCTAGAACACGGTCTAACCCCGACTCACACGGCCGTGTCTCATTAAAGAAATCCGAACACGGCCTGTCCACGATTTACACAGACGTGCGCCATGGCCGTGCCTCTGCCGTGGAGAAGAGCAATTTCATTCGGGAAAGGATACTTAGGGAGAAAGAAACGTATTTCAAAAGCCTATAAATACACCCTAAGTATGACCTGAAAAGGAGAGCCCAAAGCCGTCGTCTAGGGGCGTCGTGCTAGGCCAGAAAAGGCAGATTTGTGGGGATTTACTCAGGGATAGCCAGTTGATCCATCTCGAGAAGCCGGAATTCTACTCAAGATGGAGGATCTCCTCTTCAATTCCTTCGGGGGTTTTAGGGATTTCTTATGTTTTGTTTTATCTTTTCTCTTGAGATGTTTTCCTTTATTGTTATGAACTAAACCCTTCGGATACCCGAAGGGGATGAAACCTATGATGAATCTTGTTATTATTTTCTGAATTATATGATAAATACTTAGTTTGTTCTTAATTTTGTGAGATTAATCCAAATTTAATGTGCTTAGGTGGAGGAGGAATAGACCCTGCCTAAGAGTAGATCCAACATGATTAAGCGGAGTTGATCGCACGCCTAGAGGTAGGGTGACGAGATTTTACCGGATTAGGGTGAAACCTAATATGGGAATCCACAGATCGATTTACTGCTATTCTAGGGGGTTATTATAAGAGAACGAGAGTTCCACTAATTAACCTAGGGTTAGACGTTATTCGCCTCGAGAGAGGGTTTAATATACGTTAGGGAGTCTTACGGATCAAACTAAGTGAATAAATCGTATGGTTCAGTGTTAGATAACAAGTGAAGTCTAGGTGGATTCTTCCTAGGGTATCGTCTAAATCAACTAAGTTTTTCCCAAGTTATTTTCCAAATTCATTCTTCTTTGTCTTAGAGTCTTTAGTTTAGTAGTCAATTAATTTAGATTAGATAAACAACTTCACTTATTTTAGGCTAAATAATAAAAAGAAAGTTAGTATTAGTACTTTTAGTTCCTTTGGGTTCGACAATCCGGTCTTGCCTAAGCTATACTACTGTTCGATAGGTGCACTTGCCTCAATCGTTGTCAGAGTTAGTTTTCAGGTTCAATCATTCTTTTTATAAATTTTAAAGCTCTGATTCACAGCGATCACTTACATTCGTTCATGCGGAACGTGTGCAACTGTTGTTTCAACACCAATCGATTAGCTAGAGACTTTGTCGCGTAAAAGGTTTCTAACATTTTCCACAAGGTGTATGATATTTTCTCCATCAACACATCCTGCAATACATTATTTGTAAGACACAACTGAATTGCAAACAGGGCCTTCTCATCAAGCTTGTAACGACCTGAAATTTACAGTTATCAGAAAGTGTATTTTTGGGTCTCCATTTTCGCAAAACGGATTCATAAATATTTATAATAAATATTTATTAAGTTAATTGTATGGTTAATTAGGTTTTGACTAGGTAAATTAGCTTAAATTATGGATAATTAGGTGAAAGGATTAAATTGCAAATAAAATAAAAGTTGAATTATAGAATAGAGAAAATTTAAGGGACTAAATAAATAATTAAACCAAATCTTGACAAGTGTATGGTATTGTTAGTGACATGTGTAATACTAATATACATATACTTGTAATTATTAAGTATTTACTTATTATTTAAGTAATTATTATATAATATAATAATATAATAAACATAAAGTAAATAAAGAAAATAAAAGAAATGAAAAGAACATAGAATTGGGACGAAACAGAGAGGAAAAAGAAGGAAAGAAAAAGAAAGAAAGAAAGAAAGGAAAATTAGGTATTTAAAGGTTCAAACTTAAATTGGTAAGTCAATTTAGCTCATTTTCTTGTAATTTTGATGTTTTTAGAATCCTAAAACAAAACACTACTTTATTTATGTTGAAATTTTAGAAGTTAGTGAATTTTTAGGAGTTGTTCATGTTGAATAAATTTAAGTGTTAGGGGTTAAATTGATAGAATTTCAAGTTAGAAGTGAAAAAGGGATTGAATTGTAAAATAAATCATAGTTTTGAGTAATAGGGACTAAATTGAGAGAATTTTGAAATTAGGGTTTATGATGAAATTTGAAAGTTGAAATTAGTCTAAAGTGGGATTTGAATGGAAATATGAAATTAGTTTTAAATAAAATAAAGTTAGTTTTGATTAGGGACTAAATTGAAATGTGAGCAAAGGTTGAGTATAAATTGAAATATTCAATATGAAATTGTAGTGTATTGATAAATTTTAATTGTTTTGATTTTCGTAGCTAACGTTGAGCTGGAGACCTCGGCTAAGAAAGGAAAAGACAAGGTTAACGAGGAATAGCTCGAGAATTACGGTTTGTATTTCTATAATCCGAACTTAATAATTAATTGTTGAATTTGTTACTTGATGTGTATGGTAAGTGGATTGAGGTGAGTAATTGATATTGTGATAATGAATTGAATTGAATTGATTTTATGAGCATATGTAAATATTTGAATTAGAATGAATATTGTTTGAAATTGAAAAATTATTTGAAAACCCTATTAACTGTATCGGGCTGAGTCGGATATAGTTGGCATGCCATAGGATTGAAAGTGTTCAGGGATACTTCGACTTCGAGTCGATGAGACACTGGGTGTCAATTTATTACTTTGAATTATCCGATGAGGCACTGGGTGCCATACTGGTGTGTTTTGGTTGGATCCGTGTATCCGCCAAAGTCTGAGTCGTGTTAATAGGGGTATATAATGAATTGGCAAATTTGATCGATATGAATGATATTGAAAAATGAAATGAAATATGGTTAGAGATATATGAATTGAGAATTTGTTAATTGAATGTGAATAACCAATATTATAGTTCAAAGTGATATGTGTTGACATTGTGAAAAGCTATCTGGGATAGCAACTGATCGGAAGTGAATGTGTTATAAATGATTTATCTATGAATTTTTTATTGTATAATTATAATATTTGTATGATTGAATGTGTAAATAACATAAATTTTATATTTAAAGTATTCGGATTATAGAAATACCATTGAGTTTATACTCAGCGTACGGTTTGTTTCCGTGCGCAGGTTAGGTTAAAGCCAGATCGTTGAACCAGCATCCAAAGCTGATCCCAAACTCAAAAACGTGGTGAAATATATTACTTTTTGGTAATGGCATGTACCTAGGGTGTCACATGTTTGATATTTTGGGAAATGATTGTAAATATGTTATAAGATGATATTAGATACTTTATACACATGAATATATGTATGACATATTGAAGTATAAAATCGTATGTTTAAGTTAATGTATATATGAGTATGCAATAGGTCAAAATTTAAGTTAAATTTGTATGAATTAGCAATTCATTTGGTTGATGAATGTTTGAATTGTTTTGATAATATGAGTAAGATAATATGATGATTTATTGATTAGGCACTTAGGGTGTCAATTTTTGACAAGTTTTAGAGGTGTTTAATCGTGTTTTGGATTGGTTGAACGATTGGATTTTGAGTTGCTTGTTGTTCAAGATTTGCAGGATTAGTAAACTTAATGAATAAGGCTCATTTTGAGTCCACACAGCCTGGCACACGGGCGTGTGACCAGACCGTGTAAGACACACGGCTTACACATGGGCGTGTGGATAAGCCGTGTGTCTCAGCCGTGTGAGGCACACGGCCTAGCACACGGGCATGTGGCTGGCCGTGTGGCCTAAGCCAAAGAGTTACACGGGGTCGAACACGGCCTAAAGCACGGGCGTGTTTAAGGGCACACGAGCGTGTCCCTGGGTAACACGGGCGCGTGAGCCCTGTACTTAGGAAAAATTTTGAAATTTCACGAAAAATTTTATGAACTTCTGATTAAGTCCCGATTTGTTTCTAACACGTGATTTGGGCCTCGAGGGCTCAATAAATGGATGTTATAATTAAATTATGATGTGTATGTTATTATTATATGATTGTTCGTATTTGTTCTGAAATATTCATTAATGCTCTGTAACCCTGTTCTGGTGACGGATAAGGGTTAAGGGGTGTTACAAAGCTCTTCCCATTCTAACTGTTTCATATCTGTGGGCTTTTTCCTTGTAACAACCTTTTTCAGACCGTTCTAAACCAGTATTGTCGTCATCCGAACTTGTTACAGATTGAAATTTGTGATGCCATCGAACTTCTAAATATCGAACCTGGTTGTCGTCATCTCTGAACGGGTTGTATGCGAAAATTAAACTAGCTCTTATACCAGTTTGTAGGCGATAAACCCAATTAAGCAACAAATAAGTAAAATAACGAACTAATTGAAGAGATCAAACACATATTTTACGTGGAAAAACTCCTCCGAAGAGGATAAAAAACTACGGGCAAAGATAATTTCACTATAACAGCAAAAACAAAGAGTACAAAGATGGAGATAAAACTAAATCCCGAAACCCGAAATAAGAACTCTCAAAACTAAATACAAAATTCTCTGAAAGCTTGCAAAAGCTAATACCTAAATGTATAATGGGTTTAATCTTTCTAGGGTAGAAAAGTGTCTATTTATAGGCTAAATTCGTAGGTCAAATAATATTAAAATAATCTACACTAATCAAAGTTCAGTTGAAACAAATACTTAGAGTTTAACTAGGAGAAGAAAACCAAGAAAATTGCATGACACGTTGCCACATGGCGACGTCCCCTGTCGTGTTGTCGCCACGTCGTTTCTACTTCTCCCTTGTTTTCGTCATTGCATCGCCACGACGTCGCTCTCTGTTTGTGACTAAATTTGACTGAAATACGAGGCATACTCCACATATACATATAATTTTGATCTATTGATTAAGTGTTCACTTTTTTCAAGAATGGTCAAAGTTTAAATCATAGTTGTACCGAAAAAGAAAACTTGTCATAAAGCTTAAATTTTATCATATTTGCTAGTTAAAAGAGTAATTATACCTAGGCTTAACTATAAAATTAACCCTTAAATTATATTGCTTTTCCCACTTAGGTACTTAAAATGTTTTGGTCAAATTCGTTACTTCAATTATCAATTTCTTCTCAATTTATCCAAAGAGTTAATTGTATCAAAACTATTCATTTAATTGTTAAATGACACATCAAATCTAATGTAACTAAATTTAAAATGAAAATTTTAAATAAATAGTTGTAGAATAACATTTAAAACTAAAAAACTAAAAATAACAAAAACACTATAATTTAAAGGTATTTTTACATTAAAGCAAAGTTATTTGAATAGAATCGAACTACTTGATTGGACCAATTAAACTAAAAACTAGTGACTAAGATCCGATTGAGAAAAGCCTTGTATCTATGAAGAGAGCTTAAGATGGAAATACCAAACTATGAATTCACATGATCAAATATATTACGTCATGTGTTAATCAGTGTGTCGTGTTTTGGCATCCATGCATGCTTCAAACAATTATCCCTAACCATAATTATAAAGGGAAAAGGAAAACTATGGGAATACTGTTGAACACTGCTTGTCTAATTATATATGAAAGTGATGCTTCATCTATCTATTTTGCCTTTCGTTTGGGGGGTCGAAGGCAAAGGTGACCATCTAATTGTAGTAATTATTATCGTAATAATATTATTTATGATGGTGACTCCATCCCCTGTCATTGCAGCCAGGAAAACTTTATCATCTTTGGGTTGTATTTTCTTTTTATTTTTGGCACCGCACGAGTGAAATGATTTAAATAAACATATAATATATTTCAAAGAAAGAAGAAAATGGTCCCTAGGAAATTATAATTTTGAAGAACCCAAGAAGAATTGTGCTTTTGATCCCCAAGCCACTTCGGATACATGAAAAGAAAAATAGGAAAATCATACTCAAATTTTATATTTAAAATTTATTAATAAAAATACATTTACATGAATTTTAATCAAAGTTAATTCATCAATTTTAACTCTTAACTTTAGCATTATTTTTTAATCAAAGTCAAGGCTTTAACTTTTAAATTTTATAAAACAAATTTAATGGAGTAGTAAATATTATGGTATGTTGTATATGAACTTTGATTTTATGTAATTTTATATGTGAAATTCTGATTAGGATCAATTTTTAAAAATTACTAATAATATTATTGAATTAGCACCGTTTTACGTTAATATATTACATACAAGAACTATTATATTAAACTAATATAAAAATAAATGTATTTATTTCTCTAAATATTTACAATTGTATCAAAATTAAAGTTTTATTTATACATATGAAACACAATTTAAGTTCACTAAATCAATATTTAAGTACGTAATGAAACAAAATTCATATATAAAGTTATTATTTATCCAATTCTTACATATTTTCCTTTTTGTTAATCGAAAACCAATTTTATTTTTGTCCACCAAACATATTTCTTCGATTTTTTTTATTTTTAAAAGAAAAAAAAAAGAGAATAATCCTTATTTTTTTAAAAGGTCAAATTTTACCATTAGACCCTGTACTTCGCGTAATTGGTGAATTTAATACTTATACTTTAATTTGATCAACTTTAATTCTTGTACTTTTTGAATTGGTCAATTTAAGTCATTGTATTTTTAAAATTTTTAATTTTTAATCTTAACCAAACGATAGCAATTAAATATGTTTGGTTAAATTTTGCTATCAATCCTATATTATGTGTCTTAATTGCTACATTTTTTGAATTTCTAAATTTTAATCTTAATGTAAATAACAGTTGATAAATCTATCAACTAGTCTTTTTTAGTAATATGTGTAAATAGTAAACTGACATGGCATTATACATGTAATAATATGTTTAACACATCAAAATTTAAAAATAATAGAACTTAATGAATTTAATAGCTACCATTCGATCAAGACTAAAATTTTAAAACTCTAAAAGTACATAGACTGAAAATGATCAAATCAAAGTACAAGTACTAAATCCACAACTTATGCAAAGTACAAGATTTAATAGTAGAGTTTGAACTTTTAGAAACCTAATACACTCAAAATTGCAAAATAATATATAAGAAACCAAGTCGATTGAGTCTTAGCATGGGTTGTATTTGTTGTCAAAGTAGGAGGTCATAGGTTCGAGTACGCGAAAGCACATGTATCCTTCTGTTTAAGGGTGAGAAGAGATTATGGGTAGTTCTAGGCCCATAGTATCATTTGAAAAATCATTTAACAATTGAGCTTAAATGTAATTACTTATAAAAATATACACATGTGATATTACACTTTTTAATTCTTAGGGAAAAGTGAGAATCAAATCTAACTACACTATGACTTTCCAAACACACATGTACGTTATATAAGTTAAAGGAATGATTTTTATACTATAATAATATTATTTTAATTTTAGGATATGTATTATTGATTAAGTTTTAACTTGATTGACATCGTTGTTGCTACAACATTATGGTGAACATGGATTCAAACGCGCTTAACCGCCTAATATCTATCACTTTAGGAATTATGTAAAAAAAGAAATTATATATTATTTTACTAATCTCATTGAAATAATTTAAAACTTTTACTAATTTCTCATATATTTTGACCTACTAAATATTTAAATAAATTATATATTATTTATACCAATTTAACTAAATTACATATTATCTAGTATTGATTCTTTATTTAATCAAAGATAACTCAGAATGACAATAACTATATGTTTAATGTTGTATAGAATGGTAGAGCCCACCAAATATGAATGCTAGAATAATTAAATAAAGTTGTATAGAATGATTATTTGTCTTGTTAGTTTTATTAGTAATTGCATTTATCGAATATATTTTTGGGCTAACATATTACATAAGCAATTCGATTTTAAGTGTTGTTATTAGAGTTTTTTTTTTTTTTTTTTGGAAGTATTAATGAGAATTTTTTATAGTAATTAATATTTTTTAGAATATAATTTATATAGTTATGTAATTACAATTTATTATATCAAACATTCGTAATTATTATATAATTACACTCTGCCAACCGAGCAAGTGTAATAAATTAGAATTCTTTATAATTACAATATGGTGTAATTACTAAGATAATAATTATACTTTCATCTAATCTAATTAATTTGTGATGTCTAAAACACCCTTAATGGTTTTTAACATTAATCTTATTATAAGTTCTTTATCATATCTGCTCTTTTTGATACAATACTTAAAACTACCCATAACCCCTCCCCAACCCTTAAATAATAAGATAATGCGCTTCAGCATGCTCAAACTCACGTCCTCTTACACTAACAACAATATCGATGCCAATCAAACTAAGACTCAATTAACCACCCTTAATGCTTTTATTTTCTCAACAGAATCAAAATAAAAATTGCCTCTAAAGCCAAACACCTAACTTGCAACATGAATGAAATATTGAAACCAAATTGTAAATGCCGAAATTGTTACCAAACCTTATATTTTGGGCCTTTAACCATTTTCATTTTGATTTGATTCTATTATAATTCTTCAAGGGTAATATAATCCGAGATTAGCCTTTTGCTAAAATCCCTAACTTGTTTACTTCTTACCATTTGCAGTGTTTGAAGGATGGAACACAATGGGGGGAAGAGATCATAATCCATGTCAATTTCTTCTTTCTATTTTCTTTATCACTCTTTACATTCTTCACATACGTTTATCACTGTAAAAACCATTTCTCTGAGACAAAAGAAGTCATCTTTTTTTTTTTTTTTTTTTTTTTTGTAACATAACTGACACCCCCCCCCCGGGCAAATCCCCCAATAAAGATCTGATCCATTAGCAAAACAGAAGAAAAGAATTTGCAGCTTTGTACAATACTAGTATATCACTATATATATAAACACTAACTCAAATTTGAGAGGTTTGTTTGTTGCAAAAACATAGCTAGCCTTGGCTTGATGAACCATTAGTCCAAGTCATCCCCACATGCACATCATCTTCCCTTTAACCGCACCATCAAATGCTTACTAATTTAGACCATACAGAAAGAGGACAGCCGTTTTTATTCACTTGCATACAATCTCAGGTTCAACTATATATTACAATTAAACTAGAGCAGGAAACTAGGGGCAGATATAAATAGACAGATTCTTACTGTATACTTCAAACTTCGCTCCCTTAAATTCTGCTCGGGCACACTAAAATAGTAAGGTACCCGATGAAGGCAAATTGCAGAAAGCCAATTAGCGACCTCTGCCACGACCACGTCCACGCCCCCTACCCCGACCACGTCCCAAAGGCCGTCCTGAATAGATGATGGGCAAAATTAGTAGAAATGAGTAAATGATGCACACAAAAGTAACGAGTGTTGAGATCAAAATAATAGAAGAGTGAAATGTATAAATACCTGCAGCTGGCTTCTTAGGCTTAACTCTTGGTGTCTCCTCCACAAGCAAAGTTTCCAGATTCAAGCTGTCAGGAAGAATATAATAACGAATGTTGTTACCCCGGACACTCAGATGGTCAAGGGTAACGGGGTTTTTTCCCTTGAGCGTTAGTTTCACCGTCTTCAAATGTGTATTCATGCTAACATCAACCCCTACAAGATTCAGCAAAGCCATTTTTCACACAGTGCATTTAACAGAGAGAATAGCTGGAAAACATTCTTAGAGAATGGAGGATGGACACTAAAACAGCTACATAACAAAAGTCTGAACACTATCTCTAGGTCATGTTAAAAATTTCAGTCGCCCAGCTAAAGCTTCCATCGTTTTAACATGAAGAATCGAAACACAAAACATGTTACTTGTTAGCTGTTACACAATTTTCTGAGAAAAAAAAATCGGCATATTTAACATTCTATGAGTCCACTATCAAAATGTGCTCACCCTTGATGTTGAATATTAGATCGAATCAAGCAAATGAAGCTTCTGCATGCTAGTATTTTCATATAGTTTTCCAACTACAAGCCTAGTGAAGTGGCAATAAAGAAAGAAAAAATAAAACAAAGAATCATGCCGATTTATATGAAGTTATAAAAATTGACAATCAACGACATATATTCCATAAAAAGGAACAGCAGAGTGCAAAGTAACACAATTAGTTTATGTGGAGATGAACTTAAAATGGGAAAAGCCCAAGGTTCTTTTTCCTCACAATTTGAAGAGCCAATCACAATTAATGGTCCATAAGTTCGTATTAGTTCATTCTTAAAACACTAGTAGTGAAGATATTTTCCTACTCCACGAGCGGAATTTAAAGACCATGAAATTTATTTATTTTAAATAATATGATTAAGTCATTTATGTCACCATGCTAATCCTACTAACAATGTGGAAGAGATAATTTCTCTTAACCAAAATACGCAATATTTTGCCTCTTTCGGCAAATAAATGAATAGAATGCAAAAAAGGGATAAAAAAAGTTTTTTTTTTTTTAAAAAAAAACAATGGCAAAAGCAAATAAGAGCATCAATCAAGAAGAGCCTATATATAAATTAGATTGATTCTCATTAAACCATTACGTATAAAAATCAAAACCTAGGGCTCATTGAAAAGCCCAAAGGAGAATAATGAAAACCATAAGCTTGAATTGAAAATGTATACTAAATAAAGAGAGATACGAACCTGTGATGGTGCCATGGACGACAGTTCCGTTCTTGAGCTCGATGGAGACAGTCTCGTTATTTAACTTCATTAAAAACCTTTTTTTTTTTTTAAAGTAATTATTTACATCAATTTTTTTAATGAATGTTGCTTCTTAGTTGAAAATTAAAGAATAAAATAAAATGTTAAACAAAAAAGGAATGAAAAACAAGGAAGGATGATTACCTCACGAGCTTCATGTTTGAAAATTTTGAACAGTGAAATGAGAGTAAAGCTCCAGAACTGAGTTTGATGGCGATTCAAATTTTCAAATGCAAAACCCTTTCCTCCCTTTTTTTTTTTTTTATAATTATTAAAAAGAAAGGGAAAGGCTCATTCATTGTTGCATGTAATTTTGGGCCTAAATATCTTGGCCCATATTTACCCCAATAATGCTCTAATTTTTATTTTATTTAAATCACTACACTCTTCAATAATAAAATAAAGAAAGAGTAAATATGAGGAACTTTTTATTTTCCTAAAACGAAGTTGAAATATATTATAAAAATATTCAAAACAACAGAATTTTTGGGCCATTTTACCCAAAAAGCTCATTCCCAAAATTATTTATGAAAATAGACCAATTTTTTTATTATTTATCAAAAAAGGTTGAATTTCGCAAAATCGCATCCACGTCAGCGCGTTTTCAGGTGATGTGTCAACAAAACGCGTCCTTAGGGGAGCGTTTTGTCCACATCAGCACAAAGCGCTTCCTTGAAGGAGCGTTTTGCTAACGTGGACAAAACGCTCCCCTGTGGCTGCGTTTTGCCCTATGCAACTACTACTTTTTTTACCATTTGGGCTCCAACGGTCCAAAAAAAAAATATAAAAGGCCCCCTTTCATTTTTTTCACACAAAAGTCCTCTCATAATTCTCTCAAAATTCTCTCAAATTTTCTCAAAGCTCTCTTTAATTTTTGCAAAAAAGGTCTGTTTGAAATTTTTTTAATTAGTTTTTTTTTAAATTAAAAATATTTGATCGTGTTAGCAATGGCCGGAGAATTAATTCGTCTCGATAATAAACACATCTCCGTCGATCAAATGATAATGGTAAGTGATAATTTTAATTTTTCAATACTATTTAATATTTTTTTTTCATTTATGCAATTTTAATTAATTTTTCGATACTATTTAATATTTTTTTCATTTATGAAATTTTAATTAATTTTTATTTTATAATTTTTTTATAACAGTCTGTAGATTGGGTGTTGCAATACTATATCTGTAATATGTCTGGTCCTCCATCGCCGTTGATAGAGAATTACCTGCGGGAAGCAGGTTTTTGGCACGTGGCCACAATAGGCCGGGGGTGCAAGTTGGACCCGAAGCTAATCAGTGCGTTGATAGAGAGGTGGAGACCCGAGACGCACACTTTCCATCTTCCATCCGGAGAGTGTACTATCACTCTGGAAGACGTACAGTTGCAATTACGATTGTCGGTGGATGGGTACGCAGTCACCGGGTCCGCTCAATCTGCTGATTGGGGAGCCGTATGCTACGAGCTTTTGGATGCTATTGCGAATAATATTAACGGAGGTCGGATCGAGATGGGCTGGTTATGAGACACATTCCCAGAGCCGGATAATGATTCGACTGAATTAGAAAGAATACGATATGCTCGGGCATACATTCTTGAGATGATTGGAGGTTATCTGATGCAGGACTTGTCACGAAACCTCGTACATCTGATGGTGTGTGTGATGCCATAGGCTTCCCTGTCGCTCAATTGCGGCTGGTATTCCAGTGCCCCGATTCGATATAACGAAAATATCAGTTTGGGGGCAGACATGTCTCCTTAACCTGGAAAGAAAGAAATTCTAGTCATCAGCTGACTGCCCCGGTGTTATTGCAAACGCAATTGGAAGGATTCTCCCACTGCCATCCTGTGTCATAGCTAGCAATAGCCTATGGGTATATCTACCATACATAAAGGTACCGTCAATTTGTACCAATGGCTTGCAGTATAGAAATGCGTCTCGGCATTGCTTAAAGCTCCAGAACAGACGCTTGAACACTTGGCATCCACGGAGCAATCAGTCGTTGTAGTACGCAGGTGCCGTTTCAAGGTTTGTTATGCAACCTGGGACATATCTCTCCAGCACCTGACACCACTGTCACACTTCATTATATGAAGTGTCCCACCCACCATGCATATTTTCCAACGCCTTCTGCTTAGCTATCCAAGGCTTGCGGTAAGAGGGCGTGTACCTCAATTGGCTACGAATATTAGCAATTAAGACCGGCACTGAAGTCCTAGGATTTGCCTTCACCGTCAGTAGTATTAAGCTAGCTAACATATCTAAATCCATCTTGGGATGATCTTGTGAAACACATGTCAACGAAGTACGTTAAATAATGCAACATTACGTAATAACAGTATTATTCAAAAACCCTAAACACCTAGTGGTACTTTACCGCCAACACATGTATGTAGACCTTTGTACTTTTTTATCTCCCACAAGCCTGTCCTTTTCCTCAACGAGGCCATGATTTTCCATGAACATGTACTGTCCTGCACTACACACTTGACTTCAAACTTATCAGATTTGGATTTAACCACGTTGTAGTTAACCCCGTTCATGATGCTATGTTGTTTCAATACACCAAGAAAACTATCCTTATTGGAAAACTTCTTACCAACTTTCAATTCACCCGAATCCAATGAAGAACTTGTACGGTCACTGATGGATCTCGAAACTAACTATTATTTCGACAAAGGCAAGCGCACCTATCGAACAGTAGTATAGCTGTGGTGAGTCTGGAATATCGTATCCTCAAGGACCAAGAGTACTAGTATTAACTATCTTTTTATTATCTAGCCTAATAATTAAGGGGATTTATTTTTAATCTAAAATTAACTAACTAATTTAACTATATATGAACGCGACAGAAAGTAAATTAGGAAAATACTTTTGGACAACTTATATGAGATATGCAATACCTAAGGAAGAATCCACCTAGAATTCACTTATTACTTTTGATTCATGCGATTTATTCACTTGGCTTAATCCGTAGAAATCCCTAAATTATATTAATACCTCTCTCGAGGCTACTAACAACTGACTCTAGGTTGATTAACTGAAATCTCTTTCTAATTAAAGCCCCTATTGTCGCATTAACTCGATCTATGGATTCCCTTATTAGGTTTGACCCTAATCCGGCAGATTTTCGTCGCCCTATCTCTAGGGTTGCAATCAACTCCACTTAATTGTGTTAATCTACTCTTAAACAGGGACTTTTGCTCCACTGAATAAGCACATTCGAACTTGAATCAATAACCTGAATTATCAAAACAAGAATAAGAACTCACAATTAAGAATAAGCACAAGTATTTATCTCATAAATCAAATAATAATAAGATCTGTCTTAGGCTTCATCCCCTTAGATATTTAAGGGATTTAGTTCATACTAAAAGAGGGAAACATCATAAAAGAGGAAAAAACAACAAAACATAAGAAAACCCAAAAACTTCTAAAGAACTTGATGGGAGATCCTCAGTCTTGATGGAGATTCTTCTCCTAAGTTGTTCCCGACGGCTGTCTTGGAGTATTTTCTCCTTCTACTCGGCGTCTATTCGACGTCCTGTCGATCTCCTCCCTTTAGGATGCCCCCTAGGGTGTTTATATAGGCTTTGAGATGCCTTACTTGGCCCAAAAGTATCCTAATCCGAATGAAACTCATCTTGGCCACGACAGGGACACGCCCGTGTGACACGCCCGTGGTGGACTCTCTTGGTCGTGGTCGATCCTGCTCGCCACACACGGCCGTGTGATCTAGTCGTGTATGTTGATCCAGGCCGTGTCTAGGTTGTTGCTCGAAACACACGGCCGTGGGTGATAGTCCAGGCCGTGTGAGTCTCTAAGGTAGGCCTATTTTGTCCCTTTTTGGCCCGCTTCTCGTTCTTTTCGATTTCCTAAGCTCTCCTGAGTATAAAACATGAAATTAAGAGATTAGGAGCATCGAATTCATCAAATCTAATGAATATTCATCCAAAATTAAGCCATGCATGGGGTTAAAAAATGTATAAATTATGGTTTATCAAATACCCCCACACTTAAGCTTTTGCTTGTCCTCAAGCAAAATTCTCAACTCACAATTAAAAATAACTTTCTCAATTCATAATCCTCATCAATAATGTCTCATCATAATTAATAGATAATTCATACATTGATAATTTAACTAAAAGAGTCCTAGAGATTCAAACAATCTAAGTCGTAGATTTTTATAGCATGAAAACATAGGTGTTTCCCCTTACCTAAATAAATTACCTTTGATCCAAAATCGACAAGAATTTACATCCTCACTAAAGATTCACTCATATCACTCAAAGTGTTTAAGGTTCAAATTAAGCACTCAAAAAGTCGAACATAAAAAGTTAATCCCATAGGCTTGCCTGAAAATTAAATCTTCACCACTATAAAATGAGATGATACACAAATCAAAGGGTCTTTAAAAAGGGTTGTAACGGGGCTTGGGTTTAAGGTGTGGATAAAGGTTGAATTAGAGGGTTAAAATCGAGATTGAATTGAAAAATTACCTAACTAGAAAAATTAGACTAATACTGAATAATTACATCAATTGAAAACTTAATACTAATAACACGGGCTTCTTCTAAAGATAATGAAATTAACAGTTTAAGTTCATAACACTAATAATGAATATACTTCGTTTTTTTTAAGAAAAAACAATAATAATAAAATAGAATTAACAACTGAAATAAAGAAAATAGTTAAGCAACCGATCAAATCAAATCTTGATATAAGGGTAGTCAAGAGAAATAGTGATAACAAATACAAAGTAGGTTTTGGGTTAATATTAATGGGTGAGTCAAGAAATGGTTGATTAGGTTTCAAAGGGTTCACTAGGGGTTAATTAAACGGGTAGGCTTTTTAGTGGAATAAGTGGGTTAAAACCTAGGTGCCTTTATCATCTCAGTATATCAAATCATAGGTGTGGTCTCGACATGTATGATCGAAACAAGTTCTAGAATAGCAAATCAATGTTGACACACTCGTAATCAATAGAGTGAGCACGAAAAATGTATGCTCTAAAAGGCTCAAAGTCTCACAAATATTATGGTTTTTTATGTCAACCTTGCAAATTTCAAACTTCAAAGTAATATTCAAATTTAGGAGAACAACCTAAATTTTTTTTTTTTACGGAAAATAGACTTATCATGCTTGATTCTCTAATATCTTAAAGTTTAAATCATTAATACACAATTAACTATGACTTAATCCAAAACATATCAATGAAAATCATAAATCAAAAGAAATTTCATTCTAGTAAAATGAGAAAATTACTTAAGAACAAGATATAATTTAGGGATTTTCAAATATTACTATAGTTAACCCCCCCACACTTAAGATGTACATTGCCCTCAATGTACAAAGATAAATAATGACAATATATTAAGAAAATCATAAGATAAGGAGAGGAGTGAAACTTCCTGAATTTTGGATGGAGTCAATGAAAAGAAATCGGATAGGATTTGGCAGAGGTGAACGTGGGGAAGCACCTTGAACCGTTTGAAATTGAATCCTTGAAGCAGCCGGCCTGATCGTAATGTATCCTACGCTAAATCTAAATGGCATGAAGAATAAGAAGAAAATGATAAAGCAAATAAAAATAAAAATAAAATAATAGAGAATATATATTGAAGAATAGAGGAGGGAAGAAAGTGGAGGAGGAGGGCGATGGTCGGAAAGCTGCGGTGGCTAGGGTTGGAGGAAATTTGGGGAAGAAGGTGAACATGGGGGAGGGGTTTAAATAGGGATTGGGGCACACAGTCGTGGCCCACGCCCGTGTGCCCTATGTTTAATCCGTGTGTTTCACAAATTTTGAATTAGGGCGTGTCTGAGTTTTTAATCCACGCCCGTGTATAGGTTCACACACCTGTGTTACTTAATCTGTGTCGACCACGGCCTACAAGCACGGGTGTGTCGCACGCCCGTGTTCTTTAGTCAGTTTCGACCACGCCCGCATCGCACGGCCGTGGTATTTTATCGCAGCCCGTGTCTTGGGGAAAATTTCCATCCTGTTTTCATACGGCCAAGGACACGCCCGTGTGTCCAGGCCGTGTGGGTTAAAAACCTACGTTTAAACATGAAAAAAATTAAAGATAAACTAATTAGTAGGGTTAGTGCTCGGGTTGCCTCTCGAGAAGCGCTCATTTAAAGTCTTAAGCTAGACTTACCTCTCATTCACGTATTCATGGTGGTTTGAGGAGTTGAAACTCCTCTCCCCTGCTATCAGTTCTATGATCACTATGTAGTTTAAGTCGAGTGGCGTTTACCTTAAAAGTGCCGAATGTAGGATTGGTCACCTCGACTGTTCTGTATGGGAAGACATTGAGTACCGTGAGAGGAGTCGCTCCGTTTGCTTTAAGCTTTGAGGTGTTAATTTGAGGATCGGTTGCATCTAACAGTACCTGATCTCCAATTTTGAAGTGATTTGATGTTCCTATAAGCTCGTCTGGGGGTTCTCTCGGTTTTGCTTCGTGTGTTTTTAGTTTCTCCTTGAAATGTGTCTTCCACTCATCTAGTTCATTGGTCTGAAGCCTTCGTTCCTCATGAATTATTTCTTTATTGGCCCGAGGTCTAGGATCTGGCTCAGTTGTGTAGTTTCATGGTGTTTCCTGTAAAGAATGTTGAACCAAATGGTTATTAATGGAATTTATATTTTCACCTTGATTACTCGATGTCCTAGCCGAGTCAAGAGCCTGAAGAGTGATTGTTTCATCACCTACACGAAGTGTGAGTTCACCTGTATCAATATCAATTTTAGTTACGCGATTGCTAAAAAGGGTCTTCCTAAAATTAAAGGAACATTATTATCCTCATCCATGTCTAAAACGACAAAGTCTACCGGGAATATGAATTTATCAATTTTTACTAGTACATCTTCGATTATACCCCTAGGAATTCTAATAGTTTTATCAGTTAATTGAATGCTCATCCTAGTTTGTTTGGGTTTCCCGAGACCTAGTTGTTTAAACATTTTATAAGGCATAACATTGATGCTTGCCCCTAAATCAGCTAAGGCATTATTAATAGATAAACTACCAATTAAACATGGAATTGTAAAACTCCCTGGATCTTTTAATTTTCGTGGTAGTTTATTTTGCAAAATTGCTGAGCACACTACGTTTAGCTCCACATGTGACATATCGTCTAACTTCCGTTTGTTTGTCAAAAGCTCTTTTAAAAATTTCCTTGAATTGGGCATCTGCGAAAGAGCTTCAAGAAACGGTAAGTTAATATGTATTTTTTTTAAAAGTTTAAGAAATTTACCGAATTGTTCATCTGTGCGGTCTTTCTTTATCGCATTGGGATATGGTACACGAGGTTTGTACTCTGTACTTACTGATTTCGGTTTATCATGGCTTACCTCAACCTTACCCTTATATACCACCTTCTCTTGCCTCTGTTTTGGTTCGTCTAACCCTTCACCATCGTGAGCGATTATGGCTTGAAGTTGCTCCTTTGGGTTAGTTTCAGTTTTACTTGGCAAGTTGCCTTGTGGTCGTACTGAGATCAGCTTAGCAAGCTGTCCTATTTGGTTCTCGAGCTCTTGAATCGATGCTTGTTGATTTTTTAGTGCTGTTTTGGTGTTTTGGAAACGAGTTTCTAGCACCGCGATAAATTTTGTTAGCATCTCCTCAAGGTTCGGCTTTTTCTCTTGTGGGTAGAGCTGCTGTTGAAAGCCTGGAAGGGGTTGTTGTCTCTGATTTCCTTGACCACCCCATGAGAAATTGGGATGGTTCCTCCAACCTGGATTGTAAGTGTTACTATAAGGATTATTCTGAGGTCTAGAATTATTACCCATATAGTTTATCTGTTCGCTTTCTATGCCAGAGTTGTAGGATGTATATTCTATATTACTTATTCCTCATCCATTCATATCGCACTGCATCACTGGATGTACCTACGAAGAACCACATAAACCATCAATTTTTTTACTTAGAAGCTCTACCTGGTTTGATAGCATTGTCACTGCGTCGAGGTTGAAAACTCTGGCGGATTTTGTTGGCTTCGTCCTCATAACTTGCCACTGATAGTTATTCAGTGACAGCTCCTCTATAAACTCATAAGCCGCTTCAGGGGTCTTGTTATTTAGGGTTCCACCGGCGGCTAAATCAATCAACTGCCTAATTGAGGGGTTCACACCGTTGTAAAAGGTTTGAACCTGTAGTCACAAGGGTAACCCATGGTGAGGGCACCTCCTTAGTAGATCCTTATATCTCTCCCATGCATCGTAGAGTGTTTCTAGATCCATCTGCACAAAAGAAGAAATATCATTCCTCAACTTAGTCGTTTTAGCCATGGAAAATATTTTAACGAAAATTTTTCGGTCATTTGTTCCCATGTAGTGATTGATCCTCGTGGTAACGAGTTTAACCACTGTTTAGCTTTGTTCCTCAGTAAAAAGGGAAACAACCGAAGGCGAATGGCATCATCAGAAACGCTATTAATCTTGAAAGTGTCGCAAAACTCAAGAAAATTTGCCAAGTGATTTTTGGATCCTCATCCTGCAAACCATCAAAGCCCAAACAAATTGTTTGAATCATCTCATGCAGATGTTAGGTTTCATTCAAAATTATTTGCAGTAATAGTAGGTCTAACAATACTTGATTCACTCCCTGTTAAAGTAGGTTTAGCATAATCATACATAGTTCGAGGAACAGGATTTTGATTCACCGGGTTTGCAACAACCACAGGAGGTAGCGGATTATTATCAGCCATCTCTTCGGTAGTGTTGGTATCGTCCTCTTGCTCTTCTTCTATGTACTTGTAGGCTTCGCCTTATTTCCCTACGATTTCTCTGAACGGTACCTTCTATATCATCATGTCAAAAATCAAAGGGTCTGACGGGTTCCTCCTAGTCATAAACTAGAATTACCCGCCAGAAGCAAATAAAAGAAAAATTAGCAAAGTTAAAAAAAAAATTAATATAAATTGCAAATAAATAAAATGGCTAAAGTAATAAAAATTTAGTTTTCCTAATATCTTAGTCCCCGGCAACGACGCCAAAAACTTGATGGATCTCGAAACTAACTATTATTTCGACAAAGGCAAGTGCACCTATCGAATAGTAGTATAGCTGTGGTGAGTCCGGAATATCATATCCTCAAGGACCAAGAGTACTAGTATTAACTATCTTTTTATTATCTAGCCTAATAACTAAGGGGATTTATTTTTAATCTAAAATTAACTAACTAATTTAACTATATATGAACGCGACAGAAAGTAAATTAGAAAAATACTTTTAGACAACTTATATGAGATATGCAATACCTAAGGAAGAATCTACCTAGACTTCACTTATTACTTTTGATTCATGCGATTTATTCACTTGGCTTAATCAGTAAAAATCCTAAATTATATTAATACCTCTCTCGAGGCTACTAACAACCGACTCTAGGTTGATTAATCAAATCTCTTTCTAATTAAAACCCTATTGTCGCATTAACTCGATTTATGGATTCCCTTATTAGGTTTGACCCTAATTCGCGATTTTAAATCGCCTATCTTTAGGGTTGCAATCAACTCCGCTTAATTGTGTTGATCTACTCTTAAACAGGGGACTTTTGCTCCACCGAATAAGCACATTCGAACTTGAATCAATAACTGAATTATCAAAACAAGAATAAGAACTCACAATTAAGAATAAGCACAAATATTTATCTCATAAATCAAATAATAATAAGATCTGTCTTAGGCTTCATCCCCTTAGATATTTAAGGGATTTAGTTCATACTAAAAGAGGGAAACATCATAAAAGAGGAAAAACAACAAAACATAAGAAAACCCAAAAACTTCTAAAGAACTTGATGGGAGATCCTCAGTCTTGATGAAGATTCTTCTCCTAAGCTGTTCCCGACGGCTGTCTTGGAGTATTTTCTCCTTCTACTCGGCGTCTATTCAACGTCCTGTCGATCTCCTCCCTTTAGGTTGCCCCCTAGGGTGTTTATATAGGCTTTGAGATGCCTTACTTGGCCCAAAAGTATCCTAATCCGAATGAAACTCATCTTGGCCATGGCAGGGACACGCCCATGTGACACGCCCGTGGTGGACTCTCTTGGCCGTGGTCGATCCTGCTCGCCACACACGGCCGTGTGATCTAGCCGTGTACGTTGATCCAGGCCGTGTCTAGGTTGTTGCTCGAAACACACGGCCGTGGGTGATAGTCCAGGCCGTGTAAGTCTCTAAGGTAGGCCTATTTTGTCCCTTTTTGGCCCGTTTCTCGTTCTTTTTAATTTCCTAAGCTCTCTTGAGTATAAAACATGAAATTAAGAGATTAGGAGCATCGAATTCATCAAATCTAATGAATATTCATCCAAAATTAAGCCAAGCATGGGGTTAAAATATGTGAAAATTATGGTTGATCAGTCACGTCTTCTGTGTAGTAGATCTGGAAAATCCAACGCATCATCTTGATATAGATCGACACTATGTATGTGGGTTGGAGGCGAGTACGCCCTGAATCACAGATCTTCTTCTTCTTCATCTGAACCCCCTTCAACATCTTCAGGTATGGTTGGAACAGGCTCCGGTTCAAAAAAAATACAAGTTCTGCACCATCGGGGCTGAGTTCTCGAGGTGGATCCACATCAGACTCATCATCCGACCCACCATCATCTGCAACGAATGAGGTCCCCTCGCTGGTGGACGTCGTAGGGAGTACATCATCCCTTCTTGTGGACGTTTCATAACGTCCCCAATCAGATGTGGATTGCCAACCACTAGAAGTTGATGTTATTCCCCAGTACGTATTTTAAATATCAAACATCGACCCACCGAGGTGTATGTCCAATCCACTAACGGAGTGTTGTGCAGGGGTTGTGTATTCCATACTGCCACCAAACACGGGCGCTTCCGTGTTTTGCCACCCACTAACGGAGTGTCGGGCAGGGGTCGTGTATTCCTCTCGAACAGCAATAGATGTTGAAGTCGTAAATGCATCATTTGGCTATGAAAATTGTACATATAGCTCAAGATAGGGTGATCCACTAGCAAGATGAGTCTGCACCATTGCCTTTAAGCTACGAGGACCTTTGATGTCGAATGAGTCATATCTCACGGGATCAACCGAAGCACAAAATCGATACTTAATAGACAAAACTTTCATTGGCGTCGTTCAGAAGATTTTACGCCTAATTCTTTTACGAAGTTCTGTCAAATCTATGTTCTGGTTAAAAACCAGTTGCGCTGTGTTCTCCGTTAAAAAAACAACGTCGTTCTCGGTGTCACAGACCTCACTATCATAGTAAATAACAACACTAATACATTCACTCATCTTCAGTTTCTATTCTACTTTAGCCTCAATTTCTCTTGCTGTAACTTATGCAACCTGAGAATGAAATTTGGCTCATTTATAGTCTAAGGCAAAATAGGAACTACTGTAGAAAAAGAGCGTCCACGTGGGAGCTTTTTTCAGTAATTTTGCTGACAGTGCATCCTACTTGTAGCGTTTTGGACACTATTTGTTCGGAAACGTCTTCTCAAAATTATTTTTTCAGATACTACTATAGAAAAAGAGCGTCCACATGGGAGCTTTTTTCAGTAATTTTACTGACGGTGCATCCTGCTTGAAGCGTTTTGGACACTATTTGTTCAGAAACGTCTTCTCAAAATTATTTTTTCAGATACTACTGTAGAAAAAGAAAATCCACGTGGGAGCTTTTTCAGTAATTTTGCTGACAGTGCATCTTGCTTGAAGTGTTTTAGACACTATTTGTTCAGAAACGTCTTCTCAAAATTATTTTTTCAGATACTACTGTAGAAAAAGAGCGTCCATGTGGGAGCTTTTTTCAGTAATTTTGCTGACAATGCATCCTGCTTGAAGCGTTTTGGACACTATTTGTTCAAAAACGTCTTCTCAAAATTATTTTTTCAGATCTGTAGAAAAAAAACAAAAAGCTTTTATATTGCTAATATATTTTTTCCAAAATCCTAAACACAAAATTATTTTAAAAAACCTAAAACATAATTTAATTAATTAACCTTAAAACCTTAAACCCTAATTTAATTGATTTTTTTAATTAATAGTTAATTTAATTAATTAACCCTAAACTTTAAACCCTTAAAATCATAAACCCTAACCCTAAAACCCTAAACCAAGTAAAAAACCCTAACCCTAAAAAAACAAGACAAAACACGTCCCTGGGGGAGCGTTTTGCTGACACATCACCTGAGAACGTGCTGGCGTGGACGCAATTTTGCGGAATTCGGCTCTTTCCGGTAAATAATCAGAAAATTGGCCCATTTCCGTATTTAATTTTGGAAATGGGCCTTTTTGGGTAAAATGGCCGAATTTTTGAGATTTTAAATTTAAATTTTATTAGATTTAGACTTTTTTTAATAATTAGTATTAGTTGAATTAATCATTCAATTACAATAATAATCTGGTAAATTATATATTGATATAACTAGTTTTATTTTACTCGTGCGATGTACAAGTTGATTGTGTGTTTTAATGAAATAATAATAAATTTGTATAGTTATTTTCAACATTTGTATTATCTTTTACATATTTGTACGAAGAAAAGGATTCGTGCATACCATCGATAGAGTTTGTAAGATTAAGATTGATCTTAAAAGGAGTGGATGGGAAAAAGAGCATGTCGTATCAATGAATAATTCTAAAAATATTTTTTTCCCGAATCAATTTAAGAAAATGTTTTTGAATTTTTTGTATTCAAAGTTGGATCGAGTGTATAAATAAAGCTCTATGACCCCAATTATAAGAAAACAAAAAGTAACGAACTCCTATTCAAAATGTAAATGATATAATAAATTATAAATTAAATGTTAATTTAATTATAATAAATTGAAATTTTTAAATAATATATTTATTTTTAATTAAAAACTTATAAAATTCATTAACTTGTTTCCATGTATAAACAAATAAGTAACAAATTCTAACCTTTAAAATTATAATTATTCCTGAAATTATAAATTAAAATGTTTTTGAAATCTAAAAAAAATTCATGCTGAAGGTGTAACATTATCATTTCAAACTTCTATTTTTAATAAAATATAATATATTTTTTTGACTAAATAATAATTTTTTTAAGCAATGTGCAATTGTCACAAACTGCAGTTCAAAGCCCGTGATCATCGCACCAGATGCATTCTATGGAGGTTTATCAGTTAGATGGGGATCATTTGACCCACAAGAGCTAGCCCAATTCAAAGAGCTATCGAAGAAGTCTGTTCATTTGAAACCTGGGTGACCCAATGATGCAGAAATGGAAAGATAGGCTACCTTGGTAAAAAAGGGAACTAATCTTAGAAGATTGAAGGGAATCATATCTTGTAAGGTTAGATTAGATTCGATCATGTAAATATTGTAAATCCTTTGATTATAGGGAGAGGCTTAATCTCTTCTGTCGATGTAACTTGATCTAGACCGTCGATTTTGGGGGAGCTCAACTATAAATAGAGTCTCCCCCACACTTGTAAATCATTTCATCCTTTATTGTTTCTTGTATTCTTTGAGAGAGAGCATTTACTCAAACAACTCTCGTGCATGGTTTTCTATTTTTTTATGCCTTTTTTTTGCTAGAGTTGCTTCGACTATATAAATTGGTGCCTTTAAGGAATTCTTTGTGAATCCTCAATTATTTGGTGGTTAAACTGTTTGCATCGAAAGAATCACTTAAGACCGTACGGATTGTGAGACTAAAGTTCTAGCCCCATGACACAATAACTTACTTGCAAATGAATTGACAAAATTGTATTATAAACATGTTACTTTAAATTATAAATACAACCAAATTTAGTAAAAATATCATGGTAGTCCTTATACATTTTAAAATGTGCAAATTAATCCATCAATTAAATTTTGTAACGTTAAACTAATCCGATCCTTGAACTATAGTTAAAATAACAATAATGATTTAGGATTTTAATGGGAGTTCGGTAATGGTGATAATCGAGGGGCTTGAATGATGGTGAACGGAGTTTGGTTGAGGTCTCTGTGAGGTTATAGTTCTATTTGTGGTTGGTTGGGGAGGTAGATGATTGGTGGTTGAAGTTGGAAAGCTATAACAATGGAGGCTTTTTGGGTGATGATAATAACTGAAGGTGAAGGGAAAATGAGGGTGGAGATGGGAATAAAGGGATAGGTAGGAAAAATTTATAATTATTTTTGAGCAATTGCTAACCTTCCTTGCCTTGGCTTCCCCTGTTGTTTGTATAGAAAGAAGGGAAAAAATATATTAAAATTTAGTCATCCTTTTGCCATTGATAACTTTGTTCAAGGAATTGTTTTCTTTTGGATTTTAATCTTTTAGTCATTTATGGAATCTCACACAAATTTTGAAGGAGAAGGAGCAAATAGATGGTTATAAAAAATCTTTTTAAATTTTAATTAAAAATAATTTATTAATTTAATAACTACATTATTTAAATATTAATATTTATATTTATATTGGACATGTGGTGCAAAAGGATTAGCTGAATTATTAAAAACAAATGATGTTTTTTAAAATATTTTTGGAATTAGGTTTAAATTGAGAGATTTTGAAGATGTTAAAGGTTATATTTTTTGATTTTTTTTTAGAATTAGAACTAAAATGACTAATTTTGTAAACGTTGAGGGATATATTTGTTAACTTTTTAATATTTTAAATAATTTTAAAATTTATATTTATTTTTAATATTTTTTTAATTTTATAGAATTATTATTAGAAAAAAGTTTTAAAAAATCAAAATAATATTTTAATTATAGTTAAGGGGTTAAATTAATAATTAACCATTTAAATTAACATTTCACATATCTTTTAACAAATAAAATTTAACGAATGGGCTAATTTGTATATTTTAAAATGTATAATAATTAATTTATCCATTTTTTCAGTAAAAGAGCCGAAATACAATCTATTCAGACTTCCCTAATACTTTTACCAACAAAATTTTGGTTTTGTAATAGCAATTGCTTTATTTTAATAACATAAACTATGTTTACAGAGTTAATTTTTTAAAAAAATTATTCTTAATGTGACATAATTTTTTTTAAAAAAAATTATTTATTTAGTATCACTTTATTTGTAATTTTATTTAAAAATATGTAATATTTAATTTGATTTTTTATTTTATTATTTCCAAATTCTAAAACGTTTTCCAATATTATTATTTTTAGTTAAAAATATTTAATTTGATTTGTTATTTATTATTTTGAAATGCAAAAGCGTTTTCCAAAATTATGTTATAATATTAATGTGTATATATTAGTGGCAAGCTTTAGATTTAATATTTAATCTACTTCACTAAAATAAAAAGCACAACATTTCATCTTTCCTTCTCTCTTTTCCTTTTAACAGTTATGCTGAAAAAAAAAATTGGGTAATCTATTAGTTTCATTTTTATTTTTTTTGAAGAAAAAAATTAGAAGCAAATTTACAACGAGATTGAAAGCAATATCAAGATTAAGCAATTTAGGTATTTGATATTTGGAATTTTTTTTCTTGGTTGACGAAAAGTACTCAATGAATTTCAAGAAATACAATCGAATACCGAATACCCAAATATTTAAAGTGAAGTTCTCTACATTGTTTAATCTTGATAACCCTAATCTCTTACTTTTTGTCCCGTTGTAAATTTGCTTCCAATTTTTTCTTCAAAAATAAAAATTAAACCTAAAAGTAAGAGATTATCGAAATCTTTTTGTTGCTAAAACTTGTATTACATGGAGAAAAAAAAGGAAGATTAAGGGTGGGTTTGGATGAGCGATTGAGTGCGGTGCGGTGCGTTTGACTTACTTTTTGTCTCACGCTACAGTATCGCTATAGTATCTAATCTCACCGCCACCGCTGTTTTTACACTAACCGCAAGTAAACGCACCGCCCATCTAAACCCACCCTAAGTGTTGTACTCTTTATTTTAGTGAGGTAAATTAAATCTTAAATCTAAGACTTAGATTTATTCATTTTGATCTAAGGCTTGAAAATAATTTAATTCTCTTATTCTCATTTTAAGAATTCTCACTATAAAAAGTTAAATATAAATGAAAATGCTAATCAAGAAGTTGATTGCCATACAGGCATTGAGACTACATATTTAATAAATTAAAGCCACTTTTTATATATATATATAAAGTAAAATTATATGGGAAATTTTAAAATGTAAAAAGGATGAAAGATTGCGTTATGTATCAATATCCAAATTTTAAAATGCCTGTTTATAAAAAGGAAACAGATTTTAAATATAATAAATAAAAAAAAGTCTATACATAATAAAAATAACAAAATAGAAATTAAAATCAAAATAGTCATTTTGTTCATCTCGGGTTACATTTTATTCATTTATGTTTGAAATGTTACGTTTTAGTCAATTACGTTAATGCGTTGTAACATTTTAGTCACTAAGCCGTTAAATGCCGTTAGCGGTGTCATATAAGTTGATGTGGTACGTTAAATCATCATTTCAAATAAAAATTATACGTTAAATTATATAATTGGTCCCCATATTTTTTCGTTTTGAACAATTTAATTTTTTCTTTCTTTTATGTTCTTTTAAGTTTCATTTTTTCCTTTTTTTTTTCCATTCTCTTCTACTGCTCCCTCTGTTTTCTTCCATTCTCCATGTTTTTTAACGTAGTTTTTCTATATTTTCTATTTATTAAAACTTTTTCATTTTTATGAAAAAAGAAAAGATGAAAACTGAAACCAAAATAAAATTTACTCCGCATATTTTTACCCCACAATTACAAACTCTCATCGTCCATCATCCCTTTAACGAACCAATTTGGATCTCTCAATGACCTAGTCCATAAGTTTGCCTCACTCAAAGATCTCGTTAGTCGTGACTTATGGCAGTCCGCCCTCAACAAAGTTTCTCAAGCCTGTTCACTTAACCTCCTAATCAACCCCCACAACCATCTTATCTATCTTACCTACAATATTCTCGCCCTCTCGAAACTACGTCGTTTCATGGATTCTTCAAACGAGCTCTGCACTCTCAATGAATAAAATAATCATCATACAAAACTTACCATCAACTTTACCCAAACCAGTTTGGTTCCATGCTCCCTTTCTCTCTTCGGTTCATCCATGCTCGGCTTTAAATCAAGCTTGCTTGGAAATATCCAAAAAGTTTTTGATCAATTTTATCATTTGCTTAATTTTATTTGTCAGAAAATAAAAGAAAAGGAAATGAAAAATCTACACGATTCTATAAAAGTTTGGAAACGGAAAAAATGTTTTGAATATGAAGAATTCAATTTATGTTAAGATTTGATTGAGGATATGGTTTTTTTATATTGATTAGTTAGATTCAATTTTAGTTTTAAAATTAGGTTATATTCAAATCAAGATTTAATTAACAATGATTGATATTTGATTTTTAGTGAAATTCAATTTAGGAATTATGTGAGAAACAATGATATAGTTTATTTGGTGGGCAAAGATTATGTTTGTACAGTGAAGAATATGAGAAGAGAGAAAAATAAAGGGAAAGAAGAAAAGGAAAATAAAGAAATAAAAAGAAAAAATTAAATTGTTCAAAAAAAAAAGTATAGGGTCTAGTTTTAACAAATAGAAAATATAAAAAAACTACGTTAAAAGAAAGGAAGGAAAGAGGAAAACAGTGGGAGAAGGAGAAGAGAATGGAAAATTTAAAAAAAAAAAGTTCAAAGAACATAAAAGAAAAAAATAAATTGCTCAAAATGAAAAAAATACAGGGACCAATTTTATAATTTAACCTAAAATTTTCGTTTGAAATGATGATTTAATATGTCACGTTAGCTTACTGTTACGTCGTTAACAGAAATTAACGCTCAGTGACTAAAATGTTACAACATGATAACGTAAGTGACTAAAACGTAACATTTTAAACATAAGTGACTAAAATGTAACCTGAGACAAACAAAAATGACTATTTTAATAGTTTATCCTTATCCAAAATTTTTGAAGTTGAAATTTTGTTATTTACAAAAATACATATATATATATATATATTATAAATAAAACACGGTTTGGGCAAAATACCCAAATATACCAAAAAAAAATTATTTACGGAAAAGGGCCGGTTTTTTTAAAATTTACGGAAAAGGGTCATTTTCCCACAAAACGCGTCCACGTCAGCGTATTTTGTGGGGATGCAAAGAGAAAGCGCCCACAGGGAGCGCTTTTTGCCACATCGGCACAAAGCGCAGACGACGAGGACGCGCTTTGCTTGATGATGGCAAAAAGCGCTCCCCCGTGGCGCTTTTTGCCCTCCTTCCCCGTCTGCCTTTTCAACTGTTTTTAGTGTTAGGGTATGAAATTTTAAGATTTCTGGGCTACGGTTTATGATTTTTTATGGTCGATAGATTTAGGGATTTTAGGGGAAATTTAATGGAGTAGATTAGGGTTAATTAGGATTTAGTAAATATATATTTAGGGTTTTGGGCAAAATATATTAGAAAAAAATTATTTAAATTTTTTTGACAGTTGTATCTGGCAAAATAATTTTGAGAAGACGTTTCTGAACAAACAGTGGCCAAAACGCTTCAAGCAGGATTCATCATCGCCAGGAGTACGAAAAGAGCTCCGACGTGGGCGCTTATTTTGCTATAGTAGTCTCCGGTAAAATAATTTTGAGAAGACGTTTAACGAACAAGCGATGGCCAAAACGCTTCAAGCGAGATGCACTTGTCGCAGCGAGTACGAAAAGAGCTCCGACGTGGACACTCTTTTTTGCTACGATGAGTCTCGGTAAAATAATTTTGAGAAGACGTTTACAAACAAGCGATGGCCAAAACGCTTCAAGCGGAGGATGCATCGCGTCGGCGAGAGTGCGAAAAGAGCTCCCACGTGGGCGCTCTTTTGCTCTGATGATCTCCGTAAAATAATTTTGAGAAGACGTTTACGAACAAACGATTGCCCAAAACGCTTCAAGCGGGATGCACTGTCGCCAGAGTATCGAAAAGAGCTCCCGCGTGGGCGCTCTTTTGCTACGATGAGTCTCCGGTAAAATAATTTTGAGAAGACGTTTCTAAACAAACGATTGCCCAAAACGCTTCAAGCGATGCACTGCTTTGTCGAGAGTATCTTGAAAAGAGCTCCACGTGGGCGCTCTTTTTTGCTACGATGAGTCTGTGGCAATCCTTAGACTATAAATCACCAAATTTTATTCTCGGGTTGCATAACGTAAATTGAGGCAAAAGAAAAATAGAAACGAAAATGAGTGAACGTATTAATCTGTTATTTACTACGATGGTGAGGTTTGTGACACCGAAAATGGTGTTGTTTTTTTATCGGAGAACACAGCGCGACTGAGTTTTAATCGGAACATAGATTTGTTAAAACTTCGCAAAAGAATTAGGCGTAAAATCTTCGAAACAACGCCAATGAAAGTTCAGTCTATTAAGTATAGATTTTGCGATTCGGTTGATCTGGTTAGATATGAATCATTCGACATCAAAGGTCCTCGGAGCTTTGAGGCAATGGTGGAGACTCATCTTACCAGTGGATCACCCTATCTTGAGGTATATGTACAATTTTCATCGCCAAGTGATCTTCCTTCGACCTCAACATCTACTTCTGTTCGAGGGGAATACACGACCCTAAGCTGACACTCTGTTAGTGGGAGGCAAAATACGGAAGTGTCCGTGTTTGGTGGTAGTATGGAAAACATAACCCCTACATGACACTCAGTTGGTGGATGGGACATGCATATCCTTCCTTCGACGTTCGTTGATAGAAATACGTATTGGGGAACGTCATCAACTTCTAGTGGTTGGCAATCCACATATGATTGGGAACGTTACGAAAGATGTTTAAGGAGGGATAATGTACTCCCCACGACATCCACCGGCGATGGGCCCTCGTTCGTTGCAGATTATGATGGATCGGATGATGAGTCGGATGTGGATCCACCTCGTGAGCCCGGCACGATAGTGCGTGTTTGGATTATTTTCTCGACCGAGCTGTTCCAACCGTACACGAAGATGTTGAGGCGGTTCGGATGAAGAAGAAGAAGATCTACTATTCGTATGCGTACTCGCCTCCAAACCCATATGCATAATGTCGATCTATCTCAAGACGATGCATTGGAGTTTCTGAACTACCACACCACCTGACACGTGACCGTACAACCGTCGTTGGATTGGGCGAATTAGAAGTTGGTAACGAAGTTTTCCAACAAGAATGCTTTTCTTGCTTGCATTGAAATAATACAACATCAAGCACGGGGTTAACTACAACGTGGTTAAATCCAAGCTTCGATAAGTATGAGGCGAAGTGTGCGGTGCAAGACGGTACATGTTTATGGAAAATCATGGCCTCGTTGAGGAAAATGACAGAGCTTGTGGGAGATCAAAAGTACAAAGGTCCACATACATGCCTGCCAGATGCGGTATCACTATGTGTTCAATGTTTTTGAATAATACTAATATTACGTAATGTTGCATTATTTAACGTGCTTCCGTTGTGGTGTTTACACAAGATTATCCGAAGATGGATTCGTATATGTTGGTTGACTTAATAATACCGACGCGGTGAAGGCTGATCCCAAGACTACAAAGATCTTACGCCTTAATTGGCAATATTCGTAGCCAATTGGGGTACACGCCCTCTTCTGACGGATGGCTTGGATAGCCAAGCGGCGGCGTTGGAAAAGTTGCATGGTCGGTGGGGCGCTTCATATAATGAAGTGTGGCGGTGGTGTCAGTCTTTGGAGAGATATGTCCCGAGCGGCCTGCGGCATTTGAAACGGAACCGACATACTACAACGATCGTTTGCTCGTGGATGCGCGGTGTTCAAGCGTCTTTTACGGACATTTAAGCAATGCCAAGATGCATTTATATACTTGCAAGTCATTAGTACAAATTGACGGTACCTTTATGTATGGTAGATATACGCGGCGGCTATTGCTAGGCGTGGCACGGGGCGGCGATGGGAGAATCCTTCCGATTACGTTAGCAATAACACCGGAGTCAATCGATGGTAGGGATTTCTTCCTATCTAGGTTAAGGAGGCATGTCCGCTTCAACCCGATATATGCGTTATATCGGATCGGGGCCTGGAATACTAGCCGCAATAGGCGACAAGGAAGCTTTGTGGCATCGCACACACCATCGATATTGCCTAAGGCATGTTGCATCCAACTACTACGGGCAACATCAATCTAGAAGTCGTGACGACAAAGTGACCAATATGGGTATGTAATATCTATTAATATAATTTCGTTTGTAATATTCAATTTATTCTTAATTGAAGAGTGGTATGTAATATTCGCTATCAACGTATATTGGTAGGGTACGAGATCAATAAAGACCGCTTTGGAGATGTTGGCGAGTTTGCGATCGATAACGAAGAAGGCGCAAACTACGTGCAATATTCCTTTAGAACAGTGGACACAAGCATACGACGACGGCCTACGGTATGGTCATATGACCTCAAACCTGGCCGAATGCATAAATTCTGTTCTAAAAGGAAAGCGTCATCTGCCGATAACATCGGTTGTGCGAGAGACATATTTTCGTTTAGCGAAGACTATTTTCGGCGAGCGGCGAGAGTTATAAAGGCCAAATGCAAGGAGGCCATGTATGGAGTGCGAAGGTCTTGCGAGAAATTGACAGAGGGAAGGCACGGGCCAACACCATGCACACAGTGTGTCACGATCACGACAACCTATGGTTTCGTGTGACGGAGTTTGACAAACCGAACCAAGGTATTGTTGGCGGGCAGTATCGTGTACACTTGAGAAATAGGACCTGCGACTGTGGGATATTTGATGCACTTCGTTACCCATGCGCTCATGTACTTGCGGCTTGTCAGAATCTCCGTCTTGATCCCATGAGCTATGTCGACGAAGTGTATAAATTAGAAAACATGTACAACGTGTGGAGACACGTATTCCCACCAGTCCCAGATGAACGTAAGTGGCCGTCGGTATCGCTTGCACCGTATAAGCTGTTGCCGGATAGACAACTGAGGCGCAAACCAAAAGGTCGACCTTGCTCGAGTAGAATACGCAACAATATGGATATCCGAGAAACGAGCAACCAACGTAGGTTGTGCGGATGGTGTAGGAACCCAGGCCATACATCTCGCTCGTGTCCAAATCGGAATAGTTGACAGTCTTCTTAACTTTTTTTGTCTCTTGCTGTCTATGTAAATTCTATTTATTTGTTGATGAAAACGGTGAACTTTTGTAGAATGACTAATTTGGAAAAAAAAACTTTTAAGTTACAATAAAATTACAAATATTGGACTTTTATTTTTAAAATTAAATTTCAATAAAAAATTAAACAAATTCTATTTTATTAATGATATTAAAATTAAATTACAAAAAAATAAAAACAACTATTTAATTTATTAAATATATTAAAACTAAATTACAAAAAATAAAAAATAAAAAACAACTTTTTATTTTATTAAATATATAAAAACTAAATTACAAAAAATAAAAAACAACTTCTTATTTTATTATATTACTTATATTAAAATTAAATTACAATAAAAAATTAAACAGTTTCTATGTTATTAAAGATATTAAAATTAAATTACAATAAAAAAATAAACAACTTTTATTTTATTAAATATATTAAAATTAAATTACAAAAAAAAACTATTAATTTATTAAATATATTAAAACTAAATTTGAGAGAAATTTGAGAGAAAATTGAGAGAAATATGATAGAGGACTAATGTGTGAATAAAATAAAAGGGTTGGGGGTATTTATAGGGTTTTATTTTTTGACCGTTAGCCCCCAACGGTCAAAATTTTTTTGACCATTGCAGGGCAAAAGTGGGCCCCTTGGAGACGCGTTTTGTGCCACATCGACAAAGCGCGTCCCGTCAGCAGCGCTTTGCTGATGTGGCACAAAACGCGTCTCCAAGGGCGCGTTTTTCTGCTGCATCCCCACAAAATGCGCTGACGTGGACGCGTTTTGTGGGGAAATGGCCCTTTTCCGTAAATTTAAAAAAAACCGGCCCTTTTCCGTAATTTTTTTTATTTGGTATATATGGGTATATTGCCCCGGTTTTAAAACTATTTAAATAATTTATGTATAACTCATTTTCCTAAATTTTATTAATATCAAATTGAAACAAGAATTAATTACAAACAACATTCTATCATATCTATTAATACCCTTATTAGAATAATATATTTTAATTTTAAGATATAAATTTCAATATCAAGTGCTAAAATTTTTAGATTCCAAATGAAAATTAATTATAAACAGTAGTTCTAAATATGTAAAGTAAATTTCATAACAAATAAATATTCATTTTACAAAACATAAGTCTGATTCAATTAATATTTTTATTTGAATGTAAGTTATTATTTGTTTGATTTACTCCACTGCGCTTTTTAATTGTTTTAATCCCTGTTACTCCTAATTTGTTCAATTTAGTTTCTCATTCAATTCTCATTTCTCCGTTTTTATCAGTCAACACTAGTTTTTATTTTTTATTTTTATATTTTACTATATCACTATAGAACACTTGTTAATCTTTTAACTTTACTTGTGGAGTCTTAATTTTTTTTTTGGCAATGTACAAAATATTATTCTTTATTTAATACTCAAATAAAAAATATCAAAATATTTTAAATTGAGAGAAAAAAAATTAAACCGTGAATTAATTTATTGTTGATGTTTCAAAAAATTAAATATGACATTTACCAAAATTTTAACTATGCTAGAACTAATTTTTTTTTTTTGGTGAAATAAACAAATAAGCAAATATTACATCAGATTAAGTTGATCAATCGCTCTCCTAGCTTTATATTGAATTAGAATTTCTGAGGCATCATGAAGACACTCGTCATAAACCTGGAGATCTGTCATCTTTTTTTAGCTCAATTTAGCTAAACAATCAGTAACACGATTATCTTTTTTGGGAACATATCGAATAATCCAACTCCCTTCCGTATTCATGATCTTTTGGACTCTTCTGAAAATTATAATGCCCGAATCCCCCAATAAATTATCCTGTACGGCTTGAACTACTTCTAAATTATCAGTGTAAATCACAACTCAATTAAAACCATTACTAAACGAAGTAATCATGACATTCAAGATACTCAAAATTCGAACTCAAAGGCGATTATTTAAATAATGAATATAATACAGTACTATAAATAATGAATAAATTTATCTATTATTTTACTAAAAAAAAAAAAAACTATTCCATTTAAAGCCTATTAATAAGATGTTTACTTCTTTAGAAATAATTGGCTTCTCCAAAACCAACGGTTAGTATAAGATTGTTGCAGTAGCAAATTATAGATTTGAAAGTGTATATCAACATCTCCCTGATTTATCGAACAGCAATGGATAGCCGTCGACTTCAAACCTCGATTAGAATGTACAAATCCCCTGTTTTGTTTTTATTTGATCCCCTACCCCATCTCTGATCCACTCCCGTCGGCCCCACGCCTCTCATCGCTATCAACTACTTCCACCAAAACAACCGCACATTTCACGAGCCTACTTCATCTAACCCACACGCTGCCCTCAGCCCGTTGCCGTTCCATCCCCATTTCTGCATTTGCTTATTGAATTTCTCTTTTTTTTTTTTTTTTTGAAAATATTTGGTAGAGTTGGCAAGTCTATCATAAGATAATGGTAAAATATCTAAAAAATTGAAACTTTTTGTAAAATAAAAAAAAAAAATACACTATTGGTATATCAAATACTAATTTTTTTCATTCAAAATATTATATTTTAATTTCACATTTTTTATTCTTATAATATAATTATTTAATTCAAATTAAAATTCTATTAACTCGTTTGTGTATGAAAATTATGTATTTAAAATACGAAGATTAGTTTAATAATAACATATAATAAATAATGAAATAGATGGTTTGAAATAATAACATATAAATGAAAAATAAATTAAATTATGTATAAAATGAAATTTAAATAAGTAAATACATGATATTAAGAATACTAAATGTGTTACAATCATTTATTATGACATTATTATCAATTTTAAATTAGTGTGGAGTTGACTCATGGCACCAACTCAATCAACAATATTATCAATACTAGATTTTATTACACTCACGATGTGCGTGAATGAAAATGTTTTATATTAAAAAAATTATTTATAAATTTATTTTAAAAAATTATTATTGATAGAGCTGTAATAGATTTTTACTTGAATTTGTTGATCTTGTGTTTGATTTTTAAAGAATGTTTTTCAATTGTTTTATTTGAAAATTATCTAAAAGTATGAAAAGACTAAAATATCATTATAAAAATATTAATTACTTTTTAAAATAAAAATATTTTAGTAATTTCATAATTGAATGGGTGTCAAGTTGACTCATGATATCAACTCAGTCAATTATTTTATATATAGTATAAATATGCAATTGATGGAGGTAACACAGTATGCACAATACAATTAAAATGTACATATTTTATTATAATAAAGTTTTAATTTAGTGGTAAAATTAATATTTTATTAATGTACATAGCATGGGTTCAAATCCCACCACACCAACTCAGTTAAAAACTTAAATAATATTTTAGATAGATAAAAGTTTAAAATGGAAATACCTTTAAACTATTTAAATATTTAAATTAATGATATTATAACTATAAAAATATTAAATTATTAGTTTTTTACCCGACGATGCACGAATTTAATTATATATATCAATTAAAATATATTAAAATTATTTTATAAATTTATATAAATTTAATTTTATTAATGATATTATAAATAAATTTAAATTATTTTACTGCAAGTAAATTTCTAAAGATTAAAAAAATTCTTTCTCTAAGTAAAAAGAAATACATACCTTTAGAATAAATATTTTACATCGAAAAAGAATACATAATGGATGATGATGTGAAGTTAGCTAATTAGGATATTTATATATAAAATATATAAGGGTTATTATTTTGTCCACTTTCAGTGGAGTTTTTTAACACGACAAGCTGGTATCAATAAATGATATATGTCTGTTTTAATTTATTTTTAATTTTTGTAATAGTACCGCTAAGGTTGATCCTTGACGTGGACAACCTTATTTAGGGGTGTGCAAATTTCGAGTAAAATCGAATTAATTCGGTTAACCGACTTAATTCGGTCAATCAGTCGGTTAACCGAATTAATTCGGTCGGGGGTCGGTTAATAATTTTTTGGAAGTTCGGTTAACGGTTAATTCGGTTCAAAATCGGTCGGTTAACCGAATTAAATAAATAATATTATAATATATAAGTATTCGGTAGGTTCGGTTAATTTTTTGGAAATATAAATTAATCGGTCGGTTAAGTCGGTTAATTTTTGATATGTTTTATACTTGTTTTAACCAAAAATAAAAAATATATATATAAATTTTGGTTAATTCAGTTAACCGACCGAATTAACCGAAAAAGTTCGGTTCGGTTAATGGTTAAGGGTTTAAAAGGGTCGGTTAATTCGGTTAATGGTAGTTCGGGTCGGTGTTGGAATGCCGGTACCCTCATGGCGCAGCAAAAAAAAAAATTTCGGCGATCCAAATCATGGATCCATGTGCGAAGAACGAATCGGGGTGAAATAATGGTTTCAAAATTACCGAAACTTCAATCTGAGTAGAGCAATGACGCCTCAAAGAAAAAATTACGATCTACTATCGAACCAAGCCGCAACCTTTTATGATTTCGACCTCTACGTAATCCACCCAGTTTGACGATGAACAGAAGAAATCTCCAAAACTGTCTTGGAGGTTTCTTTACTTGACAGCTGCTAGACCTCACAAGCAAAGTTTTGGTTTTCTTTATTTTATTTTTTAGGGTTTTCAAAAACTCTCTCTATCTCACCTTTTATAATTGGTATATATATAATGAATCATAATTCATAAATTTTTTTATCTGAACATAATAATCATAATTAAAAAATAAATAAATATAATAATGTTTTAACCGAAAATTATAATTACATTAATTATAACAAGGATTTTGGTAAACTATATTTATTTAAATTTATATACGAACCAAATTCAGATATTAATAGAACTATGTTCTCATTATGTGTACAACATCCTTGTACATATAATATGTTCAATATTTGATTGCCCAATTAAATTAATTCTATAATTAATTTAATTCATGTGACAACCAAACACAATACCAACTATGTTTTATTCCGTTCATTTCAACCATAGGGTGTGACCACAGAGGTTCTTGTAACGTTAGCAGTAATACTAGAATGATTCTAATGTTACAAACAATGAGTGGCATCTAGCAATGCATCATTTCTACCTAAGTTACAAGAAGTCATGATTCGACATAACCTTTTGTGATTAACCTTTCATGCATTAATCCTTAAATCCTTTATCTCTGGAATGAACACAATTCATGGAATAGTCACACTTGCATAGTCCATCCCATGTTTCTTGATATCTTGAGTAGACTATGATATACAAATAAGTATGACATCTCATATCAACTTATTTGAGCATAGCCATGCATTTCTAGTCTCACTCAATCAAGTGGCCTAAGATATTACTCCCATTATGTAGGAGGGACTTATCCTATATTAATCAACCATATCCCTCTACATAGATTATGGTATATCTAACATCAGCCTTTATAGAACAACCAGTTACGGTGTATGTTTGACTGTATTAAAATATACAACTCACGATGTTGGGATAATGATGATCTCAAGTCTGAGGATCATATACATACTAATCACTATGAGTAATGTTGTGACAATTACATAATAATCCAAGAAACATACTCATAGTGGGTCACCCAATATGTTGTTCTCTAACACACATATTCATGCATTGATTTTGACACTCCATATCAATGACAACTCTTTATCATCAATCAACTACATGTTAGTATTAATGCATTATTGTTGTCCTAGTCAACAATAATACTTGACTAAGGATCTTTTAAGAATAATCATATTATTCTCGTGGACATTATTATAAAAAAGCAGTTTATTTGTACACCTGAGAAAAAAAAACTGAAATAATAATGACAACGCATATATATTAATAAACATGGTAAATCAAGTATGTTATTACAACCATCTCATGATTGATCTTTGGGCATACTCTTACAATCTCCCACTAGCACTAAGACCAATCACTCATATATCTAATACCAAGCGACTTAGTGTGACGATCATGCTTCTTCAGTGTCGAGGCTTGGTCGTGGATCAACAATGTTATCATCCAGTAGGTACTCGCACATCTCTACATCCCCTCGATCGATAATCTCTCGAATAAGATGGTAGCGCCTAAGTATATGTTTGGATCGCTGGTGAGATCTGGGTTCTTTAGCTTGTGAAATGGCTCCATTGTTATCACATCGGAGTTCTATAGCATCTGATATGCTAGGCACAACCCCTAGTCCAGTAATAAACTTCTTGATCCAAACCGCTTCTTTTGCTACCTCACTGGCTGCAATATACTCAGCCTCTGTTGTAGAATCGGCTACTGTACTTTACTTTGAACTCTTCTAACTCACAGCACCACCATTAAGGCAAAACACAAAACCAGATTGTGATCGAGAATCGTCCTTGTCGGTTTGGAAGCTGGCATTAGTGTAACCTTTTTCACTTAACTCTTCATCACCTCCATATATTAGGAACGTATCCTTAGTTCTTCTTAAGTACTTAAGGATATTCTTGACTGTAGTCTAGTGACCTTCACCGGGATCTATTTGGTACCTGCTCGTCATACTTAAGGCATATGAGACATCTGGACTGGTACATAACATGGCATACATGATAGATTCAATAGCGGAAGCATATGGAATTTTACTCATGCGTTCTCTCTCTTGTGGAGTTGAAGGACATATTTCCTTCGAGAGTGAAATACCATGTCTCATAGGTAAGAATCCTCTCTTAGATTCTACCATATTGAACCTTTTCAGTACTTTATTTATGTATGTACTTTGGCTTAAACCTAGTAATCGTCTTGATCTATCTCTATAGATCTTGACTCCTAAGATGTAAGTGGCTTCGCCCAAGTCCTTCATAGAAAAACAACTTCCTAACCAAGTCTTAATAGACCTCAAGGTAGGTATGTCATATCCCATGATAAGTATGTCATCCACATACAGTACCAAGAATGTGATAGTGCTCCCACTAACTTTCTTGTAAACACATGGTTCATCTTCATTTTTGATAAAACCAAACTCTTTGATTGCATCGTTAAAACTAAGATTCCAACTTCGAGAAGCTTGCTTTAATCCATAAATGGATCTTTGTAGCTTACATATCTTTCTAGCATCATTTGGATTAATAAAACCTTCAGGTTGTGTCATATACACATCCTCTTCAAGTTTCCCGTTAATGAAAGCTATTTTGACGTCCATCTGTCAGATTTCATAATCGTGAAATGCAGCTATGGCGAGCAAGCTCCTGATGGATTTAAACATAGCTACAAAAGAAAAGGTTTCATCATAGTCAACACCATAAATTTGGCGAAAACCTTTAGCGACTAATCGTCCCTTGTATGTTTGTACATTACCATCTATGTTGGTTTTCTTTTTAAAAACCCACTTGCACCATATAGGTTTAACCCCTTCGGGTGGGTCAATCAAAGTCCATACTTGGTTTTCATACATGGAATCCATCTCAGATCTCATGGCCTCAAGCCATTTCTCAGAGTCTGGGCTCGTTACCTCTTCTTGATAAGTCTTAGGCTCATCTTGATCTATAAGAAGAACATCACCATGCGTTGTAATGAGAAATCCATATCTCTCAGGTGCATGGCATTCTCTTAAAGATCTGCGCGGTGGTTGTGTTTCTACAGCAGTTACTTGTTCCTCAATTTCTTGTGGAATTTGATGTTGTTCTATCTCTCGGTTCATGGTATCTTGTGATTCTCGAATTTCTTCAAGTTTAATCTTTCTCCCACTTCCTTTTCTAGAAATAAATTCTCTCTAGGAAGACACCAAATTCCAGAGCAACAAACGTTTTGTTCTCAGTGGGATTAAAGAAATAATATCCTTTGGTTTCTTTCGGATACCCCACAAAAATACATCTTTCAGATTTGGCTTCAAGCTTAGTAGACGTCTAACGTTTAACATAAGCTTCGCAACCCTAAATTTTCATAAAAGATATATTGAGACGTTTCCCAGTCCACATCTCATATGGCGTCTTTTGAACCGATTTAGATGGAACACGATTTAGTGTGAAAGCAGCTGTCTCAAGTGCATGTCCCCAAAAAGAAGTCAGTCAGCATGGCTCATCATGGATCGAACCATGTCTAACAGAGTTCGATTTCTTCTCTTAGAAACTCCATTCCATTGAGGAGTACCAGGAGGAGTAAGTTGTGAGACAATCCCACATTCCTTTAAAAGATTATCAAACTCTAGGATCAAATACTCTCCACCTCGATCAGATCGAAGTGAGTTGATAGTTTTGCCTAGTTGATTTTGTACTTCATTTTTGAATTCCTTGAACTTTTCAAGGGACTCGGACTTATGGCGCATGAGATAAACATACCCATATCTCTCAAAATCATCGATGAAAGTAATGAAGTAGTGAAATCCACTGCTGCTGCACAGTGTATTTATTAGTCCACATACACATCAAATGTATTAGGCCCAATAAATCACTAGCTCGCTTCACTTTTACCATAGAAAGGAGATTTAGTCATTTTTCCCAATAAGCAAGATTCACATACTTCAAATTGTTCAAAAACAAATGAATCCAAGAGACCATCTTTATGGAGTTTGAATATGCGTTTCTCACTTATGTGGCCCAAACGACAATGCCAAAGATAAGTTTGATTTGAGTCATTTATTTTAGATCTTTTAGTATTTATGTTGTAAATGGGATTCATTTGATCTAAAATATAGAGGCCATTAATCAATTGTGCCGAACCATAGAAAACATTATTGAGATAAAAGGAACAACAATTATTCTTAATAATTATCTCAAAACCAATTTTGTCTAAACAAGAAATTAAAATAATGTTTTTAGTCAAACTGGGCACAAAATAACAATCCTCTAAACATAAATCAAGTCCACTAGGCAAAGATAAAATATATGTTACCACAACTAATGCAGCAACTTTTGCTCCATTTCCAACTCGCAGTCCACATCTCCTCTAGCCAAAGTCCTACTCCTTTGTAGTCCCCTGCATAGTACAAATATGAGAACCACAACCAACCGAGATCTAATACCCAAGAAGTTGTAGTTGATAAATTAATATCAATAACATAAATACCGAAGCGAGCGTTCCGCTTGTTTTGGCCTTCTTGACTTCCTCAATATAGATAGGGCGCCTTCGCTTCCAATGTCCAATCACAAGACAATGAAAGCGGCTTCCTTCCTTAGACACCCCACCTTTAGGTTTCGGTCAGACCTTTCCTTTTCTAGGCTTGGGCCTACCTTTTCCTTTGGGCTTTGTCTCGAACTTTGGCCTTTCCCTTGCCCTTGTTGTTACGAACCATCAATATGGGCTTGGGTCCAACCTTTTTCATGTTGCCTTCAGCAGTTCGTAACATACTGAGCAACTATGGCAGAGTCTTGTCAATTTCATTCATATTGAAATTGAGGACAACCAGTCAGTAGCTATCCCAAGAACGAATGCAGAATAACATCAGTGGCCAACTCTTGGCTCAATGGAAACCCAAGCTTAGACAGGCTTTCAATATAACCAATCATCTTAAGGACATGAAGTCCTACTCGGCTTCCTTCAGCCAGCTTACATTGGAATAGAGCCTTAGAGATATCGAACCTCTCTTGCCGTGCTTGCCCCTAATAAAGTTCTTTCAGGTGCTCGATCATATCATAAGCAACCATGTCCTCATGTTGCTTCTGAAGCTCAGGATTCATAGTGGCAAGCATAAGACATCCAACGTCTACCATGTCATCGAGATGCTTCTTGTAAGCATCTCTATCAGTCCTCGAGGCATTAGCGGGTGGTTCATTAGGAAGTGGTTGTTCAATGACATATAATTTTCGTTCTTGTTTGAGGACAATCATCAAGTTACGGAACAAATCAAGAAAGTTCAAACCATTCAATTTGTCCTTCTCAAGGACCGATCGCAATAAGAGTGTATTAGTGTTTGCAGCCATAATATATCTACAACAATAAAATATGCGTGTGAGTAAATTTACCAAGTTTATATCAATCATTAAAAAGACTTTATTAAATGATGTTCCCACTATTTTATTTCAAAATTAATAACCTTCATATATTAATTTCGGAAAGACTTTCTCAAAAGTATTTCTAGTGGGTTAAGGATCCATATTTCACCTCCTCTTAAGTCAGCTTTGGCTTTACTCTCAAGACTATGGTTATTTAGGTAAGCAACATTTGCTAATTACATCATATGTAACTCCTAATATTTGGTGAACAACTCTTGTTCTAATCATCTTATGATTTATCCAATTTACTTGCCTCTAGGTTTCTAATCCTATTAGAGTAACCTAGTTAAGTCATTAACCAATTTTTAACCAGCGAATATCAATTGTTTATTCTTCGCGTTTAACCAAGATAAATACTAGTACTTCGCTTTGGCAAAACCTACATAGTATTGATCGAGGCCTTAACGAGGGCAAAATTGGAAGGCCATTTTGACTTAATATTTTAATGGAGGGATTTTATTAAGGTTGTTGCATCTCACCAATTATGGTCTACTTTAGTCCATTTAGTCTTTTAATTGATCTCATCAATTAATGGGGTTTATTTTTAACAAATTTTAATATATTTAAAAATAGCATGCTTTAGACATCCATAGCATCTCATACATGAATAAATAAAGCAATAAATAAATGCAATAGTTATAGCCCATAAACTAAGGTGGTTCAACCCAAGCCAATGGGAGAACCAAAAGGAAACTTAAAGGTGTAAGCCGTTTCACAAGCTATCGGTCCACACTAGATGTCCCATCTTCCTTCTCGTCTAGCCCACAGCAACTCTTGCAAATTACAATATGCAGAAACTTGTTTTACATACGAGGGAGTAAGATGAGAAGAGAAATACAAGAGAATAGTAGTAAGGCACAACACGCAGGCCGTATTTATAAAAAAAAATACAACATTTTATCAAATGGGTCATCGGGCTATAACTATGCATTTCAAACACTGTGCATGTCAAAAATAGCATACATACTTCAACGTTTTGCTCAGGTGAATTATAAAATATCCTTTCAACCTTTTGTGGCCCACCAAGTTTTTTTATTATTAATTTTATTAACAAAACATACTGTAAGAAGATGGGGTGCGGGGCGGAGCCCCGCGGTACGAACCGCATACCCCAGTCAAATGAATCCTCACGATTTGATAACTTTTATCAACATAATCGTGTTTTCAGGATTTTAATCCTTGAGGTTTCATATCGGAACAACCCTTGTTCCACTAGCCAGTTAACTCTTACTGGAAATTGTAAATACCACCGTCGCATCATTATAGATTTGTTAATAGATAACAGTAATAACATAAAACCGAATAGGCCACAACACCATGATTAACATTTAATCAATTATCGAAAGGAACAGTTATCAAGTTATGCTTAAACGATTTAAACAGTCGAAAACGTAATAAAATTAAAGCATGCATCTCATATAATTGCATCACCCAAGTATTTAAACCCGAGTCCGTATCACACAAGTGGCTCTGATACCACTGTTGGAATGTCGGTACCCCCATGGCGCAGTAAAAAAAAATTCGACAATCCAAACCATGGATCCATGTGCGAGGAATGAATCGGGGTGAAATAATGGTTTCGAAATTACCGAAACTTCAATCTGAGCAGACAGCGACGTCTCGGCAACAAGAATTCTAATCTACTATCGAACCAAGCCGCAACCTTTTATGATTTCGACCTCTACGTAATCCACCCAGTTTGACGATGAACGGAAGAAATCTCCAAAACTGTCTTGGAGGTTTCTTTGCTTGACGGCTGCTAGACTTCACAAGCAAAGTTTTAGGTTTCTTTATTTTATTTTTTAGGGTTTTCAAAAACTCTCTCTATCTCACCTTTTATAATTGGTATATATATAATGAATCATAATTCATAAATTTTTTTATCTGAACATAATAATCATAATTAAAAAATAAATAAATATAATAATGTTTTAACCGAAAATTATAATTACATTAATTATAACAAGGATTTCGGTAAACTATATTTATTTAAATTTATATACGAACCAAATTCATATATTAATAGAACTATGTTCTCATTATGTGTACAACATCCTTGTACATATAATATGTTCAATATTTGATTGCCCAATTAAATTAATTCTATAATTAATTTAATTCATGTGACAACCAAACACAATACCAACTATGTTTTATTCCGTTCATTTCAACCATAGGGTGTGACCCTATAGGTTCTTGTAACGTTAGCAGTAATACTAGAACGATTCTAATGTTACAAACAATGAGTGGCATCTAGCAATGCATCATTGCTACCTAAGTTACAAGAAGTCATGATTCGACATAACCTTTTGTGATTAACCTTTCATGCATTAATCCTTAAGTCCTTTATCTCTGGAATGAACACAAGTCATGGAATAGTCACACTTGCATAGTCCATCCCATGTTTCTTGATATCTTGAGTAGACTATGATATACAAATAAGTATGACATCTCATACCAACTTATTTGAGCATGGCCATGCATTTCTAGTCTCACTCAATCAAGTGGCCTAAGATATTACTCCCATTATGTAGGAGGGACTTATCATATATTGATCAACCATATCCTCTACATAGATTGTGGTATATCCAACATCGACCTTTATAGAACAACCCGATTACGATTATACGTTTGACTGTATTAAAATATACAACTCACGATGTTGGGATAATGATGATCTCAAGTCTGAGGATCATATACATACTAATCACTATGAGTAATGTTGTGACAATTACATAATAATCCAAGAAACATACTCATAGTGGGTCAGTCCAATATGTTGTTCTCTAACACACATATTCATGCATTGATTTTGACACTCCATATCAATGACAACTCTTTATCATCAATCAACTACATGTTAGTCTTAATGCATTATTGTTGTTCTAGTAAACAATAATACTTGACTAAGGATCTTTTAAGAATAATCATATTATTCTCAGGACATTATTATAAAACAGTTTATTTGTACACACAGAAAAAAAAACTGAAATAATAATAACAACGCCTTATATTAATAAACATGGTAAATCAAGTATGTTATTACAACAATCTCATGATTGATCTTTGGGCATACTCTTACAGTCGGATAACCGATTGAACACCCCTAGCTTTACCCATCTGTTCACCATTACTGCTGGCTTGGCCACCACTTCTCTTGCCCGAGAACCTTCATCTCCTTAGGCCATTGTTGCTGCTGTTGGCATACTTTCTACTATATGGGGCTCTTCTTATTCTCCTCCTCCTCTTCACAGTTTCTAAACTTAAGGCCATTTCACGAGCTTTGCTAATTTAGTTGAGTTGTGATTTCGTTGCTAACATTGAATGTTTGTGCAGGGTCTATGAATTCGATGGTGATTCTGATGCTAGTGCACAATCGGGTGACTCGGGAGATGATGTCCCTTCAAATTCCAAAACTAGGGAGGAAGGTACAACTAAATCCTTCTAGGAGGATAATACGGTGTTAATATGTTGGACTTGCCGTCTAACCATCTTTGATAGGACGAGATGTTTGTGACAGGACAGACACTATCCTTCATTTTGACTCAGATGGGATAAAACAGTTGAGCCTATGTGATATTTGGTGACCAAACGATTCCATGTTCCCAATGAACACCAGGCCAGTCATTACCCGAATAGCCCTTTCGAGAGAGTGAGTTTACAGGTGACCTCCCGATTTACTGATGACAGATTTACTTTTCAAACGTCTCCTAAACTTACCACATGTATTGCCGCGGATGAAATTATAACGATTACTATTAATATAATTTATATATACGGAATTAAATTTATTTTTCGTAACATTCTGTAATCTGAGTTCATTAAACAATATCATGTTGCAGATGATGGTTCGGAGGTATAAACTAATAGGAAATGTATATATTTATTCATATATTATCATTATTATTAATATAATAAAATGATATGAAAGAAATCTAGCAAAGTCACGTGTAAGGATGACCAATTTTAAAAAAACTTATCAGCTCACGCGTGATTCATGCTCTTGTTGCCTTCACTTTTCACATGCATACTCTAAAGAATTCCAATATAAAAATATATTTTTATAAACTATTTATAATTTCTATTTAACATATTCAGATATATTATAATAATATTGATTAATTATTTAAATAAATGATATATTATAATTATATTTTATGTAAAAAATTCGACATGCATGAACATTTGATCAGAAGGTTTTTTTTTTTTCTTGGTTTATTACTTAAAATGAAAAAAAAAAAGTCATAAAACGGACGGTGTCTAATGTCTCTGATCTATGCTATAATCATGTGACCGATGTCTGCTTGTGAAATGACAGCCACCCAATTATTAATTCTTAGTCTTTTAAAATATCAATTTAATTATTACGTAATTACAATAACACCCTTCTTCTGAAACAAATCAACCATCTTCGAAGGTGAAGCTTGTAATTTTATCAAAAAATAATGGCAAATCCATTCCCGAGGTGTGATCGTTTTCAGATCCTTTCCTCTTTCCACCTTAAAAATGCCACTCCCCTGCTTCTTTTAGTAGCAATTAGAGTGAAATCGGGGCAAAACAAATGGTGAGCATGGCTGCCATCGGTGATTTGAGGTTGCCTTCTACAGCTTCGTTCAATGCTTCTTCAGTTTGTTCGAGTCGTAAGTCATCGGCTCCTCGGAGCTTGTCGTTCTCGGCGTCTGCTCTGTCCGGTGATAAACTTGTTTTCAAAATAGCTACTGGTTGTAGCCGAACGGAACGGACTGCTTCAATTGTTTCACCGAAAGCAGTTTCAGATTCCAAGAACTCGCAGACATGTCTTGACCCCGACGCTAGTCGAGTAAGTCTTAGCTTATCTCTCTGAATCTTTTGTCTGATCCAAAAGTGAGACTTTTTTCCTTTTTGTTGTTGTTGAAAATTGGAATTTTGATTGTTTATGGCAGAGTGTTTTGGGGATTATTTTGGGAGGTGGAGCAGGGACAAGGCTATACCCACTAACAAAGAAGAGAGCTAAGCCGGCTGTTCCATTAGGAGCAAATTATAGGCTAATCGACATCCCTGTTAGCAATTGTTTGAACAGTAACATATCCAAAATCTACGTTCTGACTCAATTCAATTCTGCTTCTCTGAACCGCCACCTTTCCCGCGCTTATGCTAGTAACATGGGTGGCTACAAGAACGAAGGGTTCGTCGAGGTTCTTGCTGCTCAGCAGAGTCCTGAGAACCCGAACTGGTTCCAGGTTAGTTGCTACTGAAATGGGTTTTAAATTCTTTCTGGCTTTTTGGATTTTGATTTGTAAAATGATTTCTGTTTGATTATGCAGGGGACAGCGGATGCGGTGAGGCAGTATTTGTGGTTGTTTGAGGAGCATAATGTTTTGGAATTCTTGGTTCTTGCAGGGGACCATTTATATAGAATGGATTATGAAAGGTTTATTCAGGCGCACAGAGAGACTAATGCCGACATCACTGTAGCTGCATTGCCGATGGATGAAAAACGGGCTACTGCGTTTGGTTTAATGAAGATTGACGAAGAAGGACGAATCATCGAATTCGCTGAGAAACCAAAAGGCGACCAGCTAAAAGCTATGCAGGTATCCTCCTCCAGTTGAGATTCAAACATGAAGTATTGAAGTTAGACTTACGAGCTGTTATTGTTTTTCTTCTAGTTCAAGTTCAAGGTCTAATTCTGGTTCTGATTTTGATGTTGTTGTTTTAGGTTGATACTACAATTTTAGGGCTTGATGATGAGAAAGCAAAAGAAATGCCTTTCATTGCTAGCATGGGCATATATGTTGTGAGTAAAGATGTGATGTTGAATCTTCTTCGAGACCAGTTTCCGGGAGCCAATGATTTTGGAAGTGAAGTAATTCCAGGTGCTACTTCCATTGGGATGAGGGTAAGTATACTTTTTATAGCTCCCTCCCTCTGAATGGCTTATGTGCAAAGTAGGGTAGTTTGTGTGTTTGCTTTTCAGTGTATGGTAGCCAATCTTTTTTATCTTGTTTAAGATTGACAATTGATATATATGGCATCTTATCTGGTACTTCTTTATTCACCAAGCCACTTCTGCAGCATTAATAAGAATTTGAACAATCTTGAGATTGAATCCGGTCTCGTCTTGTTTATAGCAATGAACAGTTTTGAACAATAAGATCATTGCCAAGATATACATTCATTTTGTGAGCAGTTTGAGTGAAATTGTACTCTCATTCATGGAGCATCCCCTAGACTCCTACAGTAAGTTCATTATGTATGCTTGACCGAAGCTTCGGTGTTAGAATTTTTTGCATGACGGGGTCCATTTATCTTGTTACAATGATTTTTCTTCAAATCGCATAGAATTACTAATTTAGGAGGTCTAATTGCTTGTTAACCTATCTAGGTGCAAGCTTACCTGTATGATGGCTACTGGGAGGACATTGGTACGATTGAGGCATTTTATAACGCAAATCTGGGAATCACCAAAAAGCCAGTGCCGGATTTCAGGTATTTCTAGTTCATCAATGCATCCTCATTTGACTAGCTTGGTAATCTATTTAATTGCCTTAATGGTTTTGAACTTTCTTCCCAGCTTCTATGACCGTTCGTCTCCAATCTACACACAGCCTCGGTATTTGCCACCATCCAAAATGCTTGATGCTGATGTTACAGATAGTGTTATCGGTGAGGGTTGCGTTATTAAGGTGAGTTCCTTGGGGCTAGGTTGATAATCTGCTTGGTTTTTTTTCTAGTTGGAGATGGTTACTAAAGTTCACAGGCTAAATGGGAGTTAGAGACTACTTTTAGTAGTTAATGGTCCGGATATTTTGGTTGATTGCAGAACTGTAAAATTCACCATTCTGTGGTTGGTCTTCGATCTTGCATCTCCGAGGGTGCAATCATAGAAGATACCTTACTGATGGGAGCAGATTATTATGAGGTAGCTTAACCTGGGAGTTAATATATATATATACATTTTCAATCCGCGAGTCACCATGAGTTATCTGTATTTCCTCGATTGTCTCTCCAGACTGATGCAGACAGGAGGTTTTTGTCTGCAAAGGGCAGTGTTCCAATTGGTATAGGAAAGAGTTCACATATCAAGAGAGCCATTATTGACAAGAATGCTCGAATTGGAGACAATGTAAAGGTAGGTCATGATTTTATCTTGTTAATTTCTTTTATGGTTTCAACAGAGTCTTGGAAAGAGAGATGAGTTTCACTGACCACTTGAGCCAATTTTGTGATGAAATTGTCGGTGGCAATAGTAAAAAAAAAGAAGAAGAAAAATACAAAGTTTTGCAGCAGTTATGATTGACTCACAAAATTGGAACTATTTGTTTAATGAATGTTTGGTATTTACAGATCATAAACAGTGAAAACGTGCAAGAAGCGGCAAGGGAAACCGATGGATATTTCATAAAGAGTGGGATTGTGACAGTAATCAAGGATGCCTTGATTCCTAGTGGAACTGTAATCTGAGAAGATTGCATTATGATACAGCAAACCACCATTAGTGTTTCTAGATAGAGAAAGTAATGCAATAGCAAATCACTTCCACTTTTTCCCTTATCATGTATATTTTGAGCTACTGTAGTATAATTATATTTTTAATAAAATGAAATGAAGCCGGTAATGGCCGGCAAACTATCAAAATAGTCACTTTTGTTTAATACAGATTATATTTTAATCACATTTGTATAATTTAAAAAATAGAAAATATAGAAAAACTAGATTAAAAGAGGAAGAAGTAGAAGAGAATGAAAAAAAAAAGTTAAAAAGAACATTAAAAAAATTAAATTGTTCAAAATGAAAAAATATGAGAATTAAATTATATTATTTAACCTATTTTTTTTTCAAAAGATGATTTAACATGTTATATTAGTTTAGTGTTACACCGTTAATAACAATTAACGGTTTAGTGACTAAAATATTACAATACGTTAAAGCAAATAATTAAAATGTAATATTTTAAATATAAATAATTAAAATATAATTTAAGTTAAATAAAAGTAATTATTTTGATAATTTAACAGTTTCAGTAAATAGAGTGCAATTTAATGAACTCCAGCCATTGGATGTTGGGTGTCCACTCCTTCCCAAAATAACAGCCACTACTTACCAATCCACATAACTCACCAATATATTTACCTGAGTGATGTTCTTTTCTTTTCTTTTCTTTTTTCCAAAAACTAATCACAGGTGAATAAATTAAATTATATATTTCCTAAAAAGTGAGATGTTATTTTGTAGAATTAATATCTTAATATAATATTTAATTACTATACTGTTTAAAAGCGTTAAAAACATAGAATGTACAAAAATTTAAGAAAAATTCATTATCTTTTGCAAGTTTTTAACGAATTTATAAATTTTCATATTTATATAATATAATAGTTAATTTTTTCTCAATTATAATTCCATTAAATAATTGCTTTATAAATTAATCAAATAATTTTCTAAAAATGATAAATTTATGAACTCAAGTTTTCATTTTTTTTAAAAATAATCTGAGTTTGAATTAACAGTTATAAAAAAATTATAAACTTTTAATTAATTTATAAATATTTTATATTCATTTTTTAGATACAATTGATTTAGGTTATTTTTTAATATTATTGCGTTCTATTTGTTTATTGTATTCTACAACTTTATGACTTGCTAAACTCTTTTTTTCTAGTCAAAAGATTTTCAAAATTTGATTTTATAAATTCTTGAGATCTAATTTGTTCTTAATATTTCTTTGTTCTTTAGTATCTGTATATCTTTTGTTGAATATTTAGCCAGTATTTGATAACTTAGAATTATTGTATTGTCAATTAGAATAATTAAATCTATAATTGTTTAATTCATTCTAATACTTGTGACAAATTGCATAGTTGTGTATGTCGTAGTCCATGATTTATGTGGTATAGATGTGTGATATAGCTTAAACAAACCTCGTTGAGGTGAATTTGTTGGCTAAATTAGATCTCTCTCATTCTTAATGTTACTGCTAAGTTAAACCTTGAGCGTTAAGTTACAAGGTTATTAATTGGCAAGGGAAGTAATTTCAAACGAATTACCTCTTGATTATCAAACGGGTAAAAAGAGATTAGTTGTTTAGCGTTGAGTCAGCAGGTAGAACTAATTAATTAAAAGCATTGAAGGTATTCTTGCATCGATGGTCGGATTTATGAATCAAATAAAGATTTTATCTTTGGCTATAGCTAGACCTGATCATGGGTCAGACCACCTGGCCCGGCCTGAAGGCCCGTCTGAAATATGGGAGGGTTTGGGCAAAAATAAGGCCCGTTTAAAAAATGGGCCGGGCCTCGGGTAAAGCATTTTTGGCCCCGGCCCAAATTCACTAAAGGACAAAAAAATATGCTCTTTTTTTAATGTTATTTTCTTGTTGTTTTCTCCCTATTTTGCTACCATTTTACTATTATGTTGCTACTATTTTATTATTATTGTTTGGATATTGTATAAAACTTATTTTATTGTTAATTTTGTTACTATTTTGAAGGCATTTGTTAATTTTGTTATTATTTTAGAGGCATTTGCTTGTTAAGTTGCAGTTATCTTAGTGTTATTTAAGTCTACATATTTTTTAAAATTTATTTTCAATTTATTGAGAAATATTTATTTTGATGTTTTTAGTATTTTTGATGTATTATATATATTTAAAAATTATATAAAAATAATATAAAAAATTAATACGAACGGGCCGGGTCGGGCCCAGGTTTTAGCATTTTATCCGAGTCGGGCTTGGACAAAATTTTAGGCCCATTTTTTGGGTCGGGTCAAGCCCGGGCCTAGCAAATGGGCCTAAATTTTTAGCTGAGCCCGACCCGGCCCATGAGCACCTCTAGCTAGAGCTTTATCGGAATGATTTTTCTTCAACTTTTAATTATTGCTTTCTTTGATAAGGTTTTTATTTTCTAAAACCCCCAATTATATTTATTATATTTATTTTTATTTAAAAAATAAAATTATTTTTAGACTCTATGGATACGACCCTACTTGTAACTATATACTAATTTATATTTTCAAATAGATTTTTATTTTTATATGTCTTGACAACCTAATATAAGTCGCGCTAATCACTTTTGTTGTAGCAGCCCTTGTTTTTCCTTCTTGTAACACCCCCAATTACAACATCTAGTTCCTGAAAATTTTCAAGAGCTAGGCCAGGTATAGGATTGGACACAAGAGGATCAACAGAGCCATCCTTCAAATCCACATTATCAAAATTACCAATATTAGGTTCAACAATATTGGTCACAAAATTTTTTATCAACAATTTCAGAAGTAGTTGAATCATGGGAAGTATCAAGCGGAACAATTAGGGGTAAACATTTGATTGAGTCGAGTCAAATTGAGTCAAAAAATTTTGAGTTAGTTGATTTGACGAATCATATTTTAGCAACTGAACTTAATTTGAAATTTTTACAAATCGAGTCAAAAAATCTCGAGCCAGGTCGAGTCGAGTTAGCGAATCTTACTATTTATACTCAATGTTGCATTTACATGGACTGATTATTTAACTAGTAGACGAAGTACAATATTATTTAACTACATAAACAATAAAATGGTTTTGTCTTTTAACTTAATGGGTAAACATTTATCAAAACAACGTAGTTTAATGGTTTTGACTTTTAACTTTAAAAAAGGTGAACATTTATCAAAATGATGTAATTTTACCTTTTCTTATTCAGATTTTTGGATAACTCGAATTGTGTAATTCAGATTCGAGTTAAACTGAAAATTTTGATTTTTTTATTCGAGTTGATCCGAATAACTCGAACTATTTAATTCAAATTTTGAATTTTTTATTAAGTTTTTCGAATCGAATCGGATTTTGCTCACCTCCTAGAAACGATATTACCTTGTTCGGTGATAACATCAATGAGAGAGTCCAAACCAACTTCAAAAACAAGGTCATTTTCTAAATGAGGTGGATGAGAAATCAATCGATCCATTTCTTCAATCGTCTTGGACATGGTTGTGTTGGAACATTTTTAAATATTTATAGTGTTCCAATAACTAGAAATGAAAGGGTGTAGTGTCTTTTGGTTATTGATTAAGAGTTATATCACTTGGTTTTTGACAAAGAATTATAATTATACAAGTAATATTACTTGAATATTTATGAGATATCACCATAAACTTAGTTACCTAACATCATTTCTAAACAAACAACAACCCAATAAACAACCAAATCATACAATAGATTAAGCACAAGAAATAAGGTTAAGAAAGCTTAATAATTTCTTGATGAATGCTTGAAAAAGAGGATGTAGGCAACAATGGAGGTTAGAAATACTATCAAATATCAAATTTTTATGCTTTAAAAGAAAATGAAGTTGATATATATATTAAGAGCTTGGGATTAAAATGAAAATACAAGAGAGTTTTGAGTACTAAATAGAAAATAAGACCAAGTTACAGTAAACTTAACTAACTAACTACCAACTTGACTAAAACCAGAAAAGTAACTAAAACCATAGAGATAACTTGAAGAAGACAACTACAAAGCTAAAAAGATGAAAGAAAACTAAAGTAAAACAACCACCTTTCTTCTCAGCAAAAAAGTGGTTTTTTATCTGATTACAACATAAGAAATTAGATCAAAATGCCCTTAAATGTCCAATTGTGATTGGAGTTGGTGTTGGATAAGAAATACTTCTGTAGTCATTTTTTGTCTCGTCAGGCAGCGGTATTGCAATACCCCAAGCAATATCGCACTTGGAAGTCTTGGGGGGTCTTGGTATCGCAATACCCATCCTTGGTATCGCGATACCACTGAAGTTGACCTCAATTTCTTTCACTTTAGCAATGTCATGGGTACCACAACCTTCATGGCTCAGTGTCGTGATACCTCTTTCTAAAGACGATTTCTTCACATTTGGGCCATTACTGACTTCCTACACTAATTCAATTACATCGTTAGGTCCTCCATGACACGTTTGACCAATTTGGGTCTCAAAAAGGGTATAAAACTCACAAAAACAATTTATTAACAACAAAAACTAAAAATCAACAAAAGTAAAGAAAAGACAACTAATTTGCTTGAAAATAAGCTCATTAAGTTCAATGGAGAGCCTAATTTGACATATCAAATTACGGTAGATTAATTTGTGAGTGCTAGCACTATAAATAAATCCATTCTAAAATTAAAGTGCTAGGTACCCATAATGATAAGGGAATGATGTGTAATGTACTCTTAATGGACCCATAACATAAATATATTGGAGTGTTATAACTACAGGAACACTCTTGATGGGATCTACCTATGTGAGTGTGAAGTGTGGCTGCTTCTAGGAGCTCAAGGGCTTGGCTCTAACAACACTTATGAAAAAAGGACACAGACACATGGCCATAATAGTGTCCCTAGATACTATGCATTGATCGGTGTTGAAATCATTGAATGAGATGTGTTCGGTTAATTAAATGAAATAGTTGGTTCAAAGCTTAGTCTACCATGCAATTTCGATTAACTTTAACATGTTTTCACTAAGTGAAGGTTCAATTGTAAGACACATTTATTTATGAAAATTGATTTCCAAGATTATCAAAATCTAAAATATTTTAAAAACGGGGGAGATTGTTAGAACATTTTCAAATATTTATAGTGTTCCAATAACTATAAATGAAAGTGTAACAGTTCGGTTTATACCCTAGTCGAAACAGTGATTTCGGGACCACAAATCTGAGCCTGAATAATATTTTAATATTATTTTATGTGCCGTTGATATGTGATTAAGTATGTGTGAAAGTATCGTATGAAAATTTGTCTGTTTGTGTGCTTAATTTGAGTAAAGGACTAAATCGCATAATTCGTAAAAGTGGCTTTCTATTTGATTAATGGACAAATTGATGTGGCTTTATTATTGTGAAGTCCTTAAAAGGCAAATAGTCCATTTTTGGTTATAGTGGACGGTATTAAGTGTGGTTATGCATATATTATATGTTTGTATAAGTTTATATTATATGTTAAATTAATATTATATTTTATAAGTTATTACAATAAAAAAAAATGCATTAAATAAGGCCATTTTCATCATCTTGGCCGAAAAACAAAGAAAAGAAGAACAGAAAAAGAAAGCTAGGTTTCGGTTGGTTTTAAGCTTGATTAAGGTAAGTTTTGACTTCGGTTTTTGATAATTTCTACGTTTTTGTAATCGTTGCTTAGTCTACTATCAAGCCCATGTCTCAATTTTATGAATTGATGATGTTTATGAGATGTGCCATTGATGAAATGGTGAGCTTTGTGATGATTATTGGTGTTAAATGAAAGATATATGTTTAATGAACATGTGTTGTTCTTGAATTTTTGATGAATTTAGCTAATTAGGGCTAAATTGAGAAAATAGCAATTTGAGGGACTAAATTGTGAATTTGATGGAAAATATGGGCTTGTATGATATTTAGAAGCATTCGGCTAAGCATGGTTAAATGATGATTTTGTATAATTGATGTTTTGAGAAAAATGGACTAATTTGATAAATTGTGCAAATGTGAGGGTTAAATTGCAAATTGCCCTAAATGTGTGTTTTTGGATTGAATTGAATGTGTTGATAAATAAAAGGGTTAAATTTGAATATGTATAGATCAAGAGCCGAAGAAATCGGACTTAGATCGCGGGAAAGCGAAAGTAACCGAGTAGCCGTTTCTATTTTCGTTAAACCGAACTCGAGGTAAGTCGGTATACAAATAAATGTGTTAGCATTGAATTGTTTGTGTATATGTAGAATTTGAATGATTATGAAATATCCATTGAGATGGAATGCATGTGAAATATGAGTTACAAACAAAACGATAAGTTGATAATGTCCGAGAAGTCCCGTTTGAATCTAGGAATAGATAGGATTAACCATGTCATGACATAGGTGCCTGTTCTGAGATATCATGTAAGACCACGTCTGGGATGTCGGCGTTGATTCGAGATTTCGTGTAAGACCACGTCTGGGACGTTGGCATCGATATGAGATTTACGTGTAAGACCACGTCTGGGACGTTGGCATCGATACGAGATTTACGTGTAAGACCATGTCTGGGACATTGGCATCGTATTGGTTCGTGTAAGACCCTGTCTGGGACAATGGCATCGATATCTGAATACATGGAAGACCTCATCTGGGACGTTGGCATTGTACGATTATTCCGAGTTTTCTGAGTATCCTATTAGATTTCAAACGGTTTAAGGGGCAAGTCTGTGATACGAATGGTTATGTGAATCGTAAATCCATTTCAGGTACGTTGATTTGTACACTAAGTGTGTATGAAAGGTAAGTATCTATATGAACTTACTATGATGATTAGGTATGTTGGAAATATGAAATAATATGTGAAAATATGTGTAAAAGAGCCATGTATATATGAGATTGTTGAGTTGATGGATGCGGCAAGATGTGGCCTAGTACATGGATCAAAGAATACATGTGATAAATTTGCTATGAGAATTAATTATGCTAATGTTCCTATATGCTTATATGCTTTTCATGCTAAGTTTATTTTGTATATGGCTTACTAAGCTTTTGAAAAGCTTACTCTGTATGTGTTGTTCTGTTTTATAGATCGTCAAAGCTACTGAAGGCTCGGGAACTGTCGAGGATCGTCATCACACTACTCAACTTGTTTTGGTACATTTTGGAAATGTATATAGCTAGATATGGCATGTATAGGCTAGTTATTTGTATAAGTTGAGAGATGAACTTAGCCATGTGATTTGGCTAGTTATGTGTTGATAATATGCATTAATGAATATGTTATATGATGAATGTTTTAGTATGGTTTGATAGCATATGAAATGGTTAAGTTGTTGATAAGTATATGGATGAAATTTGAGCATATATGTTTGAACAAAAGAATGAGTTCATGAAAGGTAAATAGGGATGAATTATGCTTGTGTATACTTGAGTTTTTGTTGTGTGAATTGGTATGTTTGGAAATGGATTTGAATAGAGAGATTGAATGGTTATTTTGATATGTTTTTGGTTGCCAAATGTGCATGAGTTGCATTGGTAATTTGCTTGTAGGTTTGACTCTATGTGGGTGACATTTTGGCCTTGTATATGGGCTGTTTTTACCTACACGGGCGTGCCTGATGACCGTGGGAGTAAGTCAGTAGCTAACTAAGTGTACACGGCCTTGGCACACGGACGTGCCTGGTAGCCGTGTGGTTTAGTCAGGATCGACCACGGCCAAAGTACACGGGCGTGCTTGGTGGCCGTGGGGACAAGTCAGGTTCGACCACGAGTAAGACACATGGGTGTGTCTAGTGGCCGTGGGAGGCACACGGCCTGCCCACACGGGCGTGTGTCCTGTATAACTTAGAAAAGTTTTAAATTTCCGAGAATTTCTGTAAGAGTTCGACATAGTCCCGGCCCTACTCTAAAGCATGTTTAAGGTCTCGTTGACCTATAGATGGGACATGATGATGGTGATTGATGATTTATATTACGAATTGTCTGAATAAGTTTCCGATCTGTCCGGTAACTCCTTTAACCCTAATCCGGCGACGGATACATGATAGGGGTGTTATGATTATTGATCAAGAGTTATATCACTTGATTTTTGACAAAGAATTATAATTATACAAATAATATTTACTTGAATAGTTATGAGATATCAGTTGAATAATTATGTCTCTTTTAAAGATGTGATTATTCAGAGACACCTATTGGAAGTTATGTCTCTAGGAAGAGACATGAGAGTTACTATAAATAGAAGTGGATTTCATTTGAAAGATATACCAAAAATTCTCAAAAAGTTCTTTCTATTCTTCCTTCGTCTTTTACTATTATTAGATTGTTCTATAAAAAATTATTACAGAAATTCTTTATAGAAATTGATTTTCTTGTTATACTCTGCTCAGTGCTTAGTAGACTATTTTCGTCAGTGCAAAACGTAAATAGGCACTGGGTTTTATTGTATCCTCGAAGTTCATTTGCTTGACACTCGTTTGCACACCGAGTATAGGTGGGGGCAAATAGAACCTTAAAAATAGTAGATTGATACACGTCTTGGAATCTTGTCCTATTGCTTCACTTTTCTGTTTGAGTTCGTGTTACGTTCGTGCATTCGAGATTCACTGAAGTTCAGCTTTACAAGTTTCACATCTTTCTACTTTAGAATCTTGAATGGTAGAAGAATTCATCCCCTTGGGATTTTTAGGAAGCGAATAAGTGAAAACATCAACAAATGGTTGTTCAAGAACTGGAGGCACTCCATCATGAGCAGTTACAAATGCGACCATATCAGATGATGAAACTTTTGGTACAAGGGTCATTGGTTGTTGGGTACCACTTGAAGATCCTTCTTAGTAGAATGAGTATTCTGTCTAGATTAACCATCAGAACCATCCTTGGATTGACCTTTACACGAGTCACTGCAAGTGGAAAAGAAACTTTTTCTTGAACAATAAGGTAATAAGGATGAGATGAAAACAGGTCAAGAACGCATAGAGGTTCTTAAAAGAATTAGGTTTCTGAAAAAATGGGGAGCAGTAGGCGTGTTTAATTGCAACTTAATCAGGGTATTAAATACCCAAATTTCTAAGATTAAATCGTTTTTCCTTTTCCCTCTCAATTTGTGGAAGGTAAAATATAAGGAAAGTTTTCCCTCCAAAATTGAAATTTTGGAGCCATGAAACACCAAAACATAACCTTAAGGGATGCCTTGCCTTAGCTATCAAGTTTGAAACTCAACAAACACTAACTGAGCTTCTTAAAGCTTTAAATCTGGCTAAATTAAGAGCTTTGGTGAAGAGTTCGACCAGTTGATGTTCAATAGACAAATACTTTAATTCAACAATGACATTTTCAACAAGCTCTTGAATGAAATGGTGATGCAATTCCAAAGTCCTCCATCAACTACTGACATTAATGTATTCAACTTCAGTTGTTGATAAGGAGATTGAAGCTTGTTTCTTGCTATACTATAAGATACCAAGTTTGATCCCAAATAGAAGCATCCTCCATACGTGCTCCTTCTATCATCTACATTGCCAACTCAATCTACATCAACGTAACTAACCAATCTCTCTGTACAATCCTCTGAAAGCCATATTTCCAAATCTAGTGTGTCATTAGCATATTTGATTATTAATGAAAATAGTTAATGTGGTTAATTTATCTCTAACATGTCATATTTTATTATCCAAAATATTTAACATTGTATCTTTTTTTTCTTTTCTTTTTTTTTTTGTATTTTTCATATTTGTTTTACCTTTCATGTTCGAGGTTTGTGAATTAATATTGTCTTTAATTGTCCTTATTGAGATTAAATTGCCCCATTTATATCGAGAGTGACTAAATTACTCCTTACACCATAGTTTATTAACAAAAATGGTTAACATCAAATTTAATTGTCCTTATTTGATATTTTTTAATAGTATAGGAACTAAATTGCCGCACTTATTTTGAGAACGACTAAATTGCTTCTAACATTATTGTACGAAAACCTCATAAGCATTTACTCCGCATGTTTTAGTTTAAATTTAATTTATCCAAAATTATATTAAACCTAGGATTAATATTTGTCGAACTTTTTCGTTTTGTGAAACCAAGATATATGTTTATTTACAGTTCATGAAAATTAATTCTTCTAGTGTATTTATGGTTTCCCTTTTCAGATAATGGTATTTTCATGGTTTGAATCTAAATTTTCTCTTTAAAAATGTAACTTGACTTACAACTACACCCAATACAATAAATGAAAATAGAACTATTTGTAAGAAAGATAATTTTCCACAACAATATTAGTTTACATTTATGTATGATGTACGAGTTATTTGTGTATATTTTTATTTAAATTAATGATTTAAAATAATAATAATAATTGAAAAAATTATATATTTACTTTAATCAATATTATTAAAACATATCCTTACTTAAAATATATTTATACTTGTTGATTTATGATTGTATTATATTTGTATTCTAAAAAGAATATAAGATAATTAATATTTTCCGCAAAAAATATTTTTCTAATATTACTTTTCTTTGTACGTTTGGCCTAAATATATTTTTAATTCTATTTTTTTTTGTAAAATTTATAATTTTGTAAGTTAAAATTGATATATAATCGTTTTAATTTTATTAGCTCAATATTTTAATAAAATTTTAAGAAAAATTATTTGATATATTGTCAGTAAAGTTTTTAGGATTAAGAGATTAACAAATGTTTATAGTAAAAAAATTAAAAATAAATATTTAAAAGAAAAGACACATAACAATTTTTTAAAGTTGATTATGGAATAAAAAAGGTAAACTACTCGTGTATTAAACACTCATCCCATTTTTAATAGGTTAGTATTTGGTATATTAACGGAGTGTGTTTTTAACTACATAAGCAAAGTTAAAAAATTGTTATATGTCTCATTTCTTTTATATATATATATATATATATATATAAGATTTTAGTGTACTCTATTAGACACTTGTCATTATCTCAACCCTACATGTCGAGTTTAAAAATTTCAATGGAAGTGTACACAAACGGTAGAGCTTTTATCTCCACAAATGAAGTTAATAGATAGACAAGTATTATTAATTGATATTAAAAAAAAGATATAAATGAGACACATGGTGGTCTGAGTCTCTTAACCTTAATTATGAAGTTAGAAAGTTTCGCCGCTAAGGTATCCAAGGGCACATGCAAAAGAGGCAAGCAAGGATCCCAACCCAAAAATTGGAAATTTACATTTCAAACCCTTTAAAAATTATTAAATTATAAATTTTTATATATGATAAAATTATAATTTATCTCATAAAATGAAAAAAAAATCATGCTTAGTCATTTTCAAATTTGGCCCATCCTAAAAAATTTTCTAGATTCATACCGTGTGTATCAAATAATTATCTATATATGAATTATAGTATTAACATTATTTAATATTTAAAAATGTTTTTATAATCTTAAAAATATTTTATTTTTACTTCAACAAAGGAATTCATAAGGTTTTAAAACATTCATTTATTTGGTTGGTTGGTAATGGTATAATAATAAGAACAATAAGCCTGAACTTTATCAAAAATTTGGGCAAAAATAAAACTAATATTCCAAAGGAAAATGGAAAATAATTTTTAAGTTAGGTGGTCTTTACACATTAACTAATTAGTCGCTTATAGCTTTTCAAAAAAGAATAAAATAAAAGAGGTAAATCTTAAATTTATACATGAATTTTGATTTGATATAATTAGAAATTTTAATTGTAATTTAAATATATAAATGAATATTTTATTTTAATTCAACTGTGTATAATTTTTTTTTTGAAATTCAACTGGATTATTATTGAAACAATAAAATTTAATAACAAAAATATCCACCTGCTGGGTTGGGTCCGTTCCAGCAAAGCGGGCTTAACTAAAGCAATAAAATAAAACAAATCAATAACAAAAGCCCAGCAAAAATTTTTAAAGAAAGGAAAATGAAAAGACAAAGCAATTAAAGAAACCTACACCTAATTATCGAGTCGTCAGAATAGCTGATCTGCTTTTAGAGATTGTCGTTTCCCATCACCAAGATACAGCTGTACTATAGCAGATTTTCTGCAGGTTTTTACTTATCTGCTACGATTTCAAAGCATTAATTATTTCTCTTTCATTTTAAATGTCATCTTTCTTCATCATTTCTTTCATTTCAGCCCTTGCAGACTCACTCTTATCCTTCAACGCAGGGCTTAACTTCCTCTTTTATTCCAAAGGTCACCCATTTCCTTCTTCACTAAAAATTCAAGCCTCGCAGACGCTCCTTCTCTTTCGGCCTAAATCCTTTTGACCAAGCTGCGCCATTTCTCTTCGGATGGGTTCTGGAATCTCTCCCTTCAGGTAATACTCTTCTCCTTTCTTAAGTGTATCTTTTGCGATTAGATCAGCATATATGTTTTCTGCCCTTGAGATATGCTTAAATCGGACCTCTTGAAACTGGGTCTTTATTTCTTGAATATCTCTGATCAGTGCTCCTATGTTTGAACTATCACGATCTGCACTTTGACATTTTTTTATAACCGTTTTCGAATCACCCTTTATATCCAGATCAGTAAATCCCATTTGCTTTCCTAACCTTATGCCTTGTATCCCTGCATGTGCTTCCACCGCAAACGGAGACGCCACATTGGAATGGAGAACCGACTTTGAAGCTAATATTCTACCCCCCACATCTTGTACAACCAAACCCGACGCAGATCTGAAAGTTTGACGATCGAAAGCCGCGTCAAAATAAATCACCACATTTTCTCTCTGTTCTGAATGAGGGGAACTCGTTAATGCATCAGAGCTAAGTGTTCTTTCTTCTATACCTTCTAGCTCCGATTTGTAACTGGTTATTTATCTTGCAATGTCCCAACTATTACTCTTTTTGCCTTCGTATATTAACTTGTTTCTGTTTGACCATATTATCCAGAGACCGCAACAAAAAAAATCGGCATTGTTCATTTGTTCCGCTATTGAAAACCCAGGTAAGCCACTCCCAACATACTGAAGAAGTATTCTCAAGTACCCATTCAAAATTTCTCAGCTTCCATACATCTTTTGTTGTAGGGCAGGACCGAAAAACATGATTGCTATCCTCCATTTCTTGTTGACACCTATGGCACCGATCCACCGTAATTACTCTCTTCATCATAAGATTCAAAAACGTGGGGATGTAATTCCATGCAATTCTCCAAATTGTAATTTTTATTTTCGAGGGCGTGTTTAAGCTCCATAGTTTCTTGTAAAAATTTTTGGTATCGGGTTGTATAATATTACTAGGAATCAGTGTAGCTTCTTGTAATAGTTTATAGGCACTCCTCACTGAAAAATTCCCTGATGGCTCCCCTCTCCAAACTTGAAAATCTTCATAGGCCAATGTCGCCAGCGGGATCTGTAAAATCTTCCTAGTAGTATTCACATCAAAGGTATTGACAATCAAATTATTCTTCCAAGTTCTGTTGCTTTCATCAATTAAATCAGACACTAATTTGATATTTTCGTTTCTGCTATGATTCTGTAATCTGTCTTCTTCATTACCCGACACCCAGAGATCATTCCACACTGAAATGTTGTCTCCCCTACCTACTCTCCAGCAGAAGCCTTTCTCCAGTAACCCTCTTGCTGACCAAATACTTCTCCAGGTGAGTGAAGGTAAATTTCCCAATGTAGCATTTAGAAAATTCGCACTCGGATAATACTTAGCTTTTAAAACTCGGGCTAACAAAGAATCGGGATAATTAATGAGACGCCAACCCTGTTTAGCTAATAATACAATATTAAATTGGGCTAAACTTCGAAAACCTAAACCACCAAATTCTTTTGGCACGCAAATATCCTTCCAAGCACACCAATGAATCCCTTTTTTTCCTTTTATTGTTTTGCCACCAAAATTTAGCAATTATTCCCTCTAATTCTGTGCATAGAGACTTAGGAAGCAAGAAACATGCCATTGAATATGTTGGAATAGACTGCAAAACTGCTTTTATAAATACCTCCTTACCTCCTTGGGATAGATACCTTATACTCCAGTTATCGATTCGTTGCCGTAGCTTGTCTTTTAGGGTCTGGAATGCGGCTTTCTTTTTCCTACCCACCATATTAGGTAAGCCTAAATATCATTCAGGGTCATTGGAACTGCGAACTCCAAGCACTCTAGTTATTGTTCTTTTGATTTCCTCCTCAGTATTAGTGCTGAAAAAAATTATGGATTTTGACAAATTGACTCTTTGACCTGAACAAATTTCGTACTCATGAAGTATCCGTTTCAAACAAGTTGCGCTCCTCTCCGTTGCTGACCCAAATAATAAGCAATCATCTGCAAAAAGTAGATGAGAAATCTGAGGCCCACTTCTGCTTGCCTTAACTCCTCTCATTGATTCTTCTTGTATCCCTAGCTTCATAAGGCTGGAAAGTCCTTCTCCGCAGAATAAGAATAAGAATGGACTCAATGGATCACCCTGTCTTAATCCTCTTGAAGGGAAAAAAGTTTCTCCACTACTTCCATTTAAGACCACCGAGTAAGATACTGTAGTAACACATTTCATAAGTTGAACCACCCAGTCAGGATCAAAACCCAGCTTTTTCATTATTTCCTCCACAAAATTCCATTCCACCCTATCGCATGCTTTGCTCATATCTAGTTTAACCGCCATTAATCCCTTTTTCCCCAACCTCTTGTGTCTCATTGTATGTAGAAGTTCATAAGCCAGCAATACATTATCTGAAATTAGCCTCCCTGGAACAAAAGCGCTTTGGGCCAGATCAATACATTTATCCGTTACCAGCCAAAGACGATTTGCCATCACTTTAGCCAATAACATATAAATTACGTTACACAAGCTAATTGGCCTAAATTGAGTAATATCTGATGGATTTGCAATCTTTGGAATCAGCACAATGTTTGTTTTGTTAATTACGTCGATATTCATATCTCCATTCAGATGACTAAGACAATAGCTTGTGACATCTTCCCCAATTATTGCCCAACACTTCTGGTAAAATATCGCCGGAAGACCATCCTCTTCTGGTGCTTTTGTCGGGCCTAATTCTGCTAGTGCTTCTTGTATCTCTTCCTTCGTATAACTTGCCTTGAGCTTTGAATTATCCTCATCAAAAATACGTTGCGAAATTCCTGACAAAATGTGCTCATAATTTCCCCTTCTCCCAGCTGAAAACAGGTTGAGAAAAAAGGATCTAGCAATCTGCTCCATTTTATCTATTTCATATGTTTCTCTCCCATCATCATATTGCAGTTTTCGAATCTGATTCCTCTGTTTTTTCTGTGTTGCCTGTTTATGAAATAAAGCTGTGTTTTTATCCCCAGACTTTAACCAATTCACTCGCGCCCTCTGTTCCCAGTATCGCTCATCTTTTTCGATCTCAAAATTAAGTTGTATTCTGGTATCTATGAGATCTGCCAAATTATCATCATTTCTCTCAGCTTCCAGCAACTTATCCATGTAATAACCCAAATTTCAGTGATATTAGAAATAGTGATTCGAGACCATCAAATCTGACAAATGAACTCGTAGATTGTATTATTTAATATTTACCAGCCAAATGTAGCTTTAAAAATATTTTTGAAATAGTAAATTGTGTTTTATAAAGATTTATTTGGTCAAGAAATCGAGAAAAAGAGGTATCGAGATCTCGGTGTTATAAACCGAGTCATAAATATTTTTATGAATATTTACGGAATGTCAATAAAGTAGTATAAAAATTTCGTTAGAAAATTTTGACGTTTGGGTGGTTAATTAAATAAAAAGGACTAAATTGAAAAAGGTATAAAAGTTGCTAGAAGGATTAAATAGCTTAATTGTTAAATGAGGAAGGATCTAAAGTGTAAATAAGCCCAAAGGAGATATTTTGGGCGGCAATAGCTGAGAAAAATCAGGAAATGGGTGAAATAAGGGTAAAATTGGAAAATTGCTAAAATTAGTTAAATAAATATGGGACCAAATTGGAATATATAGAATTCTCTTCATTTCTCTTCAATTTCTTCAGCTGAAAAACATCCATGGGAGAGAGTTAAAGTTGGTTTTCATACTCAAGCTTCATGTAAGTTTAATTCTTGCTTTCTCCTTGAAATTTCTATGTTTTTGGACTTTTACAATTGGGTCCAACTTATTAATTCATTAGTTTTTTTATTCTATGGCAAATTTTTAAAGTTGATGTGGATTATTGCTGGAAGAATATGATGACTAAATATTGAATTGAAGCTTTAATTTTGTTATATGATGATTTTATCAAGTGAAATTGATGGAAATTGGTTTAGGACTTAATTGTGAAAGAGTTGAAATTAAGGCCTAGTGTTAAAATTCTGATTTTCAAAGGTTATGAAGTAGTTTAAAATGATAGATAAAAGTATTAAATGAGAAAATTAGCTCAATTGAGGGGTGAATTGAGCAAGGACTGAATTGTATGAATTGTGGAATTTGGGACAAAATAGAAATCAACATGTTACACTAAAGCAGTTTTGGACAGCAGCAGTTGTCTAACTTTTAAAAATCACCAAAAATAGTATAAATTGAACTAGAAGTTTAATGAGATATATAATTAAAGCTTGTTGAGTCTATTTTCATATAAAAGAAACAGAGCAAGCAAAGGAAGTCTACATATTGAGATATTTAAATTTTTGTAAGACTGGTTTAGAATAACTTCGTGATCCCCTGTTCTTAATTTAGAAATTCACTAAAAATTGTACAAAAATAATTATGAGTTATAATTTATATTTTTGTATTCCTTATTGAGCTTATTTTCATTAGAAATAATCAGAAACACTATATGAAAATCGTACTATGAGATAATTGATTTTTAGTGAAGAGAGGTCAGAGCTGTCGGACTGTGTAATAGGGGAGAACTTAACTAATAAAATGTACTAATTGGCCACACCAAAAATTCTGGAAAAATTATAGTAAGAATACATGTGAGTCTAGTTTCAAATAAAATTAACGGATATTAATTTGGAGTTTTGTAGCTCAAGATAAAAATAATTTAGTGACTATGACACAGATGGACAGCTTGAATATTCACATAAGTAAATAGTGAAAATTATAAATAATGTTACTTACAAGTGTGTTGTTTATATTAAGGATGTGGATGGAGAGGAGGAGGAGGAAAAATAATATATGAACGACTTGTGTATAAATTGATTACATGCTCGATTATAATTGATAAATGTTGAATTAGAAATGATGTAATGTTTTATTTGGAATATTTATTATGAAATTATGATTATCGTTATAATACAAAAATTGAACTTGTGAGTTTATATGGCTAAATTTTAGTGATCATTTGTTAATTTTATGAACTTCATGATGTGTTATTTCATATGTATTGATGATAAAATCGTGAATAATGTAAAAGCATGAAAATTGAATAAATGATCAAATTGAGCACTTCGATTCAAAGACAAGATGAATTGATTTTAAAAGACCATAGTTGAACTATGGCAACAAGTGATAAGTGATAGCTTCGGCTACACTTATCTGATCAAGGACAAGTGAAAGTGATAAGTGGTAGCTTCGGCTACCTGATCAAGTGAAAAGTGGTAGCTTCGGCTACCTGATCAAGTGAAAAGTGGTAGCTCCGGCTACCTAATCGTGTGGTGGTAGCTCTAGCTACCGATCGATGGATAGTGGTAGCTTCGGATACAAGTGACAAGTGATTTCGGTGTAAGACCATATCTAGGATATGGCATCGGTGTGATACGTGTTTAAGATGTAAGACCATAGCTGGGCTATGGCATTCTAGTGAAAAGTGATGAATTGACGGATAAGTCCATGGTTTCACCATGGCATAATGATAGTGAAGATGTAAGACCATGGTGAGCTATGGCATTCTAGTGAAAAGACCATAGCTATGTTATGGCATCGGTGATTATCGGTGAAATTCAAAGGCATACCGGTGTGCACCAATTCCATAAGAAGTTCACTAATTTGACAAAGCTTGGTAAGTGTTACATAGAATTATGTGATATAAGGAAGTATGAGTTGATGAGACATGAACATAGAACTTGGTTGATGAATGAGTTCATTTGTGGTTATATATTTGTACACCCTTGAGTGTATTATCCGTATGAATGGGTATTCCAAATGAGTTAATGAGAAGAGTTCTAATATGACATAATCTAAATTTGAAATGAAATATTATGAAAACATACTTGGAATACATTTGTATGTCTTGTATATGTTATTTGAGTTCATAATGTGGAAAGTAAATGTATGTGAAAATATGAGGTGATGATACCTGTACATGGAATTTATTGGTGGATACGTACATCCTAATAGATTTTAGTGAACATTGAAATTAGGCTCAATAAGTGATTTGTCAATTTAAATTGTGATTGGCAGGAAGAGTTAGTGAATTGCATGTTTATGAATTGTTACATGTATTTTTCAAAATACAAGGAAATGATGGTAATTGATACATGGAAATATGAGACTATAATATATAAACATGGAATATGTTTGATAAATGTGTTCATTCATAATTATAGAATTGTGCATCTCAAGTGCACTATATGTGTAAAGATGATGTTTCAAATGATTTGATAAGTAAAACTCAAATATGAAGTAGTTTGAAACCAAGACAATTTGTTATAAAAATATATATGAAATACAGAGGTGTGATTGTTATATATTATATGAATACATAGTGTGAAAAAGTATAAGTACAAGAGAAATTTAATGAGAATTGAACCCATATACGTTTCTTGTTATTTATATGAAATGTACGACTAACAAGTGGTATTAAGTATAAGGCTCAGTTGAATATCTTAAATTGGTTTTTGTATGTATTAAATGTGGGTGAAGAATAAGGATCAAATGAGAGAGAAATATGGCTTAGAAAATAGCCTAATTTGTGAAAATTAACTTTACCACACGGCCTAGCAACACGGGCGTGTACTAAGGCCGTGTGACCCAATTTCCTTCATAGATACAAGTCGAGAGTTATACGCCCTGCAGGCACTGGCCATGTGAGCCACACGAGCGTGGGACCCTTGTAAATGAGATAAACTTAGGGATTTTGCGCAAAATTTCATACGATTCTGATTTAGTCCCGACCCAATCCCAATGCATGATTTGGACTTCAAGGGTCCGTTAAAGGAACTTTTATAATCAATTTTGATATTTGAGCGATAAATGGTTTAAATCATCTGTAAGTGTTCCGTACTCTTCGGTAATGCCTCGTACCCTGTTCCGGTGTCGAATACGGGTAAGGGGTGTTACAATCCAGCTTGAATGATAACGTCTTAACCTTCTCCTTTCTATTATACTGTATCTGACCAGCCCACCTCTCCAAACCCCTTTTTCACACTTTCTAATTTACTCAACAAATCTCCTGTGGAATTTTCCCAAATATTCTTAATTTCATTAAGAAATGATTCCTCCAAAATCCACCATGCTTCAAATTTGAAACTTTTAGATCTTCTCTCCTCTCTTTTTTCTGTATTCACAAGTACTGGGCAATGATTTGAGAATGTATGAGGTAGGTGCTGAATTTGAAAATCAGGAAATAATGAAAGCCATTCCTCCGTCGCCACACCCCTATCTAGTCGTTCTTGGATATTCGTTCCTGGCAGATTACCCTGCTCCCATGTAAACCAATTCCCTGTAAATCCTACGTCCACCAGATTGCAGTCCTCCAAAACCTTACGAAATGCTTCCATTCTTCCTTCTTCACGAGGTAAGCCTCTCTTTTTTCTCGAAACCATATAAAATTTCATTAAAATCTCCACAAACCATCCATGGAAGCTCTTTAAAATCACCTAAATGACGTAAAAGATTCCAAACATCAGTTCTATCTTGTGGATAGGGGGACTCATAGTACCAGATAAATCTCCACTTACTGCCGCCCTCATCTTCTTCTATAGTCACATCAATATGTCTCTGTGAAAAGCTCCTTAGCTGTATTTTACTACCTCCCAGCCACGCCAAACATAGCCCACCTCTAGACCCATTTGAATCAACATCTATTCCATGCGTAAAACCATAGCTTCTTCGAATTTGTTCCATCCGGCTCTTACAAATCTTTGTCTCCATCAAGAAGACAATTTGAGGATTATATAACTTCAGCACATGCCGAAGTCTTCGAATTGTCCGGGGGCTCCCTAAACCCCGGACATTCCAACTTAATATTTTCATTGCGACTGGTCGGCTTGCCTATTGGCAGCCGCCGATATTAGTTGACTGACTTCCCCTTGCCTTTTATTTCTTCCCTCCAAACTGTTCACCTCGTCTATATCCAAAAAGTCCTCCATCTCCCCTCTATTTCGCTTTTTACCCTCTTCTCCTATAAGCACTCCGTCTTCAAGATCATGTTCCATTAAAGTATGAAACTCACATTCATTTACTTTTTTCCTTCCTCTCCATGAGTTTGTTTGTCGACCCTCCAAGTTAATCCCCAATATAGGATCAATATTACTTCTGCTTCTCATTGTTGGCATTAAGACTCTCCCATTATTCCCCGAAAGTTCTGTTCCTTCCTTATGACCACCCCACTCCCAATCTCCCTCTTCACGTAACCACACACTGTTCATTATTAGAGCTCGTCTTGATTGAGCCCTCAGAGATAAATCCCATCCCATTTCAGCAACTTCCACTCCTAAGATCATCTTTGCTTCACAAAAAGAGTCGTTATGTCCTAGTCGTCCACAATAAAAACAAAATAGTGTCAATCTTTCGTATTTGAATTTGACATAGGAACATTTTTCATAACACATAATTTGTTTCTTCCTTTTTAAAGACTTTCGAATATCAATTTGGACTCTTATTCTCATAAAATTTCTATTTTCCTGTCCCAAATTTAAACCGTCATACTCCATGAAGGTGCCAATAAAGTTGCCCATTTGGGTTGCAAATCTTTCCGAGAAAAAACCAACAGGAACATCATGTAATTGTACCCAAAAAGGAGAATAAGTTAAAGGGACTTTCAAAGGATCCTCCCCCCACTGCAACTTATGTAGGACTAATAAATGATTATTAAAAGTCCACGGCGAACCCTTGATCACTCTCTCTAAATCCATAATGTGAAAAAATTGAAATAAGTACCTTTTTTCCCCCAGATCTCGGATCTGAACCCCTCAAACCAGATGCCATAAGTTTGCCATTATGCTCTTCATAGCCGGGAAGTGGATCATACTTGCTGTCAGAAAACACCCCACCAGACGATAAATCCATCCTCCTATCTCCGTAGTGGGTTCATTCGGTATCTGTAGAATCTCATCTTCCTCTTCATCTATTGTTAACCCCGCAAATTCTGTTTCCATTCTGAGGCGTCAACTAATTGACTGAATCAGTTTGCCAAGGCCAAGATTAAAATTAAACAAAACCCCACCGTCACACAGAACAATTAAACAAAAGAAAAACCCTAAAAGCTGCCAGAGAGAGCAGACAGAGACGTGCTAGGATAGCAGACTTTTGATTACTCTATAATTAATCATCAACTGTGTATATTTAAAGAAATAAATGTATCAATTTTTCTATATATTAGATAAATATAATTATTTTTATATGCAAAATAGTTCTACATTGATAATTTATGTTAGTGATTTGTGAAAATTGAATCGAATGAAAATTTCATATACAAAATTATACAAAATAAAAGTTTATATTATAATATTATACATTTGATCAAAGTTCACATATTATATCGAGATTTATCTCAAAATAAAAATATAATTTCGCACTTATTTGGTTCTTTTGCATGGAGAAAAAAATGTTAGCAGAAGAAAATTAAAAGAGAAAAAAGCTAAACTTGGAATTCTTGAAGCTAGAAATTTTAGACTGTCTTTGGTTGAATGGTCAAGAGTTTGATAGGAGAGGAAAAAAAAAGGAAAATTTGATTCAAACCATAGTGTTTGAACGTTAGTTGATTCACAAGTTTAAAAACTGCCATTACCCGAATCAAATTGAAGTATAATTTTTATTTAATTTATAAAATTTTAATTATGTATGAAGTAAAAATAAATATTTTATATTTTAAATAGTGAAAATAACGTAAAAATATTCTATATTTTTTAAAAAAATATATATTATATAAGAGTTATTGATTCTCTTTTATTTAATTGAAAAACTATATTTATGAAAAAAAAACTTTAAAACCACCAAAATATGTTCAAAAGTCATAAAACAAAATTCATTTTATCAAAATAAAATTTAAAAATATAATATATAAAATTAGCATGAAAAAGAAACGATAATTGAATTATCACAAATGATTTAAAAAATCCAAAAAGAAAAACTTGATCAATCTGAAATTAACTCAACCCTAAAATTTGATACTCCGTAAGTAAATGAAAAAAACAAGATTAAAATACTTGAACATAACTAACTTCAAATTCAATGAGACTTAACATGACTATAGATATTGAAAGGTGAGAGACCAAAAAAAAAATTAATAAAGAAAATCTTAAAAAACAGAAAAATGGGGGAAGTGGTCCGTAGAGTGTTGAATGACCAACAAAATATAAAATTCATTTCCACTCCAATCACATATCATATAATAAGATTGATTAATTTTATCACAAACTATAAACTAATCAAAGGTAAACAATGAAGAGTCCATACTAATTTTATCATTGATGAGCTCATGGCCTCCTTTAGTTGAACCAATAATTCCCCACTTCTCAGCTATCAAAGCTTTTTATAATATTCCTTTCCCTTTTTTCTTTTTCTTTTTTTCTGGTTTTAATTTCTCATTTATTATATATGCATACATGCAAAGTCGTTCCTCCTTAGCCTAATTTTCTTATACATTGTATTATTGCTGGTGATTGAAACAAAGCATATTGATGCTGTGTTCTCCGATGAGCTTTTCTATTAAAAAGTATTTTTTTTTTCTGAAAAGCAATAAAGAACGAACGTCAGTGTAGAAAAATTTTTAACTTATTTTAAGTCCTTTTTCATAGATGAAAAAACAGTAATTTTTATTTTTTTCAGCCCAAAAGTACTTTTGGCTGGTATTTTACTTTTTTAACCTTACTATTTCTTCTTCCAAATAAACGTTAGAAGACTCTTTTTTTTCCCCTTTTCTCTTTTGTCTGAACTTTACTTTTTCCTCTGGTTCTTTGTTCCTTTTCTCCACTGGTGAGTTTATCTTTTTATTCTCTTCTTCTTCTCTTTAATTGTTCATTATGCTTTAGTTTTTAGTTATTTTCTGATTATTTGATTTTATGAAATAATTATGAAATATAGTTTAATTACAAATATTTAATTATTATATTTAAATATTTAAATATAGTTTATATATTCTAATTAAATTTAATAAATAATTAATATTAATTACTTAGAAATATTTAAAATTAATATTATATATTAAAATGTTAACAATAAGTTATAATAAATTATTTTTTATATTTTTGCTAAAATATCATAATATTAACTAATTTGAACATTATTTAAATACATATTTGTTACTTTATAATATCATGTCTAAAATAGACATTTTATTTCTCAAAAGCACTTTTTGACAGCAATACCAAACACTCAAATTTTTCAAAAGCACTTCTCAAAAGCACTTTTCCACAGCACTTTTCAAAAGAATTGCCAAACTAGCCCTGAATAGACCCATGGGTCAAGTCACTCGGCTCAGCCCAAATGTTCATCCGAAAAGTGGGAGGATTTGGATAAAAATATAAACTCAAAAATTGGGCTTGGGTACAAAAATAAGACCCGTTTAGAAAACGAGTTAGGCCTCGAGTGAGGCTTTTTTGGCCCTCGAGCCCAACCCAACCCGAATATGAAAAAAAAAGTTGTTTTTTTTAATTATTTTCTTGCTATTTTTTTTTACTGTTTTGTTACTTTTTTGTTGTTGTTTTTTTTCACCATTTTGCTATTTCATTATTATATTGCTACTATTTTGTTGATATTGTATAATCTTGTTTTATTGTTAATTTTGTTAATATTTTAGAGACTTTTACTTGTTAAGTTGCACCTATGTTAATGTTTTTTTAAATATACATATTTTTTAATTTATTTTTAATTTGTTGAGAAATATTTATTTTAATATTTTTAGTATTTTTTATGTATTATAATTTTTTAAAATATATATAAAAAAATAATATAAAAAAATTAATTTGGGCCTAGATTTTAACATTTTTATCCGAGCTGAGCTTAAGTAAAATTCTAGGCCTATTTTTTAGATTGGGCTCGGGCCTAACAAACAAGTCTAAAATTTTGGTTGGGCTCGACCTATGGACACCTCTAAGATGATAGTCCTATGATTAGATACAAAAATTTTATTAACCTATTTACATAAATTAATGTTTGTAATAAAGTGCATGTTATTTGCTATAATTAATGGTTTGGATGATGTGTATTAATGACAGTCCGTCGAAGAATGGCCGCCCTATACTCCAAAATCAAGTCCAGAGAGGGGACAACATGACCCGATTATTCATGTGCACAATTTTGATGAAGGCGATGATTTTTTTAGCAATAGTTAGTACACTTGTAAATGTTAATTTTGAACAGTTGGATTAGTCATGTAATTAGTTTTGAATGGCTGGTACTACTATCTCCACAACAGCTGACCCATCACAAATACTTTGTACACTTCCAATGTCCTATCGAGTAATCAGAAACATCAAATCATGTGAAATTAGGCCATTCATAGATTCTAGGAAATGCTAAAATTCATATTTACTAAGTTCCTCAAAATATTACAACATTGCAGCAACTTTCTCCATAACCTAAGGCAAAAGAGGTTATCAAGTTTATAGACCAATAACCTCTAGTTTTCAACATACCAACCACCAATCTGTTTTAGTGAGAGATAGTTGCACCAAAATGGACATATTAACATCTACAAACATCACCTTATTCCTTCAATGCAATCAGTACCCCCTTGTTACTTTTTGGGTCCTCTTTGGCCATAATCTTCTTCCATTTATCCTTAAGGTCAACAGGCAGACGATTTGTGCCGAAAACATTATGACCAAATTCCAAAATTTTCCTCCAGGGGATGTTTTTGTTCATTGACAATGAAAATCTCTGCACTCCCTCCTGCCAACACAAACATATGGCAGTCAAGAAAAGAAACTGATGTAACAAAGATAATTCTTCGAGTTCTGCTAGATTGTACATCCCAATTCAGTGTAGTCCCACATAGGGCACAGCAAATCTAGTAAAGCACCTCTGAGTGACCATGTGCCTGTAAAGGCAAAAAAGGCCAAAGAGAGGCATGCCTCAACTGTTCAAGATATTCAATACCGATTCTCAACCATTGTTACAATACAGCAATATCATTTTGTTAGTCATCAGCGCTATTCAGAAAACTATACTTGTGTATATGTGCCTGTCTGAAGCTGACAAGTTTAAAAAGTTCATTATTTAACGGGGTCTACATTGCGATCTTGAATTGAGGTGAGACATCCTATTTTACTAGGTTAGGGAAGGATGTAAGTGGGGAATCTTACAAAATATTATACACATCATAGAAAATCTATCGGTTAGCCAAGCGGTAACTAAGATGATCAATGAAAGTTTATGCTTCAAATACAATGAAATAAAGGAAACAGGAATGTAGCATAAATCAAGTTGAATCGATCCGAAAAGTTAATATGTACATGTTAACAAATAAAGAATTTAAAAAAAGGGATGTTTGTAGTGTTCATAACCATATACCTTCAGTATATCTTCCTCTTCAACTGTCCAAGGTAGTCTCCTACGTTTTACATTACCCAATATTGGGGTCCTGCTGCAATTTAGATTGAAAAACAAGGTAATTTCAGTATAATGATAAGTCAACAAAAAACCACAGCACGAACTACGATCTAGCAACAAATATACCATGCACAACATGGTTCCTTTTAGCATGTTACCTTAACCACAATGTAAAACCCCAAACAACTTACATTTGCTTGGTTAACTCTTGGCATTGAACAGAGTTTTTTGCTGCTGTAGCTTTTCCTTGTTGGTTTGTATTCTCATCCTTTGCACTGATACTTGGTTGGAAGGATGACTTCTTTGGTGAATCAACTTTCCGAGGTCTTGCCCTCTGAGCTGTATGTTTGATGCGCATTTGACGCACTACAGGTGTCCCAGTATCCAAATCAGGTAATAGAAACTCAAAACTTTCAATTGCGGGCACCTTAGGTGTAGCATCTTTGGTTATTAGTGCCATAGCATTTCCCACTGCGCTTGGCAACATTGGCTCTTCCTTCCCACTCTTCCCTTGGTTGTCTTCCAGTACACCTGTAAGGTTAGAAGTCCCTTTAGTTGATAAACAAAGTGCATCATTCACAATTTCAAAATGGTTTGGGTGATATGGTGGTTTACACCAGGGATCCTCATCACCTCCATCATTTTCACGATCAGAAGTATTTTCTTTATCCTCCTCTTGTAGCACATGTCCATCCACAACATTGTTGTCAAACCCATGAGCTTTGGAGATATTTTCATCATCAGATTTTCCCTTGCCTACAGACTCAACGCACATGTTTTGCTCCTGATTATAAAGTATTGTTTCATTAGCATCATTGTTCAGCCTATTTCCACACTCACCAACTTTTTTTTCCTCTGCCATTGTTGATAGACTTGCCGCTTTCATGTTTTCTGCTCCAGCTTCCAGCTTCTCTTCATTTCCACCATCCCACTTGAAATGCATAAAGTTTGACAATTCCCTCTTCGCCAACATGGCTCTCTTTCTCAATTCCTCGGTCTTTGCTACTTCTCGCTTGTACCAACAATAAGGACAGTAGAATTTACCAGTATCATCAAATTGAGGTTCAATATTCATGCACATCTTATGTATAGCAATTGAGCAGCCATTTTCACTGCAAACCAAGACCTGACCGCTTCTCCCATTGCAGCTGTAACCAAACTCTCCTCCTAACAAATCTATTATCATACAGTTCACTCCTGCGGATTCATCCACCTCCTCAACAAAATTTTGAACTACAACATTATCATCCTTATCCTCCATAACAACATCATCAGGAATCACATCATTATCATAATGACCAGAAATGCCTCCACCACTGCCATCGTCATCACCCTCCTCATCTTCATCATCAAAGTCATCGTCTTTACCAACAACATCATCATTATTATTAACATTATCTTGATTAAAACCAGCATCCTCTGATACTCCGTTATCATTGCCATCTATATATTCTTCATTAGCTTCATCCTCATCCCCCTTATCAACATCATCAGGAATAACATCATTATCATAATGACCAGAAATGCCTCCGCCACTGCCATCACCATCACTATCAGCCTCCTCCTCATCCTCATCATCAAAATCATCGTCCTTACCACCAACATCATCATCATTATTAACTTTATCTTGATTAAAACCGGCATCCTCTGATACTCCGGCATCATTGCCATTTATACGACATTCTTCATTAGCTTCATCCTGCACCAAAATATTTTTTAAAAAATATGGAAATAAGTCATATTATGCTGACATTTCGAAAACATGCAGATTACTTTCACTTTCACATCCACACTTTGACAGTACATAGAAAAAGACTTCAACTCTTAGGCTTTACTTGGCAAGGTGAAAGAATTGAAACTTCCGAAAATTGAAAGCGGAGAAAAGTGGATAGACATAAATTATTGCGCTAAAGTTTATATAAATATTCAGTCTTAAACAGGAGTATAACACAACCAATAATACGAACGCAATAAGAATACACAAATTCTCAGGCTCCAAAGGAAAATAAAAACTATTAAGCGAAGTAAAACAAGCAAAAAATCTCGCAATTGTTTGCTTTGATGTCGTGGATTCCAGAGAAACAAACAGAAAAAAAAAAAAAAGGAAAGAGAAAGGTACCTGATAGAGGAGTGGTACCCGATAGAGGAGTCGGAAGTTTGAAGGAGGTATGGGATCGATAGCTCTGCCCTTAACGGCACGAGATTTTGTTTTCATTTTTTTTTTCTCAATGTAAGGTTTTCTTCGGCTCACTGTTTGGTTTATTTTTAAGATTTTGAATCCTTAAAAGAAAAAGATGAATCGCTGATTCACTAGCGTATGGAAATTTTTCTAGGATTTTCACTTTTGAGTGGGAAAATTGGGGTTCGTTTGAGAGGGAAAATGAAAGCTGAGCCTCATTACATATGGCTCAATTTATGTACAAATTTCTCCAAGCCCAGCCCACATTTATTTTGGACCGACTAAGCTTCTTATTGTTTCTTTCTATAAACATTTGAATTTATTGAATGAAGAAATATTAATTTTTTAATGTGAAATATAATACATTAGCTTTAATTTTATAAAATTATATATTTAATTTAATTTTCATAAATTATTAATACTATTTTTAATTTAGTAATATTTTACTATTTACATATTATATATAAATAATTAGATATGTTTATTTTCTAAAATGTTTACAATTAAATAAAGAATAAAAGTTTCTTATATATAATTGAAATCAAAATCAAAATTTCATATGTATAATTATTAAATCAAACTTCATGTATCACATAACATATTGAATTAAAATTTATGTGTAAATTTGAGATTTTGGCTGTTGATTAATGTTTTTTAGGTTTTTTCTATTAAAAGGAAAGCATTTTAGATTTTTATATTTATTAGATTACTTTATATATAGTATGAGTGACAAAAAAAATTATGTCTTGTGTTTATAATGTGAAAGTGTTTGGTATAATGGTAAGTTACATTGCATTTTTATAAGGAGACACATGTTCAAATATTGAAAATGACATTATTCGGAGGAACAGCCACAAACCCCACAATATACCAAATAGTAATTAACCCAAACATTTAAACATTTTTAAATTAGGTCAAAATAATAATAATAATAATATTTATAATGTACCAATAAAAAAGTCACACCAATTTACTGGTGTTAAAAAACTCACTAAACTCCTATTTTTAAGAAACTACAGGGATTATATGCACATTATAACCTATTATTGTCACCCCCTCCCAATTTGTAACATGCGGAAAGAAAATTGTTTATACTTTTATTTTTAGAATTTAATCCCTCTATTTCTTAGATTTTAAAATTTAAATCCAATTGTTAATGTTGTTAATTTTTTTATTAAATTTATTGATGTGACCTTTTGGAATAAAAAAAAATACTTACTTGATAGTAATGTAACACAAAAATAACGTCGTAATAAATTTGAATTTAACAAAAAAAAGTTCAACATTATTAAAAGTTATAATTAAATTCTGAAATATAAAATAGAGAAACTAAATTCTTGAACTAAATTTTAAATTTATAAAAAAAATTATTACATATTTTAACCAATTCTCAATTAAAGGTTATTTCACTAATTGAAATTAATGTAATTCTTAGGAAATTCATTTTTAGTACTCGAAGAGCATGAAATAAACAAGGGTAAGACTATGAAATAACAAGATTAAAGCGTCAGTTTAGGAAGACAAAAAGCCCATTCAGTACTCCTTGAAAGCTATATTCCCAGGATGTCCTACAACTCCACTTACCACTGGCAGTTCTGGTCCACTGCCCACAACTCTAAGACGAGTGACATCATCAACCCAAGGTTTAAAGCTCTTATCATCTATTAAAATAATCTTTCATTTTATTTTTTGTGTTTAAGTTATTCAAATATATTTCAATAATGCCTCTTCGAATAATCATTATTTTAATTCTCTATGTTTTTATAGATATTTTTAACTTATTAATGCTAACAATTTATAAATTTTTATATTAATAATTTTTCTTAATTACTATTCGATTAAATATGCCTAATGAATGCTATTTATATAACTAAACTTAACTTTTAATTGATTTATAATGCTAATATTAATTAATCCATAATTGGTATATAAAATCTCTTCTCCATTATATGGTTACAATAATTAATTCAATTTAAATTAAAACTCAATCTTACATCAATCTTTTATTTAATTGAGTTATCGTATTTAAATTATAAAATTTAACTATTAAATCTAATTTATTAAATTTTAACTTGAGGTACTATAATTATTATCATAATATTTTACCTCAACATTTTTTAACTATTGAATCTAAATTAAATTATAGTTATTTTAACAATGATAATGAATATATCATTATTTACAATTTTTATCACAATAGTTTACGTTAAATTTTTAACTATTAAATTTAAATTAAATTATAATTATTTTAATAATAATTAATTATTTTAAAGTAATACATAAAAAAAAATCTAACTTAAAAGTTTCTTCAAATATTTCTTTTATATATATTGTAGATGAGTAATTTTTTTTCCTTCAAATTTTTAAAATTAAATATTATAGTTCTATAACATTTATTATGTGAGTGACACAAATAAAATAATCTAAATTTTATTATACCTACGATGTATGTGAAAGAAAAACATAATATTAAATTTATATTTATAAAAAATTTGTGTATATTAAGTTGTAGGTGAAATGGTAAATTGTCTATGATTAAACACTTTTTAGACTCGAGTTCAATCATTAGACATTGCATTTTTAGTTATTTTATTTAAACATTTCATATAAAAATAATAAAAGACGAAAAAACGATTATATTAATATTACAGTTTTTACTAAAAGAAGGTTTTTAAATAATTTCCTAACTGAATTGGTGTTGAGTTAAGTCGTAACACTAAACTCAATAAAGCACTTTATATAAGTATTAGAAATTCTATTACCCATGTATGCATATGAAAACTACATGGTTAGAACATAGGGATGTATTTAAAAATAACATACAATAAATAATGAAATGTATGGTTTGAAAATAATTAACAATGATAATGCATACAATATGTATGATATTAAAAAGAAAAAAAGATTAAATTGTGAGTATTACAGAATTTAATCACATAAACACATTAAATAAAGAATATTAAATGTATTACAATTGTTTATCACGGTGTTGTCATCAATCTTGAGTTGATGCCAAGTTAGCTTGTGACACTATCACAATTAATAACATTATCAATACTAGTATAACTATCACACGCATATGCGTGTGAAAACTACATACTTAAAATACAATTAAAATGTAAATATTATATTAAAATATAATTTTGGTTTAGTGGTAAATTAATATTTTATTGTTGTGTATAGCATGAGTTCTAATCCAACAATATGCAATTTTTTAAAATAAAAGACTAAAGTACCCTTAACTTATTTTAAATACAAATGGTCATTTTTGTAATTTTTCTAACCAAATTGGTGTTCGATTGACTCGTGATACCACCTTATTCAAGGATTTTATTAATAGTATAAATATACAATTGATGGTGATAACAAATGGTGCATAATAAAATTAAAATGTATTAGTAAATCAAAATAAAGTCTTGGTTGAGTGATAAATTTGAAGTTTTTCTGACGCAATAAGTTTAAATTTCATCATATGTATATTTTTATTTTTATTTTTTAAAAATTAAAAAGACAAAAGTACCCTCAAATAATATAACTTGTTTTAATATGGAAGGTCATTTTTGTAATTTCCCTAACTCAATTGGTGTCGGTTGACTCATGACACCAATTTAATCATGAACTTTATTAATAGTATAGTTATACAACTGAAAAAGTAATAAATTGTGCGTAGTAGTTTAAAAACATATGAAAATAATAAAATGAAACAGTAGTTGAATGGTAAATTTAAGATCTTGTTAATTTAATTAGCGTGAATTCAGCTCCTATTATATGCATATTTTTTATTGATTTTTATTAAAATTAAAAGACTAAATTGTGCATAGTAATTTAAAAACATATGAAAAAATAAAATGAAACTTTAGTTGAATGGTAAATTTAAGATCTTATTAATTTAATTAGCATGAGTTTAAATCCTACTATATGCATATTTTTATTGGTTTTTATTAAAATAAAAAGACTAAAGTACCCTCAAATAATATAACTTATTTTAATTATGAAAGGTCATTTTTATAATTTCTCTAATCGAGTTGGTGCTCAGTTGACTGGTAACACCAATTCAGTCAAAGATTTTATACAACTAATGAAAGTAATAAATTGTGCCTATTAAAATAAAAACATATGAAAAATAATAAAATGAAACTTTTGTTGAATAGTAAATTTAATATTTTACTAATTTAATTGGCATAGGTTCAAATCTTACAATATGCATATTTTTATTGGTTTTTGTTAAAATAAAGGCTAAAGTACCAAAAAATAATATAATTTATTTTAATTATGTAATGTCATTTTTGTAATTTCTCTAACCGAGTTGCTGCTCGGCTGACTCGTAATACCAACTTAATTAGAGATTTTATTAATAGTATAGATAATAATAGTATAAATAGATATAGATACACAAATTAGTTGAGAGAAAATATTTTATGTTAAAAGTTAACTTTTTTAAGTTTACCCATGAATTATTTTTTGTGTAGTGGTAAAAAAATTGTTTATAAATCCATTAAAGTCAAGTTCAATTCCTAGATATTTTAATTTTAGTTATTTTATTTAAAAACCATATAAAAGTATGAAAAGACAAAAAGACCATCAAAATAATAATAGTAGTAATTTAATAAAGGGGTATAGCAGTCATTTCTTAACCGAGTTGATACTCGGTTAACCCGTGACACCAACTCAGTCAAGAGTTATAAAATAATAACAAGAAATCCTATCACACGCATATGCATGTGAAAACCACGAATTTATAACATAAATGAGTGTTTTACAATAACATACAATAGATAATGAAATATATGGTTTGAAACTCAATTAACAACATTATTAATACATACAATTGATGGAGATAATAAATTGTGTAAATTAAAATAAATATATATATAACATATTAAAATGAAGCTTTGGTTAAGTGGTAAATTTAAGGTTTTATCAATCCAAATTAATTTGGATTCAAATCCTACAATATGCATATTTTTATTGGTTTTTGTAAAAGTAGTTAAAATTGTGAACGAATAATTTATTCTGGGGATAATATAATTTTTTACTTCTGAACTTGGCAACTAGGTCGTTTTGATATTTGTACTTTTTTTGTCCACTCTAATACCTGAAGTTGACAATTAGATTCATTTCGGTCATTGAATTTGAATTTCATTAATATTTGATGATGTGACTAGTGTTACTAGAATAAAACTAAATTGGTCGATCGAACTAATTGTATCGAGAACTGATTGGTATAACGGTCCAAACAAAGAGATTGAATCAATTGAATTAGAAACTGCTTGAAATTGATAAAAAATAGAAAATTAGAACAAAAATAAGCAGTTGAACATGTTGAACCAATTTAATAATTTTTTTTTTATAATTTTTAGACTCCTATGAGTTTTAAATTATTTATTTAATTATTATTGGTCTAACGGTCGAATCAGTTGAATCGAAACAATGGATGTAGCACTCTAATATTGTACAATGTCATCACCAGAAAATTTATATATATTTTAAAAAAATCAAGATGTGATATAATCTTAGAGTGACGCATCACCAAACTTTTATATTTTTCAACTCCAGATACCAAAATGGACCTAATAGTCAAGTTCAAGTGACAAAATGAACAAAAAAAAGTACAGATATTAAAGGGGCAAAAAATTATATTATCCCCCTTTTTTTAATTCTTCGCGAATTTTGAGTGTGTTTGTTTAATTAAAAACAATTTCTAAAAAATGATTTTTGGAAAATGAATTGATTTTTTGATGTTTGGATGTTATGCGTAAAATAATTTTTGCTGTATGGCAAATTTTGTTAAAATTATTTTTAAAAGTTGTTTTAGTTAAACAAACACAATATAAATTACATTTGTTACAAAATATTATAGAAGCATTCCCCCTTGATAATTGACATCTATTTTATAATAAGATAATATCTTATATAAACTTAATAATAACCAATACCTAATTAAAATTAAGTAGAAATTAATATATAACATATATAAAGAGTGGATAGTATCACATTTAAAACGGAAAGCATAAACGAAGCTAAGCAGAACTTAAGTAAATATTCATATTTATATTATTAAAATATTTATATTTTATACTATAAAAGATTCGTTACTAATATTTATAATTTATAATGTATTTATTAAAATATTAATATAAAACAATTTAAATTAATTTTAAATTTTATTACTAAAACATAATATAATATCAAATAATTTATTAAAATAATAAATTACATTAATTATAAATATGTATATTTTGATGATACTGAAAATTAATATTTGGTATCAATATTTTAATTTTTTAATATTTTTTAAAAAATAAATTTAAAATTTTATTATTATAATTGTAATAATAGGGTTTCAGAGCGTTACCGGAACATTCAGAACATTTATCGATTAATTCAGGCAAGTTACTATTCATTCACCGAGGTCATTCATAATGTCCCTTAAATGGACCCGCGAGGCCCAATACGAGCATTAGAATCAAGTCGGGACTAAACCGGGAACTCAGGAAAATTTTCGTGAAATTTTAAAATTTTCCAAGGTGCAGGGCTCACACGCCTGTGTGGTCCAAGGGACACGCCCGTGTGACCTTAGAACACGCCCGTGCTGCAGGCTGTGTTCGAAATTAGGTAGCGTACTGACTTATGCCACACGACCATGCCACACGCCCGTGTGCTAGGCCGTGTGGTTAATTAATTCAATTCAAATTAGGTGCAATGTAACATCCTAGGAAGGGCCTATGCATTTTTCAGATCAATTGTATGAAATGACAAGTCTTAAGTATTATGAATAAATTTTTGATACTTTTGGAAACCTAGAAATGAATGAAAATGGAAATGAAAATGAAAATGGAAATGAAAATGGAGATGGAAATGAAAATGGAAATGGAAATGGACATTTTTGGAAACTTAGACATTTTTGGAAACCTAAACATTTTTGGAAATGATCCAAAAATGGAAACTTGAACATTTCGGGAAACTTGGATATATGAGAGAAATAAAGGAGTTTTATTCACATAAATATGTGAATAATAAGAGAGAAATAAAGGAGTTTTATTCACATAAATATGTGAATAATAAGAGATAAATAAAGGAGTTTTATTCACATAAATATGTGAATAATAAGAGATAAATAAAGGAGTTTTATTCACATAAATATGTGAATAATAAGAGATAAATAAAGGAGTTTTATTCACATAAATATGTGAATAATAAGAGATAAATAAAGGATTATTTTCTAATGAGATAATTGAGGAGATAATTGATGGATTAAAGGCTTTTATCTTTTAAATAAAAGAGATAATATTATCAAAAAGAGGAGTGGTGGCCAAGTAAAGGACTCCTAGGCTGATAACTTTGGCTATAAAAGGAGGACAGGAGGGCTACTCATCAACATTTGCTCCTCTTCCTCTCTCTCAGAAATTCTCCCTAGGCAAAACCCCTCTCTGCGAATTTTCATTAAGCAAAAATCCTCTCTTTTCTTCTATTTTCTTCTCCGTTCTCTTTGTTAAAATTTATCTTTGTGGATTCTAAGAAAGAGGGCAATCATCCACAACATCAAAAGGGGATCTTTCGGAAATCTAAGGATCTAAGGTAAGGATTATAAATATAAATATGTGGTTAAAGATTATGATTCACGTTTTCAAAGTTAGATCTAATCTAACACGAAGTTATAGGATTTCAACAGGCTTATAAAGGAATCCTCTTGATTTGGAATCCCATCATAAGGTAAGGGATATTCGCCAAGGCATAATTTGTTTAAGTGTTTTCCATTATTTCAAAAAACCGAAAACTGACATGGTTACATACCTAGTATTAGCCGATTTCAAGGAAGAGGAATTCTAGCAACTGTTGGGACTTGATTAAATCAATTCGGCAACTAGGTAAGTAATTCTACTTCTAGTAGGATTTGGTTTTAAGACCAAATAGGTTTATTTATATGTTTTAATTAATGACCGAATATAGGAGTGAAAGATCTAGATTGGTAGATCGCTCTACGGGAATTCACGGAAACTATTAAGCGAAAAAGGTGTGTACTCTTACTAACTTTCAATAAATTGCATGGCAATCATTAGATATGTAAATATGTAACAGTATGTGAATGTGGCTAAGCACCACAAATGTGGTAAGGAGTACCCAGGTACGTTTCCTACTTTTGATAGGATTGTGAATGTGATATATTTTGAACATGTGATTAGTAACATGAATGAAAATTAAGTATGTGAAATATGTTATGAAATAATTGGGGCATTCGAGATATTTGTGGAGGAAGAAAGTGAAGGTGATGACTACGGTCTCACCAACGTAAAGTGGTGACTACGGTCACATAAAGTGAAAAGTGGTAACCGGTTACATCCAGTGAATACAGATGTCTAATGACACAACATAAGTGGGCGATGAGCACGTCGATCGCAAATGACTCCTTCGATGGTGTGTAGCGGATGGAGGGTCGACTTAGTAGTCCCCGCGGTATGCACAAAGTTGGTACGGGTGGTGTGTAGCGGATGGACAAATAGGTTTGGATTTGGGTTGCATCATCCTTTATTTTGTATGAACATGATATTGATATGACTTGTATGCACGATTTGTTGGAAATTAGTACTATGTACACATTGAGTCTGTTGACTCACCCGTTGGGGAATTATTTTTCGGGTGATGAGCGATAATGGACCGGGTCGGCAGGAGCTAAAGGTGGCCATGCATCGCTTGAAGAAATTATTTGGAATTTGGACTTTATGAAATTTTAGTACTTTATTTTGGGTTTGAATGATGTAATAAGGCCATAAGGCCCAGTTGGATTTTCTTTATTTCTGTTTATTTTTATTTGAATATGATACAATTTATGTTTGATTAAAGATAAGTAAATTTATTTCTTTTAAAATAATAAACCCAAAAATTATTTTGTCACCTTATTTAAGTTGGATTTCGAATTTATTAAATAGGTTTCAAATTAAGCCCAACCTAAAACAATTTTTTTGAAAATTACACAAATTTTCTCTAAGTCATTTAGAACATTGAAAACCGATTTATTTAAGAAACATACCAGATCCGGTTCAAGCTCGTGGGCGGGTGTGGGAGTGTTTCAGATTGAATATCGAGCCAGTTTTAAAACTCTCGGCTGTGTGGCTCGGGCCCAAAACGTTTTCAATTCGGGCCCAAATGAATTTCTTTGAAATAAGCGAGTTTTATGGCATGGCACCTAAGTCTCCGACCCATGATCCACGGTAAGTACCTTTAACCATCTGTGTGATTATGTGAATTATGAATTGTAAAAGGGTAAAAAGGCATGGAGCGTAGAATAGTGTGATAGGAACTTGAACCCTAGGATTAGACTACTCAAACACTTGAAACTCATAAGACTTAATGAACTTAACAAACCTATGACTAAGTTATTAAGCTAGGGTGTGGCAACCCTCATGCATGTCTAGGATTGGATCCGGAAGAGCACTGGTATTTAAGCGATCCTAGTGACTCACCTCCTCTTCGCAGTATCCTACAGTGCGTAGCTTCGGTTCGCCCTAACTTTCGAAGGCTCGGTGGTGTGGCAACCTGCATGCGCATGTCTAGAAAGGTCGGTGAGAGCTTGGTATTTAAGCGATCCACGTGACTCACCTCCTCTTCATTCGAATCCTGCACAGTGCGTAGCTTTGGTTCACCACGACCAAGAGGGCTCGGTCATAGGCTAAACACAAAGAATAAAACCGAAAGGGACTTAGCCGTTTTTCTTTTATAAAAAAAAAAAAATACCCTTGGTTTATAAAATGACCAAACCACCCATAGTTTTAACAAAATTTCATTACTTTATCAAATGTTCAAAAACCTAATTTGTAAAATATCAAACTATCTTGATTTTGGAAAATTACAAAATTACCCCTAACTTACAAAATTACCAAAACGACCTTGATTTCCAAACTTTTTGCAATATCATTGCTTTGAAAAGTGTAACTCTCAAAGGAACCCTCAATGTTTTACAATCTTGGAAAATATCCCTAACTTAATAAATTTTACAAATTTACCACGATTTTTGGAAAAATTATCAAAATACCCACGAGATCAAAAATTACCGAAATACCCTCGGATTTCAAAATTCTTCCAAAATTTCCTGGAACTTTAGAAGTACCAAAATACTTTAAATCAAAATCACCAGGGAACTTTTTATTTTTGAAAAATTTACTGAAAATACCCTGTAGGATAAAATTACGAAAATGCCCACAGGTAGTGGAAAAGCAAAATAACGAAAACAACAACAAGAATTACAACGTTTCTTTGAATGAGCGAAAGTTCATATTTGTTGATGGACGAATGAATGAATGCAAGATCAGATGCATGTATGAATCACGAAAGAACCACTCTTAAACTCTTCTTCATAAGATATCATCGCGGGTAATAAGTGAAACAAGAATACTAATACATAAAATTCCTTAATCGGATCTCGTCGATAATGAGCTCAAGAGGGCGTGGTCGTCGTGGAAGAGGTAGAGGAAGGATGACTATTAGATCGGGACAAGGTTACGACAATGAGATACCACCACCACCATCACCCCACCAATGTTGAGCGGCGAGGCTCGCATGAGGAAGATGCCGTGTCGCAGTATCTTCGCGGGTTTTGGAATTGGTGGTTGGTGCGAAAACAATTCGAAATCGTAAGTCCGTGCCTCGAGCGGCTCGTGCTAATGGAGCTGAAATGTTTAGAGGAGTATCGGGAGTGGCACCCGATCCGTTAATCTTGGTTGGAAGCAATGAGCGCATCATGGATGAGCTCGACTTGACCCCGAGGAGAAGTTGAAAGGGATGACGCACCTTTATTCGATGAAGCGTATCAATGGTGGTTAACCGTTCGGGACGGTGCCACGGCGGAAGATCGACACGGGAATATGCTAAGGAAGCATTTCGGAAAAGAAGTATGTAGGAACCGGTATATAGATGAGCAAAGGAAGGCTTTTCAGGGGTTGGTACAAGGAAGTAAGTCCATCACCGAATATGAAGCGAAATTCTTGAGGTTGAGCCGATATGCCCGAGGAGTAGTGGCGGCGAGCATGAACAGCGTGTTCGTTTTGAGGACGGACTTAGGGACGATTTGAGACTTTTGATAGCACCGCATCGTGAGCGGGAATTCTCTGCCTTGGTGGAAAAGGCTAAAGTGGTGAGGGAATTAAGGGCGCCACCAAGCAGGTGTGGGCGAAATAAGCCCAAAAGAGGTTCTGGGCCATCTGGAAAAGGCCACAAGAGGCCTAGAGTTGACAGAGCCACAAAGTCAACAGTGATGCGGTGGGCAATTTCGCCTTGTGAACATTGTGGAAGGAAGCACGGGGAGAGTGTTGGAAAAAGGCGGGACGATGTCTCAAGTGTGGGTCCAAGGACCATATGATTAAGGATTGCCCCAAGCTATTAGATGAGAGCCAACCAGCACTCGGAATGCTAACCAGTGGTAGAGGCGGACAGCGACCTCAAAGAGGTCGTGGGTCGGCCAACAGAGGTAGTGGCAGAGGCCGTGGAGCTCGGGGCCGAGGTGCACTAACGCCAAAGCAAGGCAACGGGTTTGGTTTTACGCGATTCGCCGGAGGGAAGAGGGAGACGCGCCGGATGTTATAACCCTAATGCGTTCTTTATTCATGACAAACCCTATTTTGCTCTTATTGATGTGGGCTCAACTCATTCCTATGTTGCATGTAGTGTGGTTGAAACACTAGGCCTAGACTCTGAACTTTCGATAGGCGGATAAGCGTAGTAAGCCCTTTAGGCCAAAGCGGTGAGGATAGATAGGATCTTTCGGAATGTACCCTAGAGATTCGGGGAGCGAACTTTGGGCCGACTTAATGGAATTACCCTTCGAGAGTTTGAGCTTATACTTGGAATGGATTGGCTAGTAGAGCATCGAGCCGTGTTGGATTGTGCGGCTAAGCGTATGGAACTAAGAACCCGGAAGATGAGGTAGTAGTGATGATCGGAGAAAGGAGGAACTACTTGTCTAACGTAGTTTCGACCGAGGGCGAGAAAATGGTTAAGAAAGGATGTAAGGCATTCTTAGCCTTCGTGAGTGCGTTAAGAGGAGAAGAGGAAGGTGTCAAGGGAGTTAGAAACGATAAGGGATTTTGAGGATGTATTTCCGAGGAGTTGCCCTGAATACCCCGGATAGAGAAGTGGAATTTGGAATAGATTTGCTACCGAGAACAGCTCTGTGTCAATCGCTCCCTACCGAATGGCACCAAAGGAGTTAGTGGAGCTCAAGGCTCAAATCCAAGAGTTGTTGGATCGTGGGTTCATTCGACCCGGTGTGTCTCCGTGGGAGCACCGGTTCTCTTTGTGAAGAAGAAGGATGGAACTATGCGGATGTGCATAGATTATCGTCGGTTGAACAAACCGACCATCAAGAACAAGTATCCTTTGCCAAGGATAGATGACTTGTTCGACCAAGCCGAAAAAAAGAAGCAGAAATGTTCTCAAAGATCGACTTAAGGTCGGGGTATCATCAGCTGAAAGTGAAGGAGGCTGATATTCATAAGACCGCTTTTAGGACAAGGTGCGGTCATTTTGAATTTGTGGTGATGCCGTTTGGGTTGACGAACGCACCGGCGCGTTCATGGATATGATGAATAGGGTTTTCCAACCCTACTTGGATAGATTCGTCGTGGTGTTCATCGGCGACATTTTGGTGTATTCAAGGCGGAGGAGGAGCACGATGAGCATCTCCGAGTTGTGTTAGAAGTGTTAAGGAAAAGAAGCTTTATGCCAAATTCAGCAAGTGCGAATTTTGGCTCAAGAAAGTGGCGTTCCTAGGACATGTGGTATCCGCAGAAGGAATAAGAGTGGATCCTAGGAAGATCGAAGCGGTGTTGGATTGGAAATCACCTAGGTCGGTGGCTGAAATCGAGAAGTTTCTTAGGCTTGGCGAGCTATTACTGAAGGTTCGTAGAAGGATTCTCGTCAATAGCCGCACCTTTGACAAAGTTACTAAGGAAGGAAGTACCGTTTGTGTGGACGGATAAGCAACAGGAGAGCTTTGAAAAGCTTAAAAGGTCTTGTGAAGCTCGGTGTTAATTCACCGAGGCGGTAAGAACTTCGTAGTATATTGTGATGCTTCGCACACGTGGTTAGGGCGTGTGCTAATGCAAGAAGGGAAAGATAGTCGCTTATGCATCTCGGCGATTAAGGCCGCATGAGGTGAACTACCCAACTCATGACTTGGAACTTCATGCGGCGGTGGTTTTCGCCCTCAAAGTTTGGAGGCACTACCTTTATGGAGAAAGGTCGATGGTTTACACGGACCACAAAAGCCTTAAGTATTTGTTGACTCGAAAGGAGTTGAACTTGAGGCAACGAAGGTGGGTGGAGTTATTGAAAGATTATGACTATTCGATAGAATACCATCCGGCAAGGCGAATGTAGTAGTGGCGCCTAAGTAGGAAAGGTTGTGTCGGTTTAAGGGCTTTGTTCGCTCACTTAAGTTTGTATGAAGACGGAAGCTTTGTTAGCGAGTTACAAGTCAAGCCAACCTGGTGAAGGAGGTGAAAGAGGGGCGGTTAGGCGGATAAGGACTTAAGTACTAAGTTCTGCACAGCAAATGCGGCAAGGAGGATTAAAGGATTATGGCGTCAATGATGAAGGAGTCTTGTGCTACAAGGAAAAGGTTTGTATCTTGAGGATAAGGAGTTGAGACAAAGGATTCTTCGGAAGCGCATGGTAGTCCTTATGCTATGCATCCCGAGGCATCAAGTCAGATAGAGATCTAAGGGAACAATTTTGGTGGTCGGACACAAAGCGAGAGGTGACTGAATTTGTGGGGAAATGTTTGACATGTCGACAAGTAAAGGTGAACACCAAGTCCCATCGAGATTGCTTCAACCAATTGAGATTCCCCAATGGAAGTGGGAAAGAATTACCATGGACTTAGTTAGTGGGCTTCCCTTACGCCCACTAAGAAGGACTCGATATGGGTGATAGTGGACCGTTTGACCAAGTCCGCACATTTTATCCTGTGAGGATCGACTATTCCCTTCAAAAGTTAGCCAAGTTATATGTGGCGGAGATCGTGAGGCTACACGGGTACCGATGTCGATCATCTCTGATAGAGACCCAAGGTTTACGTCTCGATTTTGGAAAGCACTTCATCAAGCATTAGGCACTAAGCTAGACTTCACTACGACTTTTCATCCACAATCGGACAGGCGATCTGAACAGGTTATACAAGTGTTGGAAGATATGCTAAGAGGTGTGTGATGGATTTCAGGGAAGTTGGGAAGATTACTTGCCTCTAGCCGAGTTCGCCACTACAACAACATCTATCGGGCAAGCATTCGGATGGCACCATGCGAAGCATTGTATGGAAGGAAATGTAGAACACCAACTTGTTGGACCGAGTTAGGAGAACGCCGCGTTTTGGGTCCAGAGTTAGTGGCGGAAACGAGGAGAAGGTGGAATTAATTCGGGCACGGTTGAAAGAAGCTTACGATGAAGATGTAAGTCGACGCAGACCTTAAGAGGAAAGAAATTGAGTTTGAAGTAGGAGACCAAGTGTTTCTAAAGGTCTCACCTTGGAAGAAGGTTATGCGGTTCGGTCGCAAAGGAAGCTAAGCCCAAGGTTTATAGGGCCCTATCAAATCTTGAAGCGAGTTGGGCGGTGGCATACCAATTGGAGTTGCCACGAGTTGCATCAAATGCACGACGTATTTCATGTGTCCATGCTACGTCGCTATCGATCGGATCCGTCTCATGTGGTACCGTTGAAGAAGTGGAGTTAAGGCCGGATCTATCCTACGAGGAGGAGCCGATTCAGATCTTGGGCGTGGCGTGAAAGCACTACGAAAGAAGTCGGTGCCTTTAGTCAAGGTGTTATGGCGCAATCATGGATCGGAAGAAGCTTCGTGGGAGCGGAAGAGACAATGCGACACAGCAATACCCTCAAGCTGTTTAGTTAGGAAATTTCGAGGACGAAATTTTATTTAAGAAGGTAGAATCGTAACATCCTAGGAAGGGCCTATGCATTTTTGAGATCAATTGTATGAAATGACAAGTCTTAAGTATTATGAATAAATTTTTGATACTTTTGGAAACCTAGAAATGAATGAAAATGGAAATGAAAATGAAAATGGAAATGAAAATGGAGATGGAAATGAAAATGGAAATGGAAATGGACATTTTTGGAAACTTAGACATTTTTGGAAACCTAAACATTTTTGGAAATGATCCAAAAATGGAAACTCAACATTTCGGGAAACTTGGATATATGAGAGAAATAAAGGAGTTTTATTCACATAAATATGTGAATAATAAGAGATAAATAAAGGAGTTTTATTCACATAAATATGTGAATAATAAGAGATAAATAAAGGAGTTTTATTCACATAAATATGTGAATAATAAGAGATAAATAAAGGAGTTTTATTCACATAAATATGTGAATAATAAGAGATAAATAAAGGATTATTTTCTAATGAGATAATTGAGGAGATAATTGATGGATTAAAGGCTTTATCTTTTAAATAAAAGAGATAATATTATCAAAAGAGAGTGGTGGCCAAGTAAAGGACTCCTAGGTGATAACTTTGGCTATAAAAGGAGGACAGGAGGGCTACTCATCAACATTTGCTCCTCTTCCTCTCTCTAGAAATTCTCCTAGGCAAAACCCCTCTCTGCGAATTTTCATTAAGCAAAAATCCCTCTCTTTTTCTTCTATTTTCTTCTCCGTTCTCTTTATTAAAATTGAATCTTTGTGGATTCTAAGAAAGAGGGCAATCATCCACAACATCAAAAGGGGATCTTTCGGAAATCTAAGGATCTAAGGTAAGGATTATAAATATAAATATGTGGTTAAAGATTATGATTCACGTTTTCAAAGTTAGATCTAATCTAACACGAAGTTATAGGATTTCAACAGCTTATAAAGGAATCCTCTTGATTTGGAATCCCATCATAAGGTAAGGGATATTCGGCCAAGGCATAATTTGTTTAAGTGTTTTCCATTATTTCAAAAACCGAAACTGCGACATGGTTACATACCTAGTATTAGCCGATTTCAAGGAAGAGGAATTCTAGCAACTGTTGGGACTTGATTAAATCAATTCGGTAACTAGGTAAGTAATTCTACTTCTAGTAGGATTTGGTTTTAAGACAAAATAGGTTTATTTATATGTTTTAATTAATGGTCGAATATAGGAGTGAAAGATCTAGATCGGTAGATCGCTCTCTACGGGAATTCACGGAAACTATTAAGCGAAAAAGTGTGTACTCTTACTAACTTTCAATAAATTGCATGGCAATCATTAGATATGTAAATATGTAACAGTATGTGAATGTGGCTAAGCACCACAAATGTGGTAAGGAGTACCTGTGCACGTTTCCTACTTTTGATAGGATTGTGAATGTGATATATTTTGAACATGTGATTAGTAACATGAATGAAAATTAAGTATGTGAAATATGTTATGAAATAATTGGGGCATTCGTGATATTTGTGGAGGAAGAAAGTGAAGGTGATGACTACGGTCTCACCAACGTAAAGTGGTGACTACGGTCACATAAAGTGAAAAGTGGTAACTTGGTTACATCCAGTGAATCTGATGTCTAATGACACAACATAAGTGGGCGATGAGCACGTCGATTGCAGCGATTGCCTTCGATGGTGTGTAGCGGATGGAGGGTCGACTTAGTAGTCCCCGCGATTATGCGAGTTGGTAGTGCGGGTGGTGTGTAGCGGATGGACAAATAGGTTTGGATTTGGGTTGCATCATCCTTTATTTTGTATGAACATGATATTGATATGACTTGTATGCACGATTTGTTGGAAATTAGTACTATGTACACATTGAGTCTGTTGACTCACCCGTTGAAATTATTTTTCAGGTGATGAGCGGTAATGGACCGGGTCGGCGGGAGCTAAAGGTGGCCATGCATCGCTTGAAGAAATTATTTGGAATTTGGACTTTATGAAATTTTAGTACTTTATTTTGGGTTTGAATGATGTAATAAGGCCATAAGGCCCAGCTTGGATTTTCTTTATTTACATTTATTTTTATTTGAATATGATACAATTTATGTTTGATTAAAGATAAGTAAATTTATTTCTTTTAAAATAATAAACCCAAAAATTATTTTGTCACCTTATTTAAGTTGGATTTCCAGAATTTATTAAATAGGTTTCAAATTAAGCCCAACCCAAAACAATTTTTTTGAAAATTACACAAATTTTCTCTAAGTCATTTAGAACATTGAAAACCGATTTATTTAAGGAACATACCAGATCCGGTTCAAGCTCGTGGGCCGGGTGTGGGGTGTTTCATGCAAGTTTCACATGGCCAAGACACATGCCCGTGTTCAAGGCCGTGTCTCCACACGGCTGAGACACACGCTCGTGTCTCTACCCGTGTGCTCAATTTTGAGCATTTTGTTTCTCAAAATTTAAGGTGCAGGGGACACACGGCCTAACTACACGCCCATGGGGTAGGCCGTGTGTCACACACGGTCTAGACACACGCCCGTGTGTCTGCCCGTGTGGACAAAATAAAGCCATTCCTAGCTTCATTTCTCACCCCAATCTTTGCCATAATCCTACACCACATCTTGCATTCATAACCCAACAAATCCAAGCATTTTATTCAAGTTAATTCTATCATTTAACATGATATATCATCACATACAATTACTAACCATTTCAAGCATTCTAATTAAGCATATTCCATCCATCATCATGGCATATCATTTCATGCATACATGTTTACAATCTTACCTTGGTTATGTCCTCATGTTAGACATAATTTGATTAACTACTTAACATATATGTGGCTAACATAATATGGCATTACAAGTATATCAAAACAATCATTATTAGCCATTCCAATGGCTAGATTACAAGCATCGTTTATGTTTACATGCCAATATGGCCAACATATCCTATACATGCCATTACAACCATAATTGATTTACCATATTGTACCGTCATGGGCCGATGGATAGTGTGAGTGATCTTCGCCAAGCTTCCAATCCAACGAGCTTCCGATTTACTCTAAAACAGGGAAAATAAAACGGGGTAAGCATAAAATGCTTAGTAAGTTCGTATAACATGGTACTTAACTTACCATTCATTCTATTTTGAGGTAACTATGTAAGGCATATTCAATCAATTTGACCTCAAGCCCTACACATATCCTCATTGCCATTGTTAGTCATATATTCCATTATAACATCACAAACATATATGGGCTCAACAACAATCAAGTTTACATGCACATATGCTTTCCACAACATGTATTCATTCAACATGCATGATCCATCTCATTATTACAAGTATAATTTCATAATACCTCATTTCGAGTTCAGATCATTTCATATCAGAACTTTACTCATATTTTACTCGAAAAATCAATGTCACACGAGTAGTAGTACACTCAAAGTGTACAAGTCTATAACCAAGATGAACATAGTTGTAGGAGCCCAAATCTGCCCGGGCCCATTTATTAACCAAAAAAACCAAAACCAATTAAACTTTAATAAAAATTAAATGTCCATTAAACATCCATTACATGTCCAAATAACAGCCCAAATTTAAATTAAACCCTAGAACCAAAAATTGGCAAGCCCGAATGGCCCAATTCCAGATTGTTCTGGTGCCTCCTCAGCTTCCTCACGCGCGTCTCTTGAGTTACCCGGAGTACCCCACGCGCGCCCCTTTGGCTTCTCGCGTGCTCTACACGCGCGATTGCTCGTGTTCCCACGCGCGCGTCGCCATGTCTGCGTACAGCCTCCACCAGCCCGCCTCCGTACGGCCTCCGCGAGTCACACACCTGCAAAAAACGATAAACAACCAGCAGCAGAAAGAAACAAGAAAACAAAAAATTGTATTTTCCATTTTTTATTTTTCCGATTTCGGCTATAATAAACCGAAACAAACCATTGTAAGGGGACTCCTTTTTTTGAATACAAAAATCACAGGAAACAGAGATTAAAAAGAAAGGTTTCTCTTTTTTTGTACATTTCTTTTATTGTTCTTCTCTGAGTCTTTTCTCGAGCATTTGCTTTTTTCTTTCTCTTTTATATACGCTAATACAAAATAAAAAGGGTCTTACCTTTGAAGATCGAACCGACGGTGCCGCTTCTCCGTCGAAATCGAAAGGAAGGTAGTCGCCAAGGTTAATACCCGAGTGCGGCTCGAGAGGGGACGATCGGTTGTGGCCCAAACCGACCACCGATCGCCGATTACAATGGCGTTGAAGTGGCGAGATCTCTTTCTCTCCTTCACGGCTGAGTGTGAAAAGCAGGGGTTAGGGTTTTGTTTGAAAAGGATAATTGATTTGTTTTAGTCTGATTGGTTTTAGGGATAATATTGTTTTAGAAAGCGGCGCCGTTTAGGCTTATTCCGATAGCCTTAAAACGGCGCCGTATAGGCCTTGATCCGTTGCGGACTCGACCACCCGAGAACCGGAGGATCCGCGTGCTTTTCACAACGATGGAATATTTTCGCGCTTGGTCCTTCGAGTTTCGCGTTGCCATTCAATTAGCTTTATTTCATGTTTTCTTTTATTTTTAATTAGTCCTGTAATGTGCATGCTATTTTCGTTGTAATCCTACCGTATGCATGCGCGTTTTGGGTTATGAAATATTTTACTGGTTTAATCCACGGTCACTTATGCGCATTGTAATTTGGTCCTTTCCTTTGTTTAAATCGTTTTATTCATTTATGAAATAGCCTTTTGACTTCATTTTTATTTCAAATAGGTATTTTCTTAGCCTTTGATTTATAATTTTAGTAACCTTTTATGATATTAAATTATTTATTACTTTAATAAATTATTAAATTAATTATTTTATTAATGTTACAATATTTTAATTTGTTTTATACTTCTATTTAAATATTTTTATTTTTAATTTAAACATTCTATTTCAAAAATCTTCATTTATATGCTTCTTTATTTTTAAAATTTGATTTAAATACTATTATATATCTCTAATTCACATATGTATATATAATTTGTATTAGAAATTATCTTATTTTATGTATATATTATTAATTTTATATTATTTCATGCATGTATTTCCTTTTAAATCTATCTATGTATATATTTGATTTTAATATATGTATGTATCTGATTGTTACTTTAAAGATCTTATTTTCAAATTATGTTTTATTTACTTCTAACACCTCCTGCAAATATCATTTTTATGTACATATGGTATTTGTATTATGCATCGATTTTAAATCATTATGTATATCACGTATTTAAATTTCAAATTGTATATATATTGAACTCATTTATGTAATATTATGTATGTTTGTAATTGACTTTGAATTTCTTTTAGAATTATTTCTGTTAGTCATAAGATTTTAAATATTATCGTTTTAAACATGATGTGTTGAAAAATTGTCGATGTTGTATATTTCAATTTGTATGTGCGTATTGTTATCTTTGTTATTCGTTTGTGCAAATTCATATTATCATCCTGTGCTTGATATTACATTCTTTAACGATTCAATAAAAGCATTTTGAGTCAATTTTAGAATTTTATTTAAAAGTTTCAAAACAAGGTGACATTCGTGCATTTGGAAATTCGAAGAAATCGTGCCCAATCGTGCTGGGTGTGATTTCTTGTTTGACCAAATAAACGAACATCCTTTCAAATTTGGTCCATACTTTCAAAATAAGGTGATGTTTGTGCGTTTGGAAATTAGAAGAAATCGTGCCCAATCGTGCTGGGTGTGGTTTTTTGTTTGTCCAAATAACCAAATACCCTTTCAAAATTTCAATACATGTGCTTGGAGAATTTGGGGATGATCTCGAATTCGAGGACTCAGTTTGTCGTATCCAATCGTCTTTGGATGTGATACTCTATTCCTTGAACAAGGGAATCTCAATATTCAATCAAGTTATTTAAAATTATAAAAAAAAAGAACAGAATTTCAAAATCATTTCAAACTTTTCAACTTTAGGACATCAATTAATCAATTTGGTACCAATTTTGGGCGTTGTGAGGGTGCTAACCCTTCCTCACACGTAACCGACTCTCGAACCCATTTTTTTCTGGAAATTCGTAGACCAAAATTTATTTTATAGGTAACCCGATCACACCTAAACAAAAAGATTGGTGGCGACTCCATATTTTTCAAAGTCGATTCCCGTTTTTCAAAACTACGATAAAAAATGGTTTCGACAGCTTGGCGACTCCACTGGGGATTGGTTGAGAGTCAGGCCATAGATTGATTAATTCTTGCCCTTTGATTGAAAATTTGGAAAATTATTTTGGAAAATCATGTTTCCTTTGATGCATTTATTATGGTGTTTTCGGTAGAGTATTTGCATTGCATGACCGTTGTGGTCATACCTTTAAGTGGGAGCGAGAAACTAAGCTTTCGTGAGGTTTTCACCTCCGCATAGGCTAGTGGACTACTTCCGGGACACATCTGTACCTATGTGCTTCGTGAGGTTTTCACCTCCGCATGGCCATAGGGAAATGTGTTCCCCTGAACTGAACTCGATCCATATAAGCCTATAACAGGTGATGATTGAGGAATCTGCTGGTTCAGGTACCCATTCTTTAGAACCAAACCACATATAGCGAATCCTAAGAGCTAACCATAGGTAAAGCCGTGTCAAACCCTAATGGTCACTCATTTAGGTAATCTATTTTGGGTTGTTTATTTTTCTTGTGTTAACGTGTTTTGTGTTTATGTTTGCATTACATTGCACTGCATTGCATTACATCATCATAAGAAAGGAGATGTTGATTAGTAATTCGATTGTTAAATAGAGGAGTTTGTCATAAGGAAACAATTTTCTTGATAAAGTGGATTATAATACGGTTGTCCAGACCTGGTTTGAGTAAACCCAATGGAAGAAAGTTGACAGTCCATGGAGGAATGCACAACCTTGCCCGAAAGATTCAAATTGATAAGAATTGTGCAAGAACCGTCATGCCTCAACTTTCTTAAAGAAGCTAATCAATATCCCAAGGGATAAGTGACCAGCGAACCACGACCGGATCAAGCCGAGTGGAAATAAGAGAGGCATCTTTTGGGAGGATTTGAAAGATTTGATTTGCGTCCGGGATATGAAGAAGATTGATGAGGACGAAGCCGCATATATAATCCATTTTATGTAAAGATATTTGTTTTCTAGAGAAGTTCGTCTAATGGAATTGAATTCAGAATCAACGTCTCTTTTTCTATTTGCATTCATTCCATGCATTGGCATTGCATTCCATACATTTGCATTGTATTACATCATATGCATTAGATTTCATGAGAAGACCCTGATTGGTTGAAATTATTTCAGCATTAACCTGGACACCGGTAAAACCAAACATCCCTACGGTACCTGAATCAAGATGAAAGATATGGATCAGAGGCTAGAAAAGCTTGAACAGCTCCAAAGGGAGATGCAGGAAAAACTTCAGTTGCAAATGCAGGAGCAGTTGGCTAAGATCCAACAGGATATGATGGATCGGATGATGGAATCACAAAGAACCATAATGTCCTAAGTGACTCAGTTATTGACAGACAAAGGAAAAGCCCCCATGGTTAACACTGTGGAGGATAGTGAGGAAAAACCATATCCCTTGGGTTTTACCCCGACACATCCTGAAGCGCATCCACGAAGGACATCTGTTGTAATTAAACCTCAACAATTTCAAGAGGGTGTCTTGACGCCGCCAAATTTCCAAGCTGGATCAGGTTCCAATTTGGTAGACCATACAATCAATACTGTTATTCCCGACCTTGACGAGGCATCGAAAGAGGAAAAGGCAAAGTCTGAATTGCCAAGACAGATAGAAGAGCGTTGTAAATGGTTAGAAGATAAGTTTCGGGCTATGGAGGATGTTGATAGGCAACGCGGAGTTGACGCTAAAGATCTAAGCTTGGTGCCAAATCTAATACTCCCCCACAAATTTAAGATGCCAGAGTTTGAAAAGTACAAGGGAATCACTTGCCCTGAAGCTCATATAACCATGTTTTGCCGGAAAATGACCGGGTATATTAACTTGATGACAGATTGTTGATACATTGCTTCCGGGATAGCTTTGGTGGAGCAAAGAACCGGATGGTATAATCAGCTGAGCCGTACTGAAATCGGTTCTTGGAGAGATCTGGAACAGGCGTTTATGAAGCAGTATAGTCATGTGACAGACATGACTCCTGATAGGATTACCCTGCAAAACATGGAGAAGAAACCAGACGAAAGTTTTCGGCGATATGCACAAAGGTGGAGAGAGGTTGCCATACAAGTCCAGCCACCTCTTCTGGAGAAAGAAACCACTATGCTCTTCATCAACACCTTGAAAGCCCCGTTTATCACTCATATGCTAGGGAGCGCTACAAAGAGCTTCTCAGACGTCGTAATGACTGGGGAAATGATTGATAATTCCATAAAGAGTGGAAAGATAGATGCTGAAGAAAGTGCCAAGAGATCAGCCCCGGGAAAGAAAGAAAATGAGGTAAACAATGTGGGAGCATACAGTAAAGGTTATTCAAAGCAAGTTACTATGGGATCACCAAGGACGACAATTACTAGTCTTCAGACTCCTTCAAGGAATGAATCTAGTCAAAGGACGAACACAGAAAAGCTTCAGTTCACTTCTATTCCAATAACATACCAAGAGCTATATCGAGATTGTTTGACACACACGTGGTGTCCCCTTTCTACTGACACCATTGCGGCCCCGTATCCCAAGTGATGCAGCGCAAATACCCAATGTGACTATCATGCGGGAATTTTGGGGTATTCAATAGAAAATTGCCTTGCCTTTAAAAAGTCGTGGAAAGGCTTATTAAGATAGGGGTTGTGAGGCCCGATGAAATTTGAAACAAGCGATGAAATTGAAGGAGGGGCAAGAGAGTTGCGATTCCTTGAAGAAGTCATCGAAGCCTAGAAATCGGGAAGTCGAACACCAATGGCATATCCAAAGAGTGAACCAAGGAATAAAAGTTTTCCAAGCATCAGCCTTTATATACTCGGGAGTGTTTTGGACAATCGGACTGCGAAAGAAATTCCTGTAGTATTTAGAGCTTACCTAGAGTAATGTACAAAACGCACTTGTTGCTTTAAGCCTAGAAGCAATAAGATTTCTTTTGTGAAATAGGCTTGTGTCAAGAGTTTTTATTTCAATAAAATGCATATTTTGGAGCAAATATTTTTATTCTTTACATCTCATACTGAGCATTCTTTTGTGTTTTAAAATATTCTTTCATTCTTTATTCATAACCATACCGTATAAATAATCATCCTTAGAATCATTTATTCTTTGGAATTTGCCTTCGTACCTACAATAGGTACCCAGATATCAATGACATGAGCAGCCAAATACTGTTACTAACTCCCTTTTGAATGAAATAAGGGTCTAAGGGATCGCAGGACTTTGAAGATGACAGAAATTGCAACATATCTTCTGATTTGTTAATACCGGATGAAAAACAAATCCTACATCGCGAGCCAATGAAAAAGATGAAGATCAAAGCCTGGCTCAATACAGAAACAAGATTTCCTATACGTGGGGCATGGATGTTATCAGGCCAGTCTCATCAGAAGCTTCTGGCTGACACCAATTCATCTTCGTGGTTGTCAATTTCTTCACTAGGATGGTAAAAGTCGCTTCATATGCCAATATTACAAAGTCGATAGTCATCGGAACAAAGAAAAGAAAAAGAAAGAATACTAACAAAAAAAAAAAGAGAAAGAAAAAAATGTCAAAAATATCACATTTAACCACACAAGAAGTCTGCGGTCTGTTCAAAGATCAGGTGCCACATATCAGTGCAGCAAAAGAGAAAAAGAAAGAAAGAATGCCAACAAAAAAAAAGGAGAAGTCGAAAAGATCACATTTGACCGCACAATGTCAAAAGTTTGCGGTCTGTTCAAAGATCATATGCCACATACCAGTGCAGCAAAAGTAACCAAAAAGAAAAACAAAAGATCATAAAAAGACCGAGACTTGTAAGGATTGGCATACAGAAGTTACTATTTACCCTATATGCTTATCAAACGTTGGTCAAAACTGTCATCGGGGGCAACACGTTTCTCATTGGTTTTGCCCATTGGAGGCGAAATTCTGTCAGTGCTGAAATTGGATGAGGCAGAATAGGTCCAATCTCAATATAATCAGTTAATGTTAAAAGCTATCTGTCATGAGCTCACAACAAAAATGATTCGCCCTAGAAAATTTCATGATAGGGCTTTGAAGAAGACTTTTCCCATGCAAAAAGGACTTCAAAAGAAAGTGGATGCCAAACTGGGAAGGACCTTATACAGCAAAGAAGGCATATTCTGGGGAAGCATGAATATTGACCGAGATGGATAGCAGGGATATGCCCAATCCAGTGAATGCAGTCAAGAAGTATTGCAAAGGGAACCTCAAACAAAAAAAAATCAATCAAAAGAAAGAAGAAGGAGAGGCCAAGGCGAAAACCCGCAAAGGGCGCTTTGAGACAAAAGGGGATTTGAGTTGAAAACCCGAGAAAGGGCGGCTCAAATTTTGATCAAAGGGGGCATACAGCAGTCTTGCTATGCCTGAATTAACAATGAAGAAGTATGCTACATCTCGGGGCATCGACAAAGTACTCTGGATCCCCTAAACACATGTTGAGCTTAAAATGGTCCTCAAGAAGTTCGAACAGAGAAGCTCAGGCTGCGATATCTGGGGCACCTAGTTTTTCATCTTATCCATTTTAGATTTGCTATATTTGATTACCTTATTCTTTTCAAGATATGCCTTTAATAAATTCCCTGCTTAATTGCATTTGCTAGCTTGGATTAACTTGCTTGTTTCGAGCTATGCTCCCAAACAATTTCATTCTTGTCCATGGTTATGATCTCTTTCAAGCATTTTGCATTGAAATAACGATTAGTGGACTAATAATACTTTCATGAAAGGAGTATTCACATATTACTCTGGAAGCTTCTAAATAATACAAGAACCCGGAACAGGATTATTGTTTAAAACTCACCAAGTTTAAGGAAGAGTCTAAACTGAGATTTTCTCTCCGAATTTTTGTCAAAAATAGTGGTTGAACAAACAACAAGATACTGCGTCAGTGATACGATCTTGACGAAAATGAGCATCATTAACCCAAGTGTAAAATGGGAATCATACTCCGGAGAAAATTTGATATTCTGCATTCACGCGAGCATCATGCATACACATCTGGTTGGGTCACCCGAGGAGTGATCAGTTGATGAAACAATCTACAGGCCCTATACCCCCGAGTTACAGTGGGACAGATGGAAGATAATACAAATCTTATACCCTTGAATAGTAATGGGATGGATGGAAGAAGAAACAAATCCCTCCTCATTGAGTTTACAATGAGGATCAGTCCATATTTCTTTCAGCAAAGAAGATTGAGGTTACGAATCTCTTCTCCCAGAATTTCTATTTCCTCGAAGTTCCAGTGGAGTAGGTTGAGGCTACAAATCCCTCCTCCCGGAGTTTACAATGAGGATCAGTTCGTATTTCTTTCATCAGAGAAGATTGAGGTTATGAATCTCTTCTCCCTGAATTTCTATTTCCTCGAAGTTCCAGTGGAGTAGGTTGAGGCTACAAATCCCTCCTCCCAGGGTTTACAATGAGGACCAGTTCGTATTTCTTTCAGTAGAGCAGATTGAGGTTACGAATCTCTTCTCCCTAAATTTCTATCTCCTCAAAGTTCCAGTGGAGTAGGTTGAGGCTACAAATCCCTCCCCCCTGAGTTTACAATGAGGATCAGTCTGTATTTTCAGTAGAGAAGATTGAGGTTACGAATATCTTCTCCCTGAAATTACATTGGAGCAGATCGAAGCGCTAGTTCCTATGCCCTTGAAGATGTAGTGGGATAGAATGAAGCTACTTGAAGAAAAGAAGCGCCAATAAATCAAGATTAAAAAAACCAAGGCAAATTTGGCCCTCTTTAAAGTCTTTACTTCATTCCTCACACCACGACAATGAGCAAAGAGAGCGGTGTAGGAGCCCAAATCTGCCCGGCCCATTTATTAACCAAAAAAACCAAAACCAATTAAACTTTAATAAAAATTAAATGTCCATTAAACATCCATTACAGGTCCAAATAACAGCCCAAATTTAAATTAAACCCTAGAACTAAAAATTTGCAAGCCCGAATGGCCCAATTCAGTTGTTGTTCGTGCCTCCTCTCGCCTTCATGCGCGTCTCTTGAGTTACCCGGAGTACCCCACGCGCGCCCCTTTGGCTTCTCGCGTGCTCTACACGCGCGATTGCTCGTGTTCCCACGCGCGCGTCGCCATGTCTGCGTACAGCCTCTACCAGCCCGCCTCCGTACGGCCTCCGCGAGTAACACACCTGCAAAAAACGACAAACAACCAGCAGCAGAAAGAAACAAGAAAACAAAAAATTGTATTTTCCATTTTTTTTCCGATTTAAACTATAATAAACCAGAAACAAACCATTGTAAGGGGACTCCTTTTTGAATACAAAAATCACAGGAAATAGAGATTAAAAAGAAAGGTTTCTTTTTTTTTGTACATTTCTTTTAGTGTTCTTCTCTGAGTCTTTTCTCGAGCATTTGCTTTTTTCTTTCTCTTTTATATGTGCTAATACAAAATAAAAAGGGTCTTACCTTTGAAGATCGAACCAGACGATGCGCTTCTCCGTCGAAATCGGAAGGAAGGTAGTCGCCAAGGTTAATACCCGAGTCGGCTCGAGAGGACGATCGGTTGTGGTGAATCGGCCACTGATCGCCGATTACAATGGCGTTGAAGTGGCCAGATCTCTTTCTCTCCTTCGCGGCTGAGTGTGAAAACAGGGGGGGTTAGGGTTTTGTTTGAAAAGGATAATTGATTTGTTTTAGTCTGATTAGTTTTAGGGATAATATTGTTTTAGAGAAACGGCGCCGTTTAGGCTTATTCTGATAGCCTTAAAACGACGCCGTACAGGCCTTGATCCGTTGCCCGACTCGACCCGACCCGAGAATCCGGAGGATCCGCGTGCTTTTCACAACGATGGAATATTTTCGCGCTTGGTCCTTCGAGTTTCGCATGGCCATTCAATTAGCTTTATTTCATGTTTTCTTTTATTTTTTAATTAGTCCCTGTAATGTGCATGCTATTTTCGTTGTAATCCTACCTGTGCGCTGCGTTTTGGGTTATGACATTGTAACACCCCAAACCCGGCCCAAACACTACAGCCGGATCTGGCATGCCACTAAAAAGAGTTTTATAAAAGATGTCGTAATCTTCAGGAAATATTTTTCTTGTATTTAATCTTCTATTCTGGAAAACTTAATAACTTGATAAGTTTAAATAATATATAAATTTCATTTGTTGTTTTATGAATAAAAACCAAAATCTTAATACATGCCTTAGTTTAGTTAAAGTTTATATGTCAATAATGAAAGCCCAAAATAAAACCCAAAGCAAAGTATAATAGCCTAGTGGCCCATGGCCTTATTACAACGAAACTTAAAACCCACTTAAGATAAATTTCTTAAAAATAAATAAATAAATAAATAAAGTGAAGTCTTTTTGCTGAATCCTCACTGCTCTGTCGCATGGCCACCTTGCTCTCCTCTCCAGCCCGGTCCGATGCACTAAGTGTCACCTGAAATGGTTAAAATAATTGGGTGAGTCGCGAGACTCAATGTGCAACCCACATGCACCATTAGATTTGTGCCTTAGCCCCACGAAATATATATCGAATATATTATAACGAAAATTATGCAAAGCCCAACCCAACTCCTAGGTTTCCAACCGCTACACACCACCACTTACACGCCAATCACACCATTGGGGATTTCTACAATCAACCCACACCGCTACACACCATCTATGGCGGTCATGCTGCGCATTAGTCGCTCATCGTCAAATCGTGACAGAGTCACCCGGTACGAAATGGCATAAGCCACGAAAATGAGTTGTGACAGAGTCACTAGGTGAAATGGCATAAGCCCGGCCAGAAACACACAGTTGTGACAGAGTCACCAGCTGAAATGGCATAAGCCACCACAAAATGCGAGTTGTGACAGAGTCACCAGTGAAATGGCATAAGCCACGAAAGCGAGTTGTGACAGAGTCACCCGGTGAAATGGCATAAGCCACGAGCAGAACACTTCCCCTTTTCATCAATTACCCTACCCCGAGCATACATAGAAATTTTCATGCAAAACATATCTTTTAATGAAACATTCATCAAGAATGGCGAAAGCACTAACTCGATATTTAGCCTTTACCCTTCTCGGGTTTTCAAGCGTTATCTGCCGGGATTTCTGCATTTAACAGTATAGAAAATTTATTACACATATACATATATATATAAACAATCTAATGGTGTGAGAAGTTACACACACAGTTACCGTTAGGGCGACACTCTCTATGTCGACACTATCGTAAGTCGCTAAAAAGCGCTGTCTCTCTAAGATTTTGTTCGGATGCCGGTCCACAACCTCTCGGCCAATCCCGAATCACGACACCGCTCTCTTTTTAAACTTAGGGATTGGTTTCTGATTCAATCCCTCCTTTGCTGATCCATATTTGATTCCATCGAGGACCTTATCGATTGCTACCATCGTAACATGTGGTTGTTGATCCATAACATAGGGTTAAGATTACGAATACGATAATCTAACGTAACGAAATTCTAGAGAAAACTACCTTACCTTAAAATCCCGAAAAAGAGGTATGATACATAGAGACTAACAATTTTAGGCTTTTAGATCTAGACGATCGAGTCTCCTTCAAATCCCGAATACCGCCCAACATAGTACCATTAAACTATTAGTTTTTCGACTTTTGCCTTTCAAGAACCGAAATAGAATATGAGATCTAACAGTGTAAGCACACACTTACCTTAGTATAGAAATTCAAATAGCACTTGGAGAGAAGATTCGAATGTCAAAGAAAAGATTTAAATGCTTAGGAAGAAATAATTCTCAACTAGGATGAATAAAGAAAAACTATGGAGATTTCACTTTTTTAGAGAAATCGGCTCAAAGGGAAAAAGAATGGAGAAGAGGTTTGGCTTTTGAAGAAATTGAAGAAAAGAAATTGGAGAGGAGAGACTAAGAATTTCGGCACAATGGAAGGAGAAGAAATTAGGGTTTAAATGTCGAGAATCAATGAGATATCCTCCCTATTTATAGAAATTTCGGCACCTATTGTTCAAACCCAAAACGTCCTTCCCGATAACTAAAAGTCAAGCTAAAAGAAAAGGGAAAATTAAATTACCCATATATACCAAAATAAATAAATAAATAAATAAATAGAATAAACCTACACCCCCTAATCAACTCAAACTTATCACTAATTAAATTCCTTTATTATCTTAAAAATTTATCCTCATCAAAAAGTCCTTTTATTTAGCCCAAAAATTCAATTTGAATTTCATTCAAATAGCTTCCCGAACAATGACCATCTTTTGGCATTTTGGTCCAATTCAAATACCTTCCCACGCCAAAGACAAAATTTCAAGCTATTGCGCACAAGGCAACTCGAACCTGAGACCTCCAAGCACAACCACACGCTACCAGCCACTGCACCAAAACCATTCTTGTGATATATTCCGTTGTCAACTTCTTTTAAAGTATACTTTCCAGTGACCAGAATCATCCTAAGAAATCCAAAAATATTAACCGACACCCGATTCAAATCTTAGCCCTTTTCACTATGAGGCACGCGTCCCTTGCCATTTGCGCCACCCGTTTCATTTGAGTCATAATTCCTTCCCAATTAATTATCAACCTTTATTTACGTGCTCCAGTTTACTTAAAAAAACCCAACATTTCGCGCTGTAACGCGACTAGAACCTTGTTCCCCTACTACTCCTAACGCCTTTGCCCTTTGGGCGGGCGTTTCCTTGTGTCATGAAACAACCCCAACTAATTATAAGGCCTAAACTCGGCCTTCATTATCATATATGCGCAATAAAATTTTTGCCATACCCAAGACTTGAACCTTTGACCTCCAACTTATTCACAACGCCCCAAGCCACGGACCACCTACTTCTTTGTGTTATCTTTTAACCCAACAATATTTTAAAAGCCTTATGACTACCACCAACCTCCTAAAAAACAACATTTTCGCTAAAGCCCTAGATCGAGCCTAGGACTTTTCCAACACTACCAACCCTTCCTAAACCTCCTAAAAAATTAAACTAAATATGCAATAATAATTTTTTTTAAAAGACAATGTCCATTCAAACTGTTCATGATAAAATAATTTATTTCTGTTTGAATAATATTTTTAAGAAAAATTAACTATTTAAATGCATTAGTGACATTATAAAAGTAGAGGGACAAACTGTGTAAAAGTAAAGCATATAAATCAAATCCCCAAATTTAAGCATAATCTAGGGGTCAATTAAAAATTGACCATTATCTTATTTTAGTATAAACCACATATTAATTTTTTTTAGTACATTCAAATTATATATACTCATATTGTATATTAACGAAAATTTAACGATAGAAATTGATATTATAAAAATATATAAGAGCTAAATTGTATTAAAATATAAAAATTAGATCGAGAATAATAGAAAAATTAATATTTCTAAATTATAACTTCATTCATCACACTGATAACATAAATAAAATAATTAATTATATGACAAGGACAAAGTTATGGAAAATATTTGATAAATTGATGCATAAATTAACTACATAGAGTTTAATATTATGCCACATTAAATTTTATTATAATTCAGTTAATATATTTAAAAGGGAGAAAAAATTAGTAAACAATAATTACAAGTTTTTTTTTTTAACGACAAAAATCCATTCTCTCGACACACGAACCCACTTATTCTAGGCCCAAATTCGGGGTGTTACAATTCTACCCTCCTTAAAGAAATTTAGTCCTCGAAATTTCCAACTAACTAGTAATCATACTACCTAAGTCTCACTACCATGCTTTCATTTGCGCACTCCAATACTAAACCCAAAATAAACACTTAGTATTCTATGGTGAGTGCACACTACAGTATTCACATCTAGAGCGTCCTCGTCCCCTTATACTCATGCTATCGGTCCGCGTTTATCTGATTAAAATTTTTATGAATTATTGGTTTTCTTCCACTGGTTATCCACGAACAATCTTATGAAAAGTAACTTTAAGAGTGATTCTTTCGAATTCGAACCTATCTACAAGTTTCAGTCTCAAGTTTGTCTCCTAGTTCTAGGAAACACGTACATTCAATCATTTAATATCCACATACAGATAGCATCCACGAACTTACATTCATCACCTAAGGGTATTTTCGTCATTTAACTACCCAGGGGTGTTTCCGTAATTTATCCTATAGGGGTATTTTCGTAATTTTCTGAAATAGGGTTCCTTGGTGATTTTGTGAAATTTGGAAATCCGGGGGTATATTGGTAATTGTACAAATCAAGGATATTTTGGTCACTTATAAATCAGGGGTAATTTAGTAATTTTACAAAATAGAATGGCTGGTCCCTTTCGGGTTTTAAATTATTAATTTTGGCCCGTCAACAAATCCTCATGGCTAGGGTGAACAGTAACTACGCACTAGGTAGGATTCCAGCGAAGAAGAGGTGAGTCATTAGGACTGCTTAAGTACCAAGCTCTTCCGGATCCAATCCTAGACATGCGCATGCTGTTGCCACACCTAGTCTTGCGACTTGTTCACGAGTTTGTTTGGTTGGATTAAGTCTTATGCAATTGAGAGTTGTTAAACTAGGCCTAAGGTCCATCAAGCTCTAATTAAAATAATCTACGTCCCTTAAAGCCCATCAAGCCCACATATATATATAACACAAAATGAGTTCGAATACTTACAGCGGACTTGGGCGGGAGACGCAGTGCCATGCCGAGCTAACAAACTCATTATTATTTAAAAACATGCATGTTTCAAAACCTAACTTTAGAAAACGTTTTGAGCCCAAAACCCCGGAGCCGAGTTTTGAACCGGCTCGATACCAATCTGTAACACCCCAAACCCGCCCCAAACACTACTGACCCGGATCGGCATGCCACTCAAAAGAGTTTTGTAAAAGATGTCGCAATCTTGGAAATATTTTTCTTGTATTTAATCTTCTATTCGGAAAACTTAATAACTTGATAAGTTTAAATAATATATAAATTTCACTTGTTGTTTTATGAATAAAAACCAAAATCTTAATACATGCCTTAGTTTAGTTAAAGTTTATATGTCAATAATGAAAGCCCAAAATAAAACCCAAAGCAAAGTATAATAGCCTAGTGGCCCATGGCCTTATTACAACGAAACCTAAAACCCACTCAAGATAAATTTCTTAAAAATAAATAAATAAATAAATAAAGTGAAGTCTTTTCTTTGAATCCTCAATGCTCTGTCGCATGGCCACCTTGCTCTCCTCTCAAAATTCCTGGTTCGATGCACTAAGTGTCACCCAAATGGTTAAAAAATTGGGTGAGTCGCGAGACTCGGTGTGCAACCCACTTGCACCATTAGATTTGGGCCTTAGCCCCACGAAACATATATCGAAATATATTATAACAGAAATTATGCAAAGCCCAACCCAACTCCTAGGTTTCCAACCGCTACACACCACCCTTACCCGCCAATCACACCATTGGGGATTTCTACAATCAACCCACACCGCTACACACCATCGATGGCGGTCATGCTGCAGATTATCGCTCATCGTCAAATCGTGATGAGTCACCAGGTGAAATGGCATAAGCCACCGAAAATGCGAGTTGTGACAGAGTCACCGGTGAAATGGCATAAGCCACTGAAACTCAACATTGTGACAGAGTCACCAGTGAAATGGCATAAGCCACGAGAAAATAGAGTTGTGACAGAGTCACCAGTCGAAATGGCATAAGCCACGAGCGAACACTTCCCCTTTTCATCAATTACCCTAACCCGAGCACACATAGAAATTTACATGCAAAACATATCTTTTTAAAAGAAACATTCACTGAAGAATGGCAGAAAGCACTAACCTGATATTTAGCCTTTACCCTTCTCGGGTTTTCAAATGTTATGCCGGGATTTCGGCATTTAACAGAGTATAGAAAATTTATTACACATATACATATATATATATATATAAAACAATCTAATGGTGTGAGAAGTTACACACACAGTTCACCGATTAGGGCGACACTCTATGTGTCGACACTATCGTTTGCTAAAAGCGCTATCTGTCTAAGATTTTGTTCGGATGCCGATCCACAACCTACTGGCCAATCCCGAACTGCTGACACCGCTCGCTTTTTAAACTTAGGGATTGGTTTCTGAGATCCAATCCCCTCTTTGCTGATCCATATTTGATTCCATCGAGGACCTTATCGATTGCTACCATCGTAACATGTGGTTGTTGATCCATAACATAGGGTTAAGATTACGAATACGATAATCTAACGTAACGAAAATCTAGAAAACTACCTTACCTTAAAATCCCGAAAAGAAGTATGATACTCGAGAGACTAACGATTTTCGGCTTTTAGATCTAGGCGATCGTGTCTCCTTCAAATCCGGAATGCCGCCCAACATAGCACCATTAAACTATTAGTTTTTCGACTTTTACCTTTCAAGAACCGAAATAGAATATGAGATCTAACAAGTCGACACTTACCTTAGTATAGGGAATTCGGCTAGCACTTGGAGAGAAGATTCATAATGTCAAAGAAAAAGATTTAAATGCCTAAGAAATAATTCTCAACTAGGATGAATAAAGAAAAACTATGGAGATTTCACTTTTTTAGAGAAATCACTCAAAGGGAAAAAGAATGGAGAAGAGGTTTCACTTTTTTGAAGAAATTGAAGAAAAGAAATTGGAGAGGAGAGACTAAGAATTTTGGCACAATGGAAGGAGAAAAAATTAGGGTTTAAATGTCAGAATCAATGAGATATCCTCCCCTATTTATAGAAATTTCGGCACCTATTGTTCAAACCCAAAACGTCCTTCCTGATAACTAAAAGTCAAGCTAAAAGAAAAGGGAAAATTCGGTACCCATATATACCAAAATAAATAAATAAATAAATAAATAGAATAAACCTACACTCTCTAATCAACTCAAACTTATCACTAATTAAATTCCTTTATTATCTTAAAAATTTATCCTCATCAAAAAGTCCTTTTATTTAGCCCAAAAATTCAATTTGAATTTCATTCAAATAGCTTCTCGAAGCAATGACCATCTTTTGGCATTTTGGTCCAATTCAAATACCTTCCCACGCCAAAGAAGAAAATTTCAAGCTATTGCACACAAGGCAACTCGAACCCGAGACCTCCAAGCACAACCACACGCTACTGACCATCAGACCTAACCATTCTTGTGTAATATTCCGTTGTCAACTTCTTTTAAAGTATACTTTCCAGCGACCGAATCATCCTAAGAAATCCAAAAATATTAACCGACACACAGATTCGAACCTCCGCCCTTTTCACTATGAGGCACGTCCCTTGCCACTGCGCCAGCCATTTCATTTGAGTCATAATTCCTTCCCAATTAATTATCAACCTTTATTTCGTGCTCCAGGTTTACTTAAAAAAAAACCCAACATTTCGCGCACAACACGACTAGAACCTTGTTCACCCTACTACTCCTAATGCCTTTGCCACTGGGCCAGGCGTTTCCTTGTGTCATGAAACAGCCCCAACTAATTATAAGGCTTAAACTCTGGCCTTCATACTATCATATGCGCAATAAAAATTTTTGCCATACCCAAGACTTGAACCTTTGACCTCCAACTTATTCACAACGCCCCAAGCCACCAGACCACCTACTTCTTTGTGTTATCTTTTAACCCAACAATATTTTAAAAGCCTTATGACTAACACCAACCTCCCTAAAAAAAAACAACATTTTCGCTAAAGCCCTAGATCGAGCCTAGGACTTTTCCAACACTACCAACCCTTCCTAAACCTCCTAAAAAATTAAACTAAACATGCAATAATAATTTTTTTTAAAAGACAATGTCCATTCAAACTGTTCATGATAAAATAATTTATTTCTGTTTGAATAATATTTTTAAGAAAAATTAACTATTTAAATGCATTAGTGACATTATAAAAGTAGAGGGACAAACTGTGTAAAAGTAAAGCATATAAATCAAATCCCCAAATTTAAGCATAATCTAGGGGTCAATTAAAAATTGACCATTATCTTATTTTAGTATAAACCACATATTAATTTTTTTAGTACATTCAAATTATATATACTCATATTGTATATTAACAAAAATTTAACGATAGAAATTGATATTATAAAAAAATATAAGAACTAAATTATATTAAAATATAAAAATTAAATCGAGAATAATAGAAAAATTAATATTTCTAAATTATAACTTCGTTCATCACACTGATAACATAAATAAAATAATTAATTATATGACAAGGACAAAGTTATGGAAAATATTTGATAAATTGATGCATAAATTGACTACATAGAGTTTAATATTATGCCACATTAAATTTTATTATAATTCAGTTAATATATTTAAAAGGGAGGAAAAATTAGTAAACAATAATTACAAGTTTGTTTTTTTTTAACGATAAAAATCCATTCTCTCGACACACGAACCCACTTATTCTAGGCCCAAATTCAGGGTGTTACAATTCTACCCTCCTCAAAGAAATTTCGTCCTCGAAATTTTCAACTAACTAGTAATCATACTACCTAAGTCTCACTACCATGCTTTCACTGCGCACTCCAATACTAAACCCAAAATAAACACTTAGTATTCTATGGTAGAGTACGCACCGGTATTCACATCTAGAGCGTCCTCGTCCCCTTATACTCATGCTATCGGTCCGCGTTTATCTGATTAAAAATTTTATGAATTATTGGTTTTCTTCCACTGATTATCCACGAACAATCTTATGAAAAGTAATTTTAAGAGTGATTCTTTCGAATTCAAACCTATCTACAAGTTTCAGTCTCAAGTTTGTCTCCTAGTTCTAGGAAACACGTACATTCAATCATTTAATATCCACATACAAATAGTATCCACGAACTTACATTCATCACCTAAGGGTATTTTCATCATTTCACTACCCAGGGGTATTTTCGTAATTTATCCTACAGGGGTATTTTCATAATTTTCTGAAATAGGGTTCCTTGGTGATTTTGTGAAATTTGGAAATCCGGGGGTATATTGGTAATTGTACAAATCAGGGATATTTTGGTCACTTATAAATCAGGGGTAATTTAGTAATTTTACCAAATAGAATGGCTGGTCCCTTTCGGGTTTTAAATTATTAATTTTGGCCCGTCAACAAATCCTCGTGGCTAGGGTGAACAGTTACTACGCACTAGGTAGGATTCTAGCGAAGAGGAGGTGAGTCACTAGGACTGCTTAAGTACCAAGCTCTTCCGGATCCAATCCTAGACATGCGCATGCCTGTTGCCACACCTTAGTCTTGCGACTTGTTCACAGGTTTGTTTGGTTGGATTAAGTCTTATGCAATTGAGAGTTGTTTAACTAGGCCTAAGGTCCATCAAGCTCTAATTAAAATAATCTACGTCCCTTAAAGCCAATCAAGCCCACATATATATATAACACACAAATGAGTTCGAATACTTACAGCGGACTTGGGCCGGAGACGCAGGTGCCATGCCGAGCTAACAAACTGTTATTATTATTTAAAAACATGCATGTTTCAAAAGCCTAACTTTAGAAAACATTTTGAGCCCAAAAACCCCCAGAGCCGAGTTTTGAACCGGGCTCTGATACTAATCTGTAACACCCCAAACCCTACCAAACACTACAAAGGATCGGCATGCCACTCAAAAGAGTTTTGTAAAAGATGTCGCAATCTTCGGGAAATATTTTTCTTGTATTTAATCTTCTATTCGGGAAAACTTAATAACTTGATAAGTTTAAATAATATATAAATTTCACTTGTTGTTTTATGAATAAAAACCAAAATCTTAATACATGCCTTAGTTTAGTTAAAGTTTATATGTCAATAATGAAAGCCCAAAATAAAACCCAAAGCAAAGTATAATAGCCTAGTGGCCCATGGCCTTATTACAACGAAACTTAAAACCCACTCAAGATAAATTTCTTAAAAATAAATAAATAAATAAATAAAGTGAAGTCTTTTTGCTGAATCCTCAATGCTCTGTCGCATGGCCACCTTGCTCTCCTCTCCAGCCCGGTCCGATGCACTAAGTGTCACCTGAAATGGTTAAAAAAATTGGGTGAGTCGCGAGACTCAGTGTGCAACCCACATGCACCATTAGATTTGGGCCTTAGCCCCACAGAACATATATCAGAATATATTATAACAGAAATTATGCAAAGCCCAACCCAACTCCTAGGTTTCCAACCGCTACACACCACCCTTACCTGCCAATCACACCATTGGGGATTTCTACAATCAACCCACACCGCTACACACCATCGATGGCGGTCATGCTGCGATTATCGCTCATCGTCAAATCGTGACAGAGTCACCAGTGAAAAATGGCATAAGCCACCGAAAAGCGAGTTGTGACAGAGTCACCAGGTGAAATGGCATAAGCCACGAGCTCACAATTGTGAGAGTCACCAGTGAAATGGCATAAGCCACGAAATGCGAGTTGTGACAGAGTCACCAGTGAAATGGCATAAGCCACGAGCAGAACACTTCCCCCTTTTCATCAATTACCCTACCCCGAGCACACATAGAAATTTACATGCAAAACATATCTTTTAACGAAACATTCATCAAGAATGGCGCGAGCACTAACCTGATATTTAGCCTTTACCCTTCTCGGGTTTTCAAACGTTATGCCGGGATTTCGGCATTTAACAGAGTATAGCAAATTTATTACACATATACATATATATATAAACAATCTAATGGTGTGAGAAGTTACACACCTGGTTACCGTTAGGACGACACTCTCTATGTCGACACTATCAGAAGCTGCTAAAACTGCTATCTGTCTAAGATTTTGTTCGGAAGCTTGGTCCACAACCTCTTGGCCAATCTGAAATCTGCGACACCGCTCGCTTTTTAAACTTAGGGATTGGTTTTACAGATCCAATCCCCTCCTTTGCCTGATCCATATTTGATTCCATCGAGGGACCTTATCAGTTGCTACCATCGTAACATGTGGTTGTTGATCCATAACATAGGGTTAAGATTACGAATACGATAATCTAACGTAACGAAAATCTAGAGAGAAAACTACCTTACCTTAAAATCCGTAAAAGAGGTATGATACTTAGAGACTAACGATTTTCGGCTTTTAGATCTAGACGATCGAGTCTCCTTCAAATCCCTAATGCCGCCCAACATAGCACCATTAAACTATTAGTTTTTCGACTTTTGCCTTTCAAGAACTGAAATAGAATATGAGATCTAACGAAGTCGACACTTACCTTAGTATAGGGAATTCAAATTAGCACTTGGAGAGAAGATTCAGTAATGTCAAAGAAAAAGATTTAAATGCCTAAGAACTAATTCTCAACTAGGATGAATAAAGAAAAACTATGGAGATTTCAGCTTTTTAGAGAAATCGGCTCAAAGGGAAAAAGAATGGAGAAGAGGTTTCGGCTTTTGAAGAAATTGAAGAAAAAAAATTGGAGAGGGAGATACTAAGAATTTCGGCACAATGGAAGGAGAAGAAATTAGGGTTTAAATGTCGGAATCAATGAGATATCCTCCCATATTTATAGAAATTTCGGCACCTATTGTTCAAACCCGAAAACATCCTTCCTGATAACTAAAAGTCAAGCTAAAAGAAAAGGGAAAATTCGGTACCCATATATACCAAAATAATTAAAAATTGGAGAGGGAGAGACTAAGAATTTCGGCACAATAGAAGGAGAAGAAAGTAGGGTTTAAATGTCAGAATCAATGAGATATCCTCCCCTATTTATAGAAATTTCGGCACCTATTATTCAAACCCAAAAACGTCCTTCCTGATAACTAAAAGTCAAGCTAAAAGAAAAGGGAAAATTTGGTACCCATATATACCAAAATAAATAAATAAATAAATAGAATAGAATAAACCTACACTCCCTAATCAACTCAAACTTATCACTAATTAAATTCCTTTATTATCTTAAAAATTTATCCTCATCAAAAAGTCCTTTTATTTAGCCCAAAAATTCAATTTGAATTTCATTCAAATAGCTTCCCGAACAGCAGCCATCTTTTGGCATTTTGGTCCAATTCAAATACCTTCCCACGCCAGCAGCAAAATTTCAAGCTATTACACACAAGGCAACTCGAACCCGAGACTTCCAAGCACAACCACACGTTACCAGCCACTACACCAGAACCATTCTTGTGATATATTCCGTTGTCAACTTCTTTTAAAGTATACTTTCCAGCGACCGAATCATCCTAAGAAATCCAAAAATATTAACCGACACCCAGATTCGAACCTCCGCCCTTTTCACTATGAGGCACGTCCCTTGCCACTGTGCCACCCGTTTCATTTGAGTCATAATTCCTTCCCAATTAATTATCAACCTTTATTTCGTGCTCCAGGTTTACTTAAAAAAACCCAACATTTCGCGCTGTGCGACTAGAACCTTGTTCCCCTACTACTTTTAACGCCTTTGCCCTTTGGGCGAGCGTTTCCTTGTGTCATGAAACAACCCCAACTAATTATAAGGCCTAAACTCTGGCCTTCATATTATCATATGCGCAATAAAATTTTTTGCCATACCCAAGACTTGAACCTTTGACCTCCAACTTATTCACAACGCCCCAAGCCACCAGACCACCTACTTCTTTGTGTTATCTTTTAACCCAACAATATTTTAAAAGCCTTATGACTACCACCAACCTCCCTAAAAAAACAACATTTTCGCTAAAGCCCTAGATCGAGCCTAGGACTTTTCCAACACTACCAACCCTTCCTAAACCTCCTAAAAAAATTAAACTAAACATGCAATAATAATTTTTTTAAAAGACAATGTCCATTCAAACTGCTCATGATAAAATAATTTATTTACTGTTTGAATAATATTTTTAAGAAAAATTAACTATTTAAATGCATTAGTGACATTATAAAAGTAGAGGGACAAACTGTAAAAGTAAATCATATAAATCAAATCCCCAAATTTAAGCATAATCTAGGGGTCAATTAAAAATTGACCATTATCTTATTTTAGTATAAACCACATATTAATTTTTTTAGTGCATTCAAATTATATATACTCATATTGTATATTAACGAAAATTTAACGATAGAAATTGATATTATAAAAAATATAAGAACTAAATTATATTAAAATATAAAAATTAAATCGAGAATAATAGAAAAATTAATATTTCTAAATTATAACTTCGTTCATCACACTGATAACATAAATAAAATAATTAATTATATGACAAGGACAAAGTTATGGAAAATATTTGATAAATTGATGCATAAATTGACTACATAGAGTTTAATATTATGCCACATTAAATTTTATTATAATTCAGTTAATATATTTAAAAGGGAGGAAAAATTAGTAAATAATAATTACAAGTTTTTTTTTTTAACGAAAAAAATCTATTCTCTCGACACACGAACCCACTTATTCTAGGCCCAAATTCAGGGTGTTACTGAAATATTTTCTGGTTTAATCCCTGGTCACTTATGCGCATTGTAATTTGGTCCTTGCCTTTGTTTAAATCGTTTTATTCATTTATAAAATAGCCTTTTGACTTCATTTTTATTTCAAATAGGTATTTTCTTAGCCTTTGATTTATAATTTTAGTAACCTTTTTATGATATTAAATTATTTATTACTTTAATAAATTATTAAATTAATTATTTTATTAATGTTACAATATTTTAATTTGTTTTATACTTCTATTTAAATATTTTTATTTTTTAATTTAAACATTCTATTTCAAAAATCTTCATTTATATGCTTCTTTATTTTTAAAATTTGATTTAAATACTATTATATATCTCTAATTCACATATGTATATATAATTTGTATTAGAAATTATCTTATTTTATGTATATATTATTAATTTCATATTATTTCATGCATGTATTTCCTTTTAAATCTATCTATGTATATATTTGATTTTAATATATGTATGTATACGATTGTTACTTTAAAGATCTTATTTTCAAATTATGTTTTATTTACTTCTAACACCTCCTGCAATATCATTTTTATGTACATATGGTATTTGTATTATGCATCGATTTTAAATCATTATGTATATCACGTATTTAAATTTCAAATTGTATATATATTGAACTCGTTTATGTAATATTATGTATGTTTGTAATTGGCTTTGAATTTCTTTTAGAATTATTTCTGTTAGTCATAAGATTTTAAATATTATCGTTTTAAACATGATGTGTTGAAAAATTGTCGATGTTGTATATTTCAATTTGTATGTGCGTATTGTTATCTTTGTTATTTGTTTGTGCAAATTCATATTATCATCCTGTGCTTGATATTACATTCTTTAACGATTCAATAAAAGCATTTTGAGTCAATTTTAGAATTTTATTTAAAAGTTTGAAAACAATGTGACATTCGTGCATTTGGAAATTCGAAGAAATTGTGCCCAATCGTGCTGGGTGTGATTTCTTGTTTGACCAAATAAACGAACATCCTTTCAAATTTGGTCCATACTTTCAAAATAAGGTGATGCTTGTGCGTTTGGAAATTAGAAGAAATCGTGCCCAATCGTGCTGGGTGTGGTTTTTTGTTTGTCCAAATAACCAAATACCCTTTCAAAATTTCAATACATGTGCTTGAAGAATTTTGGGGATGATCTCGAATTCGAGGACTCAGATTTGTCATATCCAATCGTGCTGGATGTGATACTCTATTCCTTCGGAACAAGGGAATCTCAATATTCAATCAAGTTATTTAAAATTATAAAAAAAAGAACAGAATTTCAAAATCATTTCAAACTTTTCAACTTTAGGACATCAATTAATCAATTTGGTACCAATTTTGGGCGTTGTGAGGGTGCTAACCCTTCCTCACACGTAACCGACTCCTGAACCCGTTTTCTTCTGGAAATTCGTAGACCAAAATTTATTTTATAGGTGACCCGATCACACCTAAACAAAAAGATTGGTGGCGACTCCATATTTTTCAAAGTCGATTCTCGTTTTTCAAAACTGCGATAAAAAATGGTTTCGACATGAACATAGTCATCAAATAAATTCCATGTACAAATATCATCATCTCAGGTTTTTATATGTCAATTGTCATGTAGCATAATTTTCATGGATTTTAGGCAACTACATGTAGTAACTCATTTCTTATTCATGTCCTTTCATGTCAAGGTTTTTACCCGTTGAATTTATTTGGAATATCGATGGATACACAGGCATTATACCCAAGGTGTACAAATCAAGATCCGTCAATTCATGTCTAATGGTACCCATAAGGTACCATCTCATAAAGTACACTCTCGAGCCATACATGTATACAACAGAATTACCAGTTCAGGCTAAATCCTTTTTATGACATATGCTCTAAAGAGCTTGATCTGGATTACCTGTCCAGGCTAAATCCAATCCATAACGTATGCTCGAGAGGACTTATATCAGTATTACCCATCCGGGCTAAATCCTTTTAGAAATGAGGTCAATAGGATTACTCGACTGAGCTAAATCCTACCAACAACAAATGCAGGACCTCATTCATTTCGGGAAATCACATATCCATCGATTTTCCATTTATTCATACGGGATTTAACATTTTTCAAGCATCATCAGGCATGTGATAAATCTCATACATTTTTACATTCATGCAATTCAAATGTTCACATTCAACTCAAGCATAAAATTTACATTTTTATCATTTATCATTTATCGAGCATTATTGTTGATCGGGCACATTTCATTTATCGGGCTTTGACGAGTATGTGATCATTTCACATAATTAAGGCATTTATACAATTCACAAACACAACATTTAATTCAAGCATAAAAATGTATACAATTTAGTTACACAAACTTATCTCGACAATGTTCGTGTACGTAAATTCTACTAATCCGATATTTTCCTCTTTCCTCATTCTAGCTCCGAATTTGGTCTATCCGGATCTATACGAGTAAATTTAACATTAATTTATCACATTTTACATTCAAGTGGACTCAATTTTCATCCTAGGCAAAATTACCATCTTGCCCCTACTTTTCCATTAATTTTATTTTCGTCCTTAGGCTCGGAAAATGAAACTTGTGCAAATTACTCCCTATTCCAAGCCTAACCAAAGCCCCATTACAAATTTTACAGCACATGTATTCATAAAATTTCAGAATTTTTCATCAAATTTTACAAGTTTACATTTTAGTCCCTAAATCATGTTTTCATCAAAAATAACTTTGTAAAAGTTGTTTATCTATCAATAATCTTTCATTTTCTACCATAAATTTCTAATTTCCAGCATATACATCCATGACCCATTTTCATACTTTGATAACTTTTCAAATTAATCCCTTAAATGGAGAGATTAAGCTATCCTGATTCTAAAAATATCAAAATTACTAAAAACGGGACAAGGAAACTTACCCAATTTGGCCATGAAAGTCTCTTCTCTCTCTCCTAGGGTTTCCATGTTTTATTTTTTGAGAAGAAGATGAGAAAATAAGAGGATATCTATTTTATCATCTTTTAATTAATTAAAATTTTCACTTTCCAATTTAGTCTCTAGCCTTTTTCTCATTTTCCATGGATGAATCATCAAAAAATATCTACATACTTTTTATTAATGGTCTAATTACCATATAAGGACCTTAAGTTTTGAATTCCATAGCTATTTGATTATTCTAGCTACTAGAATTTAACTTTTGCATTTTATGCGATTTGGTCTTTCTCGTAATTAAGCACATAATCGGTAAAATTTTCTTTTCAAAATTTTCACACGACATTTCTAGTATAATATGGATCATATAATAAAATAAAAATAAATTTTATTTTTCGGCTAGGATTTGTGGTCTTGAAACCACTGTTCCGATTTCACCGAAATTTGGGCTGTTACAATAATATTTAAACTTGAATTAATCTTTTTATAAAAATCTTACTCGTATGAGAATTTTTCTCGAAAAATAATTTATACTTTTCAAAAGGGGAACACAATTTTTAAGAAAAATTAGACTTATTTTCAGCTAACCAAAAAGTCATTTTCCCTTAACAAAATTATTTACATAGAGAGATGCAAAAAAAAAAAAAATCATTTTTCTATGAAAACAAATACACCTCTAATTTCGTTAGAAATATTTAAGAATTATTAAATTACTTCTCTATCCTATTTCAACTATCTTAACTTGATTTTTATATCATTTATCAAACTAGTGGGGATTTTAGCATTAAAATTTTGATATCTAACTAAAAATTTTAAAATTATAAGGGTTTAATGAGAACTTTTGAAAAAGTGGGGTCTAATTAAAATTTCAAAACTTTGGAAACTTAATGAGAATTTATAAAATTTTGAAGGGATTTAATTGAAATTTTAAAAATAAAAATAAAATAAAAAGGCCCTTCTTTAATTCAATCGATAGTCGATTAATTCCTGACATCAACTCAATAAATAATCTAAATAATAAAAAGATAAATATTTATATAATCTATATTATATATTAAGCTCCTAAATAAGTTAGTATTACGAGTCAATTAAGCATCAATTCAATTGAGTAATGATTAATATATCATTTAAGATTTTTTTATAGTTTTTATACAAAATCTAGAAAAATAAATAAGCATTATTAAAATTTTTACTATCTTAATATCATCATTTCAAGTAAAATCAAAATTGGATCTTATATAATAATTTTTTCCTAATTTGTTTCATACAAAAATTCACCTAATCTAGTTATAATTTGAGTTAATTCATAACATAAAGTTATTTATTTTGCCGATTGAGTCTTAACTCGTTGGCCTGGGCATTGATGTCAATGCAAGAGAGTTCGAGTGTGTTAAAGCATATTGTCCTCCTATTTATGGGTTGAGGAACCTATAAGTTATGAAAAAAAAAAAAAACTATTTACTTGCCATTTACATAAGTTCACTAAAATTAGAAAACTGGAAATGTTATTATTGAGATTTTCTTTTTTGTTGGCCAAAACAAAAATTTACACAAGTATGTAGTTTAGCCTTTGGATTAATTTCTCAAAATTACCAAAAACTATTCATTTCCTTTCCAAATTGGATGAAGAAAATTTGGCAATAAGAAAAAGATAGTATTTGAAGAAAGGAAGAATTGGGTAATCTTTTTTGACTAGTAAAAGATAGGGGGGTTTTACTCTTATTAATGACCATTGAGTCATCATTGACGACGGCAGTTTCAAATGCCAAATCTACACTTAAACCACACCTGGACTCTGTAATTAAGTACAAAAAACCAAACCCCGAACAACTTCTTCTTCCACGTTGCGCCTCTCATCCCATGCACCTCACTCACCAAACTAAACGCATACCTTTCCCTTTTCTTGCTGACTCACTGCACCACCACTTCGGCCCACCGTACACGTCACATGCTCCGCCACCAACGTCAGCATTGGCACCCACCTGGAACGTAAGTTTATCCCTCCTCCCTTCCCTTCCCCTCGATTTCCTCTCCCTTGGTTGTCCTAGTTCAAAAGTCTCCCTTCCACTATTCCGCAGTTTCACTCTTTTTCTCTTTTACCAATATCAAGATAATTACAAATCAGCCGTTGTGTCTAACTCTGGATTGTTGTTCTTAACTTTTATTTATTACTCTAATTTCTCTCTGTTTATTGCTGTTTAGTCCTGTGGCCCCCACAGTTACTGTGGGGTCCACAGCTTTTTGTTCTTGTTTTGTGGGGGTAATGTCATGTTTTATTGCCATGTTTTTGTTTATTTCCCTGTTCTATATCTTGGGTAGCCTTGTTTTCTTGTTGCAAATTAACCTGCAACAACACTGTCTGTTTAGGAAAAAAAACAGGAGCTAGAGTTGTAGGCTGAGTTGTAGAGTGGAAGTGAAAGAGTGATTCGATGATGGAAAACAACGTTGTGAATCAAAATCCTGGTGAGTTTAAAAGGACGGAAATAGGAAAAGAAGCAGTGGGTGGTCATGAAGGTGATGTGAATGGGGATAACCAAGATGACCACCACCAAATTCAGGGCGGTGGTCATAACACATTGCTTGCTTTGCAAGAAACTCAGGGACCTTCTATCCCTGTTGAGATTAATGATGATCAGGTTGTTAATAACGAGGTGGTGGTAAAGGAGAAACCTATCCTCATGGTGACTAATGAGATTAAACCTCGCCTTCGATGGACTTATGAACTCCATGCTTATTTCGTTGATGCTGTCAACAAGCTTGGTGGTCCTAAAAGTCAGTGTTCATTTCCCCCCACTTATTCTCTACTTCATTGTCTCCAAAATGTTAGATCAGTTGATAATGGATAAAACATGTGAATACTTGAATGACTACATCATGTTCATCTTTGTTGATGTGTAGTAGGCACAAGAGAGTCACTCATAAAATAGCTTGATTTTTTCCCCTCTATATCAATCTGAAATAACCTGCATGTTGTTTTAAGTGTTAACATGTCCAAGGGGGGATTGTTTTATATATTCATCCATTTCTAACATGCATCTAGCACCCCAGGCTGCCTTAGTGGTTTTAGATTTTATGTTGAATGCTTGAATTCCCCTCTAGCTGCATTTTTCTCGCTCAAACTTCGAAGATTTTTCTTTTCCATAATTTTTTTTTGTATTATATGCTTGTTTGTTTGGGAAGTAAGTTCGGCTGGCTTGCTGTTAGCATGTGTTACTACTTTCCATCAAATCTAAGGGTGTTTAAGTTATTTAATACTGGAATTCTTTGATCCTTATTTAGAGAAATGGACCTCCTCTAATTTTTCGTCTTCAGACGAAATTCATATGTTTCAAGCATTCAAAGATGCAGCAATCCATATTAAAATTTTCCCCTCATATAGTTTCTTGTTTTCTTTAACTGCATGTTGCTAGGTTCCTTTCTTTGTTTGAGTATATGTAATTATTATCTTGCTTAAGCTTCTAATCTTGAGCAGGTACGGTCAAACGAAATCATCTATGACAGATGGTTTTCTGCCTTCTCTTCTCCCTTTGTGTAAATTCGTATCATTCCCATTGCTTACCTTTGCCTGCTTAAAAGAAACTAATGTTCTTTTGATAATGTCAAATAAGATTGGCTCAAAAGTGACATTCTTTTGATCATATAGGTTTTGTAGTGCCTTTCTACCTTTCTATGCAGATGTGTTAAATTAGATCGAGTTAACGGTAATCTAGGTATTTTGTATAGCTTCTTGATGGCTGCTGACGAAATATTTGTCTATTAGCAACTGTATTATAAATGTTAAATTGGTAGGCGGGCGAGCGGGCGTGTACGCATGCACACGCACATATATATATTTGCGGAACTGTTACATTTCGTTCTAGGAATATTGTTGAACACTGCCAGATGTTTTTAGAAAGGTGGTCAACCTGTATTTTGTCGTGCTCTTTTTGGATACGTTTCCATTTAATGCTTTACGTCATTCCCTAATGGTTTTACTTAGCATCGATGATGTATGATGAAGAAAAGTGACTTCTTCAGTAATGTTTTTGATGATACCAACTGCAAGTTTGTCGGCTTGTATACCGTTACACAGATGTTTTGATGACTTTGGATTTGTTCCCATTATTCTAACTGTTGATGTTACCGAAAAATAGAGCATCTCTACAAGCCTGCAGATGGGAACAAATGCAAGTTTATGCTTGTTTTATTGTTAGACCTGTTTTCTATTAGCTGAAAGTTTGACCTTGCAATAAGGTGTGAGCTCCATTTGTAAGTAACTTTTGTTCTACGAATGAACCATTACATGATGCCATGGATAGAAATGAATGAAAGACCATTCTTTAATCAAATACAGAATATATCTGAGATTATAGAAAGAGAATTACGAGAGGATGTAAACCTTAATTGTTCGATGACAACCACCTAGCCTTTCACCTCTTCTTAACTACTAGTTTATTGCTTTTATGGTCGTTGTTTGTGTAATTGCTTATTTGTAATTTCCATATTCTTTTGTGATTTAAATTTGGATCCTGTTCAGGCTTTTTCGTAAGTTGCTACTAGAGAATTTCATGCTTGTTTCTTCTTTTTTGGATGACATGTGTTACCGGGTAGTCCTCATGCATGAACTAAACTTTGGCTTGTGCTTTCTGGTCTCCGAAACTCAACTATGTATATATTTTTTCTCAATAGTACTGAATTCTTAGAGTTACTGTGGGGCTCTGCCGTTGCTGCTGGTAAGCTACCTTGCACCTGAAGTAACTGTTAATTATCCATAGAACTGACCATAAATCTTATTTGCAGAAGCAACACCGAAGACTATTCTGGACCTGATGGATTTAGATGGACTCAATCTTTACCATGTTAAGAGTCATTTACAAGTAAGTTTTTATATTTAACTTACGCGTTTCCATTTTAGCCCTTAAAACCAACTTTCCTTATGAGGGTTTATCATTTATTCCCCTAATGATACTGAATTCCAGAAATTTAGACTGGGAAAATTTTGGGTGAAGGACTGGCAGGACACATCGAAAAATGGTAGGTCTTGTTATATCTACCCGCTTTCATTCTTAATGTTATATTAAACATGCGAATTGATTCATTTTATTGTGTTCTTATTTAACAACTTGTTCGATATCCGTTCTTTCCAAAGACCATCTTTTAATTAGGAAACGGTAACAATTTGGATGTTTTCTAGCACCCCAACTTTCTAAGATGGGAACATTTCATTCACTGGTATTTGTATTATAGTAGCACTTTAGATTGTATGTACAATTATAGAAGCCTAACTGGAAAATTTCAATGGCTCTTCACTTTAGATTGTATGTACAATTATGAATGAGAGGCTTTTATGATATTTCTCGGCCTTATTTCCGTTGCTCTATGGTTCACTTTGTGCATCAGCTGGCATGTAATAGAAAAAATTTCTGGTGCATTATATGAAATTTCAGGATAATCTGTCCCACCTTTGAATGTGACGGAAAGCAAAACAAATTGAAGTCAAACACATGAAGGAATATCTTATTTTTATTTAGACTGATGTTTGAACTTAGATGAGCAACTTGTGAATGACATGTTGGTATTCAAGCTGATCATGTGTTCTAAAAACGGCAGTTTCTCAACATCAAGGAGGCGCGCGGAGCCTCAGACCTTTGAACTCACCATCTCAGAACAAGGAGCCTAACAGGTTTAATTTGCTTATCTGCTTAGCTGGTTTAAGATTTTTATTCTCTATTGTGGCTTATTGGCATACATTATGCAGGAGAGCTAAAGCTAAAAGAAATCGAGGACCCAAAAAGGAACCTCGTGGAAGACTCTATATGCAACTTCAGGCGAGTTTGTTTAGGAAATTTATAATCATTTTGTAGAAATTGAAATTTCAATTGTTTTAACTTAAATCCCTTTTGGGAAGTCTTAGATTAGATGTTCTTTGTTTGTTTTTTATGCTTTTGGCCAACTAGATATATTTGTTCAGCATCCAAAGCAATGATTTTGCAGGCCCAGAAGCATTATCTATGGTATATGGAATCACAAAGGATGAATCTAAACACTGCACTGGCCAATCAGCATTTAGGCGGTGCAGCTACTGGAAATGCATTTCCCTATGGGCAAGGGCAATCCTCGTCTGGTTTAGGAACATTCGCAACAATGCCTGGCCCATCTGATTTTGGAACGGTGGCCGCATCACCACAGTTTTATGTTAACCAGCAGAACGCCTGTCCTCCTACATATGATGCACCAACAGGCCAAGCCAATCCCTGCCTTCAAGAGGTACCACCTTCCGGGCATCAGCCTCAAACCTCTCTTTACCCTGCACCTGAAAGCTTGTCGACTCCAAATGGCTATCCTGCAAGTTCGCATCAGGAAACTTCGCCTGTGCTTCCTGGCAGTGAGACAGAAGATGAGGACCTGATAGAAGCCCTTCTGAATTGGGATGATAATGAACCAATCAACCTCGATGCTAGCTTTAACTTTGACAATCTTCATGGTTGCATTAACTATAACGATCTCCAAGATTGGTTGAAGTAGGACAAGGTTCAAGGTTTCTGTAGCACCGTTCAAGAAAAAGAAAACTGTACTGAAAAAACCCAGTTTATGTTTCTAAGGGCTTTCCATCCTTGCATAAGACTGAAATAACTGTTAAGTCTGAAACTCTTGCTGCATTTCCTTAATAGTATTTTCCCTTGTTAAAGTGGATTGAATTGCTTATGATATATACGCTGAGAATGATAAATGGCGCCAAAAGTTGGCTGCTCATTGAAAATCTATGAAGCTAAAAGAAAACCATGTATTTCGGGTCAAAAGCCCGAGGTACTGTTAACTTTTTGGTAGATGATATCATTTTATGCTGAAGTGCGAGCTGGATTTGAATATCAGAAATTCTGATATTGAGCTGGCAGTTTCAGGCTTCACGACGGTGAATCCGGATTCATTATATTCGTGAGGGGGAGCTTACTAGGATTTCAAGGGCATTGAAGCAGGAAGACGAAGCCTCAAAGGAGCTTAAATTGTATGTTCCAAAGGGGCGTCCTTTTCGTTTTCTGACAGGATGGGTTGAGCACCCGGATTTTTCTGAGTTTGTCAAGGAGAAGTGGAGTTTTAATGGTTGTATGACAAATTCACTTTCTCATTTTACGAATCAAATCAAATCAAAATATCTAAGGTGACACATTTCCTGGAAATTTCAAGGGCCCCAACGAGTTAGATTCTTCATTTGGCTTGTTTTCAAACATCGATTGCTTACCAAGGAGGAAATGGTTCGCAGAGGCTTAGGTCATGATTCGACTTGTGGGGTTTGTGGTCATGTTTCCAAAGATGTTATCCATGTTCTTAGGGACTGTATTGTAGCAAGGAGTATTTGAGATCTTTTAATTCCAGTTGAATTCTATTCAAGCAGTTTGCAGTAATGACTTGTTTTAAACTTGCAGATTCAACAGGATTGGTGCTTGGGAGATGTGGACTGTCAATATCTTTTTGGGATTATTGCGTGGTGTCTTTGGAAGAATCGCAATCTCTTCATTTTTTAAGGGGTTACCTGAAATGCTAATGAAATTATCCATGTATCATACAGTTGAGCAAGGCAATATGTCTCTCTTAATAGGAGCACATCGATTACATCACAAGGTATGTCATCATGTCTTCATTTAGATGGCAATTGGGTATGTTTGAATACGGATGGGTCTGTCTTGAATGATGTTGGATTTGTTGCGGCGGAAGTAATAGCGAGAAATCGAGATAGGGAGTGGATTTTGGGCTTTAATAGATATTTGGGGAATTGCTCCGTTTTTTTATGCTGAGTCGTGGGGCATCTTGGATGGCTTGGTTCTCTTAATTGATCGTGGTTGTGACAGCGTTTTCATTCAAACTGATAATCTTGAGATAGTTAAAGCTATTCAAGATATGCCTTCAAATGGTTCTAATTCTGCTTTGATCAGGAGAATCCATCAGCCGCTGACGCGGATTGGTCACAGGCACATTCGGCACATCTCTAGAGAGGACAATCAGGATGCTGATAGATTGGTTAAACTAGCTCAACATAAAACATATGATTTATGCTTGTATGAGATCTCCCCGCTAGGGGGGACAATTTAGATTATGTAATTAGTTTAAGTACTCTTTCTATCACCAAAAAAAATAATAACCCATGAATTTCCGTATACTCATTAAATTTGAAATTTAGTTAGGATTTTCATTTCTCTTTTTTCAGTTCTACTTTTAAGAATTTAGTCTTACATATTTCAAAAATTAAATCCAATTATTAGCACTGCTAAAATCATTTTGTTGAATTCAAATTCATTACAACATGTTTTTTTAATTACATAGGTAAGTTTTTTTTTTTTTTTAATTTCAAAATGGCTCACCAACAAATTTAACAAAAATAAATGTTAACAATTAGATCTAAATTTTAAAATCTAAAAAATAGAGGGATTAAATTCTTAAAAAATAAAAATATATAGACTAAATTAGACCTGATCATGGGTCAAGCTGGGTTAGAGCCGAGCCGGTGCAAATTTTTAGGCCCAACCCAAAAACTAGGCCTAAATTTTACTCAAGCCCGACCCAAATAAAAAATGCTAAACTCAAACCTGTCTCGGCCCGCCCATCATAATTTTTTTATATTATTTTTTTATATAATTTTTTTTTAAAATATAAAAAAATCAAATACACTAAAACATTAAAATAAATGTTATGTAATATTCAAACAAGAAAACAAGAATTATATGATATCTAAATAATAACAATAAAATAATAACAATATAATAACAAAATAGTAGCAAAACAACGGCAAAACAACTAATTCGAGCCCGGCTGAACATGAGCTAAAAAGAATCTACCAAGACCCGGCTCATTTAGAAAACAAGCATTTTTTTTTGTCTAAACCATTTTTTTGGATCTATATTTTTGCCCAAACCTTTCTACTTTTCAAGCGAGCTTTTGGACCTAAGCGAATAACAATCATATCTATGCAGAGAGAATGAAGGAAATTTAAACAAAGAAATTAAATTGTATATTCTTAACCTCATTATTATGGTTGGTCTTTTTAAGAGCCAAAGAAGTATTAAAAGGACCATGGTCCATGGCTGTGATCTTAGAAAGTAAATGTTTCTATTTGATTAAAAATACGAGAGAAATACAAGATTTCACGTCCAACGAACTACAACTTCCTACATGTAATCCAAACAAAAACTCGTAACTAGTAATCAGACTTTTAAATCTATCAGGTCATACACTCAACCACCACCAAAATTAACATATAATTTTGAATGATTTTGAGTGTCTCTTTGATGAGTGTAACATGATTAGCTACCAATGGCAACTTCACCGATATATCATACTCTTACATGCCTATGTCTTTTCCACCAGTTGATGAAGATCACCAAATGAAACTTTTAGTCGATCTTGACGGATGAGAAGAGATAATGGACAAAATAGAATGATGTGATGAAGCCAATGGTGCCCGTTGACAGCATTATCGCAATCGCCATGATCATTGAGTACCCGAGATAAAGAATAGCTGACACAGGACCACTCAAACTTTGTAGGTCAAAGACCAAGTAATTAATGGAGTAGAGGAACACATAGAGTGATACTGAACCCGAAGCAAAGAAAGCCTTCCACCACCATCGCCAGTCCTCGACACAAAGATGCATGTAGGTAAGGACCACTGACACTTCAGCACAAACGATGATCAGTAGTAGAAGAACTATAAGCAAGAAGCCAAACACGTAATAAAACCTGCCAAGCCAGATGCTAGATAGGATGAAGAAGAGTTCAATGAAAAGGGTTCCAAATGGAAGGGTCCCAGCACCAAGAACAAGAAGCCATGATGGATATTTGCGTGCAGGAATTTCCCGAGGAATCTGGTTGGTTCTTACAGGATATTGAATAGCTTCAGCTCTGGTCCCTATGAATCCTCCAATGAGAGTCAGAGGCACAGAAATGCAGAACCAGAGAGATAAAAGTACAAAATACAGGGAAATGGGGATTGCACCAGTACTTTTACTGCCCCACAGAATAAAATTCAATACCGTAAGGATAACAAAGACAATTCCAGGAAAGAAGCACGCAACGGACCACGAAACAGACCTCCATCCTTCTGAAGTTCCCTTCAGAGTTCTCCAGAGACGTACAGCAACATACCCAGCCACAATACCCAAGAAAAGATAAAGAATAATCATCCCTGTCAGTAGCATTCCTCGTGAAGCTGGTGACATGAAACCGAAGGCAGCAAAAACTATAGTGACAGCTGCCATTCCCATAATCTGAACTCCATCTCCAATCATCACGCAAAGAAGCTTTGGACAATCTGGTTCTCTGAAGACATCTCCTACAACAAGCTTCCACCCAGAAAGCTCCTCATTCATTTGTGCTTGAGCTTCTTTGTCCAGTTCCTCATACCTTGTCAAATCCCTCCTCACAGTCCTCAAGAAGATGACAAACACAATACCAGCAAGGAAAGTGATCACCATTAGAGAATTTAGAATTGAGAACCAGTGCACGCGTGCACCTTCCATCTTCAAATAAGCATCCCACCGAGATGGCCATCTAATATCACTTTTAACAAATTCAACCTCGTAAGTAAAAGAGATCCTTTCTCGTTCCCTTATTATCTGCGACTTGTCGAGCCCCAAGGGGCAGTTCACAGAGGAGACTTTGTCATACATGTGAAGTTTAGTCATGGCTTCTGGATCATATTTAACACTGCACGGAACCACCTCGAAACCAACAATCTCAAAACCAGAAGCTTTCTTCTTATCAGCTTTGGGAAACACAGCCATCCCATCTTCCCCGGTTCCAATCATCTCCACACCACTTCCCTCATACTCGTGAACCAAAACCTTGAACTTGAGATGATTGATTATGTAATCATCATTACTGTTTGGTGGAGAATAACCAACCGGGAATCCAGTCCACTGAATGTTAACCCCGTTCTGTTTTGCAATCCTCATCACTGGCAAATTGTCTAGAATCATATTCACTTGATACAAATCACGAGTCCTCTGTTTCAAAAGCTTAACCTCGTGCTCATTTAAGGGGCTGGTGGTGCAAAGGTAGAGAGACTCATTCACATTCATTCGAAACCTATAAGGGGAGTTATCAATCTGATCTCCCATGAGAAGTTCACCAAGATTCTCGGCACTTTTCTTTACACCACCAAGAGGCTTGCAGTAAGGGAGACTGTAATAACTAAAAGGGAGCTCGGTTTCAATGGAAGTCAAGGAATTAACTTTGGCAAATATAGTATCCTTAGTCGAATACGTGTGCATGTAACTTCCCGGAAGGTAAAACCCATCACAAATATGAGCAAACAGAAGCAGTAACAGAAAAACCCAGCAAACTCCAGGCATCTTTCTTTCTGGGAAAACCATCGTAATAGCAGATCTTGCAGTATACGGCTCGAACCTAAGCTACAGTAACCCGAGGCACCCAAGATACAAATAAGTCTACACAAAAGAAATATTCAACGATCGGTTACCATGCAAATTTATCCCTAACTTAACATTAATTAAAATAGTAAAACACCAAAAAGTAAAAAGCCCCAGATGCCAGCGTATACAATAATTTCATTACATCAAACATTAAAAGCAGCAGATCCCTATAGCAAAATGCAAAATACTTTATAAAAAAATAGCTATTTCAACAAAAACTTCTCAAAGAATTGTTCATAAAGAAAGATCACACTACTGAACAGATTACGAAATGGCAGATCATATATAGAAACAAAAACCCATTAAAGTAAAAGGACGGATAAACAAGAAAAGAAGATTGGAAGAAGAACCTGAGACAGATCTAGGGTGGTTGAAGTTCGATAGGAACTGAAACTGATGAAATATTGGATCCTTGGACACCACGGAAAACGCGTGGGAACGAAGCAGAGCCCTATGGGTTTAACTTTTCCTTTTCCTTTTCCTTGCTAATGGTTTAAGCTACCGGAATTCTTGCGAGTATTTTCAAGAGATTAAATCAGAGATTAGGGTCATGTGTACACAAAGAAAAGAAAATTTTGGCCAATGAAAGTTATGATAAGAGTAACAGAGCCATCGACTCGACTCTTTAATTTTCACCGCTACTACCGTAACTCCAGTTAGATCTGCCTTGGTTGAGTTTACCGTTTTTATTTGTTTACAATATTTTATTTTATTATTTAATCTATACATATATTAAACTACTGAGTTAATTGGTACTAAGATAATTAAACCGTTAACTTATAATTTAAATACCCTAAAAACCAAGGCATTGATGTATGCTTTTTTAATTTAATGTTCACCTTTTTAACAATAAATTTATTATATTTTTTTTTGTAAGTTTTTATACATGTCATTAATAAGTGAACTACATGCCATACACATGTTTCGTCGAATGAATCTTACAACCATAAGCATCAGGCAATACCATGGCATACCCTCGCTGAGCCACCTCTGCTAAATGTACATGGAGCTTTGAGCTCATTGATTATTTGACTATCCTAAAAGTCACATCTTTAATCTATAATGTCATAACTTTGCTGTCAACAAATTTAATATGTATGGATTTTCTTTGTCTCTTATATATAAACCCAATCATAATACCTGGATGGGGATGAAGAAACCAATTTTAGACACTTAGAACTTTCCTCTCCAACCATCCTTAAGCCTATCCATCTAATTCCCTTATACACACCAAGGACATCAACTTTCTGCCTTGATCCATGATGAACCGCAACCATCACAGTCGTCTCCTCTTCTTTGTTAATTTAATTTAAGTATAATGATTTTTTTAATTCTTTAATTTTATCAAAAAAGTTATAATTTTTTTTATATATTTTAACCATTAAATTTATATTTCAAAATGGATAAAAAAAATAACACTTTTTAATACATAAATTAGACGCGTTAGTATTTAACACAGCCATATGCCCCTTTATATGTTCCATGTCATCTAGAGATAAAATAATGACACATGTATTAGCATGAATTATTACTAAAACAAGACCATGACAAAGTGTTATTGAATAATAAGAAAAATGTTAAATTTGATGGAAAGGTATCTATATTTTAAAATGTAAATAATAAGTAGTTTAATTACATCCTTGTAATGCAATTCAATTCAAAGGTCGGCCAACTGTCAAATAATCTTTGTCTTTCTCTACCACATACCATCATTTGTTTGCCTTTAAACATTTGTCACCACCTGGGGGAAAAAAGCTTAAAGTTCTCAACAAATATATATATATATATATATATACACGTGTGTCTGTGAATTAGAAAATGGGTTTACCAATTATTTGATGGATTTCCTTTTAAGTATCATCATTTATTGTTGAGACTTACAATTACTCTATAATTGTTTTAAGTTTAATTAATACTATTTACCAAAATAAAATAAAAATGCACTATTTTATTTTCTTTCGATATAAATAGTGAGATTATTCTTCACTTTAAATCCCTCTTTGAAAAAGTTTTTTTTTTTTTTCATCCTAGAGGAATAAAATTATTTGAGATTCATCTTAAACTTTGATATTGACACTATAATACTTTTGCCATTAAATTAAAAAGTTATTAGTTGAAAAAATTTAATTTCTCTTTTAAATTGTTTTACGATAATATCTATTAAAATGATAGTCGTTTAAGTTTTTCTTTTGAAGAGCTGTAATTTTTTTGGTGAAGAAAGTTTCATGATTTTAGAAGCTTCATTCTTCTAATGGTAAGGTGTATAATGGGTGACTAGGCTTGTTATATCTTAAGAGACGACAAGTAATAATTTTTTTTTTTCATTTTTTTTGTATCAAGAGAGCGATTTGGTCTATGCCTCAATCTTTGTTATCCAATTTTGACTGTTAGATCTGATGTCCTAAGTGTAGTATTTTCGTCTATACACACTTGTAATTTTTTTGAATAGATTGGTTAATAAAATAATTCATGAATTACATTAATATACTTTGTATAATGTCCTCACGTGGTTTTTGCATGCAAAGCAAAATAGAAGCAAATATTGCTTCACTGGTTGTCTAATGTTTAACTAATACTAAGTGGTATTGTGCGGTCGAATCGTAATACAAAAAGACAACTTATATTAGTAGACAAACCTAAACATGCCATTAGTCTAATAAAAAATGAGCAAATCGATTAAAAGACTAATATACCGTCTATCAAGTCCAATTAAGGAAGATGCTTTGTCTTGGGCATCAGAGCCGATGACTCCCAAAAGATAGGGACATAGATGTGACTGATTGGACCCAAGAAGAATAGATCATGAATTCGTTTATGAATTTATTCACTTGTGATGTTCATAGTGTAACATACCTAAATCCTGAGTGGATGACAGATTATATATGTGTGACTCATATATTTTGATGTAAGTACAAACCTGAGTTCAAATAGATAAGGAACTAAAAGCTGGTGTGTTGGCTATACGGCTTCTGCAGTATGTAGCATCATTCACAATAGTGGAATTCATAGCCCAAAATATGGGTAAATGATATCATCTTATTGGCATTACATGGTTGATGAAAAGTAAACATGACCACGTGTTATCTGTCTTTGTGATGAATGACTTAATTACTAGTTGATAGTAATTGACTCTTCATGAAGGAGGGTGTAATGGTTACCATGAGATAAAATATGATTATATTGGGAGAAAGAAAATTATCTCAAAGAGATTAAAGATATCATGTGAGGGTAACACACTTATGACAAGGTCATTGGACAAGAGGTCAGTCGTGATACTATAGTGGAATGACTTTGTAACTAAATGAGTTTATAATTAATAGGCGAAAAGCTGGAACTTAATTATAAGCCATTTGAGCCCTAATCACATATGTCTAACCGGTCCCTCTGTTAGCTCGTTGAAACCAGAAATAAATTGCATGTTGAGTCAAATGAACATAAATGGAAAGAAATGGTGAAAATGGAGAAATGAGAAACATTTGGAAATGATTATGGTTTTCTCAAAAATAAAAATGAAACTAGAGAAATGGAATCAATTGGAAATTAATGTGGTTTTCTCCAAAACCAAAATGAAAATGACCAGTAAATGAATTTATGTTTTTTGAATTAAATGAAATTAAAAAAATGGAAATAAATCATTTGGTCATAGCAAACTGTTGAATATAGAAATATTAAATATATTTTCTCATAGACTCTTTTACGGTAAAGTCGTCATGATTTTATGATTTTAATGGAATTAGAATTGGGTTGAGAATATTATTTAATTGGAAATATATTGAGATGTTTATTTTAGGAAATAAAAAAACAAATATCGAGTTGGATAGAATTATAAAGAACTAGGTTAAAAGTTCAGGAAGTACTTGTATTTGGACCCGATATGGGAGAGGCTGTAACACCCCTATACCATGTTCGACTCAAGGAACCTGATATAAGAATATTACATTTGGTGCCAAAGTAATTCTTGGCTAATCACTAATATATTAGAACATAAAAACGGACAAATAATAAATTTAAATAATTTATAATTTAGTCCTTACTACTACTTGGAACATACTTGATTTTTCCTAAGTACATGCCATTCTATTCAAAATTTTAAAACGTACCCTCTTGTTACTTGAAGATGTGATGAGATGAAGACTCGTAATCTCAAATACAACTCTTCAAAATTTCTGTACCTAATCTACGCACGGAAACAAACCGTACGCTGAGTATACACTCAGTGGTATTACTATAATTCAAATACTTAAAGTAAAAACAATAAATATGCACAATTAATCTTACCACTATTTTACTTTCAATAAATCATTCATGCATTTAAAACTTTAAATTTTCTTAGTAATATGTATCTTAAATAGCTTTTCTTCATTTTAATTTATATATCTTCTTACTATATCATTATTCGTTTCATGCATTTCAAATCATTATTTCATATATTTCATTTCTATTTCTCAATTCAATAACTTATTCTATTTCATATCTAAAACCTTACAACATTAGTCTTTCAATAATTATTTAAACCAACATTTTTCAATAAAAATAATTATAATTAATTCATATGATTATATTCAATTAACTCATACACTATTTCATTATTTCCAATTCATTTTATTTTCACTTCTTATTTCGATATTTTAACAAATTAATGAACCTTAAGTTCATGCTTCAAATCTTAGGTCTCAATTCAATTCACAATTCAACTCATAATTTCTTTCTCATATTTTTAATAGTACGATCAATCAAATTTATTTAATTTTCTCATTTCAGTTATTCATCTTATTAACAAACCCGGACCTTGGCGGATACACGGATTCCAACCAAACACACCAGTACGACACTTTGTGCCTAAAACGGTACTCAATACCTGATCAATATATCAGAAGCAGTATACGACACATAAAGTGTCTAAAACGACACACGTGGTGTCTAATACGACACATATAGTGCCTGATCGGCAAAGTCGATAAATTTTCGTACTCTTCCAATCCTATGGTATGCCAACTATATCCGACTCAATATCAATAATTCGATTTTCTCATTTCATTTATTCAACTGATTTCAATATCAATAATTCGATATTTTAGCAAATTCATGAACCTTAAGTTCATGCTTCAAATCTCACATTTCAATTCAATTCACAATTCAACTCATAATTTCTTTCTCATATTTTCAATAGTACGATCAATCAAATTTATTTAATTTTTCTCATTTCAGTTATTCACCCTATTAACAAACCCAGACTTTGACGGATACACGGATTCCAACCCAAACACACCAGTACGGCACATTGTGCCTAAAACGGTACATAGTACCTGATCAGTATACGACACATAAGTGCCTGAAACGACACACGAGGTGCCTAATACGACACATGAGGTGCCTGAAATACGACACATAAAGTGCCTGATATACGACACATAAAGTGCCTGATCGACAAAACCGATAAATTCCCGTACTCTTCCAATCCTATGGCATGCCAACTATATCCGACTCAGCCCGACTAGTTAATAGGGTATTCAAATCATTTTTCTATTTCAAATTCACTTTCAATTCAATCACAATTCAATTCAAATTCACTTCCCACTTTCTAATCAATATACAATTCAATATCAATACATATTTCAGATATTCACATATAATCATACTTCGATTCAATTCAGACCACTTTTCAATCAATACACAATTCACACATATTCATAATTTAATTCACTTTTATTCAATTCATATTTTTAATTCATTTTCCAATCAAATTCAAATCACTAATTACTTTTCAATCAATATACATTTCAAATACTCACATATTTTCTTCATTCAATTCAATTTGATTCAATTCAAATCAGTTTTAGTTTCCAATCAATATACTTTCAAATATTCACATAATTCATATTTCAATTACTTAATTCAAATCACTTTTAATTTCCAAATTGTTCACATTCAATTTCAATAGCCATAAACATTTTTGAATCAATTTCATTCAAATCAATATTATCATCTCAATTGCTTACCTAATTTTACTTATCATGCATTTTAATTAAAATATAACAATTAATAATAAATAGATTTGAATTATAGTAATACAAACCGTGATTTCTCGTTTTTACTCATTGTCCACTTTTTCTTTTCCTTTCTTTGCAGATGCCTCGGGTGCGATATTGGCAATTTGAATTTAAACATTGAAAATCCTAAATTCTTTCTTTTTCTTTTTCTTTCTTCTTTCTCTCTATTTCGTCCCTGCTATTCTGTTGTTTTAATTTCTTTTAATTTCTTTCTTTACTTTACTATATATATAATATAATAATAATATAATATATAATAAAACATAATAAATATCTTTATTATTTAATAATATATATATTAAACTTAAAAATCTCATATTTTTAAGGATTAACTGCCTCAACTTATGCTTTTGGTTTAATTGCCCTTTTAGTCCTTTTTACTTTCTTTGTATTATATTTGTTTATTAATTTAACAATAATATAATATATAATTATAACAAATATCTATTACTTAAATAATAAGTAAATTAAATACATATATTTCAAATGTACATATTTTAATTAACACACTTATATTTTATCATCACCTTACACTTGTCTTTATTTATTTTATTTCATAATATAATAATAATTAATAAATATCTTTTACTTATTATTTAAGAAAATATAAAAATATATTACAAGTGTATTTTCATGTATTTTACACATGTTTATTATCATTACCATACATTTGTCACTATTTTAATTTATTTAATAATAATAATAATTTTAATATAAAACCATAATAATATTTATATTTAATATATAACTGAAGAAAAATTTGCCGCTCACCTAATGAAATAGGCATAATTAATGCCTATTTAATCCCCTTTATTTTATTTTAATCTATAATTAAACTTTTACCCTTTATTCAATTTAGTCCTTTTTCTTAATTTCTCCTAGTTAAGCTAAATTCACCTAATTAAAGCCTAATTAAACACACTACTAGACTCATAAATATTTTTAATAATTATTTACGAATTCGGTTTATTAAGACGGAGGCCCGATAATGCACTTTTTCGATGCCCGTGAATTTTGTGTCATTACAAAGGCCCAAAAGCCCCTCATGTTAATGAGGGGGGCAACAAACCCTAGTATTACTAGCTAGTGTTGTCTCCCTCTATACTCCTACATAGACTAGGAGTTCGTTTTTATAGTTGAAATAAACATCTACAATTCAACAAAGGTTCTACTTCCTCTCCCTATAAATAGATGACATCGGTAAGGCAAAATACACAACATCAAGATATTGTTACTCTGCCCGAAAATAAAGAGAATTTATTCTGAACTATTAAATCTATTTTCTAGAATAACAATTTTTGTCAGTTTTTATTTGAGAAGAGAATTTTCGTTTTCACACTAAAGGTTAAGAAAACTATTTCTAGTTCTATGTTTGATTCGAATCATTCTAGCTTACACTCGAAGTAGTTTGTGGTACGAGAATAGTGGAGAAGGGCATTCGGTTGAAAGCCATGAACAAAATGATTTGTCTAGCCGAAAACACATGTGCGAACTCGGTAATTGATTTATTGCTATAAATATTACAAATCGGTTCAGTTTTCAAAAAAAATTATTTTCCGCTGTGCAAGAAAACCATTTGCAAACTGGATTTTTTCCAACACCATAGCCTATCCTCCTTAGGCTCCGATCTATCTTATCTATTGGTCGAAATAACTTAGATCACTCTGGGCAATCTCGCAACTTATGCAACCACAACACAAGAAGCACTCCGCTAGTTTCTTCTCATATCTCTTGGCCCTCTTGGCTTCGACACCATTCATGATCGAACCAAGCTTCATGGACGCTTCTTCAGACTCATCATCTCCTTTAATGGCAGAAAACAAAGATCTCTTGGGACAGTTCCTTACCATATGCGGACCGTCGCAAATGAAGCATTTTATCTCGTTTTCCTTCTCCTTCAGATTGTTGTTAGTTTTCCACTTCCTATTTCGTGGTTTCCCGTTGCCACTATTATGTTGTCATACTCTCCATGTCCTTTTTCATCTTCCTTACCATTGTCCTTCCATTGGGCTTGGAAGACTCAAACTTGTCTTTCCTCGAAACAAGTTCAATTAAGGGTTCCTCTACCGTCATGGCTTTGGTAAGTTCCTAGACTCCTCAACGTTGCAAATCTTGCTTCACCCATGGCTTCAACCAATCCATGGAGGAGAAAAATGCCGCTTCGCTCAAATCGAAAATCTGGAGCATGAGTTCACTAAACTCCCTAACTGTGCCTCATTTGTAAGCCGACACAAATTTTCTCGAGCCTCGTCCTCGGCATATCCCAGTAAAACTGTGCCATGAATTCCATTTGGAACTCCTCCCAAATCTCAATTACGGTTCATCCACGCTTTTCATCCGTGGACCTACAACGTTATCATAACAAAGCAACATTAGTGAAATACATAGCAACAATGTTTACCTTAGTAGCATTGTCCATGATGCTTTTGGCACATAAGTATTGCTCCATTCCCCACAAGAAGTTGTTCACATCTCTTGTGGACCTTGTCCCTACAAACTCTTTCAGCTTCGGTACATCTATCTCACGATTGAGTGTTGCACCCAATACTATTTTTCCCATGATGGCTTGACACATGATAAGCTCTCCTCGAGCTCCTTGATTCTTGTGTTCAAAGCCCTCGTCGTGGCCCTTCTTTCCTCCTTCAAAGCCATCACCATGGCCTCGAGAGCATCGTCCCTCACTGTTAGCTTATGCTCGGTAGAATTGAGCCCTCCTTGCATCATTTCCACATTGGAATCGAGAAACTCCAACACAAATTCCTTGAGCTGCACCTCCAATGAGTGTAGCCCCTCGGTAGTGCGTCCCTTGACTTCCTCGAGTGTCTCCCTCATATCCCCTACTAACTCCTCAAGATTGACCACTCGTCCTTCCAAAGACGACAACATGTCCTTCGATCGGCTTGCTTTTCTAGCCCTTCCGTGGGTCTCAATTGGCTCAATTTGATCTATAAATTCTTTCATTATCTCGATCGACGTCTTTACAATCTTAGCTCTAATACCAATTGTCATAGGGCCTAGACCTTTCATCTTGCAATTCATGCGGTCTTAGGCGATTTCTTCACTTCAAATCTGCCTAAGTCAGCCTAACTCTCACAAAGTGAGAATATTCGATAGAAATTCTCCAAGGCACCGAAAACTAAAGCGAAAGCAACTCAAAGACAAAAGAAAGCTCGAAAGAACAGAATAGCCACAAAAAAAACAACACACACAAGGTGTTTGAGTAAATGCTCTCAATAAATTCTTTAACCAAATAATAAAATACAATGGATGATAACAAATGAAGGGGAGTCACTCTATTTATAGTTGAGCTCCCCCAAATCCAACGGTACAACTAGCTTTACATTGACGGGCGAGATTGAAGCATATCTACAATTAAGGAATTTGCATAAACCCCAAGATTACAAAATCAAATCTTATCATATTACAAATCTTCTAAGATTACTTTCCCTATTTACCAAGGTATCCCTAATTTTCCATAAGTGTTTCGCTGGGCCACCAAGACTTCAAGTAGATGGGCTTCGTCACTTGTTCTTTGAATCGAGTTTGTTCAAGTAGGTCAAATGAGTCTCATTTAATAGATTGACCTCCATAGGACATTCTTTGTACAATGATCACGGACATTGAATCACGACCCATGACACTAGTGCCTTTAAAAAATTATGGGAGAAGTTATTTTTATTGCTAATTATATTCTCAATAGAGTGCCACAAAATCAATCCTTGAAAACATCTTATGAAATTTGGAAAAGTTATAAACTAAATTTGAATTAATTTAAAGTGCGGAGTCGTTTTGCCTTTATTAGGTTTCCAAATCTTAGAAAACCAAAACTTGAAATAAAAGACTCTAGGTGTGCAGGTTATGCCTTGACAAGTAAGGTATACAAATTTGTAGACCTAAATAATAATTTTATAATTAAATCATTGGATATCATCTTTCATATAAACACAAATAATAATTGTTTCAAAACCATATAAAGATATAAGTTAATAATTTGGAGATCATTTTGACATGAAAGATATAAGAAAAGTAAATGTAATTCTCGGCATCGGGTTCACAAGAATTTCAAATGATAATTTTATAGACAAATTTCATTGTGTTGATTTTTTTTTTTAAAAAACATATAAACTTTTCGATTGTGAAGCCTTGTGCTCTCAAAGTGATCTAAAATTATATTTATTTAATGAAAAAAATATTAGGATGTGCAACAAAAAGATAAGCAAGCATCATGGGTAACTTTAGGTATGCGATGCCACTTATTGCAACTGGCTTGACATTGCTTATGCTACAGAGGTGATTTTAGATTTACAAGTAAATTAAACTTAAAGAACTGGAACACAATTAATTATGTGGTGAGATACAGAGTTTGAGATATAGGTATATATATATTATATATATCATTCAGCAACAGAGATGAAAAAGAAACTCATGATATTACAGTGGCATTAACAAAGTCTATTTCAGTTCTTTCTCGCAGATTACAGAATAAATTTACACATTTTTTACTGAGATCAAGAAAGGAGCAGAAAGGGATTTGGCAATGGAGCTTTTGGGGGTGGGGGGTAGTTCCATGCAACAAATATAGGCACTTTCATCTAATGGAACTTGAGGTTAGTCAAGACATTGTTGTTGAAAGGGTCAGCCAAGTGATCCAACAGGTTCTGGTATGGTCCTACACCGGTCACGAGCCCTTGTATGAAGTAACCCAAGATTGCCAACATTGCCAATCTCCCATTCTTCACTTCTTTCAGCTTCAAATCCTTCAATGACTTCTCATCTTTCCCAAAACCAAGTGGGTTAAACAGTGGTCCTCCAGGGTATGCCGGCTCACCAGACCCTCCAAGGTACTTCTCGAACCCCAAGAAATATTGTTTCCCCATCGAACCTGGTTTGGCCCAGTCTTGGAACCTTCTGTGCTCTGCAAACCCCATGAGTGCCATCTCGAACACAAACAAAGTGTAAGGGTCTGCCCAATAACTGTATGTTCCTGCTGGTGGGATCACACCGGTTCTAAACCAAGGGAGGGCTGTTTCTGCTGGGATAAGACCGGCCTTCCCAAGTATTTCAGGGGCAATCGCACCTACTGCACCCAACATAGCATAACGCCCGTTGATGATCTCACCGTAGGCTAGCCATTTAGGCTCGATGAACCCTCCTGTACCTTCAGGGTCTGAGAGTCCCAAGGGGTCAAATCCATAATCACCTGGAAGGCTGTTAAACAGAAAAATCAGATCACTCATAGAGATGGCCCTAAATTCCATGTATGATTGCATCTGTTAACATTTACCTGCCATCCAAGTATGAAAGACTTTGTTTAGATGCAAACCACAAAGGTCTATCAGCTCCTTGCTGAAAAATGCCACATTAACAAAGGTCATCATCAGAACGTAATCCCAACAACCAAAACATAAAACAATAGTAGATCATGGTAAGAATGTGACCTTAACAGGTGGAGTCGAAGCTGCCCTAACAACAAAGGATCCTTTCCTTGAAGACCCAATTTGTGGTTTAGCTCCAAGAATCTGCCTTGCAGTCTCCACTGAGTAGGTAAGAGACGATGATACAAGTGCTTGTGTTGCCATCTTCTACAATTTGCTTTGTTTTTTGGGGGTGATGGTGGAGCTGGTTCGAAAGAGTAGTCTGAGAGTCCCGCCTCCAATGAAACCAAGGCAGGAAATAGGGGTCAATCTAAGCCACTACTTGGGGGGACTAAAAATCCTGGTGGGGGGATGAAATGATAGCCTGAGTCATAGTTGAGATTAGGTTGGGATCTGGGTGTCCAACAAGGATTGTACACGTAATATGTGGTTTGATTAAGTGGATAAGAGATGATGTGAGTGTAACTGACAGATGAAACTTAAGTGCCACTTGGCTGGCTCTCCACCATTGCTCTTTCCCTGGTTGATTTTCTCACTCAGGTCTCAAAAAAAAAATCTGGATTTTCTGAGATAAACATTAAGCGGTATCTTCCACGAGGGAAAATGCCCTTTTTTTAAAAAAAAAAATCAAGTCTTTTTTTTTTTTTAAATGGAATTTGCTTGGTTCCAAGATTAGGAACTCTCTAATACGCTTGTATCAGATACGTTAAAGTATGTTGTTAGTTTCTTTCATCAATTTTAAAATTTAATCTTAGAAATTAAAATTTTCAATTGTTTTGATTTTAAAATATCAAATCAATAATTAAAATTATAAAAATATTTTCTATCAAAATTTGTCAATTTGGCACGTTGAATAAGTTATATGATTGACAAAAAAATTTAAATTTACAAGTAACAACTACAATAATGATTGGAGTATAATTTTTAAATTGAAAAAATAAGATACAAAGACTAAATCTTACATTCAATAAAAATACAGAGTATAACATCATATTTTTGGTTAAATTAGGCAAAAATGTCAAATTTTAAAGTTAATTGAGTGATTAAGCCGATTTGGAGCATATTTATTGGAATATGTCGATTTTGGAGAAAGAGGGGAAAACACATCTAGCTCTCTCTCCTTGGCTGGGTTTTTAGGGTTTGTTTAAAGTTTGGGTTAAGGTTTTGGGGTTTTAAGGTGGTGAATGGATTTTAGGGGTTTGTTAAGGTTTTAAGGGTTTAGGGTTGGAAATAATTGGAGGTCGGTTTATTTGTGTTTGTGTTTGAAATAGACATTGTAAAAGCTCAAAGGTATATTTTAGTTGATGGTAATGCGATAACGCTCGGAGACCTATGCGTTTCATCTGTCGCGTCGGGATGGAACCATTGCCTTAGAAGCCCATCATACTACAACTTAGGCATCGAGTTCATGGTGCATATACTGTCATGGGTTGAAGTATAAGTGGGGCTCCTATTTGACGGATGTTAATGTGGGGTCACTATTTGGAGTATAACTTGGGAGTCCACCTAACAGTGATTATGCAGTCACGAGTTCAATTTTCACCTCACTGGAAGAGGATGGTTTATAAACCCGATGCAGAAGTTTGAGATGATAATCATATGGAAAAAGTCAAGGGCTTTCCACTATAACCAACTTATTCTTTTTTCTACATCTCCACCAAAAGCAAGATTCGTAACCTCCATATTGTCCGAAACATTGACAAAGTTGGATACAAAAGCACTGTCGGGGGGGGGGGGGAGGGGGAAGCGATGGTGGCTGTGGAGAGAAGTTGGAGTTCAAGTTGAGGCGGCAGCGGTACTTGGAGATTGAGTCAGGGCAACAACGATTGTAGTTATTAGTCAGTGATTTAATCACAGCAATCGTTGTCGAGTTGAAATGACTTCCAGATTTTGTCCAATGCGACAGTCGCTCGCCCTCTGACAGTGCACTTGCCCTCAACTTTGTCATCAGTTTCGAACGAGTTGTAGCAACCACCTTAAATGTACAAGAGTTTAAGATTTATCGGGCATTGGAACACCTCCGATTAATCTCAAGATGTACGCTTGGGCGTGTTGTTATCTTTCAAGGGGACTCAAACTCCCATAGAGAATTTGGAAATTGTCTTGCAACCATGTCATCTCATCCGACCACCGTAAAACTTTTCCGACACCTTGTCTAACAGTTTCTTGCAAATGCCACTCCAATTGCCAACGACCACTGATCCAGTAATGACTGACTCATCCATCAGTAAACCGAGCTGTAATTGAACGTCCTTGAGTGTGATTGTACACTCATCGCATGGAAGATGAAATGTGTATGTCTTGGGTCTTTATCTTTCCACCAACACACTGATAAGTGTGGGGTCTAATTTACACCCCTGAGCATATAGGACACATGCAAGAATCTCGCAACTTCCAAATAGGGTTCAGTCATATGCAATGGCCTTGTAGATAAATTGTGTATACATGTCTCGAGAATCCGATCTTTAGCCTAATTATAAAAAAAAAAAAAAAAAAAAGTTTTAATCTTTTTAACAACTTAATAATGAACTTAAATAAATTTATAAAAATTAGAAATATTTTTTTACCATTTGCAGTTGACTTGCACAAATGTGGCTATCATTGAAACAAATAAGAGTATTTGTCATTCCAAAATTGAATTAGAACAAATGAAAAAACAAAACAAAATTAAAGACAAACTTGAGAGAATTTTAATTAAAATTTTAGTACTAAATTGTTGAGACATTAGAGAGAATTGATAGAAATAGTTTTGAATGAAAAATGAGGAAAAGATTTGGGTTTATATAGAAAAAACAACTAACCGTTTTCTATAGTCGTTGGTAATTCGACCGTTGGAGGAAAACATGTCCAACTCTCTCTCCAAAACCAACCTATTCCGGTAAATAGGCTCCAAATTGACCTAATCACTCAATTAACCTTAAAATTCGACTTTTTACCTAATTTAGCCCATATTTTTAACCTAACAGATAAAATCCTACTCTAAAGTAATGAAATAATGAGTTTCATGGTTTATTCTAATGCGTTGAAATTGATGAATAAATTGTTAATATAAAATATCCCATCTAAAATAATTTAATAATTAATTGAGCCTTCAATCGAAAATAATACTTAATTAAGTTTTTAATTGAATATAAGCAATCAATTTATTCTTAAAAAAATATTTTTGGTGTAAGCCCTTGAAGTTTGTTAATTTCGTCATGTGATACACCAAGGTTGTGCCACATGGCAAAATTTGATAATTTCTCTTAAAATTGTTTAAAAATCATAACAAAATCTAATATATATATATATATAAATTATAAAATATAAAAAAATTAAAAAATAGAATTTTCAAAAAGTATAAAAGAATTGCAAAAAAATATTAAAGATATATATTTTAAAAAAAGAACATTATTAAAAAGGAAAAATTAGAATTTCGAAAATTACAAAAAATTGAAAAACAATTTAAGACTTATAAAAACTTGCAAAATATATATATATATATATATATAACAAATTATATTTTTTATGGACCTGTCTTTGAGATTGATCAACTTGTCGATATCGTCAATATAAGCATTAACGTTGCATGGGAACACAGTGCTTTCACTGGGGAACATGAATCTCTCCCCTTCGACCTTAACCCAATTCTGGTTCTTTTTCTTGATTATCAACTCTTTATGTGGCATGTTAGCAACTCATGCAAACTCTTTATCATAATTTTATATGATTTTTAATTTTTTTGCTATTTTATACATTTTTAATTTTAATATTTTCTTTCAATTTTATATTATTTTAATAAATTTTAATATATTAATAAATTTATAATTTTATGCCATTTTTTATACATTTTATAGTTTTGGAAATTTCTAAATTTTAATTTGAAATAAATTTATATTATTTTTATATTTTTCATTTTTTTATAATTTTAAAACCTATTTTTAAAAAAATTATAATCCTTTTAATGATTTTTTAAAATAATCTTAAGTGAAATTACTACATTTTGTCTCATGACACAACCTTGGCTAAGCTAACAAATGTCAAGAGCTTATATGAAAATGATTTTTCGAGGATATAATTAATTCTGTATATTCGATTAAAAATGTTGTTTAATAAATTATATGAAAGAGTGAATATGAATACTATCAAGTACCTATGTATGCTTATATCTGGTTTTTAGGTTACCCAATTAATTATTGGTATAATAATTTATTTGATCCTTCAATTTTATAAAAAATGTTATTTTAGTTTTCCATTTTTTTTTTTGTATTTTATAGCCTTTAAATTTGTTTTTTTATTTATCAAATCATCCCAAAATGAATGAAAAATTTTAACGTTTTTTAACTTTGTTGATGTGGCATACACGTAGATTGCTATGTGGATGACACGTAAATATTTTATTTATTGTTTAAAATTTTTAAAATTATAAATCTTTAAATTTATTAAAAATGTAAAATTATATAAAAAAAAGATATTTTTAAAATTTTTTAAAATTTTAAAAAATTAATTCAATGTTAATGTGTAATCCACGTGGCAATCCACATATATGCTACGTCTGCAGAGTTAACAAATATTAATTTTTCCATCCATTTTAGGACAATTTAACAAAAAATGTAAACAAAAAGCTAAAATAACTTTTTTATAAAGTTGAAGGGTCAAAAAATCATTTTAACTTTTTATACATTTTAATGTTATTAGACAAATTATTTTGCTCACGTTGTCTGTATATATATCTATCTATACTATTATTTGAACTTTTAGCTAAGTTGGTATCACCTTTAACTAAGTCCCAACTTTGTCAATGAAATCACAAAAATACTCTTTCATGTATATCTATACTATTATGTAAACCCTCGAATGAGTTGATGTTACTTTTAACCGGGTCCAACTTGGTTAATGAAATTATAAAAATACTCTTCTATGTATAAATAAATTATACTGTTGAGGGTACTTTTATATTTTTTTTTATATTTTTAATAAAACCTATAAAAAAAACTGCATATGATAAGATTTGAACCAAACCACTAATGTCTATAATTTTTTTTACCACTTCATTATTTTGATTTTTTTATAAAATTTAATGTTATTACACATTATTTCACCCCATTGTTTGTATATCAATAGTTAAACCCTTAACGGAATTGGTGTCACCCTCAATTGAGCCCCAACTTGGTTAAGAGAATTACATAAATACTTCTTCATATATGAATAAATTAATATCTATAGTATTATTTAAACCCCGACTGAGTTGGTGTCACCCTTAATCGGTCCCAACTTGGTTAAGGGAATTGCAAAAATACCTTTCTATTATAAATAATTAAAATTGTGACAACACTTTTGTTTTTTTTATATTTTTAATAAAACCTATAAAAAAAATTGCATATAATGATATTTGAACTCATGTCACCAATATTTTATGATTTTTTTTATCACTTCAATCAAATTTTTTTTTTTAATTTTTATACATTTCAAGATTATTGCACAAATTGTTTCACCCACATGCATGTGGTGCGATTTGAACTCATATCATTTGCATTGATAAAACTTTAATTTTATAGTTCAACTAAAGCTTTATTTCATTTTTATCATACTTTATTACCTTCATCAATTATATATATTGATAAAATTGTTGATCGAGCTGGTGTCACAAGTTAACTCGACACCAACTAAAGATTGATGACAACACCAAGATAAACAATTGTAGTGGATTTAATATTATTAATATGATGTATTTACGTGTTTAAATTTCATTTTACTTAGAATTTAATATATTTTTTATTTTAATACCATACACATTTCATGTGTATTATTAATTAGTTTCAAACTATATGTTTTAATTATTTATTATATGTTTTTTTTTAAACACTTTTCTATGTACTAATTAAGTACGTAGTTTCTACACACATGTGTATGATAAAATTTCTAGGATTGATAAGGTCATTGATTGAGTTAGTGTCACAAGTTAATTCAATATCAACTCAAGAAAAAATGACAATATTATGATAAGAATCAAAGTGCATTTAATATTCTTAATTTGATATATTTACTTATTTAAATTTCCTTTTACTCACAATTTAAAATTTTTATTTTTATTTTAAATTTGTATCTATTGCATATGCATTATTATTATTAGTTTTTTAAAACTTTCATTTCATTATTTATTGTATGTTATTTTTAAATACATGCGTGATTTCCATACTTTGAAGATATGATGAACACTATTGACCAATAAACTAAATGATTGGATTAAAAAATAATTATTAATTAATGAAAAAAAACACATAACATCTTTCTAAAATTTTATTTATTTGATATTTAAACATGAAATTAATTCACAATTATTTTTGCTTTGAATTTCAGTCAAAAGAAAAAAAATCATCATATATAACTTTGTTTAATTTAGCATTAACAATATTTAAAAATTAATTGATTTTGAAAAGAATAATTATAACATAACCATATTTACCTAAATAATATCATAAATAAATTTTCAATTAATTTTGAAAAGTACATAACTTTGTTAAAGATGTATTTCAATGAATTATAAAAAAATAATTTAAAATGACATTTTAAAAAGAAGAAATATTGCTATTATTAGTTTAATAATAATGAAACATTAATTTTCTTAAGAGTAAAAATAGTTACTATATATGATTTAAATTATGTTTTGGTCACTGAATTTTAAATTATTATATTTTGGTCATTAATATTATCAATTTGTAACATTTTAATCATTGTGTCGTTACCCAACATTAAAAATGTTACGAAAGTCTGACATGGGTGTCATCCACGACAGTGCCACATAATTGTATATATTTTTAACTTTTTTTTAACTTTCTTACTTTATTTCTTCTCTCGTCTCTCCCTAATCCTTGTTCTTAATTCTTGCTGAGCCTTCAACTAACGCACACTAGCACCCAACTCTCAGCCATTGAGCACTTTAAACCATCAACATCAACATTCCAACTCCCCCACTCGAACCAGCAACACCAAACTCACACACAACACACTTTCTCCCAACTCACCCTTTCTAGACACCAATAGCTCGTTCTCCCCAAGCCTCACAACATTCATTACTACCATCTACACCCCCCACAATTCAACATCACCACAGTTCACCATAATCATCTCCACCTCTCTTGACCCCACTACATAATGATGAATGTGCATGATTGAATACTTCTTCTTTACCAGATATAGGTTTATCTTTATGAAAATCAGGTAAATGATATTGCTCTCCTCTATATGGTAAAAGGAACCCTTCATTTGGGGATATCCAGAATCAACAATATAGTATTTTTCTACCTGTCATTAGATGATAATCATTCAATTAAAGAACTTATGCTTTTTATAAATAAATAAATAAATGAAATAATTTATCATCCGGTGGGTGTGGAAATTTGAGTCTTGGATCTCAAATTGCATCAAAGAATATTCTAGTGTCACACGTCAATCATTCCCATCTAGTCACTACAAATGTGAAGCACATATTAAAATCACATACAACCATAACGTTCTAAGTTGGGACACTTTTTCTTCCGATGTAAAGAATTTGTTCATTTGGTGGAAGAATTGCCGCAACATGTGTACCATCAATTGCACCTATGCAATCCTAAATAAATTATCATATTTAGTACACACACATATTCAATAATAACAAGTATATTAAAATATAATATGATACTCTTAATATGTTACCTTAAAATGCGGCATGTATCTTGAATCATTGCATATTTGTTCAAGTATTGTGCTAAAAGTGTAATCATTTGGTACAATTATATCAATAGCTAACTTTGAAACTTTCCCAATGACAATTGCAAAGTATTAACTTATAGTGAATCTAGACCTTTGAAATCTCTCGACATTGAGAATTTTTTGCACCAACACCCAACATATGCAAAAAGATTTCCATTATTTCAAGAGAAGAAATATTTCTTGAACTTTGCAAATCATATAGTATTTCTAAAACTCTCAACAAGCTTCTAAATACGATTGAGGACATTCTAAAATTAATCATGCAACGAGATTCATGACCATTAAGGACCTCTCGAACCCATGCATCATCTGATTGCTTTGAATTCATGCATGATTGTTTCAATAAATATTTTCAATATAATTGAACAATAGATATTGCAACACTAAATAACCTATTAAAACTTTCCACATGTTGTAAAATTCCACTCCTTTCATCATCATTTCTATTACCATTGGAATTATTGTCACTACTATTCATACTCTTTCCTCATGAAAATACATTCACCAAGGTCACAAAATTTAAAAAAGAGAGAAATAATAAATATGAATCATTGTACAAAAGTAAACAAAGTAAGCAAACATACAACCCTTGTCGAACAAAATTAAGCAAACATATAACCATTGTTAAACATCATCAAAGATAGGTGACACTTAATATTAGATTTTGTGCTCTAAGTGTAGTATTTTCGTCTATATACATTTATATTTTTTTGAACAGATTGGTTTAAAAAATTATTCATGAATTACATTAATACCCTTTGTATATTGTTCTCAATGATTTTTGCATGCGAAACAAAATGGAAGCAAATATTAGCTCACTGGTTATTTAATATTAACAAATATTAAGCGGTATTATATGATCAGATCGTAATATGGAACGTCAACTTATATTAGTAGACAACTTATATTAGTAGACGAACCTAAACATGTCTTTAGTTTAACCGAAACTGAGCAAATCGATTGAAAGATTAATATGTCTTCTATCAAGTCTAATTAATGAGATATTTTATCTTGGACATCAGAGCGAATGACTCCCAAAAGATAAAGACATAGATATGATCGACTGGATTGACAGTACATCGGACAAGACTTAATTAGAATAAATATTAAATCTGTTTATAAATTTATTCCCTTGTAACGTTTATTGTGCGACGTACATTAAATAAAGCTATACTTAAATAAAGGCTTACACTACTTTACTTTGTACTTGAGTAGATAAAAGTAAATTACTAAAGATAAAATTGTAATTTTCTCACCTCAAATGATCAAAGTCAACCGCCACTGCACTTGATATTAGCTTCTTTGAGTTAATAAAAATGCTTTTAGCTGAAAAAGCAATCTATTTGGGATTGCTTCAGCAGTCTAAAAATACTTAGCGCCAATTTAATATTATTTTTGAAAAGTATTTCGAAGTTGGTAGAAAAGTTTAGTTTAAGATTTAAATATTTAGTATTATTATCAAAAAATATTTTTGATAAATAAAATGTTTATTTTAAATATTGTGTTATAAAATAATAAATATACATTTAAATAATGTTCAAATTAGTTAATATTATGATATCTAACTAAAAATATAAAAAATAATTTATTATATTTTGTTGTTAATATTTTAATATATAAAATATAAATTTTAAATATTTTTTAAGCAATTAATATTAATTATTCATAAAATTTAATTCGAATATATAAACTATATTTTAAATAATAAAATATGATCAAGAAAATTTTAAATATATAATATTATATATAAAATAAATTTTAATAAGAAAATAATTATGTATACCATATAAATATTATATAAAATATGTAAGTACCCAATTTTGCCCAGGCTTAAAACAAATAAACCAGAATAAAAATGAAATGTTCAGGTTTATTTTTTACAGTCCAATTAAATAAACCAACCCTCTAGCCCAAAACCCATTTACAACCAGACCCAAAACACACCAAACAGACCAACCCAAATTACACGGCCCAAAGTGGCCCAAGAACCAAACAAGCCCAGCGAAAACTTAGGGTTTCTTGAAACCCTAAGTTACCCTCGCGCCGCAAGTAGGGGCTACCCAACCGTCATCCAACAGTAGCCCAACAGTCGCGCCGCTTCAGCCGGAGACCAATCGTCGCGCCACAGTCTCGTCCGGCCCTCGATCGTGCCTTGATTCATGCCCGAATCACTATCGTCGCGAGATCTTCCACCTGCAAAAAAAGGAAAACACCGAAGCAGAAAAGGAAACAAATCGCAACAAGAAAAGGAAAGAATAGATATGGAAGAATATATTTTCCTTTTTTATTTTGTTTTTGGGTTATAAAACCCCTTTGAAAAACTGTAATATGGGGGGATTTTCACGGAGAGAATACAAAGAGAATATTCAAAAAAATCACAGAAATAAAAAACAAAAAAAGTCTGTTTATAAAGGTGATTTTCGATTCTATTTTCTGATCATTTTTTTTATTTTTCTTTTCTGATCCATGCATATTTTATATGAAAAATGATATAAAAATAAAAAGGGAACGTTTTTACCTTTTTTTCTCCGCCGTGGGTGACGGCGCGTGTAGCGAAGGCCCGAAGTTCCGGCAACCAGAACCCAGATGAGAGAGGAGGACTGAGAGAATTTTTTTTTTTTGAGTTTTTTTTAAAACAGACGGCTCAAATGTTTTTTTTTGTCAAAAATATGATTTATATAGTAATGCAGAAACGACGTCGTTTCTGCTTAATGCAATAAGCACAAAACGACGTCGTTTAGGGCAAAGGATCCGCGCGTTGACCCGACGACCCGAGGAGGATCCGCGCATTTTATGTAAATGGGTTATTTTCTGTTTTGGTCCTTTCGCAATTTTTTTTAATTTTAATATCGTCCAATCTGCATTTTTGTTATTTATTAAATTAACCCTAAAATTTGTTTTTGTTCCAATTTAGTCCCTCGGTTTGTTTTAAAGGTTAAAATCAGAACGGCGCCGTTTAAAGAATGAGGCATAATTGCCTAATTGGTCCTCGTACTTTTGGTGCGCATTTCAATATCGTCCCTTTTTGTATTTTTAATTTATTTTTATTTAATCCTTATTTATTTTAACACCTTTTTTTATTTTATTTTTTTAAATTTATTTTAATACTGTTTTTAAATTATTTTATCATATTAAAATATTATATTACCCTTATTATTTGTGAATTAATTAAACTTGTTTTTTTAATATCATCCTTATGTATTTTAAATTCTTATTAATTATTATTTATTTACATATTATTTTTAAACTTATATATTAGTTATCATATTATATTTTTTAAAATAGTATATTATATAATATTATATCGTATATTTTTTTATTATATTATCTAAAATTATTTATATAATATAACATTATTTATTCTTAAATATATAGTTTTATGTATTAGATTATTATGAACATGTTTTATTTTAAGTTATGGATTAATTATTTATGTCAAAACTTATTTTATTTTCTCAAATATATATGTGCTATTTTTGTTGTCTATATACCATTTTGTATTTTTTATTTGTAGTATTTTATATGTACTATTTTGTATGTGCTATTTTATTTTACATGTGCTATGATTTCTTTATTTGTCTATATTAATATGAAATGTTAGTGAATTACAATTGCTTTTAATATTTATATTCGATAGTATATAAATGCAATATTGTCACATAGTTATTGTTTAAAATAAAAATTACGTTTTTGCAAAATTAATATTTTATCAAAAGGTTTTTTAATAAGGCAATGTTTTGGTATTTAGAAACTCGGGAAATAATGCCCAATCGTGCTGGGTGTCGATTTTCCGTTTGGCTAAATAACTAAATATCCTTTTAACAAGTTTTATAAATTATGAGATGATCTTAGTTACGAGGGATTTAAAAATATCATGTCCAATCGTGCTGGATGTGATGTTTATATTCTTTCGGATTGAAGAACTCTCAAATTTTAAATCAAAATTGCTCGAAGTTTTATAAAATTTGAGATGATCTTAGTTACGAGGGTTTTAAAACATCATGTTCAATCGTGCTGGATGTGATGTTTATATTCTTTCGGATCGAAGAATTCTCAAATTTTAAATCAAATTGTTCGAAGTTTTTTTAGAAATCATATTTTTAAATACTTTTAAGTTTCAAACATTTGGACATGATTTTATCGATTAGGTACCAATTTTTGGGCGTTATGAGGGTGCTAACCCTTCCTCATACGTAACCGACTCCCGAACCTGTTTTCTGGTTTTTTCGTAGACCAAAATTAAATGTTTTAAATAAAACGTTTTACAATGTGATCCAATCACACCTAAGTAAAAAGAGATTGGTGGCGACTCCCATTTTCGTATTTAAAAGTCGACCCCGTTTTTCAAAACCCAATTTTTAAAATAGTTTCGACAAAATATATTATAAGAATTAAAATTGTCATTTATTCTTAAAAGCATTTTTGTTAAAAACAAAAGTTAAAAAAACTACTTTTTACTTTTGAGTTGAAAAATATTTTTTTACAAAATAATTATCTATTTAGTATTACTTCTGGCAAATGTGATTTTAACACCCCCCAACATTTTTGAGAAGGAATGCTCAACAAATCCTTTTTTTATAAAGCCTCTCTATCCCATTTGGTAGCAAAATCAACTTGTTTGGGATTGATTATGAAGTTTAGAAGTGGTTTTAGCACCAACCTGCCAATCCCGAACCGCCCCTAACTTGTTTGGGTCAACCCATCAACTCATTTCTTCCTAAATTTACAGTAGCGGATTGGCCACTGCAGACGCACTCACGAAGCTAAGATGCTGATAAACCGATTGTTATGGAAGCATCATCAATGGAATAAAACGGTAGTTGCAGTTTCATCTAAAGCCTTATTCGCTCAGGTTACTACTAATAAACCGAGATGGATGAGTACGGTAATGAGCTTTGGGGACGGAAGCCAGGGGGCGTTGGGTCTACCCGATTCAGTGACCGGTCCCAGAGGCGATGCTTACGAGCCCACCCGTGTCCTCGGTCTCCCTTCCGATATCACCAGCATCAGCGCTGGCCATTATCACTCGCTCGCTATTGATTCCCGTGGTGGACTCTGGGCTTGGGGCCGCAACCAGGAATCCCAGCTGGGTCGTGATCCACTTGCCCCGAGGTCAGTTCTATAGAATGTTGATTTACTTTGTTATTAGTTGAGCGATGTTTTGGTACATTGAATAACTTCACCCAATTATTGCTGGTCCTGGATTTTCTTATGAATAAAACCTAGTTGTTTTGGCATAGTTAGTCATATGTGGAAGTGTTATTATTGGTGAACATTGAATCTAATGACTTACCCTAATGCGAAATGGGTAACTGTTGACTGTGAGCAGAGATTCTTGGAATGATCCAAAGAGAGTGGAAGGGTTGGATCATGTGAATGTTTGTGCTGCTTTTGCTTCTGGTGTTGTTTCTGCTGCCATTGACAGTGATGGTTCTGTGTGGGTATGGGGGAAGTCTAAGCGGGGACAGCTTGGTCTTGGAAAGGGTATCATCGAGACCGTAGTACCTCGCAGAGTTGAAGCACTTGCAGGAGAAAAGATAGTCAAGGTGGGCTTCCTAAATTCTTAAGGTAGATTAATCTAGCCCCTAACTTCCTTGCAATTTTTGCTAGTATGCTTGAGCTTGAGCTAATGTATATCATCCAATTAGAAGGAAATTCCATGGTTGCATTTTCTTTGACAGGTTTCATTTGGTTGGGGGCATGCTCTTGCACAGACAGAGGATGGAAAGTTGTTAGGTTGGGGTTATTCAGCCGATGGTAGGATCGGAAATGTGGGGGAAGCTTTAGAGGCGTCTCCTCTGGACTCAAATGCGAATATATCGATGAATGACAAACGGTGTTCAGGTTCAGGATTGGATGCTGCCGAGCTGATGGTTTTAGAAGGAATGGAGAAAGAGAAAGACATGCCAATCATTTGGGAACCTCGATTGGTCGAAGAACTGCAAGGAGTTGAAGTCAGAGACATTGCTTGCGGGCTTGATCATTCTTTGGTTCTTTGCCGTAAGTTACAATTTGTGTAGATTCTATGATTGAGCATGTGGGGTTGCTGGCATATATGCATCTTTGTTAATCTTGAGTATCAAATTTCAGGTAATGGTACTTTATTGAGCTCTGGAAGCAATGTATATGGTCAGCTGGGGAGAACCAAACTGGACCTGAGATTGTTACCTGTTGATCTAACCGCCCATCCTGTGTCTATTGCATCCGGTCTTGGTCATTCCTTGGCAATCTGTGAGGTGCCATCTTCGGATGTTGAAGGTGGTGGAATGAGCATTTTCTCATGGGGGTGGAACCAATGCTCACAGTTAGGTAGAGAAGGACCGGAGAATTTCCCATCAATGATCGAGGGATGGGAAGGGGAAACACCTGTATCAGTGTCAGGAGGGCGGGTGCATTCTACTGCTCTGACATCTCATGGCGAGTTATGGGTTTGGGGATGTGGTAAGAGTGGCCGTCTTGGGTTAGGAAGCTCCAGCGATGAAGCCGAGCCAACCTTGCTTGATTGTTTGGAAGATTTCAAAGTTCTACAAGCAGTGTCAGGTTTTGATCATAACCTGGTTTTGATGGATGAATGATTACATTGTTAGAACAAAACAGGTAATGGTGAAATAATAATCTCGATGAATTTCCTACGTCAGAGTTTCATGATCTCAATTGTTAAATCCCAAGTTCGTCTGCTTGAGTCTAAGGTCTAGAGTCAAGTTTATTTGCTGTACTTTTCTAATGGCTAGGTTTCTGACGAATTAATTGAGCTTACTTAGCTGATATGATCTATTATTCGAGTGAGTGTTGAATCTGCGAATCTATCTAATAGATTAATACATGTATAATTTTATTTCATATATTTGGAGATGATACTCCGAATATGAATTATTTGATTTCTTTTAATTTTCCATATATTTAAAAATTATACTGTTTTGGTGAAAGGATTAAAAAAACTCGACAAAAAGTTATTTTAATCTTTATGAAAAAAGTGGATCTAATTAATAATAATAAAACAATGATCCCTTTAGTTAATAAAAATTATCGAATGCTTGGTTTGATGGTTACCTGACGTGGTTGGGGGAAGTTTTAACAAAAATATTAATTTTTAAAAAAAATAAAAAATCTTAAAAACTAATAAAATGGGCATATTGAATCGATAACTAAAATTTTATATTATTTAAAGGATAATTATTATTTGAATAAAATTTAAAAATAACTATTTAGTACTTCGTAAATAAGATTAAAAAATAAATGGGACACATGAATATCTTTTAATTGTGATTGTGGAATTAAAAATCTTGCGGCTGGTGTACAAAATAATATTTATTTAAATTAAAAATATTTTTTAATATTATTTTAATTTTGTAATTTTATGTGTAATATTTTTATAGATCTCAAAATTAAAAATGTATATTTGGTGTTAGGCTTGGGTGGTATTTGGTGGGCCGTCACGGTTGTAATTCTAAGGTATTAGTAAACTGTAAGAAACGGTGCGTTTTAGTGAGGAGTTGATTGAATAAAGGTAAAGAAACGCTTTTGGACCAGAAAGTCAGCTTACAAGCCGCGACGCAATCGCGAATCAACTCCGGAATTTGTAATCCGCCATTCGTACGCGGCGGTGTAAAGGAAAAGAGAGGTGAGGAGAGGAGGATGTTGGAAAACCCTACACCCACCGCAGCTGATGCCACTCCTGCCATCAAACGCTATGCTCCTCCCAATCAACGGTACCTTCACAACCCTAAATTTCGTTTTCGCTTTCTTAATTTCCTCTTGTCCTACCTAAAATTATGCCTCAAAATTGCAGAAATCGTTCTCTCGGACGCCGTAAATCTGGAGGTCAGTTTCTTCATTGATTATTTCTTGGTCTTTTTTCTTCCGGTGATTTATAGATGAATGTTTTCCCCCCTTAAAAAAGGAGTGATTTTTATTTGCAATTCATTTGGTAGACTGAGTTGTAATGAAATCTTGCAGATCGGTTTGATTGGACTAACAATGTTTATGGGAATGATTCAGAGAAGAATCAAGGTGCCACATCGAGAAACATTAATCCAGTCGGGGATGCTGGGAGCAGCGCTATCCTGAATGAAGACAACCCTCGTCATGCTTTGATACCTTTAGAAGGCTGTTCTAGAAGTGATGCCTCTCGGCTTTTAAGCAATCGTATGGAATCTCTGCACACTTTGATTGGTTTCTTGTACTTTTAGTTAAGAAGACAGCCGCTGTTTCTGTTACCTCTTTGAATTTAGAGTTATTGATTTTTTTTATCTTGTATTATTCTGCTTAAATGCAGCATTACATTTAGGTGAGCTATTCCACTTATAGTTGGAAAGATCTTGTTTTTCTTTGGTTTTGGGGTGAGGGTAGTGGAAAGAGATTAAGAGGTTAGCTCTACAATTGATTCAGATATTGGAGTATTTCGCTGAAGCTTAATTAGTTTTGTGGAAGGCTTTTCCTGGTTGGTTAGGTGATGAAGGGTAGGAAGTGGTTTGGGTGGGGCTTCGGTTCCAATGCTACTTCCTTCCTCCCTCCTATTATTGTTTGACAAGTATTTCCCTTGTTGGATGAAATTTAAATGTTTTTAAGAATCCATGCTTGCAAACATGCAATCATATGGCTGATATACTGTCATTGTTTATCTCTACAAATGCAGGTTGGGCAGCTGTCTTACATCGCTACCATGATACATCCATTGACTTGTCTGGTGAGTGGAAGAATAGAAAACTTAAAAAATTTCCCTTTTTGAATATGATTTGATTGGCTTGTTGGTCCTTTCTGTGGACCAAATCTCGTAGTGGTACACTATTTGCATGTTAAGAAGGGCAAAGTTTTAGTGATTGGATGATGTATGGAATATGGTTGGAGAATGGAAATAATATGAGCAATTGGATAGACTTCTGTGATTAGCAACAAAGGTCTCCTTATCAACTACAGGATAACACTTTGAGAAAATTAATAAAGGTTTTTATTGCAAGAGACATTCTACTCAGGTCTATACATCTCTGTAAAACTCCTGGCCTAAAAAGAAAAGGGGGGAAAGGGGATTAGTTGGTTGGGGCTTTTCTTGTTCTATATGATATTAGATTCATGATATGTTCTATCTTGTTTTACTCACATTTTGGCTGACCTTTTGATCTAATTCATCTCTGGAGATTTATGGACTGATGGGTCAAATGGCTGGCTGGCTTGTAAAAGTCTGCATTAATTTTATTTACTTTGCACTGATCCAAACGTATCTTTGCATCAAAAGTTCTGCATTAGTTGATGGCAAGGAAAAAATGCTGGTTGTTAGTTATTTATTTCCAAAACCGAAATTAAGCACAACCTAATTTAGGCAAAAGGAATGGAGGAAGTCTGGGGATGTTTTCTTTGGGCTCTTGGCAACCAATTTTTTGAAAACTAAGGCATCTTCAATGTAGTAGCTATTATCAGTTTCGTTTTTACTAGGTGGTTGAAGTTGGTTGATCTGGCTAAGTAGAATAGTGGCCTCTAACTGCTAACTATGAGATAATTTCCTTGCTGGGGGATGGGACAACCATTCCCATGAAGATTGATGCGGTACTTTTATAACTGATGTATGCATAAGTTTAGTTGAAGGGATTGGAAGGAGTGAATTACAAGGTTGTCAGCGTCATCGAAGATATCCAATCCATATGAGATATTTAGGATCAGTTTGGGCCAAGTTAATTCATGACTAGAACAAACCAGCCTGAATTATGCTAGTGGATAAATCATTGGTTTTCTAAGAACTCTGTTGTTAATATATTCCAAGGTTCCTCATCCCAAGCATGGGTTATGAATCTTCTTAAAATAACTCCACCAGCTTCTATACCACTCTGTGTCGCTGCTAATATGATGTTAAAGAAAGCTACTAATGTGCTGAATGTTGCTCTTTCTTTTAGATTTGTGGTTGCAAGCAGTTCTGTGTTTGCTGCTTGTTGTTTAGGGGCTCTTGGGAGTGTCATATTGGGCATCCTTTGTCATGTCGTTTTTTATTTTTATTTTTTGTTTCTCCCTGTTTCTCCTTATGTCTGACCTTGTTTCCATTCTTGTTTACTGATGGATATTTTCTTCCATAATGGTTGTTTCCTTTTGCTGTGGTTTTTCCTTGTTTCAGAAAGACCAGTTCTGTACTCTGGAATTAGTGATTCAGCCTGGAGGAATTTCAGACTTCCCCATCAGGTATTCATTTCATCCTTCACCTTTTCTTCTTCTTCTTCTTCTCACGGCCCCCATTCCTTATGCATTTGACTTGCTTTTCCTCAGATGATGTCCCCGGCAAACAATACCGGGCCTTCATCTGGCTCACAGATGGATTTCTTAGCTGAGCTTCGTCGTGCAATTCGAAATGCCAATACCGACAACTAACTACTGACAAAGTGTGATAATGGCAGATGTGGACTTATGAAGAACTTCATGAACTTTGCACTCAAAGTACCTGTTGTATGTGTTCATTAGTTACTCAAATCAAATGCTACTTATTTGGGCTATCGTGTTATTCAGTGTAAAGCATGGTCCAGGCATTTGTTTATGTCCTGGTCCTTGGACATGTAATTTAGATGAAAACGTTATGAAATCTGTCAGCTATACAATGTTATATTATTACTCTGGAACTCTAAGGTGGTGTTTTTATTCTCTTTCCTTTTATGAGACAGTAGTAGGGGAGGGGTATTTTGTTGCCGGACCTGTATGGATTTTGATGAATGCAAATCTCTCTCTAGTAAATTTGAGCTGTTGTTCTTTTTAAGACTGATCATTCATATCTGTGTTTTTAGGGAGGAATGACTGCTAAACTGAATCAGAGTTGTATTGTTAATTCAAAACTTAAAGCTGCAGTGCCCTTTTTACTCATCTTTGATTCGACCTAGAGGTTTGACATGATGATGGGAATTGTTATTTGCTTTTCTAACATCGCCCTGAATTAAGCATCTAAAAAGATTCATTTTTCAAATTGTAGAACAATTATGAATCGGAAAAATTTGTATGAGAGCATTATATTCAGACATGAATAATTACATGGCAGCATTTCTTGTTATGCTATAAATCATTCTTTCCAGACAGGAATAATTCCTTGGGCGGCCAAACGCTTTTCGACCCAGAAAACTACATGCCTTGCAGTAATTTTCTTCTCATCAACGAGGAAAGGCTCCACAGTGCTTGCTCCTGAGCCATATGAAGACAATGAAAAACCTTTGGGACCTACGCAAGCAAATGGGAGAAAATTAGTCACAAAATTACAGCAGAAATGGAAATGATACATAGTTTCCAATTTGCCCAAAGTATACAATACCTGTTAGGCCTCCATCAGGGAAGAAGGCCCAGAAAGAGTAGGGACAGCCCTCCTTCAGGAATGAACCTTCCAACTGTCGAGTTTGAATGGGAAGAACATTCATAGATCTCATCATATAGAGCAAATTTAAAATGCCAAATCTTGGGGAAAAAGATGGATTAGAACAAACCTTGTTGTCTTGGAAAGTGAGTTCAATTTCAGATATATCATCTTGAGCTTCAAGTATTGTTTTCAATGAAGGGATGACATCCTCCGACATCAACTCCGGCAAAGATTTGGCAGGAGCCTTTGCAGCAGGTTTAGGCTTTGCTGCAGCTGCTTTTGGGGCTGCCTTGACTTCCTCCTCACCACCAGCAACGCCGGCTGATGGTGGAGTGGTTTCCTTGGTTTCAGCAGTGGCTAATGGCAAAAAGCCAACACATTTTTAAGCAACCCCGAGTTTAGAAGATGAGCTTTAAAAGGATTTTTACACACTGATAAGGGAAAAAGCTACCTGTAGGAGTAGAAGATTCCTGAACAGCGGAGCAGGCGACACATCGACGATAGATAATTGATTTCCCCACCACAACCTGCGGATAAAAGATTCCAACTCCGAACTTACTTTTAGAGTATGGTATAAATAATACAAAATTGTAAACTATAGTATTAAACTTACTAATGATAGTGTGGAAGAGGAGGAGAGTTTGAAGGTGGAAGTGAGATATGAAGAAGACGGTGGAAAGCTTGAGAACCTAATTGGACTTGCTCCCAGCATAGCCATTTTCGTACTTGAATTTTTATTCTGCTACTTTCTGTTATTAAACATTTCTGGGTGATATTAAGCTTAATTGGGGGTAGAGGCGGAAACCATTGCTGAGCATACAATAGAAGAAGAGAACTGATCAGTAGAAGAGAGTCTTCTGATCCACAAGAAGTTTAGGAGAATATATGCCACTGGTTTCTTCAATTTCTTTTTTGTCTCAACGTAGAATATTATTTCATAAATAAGTGAAAGAAAAAAGAAAAAAGAAAAAAGCAGCACATTAGTGGTCCATAATGTCTCAAAATGCATTAAACAATTAAAATGCAAATTTAGTATTTGTATTATCTGTTTCTTAAACTATTTGTATAATATTTCGTATGGTTTGTAAAATTATCAAATCTATGCCATTTTGACAAATGGGAAGTAAATATAATTTTTGCTTAACAAGTATACCCCCTTTCCCCTCTGGCTCTCTCCTCCTTCCCATAGCTGTTTGCATATAAGCAGCTGGCTGCAACATGGAATTCACAAAGGGTCTGTTATTAACGAAGACAAAAACAGAGAACTACAGAAGCAAAAGATCATGGAAAACAAACAAATAGTAATAATATTATTAATAGTATAAATATACAGAAATTAAATGCCCTGAAGACCTCGAGAGAAGCCTGAGCAAGGTGTTGATGAGTGAACCATTAGTTGAATCCAAGGATTGCACTAGTCAATAACAGTCTGAACCTTTTTGTTTTTGCTGCATCACCTCTGAACCCATACACCATAAACGCTCTTTTCTTCTTCTTGTTTAATATTTTTTTTGCCATTTTCTGATCTTGTTGCTGTTGTTCTTCTCCTATGAGTTATTCTTCTTCTTCTCTGATCACTTACTGTCTTCATTATCAATGAGTGAAAACTTTGGAGGGTTGTTTTAGTGTTAATTAAGTAAGCCCAGCCGCTGCCTGCGACGGTTTGAAATCTAGGCCGCCAGCAAACAGCCGTGAACCACCACCCCGGAACTTAGCCCAACAGAGCCTTCGAGAATTCCAAGAATAGTGGACTGAAGCACCATTTCCCCTACCATTAAAATATAGGCTTACGTGTTATGCATCTGTTTATCTATTAAACGACAAACACGATGAATACAAAAATATTGAAATATTTAGTTTATCATACACTATCAAAGTTAGAAATCTTCATAATGATGGCAATTTATTTAAATTAAAAATGTTAGTGGGGATGACAAGGATGATATTGATTTTATCATATTTTTGTCATCATTAACGTTAAAAAGATATTCTTTATGTTTTCCTTTGGGTATTTATAAAGATTGGAGCCTGGTAAGAAAATAGCACATAGAACTATCAAAGAAAAAGTTCATTAGTGACAGAAGAAGAAGAAGAAGAAAATGGAGGTTGGATTTTTGGGACTGGGAATAATGGGAAAAGCTATGTCCATGAATTTGCTGAAGAATGGATTCAAAGTCACTGTTTGGAACAGAACTCTTTCTAAGGTACCTTTTCAAAAAGTTTTCATTACTCTACCAAAGTAATATCACAGCCAGTTGCAGATTGTTTCCATTTCTATATCTGATTGATGGGTGTTTATTTGTTTTTAGTTTTATGTATTGGGTTGACAGCCTTGTATATGTATATTGAAGTATCTGCAGCCTGATATCAGCCTTATTTGTGACACTAAAATTTTATAATGGCAGTGTGATGAAGTGGTGGCTCATGGTGCCTCAGTTGGAGAAACCCCTGCAGAAGTAGTAAAGAAATGCAACATCACCATTGCCATTTTGTCTGACCCTGCTGCTGCTCTTTCGGTACTTAATTTACAAACATTGGGTGCACGTACAGTTTTCAGTTCAGCCATTGCCGTCCTGATTAAAATCTCGTAATCATAAACTATGTATTTGATGATTGCTTTAGGTTGTATTTGACAAAGATGGAGTTCTAGACCAAATTGGCAGTGGGAAAGGTTATATTGACATGTCAACTGTTGATCCCGAGACTTCTTGCAAAATCAGTGAGGTTAGCTGATACTTTCTTGATACATGGTGTTTCTTTCTTTAATGTCTCAAACTTAGAAAGTAAGAGTGTCGGGTGAGCGTCAAATACGGGTATACGGTAATATACCGTCTAAAATGGTAATTTTGTGGAACTGTCAAGATACTTTATCAATGAAATGAATATACTGATTTCTTACTTCCATGGGATATGTACAGGCAATTGCATTAAAAGGCGGCCACTTCCTTGAGGCACCTGTTTCTGGTAGCAAACAGCCCGCAGAAACTGGTCAACTTGTGATTCTTGCAGCTGGAGATAAGGTCAATTGGCAATACTATTATTTTTTTTTATTCTAAGCTCACACAGACCAGGTAAAAATGGAATGGATAAGTATCGGAAATGGGTATGTTTAATGCTTTTTTTTTAAGTTTTTTTTCATGTATTTGGTAAACCATACCACCGTACCTTTATGTGAGTGGCGGATATGGATACGTTAAGAATAAGAGAAATTTGACAAGAAAGTCAAAATAGATTGCGTTCCCTCTATCATGATTCTAGGGACGATCTATTTTGAATGATTGTTCAACTCGTCGAAGGGAGACGAGAACTCCAGGGTTCATGTCATATTAAATAAGGAAAACCAACTAAAATAATATAGAAAGCTAAGCCTTAAATTAGAGAATCATAATTAACTAATGTGTTATACATTTGATTTCATATTTTGATCAAATTTAACCTCTGTTAAGTGACATTGTAGGCTAAACTTAAATGTTCAAATGCTCTTTTCACTTCTATGGTAAAAAAAAGCAGAAAAAATAATAGTGGAAGACAATGGAATCCATTCATCCTTTTTCTTCCAATCATTTCTACTAACACATCTCATCTCTATAGCCTGCAAATTTGCCTTCACTTTGATGTTAACTGCAATATGTCACCACTGTATATGTAGGCATTGTATGAAGAAGCTGTTCCAGCTTTTGATGTATTAGGAAAGAAATCTTTCTTCTTGGGACCAGTTGGTAATGGAGCCAAAATGAAACTTGTTGTCAACATGATAATGGGCAGGTAATACTTATTTCAACTATTCATGCATTTTGGAATACTACTATGCTGTAAATATGTCAACATACCCCTTTCATTTGAGTTGACAAATCTGGGTACTCGATCGGGACGTTCATTTTGTCCTCCATAGTGTGATGAATGCATTTTCGGAAGGACTTATATTGGCCGAAAGAAGCGGATTGAATCCACATAGCCTTCTTGACGTGTTGGTAAGATTGCAACAACTAAATAATCTAACAAGTTGTGGCCACAATGAAAGGTGCAGTGGCTGATCCAAGTTTTGTGGCAGGACTTGGGTGGGATTGCCAACCCAATGTTTAGAGGAAAGGGACCAGAAATGCTTAAAGACAATTATTCCCCTGCATTTCCTTTGAAACATCAGCAGAAAGATATGAGGTTGGCTCTTGCCCTTGGGGATCAAAATGCAGTATCAATGCCAGTAGCTGCTGCAGCTAATGAGGTTTTTTTTTTCCCAATCTTTGCTTGCCCCTCTCCATGCATAGTATATATGCTTAAGCCCAAAGAGATATCCTGCATGAGCTAAAATACCCTAATACATACGCGTAATATAAAGGTGCACTTAGATTACTGACGTTGGATATGGAAGTTACTAGGGCATGTAGAGAAAAACACATAAATGAAGACTAAACTGAAACCCCTTTTTCTCTTATTTGGAATTGTGTTTGGTAGGCTTTCAAGAAGGCCAGAAGCATGGGGTTGGGAGACCTTGATTTTTCAGCTGTTTTCGAGACCGTGAAGCTTCTTAAACATTCATCTTGATACCATACACTACCTTTCATATTGTTAGGCTGATGAAGCCATATTCAGTGTTGGTTTGAACCTGGATTTTTATATATCCATTTTGTAGTTCCTACTATTTTGAAAGTTGATACTATTATGTTTTAAGAAACGATCCCTTCAAGTTCTGTTTTCCCTTCGTCAGCATAGACATCCCCAAAATACAATACCAGATTTGTCGAATTCTGCTTCAAGGGATCCAAATACAAAATGCCAGCAAGATAAAACTATATTATTGAAGACCTTTCAACAAATTTTAAGAAAAAGAAATTGGAAATTAACACATCAACTTCAGCCACATATGCTGATCTCATTTTATTCCTTAATTGCAAAACTAAAAATGGCATGTTTACTGTCAACACTTAAGACAAGGATATGCAACATTCCATTTTCTACAATTAAGAAAGGTAGAAAATGGTAATCATATTTCACTAACTTGGGTATCCATTGTATAAAAAAACTTGATTTTCCTGCATATGTATGAAGCTAACTCTGTACAACATCTAAATAGGTTCAGATTGCCTGATTAAGGAACATTCAAAATCTTGTCAAAACTTGGTTCTGTACAGTCTCATGCGCTATTCTGCTCTCGTCCTTTGAAATTAAACTCCTAACGCATCAAAGAAAGCTCCCAATGATGAATAGTTGGGCTGGTTAAGTAATTAGAAGAGCAAAGAGAAAATAAGAAAGTCAAATGCTTTGTATAATCAAATGTGCTCCCCATTTGTATAAGCCCTGAAAATAGCTGGGTTTTTATTCTTTTGCTGCTCTTCTATCTGAAATATGCCAAAGAGAGATAAAAACATATTAACTCTAGAATATAATACAAACGAGAATCAGCAAAATGATCTGGAATGAAAGGGCAAGTACAAGCAATGGAAATCACAAAAATTCTGCATGTCCAACCTATGCATGTTTCTTTTCTACTTCCCTATCTTAGCTTGTGGATATCCGAGGATAACTACGAAAAAAGCACTACTGTATTTTTCCACTTACCTAAATGGACAACTGGAAAAAAAAAATGATGCAAAGCTCAAATGGTGAATGACAAATAGGTTTTTTTTTTAACTTATGTAAATCCTTGCCGTCGATTTTGAAGATGATAATTGCCAGAACAATCAACTTCACAATGTTGTTTAAGTAAAAATCAACAAAGCTATCTGATCTAACTAGTCATCCTAGCAGGTAACCTCTCCGCACACTGTTGAAAAGAAGAGTAAATAAGGCAACTAGATCTATAGCTCAAAATAACCAGCCTCAATTCCATTCAGAGCCATGCTATCCTGATAATCAGTCTTAAGATACAAAAATTAAACACAACGCATCAGTCATCACTTGCAAAGAACGGAATAGAGACGAACATTTGAGAACAAACAAATTTTGCAATGTTTCGTATCTTTTTCAATCCATCATCAAGAAAACTCGAAGAAATTGCAGGGGAACTAACTAGCAGCTAGAACGAAGCTTCAAGGTTAATTCTTGAAAATGTCACCAAAGCTAAAACCTGAACTTTAGAAATATTCTCTGCTTATTAAGAAATGCCATCACCACCAAAACTAGTATAAAGAAAGATCTAGTGTGATTATCACAAACTTAAATATCAACTACTCATAGTTAAGAAATTAAAATGCACAACAATCACCTTCTACATATCATAAATGAATCTTCATCCTGTAAACAGAACAATTCATATAGTGAAGAGAAAGAAACAGGATGCTCAACTTTGACGACCAGAAGACTGCACATGTAAAGAAAACTTGTAGATAAAGGAATATACCTGATCTGGTCCCATTTTCCAGTTCCTTTTCAGAATGAATCTTCTTCAAATATGATGCAATAAACTCATCCAACTTCACCAACCAGAGTGCAAGTGCAGATGATGTTTGGGGCATAGTTGGAAAGAATGCTATGATTTCTTCAATAACAGTACAACCCCCTTGCTCAATATGGCATTGATTCAACCAATTCTCATTAATTGCTGCAACAAAATCAGCAATAACCTGCAAATAGTCCAGTTCCAAAAATGACAATGATTTACAATTAGCCTCATTACAAAAAATTTATCACAATACTTCAAGAACTCAAACCATGTAACCACAAAGGACTACCTGCAAAAGCTCAGACAAAGACGATGTCCGTCGTAACCGTTTGACCCACAACCTGTGAGCAGACTTTGTCCAAGCACCAACTAAAGCATCTTTAGGCATAAATGACTGCACAAAAGTAAAGAAAGAAAATATAAACAATGATTAAATAAAAATAACTGCATGAAGTTTGTTCTCTTTCTAAATATTTTACATATATAAATGAATTATACACAATACCGAAGTACTGCTAAAGAAGGAAAAGATACAACAGATTTCTAGCAAAGCCACATGTAAAATGCATAATCTATTAATAAATATTGAACAATTTGCTCCTTACATAGCTTGAATTTGTTTCAAAGATCAAGTATCATCATAATGCACTATAAATCACAATCATCTACAAGCTATGTTTCCTTAACCCTCCATCTTCCACAAAAAGTTGTGCAGGGACTTCATTGCCCATTTTATCTCTTGTGAAGAGAGTTAGCATTGTCATTTTTTGAATATTTGAAGTACAACTAATAAAATATATAGAGACTAAAAAAACCAATGAGATACTAATGAGATACTAAGGTATGAGTTTTATGTGCCTATTGCCTTTCAAATAAAAGATAAAACCTTGACACGAAAGGCCTGTGCCTGACCAACAGTCCTTGGCAAAAAAAGATGGTAAAAGAAAAATGAAGCATATGCATGCTATGTCCGCTAGTAGGGATGTACGGGATCCAGGCAAGCGCCTATGTTCTTTGTTTTCATATGAAAATGTAATATACGATATAGTTTTTTTATATACAGAAAGTAAGGTAGCAATCCAGAAGGCAATAAAGAAACAAAGTGCACCTCAATTGCATGGACTGCAGCTTTCAATGATTGCAACTGTGATGGGAGGACTTTGAATTTAGGAAATGTACTATTGTCTCCTTTCTCTCTGCACGTAGCCACATGGACGGCATATCTTTCTTCTAGATCAAAATCAATCTCAAATGTGGTATGGCAAATCCTACAGTGCTTCTCATCTCTCCAGTACAAATCATGACAACTTTCACATCTGGTAAGAGAATCAAGATAAGAACGCTTGTTGTGCTTTACAGCATTAAGGTTCAAGTAAAAGCAATCCCATATCCACACATCAAATTCTTGAAGACGTCTCCACATTCGATTTTGTTCTTCTCCCTTCTTTCCAGCATGAAGAACTATAGCACCGCATGAGGTTAAAGATTCATTCATGGCCACCGTCAAGCTGAGGTTGTCAACATCAGAAACTGGAGAACAACTATCTTCTCTGACTGCATCCATTTCAGGTGAATAAGATGGTGTGTGCCTGATTTCTGCATCATGTAAATGTCTACTTGACATTTGTTGACATAGTGAAGTTTCCCGCTTCTCTAACGATTCAATAAGAAGAGCTTCACGTTTACCCCTGTCATCCAAAACTGCCAATAAGGCCCGCAATGCCTGCACCACGATAAGGACAAACAAATAATAACAGTAAAAAGTTTTGTTCACACAAGAACAATCACTTACCGTCTGAAGGAAAACTGAAAAGAACTCCAAATTTTCTTTCAGGTTAAGTATCGACGTTTAGGTAAAGAGTAATCCCCACTTTATGATGAGAAGATATCTCAATAAAGAAATGAGAAAACAATTTTTAACCAATATTAATGCAAATGAAGAAAGGGACATGCATTATAACAAGCTAATAGGGTTACCTCTTCGGTGTCTATAACTTCCCAATGACCATCTTCCGAAGATTCAAAGTAAATCCTCCTATGTCCAGGGTCATATGCATTACAAGGGCCCAAGAAAAGCCAATATCTGTTGTACCTGCGATCAGAGCCCAAAAAGATAGATTGCATTGGGTGTATATACACTCCTACTTCAGTTTGTTTTGCATCCTGTCCACTGCTAGAACATCTCTCTTTTTCAAAAGACTTTGTAATTGCTGATGAATCAACTGGGCGAGAGTCTGATGATGTGTGTGATACTTGTACACCATTCCTTTGTCCACCATAGACCCAAGATGGCCTAGGAAAATTCTGTCGGTTTGATGATGACCTCTTAATTTTTGCTCCAGAACCATAGTGAGGGATGCTGGGAACATACTCAACAATGGCTTTACCAGGATTCTGGAAAAAGAGTAAAATGAGAAACTACCAGATATGGAACTACTGAAGATTCATAACTTCATAGCAGGATAAGAAACATTTCAGCTAGACAAGGATGGAACATGGCAAGACAAAGACTAAAATATAAAAGACTCTTCATGATTTTATTTAAATACCTACAACACTCTAAATAGTCAGTAGTTTATACCTGACATAAAATATCCAAAATAATCATTGTACAGATCATGGTCCTCAAGAAAAAGAGAAAAGGAGATCCATTAAAAAAATTTAGTGGCCATCAAAGCAACATACCAAACAAGACAGCAGGAGAGGAGATTCTTCAATCTTTCTTTCTTTTATTATTGTTATTTATTTATTTCAATTTTAAGTGGGTGAAGAGGTGACAAAGGAGGAGCGGGAGTCAATTTGGCCAGGTGAAAATGGTTTACCTCCATTCTGATACTGGAACCATCGCTAAGAAGATCAATCAAAGCCACTAATGCATTCAACTTCTCTTCAATGCTCAAATCAGAATATTCACCTTCCATAAGTCCTAGCAACCACACCTCTCCTGGATGGCTTTCATCAATTTCAGTGTGGACAGTCAGCATGTTATTTCTACCTTTATGGTGGTTATTATGTTTGAATTTCCTTTGATAGTAATTTCCTGAGTCATGGTCAGAATCATCACTGCTGTCATCAGAGTCATCATCAACACTTCCAGAATCCTCAGTATCAGAATGACAATTGTTGCTGTCCTTTGCAACAGTACTACAGCGCAGACGATATGCAGATGGTGATATCTTTTCAAATAAAGTAATATCACTTGAAAGAGTTGAATAAATTAATTCTTCGAGTTCCTCAGTCGTGCTAGTGAGATTCAATTCAGTAACCTTCAAAAGAGAAAAAATAAAATAAAATATTGATAGCTGAAACAAGGTCATAATAATGACTAAAATGAGGGTTTCAACTTAGTTGGCTTCTGCAACAGAACCTTTTCATTTTATAAAATGTACACATATAGGTCCTAGTCTTACCGGCAAAGACAGCGCCAAGTCTGAAACTTTTAGCCCATTATTTCCTCTTTCTGACAAAATTTTAAACAGCTCACTCTTTAAACTGCCGGGGCGCAGGCCAAATCTCACCATGAGGCTCATTTCCTGTATTTTAGGAAAGAAGATTAAATATAAAATGACATATTTCAAATATAACCATGGATCTTTGGATCATAGAGGAACTTCAAAGCAGTTTGATAATTCATAAAAACAATGTACTCATACCTTATTAAAGGCTTCCCTGCGTAATAGACCTTGTTTCGAACCAAAGCCAGCTGCAACTAAAACTTGGTGCAGTATTTCTGTCCATGTCAGAGGGTTCAAGGATGTCTTCCAGAACTCGACCACAAATTCTTGGTTCTCCACCTGATAAGTTAAAAAGGAAAACAATCACATCCATTTCTTTAGCAAGGACATAGAGCTCCAATATCCTCTGACAATTCAATACCTCAATATCCAAGGGATTTTTCCAGAAAGGTTATCAACTTTCCAGAAAAGCTTTAAAAAGAGCCAACTGATATATCCATATACTACTTTAGGAAGCATTTCAAGACCATGGTGTACATGCCTCTTCCCTTATTTATTAATTTTTTCTTCCTATTGCACATGCATGTACTTTGCTAATACAAACATTTCCACTTAAACATGCTCAGGAACTGGTTCGATGATTCATTTAAGCTGTGTTAAGGTTAAAGCTATCACATATGAAGGAACAAGATCAGAATACCAGGCCCCAGCCAAGTCATTGAATACACGTCATTTTAACATATTATCTTTTAATAAACAGAGAAATGGAAGCAATGTGTCGTCATCTCAATCTTGATCGATACCAGAAAGTCCTATTTAAGCGAAATATAACTCAAGCAACAAAATCTTGAAAAATGGATCTTGTCTGACAAGCGCTTCGTTTTCAATGGATCTATTTTGTAGTAATAAAATAATCGAATCTGGCCTTCTTTTTTGGTATACCACTTTGATATTCTTTTCAAAAGCATTCTAAATAACATTATATACGTCAACAAGAAAAAATCTATAATGTCCAAGAAGGTTTGCTTATCCTATTCATACCTGAGCAACCAGCAAGACCACCTAAGTAATATGACATGTTAGTAAAACAAAACAGAGGAGGATATCCCCCACAGCACAACCATTGCAAGCAAACAGACACATATTCAAGCATGCATTTATATAAACCTGCATGGTCATTACCCACCGAGTGAAGTAGAGCAAGGAACTTGCAAGACAAGCTAAAATGAGGCAAAACTGCACCACTCAACTCCACTTCAACATCAGACAAAAGAAGCTTGAGAAGGGCCACATGAATTTTCCCAAGTAACAAGGAATCCTGAGATGGATACATGTATAGAAGGGCAAAAAAAAGAGAATAAATATAAGCCAAGCATTTCAATGTATATGGTACAATCTAGATGAGAGATAACCTTATCATGGAATGCTTGAGCAAACTCATCAAGTGTAAATGAGCATGTGTCAAGTGTTACCGAATAGGTATACAAGAAATGGAAAACCTGCAAAAGAATTTCAAACAATAGTTAAGCAAGACACTTCAGAAAAATAAAGGAACAGATGACTCATAACATACTGCCACCACTAGAAGTCCACAAAAAGGGCAAGACAACATCCACTGGAAGCATGCTTTAAGATTAAAATTTCTTCAGCAAGATTTAGAGGATGAGAACAAAGGGAAAAAGATGATGCAGAGCAAATACCATGCATGATAAAAGGGCTTTTTTCCATAATACTAAATGAACAACATTAATGAACATAAGGCGTGGCAGGCACCTTAAACAGTTTTTTGACAGTTTCTGGAGAGGAATCCCAGGGTTGCATACTGAATGGTTGCTTCATCTTAACTGAATCTGGTGGAAACTTAGCCAGCAAATCTGGGAAACCATATAGAGATTCTTTAATAGAACTCCAGAAAGAAAATTACCTTCTATATGCACATCATATAAATGCCACAAAAAAGATTTAAAAAATTGCTCACGCATTCTTAAAATCAAAAAATTACTAAGCCACCCAACCTTTGCAAAGGGAACAACCAAGCAATCCGCTTGTACCAAGATGATCCGCACATGTTAATGGATTTGGTCCAGCTTGTAACTCCCTCAACTCCAATTCTTCATCATCAACTAACATTGCAAGTTGATCAAGACGTTCATTAGAAATAGTTCCATCCAAAGCAAGTTCACATTTTTCATTGCGTGGCTGCCTCTGATTGTCATTTTTGTTAGATTGCACCTAGCACAAAACAGGCAAGTCAACATTAACACAGAAGTTACAGAGAAGTTGAGAATGAAACACAAAAAATGTGATAGAAATGACTATATGTACCTCTCTCCTTTTAATGGAGGCCCTTTTCTTTTCCTGTAACTTCTTTTCCAAACTTCTCTGTTTCTGAATGGCAAGTTGAAGTCAGCAAATTTCCAATATAAAACCATTAAGAAAAATCAAGAAAATGATCAATCAACAAGCATAACGCCTGGGTTTTCAGGGAATAATATAAAAACAAAAGGCCTCCAAAGAAGATTAAAAGAAAGAAGTCAACATAAAACCTTGGGATTGAAAAAATTGATAACTAACCATTTGAGATACTAATGGCTGCCGTCTTTTGTTCCGAGGCAGTTGCCTTCGCACTACAGGACTAGTTTGAGAAGGAGCAACAATTTGTCGATTAGAAATATCAATGCCAGTAGGAATATCTCCACCCTCAGGGTTCACAACCCTCCAAACTGTCATCAAACCTTTTCCCATACCGTGTTTCTTCACTGAAGCACTCTCATTACTATTGTTCTGATGGTCTATGCTGGTAAGCTCAAAAACCTTAAATACAAGAAACAAAGTAAAACAAATAAGAAAATAGAAGAGGTAGGAACTGGAGATGAACACCATGAAAACATTCTTGATACCTTTCTCTTTTTGGCTGCTGCTCTTTGGCACTCTTCATCAGCAGGGTGAGACTCTTTAGAACCTAAATATAGCAATAATGAATAAGCTTATTTGTGTCAAAGTACAGTGTGAATAGCCATGAGTACTGGAAAAGTAAAATTCGAATGGTAACCAGCTATGTTATTTCAAACCTTCATTTTAGGTCAAGTGCCCTTGTTAGACACTCTCCCAACATGTTATTGAAGTAGACATGTGTATGGAGTCTTTACCTTCTAAATAAAGGACTTCAAAAAAAATTAAAAACACACCCATGTTGGATTAAAAAAAAACCAATGCCTGACACTTACTCCCAAGTCTAAAGATATATAGATTAAGATTATAACAGAAACAATAAGAAAGAATCAATTTCAAATATTAACTAGTTAGGGCTGTATTTCACCGGTTAATGTACGAAATTAGCAAGGAAATTTACATTTTCTATCTTAGCAAAATGGCAACCTTGAAAATTCTCAATGGAAAAGCACCAGAAACAGAATGAGGTTTCCAGCATAATTTTGACTCAGCAAAACCACAAAATTAAGGCACCAAATGAATAACAACAGCCTTTAAATAGCATCAAATAACCACTACGGCGACAAGGTTACAAGCTTCCTGTAGTGTACCTTTGCAGTGGAAAGCTTGGGAAGGAAGAGAGTCAAATTCCACACCAAGTGGAGGACCATCCTTGCGGAATACCTTGCTTAGAATGTACTGTGGAGATAAAAAATCCTGAGGAAGAAGCATCTTCTTCTTTTTCTTGCCAAACCCATTTGCTCCGACTGAAGAGGTGCTTTTCTGATTCTTTCTAGCAACAGAAATGGCAGCAGCATTCCTTTTTGTAGAAGCAGAGAGGCTTGTCATAGAATGGATAGGTAATATAGTTCCTTTATCCCTTTTCCTCTTAGAGGCAAACCATTGCTGAACCTGTTTCAGAGTTAGTCCTAAAGAAGCAGCATAACCTTCTATCTCCTTCTGCGTAGGATATTTATTATCTGCTCCACATTAAAAAAAAAAAAGCATAGAGATGAGTAATAATATCAGTCAGCTAAAATCATGGATGAAAATCTAAATTAAAAGCCAAGTCAGACATTACAAAAAGGTTTAGCTTAGATCCCAATATACTTTTAATAAACAATCTGAAATTTCTAGATTGGAAAAACCTAAGTAAATAATAACCCGATGAACATAATTTTTAATCTTTAATGGTAAAAGAGAAAACCTCCAGAGCCACAAATACCTTTATAGATGTACTCAAGTTCTACAAGTTGAAATTGCGACTTCCTCTTCATTTTAGTCTACCGTCTCCTAGCCTTCAAACTGATTCCCCTAACTCAATTCAAATTCCAAAAAGCAGAAAACTGGAGCCGAGGTAAACATACTGCTAAATCCAAAAAGAAAAATTGAAAGAATAATCATTCAAAAACAGAAAAAAACAAGACCAAAATAAGAGTAGAAAAGGACTAAAGGACTCCACCAGCCGTGACAGAAAATGAGTTACCACCGTAAAAAAAAAACCATGTAAAAGAACAAACAGAAGATTTTCGATGTCACCATCATCAGAAAAAATTAAGGAAAAAAAAGAAGTACCAATTTCCCGGGAAATAAATTAGCTTTCCAATTATTGAATAGAGCAAAGAAACTCCCCAGTATTTGAGTTCCTCTCAAAAGAACCAAAGATAGAAGAGAAAACAGTGAAGTGCAACAGCCCAAGTGGGTTTATCCGGTAGAATTGTAGATACTGAACATAAAATTACATTCCTTAAAGTTGACATTAGGGAATATAAGAAGGAAAGACTTACTTAGTGTGCAGGAAATGCGATAGAGAGAGAGAGAGAGAGAGAGAGAGAGAGAGATGAATTGAAGAAGAAGAAGCAATAAATAGTGAAGGTTGGGTTGAGAGCTCAGCTGAGAGACTGCTAGAGATTTTAGAATAAGCCAGTAGGGTTTTGGGTTTTATCATCTTTTTCTCTTTTAAAAAGATAATATTAATTTTGCTCATATGTTTTGGGGTTGATTTTTTTTTTTTTTTTTACGCTCATTAAAAAAAATATCTTTTCCTTTCGCACTCTCTCTCCAACTATCTGGCTCCGTGGATTGTTCAGTTCCAAGCTCAGCTACCACCAACAGCTGAGGCCTCTTAGGCCCGTACCAAAGCCCACCTCCTACGCCTTCCATTTATAAACGTTTTCAGAACTGGATCCCTACCGATCCCTACGTCCGTTTAGAGGATTCAATTAAAATAAATTATTAAATATTTAAAAAATAATTTAATTAATTTTTAATTTAATTAAATTAATTCATGATTCAATTGATTATAGATTTTTCTTTAAATCAATATTCTAATCGATTCTCAATTTAATTGATCCGGTAGATTCGGTTCAAATAATCATAATTTTTTAAGATTTCTTAAAATATAATTTATTGGTAGGATTTTATCTTAAATACCTTTAATTAAATTTTTTTTATAAATATAAAAAGATTTAAACCAACAACATCATGAATATAAAACTTCTTTTTACCATTTTAACTAAAAGAAATTTTTACCTTTAATTATTTAAATCTAATAAAGATAAATTAAAATTTTATAATGACCAAACACGAACAACTTTAAAATTAAACAAATAGAGGTCTATCTGTTGCAGTTGGAGGTCCTTGAGAATTTCTTCTACTAATGAAAACATGATTATTCCTTAGTGAATGAAGAAATGCATTCATATAATTAGAAAAGAGAGAGAAACAAATATAAATACTTTTAATCAACTATATAGCTTAATGGAGAAGAACTATTACTGCTGAATTCAGAAATAGCTTCAAACTGCTTCTTTAACTCTGTTTCACCAACCTTCTTCAACTCCAACTCTTTTTGCAAAGAGGCAATCTTCTGGGTAACTTCTTTCGTCTCTGTTTTCAATTGGGTTTTGTTTGCTTCCATAAAAAGAAAAGTTGTAGCTTTAGATGTGCAGAAATCGATACAATCAAGTCTAAATCCAGCCTTCATGGCATCATCCATGAACGTTGCTTTTCCGAAGAAATGCTAGAGCATCAGCTATCACCAAAGCTCTTCCTAATGCATCCAACATAAAAGAAATTTTTTGTGAACTCTGAAAGATGCAAAAGTCTCCCAAGAATCACCTTCTTTCAGGTAAATAATTTTCAAGTACTTCGCATGTTTAGAAAGAATGGAAAAGCCAAGAAAATCAACTTTTTTCTCCTCAGAAACAACTGTGTCAGCTTCAACTTCATCATCATCACCACAATGATCATTTGATTCAATTGTGCAAGACTATTTGTCCTCGCCAACAAGTTCTTTACTCTACACAAAGGAAAATCAGGGAAATAAGAAATTGCATAGTCTGAAAAAAAAAAAAAAAAGGAGTTAGAATGACTTACTTTAGGAGAAGATAAACCTTTCTTCTTAGAATGATAAGAAGACTGGGAAGTAGAAATTTTGGCAGCCACTTCATCTACTTGATCTTTTTCCTTGGAAGAGGCACGTATCATCATCAAGGAAACCGCTGTGTCACCTTCAACTTTATCATTAAGGAAATCATCACCACAATGATCACTTAATTCAACTGTGCAAGACTCTCTATCCTCATCAACAAGTTCTTTATCCTACAAAAGAAAAACATGGAAATAAAAATTTATTTAATGGGAAAAAAATAGAAGATAGTTAGAATAACTTGAAAAAAAAAAAAAACCTAATTTTAACAACCTCTTGATCTATTTGGTTTTTGGAAGAGGCACATATCAAGCATAAAATAAATCACTTTCAGTAATGACTGAAAACTTAAGCTGTTTCTTAATTCTTAGAATTGACTAAAGGACCGTGTAGAGAACAAAGAACCCTATACACAAAAAATAAAAAAAATAAAAGAGGTAGGAACTGGAGATGAACATCTAGAAAGGATTCTCGATACCTTTCTCCTTTTGGCTGCTCCTCTTTCGCACTCTTGTCTCTTGATCAGCAAGACGAGACTCTTTAGAACCTAAATATAGTAATAATGAGTAAGCTTATCCATATCGAAGTTTAATGTGCATAGTAAAATTCAAATGGTAACAAGCTATGTTACTTCAAACCTTCGTCTTAGGTCATGTACCCTTTTCAGACACTCATCCAACATGTTATTGAAGTAGACGTGCATGGAGTCTTTTCTAAATAAAGGACTTCAAAGAAAATCCATGCCGACACTTCCAAGTTGGTTATCCAGTAGAATTGTAGATAATAAACATAAAATTGCATTCATTAAAGCTGACATTAAGGAATATGGAGGAGAAAAGACTTACTTTTAATTCAGGGAATGCGATAGAGATGAATTGAAAAAGAAGCAAGTAGGTTGGACCGAGAACTGAGAGACTGCAGGGTTTTACCATCTTTTTGGGGGTAATTTTTTTATTTTTACCGTACGCTTTCATTAAAAAAAATATGTTTTCCTTTTGCTTTCTCTCTCCAACTATCTATCTGGATCCGTAGATTGTTCAGTCCCAAGCCCAACAAACACCAACACTTAAGGCCTTCTAGGCCCACAGCCTAGGCCTTTCATTTATATTCAGTTTTTTTGTTCTCCGAAAACAAAGTGTCTCGAAAAATATATTTATTGGGAGAGTTTACTTTAAATTTTTTAATTTAATAAACTATTAGTTTCGTAACTTAAGGTACCCTAAGTTTAATAAAAAAAAAATTCAGCTTTCAACCCTTCTATCTGCTCTATATAGTTATAATGCCTAAAAACTTACGTTTTCGTGTTTATATTCATTCGATATGAATTTGACGCAGCAGAGCTTATATTATAGAAGCATCAAGCATGTGTTGTCTAAAATGTTTCATTCAATATTATATTGCTTTTGTCGCGCTTCTGTTTTATCTGGATGGTCTTTTCCTTTTCAATCATTAATACCAAGACGGGGTAGTGATGAAATGACAAACTCGAATATCAATGAATGAATATTCTGATTCTAGCTGGCTACAAATGAAACAATTCCAATGAGTATATTTCAATCCCACATCCAAAAACAACAAAACAAAAACTTCGGAAATATAGTTACAAATGCTGAAAACCTGATGCAAATAGTTTCAGTCACATTCTACTTGTATAGAAAAAAAGAAAAAAGAAAAAAAAAGAGGTAAATACTATCAATTTTATTAGCAAGAAAAGAAATAAGTACCTTGTCATAGAAGAAACAAATGAAATTATATTGAATTATCCACCTCGGAGTATCCATCTCTCAACAATCATACATATCTTGTACTATTCTTTTTATATGAAAAGGACATACTGTATTTGCCACAAAAGGTGGGGAAATGGGGGAAACGGAAACACAAAAAAAAAAACAATATTATAAAAAAGAATTAGCACAAAAATCCCCTCAACTTGTGCATATCATTCTGACCAATTTGATGAATATTAATCTACACTAACCCGGTGATTCCAAATTTCCACGCGCATTAGCTGGATGAAGATTTTTTAATGTACATACATCAGAACAAAAGAAGAGTGTACTTCACTCTTCACATACGTACCTCACAAGCCTTTGAAGCTAGAGCTAGCATCATGTGCCACTCTTTAACAGCTGACTTAATGAATCATCAAACCAGAGCAGGCAACAGCAGCAGCTAAGCGAATTATAGCTGCTGGACAGTCGTGTTTTCATTCAACTCCAATGCCTAGTTTGTCAAACGACGAATTTCTTTAGCTATATAATCAACGATTTGAACTCAGAAAAGCTCCTCTGAATTGAACTTGTTCCATGCTTCCTATTTACCATAGAGAAACAAAATAGAATGAGACTGAAAGCAAGATGGAAAGAAATGCAGTAGTAGGACATTGATATAGTGATACACAAACAGCAAAATTTTCCCATCTAAGAAAATGTGAAATAAATATAGAAATGGGTACAATTGAGGCTCTAATAGTAAAATAGCACATCAACCATAAAGAATTTCAGGCAAAACATTTATAAAGTACCTTGAGCAAGTCAAACACCTTCTCTGCAACATATTTCTGCTGAAGATTGGCACCTTTTTGCTGGACTTTATCAGGATGGATGCAAAGAGTTGCCTTTCTGTAAACTTTTTTAACTGCGGCAGCTGTGATTAAATCCGTCAAAGAAACAGGCTGCCAGCCACATTCAGGCCAAAGAACCTAATCACAAAAGAACAGGTCCACAAGACGAATTAGTTAAAACAATAACATCACATTTTCCTGAAACTTGTTTACTATATAACACACAAATAAACAGGATTGATGATGAGAAACTACTATGAACTTTTTAAAAGATCCCACCATACATTTTCAAAATTAAAGCACTGCCCACATCACAATAATTTAGAAGTTGGAGCACAATTAAACCTTAAGATGAATGGACAAATAGGCAAATAAATGCAAGAAAATAAATCTCATTCTCAAGCAATTCAATTGCTACAAACACTAAACATATCCTCAAAATAATTATTTGCATGTCCAAGAACTTGTGAATGTCAAATTGTTATGCAACTGCTAGCAAGACGAGAAGAAAATGAAAGAACTAAAGATGGTATGCTGGAATCCACATTGCCTTCTTAAATACTATTACATGTATAGTCTGCATTATTATCCGAAAAGACCATCAATTGTGAGATGAAAGATTTAACAAGATGTTTATCCAAGCAGCACTATGAATAGTTTTGCAAAGGATGCCCATGCATTCTGCAAGGTTGTGTATTAGATGCTCAAAACAAGTTTGAGATCCACCTACACTAAATCTTTCTAAAGGGGTTCGAGAAAGTCTAATGCTCAACAGAGAATTGCATGCCGGGCACAAGAACAGTTCCTTGACTAGAAGAACAGAACTGCAAAAGTCAGACGGTAAGCATCATGTAGGGAAGAAGCTTTGAAGACATACTCTTATGCTTCAGTACCTTAATTCTAAACATCCACAGCTAAATCAGACAGTAAAGATAACAAAAATTGCATCTGGACACTTGAAATTGCCAGTCCAATCTCCTTTACAGTTTTGAGTTCTACTTAAAATCAGCATCACATGTACAGTGTATCCATTTAATGTAACAGCAGCACACAGTAAGTAAAGAGTTTGGCAGCTTAAAAAGTAGGTCATCAGGGGAGGCTTAGATTTCAACCACAAGTTCTTTCTTATGTTTGAATTCATCTTACTCAGTCTTCCTCCAACACATATATCATAATTTGCCTTTTAAGTCATCCACCACATGCACAAAAGATCTCAAAAGTAAAATATCAGACTGAGTATTTAAGCAATAAAATGAGAACAACCAACCAAGCATGCTATAAAATAAAAAATAAGCACAGAAAATCAAATAGTTTGTTCCTACATAAAATACTATGCAAGAAAGCACAAACAAGATGAATGGTAGTAATAACACACATATTGCAGTGTTGACAGCAGAGCACGCAAATTTCCCTCTTTCCCAGCAGCCCATCTTTTGATTTCAACATCTAGTGTTTCGGCAATTCTCTGAAATAACACCACAGATCAATATTAGACAGTGATTAATACAAGGACCTTACTAGGAGTATGCACACACAAATATAAACCCACTCATTTAAACATAACATATTAAAGCAGCGTAATGCTTTCCAGACAGTAACTATTTCTTTCAACACATTATGTGCAATAATACATTCAATCACTTAAGCCAACCAAACCCAAATTAACATATCATTTGAGTGCAATGCTTGTTGGGCAGGTCAGCACAATTTTATGTTCATATACGATATTAAATCCCCAGCCTAACTCATCTCACTGATGATACCAGAGTTACAAAGTTGAGACAAAAAGTATTGACGAAGTTTTATACATTAGTATTAGTAAAAAAACTGAGCAAACTATTCCAGAGTCAATTATACAAGTTAACTTTAACACTAACTGAACATAGACTAGAGTAAAGCACAAGCAACCTCAGACCTAAACAACACTTGCAACTCATAAAATGTTATGCCATCATGCAAGATAAAAGGCTAGGGCCAAAGCAAGAGTCCTTTACTGTTGGATTTCAATTAAAAAAAAAAAAACCTAATCCACTTACATGTCTCTCAGCTTGTTCCTTTTGAACTTGAAGGTCACGCTGATTTTTCTCAGCCAATGCTTTCGCCTGGAATTCAAACTCAATAGTAAACCAAGGCCAGCAAGCAGTAGAAAATGTAAAGGAGAGAAAAGATAAATGAAACATGTAACATGGAGCACATACCGCACGCTCCTGAGTTCTTTGGTGGCGTTCCAACCTGGCTCTTCTCCTTTCTTCAGTTTCACCATCAACCTCTTGGAACACTCCAGACGAAGATGCAGCAGCTTTAGCAGCAAAGCAGCTTAGTCAAATGCAACTATGGAGAAGACCATATATTACAAATTGCAAGGATCATTATATCTCTAATTCACAAGTACCTCCAAAAATAGAACTGAGGTCATCAACAATGTTTGCAGTTGAAGAAGCTTTCCTCATGCTAGACGATACTTCAGGCCCTCCCTTGTTTTGTCCATCAAACAGGGGATCCTGCATGAGTAACAGCTCAGGTTAGAAATCAGACAATCTGACACTATAGCATGAATCAGAAGATGAACACAGCATGGCAGCCTTAGATTCTCACTGATGAGTTAGCTCTTGGCCTTGGTGCACTGCTTGCTCGAGAACCCATAAAGAATGATTCAAGATCATCGTCGTTCTTTTGCTGGCTCGCCCTTGCAGAAGCAGCTGCTCTTTCTCGAGCCTCAGCAGCAGCCCTCTCGGCAGCAGCTCTTTCAGCTCTAAGCCTTGCTTCAGCTTCAGCTTTTGTTGCAGCAGTCCTCTCTCTTGCTTCTGCAGCAGCTCGTTCTGCTCTTTCTCTTGCCTCAGCTGCTGCCCTTTCGCGGGCTTCAGCCTGTGCTCTCTGCACTGCAGCCCTTTCCGCACGTTCTCGGGCTTCAGTGGCTGCCTTTTCAACAGCTGCCCTTTCAGCTCTTGCACGAGCTTCAGCTGCTGCTCTTTCCCGTGCTTCTCTAGTAGCCCTTTCAACAGCTTGTCTGGCCCTTTCCCTTTCCCTTTCCCTCTCCATCTGCCTAATTCGCTCCCTCTCTTTCTCAAGCCTTCTTTGTTCTCTCTCCTTCTCCTCCCTTTCCCTCTCTACTTCACGCCTCCTTTGCTCTCTCTCTTCCTCTTCTCTTTCCCTTTGTTGCCTCTCACGCTCCAGCCTCTCTTGCTTTTCTCTAACTTCTCTATTCAAAGCATCTTGCATAGCTCTCTCATCTCTATCCATATGACCACCTTCTTTATTTCTAGCAGCCTTCAGATTCTCTCTCTCCCTCATTTCCTTAGCATGCCTAAATTTAGCCTCAGCCCTATCCATTGCCTCTTTCATGGCTGCAGCAGAAGCAGCAGCAGCAGAACTGGTCTCAAAATCATCACCAGGAAAACCTTCAGCCCGTTCAAAGTTATTCTGGGCCTTACCCATTGCAAAATCTTCAAGTTCATCAATTTGAGAGGTAACAGAGCTACTTGCTGCAGCATAAGCTGATTGAGAGCTGTGTGAGTACTGAGTTGAATTTGGGAAAGAAGAAAACTCATTGACCTTTTTTGCATTAGTGGAAGAAAATGAGCCTGGCATTGGCTTTGAAACCCGTGGTGGCCTTGGAGGTGGTGGTCTTGAAGGGGGTGGGGCACTAGTAGGTTGTGTAAAGAGGGGAATCTCTGATACAGTGAGCCACACATCATCAAATGTGTCGAAGTTCTCAGATCTTGGAGTTGAATTTACCTGGGAACTAGTATCATTAGAACCAACATTCGAGTAAGCAGGAGGGCTAGTAGCTCGACCAACAGAGCTATGAAAATTAGTTGACATACTGGGCATGTCAAACACAGGTTCATGAGATCCTGGAAAATCCTCCATAGAAGGCATCTTCTTCTTTGTATAGCTCCCAAAATCTTCATCGTTTGGCTCTTTACTAGCGGCAGATTGTGGTCCACTTGCAGTACTTAAAGGGCTCCTATCCTTCCCCCTCTTATTGACCTCGGATGACATAGGAGGTACAAATTTTCCAATACCATCAAGAGGATCTATATCATCAAACACCCCCACACTACCAGATGAACTCTCCACTCTAGACTTCCCAGACCCGTTAGGTTTTCTTATTACTTCTGAGGGGTCCATAAACAACCCTGAGGATGCATCTGCAGGGTCTGATGTTGATCCTAAGACAACAAAAGGGTCTTCCATCAAATTGGACCCAGTCTTACTTGAATTTGAAGGTGGATTCTGGGACTGACCAGCATCTGAAGTTGATCTGTCCAAAGGATGGAGCATGATATCAGCTAACTTTTGCATGGTAAAGCTAAGTATCATAAGAACAAGAGACTAATAAGAATGCATTGGACAAATCAGAACTGTAAAGAAAGAAACATGATCTCAAGCTTCAAACAAAGTGTTTAGAGTCCAAATGTACCATAAGCATATCTAGCCCAGAATCACAAGTGTAAGGACAATAAGGTTTTGTATCTTTGGTCTCTTTACCTCTTCCAAGTCTGGCTACAGATAAAATATTTACAAGTAAAAACACCATGAATGACAATATTGATATTTACTGAAGTTTATAGGAAAAGATATGGCCATGTTTCTAACTACGGTGTTCAAATTCAAGAGAGAGAGAGAGGTTATCATACCCATAAGCCAATCTCAGAGTTTCTAGCAGTACATATCGTCCTAGCTTATTTACAACAACATTCAATAACCAAAAGAAGGTTACCTAACCACTGAATTTAATCTAGGAATTTTTCCACTTTAAAAGAGAAAATAGAAATAAACAGAGGATGACAAGCATTCCTCAACCTACAAAAGATATTCGTAGAGGTAGATGACCAAACGAGGAGTAATAGAGCTACATTTGCATTCATGTTATACCTCTCATAAGATGTCATATTCATGCAAGTATGAACCTGGTATCACACACTGAAACAACTCAAGTTGCTTCGAAAAAAAATCTTTGAATCTGATTAGTTACAATACATCAGGAAAGTATGAATATGCATTGATCACTTTTATATGTTAATTGCCAATATCAAGACTCGGGTATTAGTAAGCATCACAACTGACTGGACTCAGTCATCCGAAGAAGCTATGGGTCGATGACTTTTATATGTTAATTGCCCTCTTGACTCTGTCACAGGTACAACATTAGCATTTAGGAATTGAAGGAATGCATATATATTCATTTCACAGCTAATACCCAGCAAGGAGAGTACAGCTTTTCTTTGGTGGAAATGGCTGAGAGTGATGAGCTCATCATGTCCCATTACATATGCATGTTTAATGTAATGTAATTTGAAATCCAAAAACAGCTTTTGGCTAGCCCTCCTCATCCTAGATGTAGATTTCTACGGTGGATGAAAGTGATGAGTGAGAGTGATGAGCTCAATATGCCCTATTCCATATGCATGTTCAATGTAAGGCAATTTGGAATCCCAAAAACAGCTTTTGGCTAGCCCTCCTCATCCTAGATGAAGATTTCTACAGTGGTAGCTACTCCAAATGTAATGCTCCCTTGAATATGCAACTGAACCAAAGTACATATCTTCCCCAGCTGAGAAAAATCCACATATTATTTCTTTTGTATTCATTACATATTCACAGTGTAGCAACATTTTACAGCAACGCAAATTCCATGAGATCAACATTTAGATCAGATAATCCAGTCTTGATCAACGCCAGCAGTGTTGGTTACATGGAACTAAATAATTCAGGGAAAAGCTAAGGCTATGCAGTTTAGAAGCCAGACAAATAAGAGACATTAATTGATAAATAAACCTAGAATCTCCAGCTCGTCTAAGTCAATATTTGAGAGAAAATAGCCTTCTTCAGTCATTCTACCGTAAATCCCACTACTAGATCACAGGAAAGTATCTAGTATAGAACATATTTTAGACAAACGATTGACTAGCCAACTCGTTTAAGTCAATATTTGCAAAAAAAAGTTCCCTTCTTTAGTCAATTATCAAATCAATTATCAAACACCACACAACTTAATCACACCAACGTGCAATTTATTAACTTGCCAATATTTAGAACACATAAAACCAGTAAACATAACCTCGATTGAAGTTTAAGTAACAGAAAACAAGCACTAAACCTAACCAACTCAAACTAAAAAAATCTTTAATTGAACATGCCTATTTCATTAATACATTGCCCCGTATGTATGCCAAAAACTAAGCTGCCAAAACGACAACCAAATCTCAGAACCTCAGAAAGCATTTCTGTGTCAATACCTTTCTATATGAAAAACCAGCACAAATAGCAAAATTAAGGTGTCCGCCAAAGAATGCAACACCACAGCAAAAAACAAAGTGTTGTAATGTTCATTCATTTCTAAATTAGACTTAAAAACCGGAAATACCTCGCGGGTGTAGGAGAGCTACTCCGGCCAAAACCAGAAAGCAAATCATCAAACAGAGGCGCATCTTTCTCCGATTTCACTCTCTCACTCTTAACCTTCATCTCCGGTTCTTTCCCCCCGAGATTCCCAAGCAGGTCATCAAACGGAGAGTTGTTTGGCGACTTATTCTTGGGACGAGGCGGAGACCCCGAGATCGAGAATACGTCATCGTACTTAGCGGCCGATGTCGTCGAAGAGCTCTTGATCCCAGGCAATCCATCGAAAATATCGTCATCGTAAACAGGCTTGTCATAAACCGGCGGCTTCGGATCCTTAAAAAAGGAATCATAATCGAAAGACGAGGTTTGCGAGGTTGTGGCTCGAGACTCGGATGAGTACTTCGGGGGTCCACCGTAGACGTCGTCAAACACAAGTCCGCCGTCGCGATCTTGATCATCGAAAATGGAATTGGATGACGATTTAACGTTGGCGGATGAAGATCGGGTAAACTCAGATCGGTACCCGTAATTCGGACCCGAAGAAGCGTTTCGAGGAGGTGCCATAGGGGCTGCTTTACCTTGGGGTTTGATCCCAAAATCTTTCGCAAATAAACCTGGTAAATCATCCATTTTCAATCCGGATTCTTGGATCCGACTTATTTCCAATTTTCGTCGCTGGTTTTGCCGAATCGATTTCGCCCTTAAAAATATTTCTGAAAAAGTTCAGATCTGAGGAGACATAAAGGAAAAATAAAAGTAACAAGACACAAACAAGTGGAGGTTAAGGAGTCAATTCTCAAATAATTTTTAGCAAAAATACAGAGAAAAATACAAAATTATTATTATTCGGGACTTTGAAACAAGAAAAATAAAGAGCTTAAAGGAAGGAATACAAGAAATTGTGTTTTCGGCTACTTTTAGCTTCTTTTTTTTTATTTTTTTTATTTTGCACTTTCCTTCTCTTCGTCTTCCCACTCTGTCTCTGCCCGATTCCCAGACCGGTTCGTACTTTTGCAAATTTTCTTTTATTTTGGCTTTACCCTTAGAAGCCTTGAAAGTTCGGATATTTCTATAAGAACCCACAAAATTTTAAACATTCGTGATTTTACCCCTTTAAAATTCGCAAATCTCAGACATTGCTTCATTTTCATAAAAGAACCTTCCACCTAAATTCCAAATTTTCAGAAATATAATTTGATTAAAAATTTTAGGTGATTACTGATAACCTTTAGTTACATCTTTGATTATTTTCGTTGTTTGAAAACCAAATTTTTATTTTATAATAAGATGATAATTTATAATTAAAAAACATCTTATATAGATTTAATAATAAAAATAAATATGCATAATTTATATTATTAAAGTATTCATATTTTATTTATATATAGTAATACATATTTATTATTGAAATATTAATGTAAAATTTTTAAAGAATATTACTTAAATTTTAAAATTATTATTAATGTTAAAATTTATGGTTACAATAAAATTGTAATATTATAACATTTATTAGAAGGCTTAATATGTCATTCGGTATTGAGTTTGACATTTTTTAATATGATATTTGTGTTTTTTTCAATGGGGTACTTGTATTTGGAAACAATTATATATTTTAGTACCAAAAGGTAATAATATTAATTTTTTTAGTTTTTAATTCAGATTTTAAGGTTGATTTTATGAAAAATAATTGATAATATTATTAGATTTTAAATTTCATGATTTTATTAATAGAATAATTTTGTGTTAATTATGAATTTACTTAATTTGTATTTAACTTGATTGTGACTTTTTTCTAGTTTTAAGGTTGATTTGATGAATGTTAATTGTTAATATAATTTAATGATAATTCAAGTGTCAAATAATGTATCAAGCCTTGTTAAAATAATAATAATAATAATACTAACAGAATACATTAATTATATTAATAATTATTATATTTAAAAATAAATATGTATGTTTAATAGTATAAAAATTATAATATTTGATATTAATATTTAAATATTTTTAAAATAAAAAATCATTTCAAAAATAATAATATTTAACTTTATTTTTATCTTTTTTTGAAAAAATAAATTATGCTTTTCAAAAGTGAAAATCTGTTGATATTTTTCATTAATCAAATTATTTTTCCTAAACAAACATATAAAAATATTAAATTATTAACCTTTCCTGCAATCTTTAATCATTTCTCCATAACTAGATACAAGGCAGCACAATCACTTTCCTTTTTGGAGGCGAATTGGTGAAATCATCAATTTATTAATATAGTCCATTCAATTAAATAAATTATCAAATATAAAATATTAAATATTCAATTCAACCTCTCGATTCAATTGATCCGTATTAATTCTTAAATTAATCAATGAGATGTCTTTTTTTAGACCAATACTTCGACCAGTTCTCCATCTAACCAATCTGACTAGTTGATATAATCTGGTTTAAATAATTTTGGAGAGGAATGATCATCTATTGATATACGAAAACTAAAAAAAATTTAATTAAATTTAAACTTGAATAAGATTAAATCTCATATTAATAACAAATTCTCTCAATATCTATAATATTCGAATTCAAGACCTAATTGAGACCTTAAACATTTTATTACTCAAAACAACAAGATTTGTAGTAGCATAATCACCTAGTACAAGACAAAGGCAGTGAGCTGGAAAGCGGCAGCTCAAGGAGTTTATTAAACTGTGATGGGGCAGTTAATAGTGCAAAAAGAATGGGAGAAGTTGGCATAGTGATCCCCCCATGAACATTGCAAAAGCTCCCCCCAACCCCACCAATCTGTGTTTTTTTTTCTGAATCATATTCAAATGCAGCAGTCCAAGCATTAAAATCGGCACATGAATTAGGCCCCCAGCATCTAGTTTTAGTGTATCATAAATGATGGGGCTACATCTGTCTTCTATTTGACCCTTTGTTCATCAAGCTCCACAGGTTATGCAAATTTGTGTTAAGACTGTATAATGAAGAAAACGTTAAGCATACCCAAAGCAAAGCAAGGACTTGTATTTTGGCTTTAACGAATTGTTCGTTAGGGCTCCACAAACGCGCTAATTCTGTTTGGTTTGATGGAAAATTGAGGAACATATCTACTTTTTTTACCTTTTCCTTTTTTGATTTACATCTTTTTCCCGGGAATAGGATTCCAGTTTTGTTCCTAATTTAATCTCTCTCGTCAGATGATCCCAAAGTTACTTCCGTTTATTCTGCATCAAACTTGTCAATCGGGTGAACTTTCCTTCATTCATGCGGTAATTATTTATGAAAAAAATTAGGGAAGGATCTGGATTCCATTCGAGCAATGGCGGAGCCTAATAGAGGCTAGGGGGTCATGACCCCTCAAGATTTAAAGTTTTTGCAATTTATCCCTTTGTAGGTATATTATGACTTCTAAAAATATAAGTAGGCTCCTTAAATTTTAAAATTTTTGCAATTTTTCCCTTTGTGTGTTTAAACTGGTTGTTTATATGTTTATAAGTAGCCCTTCTTCTTATTTTGAATTGATTGTTTATATATTTAAATTGATTATTATATAGCACGTCTAATTTTAGCTTAGCCCCCCAAAATTAACATCTTAACTCCGCCATTGCATTCGAGAGGTATGGAGAGTTCATGCTCACTAAAATAAGACGTGTAGTAAGATCTATATTAATTAATAATAAAAACACTAACGTTGTGTAAACATCATATTTTGTCCGAGAATTAATCTTTTATGATCAAACATAGTTTAATTCTATACCAATGTTATTTTAATTTTTGTTTGTTTGATTTTTTTATTATAATTTATTTTTTTAAGGGAGAGTTAAAAGGTGAATTACTTAAGGCTAAACTATACAAATAGTTATTTAATTATGCCCGCATTTTTGTTCTGGTCATTTAACTTTAACAATTCTTAATTTAGGCACTAACGTTTGAATTCGTTTCTGTTTTGGTCACCTGCTATTCAATTGATAACGAGAAAGCCTTTTTCTATCTTGTCTGATAACACATTTAGTCCTCAATACTTACTTATTCTATCAATTTGATCCTAATTCTAAATAATTCAATAAATTTAACCCTTCCCACTTACAAATTCTATCAATTTGATCACCAAACTTCCTGACCAAAGTTTTCAACTTTTAAAACAAATGCATTCAACATCTATAAATTTGTAAAACCCAAAAAGAAAAAAAAATAATTCTCTCAACTAACAAGCCTTTTTCCGAGTCAATTCTTGATACCAAAAAGTTTATCTTGAAACTTTATTTCCTTTTTTTTTTCATTAGTTTTCTTCTAAATATAATATTATATAACCCTTTGATAAAATTTTGGCTAAATAAAATGGAAAAACCTTGAAAAAAAACGCTTTAAATTTACTCTTGTTGTTAACAGTATGATATTTCTTTCAAGATACATAGAATTAGTCTTCAAAGTTGGTTCTTGAAATTGGAAATTAATTCCAGAGTTAAAAATATGACTTTGAAAAATTCAAGTGTTCAAACAATAATTATATATAAAAATTTATGAAAATTTAAATTTTCATAAGAAAAAAATGTGAAAGAATTAATTGAATTTTCTTTTGTTACATTGATAATGATTTTTTTTTTATTTAAATGGATTAAGAGATTATTATGTGTTTTATTAAATTTTAATTACTTGCTTTTAATTTTTAAATCCACGATAAGCAATACCTATCATTGATAATTTGATTTAGTGTCAAATCATTTATCAATTTAATTAACAACTAAAATTATGCTAGTTAGAATGAAAATTTATTTTTTACAAATATTAAATTATTTATATAGTTTTATTATATTTTATATTATTAAAATTTATATTTTTTATTGTTTTAATGGTGTTTAGTTAATTTCTAACGCTAACTTCTTAAAAATATAAACAAAAAGGGTTATATATTGAATCAAATAATTTCAACCATAAATAAAATAATTAATAGATGTGGAATGACTCTATTTTAAAAACTAAAAGCTTTGGTTAGAAAGTTTGGGAACAAATTTATAAAGTTTATAAATGTGAATGGTTAAATTTATTAAGTTATTTAGAATTAGGATCAATTTGATAGAATATGTAAGTATTGAGGACTAAATGTGTTATTATACTAGTTAAAAAAAGACGTTATCAACTTAACCGTGGGTGACCAAAATAGGAACAAATTCAAATATTAGTGCCTAAATTGAAAATTGTTAAAATTGGGTGATGAAAACAGGAATGTGGGCATAATTGGATGACCATTTATACAATTTACCCATTCTTAAATCAAGGTCGGTCAAGTAATTAAATAAGTGCATAACATGGGCTTTTTAAATGCAATTGCAATGAGTGCTATAATATGGGCTTGCACTGCAATTATAGGGTTATTTCATTGGGCCAAGCTTTTGAGTTCCCAAACATAATTAAGGTCAATTAGATCAAAATCTGATTAACCCACATATAGAAGAGCATTGCAATATATGTGAAATCTGAAGATGATGCCTATTACTACTTTTAATATCTTTGCCCCATAATGGAAGGTTTAAAAATGTATTTTTGCATTCAATTGAACTTTAACTCGATTGGTATAGGTATTATTGTAAATATAGAAGGACGTGGGTTTGAGTGCACTGAAGCACATTGTCCCCCTATTTTTGAGTCGGGGAGGGACTATGAGTAGTTTTAGACATTATGTCAAAAAGAGCAGACATGATCAAAACCTATAATGAAATTGTTCAAAAAATGTCTATTTAATCCATAATTGCATTATTATTATCTACTTCACAATAACTCTGGGATTTAATCCATAGAGATATAAATTTGTTACCTGTAAATTCAATGCAATAATTTAAATTTTAATGACATCGAATTAGATCAATATAATGAACAACAATATCAAAATTATCAAGTCAATTTACTGTCAAGTGGTTTGATAAGTATGGCTGGTAAATAGGATCAATTGTTTAATAAGGTATGAAATGTAAAGCTAAATATTCAATATGATTTCACAAGGTTTAGTTTCGTTCAAGTAACGGATTTTTATTAATTGAAAGGATGTTTTAATTTAATGTTTAAGGTTTAGAGTTTAAAGTTCAAAGCTTAATTCGGAAATCATTTTAATTCAATTAGTATAACGAGGACTCGAAATATCACTCAATAATCAATTAACGAAAAACTCAACAACTAAAAGGAAAAAGATGAATTCTTTTGAGATTCTTCATTTCTTCAAATGGAATGAATGAAAATAGATCAAAATGATTCCCTATATATGCAGACAAAAAGAATCATTTTTAAAAAAAATAAAATTATTTATACAGTTGATTTCATAAGTCATCAATCATTTTAAAAAATCAAGGAATTGTCATTTGAGGAACGAAGTCAGGAATTATGTTATGAAATCAAAATAAAATTTTATAAAAAAGAGGGGTCAAAGAAAATTTTTGTATAAAAATTATTTTTAACTTTTGATAATGGCAAAAGAATGAAGAGTACAAGAGATGGAGATAAAAAACTAAACCCCGAAAAACCCAAAAATAAAGAACCCTCAAAACGTAAACACAAAATTCTCTAAATGTGTTATGAGTTCTAATTTCTAATGGGTGTATTTTCTAAGGTTGTAAAAGAACCTATTTATAGGCTAAATTAGTAAGTCAAATAAACTATGCTAATAAATGCTAAATATATTATACCAATAAATACTAAATCTTCTAGAAAGAAAATATATTTTGTTTAACTTGACTTGCAAGCAATCTCTTAGAATTTGGGTCACACAACTCTAACAATCTCCACATGGACACAAATTCTTACAACGCTATCTTTGCCAAAGCCCGCCACGGGCCTATCTTGAACTATGCAGGGAATTAACTGAGTCGAATCTGTGCTTAGATACTGGAAGACTTCTAGCCTTCGACTTGTGCACTGCCAAATCAAAACTAATATGGGTCTGATTTTTACGAACACAGTGCCCTAACTTTTCAAAACCTGCATCCAAAAGAGAACCTCTCTTCAACGAAACGGTCATACATTTTTCCTTCCTATGACCAAGTTGCCTCTTCTCTAAATGAGTTGACTTCGACTCTGTAACGGATGAGAGACTTTCGATTTCACCGGTCACTGTAGAACCTTCTAGAATATAAAGACCGCCGATTCTTTTACCTTTTAACAAAACGAGAGCTCCATGAGATACTTTAATGTTACTCGACTCGATGTTGATTCTGCATCCTTTCAAGTCTAAAATACTCAATGAGATGAGATTCTTTCGTAAATTAGGTACATACCTGACATCTGAGAGTGTTCAAATAGCCCCATCGTGTATCCTAATTTTAATAGTACCAATACTAATTACCTTACTAGATGAATCGTTTCCCATGCGCACAACTCCACCTTCAACCGAATTGTATGTGGAGAACCATTCTCTATTGGGACACATGTGGAAAGAACATCCCGAATCTAGGATCCACTCAGACGTGAGCTTGGAGTTATCGCTCGTTGACACTAACAATAAATCCTCGTTACTCTCAGCAGCTCTTTTATTTCGCAGTTTATAACAACCTGCTTTGATGTGACCTAACTTTTTACAATAGCGACACCTTTTGTCTAGTTTCTTTGATGCTACCAAAACGGAAGCTTGCCTATCTGCCTTGCTATCCAAACCAAACTCATTGTTGAGTTTGTCTCTACTCAACAAATAACCCTTCACATCTTCGAACGGGAGTTTGTCTCTACTCAACAAATGACCCTTCACATCTTCGAACGAGAGTTTGTCTCTGCCATAAATCAGGGTCTCCTTGAAAGACTTGTATGAAGGGGGTAAAGAGCATAATAATAGCATAGCCTGATCTTCATCGTCAATATGAACCTCAACGTTCTTTAAATCATTTAAAAGATTAATGAATTGACTGATGTGATCTCTAAGAAGCTCACCTTCGTTCATGCGAAACGTAAGTAGACATTGTGTCAACACTAAACGGTCAGCCAGAGACTTAGTTGCATAAAGAGTTTCTAACCTTTTCCACAAGGCGGATGAGGTCTGCTCCATCAATACCTCTTGCAATAACGTATTCGCGATGCACAACTGAATTGCAGAAAAGGCTTTTTCATCAAGCTCTTCCCATTCTATTTGATTTAGATTCTCAGGCTTTTTCCCGATAACAACCTTTTTCAAGCCGGTTTGAACTAGAATTGCTATCATCCGAACTTGCCACAGATTGAAATTTGTCTCACCATCAAACTTCTCAGTTTCAAACCTTGTTGCTGCCATCTCTGAACGGGTTGATCTATGAAAATTGAACTAGCTCTGATACCACTTGTTAGGATCGACCCAATTAAGCAACAAGTAAAAAAAATAGCAGAATAAATTAAGAAATTGAACACACAAATTTAACGTGAAAAAACCCCTCCAAAGAGGATAAAAACTATAGTCAAAGATAATTTTACTATAATGACAAAAGAATGAAGAGTACAAAAGATGGAGATAAAAAACTAAACCCCAAAAACCCGAAAATAAAGAACCCTTAAAACGTAAACACAAAATTCTCTAAATGTGTTATGAGTTCTAATCTCTCATGGGTGTATTTTCTAAGGTTGTAAAAGAACCTATTTATAGGCTAAATTAGTAAGTCAAATAAACTATACTAATAAATGCTAAATATATTATACTAATAAATACTAAATCTTCTAGAAAGAAAATATATTTTGTTTAACTTGACTTGCAAGCAATCTCTTAGAATTTGGGTCACACAACTCTAACAATATAGTCCATGAAACCTTAGACGAGACAACTCGAGTTTTTGATGCTGTTGTTTCAGATGGTATATGGAACGCGCAATGGCTAGTTTCACTTATTCCTCAAAAAGTGGTGAAGCAAATTTTGGCTTGTAAGGCACCGATACGGGATGCGGGGGTTGATCATATTAGTTGGCATTGGATGTCAGCAAGAAGGTTCTCGTTAGCAGAACCATATAAACACTTGTTTTCTACTAATGTGCAAAGACATAATGTGAATAGCACGTTAATTTGGAAAGTTATTGCACCACAAAGAGTCTGAGTTTTCCTATTGTCATTTATTTAGGAAAGGCTGCTGATGAATGAGGAGCGCACTCGACGAGGTATGTCTCATGTCCCTTTTTGTGAGCAATGTGGTGATCTGGTGGAATCGTCACTTCATGCAGTTAGGGATTGTGGTTTTGCACAAGCAGTGTGGAAATCAATTCTACCACAATGGTGTTAGGGTCCCTTCTTCAGCTTACTAAGAGATAAATGGGTTACGTGGAATATCAAAAATGAAGGTAGTTTACTGGTTCCTAAAGATGAGTAGGCTACTTTCTTTTCTATTACATGTTGGTTCATTTGGAAACATAGGAATGTTGCTTTCATTTTTAGTGGTTCTAATGGGAGTAGTTCAGAACTTATTAGCTCAGCTTTGGCGTGGACTAAGTCTTTGGGGGTTAAAGGGGTTGTTAATCAATGGGCGTGTACGACCATGACAGTTGGTAGATGGTACCTACCGGAGACAAATTGGGTTAAAGTCATTGTTGATGGATCAGTGTCAAGAAGTAACTCGAAGGTATCTATAGGAGGGGCAATGAGAGGGCCTACTGGAGGATGGTTGGTAGGTTTCAAAATGGTAATAGGTATGAATGATATCTTTCAGATTGAAGCCAAAGCGATCCTTGAAGGATTGAAATTGGCTTGGAATAGAGGATTCAAGCGAGTTGAATTGGAAAGTGACAACGCAATGTTGATTGAGACTATTTGGAGCGGTCTGACACCAGTAAGTAGTGTTGATGAAATCAGGAAGATACATGATTGATGCTCCAAAACTTGGGATGTTAACTTTCGACACATTCAGCGAAATGTCAATAAAGTTGTTGACTGCATAACTAAGGCAGATAGAGGCGAAATTGATCAACTGATTATTCTAAAAGACCCACCGCACTATGTGAGAGGCTGGCCGAAAAAAAAATTAAACAATCATTATTCACGGTTGATAGTTTACACTAGAATTGAAGTCCGCTTACTAATGTTCTAAGTTTATGTTGTACCAAAAAAAATGAAGAAATTTGGACTTTAAATTCGAAGTATATGTATGAAAAGAAAGAGGAAAACCAAAAATAAAAAAGGGAGATGGTAAAGGATGGTGACAAGTATCAAATAGCTGACTTTATTGCATCGTTGAATTCAATGATTTTATGGTTTCCAGTCTCTATCGTAGAATTTCTTTTGGTTTAATTTTAATTTCATCCTTGCAGTTTAAGAAAATTAAGACTTTAATTTCTAACAAATCAGTCGTTTAAGAAGTTACTCTAATTCTTATATCAGTAAAATAAACATGAAAACCATTTGTTTAATGTAATCAGTCTAAAGACAATGCACCTAATGAATCTAGAAATCCAAATTTATTTAAAAATTAAACTACGGCCAACTTTCATTATTATTTAATATTTTTTTATGCAAATCATAAATTAATAAATATTATAGGCTGTTTTAACTTACCTAATCATTAATTTCTCCTGTAAACAAATATATAGCCAGATAATACCTTAAGCCAACCACGTTCCTTCCACTAATTTAATATTTAAATTAAAAGAAATTAATCATTAACAACCGCTCCAGCTTGTGACAAAATATATATGTATTTGGATAAACTTGTGTCACAATATTAAGACCAAATTCATGCCATAAAACTCAAAAAAAAAATAAAAAAAATGAAGCTATCCTCCATTTCTATTATCTTCTTCTTTGCTACCCTGCAGGCGCTATCAGTATTGCAGGTGAATTCACAATCCACAGATTCATGCAATTCCAACCTAAATCTTGATTTACCCTTTGATACATCTTTGCTTAATTGCCTTCCAGTTTGGAGCCGACATGATTTCATCCTTAGAGTAAGTTTAATTTAACAGTATGTGCATGTACCGTGATTTTTTTTTTTCGTTGCGTAATTTCGTCGTATACTTGGAAGAGTTGATTATCGTTATTGAATGTTTGAACTCTTCCGTCGTGTAGTACGTCAGGAACTTGTCGAACGTTTGGAACTTCGTTCTGTCGGCTCCCGACACGAATTCCTTCGTCGCGATGGGGTTTTCGACCACCGGGCAGATGGTTGGTTCGAGCGCCGTGGTTGGCTGGGTCTCGGCGGACGGTAGTGGAACCGTGAAACAGTACTTTCTGGGAGGGCAGCGGCCGAATTTAGTGGTGGCTGATCAAGGGAACCTGACGATCGCGGAGAATTCTACCTCCATAACATCACGATCGTCGCGTGTGTACTTGGCGTTCCAGTTGAACACAAGTCAACCACTGTCGCGGGTGTTGTATTCGGTGGGGCAAATTGGGGTGATTCCATCTGCGCCGGGCTTTGCTTTGGCTGAACACCGTGACAAAGTCTCCACACTCTTGAATTATCGTACAGGTAATTAACATAACGGGAATAACTTGAAATCCTCTACTTTCTCTTTTAGTTAATTTATATAAACAGTAGCAGCTTACGTGAATTATCGAAAAATACTAATTTTTAATAATAATTATCGAATTAGGTTGATTTGGGACTAGATGCATTTTTAGTAGATATGGCTGGAAAATGCTTTTAATTTAATGTGCTTTTAGTTTTGGCTATATAGTTAGGTATTAATATTTTTATCTTTGAGTTTTGGGTTCAATTCTTCCCCTACTCATATTTATATTTTTTATTTAATGTTTCTTCAAACGTTTTACATTTTTTAATTAATTTTTTAACATATTAGTTATTTGGTTAGATGATTAGATAGTTGTAATTACATCATTGAGTCTCGAGTTTGATTCCTCTTCTACTCATATTTGTATTTTTTATTTCATGATGTTGCTTCAAGTTTTTTTTTTAAATTAATATTTTTAACATATTAGCTCCTTTCATTAGATAGTTAGATAACTGAGGTTCATTATTTTTATAAGCATATTAATATATTTTTTATTTCATATTTTTTCAAGCTTTTTTATTTTTAATTAATGTTTTGATAATTTTTTTAATTATTTTTATAAGCATATTATTATTATTCTTTCAATTAATGATATTTGTAATAGTTATTTGATTTTATAAATAAAAAAGTTAAAAATAAAAAATACATTATTTTAAAAAATAATTAATATAATATTAGTTAAACTTGTAAATAATTTTTTTAATAAAATTAAATGTAATATCTAAGTAATTAATATAACTAAAAAAAGGAAACATTTTAAAACTCAAATAATTAACTAAAACTCAATATTTTCATATATGCTCTCATACCTTATTTTATATTATATATGAGTCATCAAATTTTTATATATCCAATTAATTAAATAAAAAATTATTATCAAAATCTAAAAAAAAAAAAATCATTTCATGTTTAATGAAGTTTTTGATTCACTAGTAATATATATTTTTCTGAGGAAATTATTTGCAATGGAACAGGCACAAGTGCATCGGATAGCCAACATTCAAGACTAAGGAAGAGCCATGGAATACTGAATATGCTAAGTTGGGGCATATTGATGATAATCGGAGCCATGGCTGGTCGCTACTTCAAGCAATGGGATCCCATGTGGTTTTATTCCCACGCCGCCATTCAGTCATGCGCCTTCCTGCTGGGCCTTGCCGGTATCATTTCCGGTTTCGTCCTAGAAAATCGTCTCAATGCCGAAGTCGACACCCACAAAGCTCTAGGCATCCTCATTCTCGTGCTCGGATGCCTCCAGGTTAACAGTCCAGCCATTCATATATATTCGATTAAGTATATTCAAATTATTCATATATATATATATATATATCTAATATGAAGAATGGAATTGGATGGTATATAGGCAATGGCGGTATTTGCAAGGCCAGGGAAGGAATCAAAGGTGCGTAAATACTGGAACTGGTACCATCACAACGGGGGCAGAATTGTGATACTAATTGCAATAGCAAATGTGTTCTACGGGATTCATTTGGGTGAAGATAATGGAACATCATGGAATGCTGCCTACGCTGTTGTTATCTCTATCTTATTTTTACTTTCTATTATTTTAGAGGTTAAATTGTGGAGGCAAAATTAGTCAACTTCAGCTCCACTACTCTTTTTTTTATTTTTTTAATTAATGTTTTTTCTCTCTTTATATATAAATCCTCTCCCTATTTCTCCATGTAAGTTATGAATTTTGTTTTTATATTTTAGTTTAATCATTTTTAATTTTTATACTTTTCAAAATTTAAAAATTTTAGTCATGATTAAACAATAATTGTTAAATTAGTTAAGTGAAAATTTGTTATTCCCGAAATCTTGCACAATAAATATATTATCATCATGACAGCATTTTATTTTCATATAATACTCATAGAAAAGTCAAATTATTTTAATTAATGGATTTAACCGCTATCATTTGAGTTATAATTGGAAATTAAAAATTAAAAAACCATAAATATTACAATGATCAAGTTGAAGAATAGGGACTAAATTCATAATTTTAAAAATATTGGGGCTAGGATTGAAGAATTCAAAAAGTACAAAACTAAATCCATATTGCAACTAAACCATAGATATAGTACAACTTTTTCTTTTTGAAAGTACAGACAGTACAACTTGCCGATATTATTCTATGTAGAGGGAGCAATAAGCAATTACATAATTTCAAAAATTCGAATCATTGGCCTGTACGATTAACTTTGGTTTAATTATGGTCTAGGCTCCTCAACTCTTTAAACTTTTGAAATTTATTTATTTTTATTTCCTTGTTTGATTTAAAAAGTAAAATCCAATTGATGAAGCTGTTAAAAGGACTGTTGTTAAATTTGAATATATAGTATTTTAATATTCAAAGATTTGATTACATGAACCAATTGAGCTTTAATTGATAATATATGTTTATATTAAACATAAATCAATTAATAGTCTCATCAATTTAAAGGTGTTCATGGGCCTGACATGAAAAATGAGTCTAAAATTTTGTCAAACTCAACCCGGATAAAAATGCTATAACTCAATCCAACCCGGCCCGCGCGTATTAAAATTTTTTATATAATTTAAAAAAAACATAATACATCAAAAGCACTAAAAACATTAAGATAAATGTTTCTCAACAAATTGAAAATAAATTTAAAAATATCTTTATACTTAAATAACACTAAGATATGTGCAACTTAATAAATTTTGCCTCTAAAATAGTGGCAAAATTAACAATAAAACAAGAGCTATACAATATCCAAACAATAATAACAAAATAGTAACAATATAATAGTGAAATGACAGCAAAACCGTGGCAAAACATCATTTTTTTTTGCAAATTTGGGTCGGGCCGGGATAAAAAAACCTTACTTGAGGCCCAATCTATTTTCTAAACTGGCATTTTTTTTTGCTCAAGCCCATTTTTCAAGCCTATATTTTTACTCAAACCCTTTTACTTTTCGAGCGGGCCTTCAGGCCAGGCCACAGGTCTACATCAATTGAACTTTTAACTTTTTTTTTAAAACTAAAAAGAGCTGATATTATTAAAGCTGGCTCAAAAGCAAAGAAAAAAAAACAAAAGTCATTAAAACCTGCTACCTGAAAAGACAAAACATAAAGCAGAAAAAGAAAACAACTGGCAAGCAACAAAACAATTAAAAAAAACCGTCAAGAAAAACCAAACAAAAAACTTCTTGAAGCCAGCCATCACAACGTTCCATCTATCGAAATATCAGCCACAGAAAATGCTCTCCATTAGCAGAAAAACAAACCGATCTGAGAGGATGAGCGACTGCTTAGAACCAGATCTGGAGATTCAAAGAACCTTCTCCAAATTCTAAGCCGAATAAAACTTTAGTGGTTCAGATTCCATGCCAAACGATCCTCCCTTGCTAGCAGCATCACGGAATCTGGTACTCCATTAACCCAGCAACCATAGCACTTATTCCTCCGACCTTTCAGCGCCAGAGTATGAGCCACTCCATTGATCGTTCGGGGCACAAAAGGTATGAAATCTCCTCAAAACACAAACCCATCCCGAACAATATGTTGTGTAATCGGCACGAGTCTTGATTTATCTTGTCCGTTCTTCTTGATGCTTTTAATAACCGATGGTGAATCTCCTTCTACGATCAAGCGCCAAAGCCCATCTTTGCCGCAAACATTAGTGCCCTTTCATGCCCCTTGCTTCCGCTACAAACGGGTGCGCAACATTCTCAAAAAGATAAGTTTCTGCCCCTATAATTTCTCCCATTGAGTCTCTGGCTACAACTGCAGTTATGGCTAAACTAACATTTTTCTGGAAAGATGCATCAAAATTTAGTTTAATAAAACCATTATCCGGAGGCCTCCAAAGATCCTTTGTCATAACTTTGTGGGAGGGGCGAAAGTTCTCCTAACATAGTTCAAGTTCTTGATTATAACCACGAATAAACCCTATCATTTCTTGCATTGAAAATTTCACCCCTTCATGAATCAATTTATTCCGTCGGAACCATATACACCATGAGGAGATTACAATGATACGTTTTTGTTGTTCATTTGCTGCAGAGAAAGTTTTAGCAAATCTTTTCTTACAACACAACGAGTCTTCAAATGACGGTACCTTCACCTGCAAAAAGGACCACACACATTGCAAAATACCGCAATACCACAACAGATGATCTGAATCTTCCCGATCTGTCTTACAAAGTGGGCAAGCAACATCCACATTCAAAGTTCTTCTCGCCAAGTTACTAAAGTGGGGTAGCATATTATTAAACACTCTCCAATTGTGAATTTTAATCTTTTCTGGGATGTTGAGCGACTATAGGGCATTGTAAAAATCTTTGTATTCATCATCATTAGAGGATATGTCTGTACTGGTTTGCATCCGATTTGTATTTAGGACTCGATATCCACTTTTCACTGTATAGTCCCCGGACCCTTCATGTTTCCAAACTAGAGTGTCATCCGATCTACCCCTAGAGATAGGGATAGAAAGAATTCGGTTTGATGTAGCCTCATCAAATAAATAATGAATCAAGTCCCTATTCTAGGTACTAGTTGCAGTCTCAATGAGTTGATTAACAGATGTCCACATAGGCCTAATCTCCTGAACTGCAACTCTGTTATTCTCTCTTCCAGGTAACCAGGGGTCATTCTAGATGTTGATACGATCTCCCTTGCCAACCCGCCACAGCACCCCTTCCTCAATCAACTCTCGAGCGCTACAGATACTTCGCCGGGTAAGTGATGGGTAAGAGCCAACTTTCACTGATAATATATCTGAAAACGGGAAATAACGAGCTTTTAAAACTCTGGCTAACAGGCAATGAGGTTGAGATAAAATACGCCAAACTTGCTTTGCTAATAAGGCCTTATTAAACAAAGCCAAAATTTTAAAACCAAGCCCGCCCTTGCACTTCGGTTTACAAAGCTTTTCCCAGCAACTCCAATGGATTCCCTTCAGTGTTTTGTTATTAGACCACCAGAATCTGTTCATAATACTTTCAAGCTTTCGGCACAAGCATTTTGGGAAAAGAAAACATTGCATAGCATAAATTGGTGTTGCCTGTAAGACCGACTTAATAAAAACCTCCTTACCTCCCACTGACAGATAACGTAGACTCCATCCTTCAACTCGATTTCTGAATCTATCAACGAAATTAGCAAAAGCCCATATTTTCCTTCTACCAACCATCATAGGCAAACCCAAGTACTTATCAGGACTTGAAGCCACCCGAACCCCCAATAATCTTGTAATATCCTCCTTGACTTCAACGCCCACATTAGCTCCGAAATAAATTAACGATTTATCATAGTTCACCCTCTGCCCGAAAATCATCTCGTACTCCTGAATGACATCGCGAACCACTCTGGCCCCTTCGCACGAAGCATCTCCAAAAAGGATACAGTCATCAACAAAAAACAAATGGTTAATAGACAATTTCTCCCTCCCAATAGGTGCGCCCGCCATACAACCTTTCTGTTTAGCGTCTTGAAGAAGTGTGGAAAAACCTTCAGCACAAATCAGAAACAGATAAGGGCTGAGAGGATCTCCTTGTCTCAATCCTCTTGATGGAGAAAACCATTCGTCGTTCATCATCCCTGCAAGAAAATTCCATTCAACACGGTCATACGCTTTGCTAATGTCCAACTTAAGAGCAAAATTCCTTTTTTTTCCACTCTTCTTCATCTTGAGCGCGTGCAGGACCTCATAAGCAATCAGAACATTATCTGAAATAAGTCTCCCGGGGATAAAAGCTCCTTGAGCTTCATTAATGCAATCACCCAATATATCACTCATGCGATTGACCAGGACTTTCGCAATAATTTTGTAAACAACATTACAAAGGCTTATGGGTCTGAACTGTGACATATTCTTCGGCTTGTCAACCTAGGGAATCAAAACAATGCAAGTTTTATTGATTTCTCCTACTTCCGTTGGGCCATTCAAAATAGCAAGACAATAACGGGAGATATCCGGTCCAACAATATGCCAGTATCTCTGGAAGAAGATTGTAGGGAAACCATCTACCCCTGGAGCTTTCAAAGGTGTCATCGTCTTTACTGCATAGGAAATATCATCCTCCGTAAACCTTTTAAGCAAGAAAGCATTCATACAATCAGTAACTCTTTTATCTACAAGTCCAAACAAGTGCTCATCCAAACTCATCTCCGAGGCAGTAAAAAGTTTCTCAAAATAATCCGAAGTAATTTTTAGAATTTCTTCCGACGATGTATGCCTTTCACCGTTTTCGTTGTCCAACTCAGAAATCCGACCACGAAGCTGACGTTGGTCGGCAGTCTTGTGAAAAAAACTGGTATTCCGGTCACCATTCTTCAACCAATTAACACGAGCCCGTTGCTCCCAAAATAACTCTTCTTTATCAGCCTCCAAATTAAGTCCCAACTGAACCTCTGTAATTTCAGCTAAATTTTCATCCGAAAGGTCCTGATTATAGAGACAACTCAATCTTTCTTCTAAAACAACTCGATTTCTCTTCTCTTCTCCACTTCTGGCTTTACTCTAATTTTGCATCTGAAGACCCAAACTCTCTAATTTGTGCGGTATACTCCCAGTAATATCATCCCACCATCTCCGAATCATTTCCTCAAAGGAACTTTCTAAGCACCATTTAGCCTCAAACCAGAACTTCTTTGTACCGTACCTTTGATCATTCCATCTCTCTCCCATGGTATTTAAAAGAACAGGACAGTGATCAGAAAAAGAATGACTTAAGTGTTCAACCTGATAACTTGGGAATAACTCTAACCACCTTAACGTAACGACTCCACGGTCCAAACGCTCTCGTATATTAGTAGAGATGAATCTACCTCTTTCCCATGTGAACCATCGACCAGTGAATCCTAAGTCGTTAAGGTTGCAATCCTCTAATGCCGCATTTAAAGGCCATCATCGGCGTTACGATCGGCGTGCGCGCTTTCTTCTCAAAAGAATTTGCAACCTCATTGAAATCCCCCAAAACGACCCAAGGAGTATTGAGGTCGTAGTTTAACTGTCTAAGTAGATCCCAAGACACAGCTCTATAATGTTCATCCGGATTTCCATAGAACCCCGTCAATCGCCACTTAGCGCCACAATCATTATCATGAACCTCAACATCAATATGGAAGGAAGAGAAACTCTTAAAACTAATCAACGAATTCCCTTTCCAACCCAAAGATAGCCCACCTTTAGTGCCTGTCGCCCCAATGTCGATTCCATTTTCAAAACCACACTTCAATCTGACCAGCTCCATCTTCTTAGCACTTAATTTTGTTTCAATAAGAAACAAAATTCGGGGATTAATGGCTCGCAGCTTATTCTTGAGCCTTTTAACAGTCTGTGGTCTCCCCAAACCACGAACATTCCAGCTTAGGATTTTTATTGCTCCCGGCTGCTCTGTTCACCAAAGCTAGCCGATAAAACCAAAGAACCGTTTCCAACTTCTGAACCCAATGGATCAAATGGGCCTTCTACAATCCTCTGTCGTTTCTTGCCTCCCACCATTGCAATTGGGTCGTTTTCCTCCTCTAAGACCATTTCCATAGGCCCATTCATCATTCCATCCTTAGTCAAAACCTCCTTGCTCCAATAACGCCTCTGATTTTGCCCATTTGTGATATATTGTTGATTGGATTCTGATAGAATTAAATTGGGATTTAAAATCTGATTCCCAAGATTTCCTTCCACCTTTCGCCCAGTACCTTTCTCCACATTTAATAAATTACCATGATTGAAACTTTCCAAAATTCCAACGGTAAACTGTGAACCCTCTGCTTCACGTAACCACCTGCTCGCCACCATATTCCGCCGCCTCGACTCCGCCCGTAGTGAAAGGTCTCAACCAAAAACAATTTTTGATGGCTCAATTCTCAAACGATAAGGGCAGTAGCTTTCACCATGACCCAATTTTCCACAAATGAAGCAAAATAAACTGAGCTTTTCATATTTAAATCGGGCATAAACAATCATGGATTTCCCAATCTGTATCTTCTTCTTACGTTTCAAAGGGATAGAAACATCTAAACACACACGAATATGCATATAATTCTTGAATTCCGAAGCCAGAATAGCAGTATCATAATCTATAAATTTTTCACAGAAATTACCGAACTGTTTAGCCATCACTTCAATCATCAAGCCTGAGGGCAATTCATGGACCTGTACCCAAAAATCAGTAAAGTTTAACGGCAATTCTAATGGTTTTACTCTGTTTGGGATTCTTTGAATTATAAGCAGGTGATTGTTGAAAAACCACGGTGTACCCGCAAGAACCCTTTGGATGTCAACCTCATGAAAAAATTGAAAAAGATATTTTTCGTCCCCTAAATCTGTAATACAAATACCGCCAAGGGGATGCCAGAGGTCAGCCATGGTGTTCCGTAGTGAAGGAAAATGGACGACACTGTCAGTCAGACATCGCCCCACCAGACAGCATTGATAGGAGCGTTCCACCACCGCTGCTTCCTCATGGAAAGCTTCTTCCTCATCATCTAAAAGGCTCAGATTCGCCAGATCTTCTTCCATAAGGCCACGAAAAAGCCAACCAGAGCGATAGTCAATAAGAAAGAAAACTAGAAATCAGTGACAGTCAAAATAAAATAGTTTAGAAAGTAAAGAAAAACGTGCCAACGGGCAGACAGAGAAAACGTGCCAATGGGCAGACCTAAATTCTTAATCTTTGCTTATTTCAACTTCTCTTTTTAAGGTGACAATCTTTACTCATTGAACTTTTAACTTTTAAATTAGGCAAGTAAAGTGACTAAATTCTTAGAATTAAAAGTAAATGTGCTAAAATTTAAAAGTATGAAAAGTACAGAGACTGAGGAATAATTAGACCATTACTTTCAAAATTTATAAGAGTTCAATCAAGAACGAACAACACAAATTTTAACTTATATATTTGGCTGGCGAATTTTAATTTGTATATTTTAGTCAGTTTTCAAATTTTGAAAATTTTAGTATTTACTGAAACAAAAATAGTTAAATATGTTGAGTGAAATTTCAAAATTTGAAAAGGATAAGAAATAGAAATATCAAATTATAGAGACTAAAATTCATAAATTTCGCACAGTAGAAGAATTGATAGTGGAATTTAACCAATATAGGTGTCCCATCATCAACTACCTAAAAGAAGTTTTGAATACCTTTTTAGATATTATGATTTCATATATTGTCCGCTCCTTTGAGCAAGTTTGTAAGCAATAGCAGCTTCCTTCAACCAACCCAATCTACAGCACCACATTTAATAATTGTGAAAAATACTATATTAAACACAAATGTCTAATACTAGAGTTCTGGGCCCGGTCTAGGCTCAATTGATAAGTTCAAGCTCGGCTTAAAAATGGGATTAAAATTTTACCCAATTCCGACTCAAATAAAAATGTTAAAACTCAAGTCTGGCTCGTTCCACCCGTATTAATTTTTAATTTTATTTTTTATATAGAAATTTAGTATATATATATAATACATTAAAAACATTAAAAAAAATGTTTCTCAACAAGTTAAAAATAAATTAAAAAAATATTTATACTTAAATAACACTAAGATAGGTGCAACTTAATAAGCAAATGTCTCTAAAATAGTAGTAAAATTAACAATAAAACAATAGTTACACAACATCCAAACAGTAACAATAATATAGTAGCAACATAATAGTGAATTGACAACAAAACAGTGGGAAAACAACATCAAAATAGTGAAAAAAAATAGCAAAACATAAGGGGTTTTTTTTTTTTGCAAAGTTGGGTTGGGTCGGGGTTGGGCCCAAGCCCAAAAAACTTTACCCAAGGCTAGTCTTATTTTCTAAACAAGCCTTATTTTTTGTTCAAGCCAATTTTTTGGATCAATATTTTTGCTCAAACCCTCACTTTTCGAACGAGCCTTTGGGTTAGGTCAAGCTGGGTGGCCCAGCCTATGGACAAGTCTATCTAATACTCACTATTAGCAATTATATTTCAGAACGTCCCTTGAGTCATTTAAAAAAAAAATAACTGAGTTAAAATTTGAAATTTAATATATTTAATGATTTTTGTTTACTTTCGGTTTATTTATATTATATATAAAATAGCTGATTGAGATGATGTTGTGAAATTATTAAAATAGCTTTCTTTTAAAAGGTAATTAATATTATTATAAGAGTATTTTTATCTTTTCATATAATTTTCAAATAAAACAATTAAAAATATTATTTGAAAATCAAACCCAAGATCATAAATTAATATAGAAAATCCTTACCACTCCACTAATGATTATTTATTGATAGATTTTTAATATAGAAAAACAAAAAAAAAAAATTTATTGTTTTTGGGTCAAAACATAACAATTCTTAATAAAATTATCTCTAAATTCTTTAAAAATAGAATATACTTGATTTAATTTATAAGAAAAAGTAATCAAAGTTTAAGTCTGTCAACAACCACCACTAATGACCAAATTTTGATAAGAAACCACAACTAACGTTCTCAAATTCTCATAATACAAACAAGAACATTAGAATATTTTAGAATGTCATTTTGCTTTACACCAAGGTTTCAATTATCAAAACGTCAATAGCTGGCGAATGCAGATGCAGCCCTCTTTATAATAAAAAACCCATTGACTGCTTTGGTCTGCTAACAAACATTAAAAATTTTATTTACTCTTTCTTTTTCTTTATTAATAAATAACCTTCCCTTTGTTTTCTCTTCTTCTACAATTTCATTTCAAAGTTTTTATAGAAGCAAGAACAATAGAAGACATGTCAAGTCAATATTCCGATGGTGGTGATCCAAATGGGTGGTGGTTTGCTGATAATGGCGGTGGCGACAGCTCTTCCACAACCATTGTTTGGATCGTGGTGGGGATATTAATAGCTGTTTTAGTTCTTGTGGTGGCTTATTATGTGGCAAAGAAAGGCAAATGTTGTGGTTTGTGCTTCTCCTGCAAGGTTGAGTGTGGCCATAGGCACCATTGTCAATCCAAATGTTGACATTATTAACTCTAATTACCCAAAAAAACAAAAAAAAACAATGCATGTATGCGTTACGAGCCTGCACTTTATGCTCCTTGGCATGGAGTGGGCATATACAAATAATGTATCTTTTGTTGTAGTTTCATTTCAATTTTATGTTTTATTTTGGAAATCTTGTCAAATTTAATAATACAAAAAATAGTGATGAATGCTATTTTTAGAATTATTTTCCCTTGTATTGATCTGGCCATATGGGTGCATTTGAGATGTTGCTTTCCAAACATTCTCAGAAAAATCAAATTCAAATTAGGGGAATTTTTTTTTATAAAAGATAGAATATTTTTTATTCTTTAGGAAAAAAATTTATATCTCTTATTCAAGGATTTATAGTCAAATCAATAGATGGTTGAATTGATCAGATTGTCAATCCAATTAATTTAGATGATTTAATTAAATAAATTATTAAAATTTCATAAAAATATTAAAAACTGATTTAATCAATTTTTTAACCCAATTCAACTGGTCTATATTGATTTACACTTCATTTGGTTTAAAACTTTTTTTCAAAGCAATACTTTGACTGAACTCAATCCGACGAGTTAACCCAGACCAACTCAATAACCATGCTTTTATCATAGAAATTGAGCTATTTTTTTTAGTTATAAATATTTTCTCTTTTCTTTTCTTACTAGTTATATAATAAAGTAAAACAATTGCATTATTTAATTGTTTGGCATGATTAATTATAGGTGAATGTTACAAAATATATACATTATACTTTTGTAAAACATATGATAATTTATCAAAAAAATTATTTTACCAAATCTGGAATCTGTTTTGAAAAATGCTTACTATCAATCTCAGCTCAACCGATATGTTACATTAAGATGACATATTGTACTAGAATCAGCAGCAAATTTTCATGCTGCATAAGCTATATATATTATTCACAAAGCTCCGTTTAGTTCCCAAAATCAATTGACTTAAAAGAAGAAATGAGACTACTTGCAGCATTCTAATTTATAGGCCATATAAACATGCTTACAAAACATTTTTAATTTGACAAAAACGACTTCATCTCAATAAATCAGTTCATTCCCCTCCCCCCTCTATTTTATTTTGTTAAAAATGTTACTTTTTTCTCGAGAATTCCTACCTTGAGATAAAATGGGTCAGAGAGTATCATCAGCGAGTCCTGATCATGATTTCATCTGAAGGGATGACGGAGGAAGGATCTCGTTGGCCTTTTCCTCATTTATCTTCTCCCGAAGCGGCGGCATTTGTTCCATTACCTCTGGCAACTCATTTAACCTGCAGTAAAAAAATATTAAAGAAAGAATGTACATCGCATATTTATTAGTATCGCAACTCAACAGTTTACTTTTTCGCATCATTTGCCTCAGATCCACTAGTGCTCGGGTCATTTGCCTTTCTTATTTTCACTACCCCAATTTTAACATGAATTTTGGTTTGCTAACACAACCTGATATGCAAAGAAAATAATCCCAAAGAAAAATAATGTGCAAAGGGCAAAAAGAAAAGGTCCTGCCAACCTAAGCTGTTTTTTCATATTCATGATTTCCAGTGAAAGAAACTGATTAGGCTAACGGACCTGAAATCACATTGATGTTGATAGCAATGACAACGTTAATAGTATTCCTGACAAGTAGAAGAGTCTATGATTGCCATCAATATACTGTTATATGGCACATTATAATGAAGTTCAGAAACTTAGGCATGCAAAAAAATGCAACAATGCTGATGAATGATGCCCCTCCAATTAACATTAAAATAAAGAATAGGTAGTACAAATTTAAACTTGAAACAATAAGGATGAATAAAAACTCTTGTAAAAAATAATACCTCTTCAACATAAGCGAAAATTTTCCCTTCTGATTGCTAAAAATAAGTCATGGGAGTGGCAGTGGCTAAATATTACTAATTGAATTTGTTTATTATTAACTCATGTACTAAAACATGCGTAAAAAATAATGCTCCAACCATAGCATAAGAGTTAATTAAATGAATATAATTTCTACACATAACAGAGAAAGCATAGAGGCAATAACGTACTCATTCAAGATTGTAAAGATATTGTCCCGGGCTTTGCATAAGAGATCTATATTATCATGTATCTGTATGGTAAAAAAAATTAGTAACAGCAATCAATAAAGAAGGCAAATATCATTAGCTAGTAGGCAGATAGCTGCTGTCAAAGCTACAAGCTTCTGATAATAAAATCGACCAATCAGTTTGCTGTAATCATCGAATAACTTTCATTTACATAAAGTGCATTTAGACAGTAAATTGACATCATCTCATCAGGTGCTTGTAAATAATGTATATATTATATTGAAGATTTCAAAATTCTATGAAATACAAAGGACTTGTTTAATTAAAAAACATAGAGAGATGATCACTTGAAACAAAATGAAGCGGTACTATTGAATGCAAGATTAGAAAATATCAACTGAAAACAATGCAGGGCAGATGTACACGTGCACAATTATTGATGAAAATATATAAGACAGTATGTTTCACCTGGAAAGCTGACAAATTTGCTGAAATTTGATTAAATATTTGAGCATTTTGATCAAGTAGCTCTCCTGTTGCACCCCAAAAGGCTGAAAAGACATAATTCAGATTGAAAGGTGTATAAAGAGCAAGATGACTATATTGACATCTTAAATACAATCATCGATCCTTTTTTTTTTAACAGAACTGCTGTCAATCTTAAACCCAAACCTAAGCTTTATCTTCATCATGGTCACTGACTCTCATCAACCCAAAGAACCACCATGTGTATGCTACTTCAAGTCTTAAGCTTGATCCTTTATAATCAATTTTTTAAAGAAAGATATAAGCTATTGTTTTTACGCTGATTGAGCAGAAAAAATTCAGCTCGAAGTTTCTAACCAGCCATAATTTTCATATTGGTAAAGAAAGTAGAGTCATCTGTAGTATAATTATTAACCAAACCTTTGTATGGGATGCCATCATCGTTGTCCATCTGGGTAATTGGTGGTACATATGGAGGACCATTAGGCCTAGCTGTTAAAACAGATGTAGACTTCGCCAAAGAGTCTGTACTTCTTTCCTGTGAAACAATGTCCTTATCAACTTGAACTATCAAGAAATCAAGCAATGTATCTAAGAACTTAGATGAAAATCTGCGAACTGCATAAATAAGAGGGCTGAGTTAGCTTTAATAGGAGGGTTAAGCAGTTCAATCACCCACCTGAGCTTAAACAACAATAGGCTAGAAACTGGAAGAAAACGCCTAATACCATCCGGAAATATCTAAAACAACCCAGACAATTAGTGTGGACACACGTGCAAAAGATATTGTAGAGTTGAACATGCTAGGAAGAAGCCCTTCTCTGAGATAGGGTATGTTTCACTTTCAACCACATGTATTTATGCATAACTTTAGGCTTAATGCATCTGATAGTCAATTATACATGCACCTTACACAGGTAGATAATTCCATTACTTTGTTACATACATGCCCTACTTATATGACCTCAACTTATTATCTAGTTGCTCTCCTGCTTCTTGAGACATCACAACCTATTTCAAGAATTTCAGTATGCGTATGTAATAGAGGATGATGAGAGTATAACATGGAATGCATGCTTGAGATGTACACATTTCAAGTAACTTTCAAGTCAAGAATGCTAAACATACAATATTCAATCATAGGTAAAAGCCTTAAGACCATAAAAGAAAAAGGATACAGAATTCATTGAGAGAATAAGAAACCAGTAAAGTTTACCACAGAGTCTAGTAGTTTCATTCAAGAAACAATCATAGGGATTGAACTTCCTTCTAAAGATACACTTCATAGAACCAAGTATGAAAAATAAAGCAGTGCAGAAATACATTGCACAGATCAATTATACTAGCATACAAATTTAGACAAACATACCCTTCTGTCTTTGCTTTTCCTTGTTGAAATATGATCCTCTTTCCTTCGTTTGCCATTTTCCTTCTTCTGCAAACAAATTCAACTAGGTGGTTATTCAGCATTCGAAAACAATTCACGTTTATATGCATAATTGCCATACAAACATAAGCAAATGATTTTGAGAAATTTTGCACACAATATGCCATACACAATTCAACCATAAAACTAACATCAAACTCATGATCCAATACCAAAATCAGAAAACTACAATATTTAACTTTAAACAAGTAGGAAACCATAATACAAGGACCTCAAATATTTAAACAGAAAAAACAAAACAAAAAGATATTCCTCAAATATAGAAACTGTAAATTTTAGAACCGTAAAAGTGCCAAGATATCCTTGACTCATACAAATAATGGAAGTTCATTTACAATAACACCTGCTAACAATAAAAAGATAAAACTGAAACCTAATACAACTAATTTGACCAATGTAAGGCTTTAAGCATCAAATAAAATTATAATTGACATTTAAACTAGACTTGTCTTGATTCCTTGGTTGGCGGCAGGCTGGTGACTGTACAAGTCACAAGTTTTTGAATTATGAATAGACTAGGGAGCCAAATCTTATTAAACTTGACAAATGCAACTCTTCACCACAGAGTTTTTAAACAGAAACTCTTGAGGTTTAATTTGATCCAAAACAATGAAATTGTTAAAGCTATAACCAGATAAACTGTTTTGGAGGACAACTTTTTGTGTTATAACAAAATACTTCAAGCTTGGACCCAAAGCTTCGATAACATACAATTTGAAGTGATCAACTTACGGTCATCCATCTGCAGCGCAGTGCCACTTCCCGAACTGTTTTGTCCTTCAACCTCATCGCTATCTTAGCATAGCGAACTATGGTTGAGTCAGATGCATACCTGCAAACAGCAAAATATATATAAAAATTGTACAGGCTTTCATTAATCAAATGCAAGTTAAGAAATAAACAAGGAAAACAACATGGGGCACAAGATAACAATCTGGAACTGCAACACAAAATGAAGCCACACACATATTGCCATTGCAATACCAGAAATCAATGCATTGTATTATAACTAAAGCTAAATAGTTAATGGGAAGAGCTTTGACTTGTTAAGGTATAGAACATTGAAATATAATTCACAACTACTTATGCAATTGCAATTATCATCCTCACCATCCATGTTTTCATTGGTCATTCTGGACCTCCTAACTAATAGTAGTAAGTTTATACCATTTATTTAAATCAATGGCAAAATAGAGCATCGTAAGACCTGAGGATGGCAAAAAAGGTAACTAGGAAAAATGTTTTACCAAAGCCGAAGAAATCTCGGATCATAATGTGCCAAAGGTTATTTTGTAACAAGAACTACCCGTTTCTAAAGCACGTAACAGGTTCATGAACAGGTACGTTGACAGATGCAATGAAATGCATTTTAGCAACAAAGAAATATAGAAAGAGCAAGATTATCTCTTCATTTTACTCGAAACGACAGAAAACATAGGCGGGGAACACATATACTCAGTAGAACTAAAAATTTACATCAACAAAGAGAATACTTCACTTTTCATCTTATAATAGACATATAAAAGTTAAAATTAATATCAATAATTTGCTCTTGATGTTTTTACCAACCTCAACATACTTTTACAATCCTAAGAAACCTGAAGATAAACATTTTTCCACTTTTAACTTTAAAAAGCTAATTTTAAATATATATATATATATATAGAGAGAGAGAGAGAGAGAGAGAGAGAAGAAAATGGTGATCACCAAGTTACAGAACAGTAGCAGGAATGAAAGGAACTAAATGATAAAAAGAAGTTCAAAATTAAAGTGAGAAAGACAGAGAGGGAGTTACTTGGCGAGTAAATCCTCGAGGATAGATTGTTCTTCGGGAGTCCAGTTTATGGAGATGCCGGGGTTGTGCCTCAACGCCGCCTGCGTGTCAGCCAAGCCGGCGGCACGCGCCGAAGTATTGGCTTCGCTGCTGTTCGAAATGAGGGAAATGCCATTGGCTATTGTAGGAGGAGCCGTTACCTTCTGGTTCGACAAACCTTCCTGATTATTCCCCGTCGGATTCGCACTCGCGGCCATTAATCAAAACCAATATATGTATATATATAGCAAAAATATTGTTGTGTTGCTCTCGAATTGTAAGGTTGGAATACTTGGAATCCTGAAACTGGAAATTTATATATCTCAAGTAATTATTGGAATTAAATGTAAGCATACAAATTTAATTAATGAGGAAAAGGAAAAGAAAGAGGAAGTGGAAGTGGATGAATTCATTTGCAAAGGGAATAGAAACGAGGGGGAGCCATTTTCCATTGCCAGCCTAAGAAAAGAAAAGCGAATCTTTCTAATTAACTTTTGCCTTTCTCATTTTCCCCCCGAGAGAGTGACAGAATATTTATTTGTCTCTCTCTTTTTTTCGTATATTTTATCCTTTTCTCTTAACCTTTTTAGTTTTTAACAGCGTTTCTTGCTTTCCCGGTATCCACCAAAAATAACTTGCAAATGTTATATCCAGAAAAATATATACCATGTTAACTAAAATCTCCGGATAATTTATTTAATTTAAATCCAAGTTAGTTATTTTAAAAATTTATTAATTTTGATATATGTTTGATAATCTAAAATAAAAATAACATGGCAAATTTTTTTAAAAAAAAATAATAAATAGATAAGAGTTAACTAATATTTTCAATTAATTCTAACAATATATTATCCTATCAAGAATTTACAGTTAAAATTTGATTTTATTTAGAATAAAGTGTAATCTTTAAAAATTAAGGATAAATAATTTTCATATTTCTAAATTTATATTTATCAAATAATTTAATTATATCAAACATAATTTATAATTTAAATTCAATATTAAATCCTCAATACTCAATTTTTTAATACTTATTTTTTATCACTTCATTTTTTAGTTTATTAAATTAACACTTTAGTTTAGTGAACGCTTTACTAACAAATATAATGATAAATTTCGAAACTATCCCTATCAAATAAAATAACCTTTTATTAATTTGGGTAAACAACACAAATAATTACATAATTATAAAAAAATTTATTTTAGGCACCTAAAATAAAAAAATATATACAATTTAAGCATTCATGTAACATAGGTTGGTCATTTTGGTCACTCTCATTAAAATCATTAATAGAAAACTGACGTGACAATTAAAAAATCGATATAATAATAAATTTAATTTTTAACTTTTACATATTATAGAATTAATTATAATTTTTAAAAATTTAACCCTTAAAACGGTTCTTAATTTGGTCTTAATTTTAATTTTTTTAAAGAAATAAGCAAATTCAATTTATTTTTAAAACCAATATGGATAGACAATGAATCAAATAGTGACAAAAAGAGAGAAAGGAAACCAACCTAACGCAAATAAGAAAGTTAAAATGACAGAGAAAATATTCCCAAATCCCAATGATGGCAGATAGCCTTTTCGATGAAATTCCCTAACAAATAAAATGAAGACATAGAAGCACGAGATGGGTATCCGTAATAATCAATTATTTCTTTCCCTTTCTTTGGCGTGGTTAATTGTTGAAATGAGAATTGGAATGAAAAAGTTTTTGGTGATATAGGGAACAAACTTTATATATATATAAAGGCTTAATTCATAATTTAACTCTTGAAGTATATTCATTTTTTCATTTTAGTACCTAAACTTTTTTTTTATGTCCCTCAATCATTCAGCATCAAAATCCTGATTTTTTTCTTTCATCTCCTTCCACCCATCAAACTCTTCCCCTCCATAATTTATTTTTTTTTCCCTTCTTTCATGTTCTTCACTGTGTATTCAAGGACAAGCTAGATAATCACAACCTATATTGATAAACTTGCTAAACTTGTGATAGAAAAAGAAAGTGTTGATGGAGAAAAAGTTTATGAGCCTCTTCATAGATGGAAAAGCTGAGCCTAAGCTAGATGTTTCTTAGTTCGAGATTGCACATGTTTGGCTTAAGTCTTCATTAAGTTTTTGTTCTTGTATAAGAATCAATTCAAATTTCATACTTTTTATTCTGTAATTAACAAAAACCACGAGGCTAATTGTAAGAATTGTGTGACAATTCATATTAACAACAATGACCATGAATCAAAATGGAATGATTAGCTTTTTTCATTAATATACGACAAAAGAAAAGAATGATGTGATAAGTGATGACAGTGCCAATGCGAAAACGATTCCCTCCCTTGGTAAATATAACATTACATGGAAAAAAAAAAACCACAATTCCAACTTTCTATTATACATGAATCTCGCATGTTTGGTTACAACAACCACCATAATAATGATTTTAAAATCTTCTCTCTTCTAGAGAAATAACACACTACAACAGTATTAAAATCTACATGATGGAAGGCTTTCTTGCCTCCAACTGTTAGATACTATTATTACAGGATATCTTTTAGGAATATATTATTATAAGATATTATCTTTTAGGAATATTTAAATATATTGGATATCTTTTAGGCATATATTTAGAAATATATTATATATCTTTCCATATATTTAGGAATATATTATATATATTTCCTATAAATATTATGTATACTCTTGAGGTCTATGAATAAGATTAAAAGGGATTACCCTATTCTTGTCATGACATCTGAGTCAGGTGTTTAACACAAATTATTTTTTTCTCAATGGCTGGCAACGATTCTACTTTTCCACCACCACTTCATGGTTTTACTACTGAGCACTGACAGTCTCTTCTGGAGATGTTCGGTAATACACAATCTACTACCAATCGGTTGAATGGTAAGTCCAACAATAATTGGATTATCTCCATGGGGTGTTCAAATCATGTTACGGGTGATTTTTTGTATTTGACGAATGTTAAAGAAGTTGTAGCATATTCCGTAGGACTTCCTGATGGCCAAACAGTGGTGGCCACCCAAGAAGGAATAATTAAATTGACGAACAAAATTCACTTAAAACATGTTCTTTACATACCTAAATTAAACTACAATTTAATTTTGGTTTCACAGTTGAATGATGATATGAACTGTTTTGTCCAATTTTCTACCAACATATGTGCTATTTAGGACCTTCATTCGAGGGAGCTGATTGGAGTGAGTGAGAGACGGGATGGACTTTACTACTTCCGACAGGTATCGACGGTCAAAGCGGTTTCGATTGAAGCTTCATCCTCTTTGGAACTTTGGCATAGAAGATTGGGTCACCCTTCCGAGAAAGTAGTGAAGTTACTTCCCTATGTTAGTAACTCTAGAGATCATTTGAATAAAGCATGCAAAATTTGCCATCGTGCTAAGTAAACTAGAAATAGTTTTTCAATTAGTGAACATAAAGTCACTCGTATTTTTGAGTTAGTTCATTATGATTTATGGGGTTTTTATGACACTCCATCTTGTGGATCTCATTATTTTTTGACATTAGTTGATGATTTCTCCCGTGCTGTTTGGGTATATCTATTGGCTAATAAGAATGAGGTTTTCAAGATTTTCATGTCATTTATTGCCATGATTGATCGTCAATTTTATCAACAGATAAAGTTTGTTAGAAGTGATAATGGGGCGGAATTTAATTGTCTTTATGATTATTTTTTTACAAATGACATTATTTTTCAAATATCTTGTGTTGGTCTCAACAAAATGAGAGAGTCGAGAGGAAACATCAGCATATTTTAAATGTGGCTCGTGCTTTGCGTTTCCAATGAAATTGACATATATCTTTTGGGGGGGAGTGTGTTTTGGCTACTTATCATCTTATTAATCGAACACTTTCACCTCTTCTTCATGGTAAAACATCCTATGAAATGTTGTTTGGTAGACCTCATTTGTTTGATGATATTCATGTGTTTGGTTGCTTATGTTTTGCTCATAATCAACGTTCTAAGGGTGATAAGTTTGCTAGTCGGAGTCAAAAGTGTGTTTTTGTTGAGTATCCTTTTGGCAAAAAGGGTTGGTATTTATATGATATGGATTCTAGAAGTTTTTTGTGTCCTATGATGTGAAATGTTTTGAAGATATTTTTCTATATTTGGATGGGAATATTGCAACCATTGAGCCCGACAATGTTGCTCTACTATATGGGAGTGTATACACAATTTTTTATACATATTTTGGTGAGTCAGAGGTGTCATGGCCCACGGCAGTTCCTCCGCTTATCACTCTGTAGCTTGTGAGTTCGCCACCTATAGTGTATTCATCTTCCTCTGATGACACAGTGATACAGAGGGCTTTGGTTAATGATGCGCTCGAATTGGGACGAGGGCATAGGGAGAAATTTCTCTCAGTGAAGCTTCGGGATTTTCTCACTCATACCGCCATAAAGAAAAGTCCATCTCCCGCTTCACCAGCTTGATAGTCTTCCTCAGGTACTCAATTTCATATAGCGTATTATGTTGATTATGATAAATTTACAGTGAAATACTAAAATTTTCTTGCAGTTATTATTGCAAGGATCAAGCCACAGTCTTTTAAAGAGGCTGTAAAGGATGTAGGATGGCGTAATGCTATGCAAAAGGAGATTTGTGCTCTGAAGGATAATGACACTTGGTCGATGGAGACACTTCCTCCTAGAAAGAAAGTTCTAGGTAGTAAGTGGGTGTACAAGATTAAATATAACTCCGATATAAGTATTGATAGACTTAAAGCTCGTATTGTCGTTTTTGGTAATCACTAAGTAGAAGGTATTGACTATAATGAAATTTTCGCTCATGTGGCGAAAATGGTGATTGTTCGTGCTTTTTTAGCTATTTGAAACTTCGAAAAATTGAGAGTTGTATCAGATGGATGTACATAATGCCTTCTGCATGATAGTTGTCGAAACCATTTTTTTTCGAACGAGTCTTGAAAAACGGGAATCGACTTTAAAAATATGGAAATGGAGTCACCACCAATCTTTTTTGATGAGGTGTGATCGGGTCACCTTTGTTTTAATAAAACATTTTGGTTTACTAAAACGGTGTTTTTGGTCTACGAAATTCGAGAAAATAGGTTCGGGATTCGGTTACGTACGAGGAAGGATTAGCACCCCCGTAACACCCAAAATTGGTACCGAATTGATTAATTAATGTCCTGACGTCGAAAATTTGAAAAGATTTTAGATTACGATCCATTTATTTAAAATATATATGTATTTGGACAGAATCATATCAGATGCCAAAGCTTCTTATTTCGAAGAAATAAAATGCTGTACTCAGCAAGTTAGGGCACAACATCTTATATTCTCGAAGTTGGATTTATCCTTCGACATTCAATTCTTGTATATTTAAAAAAAATAAGAAGGATATTCCCTTATTTGGGTCAAATGAAAAATCGCAACCCAGTAAGTTAAGGCACTATTTCTCAAAAATCCCGAATACGGAATATTGCCTTTGTTCTTTTGAAATTCTTATCTCGAGATGATAAAATATCACACCCAGTAAGTTAGGGCGCAATGTCTCAAATTCCCGAGAATAAGTTTTATATTTATTTAAAAAATTTATGTTTATGATTTGAGAAAGAAAGGATATCCGTCTACTAGGTTTTAAACGAGAAGAATCGAAACTCAGTAAGTTAGAGCACGATTTTCTTGAAACCCCTAAACACGAACATTGCCTTATAATTTTAAAACCGAAATGACATTAAAACACTACATCTTTTCGTAAGATACAATGGAACACTAATATACAAAGCAAGATATTAATCCATACATCAAATATTACAATGATGAATCACAAATAATTAGTAGTTACAAATTAACAAATTACAATTCATATGCTAGCAATAATCATATAATGAAATTAACAATTGAAGAAAATAGAGCAAAGTATTATACAAAAAAAAAAAGAAAAATGAATGTAAAATGAAAAGTAATTAACACTCATTTTATGCAAAATTATTTAAAGATAAGATATGTGTGAGATAAATTTTAATACATAATAAAGTATGATCCTTCAAATTAAAGGATTATATACGCTAATTTTAAAATAAAAACACATATATATGAATAATTTTAAAAGTAAATGAATTTGTATAGATAAATTTAAAAGGATGTATGTAATAAAAAATATGTGCATATTAAGAGAAAATTTGAATGTAGATCTATATACATTTATATACATAAAACCTTTCTATTATACTGATTTTGAATAAAAAAGAATTAAAAATATATTTTTGTATGTAAGAAAATAGAACAATAAACATACATATAAATAATTTGAAATGCCTAACAATTAATTAATTAATGCAAAATAGAATAAAATTATATGCACAGGGTTTGATCATAATATATGCGAATGAACAAGGATTAAAAGCACAAATTTTCCACAGTCAAGAAGCAATATACAAATTGGATCGAATTGATATAACGTACAAATTATAGGGGTGAATTTAAGAACAAAGCAAACATTTAATGGATCTGATTAAAAAAACAGCACAGGAAAGGAGGGTTAAACACATAAATATCCCCTGAGTATTAAAACGCGCGGATCTTAGCCGCATTCGGGTCGGGTCTCTGGGTGTAAGCCAATACGGCGTCGTTTTAAGGCTATTGCAATGAGCCTAAACGACGCCGTTTCTTTAATGGATATAAAACTAGATTAAAAACAGGTCAAACCCCCCTCTAAGCCTTAAAACGAAACCCTAAATCCCCTTTTGTTTTCTCCCTCAGTCGAAATCAGCCCCAATCTCACCACCGAGCCACCACCTCAATCAGTGGTCGGTAGCGAACGATAGCCCATCGAATGGACGTCTTTACATCACCGAAAACGATGGCTAGCGGAGCCAGAAGGTGTCTCTAAGACGCACGAAAGCTAAACCACGGCTTCGAAATCCCTCTTTGCTTCGATTGCGGCGAAGAAGGCGGATTCCGACTCACGGTAAGCCTCTCCCCTTTACTCTCTTTTCTTTTATTTCAAATATATATATAAAATAAAAAGAAGATCAAAAAACAGAAATAGAAGAACAAGAACACGAACACGAATCGAAAAAAGATTAATCACCTCTTTAATCTGTTTTTTTTTGTTCTGTGTATATTCAAAAAATCGTGGAATCCTCCCCTCTTTACAGTGGTTGATTTCGATCCTTTTAAAGGCCGAAATTGAAATAAAAATAAAATGAAAATAAAATAAGAATACAACTATTTTTTTTTGTTTTTTTTCTGCTGCTGTTTGTTTGTCCTTGTTTTTACAGTCTTTGTATTGTTGCGGACGTGGCGTGCGGAGGTGCGTCTGCAGAGACACGAGCCGATCTGTTGGTAAAGGCTCGCGCGTGGCGTGCGCGCGTGGTGGCGCCAGCGTGGGTCATCAAAGCAGCAGCAAAGGGGCGCGTGTGAGGGACGCGGTAGCCCAATCGTCAACGATGTTGCGTGCGCCGGAAAGATCCTAGGGTTTCGCTTTCTTTGAAACCATTTGGGCCATTCGGGCGATTTGGGATTAGGCCAATTTGGGTTATTTTAACTGGGTTTGTGTCTGTGTATGTCGTTTGGGCTGGTAGGGGTAGTGTTTTAGGCATTAGTTTGGTGATTTGGGTCTATTGGGGTATTTAGGCTTTGGGTTTTAATTTATGGGCGATATGTAAACTTGGGTGTAATTTGGACTATGGACGTTTGAATTTTTACTGGTGTTTTATTGTAATTTATTTTTTGGTTAATGAATGGGCCCGGGCAGATTTGGGCTCCTACAATGGTCTTGATGAAGAGGTTTACATGAAGCTTTCTCCAGGTTTTACCTATGATAAGCCTGAACTGGTTTGCTGTTTGCGCAAGTCTTTGAATGGGTTAAAATAGGTTCCTCGGTGTTGGTTTGCTAAGTTGGTTAGTGCATTGAAAGGGTATGGGTTTTTTCAATCATATTCTGGTTATTCTCTCTTTACATACACTAAGGGATCTGTACACATTAATGCTAGTTTATGTTGATGATTTGATTATTTCTGGGAACGATTCTGCTGCTTTGAAAACTTTTAAGGGGTATCTCAGTTCTTACTTCCATATGAAGGATCTTGGTGTTTTGAAATATTTTTTGAGGATAGAGGTAGCTCATAGTTCTTTGGCTATATTTATTTGTCAAAGAAAATATGCACTTGATATTATTTTAGAGACGGGTTTTCTGGGAACAAAGCCCGCAGGATCCCCAATAGCACAAAATCATAGATTGACACATGCTATAGGGGTAATTTTGACTGATCCTGAGTCATACAGACGATTAATGGGCTGTTTGATCTATTTGGCAGTGACCATACCTGATTTAGCATACTCGATTGATATCTTATCTTAGTTTATGCATGAGCTAAGACAAGAGCATTAGGTTGCTTGTCCGTTAACTAAGTGTTCGCTTATTGGCTGGCTTGTCTTTCTTGGACAATCTCCTAATTCCTAAAAACTAATAAAAAACATATTATTTCTCATTCTTCCGCTGAAGCTGAGTATAGGTCTATGGCTTCTATTACTTGTGAGCTCAAGTGGTTGAAAGTGAGCTTAGGTGTTCATCATCCTAAAGCTATTCCTTTATTTTGTGATAGTCAATCTGCATTGCACATTGCACAGAATCCTGTATTTCATGAGCGTACTAAACATATTGAAGTGGATTGTCACTTGTTAGTGATTAAATCCAGAATGAGTTGATTGCACATTCTTATGTTCCAACCTCACTTCAGTTAGCTGACATTTTTACAAAGGCACTTGGTAAACCTCAATTTGAATATCTTCTTAGCAAGTTGGACATTTATGATCAGCATGCTCCAACTTGAGGGGGTGTTAGGATATTACTATTATGGGATATCTTTTAGGAATATCTAAATATATTGTGTATCTTTTAGGCATATGTTTAGGAATATATTATATATCTTGTAAATATAGAATTAATTGTAAAGAATAAAAAAAATTAGTCTCGGTTTAAGACTAAATTGAAATTTAGGCAAATATTGAGTAAAAATTGAAATATTTAATATGAAATTGAATTGTGTTATATTGATGAATCATTTTATGATTTTTGAAATTTTTGAAATGAATGATTAGATTACGATTACTTGGTAATGCTACAAAACCCTATTCCGGCGACGGATATAGCCAGAATAGGGTTAGGGGTGTTATATTTCTGATATTTGAAACTTGAAACAACAGTAACAACTAATTGATGTGACTTGGCATGCCAAGTCCCTTGGTATTTTTGAGCCCATCTCAGGGTAGTATCCTTGATATTTTACTTGTAATAATAAAGCAGGAAACATACTAACAGATATGCAAAAGCTTGTAATTAATCAAAGAAGAAACAGACAATCAAAGTGCTACAGAACTATCAAAGCATGATTCTTTGGGTTTGCCTAAGTTTCCTATTTCAGAAGCTAAGGATTCAAGAAGAGTGAGGAAAACTTTAGAGGCCAAGCGTTTCAAATCAACCCAAGACTAGATTGGCAAGCAGAACGCTTGAAACTAAAAAAAGAATCAAATCCCAATAACTATTCAACTTTTTACCTCAGAAAGAAAATCTGATTGACAATGAGAAAGCAGTGTTTAATAGTTTATTTCCATCTAACACCATTAAAAGAAAAGTAAGAGAGTCAATTCAAGCAATAGCTTCAAGGTTGGATGATGCATAAGCAAAGTAAGAGCCAATAAACAATTTCAGGACATAATAATTTACAGTAATGTTCGCATAACGGTCACATTGACATAGTGTCTAGTGGCTCTTGCATATTCTCTAAGTTGGAAATATTTTAATTCAACCAACATTAACAAGTTACACATCCAACACTCGAATAACTAAATTAAACAACTAACAGAGAAACAGAGAAGGCAATAACCTTGATCAACAATTCTATAAGGGGTAGTGATAGAATTGGCATCTTAATAGTACAACAACTTTGTCGAAATGACAAATTCTATTATTTATTTTTTGAATTAAAATATCCTAAACATTGGATTATCATACACAAATTTATGTATAGTTAATTCATTTTTCCTATTCTTTACACATGAGTATCTGATGTATGTTAATCTACCATAATTTGATATGGAAAATTAGGCTTTTTCGGAATACTTAAGGAGCTTATTCTTAAACAAAGTAGCGTCTTTTTTCGTAATTTTTAGATTTTAAGTTAATAAGTGTAAATATCTCGTTTTTACTAATTTTTGTGACCCAATTTGGCCAATAGTGCCATTGGGGGACCTAATGTATGGTTGAGTAGTATAGGGCATGTTGGAGGTTGAAAACGAGCAAAAACAACACTAAAAGAAGGGTATCGTGATATTCAAACATTGGAATCGCGATACCTCCAACAGACTTGAAGATTGGAGACCACCTTTCAGTGGTATCACGATATCCACCCTCAAATAAGACCCCCAAGTTCAAAACTAATTGGGATATCGCGATATCCTCTACTTGGGCATCGCGATACCGATATTGTGAGGGGGACAAAGTTGGACAAAAAGGGTTGTTTTTGTCCACCCGACGCACCAATCACACAAGGCTCGTGTAGGGGCAATTTTGGCAACAAAATTTCATCAGCCTAAAACAACCAATTTTGACTGAGGAGAGAGGAGACACACATTAGTTTAGTTTTTAGCTTCAGTTTCTCTAAGTTTTCTCTTAGTTTTTCTGCAACTTTTCTAGGGTTTTTATTTTCTCTTCTCCTTTCTTAGTTTTAGAGTTTGTTTTTCTGCACTTCCTTCTTGTTCTAAGTGTTCTTAGTGTTAGTTAAGTTAATTATCATTGTAGCTTAGGTTTATTTGCACTTTCAGTCCCTGTACCTTGTTTGTAAGCCATTTCTAGTTTTAGTTTAATGTATTTCAGTTTCTTTTACTTTAAATCGGCTAAAGTTTATTCCTTTTATGTTTATTACTTTAGATTTTCTTGATGAATGTCTTTAGTTTCATGTCTTTTAAGTTTTCTTGCATAAAAATCCAAACTTTTATATTTTTCTTAAGCTTTAATTTAATGGCTTTTTTGCTTCTCATTTCCATGTCAATTAGTTTTATTTTCAGCATGAGTGGGTAAGTTGATTTTTTGGACAATGGACGAAATCGTAATAAATTGGACTAAATCGAATAGACCTAAAAACTTAAGAATTGACGCCCTTAAGGGAATATCTAGACAAGTGAGACTAAAAGGTAATGTTGTTGTGCACCAATTTATTAGTCCCAAATTAACCAGTGAGATCGAGAGATAAACCAAATTAATTTGTCTAAGTTGGTAAAATTGAGATTGAGAGATAAATTTGAGCCACTTAGTAATTTAAGCGATTTAAGTTCCTCACTCGAATACCAGTGAACCACATCGAAATCAACCGACTATAGTTAGTCATTTATTGGTTAATCTCGTAGTTTTGTACTATTTACAATTTGGTCCCTAGATTAGCATATTTCATTTTCTTGCTAAACTTTCTTGTTATGATTTGTCGTACCATAAAATCATACCAGTAGCTGCTTAGACTCTATAGTGTACACTATTTATCACTCAATCACCATCTTCTTTGGGTTCTGATACGGAATGACGCAGAAGCAAATCGAATTCAAGTTGTTTGACTCAAGAAGGAAAGATTTGGATATGATCTGAAAAGAAAAAATAAAAAAAAATTAGTATTAAAGAAATCAAAAATAGTATAAGAAGAAAATTGAGAATAAAAAAATAAAAATCATAAATAAATAAGAAATAGAAATTAAAAAAGAACAAAGTGAAAGATGGACGAGTAAACCGATGGATATGATGGATAGAAGGATAAATGTTCAATTGAACCATTTGAGATATAAATCCCAACAAACTCAATTAATGGGTCTAATCAACCCTCCAATAAATAATCTTTGGCAAATTGAAGGGTGAAGAATGAATTCCCACGACTCCTTGAAGAAAATCGAGAAGAAAACTACTTCTAAAAATCACAAGAAAGAAATCTTATACAAGAAACAAACTCCCAGAGTTGAAAACTTTATTAATGAAAACAATTGTATCCTTAGTGAACAATGAAGAAGCCTTTATATAGGCTAGCTAAGTACATCCAAATAAAACTCTAAAGTATACTAAAATTCTAATTGATCTAAACAAGAAGTGGTTTTAAACAAAACTTTCTTGTTAACATAAAACTCCTAAATAACTTAAAATACTTAATAATTATAAAAAAATTGTAATAAAAAATAATAAAATAATAAGAGATAATAAATACAATGTTGGGCTCATGTATAATAAAAATTAAGCCTAGGACCCGAACCCAATATGAAATGTCTAAGCTTGTGGGATTGATTAGGGTCCTTGAAATGAAACGCCTAAGCTTGTTAACATTCTCCACATAGGCTTGTCATCATATATTGAGAGTTTAGGCCCACAAACAAAATTAATCCCTTCTAATTCATCCTCGCTCCAAAATCCATCATCTTGAAGCTTCAACTCTTCTTATCGATTTTTTCGTGATAAAATCTTGAACGAATAAGTTGAGTTTTGACTTTAGCTGCTTGGATTTGGATCTCGTGATTGGGCCTTGAAGGAAACTAATCCCATCTCTATTATGGCCTTTGAATTGGATTGAGCTGCTCGTATCAGGTTCGACCCATTGGAATATTTCGTGTTTCATCGGAATTATAAATATTACAACTGACAATACGCTTGTAGTAAAATCGCACTTTAAATTTATTTTATAAAATCGTTTGTTTTATGCGCACGCGTGCATGCGGTCACTTGTCTATACCAATAAATTCAATAGGTAGTTAGGTACAGATACTGATTCTTTTGTCTAATAATAAATCTACATATCATCCATCCACACAAGCATGATAATCGACTAAACGCACAAGCATAAATAATGCTTATGATAAGATACTTATTCATATGAGAAACAAAATTTTACAGCCATCTGTCACCAACATAGAGGAAAATGTATTTCAAAGGACAAAGCCCACAAGCTTCATTTAAAATCCAAAATCCAATATCATTTAACCTATCCAACTATGTTGGCAAAATAGTTGCTTAATACCTATTGCTCCTTAATAGACAAAAACATTGAAATAATAGAATCCATATTAAGGATAAATAATAATGATCACATTCAAATACTACCGCACATCATTATAGTGAATTGAACCTTGTACAAACATAAGAACGCCTTCACCGTTGAAGTCAATTATACTTAGTTGTCTACGATACTTCACCTCAAACCTTAATGCACAAGGCCAACTTACAGAACTTCCACAAAACTTATTAACTTAGCAACAATTAAAAGCAACTTTCCGTAACCTCTTAAAAAATCTTTAATACAAACAGATTTAGAAAACGTTAAACCTTCATTAATCTAGGCAATGTTGCATGCTTTTATCTCACATCAAACTCAACGCATATCAGAACGCATCATTTCCAACTCGGATTCTGTCTTGATACTCTGGTACAGAAACATAAAAAATATTTGCTAAAGTTGCATGTCCCATTCCAATAATATTTCATGACTAAATGCTCATTTTCTTCTCTTCACCAAAACATTCATTGCATCTTTTATGGATAATTATTGTTTGCATGATGATTGTTTCGCTCCTAAAGCTCATTAAACTGACTCTAAAAGGCAGTAGTAAGCACAATGGTTCAACACAACAAACTTAAAAGCTATTACTTTTTCCTCGTGTATAATTTTACAAACTGCAAGATAATATAAGCCAGTTGGCATCTTACCAACAAAATTTCCAGCAAAATTGCGGTAAAAACAAGAAAGCTATTACACATTGCAAATAGATGAGAAATTCAAGACTTTAGCATATGAACAAAGAGAAAAGGACACAAAACAAAGATAACAATTTTAGTATAACAACATCAGCAACATTTGGAACGTGAGAAATAATTATCAATTCAAACAACTGCAGAAAAACAAAAAGGAAATAAAAAGATTAGGGATGTGGGAGCTTAGAAGGGATTAGAAATGGAAAACCATAAAACTGCAGTCGATGCATGTCTCTTCTGTCGGTGCCACTCGCTTCCTCTCGACATCCCCCATCACCATTGAGAACTGTCGCTTCTTAGATACTGCTTTTGAACCAGACTTGGAGAACCTGAAGAGTTTGCCAGCATTGGAGAAAATGATGACAGGAACCTCAGCATCACAGAGAACGGCAAACTCTTTTGACGAGTTCGGTCCACGCTCACCGCACCATTGTTGATACACAGTACCAAGGGAAGCAAAGATGGAGGGGGGATGATGTCCTTGTCAAGAAACAGAGCTGAAGCCCCCTTAAATGGAGTGCATGGGGTTACTTGAATAATGAGTTTTTCGGGTTGGATTATGGTCGAATTTCGATCGAATTATTATATATTTTATTATAATTGTATAAAAAATATTTATAGTCTATATTTCGAGATTAACATTTTAATATTTGAAAAATAAATTATTTTTATTAGAAAATATTTTTATATTATTCAAGATTCGAATCAAAGATGTTCAAACACCATAACTATTAAAATGATTATAAAATATTATATCATAATTAAAAGTATATACATATAAAAAATCATATCATATTATATATATAATATAAAAGGTGCGTAAGTGACACTTCTAATATACTGACACGTCATTATTAGCGATGGATAATATTATTTGAATTATAAAATTCAGTTACCCTATTATTTGTATGAACTTTAAAAGTTTACAATTAGAGTAAATTATTTATATATTAAAAAAATTAAATTTTTTGAGATAAAATTAGTTTTCAAAAATATTAAAGTAAATCTTTAAAACAATTGAGATAAGTTTTCTATCTTGGTTAAAAAAATAAATATAATAATTTATTTGGTCTTCCAATTTTATAAAAAAAAAAAATTAGTCATTCATTTAAAATTTCACCTTTTTCTAGCCTTTAAACTTACATTATTTAAGAAATCATCTAAAAATAGATGGAAAAATTAATATTTGTTAACTTTGCTAATGTGATAGTCCACATGTATGTCACTTTAGCAATTAATTAATTTTTTTTATATTTTTACTTTTTAATTTTTTGAATTTTAAAAAAGTTCATTAATTACTGATGCCACATTAGTAAAGTGAATAAAGATTAACTTTTCATTTATTTTAAAATGATTTGATAAAAAAAAATTAAAGGTTAAAAGAGAAAAAAAATAGAAAATTAATATTATTGTAAAGACAAGTTGGTTCAAATAATAGAATGAATTGTTAAAAGAATCAAGACCAAAATTTTATCTAATATTTAAATTAGTAAAATTTAAAATTTAAAATGAATTATATTATCACTTTCTCTTATCTAATCAAATCCCGAAAGATAAATTTATTATTTGAAATACTAAGAAAATATTTTAAAATTTTGAGTAAAATTTATTGGTTAAAAATTTTAAAAAGTATTAAAATAAACCTTTTCGATCTTAAATTTAATTATTTAAATTTTATTTTAAATTTTACTATTAACTTAACTTAAGTTGTTAAAAGTATTAAAATGAAGATTGAATTTTTATCTAATCCTCAAATAATTAACTTAAAAAAATGAATTACATTATCACTTTTTTCATATCAAATAAAGACACCCTATTTAAGATAAATATTACAATAATATAATTTTTTGGTATAATAATTTATTTGACTCTCTAATTTAAAAACAAAATCATTTTAGTCATTTATTTAAGTTCACCTTTTTTAGCTTTTACATTTGCCTTATTTGTCAAATCATTCAAAATAAATGAAAAAATTAGAGTCTATTAACTTTGTTGACATAACATACACATAAATTGTCATGACAACAATTAGTTAGTTTTTAATTTTTTAAAATTCAAAAAAAATATTTATTTTTTTAAAAATGATTACATTTATTAAAAAGTAAAAAAATATTTATTTGTTGACTTTTTAAAAATGAATTAATTGCTAACATGGCTCTACGTGTGTCAGCAAAGTTAATAGACGTTACATATATTTTTGGGTGATTTGACAACAATAAATATAACTTCAATGGTTAAAATAGTCGAAAAATTAATTTAAAAGCTAAAATAAATTTTTTTTATAAAGTTGGAAGACTAAATAAATTATTATACATTTAATTGAAAGATAAAACTTCCTATTGTAATACATTTTACAAAGAAAAAAAAAAGCTTGATTTTGCTTTGACTTTAAAAATGACATCTTTTGACTAAATTATTTTAGAAAAAAAAATTAATTTATGTAAAGCTTTTACATAAAATAAAAGCAGTTCAAATTTTAAACTCAATTTGTAATTTATCGATCCAACATTCACTTTTTTTTAAAAAAAATAGTTTAAGTTGAAATTATAATTTATTGATCCAACGTTGACTTTTTTTTTTAAATATAACTTGAGTTGAAATTATATTTGTAAAAAAAAAAGAACCCATACGTTAAAATTATAAATATGTTCTTTTTCTCACAAATAAATGAAGGGTTTATATTAGATATAATTTTCTCAAAAAAAATATATTAGATACAAAAGAAAGTAAAATTAAATTAAATTGAAGTATTAAAAAAAAGGTGTAGGTACATACTTTTTATTAATTTGATTTTTTAGCTAAATGTGGTTATGAAACTTTCAAAGAGAGTTAAAAAAATTAAATAAAAATGTTCAAGGTGATTAAATTATTAGTAATATTATGTTTTGGTCATTTCACCTTAAAAAGTTATAAGATGATTATTAAGTTGTTTGAAAGTTTTCGTTTAAATTACTGAACTATTTAAAAAAATTATTTAAGTCATTAAATTGTTAATTTTTTTTTTTAAGTTCAGCTAATAAGCTCCAAATTACGATTTAACAATTGGTACAGTGGATCAGTATCCATCAACGAGTAGAAGAACATACTTTAGATCTAAGTTAATCGGACAGTTAGTGTGTAAGATTAGAGAAGAAAACTGTTTATATTTTGGTGCATAAATTTATGATGTTCAAAATTTTTTATGAAAAAAACTTAATTGTAGAAGAGAGAAACGTTTTTGATTGGTATAGACGATACAAAGAAAGACATACAACAACGATTTTAACAATCCAGTGATATAAATGAAAACTTTCGAAATAAATTAATTACTTTTTTTAAAGAAAATTTTGAAGTTGAGTAGTCAAAACTAATTTATTGTATATTTCTTGCTGATACAATAATATTTATTTTATATGCAACTAATTTATTTTATATGAATTATTATATTTAAAAATTTAAAGTTTTAGTCAATATTTTTATAAAAAATAATTTGAGTTTTCTTTAAAAAATTAATAATTAGATTTAATTATTTTTAAGATATTAACGGCCACATCGTTAAAAATTATAAATGTTCTTATTATGAACTGCAGATTAATCTCTTCCACTGCTCAAAAATTGCAATTCCTCTTTTCTTTTTTACCAATATATAAAAAGTAAAATAAATAAATTTAAAAATTAACCAAAACAAAAGACAAAGCAAAAAAGGTAAAATGGGTGGCCCAGAAAATAAGGGTAAGGGAAGCTAAAACGCGAAAGTCGTCTGTATTTATTCGATTTTCTTTGTCCTGAAGGCGAATCCTCAGAAACAACACGGTCCTCAAATTCATTGGTCTGACCTAGAAGCTATGGATTCTAATTCCCAACAACCAGGTTCCGTTCCTTTCTTTTTTCTTTTATGATTTTTTAGGGTTTATCGAATCATCGATTCAATATACACAATTTTATGATTTTTTTAGGGTTTGTCTAATCATCGATTAGATATACACAATTAGACTTATTAGATTCTTGATTTTTATTATTGTTTTTTTTCGCGCGGGGGTGGGGAGGTAGTTGTTTTTGCTTGGTTGGTGATTTGGTTGAGGAAACTAAGAATCAATCTTATTATGTTTCGTATGAACAAAAAAAATCTAATTGTGTTTCGAATTTTGGGTTTTTATGTGGATTTTTAGGGGTTTGTTTATGATAGAATTCGGTCAAGAAATTGAAGGATAATTAGCTTTGTTTAGGCGTTAAAAAATTAAATATTTGAAATTGATCTTTTTCCCCCTTCTGTTTTGGTTTTGTGCAATTTGTTTATGTTTGACATTCTCAACTGCAGCTACTGGTGTCTCTCCACCTAAACCATGGGAGCAAGCAGGGGGCTCAACGGGTTCTGGACCCTTTAAGCCGCCATCACCTGGCAGCACAAGTGATGTTGTTGAGGCATCCGGAACAGCAAGACCAGGTGAACTTGTTTCTACTGCTGACAGGACTGCAGCTGTGAATAGAAATGCTGTTGGTAGGCCCTTACCCAGCAGGCCTTGGGAGCAACAGAACTATGGAAGCACTTACGGAGGTAAAGATTTAATTTGTCTATTATAATACGAATGGCTGTTACTTATTGTGGAGCTTGTCTAAGTTGGTGTTTGATGCAGGTTATGGTTCTGGTTTAAACTACAACTCAGCATATGGTTCGGGAATGTATGGTTCGTCATCATATGGTGGAATGGGTTCTTATGGTGGTGGATTGTATGGAAACAGCATGTATAGAGGAGGTTATGGTGGTCTATATGGGAACTCTGGAATGTATGGTGGTGGAATGTATGGCGGTGGCCTTGGTGGTGGCTTTGGGGGTCCTATGGGTGGTTATGGGATGGGCATGGGTCCATATGGTGAGCAAGATCCAAATAATCCTTTCGGAGCTCCCCCATCCCCACCAGGCTTTTGGATGTCCTTCCTCCGTGTGGTAATTTATTTAGATTCTTATTATTTATTATCTGATTAAATGTAAAGAATATCATCTGTTACTTAAAATGTCCAATCTATCTGTAATGCCAGCCCACCACCTTAGTTATCATTATTCCCTTGCTCTGTTCTTGAGCTCAAAATATGCAGTCCAGGAAATATTCACGTTTTTTATCATTTCACTGGCCATTTTCTAAAGCACTAAAATAGACTTGTGGATTGTGGAGGGGAAGGTATTAGTCGTAGTTTAAGCTTAGTTCTGGGTAGATTGGGATCTTTTATGGAGTGCTTCTTTAACTCTAAAATGTCAGAAACACTTGACGGCTGTTATTTAACTCTGACAACCAATTTAGATTCTAGGTTACAATGAGCTGATTATAATTTATTTGGTAGTTCTTTTGAGGTGACAATTGCTCGACTTAAAACTTATAAGTCTGTCCCTTCGTGTGAGTTTTATTTTCAATTCTGATAATCGCTTCCTTCACTAATTGCAGATGCAAGGTGTTGTTAACTGCTTTGGCAGGATATCTATTCTGATAGACCAGAATACACAAGCATTCCACATGTTTATGACTGCTCTTCTTCAGGTGCTGCTTGCCCATTTGTTTTGTCCAAAAGTTCATAATAGTTGAATCAGTGTTCGGTATGTGGAATTTGTAGCATGTTGTTGACTCATGGCATATTGTTATTTGCAGCTTTTCGATCGCACGGGAGTATTGTATGGAGAGTTAGCTAGATTTGTGTTAAGACTGCTGGGAATCAAATCAAAACCCCGAAAGATCAATCAACCAGGACCAGGTGGACTCCCAGGACCCCATAACCCTCATGGGAATCAAAACTACATTGAAGGGCCAAAGGCTGCTCCCAGTGGTGCATGGGACAATGTATGGGGAGAAAATGGCAGCGCCTAGTTTGATTATCGACGGTGGCTCAGCCAAAGCACACGCACCAATTTGAGTACCCTGCTTGATGAAAGACCAGGTGGACCTCATTTGAAGAATGTGACCGAAGTTTTTCTACAATTGAATATACCACCTACTCTCAATAGTGTTAAAAAAGAAAGATTGAAACTTAATAATAGCCCTTAAATGTGTGCTTATAGGTATCTTGACACTAAGGCAATAATAATTATTATATTTTTGATGATAAGTGAGTGTGATATTCTGTCCACGGTTAACCATATTCTAACATTTTATTATCAAATCATACAGTTGTTGGTTTGCAAACCAATCAACTTTAACTTGATTAACTAATTACAATCTAGAATTAGCAAGCGCTCTTCCAAAAAACCAGAATGATTGAAGATTACAAACAAAAGAAAACCAAAAGTGTGGCAGTATGTTATAGACCAAACACAAGTGAGGTAGTAAGGTGCTTTTTAATGACCTTGTCTTAAAACTGAATGCAATTCCAATAAAAATAAAAAGTAAACCTTAGAAAAGGTCTCATGCTGTATGAAAAGTGCCTCAAGTTGACTCATCATAATCTATGCTGTCCCAATTAGGCCCTATCGACATTACTTCTTCAGCCTTGATCTCCACGTTGCATCTATACAATTTAAACAACTCCAATGCTGTATCTGATATCCGGCTATTCCGGCTCATGTACAAAACGGAGAGCTCTTTGCAGCCATCTCTTAGAGCCTGCAACCCTTGATGACATAAGTTTCGGCAGCGGTTCACGTGGAGTTTCTTTAAATTATGGCAGTTTGATCCGATGGAAGTCCACCCTAGAACCCTAACCTCGTGACACAATGCCAGGTTCCACTCCTGAAGTTGCGGACACCCTTTTGCGATTGCAACAATAGAAGCATCAGTAACGCTTCTACACATTCGAAGATTAAGGATTTTAAGCCTTGCTGCAAATCCATTCCCTATTGCTTCCAGTCCATTTCTGAAGTTTGAGCAACTTAAACTGGCGATGTTCAAAAACTTAAGCCCACCTCCACTAACAATGGACATTATTCCTTCGGGTTCAAGATTACAACATTCAGCATCGATGTAGACCAGAGTTGATGAACAGCCTCTTAAGCCAACACCACTTACTCCCCGGCAATTAGATATCTTAACTGCTTGAAGTTCACGGCATCCTTGAGAAAGAGCTCTCAACCCAGAGTCCGAAATACATGGGCAATAAGCAAGATTCACATGCCTCAAAGCCAAGCAAGCATTAGCTAAAGCTTCTAGCCCGGTATCAGTAATGCTGCATCGGTAAAGACTAATAGTAGTCAAGAAGGGACAACCATCACCAACTAGGGAAATCCCGTAATCGCTGATTTTAAAACAACAGTCCAGACATAGGGTTTGCAATTTCGAACCATAGGGTTTCAAGTAGCTTAGGGCCGAATCCAGTATCTCTACGCATCCGGAAAGGGATAAATACTCTAAATGCTGAAAACGGGCAAGAATCCTGTAAAGATGGAATGAGTTGATATCGGTACAGCTCTGAGATAATGAGTAAGGGCCAACAATGCCGAAAGAACATGGAAATTGTAAGGACCGACGATTCAAGTTTTGAATATTAAGCCAGCGGTGGCAAGTTAGGCCAAATGATTCACGGTCAGTCCTACAGTCAAGAAAATTGAAAATAAAACAGAGGCAATCATCAGGTAGGAGCATGATCGAAGTAACACCGTCCATCAAAGAATCTCCCATGTCAACCTTGTTAGCTCTCGTCTGAAGGCTGTAGAGCTCGGATCTTTATTGTAAACTTCCTAAAAGCAGCACTAGATGAGTCGGGAGAGTCAAAACCACAAAGGGCAGGCGCATCTCCATACCCATACCCTATATGAACCCCACATTTACGGCAAAGTAGTTTAGTTTTTGATCGATGACGGCCCCAACTGACAGGAAAGCAATGTACCTCGTCGACTTGTGTGAATCGACTAAGATCAACAGATAGAAAGGAGATAAGACCTTTCTCTACGGATTTGCGATATTCAGAGCCTATGCTGGTGGCGATTCGATTGGAAGAGGTCAAGTTCAATGGGTAACCACAAGATCCGCAGCTGCATGTATCATCAAGAAATAAGACATTACACTACAAAGCATTGCCAAAAACGATGGGGCAAGGGGTCTATTATCGACCAAATGATGATGAACAAGATTACAAGATCTTTCAATCATATCATTACAAGACAAGAAACTAAAACCTACATGATGAGATTCAGCTATCTTCATTACAACTTAGGAGGGCAAATAATCGGCAATTAATGAATAATCTGGCACTAATAAAACAACCATAATCTTGTCCAAAAACATGCATCGCCCCCCTAAATAACTAAACACTAATAAAACCCAGATGAGGCGTAAACAAAAGCATTGGGAGGAAAAGGATATGAAAGGGGTATTACCTGTAAGAGACGTCAGCTTGGGACATCCTCTCTGAATATCTCAGCAGGGAATTAAAATGGATACCATTTTAGTGAAGATGGATGGCTGCAATGGCAGAATCGTTAATATGAGCGGTGGGGGGGCCAATCAGATCGGGAAGATTGTGTGGTTCGGTACACAGATTACAGAGACGGGGAGTCTGGGTTTTGTCTTTTTTTAACATTCGGAGAGGCTGTATTTTCTTTTCAGTTGTGTCTGAGTATTGGTTGTCTTCGGGGATACGTTTTTTATTATTATTATTATTATTATTTCACGCTAAGAGATAAAAATAAAAAATAAAAGCAGTAGAAATGACTTTTTTGATCTGTTTATGTGAATAATTGGGATTTATTAATTTATTTTAATTTTATAATAAAATTTAATATCTTGATTTTAATTTTGAATGTAAATGTAATCAGATATATATAACATTTGAAAAATATTTCATAGAAAATGTTTTATAATTGAAAAAGAATATCAGAAAAGTCAAACTGTATTATTTACACGTGTCAAAGCTCAAGATGGGGGACCAATAAAATCAGAAAAAAATCAACGCATTTAATTGAGAATCAATCCCTAATTTCGCCGTTGACTTATAAAGAAAAATCTATTTAGGACTTAAAAAAAAAAAAAAGATTTATTAATCCATCCTTTAATTTTGTAAGAAAGCAACAAAATCAATAGTCTTACTCTTATGGCAACTTCTTAAAACATTGGATGTTGATCCCAAAACTCAGAGGCAGCAGTATTGATGAGGTGTGAATTAATAATGATCTGCTTTGCTATGTTTTGAAATTAGAAATTCGAAATTCTTCATACTCCCAACTTAATTCAACAATGATAATTTTTTTTGGTTTTTTTCTTAACCAAATCCAAAAAACTTGTGTTATTTACATGTTAGTCCAAAGTCCAAAATATGCAAAAAAACTGAGCCCAGTAATAAAACTCAAAACACACACAATTGCAGGTGTTGAATTCCATCAAGTCAAAACACCCAAAACAAGGAATCTAATCACAAATTTTGCCTTTTGGTGAAATCCCTTTCAATGGTTTCCATCATCCCAAATTTGCAATACAAAATAAATCTTAGCACTCAAGATTTGACCCCCAACTCAAACCAGGTTCTCAGTTCTCACCTCAAAAAGGTATTCTATTTTCCCTCATATACAGAGTGAAATCCCGAACACACCGGTAACGATTTCATAGTAAGTAAGCAAGCATTAGCAGGCTTTATGCGTCATCATCATTGTCTGCGTCAAAATCCCTCATATCAGCATCTTCGCCATACTGAATCCAGTTATCTATTTGAGCCAATGCATACTGTATGCTGTAAAGGAGAACAGGCCAATATCATAAAAGAAAAACACAATATCACTTAACAACCTACTCTCCTCTACTGTAATGTTTGGCTCTAACCCAGAAAGCAGATCAAAGGGAGTTATATAAGATGTAAAAACTTGGCAATCTATGCGCTTGTGTCCTGTTCGTGTATTTTGTCATTTGTCATATTATGATCATATTTAAAAGCACTTTATATAAATTTTGATACATTGATAATTTGAAACGTATAGATTTTGAGATGTGTGTATTCATGTCGTGTTATCCAACATCCAATGTCACATACAACGAGAGAAAGAGAGAGAATCAGAGAGTGAATGTTACCTGCTTTCCTCCTCAAGTCGAGTGGAATAAAGCTAACCATGCTATATTCATCCACCTAACATGCAAAGAAACAATAATGTGATCAGTATAGCATCATATATAACAAATCCAAGCAATTTTAAGCCTTTTTACAGTCATATGCAAAATTAAAGAATACTATGCAAAGAAGGCAAAATACATATGGCTCCATATCAAGGAATAACGAAACTACTGAAAGGTGAATATACCCCCTTAACTTAGAGATGAAAACCTTGCTACAAAGAAAAGTATGTTATGCATTCACTTAACTCAAAATCCATCCATCGTAATTTCGTATGATCACATTAGCTTTTTAAACCAAGGAGCCATCCATTCATTCAGTTCTGAAAGCAGAAATCGAGGCTCTGGATCCAAGTAGCTATGAACAACAAAGAGATAATGGTTAAAAAAATGAAGAAAAAGAAGCCCCAAAAAACAAACTGAAAGATGAAAAATGCTCACTTTTCGACATCCCTCTTGCTTGTTACTAGGTCCATTTTTGAGAGGATATTAACATGTGGTAATTCAAGCTGGACCATTGCAGAAAGTGATGCCATGCATCCACTTACGAACTTAGTCACATCCGTGATGAACTGACACATATAAAAAAAAAATTGAGATGGTGAATGTGCATAACCAATGATAAAGATATGCCAAGGAAAAAGCAGACATGTGAGATGATGCATAGCTCAGACAAACCTGAGAATCAAGCAAATATACACCACACACATTAAAGTTCTTGCGTTTCAAGTGCTCCACAAAGTTACAAAGCATGGGTACATGTGAAAAGAGCTCTATGTGGCCTATAAGTTAATTGAAAGTCAGCGAATCTAATCCTCGGTAGTAGTACAGTTCAACATATATTAAATCAAAGAAAAGAAAGCCTAATGCAGTAACACAATACCTAAAACTTATACCCTGCCAAGGTAAAATGCAATAAACTTCATAGTAAATTTCTAGAGTTTACTTGTAGAATACTAGCATACATATCTAAACGAGAACAGATACCTGGGCAATCAAAAACCAGATAGTCATCATCCAAGTAATTGTCCAATTCTTCAGCCAGCCATTCATCCAGATTTTCTTCAAGATGTCTAGTTGGAGGTTAAGGTTTACATACGTTGTTCCACATTTTCATTGTTTTTTTGAAGTAATCCATGTCCAACAAGGGTAAGGGATATGACTCTCCAAGGATTCTCCCAAAACTTGGGGGAAACTGAGCATACCATGTTGAACACATACTTGTATCCAACACTCACACCAAGTTTGAGTAACATAGAGGTTTAGAATAATGTGACCAAAAAACAATAAAAAAAAGTTACAATTTTGCTCCTGAAATCTAATCAAAGACGGAATAAACATGCAACTCTTTGTATGATAAAATATATAAAACAGAAAGCTGAGAAAATTGGCTGTGGAATCAATTAATCAGTAAAAAGCTCCACAAGCAATAACCCACATTGATATAACAATGTAACAGCTTTCAGATAACCATAATAATAGCAACAAAGACCTTTAATTAACAACAATTACGATACAATAAAATGGAAAAAGGATACTCCATGGAGTAAATAAGACCACCATTTGGACCCAATCCAAGCTCCTCCATAACATCATCCAAACTAATTAGCTCTCTTATATCTGCAAAACAAACAAAACTCAGTTGCAATAAGATCAGAGGAAAAAAGAGAGAAAATGCCAATGAAAAACATTCAAGCAGAAGGTTGATTACACATAACTACTGGATAGTTAAAATTTTCAGCAGCAGGATCAAGGTTCACAATATGTATTGACCGTCCAAGGGTTTCACAATGCTGGTACAGACTAGAGCAGTAGGTTGACTGGCTCCAAAAACACGGATACTCACTTTAGTACGCAATTATACATCATGATGTAAATAAAAACTCATTTACTAAGCAGACCAAAAACAAACGATGATCTTATTTCCCCATTCTACAAAAGACACTGGAAAATACAGGGAAGATAGACCTCATCTCAAGCCTTAAACAGAATAGTCGATAGACTAGCACACCTTTCCACTGCCTGCAGGACCAATAACCAGTTGTGTATATCCCATTACAGCGTTCCACACCGGTCAAATTGCTTTACTGACTCAGAATGAACAGATTGAATTGAAGATGCGCAAAGACGCCACAACCGCGACAGTAATATATGCAGCACACCACACACCGACGGCAAACAACAAATTCAAGAAACTAGAGTGGCCCATATACAATGGCGATAGAGATACTCAAACATCAACTAACCTGATTTGTCAATATCAAAGAATAAAAAAACGGAATTAAATGTTAATTACATTATGCATAAAACAGGGAAAAATGCCATCCTCAGCTTTCAGTATCGATAGCAATGTTGATAAAACGACTTAAACATAAACTCAATAGAGGAAATAAGCAGATGAGAATGCTGTAGTTAGTACTTAAACACTGATCAATACAAATGAAACCAGATTTATCCAGTTTTATTGTATGAATACTAAGCCAACAAATAATTATTTAAAAAAAAACCCAAAAAAATGAAGTGTAAAATAACGTCATATTTGACAACCCATTATTAAGAAAGAACAACAGAAACAAATTTGGACTAAATTTCTTCATATAGGAATTTTGATCATCAAAAGAACAGCAACATTATCGAAAGAAGCAAACATGCAAATAGTTTCTCAAAAAAAGAACCCCAAATTAAAAAAAAAAAAACGAAAAGGAGCTATTATTAAGATCAAAATCATTAAATTACCTGAAATTTCCTATTTGAGAATGGGAATTGAAACGAAAGGGGGAGAGCCTTTATTTTGTAAAGGAGCAGCCTGTTTAAGACCACCAGGCTTCAAACTCACTCAATGTTATTTTAAATTATTTATTAAATAAAAATAAATAAAGGATATTTAGGCTTTACTGCTTTAGGGCCTTTGCCATTGGCCCTTCACATTATTTCCTTTGTATAATACTCCAAAACGTACCATTTGGGTCAAAATAAACCAAACCCAGAACTCTCCCCTCTCTTTTTCCCCCTTTTTATGTAGACCATTTTTTTTCCCTTACCGGTGACGAGTACGAGAGCCAAATTATCAGCTCCAGTGATATAATTTTTTTATTAACTTGCTAAAGGTTGGGTTTTCTTTTCCTTTTTCTTAATTATTTTTTTTATTTGATAAGTATACCCTTTTAATTCATGGTTCTGTTCCGATTTCTTTTAAACAATGATTTTGAAGCTATTTCGTATTTTTTGTTCTTAATAATGCCATCATAATTTTAAGAAAAAGGTACATTTATCCAACTCTCCTTCAAATTCTTGCGTTTTCAATGTTCTTTTGCTGATTTTTGGATGATTATTATGGGTGCAGGGAGTGTACGGGAAAAGAAAAAAAATGGTTCCTTTGTTTTTATCTGAGCCAAATTGGGATGCTGAAGAGGGAGATAATGAAGCTTCCAGTCAGATAGTATCGCTTTTAAGCAAATTGGGTTCGGTTATTTGGTCACTCATGGTCTCTGGAGGTCGTTCTGAGCCTCGGCTATGGCTTTGCAATGCGGTTTCGCGCTTAAGTTCAATCTCTCCTCACCATAAGAGAGATGTCTTTATGAAGATGTTGACATCGAAGCCAACAAGGAAGGGTTTAGCATCTCAACTCTTGCAATTGGTTTTTGAGAAGAGGCCAAGGAAAGTTGGCTCTATCTTGGCCAACAAAAGTTACTTGCTTGAGAAGTTTTTCCAAGGCAAGTTGGGTTTTACGTTTCTGCTCTTTCTTTACCTTTTGATGGTTTGTTTAATATCTTTTTTGTGTGTGTGTGTTTTCTCTTCGCACTATTATTTTCATTAAAGGTGAATTTTCTTCCTGTGTCAATTTCCTTAAGCTCCATGTTTTAGATTAGGTCGAGCACTGTTTAGTCATTCTTTGTCTCCAATGAATGAGCTTTTGCTTCTCTCAATTGCAGCATTGGCTTTGGAACTTTAGATTAGTATTTTATGTGTTTGGGATTTTGTTGCACTCTTTGCCCTTTGTGAAATTGAATCCCATTCTATATCAGTGGAAACTAATTGGTATCCCCAACCTAGTACTTTATTAGCTTGTTCAAGAACCTTAAAGCATTCTTGATCTTATATATTGGACTCCCTGGAATTTTAAAGGTTGAAACTACTCTGAATTTGCGGTTAGATTAGTATGCTTTATGGGATTTTGTTGCACTCATTGCCTTTCTTGAAATTGAATTGCATTCTATATCCATGGAAACTAATTGGTAACTCCAACCTAGTTCTTTATTAGTTTGTTCAAGAACCTTCAAGCATTCTTGATCTTATATAAAGGACTGTCCGGAATTTTAGAGGTTGAAACTACTTTGAATTTGTGGTTAGATTAGCATGCTTTGTGGGATTTTGTTGCACTCTTTGCCCTTTTTGAAATTGAATTTCATTCTGTAGCATGGAAACTAAATTGTAGTTCCAATCTATAGTAATTTATTAGCTTGTTCAAGAGACTTAAAGCATTGTTGATCATATGTAAAGCATTCACCGGAATTTTTGAGGTTGAGATTATTGTGAATCTAACGTTTCTTTCTTCCACCTTTGTTCTATTTTGCTGTTTGATTAGATGTTGGTGGGATTTTGTTGTACTTTTTGCCCTTTCTGAAATTGAATAGCAGCAAACTGATTGGTAGCTCCAACCTAGTTCTTTAAGCACCGTGTATATTTAGTATGAATTTTTATGGTTTTATGATTATTCTAATAATGAATGAATAATGCAGGGAGCCCAAAGCGAATAATGCAATGGTTCTCCAATTTTGGAGATGGCGGTGGATTGGAGCACAAAAAAGGCGCAAAGGCATTGTCTCAATTTGCTTTTGTAAATAGGGATATCTGTTGGGACGAGCTTGAGTGGAAGGGAAAACATGGGCAATCACCTGCAATGGTTGCCACAAAGCCTCATTATTTTCTTGACTTAGATGTCCAACGAACAGTTGAAAATTTCCTTGAAAATGTGCCTGAATTTTGGTCATCCCCTGAGTTTGCTGAATCACTAAAAGACGGGGAGATTCTTTTCATGGATACGAAGTTCTTTGTGGAACTTTTCATCGATTTAATGTATAAAGAGGATTTAGACGATATATGGGAAGTAATAAGTGAGTTTCTGAAGGAGGAATCGTTTTCATCATTGTGTCATCACCTTCTTATCATTCTTGAAGAGAGTGAATTCTGCATCTTTCTGGAGTTGCTTCTTAGATATATCAGTCCGAGGATAGAACATAAGGATTTCGGCAATTCATCTTATCTCCTAGAGTTTATACTTTGTAAGTGCAGTGATCCAGGATCCTTTGATACGCTACTTCTGTTAAATGCTATCATCAATCAAAGAAGACAGCTTCTCCGGCTTGTAAATGACGAAGAGTGTCAGGACGAAAATGAACAAGTCAAAGATATAGTATCACAAATGTGCAAAACCTCCACTAATACCTATACTTTAGCTTCGATCCTTAAAGAATGTGCCGAAGCCAAACCCATTGAAGCAATAAAATTATTGGGGCTTTATTCTTGGGTTATATATTACAGATTGTCAAAGGAATGCCAGACACCACGATCCTGGGAAGCTTTGTTTCTGAGTAATGGGATAAGTTTCCACGAATCTGATAAATATTCTATGCTTAATAATAAAGGTCCTTTAGATGAAAATGACTCGGCAGGGGATGATAGAGCATCAAGTAGGCGCAGGAAGAAAAAGAAAAGAAGAAAGAAGACAAGGCATTTTGATCATGATAGTGGATATGATGATGAGTTGCTTGATTTTGATGCTTCAGAAAGAAGGTTGGGATTACAATCTGGCGGCGGAAGTTGGTTGCTATCAATCGATGATTTTTCTACATCATGGACCAATGTGAGTCCACTGCCCTTATCTCTTTTTTTGTTTGTTTGAACTTCTCAATGCAGTGAAAAGTTGTTGCGACTTCGATTTCGAGATCATTCAGGTTCTTTCATGCAGTGAGGAATGTTCTTTACATGCCAAGAGTTATCATAAATCTTCGAAACAAGTCAATTTTTGTAGGATATATAATGGTTTAGACCACAAGTGCTACCTAAAGAGGCTTTTATTATTCCTACTGCATGATTCCGAAATGAATAACAAGGAAGAAAGAAAGGGTCGGGAAGTAGAACTTGTAATATGGAGGGGCGGGCAACACTAGATTCAAGCTGTCATTTTCTCACTTATCTTCTTTTTATTTTAATATATTATTGAACCTTGTTGTCCCATCCTGTAGTTTTCTGATCATATATCGTAATGATGATGGTAGGTAGATTTGCCGGAGCATCTTTCAAACCATTGCTTGTCTACATGGATGAAGCAGCTTGCATCCCAATGGAGTAATGTGGCTAATGCTTGGTAAGGGAGCGCAGCAGAGTAATGTGTCTTTAACATCATACAGGCCTGTGTATGAACAAACGTGGGGTGTTGCAGTAGGAGGGGCTCTGTGCATTGGTCCCTCAGGTTTTCCGGTGGAGACATCCCTTCTTTCCTTGGAATGTGCCTTTAAAATCAGAGCATCAAGTAGTGGAGTGGGTTGGGGGGACTTTGTATTAAGCCTTCAATTTTTCCACCGGACCCAAACAGGCACTAAAAGGGGAGCGCAGGGCAGGTTTTTATGTACAATATTTCCCGATGGTTGTTGATTTGAATATGCAAATCTTCAGCTAATGATTGTATTTCTGTGGTTACAAATGAAATTATTTGTATACTATCAATAACGGATATTCATTTTAGGGATTCTAACCTTTGGTCAATACTGCAGGGTTTAACTTGTTGCCTCTTGAAACGTATCATTTAAAACCTAATTACGTCTACATGTTAGGCTTTTGCTGATTGCAAATAGTAACCATAATTTTCACAAGGTTGGTTGAATGACTTTTACCAAGCTAGCGAGACAAAAAAGGTCCATTGATAGCCAAGAAATAAACCCCATTCGGGCTTGATTAGGAAATCATTATAAAGTATGATCAAATTGAATGGAGTACAAACCAGCATATAATTGAAATATGTTACATTGTTGATATAGAAACTTAAGATCATAAAGAAGAGCTTCATCACCAGACATCCGTTCTATATTTGAATCTGATGATTAAGTGGAATAAGTTGAAGAGTTGAATGGAGTACAAACCGCTACATAATTGAAATATGTTACATTATAGATACGGAAACTTCAGATCTTACAGAGCTTCAAAATCACCAGATATCCGTTCAATACCCATATCAGATTCATTGCGCCCTGCAAAGTTAAAAATGGCGATTAGTGAAGGCTAAAGAGAATGGAATGGAGGGGATTTAAATTTGATTACTACTTTATAAGACGAACAAGAAATTATTAGAATGTAAATATGTCAAGACCATAAAAATGCCTGATAAGTTTGGTCTGAACCAAAAAAGAGAAATCATCAGTATGGGAGATACAGTATGTTGTATTCATATCACTCCCAACAAAGGAAAAAAAGCCATGAAATTTTATGTTTTCCTCTAGCAGTACTGTGAGAACAAAAACTACAAGCAGCAGTTGAAACTTACCCAATGCCACGTATGTTGGCAAGCTAACATACTTCGGACATGACGTCTTTGAGGCCAAACAGTTCCGAGGCTGTAAGAAGAATAATTTCAACACATGCATCAGTTATACAATAAAAAGGGAAGTATAATATACATATCATCATATATGTATACATCGTCAGACAATGAAGATGCTTCTGCATACCCGAGAAATCATATTAGACTGCAATAATGAAGTTTTCTAGCAGGAAACTCCAGAGATTTAGCATGCTATATGAGGGTTGGTTCTTTAGGAACCACTAACATTTTTTAGTGATCTACAATCTGACGGGAAAAGATGATATATTCTAGCTAAAAGTCCAAGCCAAGAATATTGACAGTAAATGGTGAAGTACATCAACTTTGAACTACATGAGGGTAAAAACCTCATAACCAAATCATGCAGATTGTGAAGAACGAGTGGAGCAAATCTAACCTTGAAATCCTTATAGAAGCATAAACGAATTTCCTTCACATCATGTTTTGAACAAATCACCTCCGGTGTTGCCTGGAAAGAATTCTCAATGGCAGAGACCAAGCCTCCAAGAGGATACCTTTCACTATTAGAAGGAACATATCCAGCTTCATTCAGCATTTTCTGGCATCAAATGATTGCTCATGAGAATTATCAGTCAAATTTATCTATAATAGTCATAGATTACAAACAAACTATAACAAAAAAGATGACAGAATCAACTTTACTCTGCAATAGCCATAGATTTCGAATGAAGAAATCTGTAACCTATTCATTACACTTCTACATACAAAACAGAAGGTAAACCATGAAGGTTAGGACCACTAGGCAAGGAAACAGAGTATCAAATGAAGGGTATAGCAGAAATAACAATAATGGAGTTAATCATTTTTGTGATCTGTTAAAATAAATGCGCAATTATATTTTCCATGCAAGTAGAAAAGATGCTAACCATTGGCTAATTGGAACTTAAATTTCAAACAGTTTTAATATTAGATACAAGTCAGTAATATTCATCTCCCTTATTTCTCATACCAAATGTAGTTGTAGATTAGACAGGGCCATGTTATACAGGCTAAGCAAACCTTACAAAAGCCCAGTCATAAGCAACACCTTCTTTATATCAGTCCTGATCTTTCAATTTAATTATTTATGCTCCTTTTGCAAATCATTATTAAACAATATGCTTACCAAAGTGGACTTAATATTTCAGGAAAATAACTTCACTTAAAGTATGTTCCGGTAGCATAAAGGTTATATTTTGAAATAACTTCACTTAAGCAATAACTCTTATTTGAAGAACCAAGCAATGTCTTGCAGAATTCTAAAAGAACCTGCAGGTTCATTCCTTCATTGAAGAACTAAATAACTTGCTCAGAATGGCAGGGTGCAGATTACACTTTCACTAGCAAAACTATCCCAAAAATAGATCATTCAGGTTGGAAACAAAGACATGCACCATAGATCACAAGCATGAAACCTAAAGACACTTGATTTTCTCAGTTTGCATTCCATTCTAAAAAAATTCAGGGAAAGGAATAAGTCATAAATTTGACCATCATCTCATTCTGTGGGCTACATCATAGGAATATGTGTTAACCCCAACAAAGACATGCACCACCGATCACAAGCATGAAACTGAGTTACATGCACATTGCAATTTGCAACTCATGAAGATGAATATTTAGGGTACAAACTGAACAACTGAGGAACATAGGGTGGTTTCAGGGCTTTTAAGATTAACAAAGGTTGTTCTAAAATATACCGTGACATTATATTTGAAGTAAACATTGAGGGCTGTTAAAAAGTAGCTGTATTCATCATGAAATACAGGAGAGGAGCAAGTTCCATGTGTTTCTGCAAGAGAAAATGTAATACTTTTAAGCACCAAACGTGAACACAGAGATAGAAGAGCTCATATCAACATTTTTCCATCTAAACTTTATGCATGCATGTGATTGTTCATCAAAGCTTAATCAATTTTTGGCTGACATATTCTTTATTAAAGCAGCACATCCGCAAGGCTGCCACCAAAATTTGATGCATGGACTCAAGGAAAATATATCTAAATAAATCATCATCATTACTTGCTTAGGGACTACCACATTCTACTCTTGTTTCAAAGGAAATATATATTGCAGTGATTAATTTTACTAACACTTCAGATAACCTTTAATACATTGCATAAGAGTACAGATCTAAGGATGAGATATGTAGAGATGATACAACTAAAGAACTATTATTGTGATATGACATAAGGTATCTTAAACTTCAACTATCATCTAAAATATCCCAATCCCAATCTCAATATCATTAATCATATTGACAATCAACCATGTCTCACTATAAAACATGGTAATCAGCTTTCATCTTTTTTATTTTAGTCTCCTGCTCATTCACAAATTCAGTTACCAGTCTCAAAAGCTGAATGAGAAGAAAAGGACGCAACATGCGTCATTAAAGATGCAGTGAACTACTAGGCACTGCATTCCTTTGTTTAGTTTTTGGCCAATGGTTAGAGTCTCAATGGTTAGTAATGTGATCCTATCATTTTCCTTCATCTGGTTTGTTAGGCTTGAGCGTATGCCTTATAGCATGCCATGCATTTTATATGGTATGAGCTATTATTAAGTACTACCATTCGAATGACTGTAGAAAAGAGGGTTCAATACACCGGATGCAAATAATCTCATTATCCCTATTTGAATATCTCACACTTCTTTCCCAAACTAACTATCTATTAAATGAATGCAAGAGGTTAATCATATAATATGGCAGCAAAAAACTGAAGATACTTACCCCACTACAAATGTGCATCCCCCATGTCAACCACCATAGAAACAAAAACAAAGACTTATTAGTTTTCTGTCATCGAGGAAGGAATTGTTTAACAATATAGAGATATGCAACCAAAATCCACCTCGTGAGCCCAAAATATCCCTTTTCCACTGAAGCAAGTTGACGGATGGCTACAATATAAGGATGGCCAGTACTTCTGAAGTGCACCCATCAATGTTGAGATCTACACACATATAGCAACAAAGCTCAAGAACTAAGCCAATTGATATAACACGTAGACTGAATCAAATTCACAGAGCAACAAGTAGAAAGATATTTATATCTATATAATTATATGAAAAACAAGAACTAAATATTGGGACAAGTCAGGACATACAGGAAAACAAACATGTGATGATATAACAGCTTTTAAGGTTCAACTTCAACTTTTTCAGAAAATCAAGCCAACCTCTTAGGTTTCAAAAAAGTTGAGATAGGATTTGTGCATATAATTTCAAGAGACCTCTAAACTATAGATTTCTTAAAAATAAAAGGAGTAATTGAACTGAATAGTTATAAAAAGACATAATATCACAAGTTATCATCTATGTCAACGGCACATGCTCACTCTAGGTGGGTGCAAAAGGATTTAATAAAGCAAAATATGCTTTAAAGCATCTTTATACATGAGCAGATTCTATCAAATACAAAAGTTCTATTGCATAAGCATCATTTTGGATGCACCAATTAAATAACATAAATGACACACCTCTTTGATGTCAAATTGAGATCGAGCACAACAGGATGGCCAGGATCCATCATTATAATCTGGCCATAATCCATCTACCAACCAGATCAAAGTTTTAAAAAAAAGGATTAGAACATTTCTTTCTTCCCCTCCCCATCCCATGTCCCTGATGAATTAATATCTTGAAAAAAAAAAGCACCATTTGCATTGCGCATTAGGGACAAATACAATAGTTGAAAAACTAAAAGCTATTAGAAACCTGCCTTCCCTTAATATAATTACTTAGAAAAATAGAATACAAAATAAGATGCAAATTGTAAAATCTTATGTTCCACTCAGCGGTACTAAATTACATAGCAAAACACGTCGACGCTTTATTAATTTTCGTACAAAACTGATAATTCTATGTAATATTCCAGTGAACTTCAATCAGAATCTCTATAATTAAAATAATAGTAAATAATTCCAAAACTTCAATCATTGCTTGCAAATCAATCTAAAGAAGCCTTTCGAACTTCTAGGCGATAGTTAAGATTAAAATCATACAGTTAGTATCTTCAATATACAATACAAAAAAAAATAACAGTTACGTCCATAGCCAAACACTTACGAATCGTAAACTCAGTTGGAGAATCCGAGCTGCAGGGAGAGAATAAAAACTCAAAACTTAATTCACAACTGAAATTAGCTTCGAACAAGAAATGAAAGAATGATTTATTCACCCTCGGCAGCAGCCGTTAGAGGAGCAACAATGGCGAGTCTGGTGGCAGATGGTGCCGGGCCATTGAAGAGCCAAAGCGAAGTAGTCGAACTCCCTCTGTCGTTCAACCGCACTTCCATTAACGCCTATAATCAAACAGGTAGCTGATATTAGGGCGATGCAGAGAAGGATTTGGGCAGAGAGGGACGCCATTGTTAATGTTGAGTGGTTCTTGAGATGGGAGGAGGTCAAGGATAAGTTTGCTTCTTTGAAGGGGAAAGGGGAATTTAGGAGGAAGTAGATCAGAGGAAGGATAGAGTTGTAATTTAATTTAGTAATTAATTTTTTCAAATTAATATCTGAGTTTCCTTTACTTATAGCATATGTTTTCTTTGTTGGATAACAACATTATTTCTTTTAATCCATGCATGAGACATTTTCTTTCGACCATTAAAAATAAATAATTTGTCTAGTTTAAGGTAAATTTGTCCAGATGGTTGAACTTTAACGCCCGCCTAAAAGTGGAAGGATTTAAACAAAAATATATACTTGAAAAATAAGTTTGAATAAAAAAATAAGATTTATTTTCTAAACAGATCAGGCATCAAATAATTTTTTTGGCTCGAGCCCGACATGAATTTGTAAAAAAAAAAAATTGTTTTTTTACTTCTTCTTTTTTTATTATTTTGCTATCATTTCACTAGTATATTGCTACTATTTTGTTGTTATTGCTTGGATATTGTATAACTCTATTAATTTTGCTACTATTTTAGAGGTATTTGCTTGTTAAGTTGCACTTATTTTAATGTTATTTAAGTATATATATTTTTAAATATTTTTTCTATTTGTTGGAAAATATTTATTTTAATGTTTTTAGTGTTTTTAATGTATTATATTTTTAAATTTATTTTTATATAAAAATAATAATATAAAAAATTTTAATACGAGCGGGTTAGGTCGGGTTAGATTCGGATTTTAATATTTTTATCTGGGATGAGCTTTGGCAAAATTTTAAGCTCATTTTTAAGTCTGACCAAACTCAAACTTAAAAAACGAACCAAAATATTTTACTTGACACAACCCGACCTGATCAATGGACAACTCTAATTTCGGAAATAAAACTATATTTGTTGTACCCTTATACAAGTCCTTCTAACCTTTCGAAAAGTATGATAAACTTAACCTCAAACGAGTATGTTCAACGTTTGAATAGTGTATCAAATTTTTTAACTTATACCAATACCAAAAATTTTTATAAAAGTTAAAATTTGAGTATAAATTTCGAGCGTACCGTAGATTTTTTTGTTAAGTCCCTTTGTTGTAAAGTTAGTTTTTTAAATGGATTTTTATATCAAATTCCTTTTTAATTCGTATGATTTAAGAAAAGAAAGGATGATGATGGAGATGAAGATCTTAATGATGTTCACAAACACTCTTAACAAAAAGGTAATGCACATTATTTTTGTCTTGGAACATTTTCCTATTTATTTTCGCTTAACATATATTATTTTTCTCATCTTAATATTTTTTGATATTTAATTTTTTTTAATTGTTATTTTTGTCAGTTAAAATATTAATCTAATTATTAACAGCATATTTGGTTCATTAAAATATATGCTGTTAATAATTATACATATACACGAAAAAAAAAATGTACTGAATGAAACGCACCGTAATGATATAATATTGTTTGATTTGTTAGAATTACGTTGTACAAGAGATTAAGAATATATTTGAAATGACTATTTTATCTTTAATAAAAATAATAATTTATTATTGTTTTAAATTTGTTAAATAAAGTGTTATTAAAACATTTATCTAAGAGATAATAAATATTTAAAATTATTTTTGTTATTAATATTTAACACTTTACATTACAACAATATATTTAAGTATTAAAAATTAATTTCTTTCATCATCTCTCTCTCACCTCCCTCGTTATCCACCTCATCACTTCATCTTCCTTCTTTGAAGAAAGAAATTTGTTGATGGATATTTCTATGAAAGAAAGAAGGAAAAAAACTCCAAAGGAAAATATTGGAAGAAGAATTTTTTAATCTATTCATTGATGGTCTGAATAGGCCTTTTTCTGGGTGGGGCAATGAAGAGCAATGCAGCCCCGCACGAAATAAGCTCTCCAACGGTGAAACTTTTCATGAGCAAAACAATGAACCAAACAATTGGAAAATTGTGGGCCCAACGAATAAGAACGACACCTACCTTATTACATCCCCCCCTAAGTCTATTTAAAATAAAATAAAATATGTCATAAATATTTATATTTTTAAAAATTTTAATTTTAATTTTATATTTTTATTTTTATTTCAAAATTTATATTCAATTGTTAATATTGTTTTTTTTTGTTAAAATCAAGTTCGTTACAATATTGTTTTTTAATTACATGGCTACCAAATGAGTATTTTTTTATATTAAAATGTCGTAACAATAAATTTAACAATGTTAACAATGTTAATAGTTGGAAAAACATTTTGAATTTGAAAAGTAAATGGACTAAATTCCTAGAGATAAAATTATAAGGACTAAATTCTAAATTTTTGAAAAATACATGGATTTATAACATATTGTAACCTAAAAAAGACTTAACCCACAAATTAGTACTTAAACTATATCATTTTTCTTAAGTTAGTATCTAAACTATTCTTTTATTACTCATTTTACACAAAAATATTATAACTATTAGAAAATTTTGGCCAGTAATAAACTATCGCGTTATATAATTTTAAAAAAAATACTTCTTTTATTTTCTTTTACATTAATTCTCTTTCTCTCTCTCTATTTTTTTTCCTTTCTTCTTTTATAATATCTGACAATACTAACAATGCTCGAAGTTCGCCCTTTCAAGGTCAAGATATTGGTGGTTATTTTTATTCAAATATGTCTGCTTGTTTGATCTAACGGGATTGAAAAAGTTATTTCATCGATCACAATCAATGTTTTCGTAATCAAATTGGCTAATTAGAGTGTGTGTGAGCTGGTTGGGGTACCGATCCCAAGATAGGATTAAACCAATTAATCTACGAATTGATACAAACCAATTGAACTAGTTTCTTTTTTTAAAATATTTTTTATTTTTATGAACCGGTTGAACCTAAAGTAGTTTAGATACCACATGATCAAAAAAAAAAATTAGATACTAATTTGGGAAAATTAGTATAGTTTAATTATTAATTTGTGGGTTAATTTTTTTTTTTTAAAGAAACTTAATGATTTTAACTAACGGATGAATTAATAAAATTATAAACTTAAAGAAATAATAATTTAGATATATTTGCGACAAAAAAAATTAAGTACAAATTAAATAACCCAATCTTTTTATACGTAACGCATGATTGTTATCATTATTGTTGGTGGTAGTCATTCAGACTCTCTCAACGTTTTTGTGCAGAGTAGCTTATAATTTGACTACCGAACATTTAAAAGGTGATTCATCCGGTGATGGATGGTATAGGATGCTGAAAATGGACTCTCTTTTTCGGAATGTAATTGGTGGTACCATGCTAAAGTGTGTTATTTCTTTATTCTTTCTTTTTATAGTTCTTGTAGTCTGTTAAACAGTGGTGAAGTCAAAAAAAAAATTCGGAGGGATTCGGGGTTAAATTGTGTCGTAAAAATATAATTTTATTATTTTTATAAATTTTAAATGATTAAATCAAGTTTATATCATTTTGAAGGGGTAAAATGTAATTTTATTATTACTAATTTAAAATTTTATAAACTATAAAATGAGATTAAATAAAAAAATTTCTATTTTAAAAGGATCGGAACCTCTGCCACTTGCCCTAAATTCATCACTGATGTTAGATGATTTTGCTTGCATGCAAACATGCATGGTACTATAAAGTAATTTGTTCATTAACTCAATGGGATGAAATTTAACAACACTCGAAATGTAAGATAATAACTATTTCAATCAAGCTAATTTCATTAGCTACCATAATACTGATTTAGTTTGTTAGTTGTGCTTGATTCAACTATTGTCAAAACTTACAATTTAAGCTAGTTAAATCATGTTACTCTTTTTCTTTTCTTCTGGTTCTATTTGTAGTAGAGGATTTGATTGAACTACTAGCAAAGAGATTTTAGTGCCACCAAAAAATACCAAAAATTTGATAGTTCTCGAAAGATAATAGATCTGATCATGGGTTGGGTCGGGTTAGGTTCGGGTTGATACAAAATTTTAGGTTTGTTTTTTAAGTTTGGGTTCAATCTGACTTGAAAATGAGCTTAAAATTTTACCCAAGTCTTGAGTCTGACTCAGCCCAACCATAATAATTTTTTTTAGATTTTTTATATAAAAACAAATTAAAAAGATATAATACATCAAATATATTAAAATAAATGGTTGAAAACAAAATATAAGCATATGATTCGGGCCCGGTCGAGCTAAAACAAATTTACTCGAGGCTCAATCTGTTTAAAAACGAGTTATCCAAGCCTATTTTTTAAACTTATACTTTTGTCAAAATCTTCTCACTTTTTAAATAAACCTTTAAACCTAGACGATTAACCCAACTATGATCAAACTACTAGACAACATCATTAATGATATTTTATCAAAAATTTTGGACTTTTTAGCACTTTTTTTTTTCTTTTATTAGCTTTCCCAAAATTAATTTTTGGGTCTAGTTAAATTAGTAACTGAGTTGCAGTCCCAAAATTGAATTTCTTGCTCGGAAGAATTCAATGGTTGGTTTAAAATGAAGGAAGGTGGGTGTTACAGAAAAAGCAGAAAATTTTGGTGTAAGAAAAAAATGAAATGCTGACATGTGTGCCATAATATTATTGAATGGGACACTATCCTATGTGGTGGGGCAGTCTTTTGTTTAATATATGAATTTTTTTTTTACATTATAAGATTTTAGTTTTAATTTCTCGTATGGACATGATTGCTAATGCAGTAGAACGTGAGTTTAAGTGCGCTCAAACTTAATATCCTTCTATTTATGAGTTGATGAGAGACTTTGGGTAGTTATAAGTATTGTGTTAAAAATAAAAGATATTATGAGATTGTTCAAAAAAGTTCTCTATTATAGTTAAATTTGAGATTTAATATTTATATTTTAACTTCTCACTTAATTTGATCCTATATTTTTATAATGTCATTAATTAGTCTAAATAGTTAATATAAGTAGCTTTTTAATTAAAATTGATCTACTTTATGTAATTTTAATGTCTTAAATGTCTTAGAAACTAACACATATTTTAAGTTTGTCTTCTTTCTTTTTTTTTATAATGGTCAAATTTTTCAGTTTCAAATCCTATACTATGCTGAAATTTAGATTTCATCCATATATTTTGATATTGGCATAATTTGATCCCTTTACTTATATATATATACATTGAGAAATTATCAGGTTGGACTTTATTATTGAAACAAAATAAATGAACAAGGCCCAAGCCTACACTGCTGAGCCCAAACCCGTTTTCAAATAAAAAGGAAATAAATAAACTAAAAAAACAAAACATATCCAAACTAATCTAAATAGTTAATATTGTTATCTATTTTAATTACAATGTTGATGTCATTTTTTGAAGAACGCTATTCCGCAAAAAAAGTTACTTTATCATGACGAGTTCAAATTTACATAAGCATTTTCAATGTTATATTTTTGTTACATTATTATCGAGTGAATTTTTTTTTATTTTTAAAATGTGGCACCAATATATAGGACTTTAGAGCATATTTTAAGCTTTAAAATTTTTACTCTATCAAATAATTTGAAAATAGGTTGAGATTGAATCTAATTTTATTTTATCTTTCTTCTTAAATTCATTTTTAATAATATTTTTAACAATTTGAAAACAGGTCGAGTTGGAGTTGGTCAATACAAAATTTTAGGCCTGTTTTTTAAACGAGAAATGGGTCTAAAATTATGTCCAAACTCAACCCAAATAAAAAAATGCTAAACCCGAGCTCGGCCTGCCCATATTTTTTTTATATTGTTTTTCATATAAAAATAAATTTAAAAATATAATACATCAAATATACTAAATACATTAAAGTAAATGTTCCCTAACAATTTGAAAATACATTAAAAAATGTCTTTATAATTGAGTAACATTAAAATAGTTGTAACTTAGCAAGCAAATACTTCTAAAATAGTAGCAAAATTAATAATAAAATAAGACGTACAACATCTAAACAATAACAACAAAATAGCAACAAAACAACAGTAAACAATAAGGAAAAAATTTAGGCAAATTCAATCTAGGCCAAAAAATTATACCTAAGATCTAGCTTGTTTAGAAAAGTGCCTTATCTTTTATCCAAACCTATTTTTTCGAGCATAGAATAGAAGTATACCAATACAGATCCCTCCTATTTTTAAGACCAACCTTTAGGTCTGAACGGATTACCCAGTTGGTTATCAAATTTAGGGGTAGACGACATAAGGGTAATTTCTCAATGCCGACGAGAGAAACGTCCGCAATATCCAAGCACAATAATATTTCTAAATTTCTATCAATAAGAGAACTGTGATTCATCGTGCGGGTAAAGAAAATATATTTATATAAAATCATCATTAATAATGAACACTCAAAGTAATCTAAATATTTTTATTTAACTTTTCATCTATGTTAGAGGTTTTTTATTATTATTGTAATTTAAGTTATTTAATTTTTTAAAATTTATAAAAAATATTGAAATGTATAAACATTTTATAATAAAATATACTTTATAAAATATACTATCCTGGAATTTATTTTTATTTGATTTTGGAGGTAAAAGTATTTGGGAAGCCTTTATATTAAAAATTAAATTGTATTTTTCTTTTTTTACTCATAAAAATGAGTAAATTAGTCAATGTATATTAAATTAAAGAATAAATATATCCTGTTAAAAATTCCATTTAATTTTATTGTTAAAAATTAGTCATCATATGCCAGCACGAGGTACATGAAACACGCCACATGTAATTATCCATACTAGTTTTTAACAATAGAAATGGATGATTTTTTTAATAAAAAGGAATAGTTTGCACTTTGATCTAACATAAAGTGACTAATTTGCTCATTTTTAATAAAATAAACAAAATGCAATCTGACCCCTAATTAGACTTGTTCATGGTTTGAGCTACCCGTCCAAGCTCAAAGGCCCATTTGAATATTGGGAGGGTTTGGGTGAAAATATTAGGCTTAAAAATAGGATTGGACAAAAAATAAGCTCGTTTAAAATATGAGTTGACCAATTTTTAAGTTTATAATACAGTTATATTATGTTATCTTTATATATATGTGTGATTCATAACACATTAAAAAAATAAATCTATACTAAATATATAATATTACTCTAATATAAACGTTAAAATAATGTTAAGATAATTATATAAAAATTTCTAATAAATAAAAAATATTAAATACTAAATTAAAAATAATATAAGTGGACTTAAGTAAATTTTTAGACTCATATTTTAAACCAAGACAAATTTAAATATATATGATATATTAATATCATATTTAAATTTGACTCACCAACACTTTCACTCTTATTGCATGAATCTCCGTGACACATTTCCTTATTTGAGAGAATCGAAGTTTCTCGAGTTTTCAAAACAGAAGGAAAGAAAAAAAAAATGATAGTAGCATTTTGTTGTTATTAATTTTAGGGATGTCGGTAGCCACTTCAAGAGGAAGCAACCCATCTGCTCAAAGCTACAATAAATTTTTATTTTTTTATAAGACATGCAACGAAACGACAAACAAAATATGGAATCCTAAACAATTGTGAGTGCATTATTACTATTGAATATATGTACTATAAAAAAATTATATATTTAATGACCATTTTATACATGATAGTAAGTCAATATATAAACCATTATTGTTAGTGTAGTAGTTTGTTGGCCATGTGAGGTGGGTTTGGCTTGCCCCATACACCATCACAAGATTAAATCTAATTTTGGTGATTTTTTTTTATTTAAAAGAAGTCAATAAATCATCATTGGAACATGTTACGTACAGTGAAAATGAAATGATTAAGTTTATATGACGGTAGTTAGAGTTCACAAAATAACAATGATGAAAAATTCACAAATATATCCTCCTCAGTTTCTTCAATGCCCCCACACCTCTAATCATCATTCCTTCATTCTGTAACATTTTATGCTCTTTATTCCCTTATTACCAAAGTCAAACCTCTTAATCTCTATTTCTTTTATAAAATACAGTTAAAATTTAACCCTAAATTATCGACTGATTGAATCTTAATTTAATTAATATTAATTTTATTATCATTAAAAAAATCGATTTAATCAAATTTACTAATTTTAATAATTTTTCTTTCTTTTCCTAAAATCACCATCATCACAATTTCCCTTTATTCCACTTTTCTCTTTTCTTTTTTTCTTCTTCTTTTATCTCCAGACAAATAAATAAAGTTGTTTTTTTTTGGGGGGTCTATATATCTTCTTTAATAAGCATCCTATAAAGTTTTTTGCTTGCAAAAGCACCATGAAAAAAAAAATCTAATGTGATTTTATTTTATTTTTAAAATATGACAAAATTTCATTATAAACAAAAAGGTTACAATAGAAAAAAAAAAACAAAAACAAAACATTAGTTTCGAGTCTTTGAACGAATCTAGATTTTTGTGATTCTTATACACATCCTTACAAATTCATGAAACCCTACACCCATATTAAATTATTAATTTATTTCTCGATTACTAAAAATTTCTTATTTTATTAATAATCAAATCCATTAAGTACATTTTACATTCTAAATATCATCATTATTATTATATATTCAAGTATTATATGCCTATATGAATTTAAAGAAATCTAGAACACGGGTGAAGTCAGAATTTTTTTAAGAGATCGAAATTAAATTATATATTTTATGATAGTAAAAATTACGATTTCAGTATTTTAATAATCTATGTTTTTATAAAATTTTAAGGATTAAATTAAAATTTTATTATTTTAAGAGGTCAAAGTGCAATTTTATCACTACTAATTTAAAATTTTATAAATTATAAAGAATTCCATTTTAGAGGAATCGGGTCTAGAAGTGTGTGCAAAGAATATACAAATTATTTAAATAAAATGTTACGTTTTATTTAATTAGGTTAAGAAACTGTTACTATCTTAAGCTTATATAAAATACATTTATCTCTATGGTTTTCAAGAATATTCATTTATTCTGTAAAAAAATTTGAAGAAAATCTCTTAAACTCCCTTTAAAATAAATTTACTCAGCAATTTAAATAAAAATATAATTATACTCTTTTCATTATTATTATTTATCTATGTATATTTAATTACAGAATAATGAAATTTAATTACCTAAATATATTTTACTTTTTCATGAAAAATTATATTTGATTTCAATTAAAATTAAGTATTTATATTTATATTTAATTTTTTATATATTAACATAGAGATGAATTTACTATTTTTATGAAAAATTAATTAATTATCATTATTTATAATGTTTTATTAGAAAATAAATTAATTAAAATATAAGATTAAAAAACAAAGAAAAAAAATGAGTTTATGTCCAAGTTATTGAATATAATTAAACTAAAATTTAAATATTTAACATGTATTTGCATAAAAATAAATAAGTTAAAAAAGATGAAATAATATATAATTATTATTGATGAATGTTTTATCAAAATAAAATTTCATCTAATGAGGTATTGGCTTAATGACAATGTTAAGGCCCTAGGAACTTTAATATCACTTTATGTGTACCATGTGTTAGAGTTCTTAGGTCATATTTATTCATATTTATGTCCCACCAAATATAAGTCTTGTCAATTTAATTGAAAAAATACATTATACTTTAAACGATGATTATATTACAACATAATACTAATTATATTTTTATTATTTTTAATTAAAAAATATTGAATATAAATATTAAAGATAACAAAAATAAATAAAACAATAAAACAATAATTAATTAGTAAAAATAAAATTACCCTTTTGTTTAAATTTTATTTAACAAATAAACCGTTAAGCCTAGGGGCTTTAATGCTTCTCTCTATTTATTATTAGGGTAAACTACATTTAAGATCATTAATTTATTAGAAAGTTTACGATTTGATCACTCAACTTCAAAATGTTACAATACAGTCATTGAACTAACTAAACTATTCAAAAAAAAATTTATTCAAGTCATTGGGTTGTTAAGGTTTTTTCTTTTTTAAAGTTCAGCTAGCGAGCTCCAAGCGATGATTCTACGATCAATACAATGGACCAATACTCATCGATGAGTATAAGAACATTCCTTAGATTCAAGTCGAGACGATCAGTGTTGGAAATAGGAGAAGGAAGCTGTTTGGATTTTGATTCACAGATTCGTGACATTTAAAATTGTTTCATAAAAAAACTGAATTATAGAAAAAGAAGAGAAAAGATTAGAACTTTCAATTCGTGCAGACGTTGCAAATAGAGAATGTCACACAACAACAATTTTAACAATCAAGTGACTTGAATATAAACTTTCGAATAATTTAGTGACTATTTTATAATTTTTTGAAGTTGAATGAAGTTAGGTATAGTTTCTTCCATATTTCTTTATAGGTTTGGCAAGTATTAATCACCCAAAAGGAAAACATAGTTTATATGATAAAATTGATTGACATTGATAGCCTAAAGATGAGGGGGTGCATGCTCTATTGACTTTTATAAATCTTTTAGCTTTTGTTAGGGAAAAGGGAAAACACACTTTCAAAAGCCTTTGGCAAATGGTAATTACTATGTTAATTATAGATTTAAAAATCTAAAAGAAAGAGAAGAAAGTCTCTAACATTTTATTAATGGTTAAAGTATGTTTTACTCCCTCTAGTTTGATAAAATTCGAGATTTAATCTTTATAATTATTTCCTCTTACTTTTTCAATTTTAAAATAATCATAACCCAACCGTTATAGTTGTTAATATTTCCAGTCAAAATGCATTGATATAGCATGTTAATTAGACAACATTCATATAACGTGGCATATCATTGACAGAAAATAAACATGTCACGTTAAAAAATCTGAAAAATAACAACGTTAATAATTAGATTATAATTTTTAAATGGAAAAATAATAGGAAGATTTAGATTTTTTTTTTCTTTGTATATGAAAAGCCATGTGAGAACCGAAGAAGATTTAACTTCTAACATTTTAAGAATAACGACTAATTCTTAAACTTTGCTAGTGCAAGGATTACTAGCACAATTTGACCTTTGATTAATCAATGTTCGAATAACTGACACTGTAGGCTTAAAAAGTTTATTATAAGATGAAAAAAAGGAGATACTTTTAATTTGGTTTAATTATGACCCCAATCCCTTTACTCTTATTATATTTGAAATTTAGTTCATTTAGTTTTAATTATAGGAATGTAGCCTTGGCTAATTTAAAAACTAAAACCATTTGATAACATTATTAATGAATTTCAGTTACATTTTAATATTCAAATGTCTGATTTAAAAATTAATGTCTAATTGATAATATATATTCAATTTTAATAGAAGCTAATTAACAGTGTTGTCAATTGAATTTTAATTTTCACATTAGATAAGTAGATAGATTGAATTCTTATAAATAGAAGTAGAGGGACCAAATTTCAAAAGTCTAAAAGAATACAAAGACCGGAAGCACAATTAGACCCTTAAAAAATTTTATAGGCATTGCAGATTCCTTAAAAGTGGAAGGGGTTTCTCTCTATCTATAATATTCGTGTAAAGTATAATTAATTTTATACATTCTCAAAAAAAAAGAGAGAAAAATATACGTTTTTTTAAGTGTAAAGTTGAATCTTAAGATATGCTGTAACCACAAGATTATGCATAGTTTAAAGGGATAAATTATTTATACATAAAAATTAATTTAATGTGTACTTTAATATATAATTTTTTATTTAGTGTAATTATAAATATAAAATTTTATTTTCGGTTTGTACGTACACATAAAATTTTGATTTTGATTTAGTTGTACACGTATATATAAATATTAGATCATGACACATCAACAACGTTGATGAGAATATTATGTAACAAATTTATTAAAAATTGATATAAAAAATAACTGTGACTTTGGTTGAAATGATAAAAATGATTTAATAAAAGTTACGGTGATTTGTGTTCAAATCTCATAAGTCTCGTCAATTATATATATGTTTCTAGATTTATCAGAATATTAAAAGACTTAAATACCCTCGAAATAATATTTATTGTTTTGAGAGAGGAGATTTTTTTTTGTTTGTAATTTTACAACTAAGTTAGGATCCGATTTAAAGGGTAACACCAACTTAATCAAAACTTAATATATAATGTAGAAGATATACATCCGTTTATTTCATATTGGACGAATGATAATGGTGTGAGTGGTTTATGAATATTAGATTAAATCAAAATTTTATTTATAAAAATACATAAAATCAAAAATTATAATGATATTGCACATTAAACAAAAGTTTATATATAATTTTAAAATTTATGTCAATTTTTTAAATTTAAAAAATAATCTATTAAGTATATACTTAAAATTGTGAAATTTTATATAAATTCAAATACTGTTGTGTATGAAATATAAATATAAAGTTCAAAATGTGTTGTTAGTTCGTAAAATTTGAGATTTAATTATTGCACTTTAAAACTAGAAATTAAATTAAATGTTTTTACTTTTTGAATATAAAAATATTAGTTTAATAATTAATAACGTTACTATTTTCCATTAAAAAATTGCCAACTTGGCATAATTATTTTTTTGTCAATTATAAGCAATATCATATGAGAATAGTTTAATTAATAAATTTTGATAAAAATGATATTATTAATAATTGGATTAATATTTTTAAATTAAAAAAGTGAAAATATTTTTAAAATAGAGATTAAACCTTAAAATCGTTAAAGTAGAAGGATTGAATTGATATTTTAACCAAATATAAATTTACACACAAGGAGCAAAGATTGAATATAACGATGACTTTTGTTAAAGGCAACAGCTCACATGATGGCATATATAAATTTATACTGACAATTTACCTTTTATTGATTAAAGAAATAAAGTAAAAAAATAATAATTAAAGGTAAGGGCTTGTGAAGTTTTGTTATTTATATCTCTCAAATTTTTAGTGAAATGAACTTAACAACTTCCTTAAATAACGACAATTATTTTAATAAATTTACTATTATTTTAACATGTGACATAATTTAATATATTATACAAATATTCAATCAGTTTAGTATTATTTTTTATCCAAGTTTTGTTTTTTCTTTTTTAAATTTAATTAGTGAGTTTTGATGAATTCAAAGAACGAAAATATTTTATACAAAATCGTGATATATTGAAAATTTTACATATGGTCTTGCTCAGTGCCATAACATATACTTCAGATGGTAGCAATATGCTTCCCATCAAATATATGCCACAAATCACGGGATCGAGTTAGACTGTATCTTTACGTAAATTCTTTATTTTGTCACGATTTTACTTGTATAGGCATTACGAAACACCGAAAAAATATTGGATTAAGATTTCGACCTCTCAACAATTTTATTTTATTTTATAAATCTGTTGTTGGTATGATTTGACATGTAGAATTAAGTTAAAATATGTCATTAGTCTCTATACTTTTCATAAATTTGAAATTTGATCAATTTATTTTTATTTTTAGAAATTTAGTCTTTATATTTTTCAGATTTTAAAATTTAAGTCTACTTGTTAACGCAATTAAAAATTTTCAGTTAAATTTGTTGGTGTGACATTTTGAAATTAAAAAAGACTCTCATTTGGTAGTCATGTAATTAAAAATTAAGTTGTAATAAATCTGAATTTAACAAAAATAAGTTTAACAGAATTAACAATTAGACCTAAATTTTAAAATCTAAAAATTGAAAAATAAAAAGACTAAATTCCTAAAAATAAAAATATATAAACTAAATTCTAAATTTATAAGTTAAGAGTTACAGTCTCAATAGTAAAAAATAAAGGGTTAAAAGGATTCAATTTAGGAAGGGAAGAGTTAATGAGATTACTGCAAACAAAAAGGGGTTGGAAGACGAAGAGGAAGTGATGGATTAAGGTTAAATGTCAAGACAATAATGATAGCATGATGAATGCTCCCAGAGGGAGACAACGGTAATGAAAGTACTAATTAGGCAAATCATATGTTATGTTAGGGCACATGTTTTCCAGGGAGGATAATTTTTTTTTTTCCTAATATAAGATTTAAGGACAAAATCTTATCAAACAGCTGTTCCTTACATTTTTATTTTTAGCTGCGTAAACAGTCAAGTTACTCGCATATTCTTTAAACTTGTTTCTTTCAATAATTGAGTTTCTGTTGTTAAATTATCCAATTACGGGTTTAAAGTGAAACTTGGAGTTTAATAATGAAAAAAAGAAGTCAGAAATTAATAATAGATGGAAGATTAACTTAATACCGTTGTCCAGAAAGGTTAAATTAAAAAGATTATGTTCATATTTGGAAATTAGTTGATAGTTGATTGTTAATTGTAATGGTTGGTTTGATCAACTGATTCTATTAATTGATTTGATCAACTGAAAATGTTTGGTAAAACTTAACTGATAGCTGAAAGCTGAAATGACAAATAAATATATGACACAGTTTATTGTTAAATATTTATTTGTTTATAATACTTGGTTTTTATTGGGTGAAATTATTGGAATAAAACACTATTACCAATGGATTAAAAATCTATTATAGAAATTAATTAGTGAACATTTTTTAAAATTTAAATAAATAAATTTCTTAAGTTCTTTATTTGCAAGTATTAACCTCGTGGAAATTGATAAATATTAAGGGTTTTTTGAGTAATTTTTGAGTAAATTAGATATGTCATTCTATATATCTCATTCTCAATAAGGTATGAAAAAAGTTGTCCATCCCTACGTTTTTGTTAGAAGGTTTAACAACTTAATCCTTTTTACTTCTAGTCTGTCTATTGACACGATTTTCGTCTGCCTCTTGACACGATTTTTGGGTTTTTTTATTGCTCTTTTTATGTTTGCCTTCCTCGGTGGTGGGGTCATTCGGCTGTCAACTTGTTTCGATTAGTATGGAGAATGCTTTGGCCAGTTTGCAGTTGGCTGATGACGAGGAGATTGCGATCCATGAGATAGATTCAACGGCATACCAGTCCTTTCATCTTTGTCTGGTGGGTCGCTGCCTGACGAAGAGTGTAGTTAATTTTCCTTCCCTGCGCAATACCTTCGCAGATCTTTGGCACCCCATAAAGGGTATCTGCATATCAGATTTGGGCGAAAAACGTTATCTTTTTAAGTTCTTCCACGAGGTCGATTTACAGAGAGTTATTTGGGGGGCTCCCTGGTTTTTCAATAATCACTTGCTCCTGATCCATAGATTGCAAGATGGGGAATATCCATTGTCAGTTCCGTTAAACTTTACTGCTTTTTGGGTTCAAGTACATGATCTTCCCCCAGGTTTGATGTCTGAAAATATGGCTAAACAGCTAGGTGGTTTCATTGGACAATTTCTTGAGTATGGTACGTCCTTATCATCGATGGGTATAAAAAATTTCATGCGTATTCGGGTTTGTCTGGATGTGCTGATTCTGTTAAAAAGAAAAAAGAAGATACTACTTGGTTCTAACCGAGTTGTTTATGCCAGATTCCGTTATGAAAAACTTAGTTTGTTTTGCTTCATTTGTGGGAAACTTAGGCATGGTGAGAGTTTTTGTCCCCTACGCACTCTGTTAGAGCCTGCTAGTATAAATTTCGGATGGGATATCTCCTTTCAAGTGAGGGTCGACGCGGAGTTTAACGACAGATGAAGTGGCTTCAGGAAGCCAATGGTTCGGTGTGCAGTGATTCGGTTTTGGCAAGTAATCAACAAGGCGAAAATTTAGGAGGAAATGGAGATTTTATGAGTAAAGAAGGGCGTGATTTGGGCTTGGCTAATTTTGCTCCCAATTCTGCTCATTTAAAAACAAATCAAATGAGAGTGTTTAAGGAAACTAATACCTGGCACAATAAGGAGTTAGGTGAGCCTTTTGGGGCCGGTGATGATTTTGGGCCTATGGTTTTGGGCATGGAGGAAGAGAATGATCCACTTCACCCTATTGATGGGAAGAAAAGTCAACGTGTGGTGTCTATCAGTAGTAACGTTCTTAACACCGCTTTGGTCAAGGATAATGATTTGAGTTAACGCTAGCTCTGCAGGCGAGCGTAGCAAAAATGCAATGAAAATCATTAGCTAAAACGTCCGTGGGTTGGGGAGGTCACGGACTGTTAAAAGGCTCAAAAACAAATTGAGAGCCATCAATCCCCAAATTTTGTTTCTCATTGAAACAAAACTTAAGGCGAAGGATATGGAAACTGTTAGAAGGAAGCTTGGATTTTCTTATGGAATAGATGTTGATGCTGATGGGTCTAAAGGTGGTTTATCTCTGGGTTGGAATGGTAATTCGTTGATTTCACTCAGAAGCTACTCCCCTTTTCATATAGATGTTGATGTTAATGACTATGATAATGGGTTCAAGTGGAGGCTCAAAGGATTTTATGGCAATCCTATTGAGTGTTTAAGATCGATGTATTGGGGTCTGCTTCGTCACCTCCATAATACTAATTGTGGTCCTTGGCTTGTGATGGGCGATTTTAATGAAATTACTAGTTCATTTGAGAAAAGAGGAGGACGTCTTAGATCGGAGAATCAAATGGAAAAGTTTAGGGATGCACTGGAGGACTGTGGATTAATTGATTTGGGCTTCAGGGGCAGATGGTACACATGGGAGAGATGAAGGTTTCAAGCAACAAATATTCGTGAAAGACTAGACAGGGGGGTTGCTAATGGTGATTGGATGGATCTTTTTCGTACATATTCGATTAAACACTTGAATCATTCAATTTCGGATCATTGTCCGATTCTTATAGATACGTTAGACACGATTCATGGTAGAGGGAAATGTCGAGGCCACCGCTTCTTGTTTGAAGCTAGTTGGTGTTTAGATCAATCTTTTGGTGGGGTCGTTCAGCAAGCATGGGCTGGGTCTAATAATAACGTGGTTGATAAGTTAACCAAAGCTGGTCAATTTTTCAGATTGTGGAGTTGCACACGTTCTCGAGAGCAAAAAAGACAACGTGCGAGGATGGAGGAACGTTTGTCTTACCTCTATGAACAGGATCCCACTGATGAAAACTTGGAAGAAATCATGGAGGTACAGCTAGACCTTAATTTGGAGGCTGATAATGAGGAAATATTTTGGGAGCATCGTGCAAGGGTTAACTGGCTGAAACATGGTGACAAGAACACTAGTTTCTTCCATCGTTCAGCTATTTCTCGTCATATTCGTAACTGAATTGTGGGTCTTGAAGATAAGGAGGGAAGATGGGTTACTCAACGAGTTGAGATGCTGAATGTAGCGGTGAGTTACTTTGGCAAGCTCTTTACTGCTTCGAATTCTACAGGTGTGTATCGTTTGCTGGATCTTGTTGAGAAAAGGATTACTACGGATATGAATGATGAATTGTTAAGGCCTTTTTCAGAGGATGAAATTTGGCAAGTTGTTAAATCAATGGCTCCGATCAAGGCTCCGGGTATTGATGGTTTTCCAGCTTTATTCTTTCAGAAATATTGGGAGATTGTTGGGAGTGATATCTCTCATTATTGCTTGGCAGTCTTAAAAGCGGAGATTGAGATGGATGAGATTAATAAAACACATATCGTGTTAATCCCCAAAGTTGATAGACCCAAAAATCTCTCTCAATTTCGGCCGATAAGCTTGTGTAATGTGATTTACAAAATCATCGCGAAAGTTGTGGTGAATCGGATGAGTCATGTTTTAGGTCATTGTATTGATGAAGCTCAAGGAGCTTTCATAGCAGGGAGACAAATCTCTGATAACACTTTAATAGCTTATGAGATACTTCATTCTCTTAAGACTAGAAAGAAATGTAAGCGAGGGAACTTTGCGCTAAAGCTCGATATGAGTAAGGCGTATGACCGTGTTGAATGAGATTTTTTGGCCGGGATGTTGACTAGTCTGGGGTTCTGTCAAGACTGGATTATCCTCATAATGAGATGTGTTTGTTCGGTGTCTTATACGGTGGGTATCAATGAAGGTATTAGTGAGGTTTTTACTCCATCGCGCGCTGGTCATACAAGGTGATCCCTTCACCCCGCTTTCTTTCTACGATATGTCTTTGAAGGTCTTTCAATTTTGCTTAATGAGGCAAAAAATAAGAGGCTAATGATTGGTGCCCCGATAGGCAGACAACGATTTTTGATCAACCATCTTCTATTTGCGGATGACTGCATTTTGTTTGGTGATGCTTCGGAAAGTGGGGCCTATACTGTCCGTAGTATTCTCGAGGAGTATGAAAAGGCCTCGGGTCAACAGGTTAATTTTGAGAAATCTCTCATTTACTTTTGTGCAAGTGTGGATCAACAAGCGAGGGATCAAATTACTAATATATTAGGGGTTCGCGTAGCTACCAACCCAGAAAAATATTTGGGTCTAGCGATGATGGTTGGAAGAAGGAAATGTTGGGCGTTCGCTAATTTTATCGATAGGTTTCGTAAGCGAATTGATAGCTGGAATTTTCGTTTCCTCTCGATGGGAGGTAAGGAAGTTTTTGTCAAAGCTATCTTACAAGCTATTCATATCTATGTTATGCAGTGTTTTGAGCTTCCAAAGTCGTTATGCGAAGGCATTAGAGAACATTATGAATAAATATTGGTGGGCTAATGGTAAAAAGCAGTAAAGGTATTCATTGGTGTTCTTGGAAGGACCTTTGCTACCCCAAAATTGATGGAGGGTTGGGTTATCGTGATCTCTCTTTATTTAATAAGGCTTTGCTAGCTAAACAAGCTTGGCGATTATTCGCTCAACCTGATTGTCTGTTAGCAAAGGTCCTTAAAGCTCGTTATTTTCCTTTTACCAATTTTTTATCTGCTAGAGTTGGATCTTACCCTTCATTTATCTGGAGGAGCATTTGTGGTACTCGTGAGCTGATTGCTGATGGTCTGCTCTGGCGGATTGGTAATGGGAGGATGGTGAACATTTGGAATGACCCCTGGCTGCCTGGGCCTGGTAACAATCGGTTGTTAGTACAAAACATGAGTATCCAGTGGACCACAGTAAATCAATTAATTGATGACTCCTCTTTTACATGGAAGGACGATGTCATTCGCAAGCTCGTCGATCTTGACCAAGCAAGACGTATCCTCAGTATCCCCTTGGCAAGGTCTGATGCAGAGGATGTTTTGGTTTGGCGGCATGATAATACGGGGATTTATACAGTGAAAAGTGGTTATAGGGTGCTTATCGCTGGGAGACCACAACTCACCAGTAACAACATGGAAGACGATGACAAGTACAAAAATTTCTACAAACAACTTTGGGAGCTACAAATACCCTCTAAGATTAAGATACATTTGTGGAGACTAATTAGAAACTATGTCCCCCATTTATGTAACCTTAAAAAACGAAAGCTAACATTGGAGGTTGTTTGTCCTTTGTGTAAGGCAGCTCCGGAAGATTCTGATCACCTCTTATGGTCCTGCGAGGTACTACGACGATTATGGAAGCTACTGGATCTTCATGCTAATTTGGAAGGCAATACCTCAGATGGGAAAAACCAATTGGTTAGTTTGTTTATTACTGTTGCAGATGAGAAAAGAAAGATGTTGTCAATTTCTTTCTGGGCTATTTGGTTTATGCGCAATAAATTGGTTCACGAAGGGAGAAAGTTTTCTATGCAGGAAATTCTGTGTTTTATTCAGAGGTATGTTCATGAATTAAAGACGAGCTGTATGCCTGATTATCCTTCTTTTTCTACAAAATCAGTTTTTTGGAGACCACCACAGTGGATATTATCAAATTAAATTTTGATGCTTCTTTTGATAGAGAATCTAAGTCAGCTATCACAACAGTGGTTGCCCGTAATGATAAATGTTTAGTTATGGGTGCTTGCACTTACCTGTATAAAGAAGTTGCCGATGCTTTTGCGGCGGGAGCCAGAGCCTGCGAGAGGGCGGTTTTCTTCATGAGAGACATGGGCTTCAGGAAGATAATTTTGGAGGGGACTCGTTAATCATCATAAAGAAGCTTCAGCAGATCATGAAAAATGACAGATCGGTGATCCGTTCTATTACACAGAATATTTGTATGATGGCTAATTTTATAGAAGAAGTTTCTTACAATTTTTCTCCAAGAAGAGGGAACAGGTAGCGCATACCTTGGCGGTGGAGGATATCGTTGGCCCTTACCTTGTTGTTGGGTTGAGGAGGTCCCTGCTTGTGTTAATAACATCGTGGTGGAGGATTGGGAAGATTGGATCCGGCGCAAGGATGATTGATGCGTCTGTTCTTGTACTTTGAAGGTTGGAGAAGGTTCTTAGAATCTCCACAGTTTTCAATTTTCTTCAAAGTTGTTCTCTTCGTAAGGCGAGCATGGTTTAGATGTTCTTTGGAAGATTTTTGCTTGAGTTTCGCGTTCGAGTTGTTTGCGGGAGTACTGGTTTTTTCTCTGCTTTGATTTTGTTGGTTTTGGTTCTTTTCCGTGTGCTAGTATCCCGGTTTGGCTTGTTGTTTTTCTGTCTTTTCAGCTACTCTTGCGTCTGTTTGTTTTCTTTATTTATTTCTCTTAGTTTTGTACGCCAGATATTACCCACTATCATTAATGAAACTTGGCTTTTGATAAAAAAAAAAAACAACTTAATCCTCTATTTCTGTCTAAATCAACTAAAAAAAAGTCAAAAACCCTATTTACCAAATTCCTCAATAATATTATTATTTAGGTTAAAATATACTTTAAAGTATCCGTACTCTTAATATATTTAAAATTTAGTCTTTTTATTTCTTAAGAAATTTAGTCACTTTACTTTGTTAATATTTTTTTATTAAATTCAAGTTCATTACAACATCATATTTTTTTTTACACAATTACAAAGTGATTTTTTTTATTTTAAAATATTATATCAATAAATTTAATAGAAAAAAACACTTAACTAAATTAATTGAAATAAAAAAACTAAATTTAACATATTATTTAATAAACATAAAAACTTGTGTTAATGCTATACGATAGGAGGGGCAAGGCCTGACTGACTGGGAAACCCGTTAAACTTGAGGATACGATTGGAGTACTGAGTACTGGCTGAGCTGAGCATCCGAGTGGTAGGAAGAACCGTCGGTGGGTCAACAATACCCTCCCTTTTTGGACTTTTTAAAAGACCATCCCTGTCACTGTCACGCACTCTAACAGTAGTTTCTAAACTCTAGACCAGCACTAAACTACAGCAGTACAAAAAAATATAAGCAGTAAGCATATTATTAGTGTTATTAATAAAATAAAATTAAAACAGCCCAACTCAGTTACAGATTCACTCAACTCAACTCAACTCAAGTGCACAACCACAGCACCAGCTGAATCTTAGCTGGATGCACCTCCTTCCTTTTCATTTTCCTTTCTCCCTCTCTCACTCCCAAGAAAACAAAAGAGAAGAAAAATAGTCCCCACGAATCTCACCCATCCATTCACAGCAACACTCACACACGATGCTCTCCTCCCTCTCCTTCTCCTTCTCCTTCTTCTTCTCTTCCTTGTTGTTTTGGTCATGTCAATCCTTTCCCATTCATAGCCGTCGGATCCTCCATCAACCTTTCTTGCCATTCGGATCTACTCCGCCGTCTGATCCTCCTCCTCCGCCTTCTCCTCCGCCTTTTTCTTCCACTTCTCCTCCTCCCGACTCTCCTTTCTTCCCCTCTTTCTCTTCATCTCCCCCTCCTCCTTCTCCTTCCTCCTTGGCTTCTTTCCCCGCCAACATTTCCTCCCTCGACATCCCTCACGCTCCCTCTCCCAACCACAGCTCCCGCACTCTCCTCATCCTTGCCATTGTCGCCGCCGTTTCCGCTTTCGTCGTCTCTGCTTTTCTCCTCTTCTTCTACTGCCGCCGCCGCAAGCAGAAACGTAGTTTCGTCGACGATAACAAGACCTTAACGTCCAACAATAGTAGCAGGATGTACCCCAGCAACAATGTTCATAATGCTCGTAAGCTGAGGACAACTTCCGCCACTAGTTCCGAGTTGCTTTATTTGGGTACGTTGGTAAATTCCCGAGGCGGGATCGGGGACGGCTCCAATAATTCGCCGGCCAATGCTAGGTTTGATCCCAGGAAAATGGATTCCCCGGAGCTCCAGCCGTTACCGCCGTTGTCTCGACAGAGCACCGGTCGGAACTTTCGAGCCGGTGAAGTTGAGTCGGTTGCTGAAGAAGAAGAGGATTTTTATTCACCAAGAGGATCTCTCGATGGCCGAGATAGTCCTAGTCGAAACGGATCCGGGTCAAGAAGAGTATTCGCGACGATTGCTGTAAAAAACATCGAGTCTACAAGTACTTCCTCGTGTTCATCTTCGAGTTCAAGTTCCTCCGGCGGGTCTCATTCACTTAGTATTTCTCCGCCGGTTAGTTCGAGTCCGGTAAGATCTGACCCGAAATCTCCAGGACTCGAGCAAGTTCAACCTTCTTCATCTCCGGGGAGGATTTCAGCTGATTCGCCACGACTTCCCAATGCGTCCAATGGAAATGTACGATCTCCCTCGTCGTCTTCAACTTTAACGTCACCGGAGAGGGAAAAATCAGATGGCCGAAGCTTGCGATCTCCTTCGTTGTCTCCGATGTCGATCCCGAACCCAGATTCACATGTTGTTTCTGATCGAAACATTGGATCACCATCACTGTCTTCGGCTGCTACTTCGCCAAATAGAACGTTGATCGAGAAACTAGATGCATCGATTAGAAATTTCAAGGATTTGGTTCGAAATATGGGGACTCCATCGATTTCAGCTTCAGCTGCAACTAGTTCATCAGCCAAAGGATCTCCGGTTAATGATATGGGTCGAAACCGAACAAGGTCCCCATCAGTTCGTTCAGCTTCGGCTTCTCCTGAGAAGAACATGGTAAATAATCCGAGTGAATTTCCAAGAATGGTTAGTGATTTGAATCCAATTGTTAGATATCCTTCAATGTCATCAGCCTCGACATCACCGGAAAGGGCTTTGAATGAAAATGAGAATGAGCGGTCTCCTTTACTATCACCGGCTTCACCATCATCGGATGGAAGTTTCGGGAAAAGCCCAAAGAAGTCACCATTAGTGGTTGCTTTTTGGGATTACAATAGGAGCTCTTCGTTCTCATCTTCAGCTTCTTCATCACTAAGAAGAGATTCGGAGAATAGTCCTGATGCATCTCCTGTAAGAGTTAGCGGAGATTTAGAGAAGCCTATGTTGACTCCACCGCCGCCGCCACCACCACCTCCTCCTCCGCCTCCTCCGAAGCAACGACGGCTCTGGGAGAAACCACTTCCATCAGCATCTATAGTAAAACAGATATCGAAGCCGCCTCCTCTTGTGCCCCCTTCGATGCCTTTTATGACACACAACCCAATTAGTATTTCTCAAGTCGAGTTGCCTACAAGGTCTGAGTCTGAGGCAGTGGAGGAAGACGATGCGGAGGAGGCTTCAAAACCCAAGTTAAAGCCTTTACATTGGGATAAAGTACGAGCCAGCTCTGATCGTGAAATGGTGTGGGATCACCTCAGATCAAGCTCATTCAAGTATGATTTCAACCTCTAGTTAATTGTAAACTATGGGGTTCTTGTCAGATCTTTTAGTTTTAGTTGAATTAAGGTTTTCTTCACGTGGTTCTACTCCTTGCTTGAATACTTTCTAAGAGTTTGGCTTCTGCAGGTTGAATGAGGAGATGATTGAAACACTATTTGTCGCAAAAACACCGAATCCTAAACCAAAGCAAGCAACTCCACGTTCTGTTCTTCCTTCACCAAACCAAGATAACAGAGTGTTGGATCCCAAAAAGGCACAAAACATAGCAATTTTGTTGAGGGCACTCAATGTGACTGTCGAGGAAGTTTGTGAAGCCCTTTTAGAAGGTAATGAAATTGCCATTTAGGAAACATCACTTATAACTTTTTGGTTTATTGATTGCAATTGTGGTTCAAGTTTTGTTGATTTTAAGACTTAAAAATGTCCATAACTAGCACAAAGGTCATTAAGCTGGTCTGTTGGATATGGAATTGGTATTCATTTGACCTTATATTCCTTGAACATTACTTAATGAAAGTTTTCTGCTGAAATTGTCACTGAACTTAGTAGTTTGTTACGACTTTGGACCTGTGTTTAAAAATTCACAGTAGTTCAAATTTAGATGCTACTTTCGAAGCATGTTCCCTTTTAAGGTATATAAAATTTACATTTTTACCATTGTTATGGTGCAAACCATTGAAGAATCCTTTGTTTGTCTTTCTACGATTGATAAAGGTTTTTGATAATTTGCATCACTATGCTTAACTGATGATCCCAACTTTAATGGTTGACTGTTTTGAGTGAATCCAACTCTGAGATTACCTTTGAGTATACTGAAGAAATATTCTCACTAGATGTGAATATGGGCTTATATTTTTGGAATTAGTTAGTATCATACAAGACCATAAATGAAATTCATATTTTTGGGAACCAATAGTCTGAGTTTGTATTGCCTATAAATGATATTTGTTGAGCTTTAATATCCTTGCCATGACTGGCCATACGGTTTCCCATATTTGGAGTTATTATGTATGGGCACTAAAAATCTCATCTATGATGATACAGGTAATGCTGATACACTCGGCACTGAACTTCTTGAAAGTTTATTGAAAATGGCTCCGACCAAGGAAGAAGAACGCAAGTTGAAGGACTACAAAGATGATTCACCAGTCAAGCTTGGGCCAGCTGAGAAGTTTTTAAAAGCAGTTCTTGATATACCCTTTGCGTTCAAAAGGGTGGATGCAATGCTCTACATAGCTAACTTCGAGTCTGAAGTTGAATACCTTAAAAAATCTTTCCAAACTCTAGAGGTAATTTTCACCAACTCCATCTCTGTCTGCTCTGCATTTTCTCGATTTCTTCCTCGTTTTCTTTCAGCTTTTCTTGGTTGCTTGTTTAAGCTTGTATTAAAATGTGAATACTCATTCAACTACCATATCCTTCATCGTGGTTTAGAAATTTCAACACCAAACATTACAGCTATCTATTTGACTATTCAGTCTTTATCACATGTTTCTCTTCAAAGTAAAATATGAATGACTAATTAAATGTTCCTTGACTTTAGGTTAGTTCATACCTGACAGCTTGGTTTTAGTCTATAAGCTTGCCTAAGAATGTGAACAAGAAGAATATTCTTGTAATATGGTTTTTCTTGGGTACAACTACATGTGTTCTTGTAATATGTTGAATATAGTAACCATTTCAATGGTCTAAAAAATGCATGTGTGCGAGTTCACTGACATGAGCACTCTAGCAGTGCTCCTACCGACAGAACATTGCCTCATTTGCTTTAAGATGAGTCATATGCTTTGTTTTCATTTTGTAGATTTAACGTAGACCAACAAAACCTGTGTTGTTGCTTTATTATCAATTGTATTAAGCCGTATCCTGTTGGTTTGTCCTTTTTACAGAATGCTTGCGAGGAATTGAGAACCAGTAGGATGTTTTTGAAGCTTCTAGAGGCTGTGCTCAAGACTGGGAACCGCATGAATGTCGGGACAAACCGTGGTGATGCCCATGCCTTCAAACTTGATACACTCCTTAAGCTTGTTGATGTGAAGGGTGCGGATGGGAAGACCACACTCCTGCATTTTGTTGTACAAGAAATCATAAGAACTGAGGGTGCTCGTCTTTCCGATGCTGACCAAACTCAAAGCTCCACCGTAAACGAAGATGCTCGGTGTAGGAAGCTCGGTTTACAAGTTGTTTCTAGTCTCAGTTCAGAGCTCACCAATGTGAAGAAAGCTGCAGCGATGGATTCCGAGGTACTTAACAGCGATGTCTTGAAGCTTTCTAGAGGCATCGAAAACATCAGCGACGTTCTAAGATTAAATGAAAAAATGGCATCGGACGAGAGCCTGGAGAAGTTTTCCGAATCAATGAACAAGTTCATGAAAATGGCCGAGGAAGAGATTATAAGGATTCAAGCCCATGAAAGTGTGGCCTTATCTCTGGTAAAGGAGATTACTGAGTACTTCCATGGGAACTCAACAAAAGAAGAGGCCCACCCATTTAGAATCTTTATGGTGGTGAGGGATTTCCTAACGGTTCTCGAACGGGTCTGCAAGGAAGTTGGGATGATAAATGAACGAACCGTTGTTAGTTCTGCCCATAAATTCCCAGTCCCAGTGAATCCAATGATGCAACCAGTGTTCCCAGTTCCAGTGAATCCAATGATGTCCCAAGCTTTTGCTGGATTTCAGGGCAGACCACGGTATGGTTCTGGTTCTGATGATGAGACTGCATCACCTTAGTCGTTTGCTGAAGCTGTAAGATAGAAGCTACCAAAATTGGGTGGTTTAGGTTTTGCATGAAGCTTGTATGGCTTGTCCTGCAATGTAAGGTCTCAAATATTTATTTATATTCTTATTTTCATATCTGTATAAATCCATGTACAATTCAGAACAGTTTTGTTCTATATAATCTATAAAATACGAGAGGAAATTTTCTTGGGGAAACAAAAGGAGGCAGTGTGCTGATTTATTTCAAGGGGAATGATACATTCATCAGGTTCATGCCTGCAAAATTTAACAGGCTGCAATAATTTTATGTTTTAATGTTACAAAGAATCTTTAACATCTGACTGATACCATCAAATTGCTTATGCTAGAAGATGGTGTTGATCTGCCCCAGCTTCACTGGTTTTGCTGTGGCATCTCAGCATCCATGCGTTCTAGGATATGCCGTGCTTCTTCCTCTGTTGCAGGAACTACATTTCGGATCTTAAATCCATTCCTTGTGGCCTTTGCCTCTGGCCGGACGCTGAATGTGAAATAAAATGTATTTGATACCTGCTTCATGGATAATACAGAAAGAGAGAACATGTTAAGTAACCATATATTTTATGAAATTAGTGAATGTGGAATCAAGAACATAGTAGCTTTTTTGTTCTATAACAGTGCATTTTGCAGGGTTTTACCTCACTGGATCTGATCTCCGGCCTCGTAACATGAGCAACGACTTCAACATTAATTAATGGTTGATCCGGATTCTCGAGTTCAGTGTACAGAACACATGACGTCAAACGAAGGAAGTCGCCTACATCGACCTGCTCAAAGTACAGGTATTCTTTTTGCGTAAGTTAAAGATAGACCTAAATTGAAGCACAAACGTGAACCGAAGATGCTGGAAAGACAATATTGAATCTGAAAGTTTCTTCTTGTCTTCCATTTCATGAGGATATGCTTGAAATAATGATCAAGTTCGGGATCTTGATCTCTCCCTATATGAGACACAATGAATTTAATGCTAAAACCTGCACTGAAAGCAGGAAGGTATTTACAGGCCTTAGGAAATCAACATGATCAACTTCTAAAAAGCAAGGCACGAGTCCAGCAAAGACATAAGCTGTTGAAAAAGCTAGCTCGAATGTTCGATGCATTAAGAAACCTCCGAAAATTCGACCATGGATGTTCCTCTGCTGCGGCTGACAGATCAAAGCATTTTCAAGACGGGTATCCCTTAAAAGAATGCTGTCTCTATCTGCTAAGGCCGGCATATCGCAAAAGATTCGGCCCTCTGCTAAGAGTGCTTCCAGTTGATTTACCTCCCCATTTTCGAGTTTTCTTCTATCCACTCTTTTCTTTTTTCTCAATTTGCTTCTAGCTTCAGCTTCTTCAAAATGAAATTTCTCACGTTCAGTTTCTGGAGAAAGCCGGTTAACAGCAGCAGCTTTCCCGGTCTTAGAGTCACGGGCCACAAAGATGAAGTTGGCTGTTAGAGCTACTGAATGCGAAACATCTGATTCTTCTACATGAAATAACAAAATCTGATCAAAGGCTAAATCATCATGGCCAAACCTCAATCTAATATATATCCATAAATGAAAAATGTTACTCGTATGCATATACTAAGTAGGTTTTAAATGAGAAATATGCTTATTAAAGGGAGAAAAAAAAATGGGGTTGGAGTGTTGAATATCCATATTAAAGAACACAAAATTTTAAGCCACGACACAGATTGGAGAATCCAGATGGGGTACCTAAACATTATAAAAGGCAAGTCATAGGTTTTAGATTAAAGCACCTTTTGGGGATTGAATAACATCTAATTGAATCTCAATTGAAGATCTCCCAACCCATATGACCAAATTTCAGTGATGTCAGAAATAGTGGTTCGAGACCACCAAATCCGACAAATGAACTCGTAGATTATATTATTTAATATTTACTAGCCAAATGTTGCTTTTAAAAGATTTTTGAAATAGTAAATTGTGTTTTATAAAGATTTATTTGGTCAAGAAATTGAGAAAAAGAGGTATCGAGATCTCGGTGTTATAAACCAAGTCATAAATATTTTTATGAATATTTACGGAATGTCAATAAGGTAGTATTAAAATTTCGTTAGAAAATTTTGACGTTTGGGTGGTTAATTAAACAAAAAGGACTAAATTAAAAAAGGTGTAAAAGTTGTTAGAATGATTAAATAGCTCAATTGTCAAATGAGGAAAAACCTAAAGTGAAAATAAGCCCAAAGGAGATATTTTGGGCGGCAATAGCTGAGAAAAATCAAGAAATGGGTGAAATAAGGGCAAAATTAGAAAATTGCCAAAATTAGCTAAATAAAAATGGGACCAAATTGGAATATCTAGAATTCTCTTCATTTCTCTTCATTTTCATCAGCTGAAAAACAACCATGGAAGAGGGTTCAAGCTGGTTTTCATACTCTAGCTTCATGTAAGTTTAATTCTTGCTTTAACAGCCATGGAAGAGGGTTCAAGCTGGTTTTCATACTCTAGCTTCATGTAAGTTTAATTCTTGCTTTCTCCTTGAAATTTCTATATTTTTGAACTTTTACAATTGGGTCCAACTTACTATGTCATTATTTTTTTATTCTATGGCTAATTTTTAAAGTTGATATGGATGAGTGCTGGAAGAATGATAAATAAACATAGAATTGAAGCTTTAATTTTGATATATGATGATTTTATCAAGGAAAATTGGTGGAAATTGGTTTTAGGACCTAATTATGAAAGAGTTTGGAATTAAGGTCTAATGCTAAAGTTATGATTTTCAAGGGTTATGAAGTAGTTTAAAATGATAGAATAAATTATTAATTGAGAAAAATTATCCCAATTGAGGGGTTAATTGGACAAGGACTGAATTGTATGAACTGTGAAATTTGGGGCAAAATGGAAATCAACATTTTGTACTAAAACAATTTTGGACAGCAGCAGTAGTCGAACTTTGAAAAATCACCAAAAATTTTAAAAATCGAATTATAGGATGAATAAAATATGAAATTAAAGCTTATTGAGTCTAGTTTCTTATAGAAGAAATGGTGTAAGCAATGGAATTGTAAATCATGAGATATAATAGGTTTTGTGAGACAAGGTCAGAATGATTTCGGGTTCCCCTGTTCTGACTTTGGAAAATCATAAAAAATTGGATAAAAATAATTAGGGATTAAATTTATATTTTTAAAATCCTGAATGAGTCTATTTTTAATAGAAACAAACGAGAACATCATCCGAATCCTGTATGAGGAGATAATTAATTTTTAGTGAAGAAGGGTCGGAACTGTCAGACAGCAGAACAGGGGTTACTTTAAAGAATAAACTATACTTATTGGCTAAACCAAAAATTCTGAAAATTTTATGGTAAGAAGATATGTGAGTCTAGTTTCAGGAAAAATTAGCAGATCTTAATTTTGAAATCTGTAGCTCAAGATAAAAATAATTTAGTGACTATAACATGGATGGATAGCTTGAATATTCACATAAATAAATAGTGAAAAATTATAGATAATGTTACTTACAAGTGTGTTATTTATACTAAGGATGTGGATGCAGAGGAGGAGGAGGAAGAATATATGAACAACTTGTGTATAAATTGATCACATGCCCGATTATAATTGATAAATGTTGAATTAGAAATGATATAATGTTTTATTTGGAATATTTATTATGAAATTATGATTATCGTTATAATACAAAAATTGAACTTGTGAGTTTGTATGGCTAAATTTTAGTGATCATTTGTTAATTTTATAAACTTCATGATGTGTTATTTCATATGTATTGATGATAAAATCGTGAATAATGTAAAAGCATGAAAATTGAATAAATGATAAAATTGAGCACTTCAGTTCAGTGACAAGATGAATTGACGGAAAAGACAATGGTTGAACCATGGCAACAAGTGATAAGTGATAGCTTCGGCTACACTTATCTGATCAAGGACAAGTGAAAGTGATAAGTGGTAGCTTCGGCTACCTGATCAGTGAAAAGTGGTAGCTCGGCACCGATCGATGAAAAGTGGTAGCTCCGGCTACCTGATCAGTGAATAGTGGTAGCTTCGGCTACAAGTGACAAGTGATTTCCGTGTAAGACCATATCTGGGATATGGCATCGGTGTGATACGTGTTAAAGATGTAAGACCATAGCTGTGTTATGGCATTCTAGTGAAAAGTGATGAATTGACAGATAAGTCCATGGTTTCACCATGGCATAATGATAGTGAAGATGTAAGACCATGGCTGAGTTATGGCATTCTAGTGAAAAGACCATAGCTATGTAATGACATTAGTGATTATCAGTGAAATTCAGTACATACCGGTGCAGACCAATTCCGTAAGACGCTCACTAATTTGACAAAGTTTGGTAAGTGTTACATAGAATTATGTGATATAAAGAAATATGAGTTGATGAGACATGAATATAGAACTTGGTTGATGAATGAGTTCATTTGTGATTATATATTTGTACACCCTTGAGTGTATTATCCGTATGAATTGGTATTCCAAATGAGTTAATGAGAACAGTTCTAATATGAAATAATCTGAATTTGAAATGAAATATTATGAAAACGTACTTGAAATACATTGGTATGTCTTGTATATGTTATTTGAGTTCATAATATGGAAAGTAAATGTATGTGGAAATATGAGATGATGATACCTGTACATGGAATTTATTGGTAGATACGTACATCCAAATTTATATAATAGATTTTAGTGAACATTAAAATTGGGCTCAATAAGTGATTTGTCAATTTAAATTGTGATTGGCAGGAAGAGTTAGTGAATTGCATGTTTATGAATTGTTACACGTATTTGTCAAAATACGAGGAAATGATGGTAATTGATACATGGAAATATGAGACTATAATATATAAAAACATGGAATATGTTTGATAAATGTGTTCATTCATAATTATAGAATTGTGCACCTCAAGTGCACTATATGTGTAAAGATGATGTTTCAAATGATTTGATAAGTAAAACTCAAATATGAAGTAGTTTGAAACCAAGACAAATTGTTATAAAAATGTGTATGAAATACAGAGGTATGATTGTTGTACGTTATAGGAATACATAATGTGAAAAAGTATAAGTACAAGAGAAATTTAATGATAATTGAGCCCATATACGTTTCTTGTTATTTATATGAAGTGTACGACTAACAAATGGTTTTAAGTATAAGGCTCAGTTGAATATCTTAAATTGGTTTTTGTATGTATTAAATGTGGGTGAAGAATAAGGATCAAATGAGTGAGAAATATGGCTTGGAAAATAGCCTAATTTGTGAAAATTAACTTTACCACACGGCCTAGCAACACGGGCGTGTACTAAGGCCATGTGACCCGAGTTCCTTCATAGATGCAAGTCAGAGAGTTACAGACCCCAGAGACACGGCCATGCCACACGGGCGTGTCCCCAGTCACACGGGCGTGGGACCTTTGTAAATGAGATAAACTTAGGGATTTTGCGAAAAATTTCATACGATTCTGATTTAGTCCCGACCCAATCCTAATGCATGATTTGGACCTCGAGGGTCCGTCAAAGGAACTTTTATAATTAATTTTGGTATTTGAACGATAAATGGTTTAAATTATCTGTAAGTGTTCCGTACTCCTCAGTAATGCCTCGTACTCTATTCCGGCAATGGATGCGAGTATGGGGTGTTATTAGGGGTGTTCATTCGGTTAACCGACCCGAAATAATATTAACCGAATTAACCGACCTTTCAAAATTTTTAACCGTTAACCGAACCAAAATTTTTTCAAAAAAATTAACCGAACCGAATTTTTTTCGGTTAATTCGGTCGGTTAACCGAATTAACCGAAAATTATATGGTTTTATTTTTGGTTAAAAATTAACCGAATTACCCGAATTAACCGAATTACCCGAAATTAATCACTACATAATTAAAAAGATTACATAATTTTAGTTTTAGTTTTAGAATTTTATTTTTATTTATTAAATTATTTGTAATTTTTATGATTGGGTTGGATTGGGTAATTGGGTTGGGTTAGATATTTGGGTTTGGATTGGGTTTAGGGATTGAGTTTAGGTGAATAGTGAGCCTATTTATATATTATAATTTTATTTATTAATTTTTTCGGTTAACCGACCAGTTTCGAACCGAATTAACCGTTAACCGAAAAATCACAAAATAATTAACCGACCCCCGACCGAAAAATTTGGTTAACCGACGGATTAACCGAATTCGGTCGGTTAACCGAATTTTTTCGGTTTTACCCGAATTTTGCACACCCCTAGGTGTTACACATTTTGAGATCAATGTCAACACTAATGGGCTTCTTCAAAACAATCTTATCAACAGCAGCTGTTACCAGCAATAGAGGCCTTGTTGTGCTATCATCATCTGAACAATGCTAATTTTACAAACAAACAAGGTTTAAAGCAGCTTTTAGAAAATGAAAGAAGGTAAGTTTGTGAAGAAGAAAAAAATGGGGAACCTTGACAGAGATAGTCCCAGCTAAAGCATCAAGGTCTTCAAGCAACATGCCCATTCTAACTTCATTCCAGGGATCCCTATATTGTTCTCTCAAGATATAATCAGATGAAAAGTTATAAAAGATGGTGGTTCAGTTTTGAGAGGGAGTTTTGGTGAGCAATTCGCTCTGAGGGGGTGCATCTTTTGGTGGATCAAGGAGTCTCTTGAAGATTTTGGACCTGGCTTTCCATAAAGCGTTGGTAACCGGTGAATGGTACATACCAGGCCATAAGCTTATAGACTTCCTGGTTGAGGAAGAATCCGAGCCGTTTGCTGTAAACGTTGAAACTACAGGGATGGTTTTGGGAGATGAGCAATTCAATTTCATGGAATTTTGGATGTTTCGGGCGATTCCAACAAAAGGGTTGGTGACAGCTTTTGATGGCTTCAAGGAATTTCGGGTGTACTGTTCTTTTATGAGAAATTTGGTTTCTATAACCAAACTTTTTTTAATATTAACTCCAATAAGTCAAACTTTTAATATCTTGTAAAGCTCTATTAGTTTGATATTAAAATTATTTTTTAGGGCAAAATACAAATAGTTAATATCTAAAATAAAATGTTTATAATTTAAGCATTTAAATTTTTTGTCACTCTCATTAAAATCATAAATGACAAGTTAACGTGGTAATTAAAAAATGTGTATAATAATAAATTTAACCCTCAATTTCTACATATCATATTGATTTAGTCATAATTTTAAAATTTCTCAAACCCGGGAGGTCTGGTGGGGGAGGGGGAGAAGGAGTGGGGTGGGGTGGGGTGGGGTGGGGTGGGGAAATTTAAAATTAAGATCAAATTAAGAAAATTTGTAAATTTTGAAGGTTAATTTTTTAAAATTATGACTAAATTAATATAATATGTAGAAGTTAAGGGCTAAATTTGTTATTATACTCATTTTTTAACTGCTACTGATTTTAAGGGAGATAAAAATAACTGAACTATGTAACGTGAGTATTTAAATTGTAAACTTTTTATTTTAGATGCCTAAAATGAATTTCTTTATGCAACTTGTGAAGATAAAAAGGGTCGATGAGAGGAAGAAAAAGGCGAACGATAACCAACTTAAAAGCTAACATCGCTACTTGGCAAAACAAAAGAGAAGCAAAAAACTTGGAGAAAAAGAGAAGTTTTTAGTGTTTCTTGTTAAAGTATCTTTTAACTCTACAAACAGAATTAAAAAAATATTAAGTCTAATTTTTTATATTTATATTTTAAATATTTTAATATATTTTATTGGAATTTTATTATCACCCTTATCCTAAATTCAACCGGCAATATGGCAAATATTTTTCCTTCATTCAAAATTCTTTCATCAATGTAGTGTGTCCAGAGCTTAGAATTTTTTTTTCAAGTAAAAAAAGAAAAAAGAAAAACTAGCTTATTAGATGAGGAATTGACTCTCCTCTATTTCGAGCTATAGTTCTTTCTTGCTAATGAGAAATACTTTTAATTTAAAAGTTTGATTTCCAATTTAAGTATTTTATATTATTGTGAAAATGTATTTTCAAAAAATAAAATATTTATTTTATTACGATATTAAATGATGTGGTAAGTAAAAGAAAATACATTAAATGATGTTAAAGTTCATTAATATTTATAATATTTCAATAAAAATATATAAAATAATATTATTAATATTTTGATATATGAAATATAAATTTTATTTTCAAGCAATTAATATGAATTGTTTGTAAAATTTAATTTGAATATATAAATTATATTTTAAATATTAAAAAGTAATATTATAAATTCAAATATATAATGTTATATATTTGAAATAAATTTGAATAAGAAAAAAATTCACAAAAAGCTAAAAATTCTAACTTTTTTGTGTTTAGAGCTGAAAATTACTTCTAACTTCAAAAACCACATTTTAACTCTACAAGCGCTTTTAGAACATAATGAAAAAGAGGTCCTTCGTCTACATTTAATTTCCCATTGTAGGCAAACCAATCAAATGCATCTTTTAAGCATTAAAATCAGTTTAGTTAACAACTAGTTTTCTCAGACCGATTAAATTGGATGTGGTTTTGAATCAAGTTTTTCCACCATTGATGAAACTGGTGTTTTTTTTAACATAAACATATTACAGGAAACAGCGACATGAAGTATATCGTGCGTAAATTCTTCATTTTAACACACTTGTGATTCTTGTGAGAAACAGAGATTGTGGAGCATTGCATAAAGGAGTTAATGGAAGGAGAAGAATGCAAACAAAGTGGAAGAAATCTGGATAAAATGGCAGTCGGTTAGTAAGGTGGAAATTAGGACAAAAGCATTATAATGGCGACCAGCAGTAATGCGAGTTAGGATTTAATAAGCAAGCATGGGCGAACCATGCATCATTGTTTGGAAGAAACACCACAGGTGTAATTCCATGATTGAAGAACCAAACCATTTATTGTCTCATTTTAATATATATATACACTGTTATACCTCCACTAGAGCACATGTGGCAAGTTGTTGGACAGTCCGCGGACGACCCTCTGCGAGGAACGGTCTGCAAGCAACCCTTTGTGTGGGATGGTCCGCGGAAGACTCTCCACAAACTGTCTGAGTCAACCTAGAGACAATCCGCTATACACCATTCATATCACACAAATACATACATTTTGAAGAACCTAACCTGTCCAATGTCCATGTCCAACTGAATTTGTCATCACCTTTTTATCATGGTATGTTTAGAGTTTATACGTAAAGGGGCAAGAAACCCCATAAGGAATTAGCTAGTATGCTATATAACTCAAACAGGAAGAGGAGCATCAAGCATTCAATAGGAAAAGAAAAAACTAGAAGATGATAGCCATACATCATCTACAAATACTGTATAGCTCTCTCCACAAAATGAAGGACAATAACAAAAGTTACTAAAATCCCTTGAAAGATGCTGAAATCAACAAGTACTCCTAAGCAATACACGCACACAAATCCTTTGCCACCTTTGTTCAATATTCCATTTTCATCTGATAACTTTAAAACTGAGATTTTGGATTGTGGCCTTTGAAAAATGCTCCAAATCCCCTTCCATTTCATCAATCACCGATAAAATTCAATGGAATATGCCAACCTTAAAGTCACATATATGTCTAAATAGCATAAATCCTAGTCCAGAATAGGTCCACTTTTTCTTGGCATCAATTCTAGAAAAAAAAATGGAAAAGTAGAATCATGCTGCAAAAGCCAGTTTATCAGAAACAAAAACAGCATGCATCTAGATGTTTCTTTTTGGCAGTTATTCAATTTTAACTCTCACTTTAGCCTCCACATGGCATGCTGGCATATATGCAGGTGCACTATGATTCCCAACAGTGCAATCGAGAATTCTGCTATTAGCATCGAATGCCAAATTCCAAGATTCATAATCCAAAAAAGTGCAACAGTAACAGCAGTGACACACACACACACATTTCATCAATTAAAAGACAGGGAAAAGACTTTAAGTTCCACAATATAAGATGCCTAGTTTATGTTACATACAGCAGTCACTTGATCTAGATCTTACCATTCTGCAAATAGAATTAAAAGGAGAAAAAGGCTCCAGCAAGAAATTATCACATTAATCAATAAGGAAAACAGATCCCACAATTGTGAAGTGATCTTAATTACATTATACGTAGCATTTGATTGGTGTGAAGCTAATCATCCTACATACATGATAATTTAGGGAGAAAGCCTCGAAAGATTACGTATGATACTAATCAATCTAAAGTTTTTTTTTTCCTCGAGGACATTGGTGAAGGATTCTAATATGAAATAACAGACACAAAGACCTAATGTAGATGCTAAAAAATATACCTGATACAATTACAGTGAGTACTGAATGTAGAAAGTTGAAATAGTAAGTAAAGCATCATACATGTAACTTCAACCTTTATTTAAACATGCACAAGAGCAAATACTTACACATGCACTATGCTAAGATACAATACTCACCATATCCCATAGCTCTTCACTGACTCTCGATGACTTCTCGAGCAACAATAAGTTCCTCTAAATAATCAGCATCACCAGTATCTGAAGGCATCAAAATTTCATCCTCGGTGGTAAAATTGTATCGCTCCCCAATAGCTCTTAAAAGCTGGTATACTTCAAACATGGTAGGCCTCTCCTTGGGAGGTGGCAATACACAATTACATGCAACTTTAAGAAATTGGAAAAGTTCATTATCAACACCCTTCCCAAGCAAGGATGTGTCAATAGCATCATGAAGTTTCCCATCATTTGATAGCTGCGTAATCCATTCGACCAGACTTCCCTTGAAGCTCTCAGGAGCTTTGGATACGTGGGTAGGTTTCTCACCAGTCACCAACTCAAGAAGGACAACTCCAAAGCTGTAGACATCTCCTTTTGGAGTGGCCACTAGAGTTCTGGCATATTCAGGGGCAACATAACCTAAATCCCCAAACTCGCCATTCACAAAGGTGCTCAGATGTGTATCAATTGGGTTCATAAGCCTAGCTAGACCAAAATCGGATATTTTGGGCTCAAAATCTGCATCCAATAAGATGCACTTAGAGCTTATATTTCGATGAAGTATACGAGGATTGCAGTTGTGGTGGAGCCATGCAAATCCTTTGGCAGCCCCTATACCGATTTTAAGCCTTATGGACCACTCCATAGCCTTGTTATCATCATCTACAGGATGCAAATTATCATTGAGAGTGCCATTCACCATGTATCTGTAAACTATAAGCCTCTCCTTTTTTGCAACACAGAAACCTAGAAGGGGAACTAAGTTGCGGTGTTTCACATTTCCCAGAGTAGCCATCTCAGATGTAAATTCTTTGTCAGAGTGTTGAGAATCCTGTAACCTTTTAATCATAAGCGAGGTTCCATCTTCGAGGACACCTTTGTACATAGTCCCTGTTCTTCCTGACCCAATGATATTATTTTTGCTGAAACTGTTAGTGGCCTTCAAAAGATCATTTAATCTCATCTTGGAAACTCCTTTTTCAAACAAGGAAACCTGAAATAACATTACCTTATAAGTACATCACATAGAAAAAACCGTAATCAAAGAAAGAAGAAAAAAAGAACATTAGCTCAAATCTGATATGGAGGTATTAGATAAGCTTGCCTTAATGCCTTTATCTCCCTTTAAGCTCTTTGCCCATTTGTTTCCTTCTGGATCATCATCCTTCTTCTTCCTCATAACAGATACTCTACGGTAATAGAAGAACATACCAATAGCCACACCTATTGCAGCAACCGTCACCCCAGCGACAGCAGCCCCAGCAATAATTCCAGTTTTAGGGCCTTTTGAAGTCGACTGACAAGGATCCAAAGGCTTCCCACACAATCCAGGATTATGCGCAAAATCCTCTGCTGTTAATGAAACATTAAAATATGGAATTGGCCCCGACAAGAGATTATTAGACACGCTAAATGCTTTTATCCTATTCAGCAAACTGAGTGCTGGAGGAATCGAACCCGTCAAGCTGTTATAGTCGAGTTTCAAAATGTTTAAGAAGCTACAATTTGCGAGTTCTGGTGGGATTTCTCCAGAGAAATTATTAGATGAGAGATCAAGGGTAGTGACATACTTGATAATTTGAGAAATATTAGATGGAATAGGTCCATATAGTTTGTTGCTTGAAAGATCTAAGCCTGTAATACTTTTGCATTTTACGATTCCTTGAGGAAACACACCCTTGAGTCCCATATCTGCAAGCCGGATATTAATAACCCTATTCTCATCTGGGTGCCAACAATCAATCCCGGTAAATCTACAAATAAATCCTTCAGTAGTGTTGTCGAAATTCCATGAAGAATTTAAGTAACCAAAGGAATCCTCAAGGGAATCTTTGATGCTCCTCAAACAATCAATATCTTCTTGAGACGCATAGCTCAAACTACAGCCAAGCAACAACCAGACTAAAACACTGACGAGAACAGCAAAAATTCGGCTACGCATCACCATGATCATGAAGAAACCCCTCAAATCGAAACTTGAATGGAGAATTGCAGAAAGCAATTTGTACAGCTAATAACAGCTTAAAATGCCAAATCTACTAAACCATAGTTCAAAATTTAAACCTGAAACAAGTTCCAAAAAGAAAAAAAGAGGAAATAAGATAAAATTCACCTTCCATAAATCCAAAAAAACCAAGACAAGCAATAAAAAAGGAAAGAACATAGATCACATAATTCAGCTGATAAACCACCAAATTCACAAAGAAAAATACAGAAGATCAAAACTTTTACTGGGACAAAGTTAAGCAAACCTAATGAAGTTGACTACTTGACCTAGATTCTGATTAATATAAGAGAGCATCACCAAAACCCAGAAAGGGAAAATTAAGCAGGATGAAGCTTTGTAACAAAAATTCAAAGACCCACCTCAGATTTTTTCAAATTTTAACCGAAGAAGATCATAGAACAGGCAAAAGGGTATGGGAAACTATAAGGAAGCATCCTCCTTTTCCACAGAGAAACTAAGAGAGAAGATTTCCCAGTACTTCATAAACGAAAATTAAGAGAAAAATAAGGCAAATTCAACATCATGGTTTGAATATTCAAAAGCATAATTCAAAACAACAAGAAAAACATTAAAAAAAATTTAAATAGGAAATTGAAGGAAAGACCATTTTAAGGTTCTTTGGTTGTTTTCTTTTTCCAAGCTACGGAGACGACTGGCCTCCAAGATGGGGCAAAGACTTTTTAGTGCTCTTTGCTGACTTGCCTTTCGTTGAAAAATTTTCGCTTAAATTTTATTTAATTAATTAATTAAATGAAAAGTTAATTGGAGGGCGACTGAAAATTGAGAAAGTTCAAAATTATTGGTAAATTTGTTCTGTTTTTCATTTTATATATAATAATTATATATTCATTTTGGTCCCTTTCTTCATTGCCGTCCATTATAGCTATTGGTCAAAATTAACTGCCGGCCCATTAAGAGGTTTACAATTGCAACAGCCATACAAAATATTTATTTTTTTAATATATAAATGAGGATGTCATGAACCGGACCGGATCCTAGTTACTGAGTTCTTTTTCTTTTATGCTGATTTCTATCCTACTTTTGTCATCATAAATAAATTAAATAAAAATCTACCTGATTAATTATCAAATTTGTATCCTTCAAGTTGATTCGTGTAGAGCTTAATTCTTATTCAATCTATTATAATTTGTAAAATAATTTATTTTTAAAAATCAGCAAAAACGAGGTTTTTTAATTAGAGGGTAGCGTTCAATCGAATCGAGTGAAATAATTTCAAGTTGACGAGTCTTATTTTATCATCTTAACTCGATTTGAATTTTTTTTTCGAATTGAATCGAGTGAAATGAAATTCAAGTCGAGTTGAGTGAAATTATTCGAGTTTACTTAAAAAACTAAATATGCCAAATTAAAATTTTGTTACGGTATAACTAATTACATGTTAGAGCACATAAATTTAAAACTATATATATTTGAAAACTTTTTCAATAAACTCCAAAATTATTATTTTAGAAAAAATTAAACTTTCTTTATATATTCTTTAGAATTTTTTGAAAAAAATATATAATTTGAAAATTTTATAAATATTTTGATTTTTTTAAAATTTTTGTTGAGAAAAAGACTAATTTGTTCATTTTCAAAATTGACTGACAGAGATCAAAAGGAGTATTTACACCAATCTATTATTTAAATTATTTGAATTGTAAAATTTAACTCAACTCAAACTTAACTTAATTCAATTAACTCAAAATTTAATTTTTTTCGATTCACCTTTATTTTTAACTTCATTGATGAGAAAAATAATAAAAACCAAACATATATAGACAACAATACGATGGCGTTTTCTCTCTCTTTTCTTTTTTCGCTTACATTGATTTTTGAACCATTAATTTTTTTATTTTTTTTTAAGTTGAAGTTTTTGGTATTGTTGGAATAAATATACTCTTAAAAGAATATCTACCCAGAAAATACTCTTTAAGAGAATAAAACATAACATGGACTGACAGAATAAATAAAGATGTAACAAAAACGACCGTATAGAAACGTGAGAAAGAAAATAAATCTTTTTTTCCCCAAAATTAATGCTAACAAAATATTATAGATACTGAGATTTTAAATTTATATATTACCCTTTTTTTAATAACAACTTTTGTGAGCCTTACTGTTCGTGCCCTCAATTATGGCATGTAATGTGTTGTTATCAAGCTTTTGGCTCGTTGTCCTACCTTTTTTTATATTTTAGTTAGGAAGATTTTTAAATGAGAGAGAACTTTTTTTTTAATTTAAATTTATTTATTTATAAAATTTTAATTCGAGATTCTATTTAAAAATATTAAAGT